>JAVGWX010000009.1:41746913-44219413 GCA_036924085.1 Ariolimax columbianus
TGTGTGGCCCAGCGTGCAGGTTAGAGTTTGTGGATAGGTTGTTGGTCTTGAGGAATGGCCACAATGAGTAGGTTACTCTTTTGTGCGCCCCAAAAAGGGCACTTAAGTGGCTGGTTGCAGTATCTTTCCCTACATCGTGCTGATGAAGGTGGACAGAGGTCCTCAAGGCAGTTGTACTATGCTTGGTTTCATCTGCGTGTTGCTCACTACTACGAGGATCACGTCGATCCCTCACCTTTTTAGGCTGCCATGAAAACAGCCCGTTTCCAGTAAGGGCTACGAGGAAGCCAAGGTGAGGGTCTTGTCAAGTTTATTTTGCCTGACCAGTCATTAGTCTTTCTTCTCTTGCGGCTAGGTAAATCTCATATCAGATGTCACACACATTCAGATATATTTACACACACGCTGACGCACACACGCACTCCCCCCCCCCCCCCCCCCCCCAGAGAGAGACGTACGTGCAGAGAAAGAGATAGAGAGACAGGGAGAGGGAGGGAGTGTCAAGAGTAGACAATCCATTGCGCATATTGATAGACCAACATCCAGTCTGAGACCTCTTTTGGCTGTCACCTAAACGCCTTCCATTAACCATTTTCTTGACTTTCCGGCGAAATTATTTCAGCAGGTCATACACAGATGCATCCACTAGACCTCTTGCCGTTTACTTCCACAGTGTTTATGTTGGCTATGAACCTATTATAATAACAACTTGCGAATTAACGAGGCGAAGATGTAAACTATGAGGATCAGCTGAACACCTGGACTACTCAACATAGTGTCAATATATGTCATTCTTATCAGACTGTTGAGTTCAGGTACTTGGGCAGTATTTTTTACGCAAACAGTAGGCTCGTCAGGGAGATATATACCAGGTTCTAGAAAGCATATGTTGTGACATACAGTTGTCACCACAGATTAGGTACTCGAGTATTAGTTTGACAACAAAGCAACATCTGATAAACAGTGCAGTTATGCCGACTCTGTGGTGCTGGTGTCAAGCGTCGATTATGTCAAAGACGGGTGGGAGTAGAATTTCGACTTTTGGAATGAGCTGTTTGAGGACGGCCATATGTGTTTCTAGGAAAGATGCTTTGGTTAGGCAAAACTTTATGATTGGACATGTTAGTCAGTTTTAGTCTTAGTCTTAGTCGACCTGTACTTCCACATGGCAGATGGTCATGTGTGGGTCCCAGCTCTGAACTGAGCTGGATGTAGTCAAGATGAGGATTTCCTGCTTAGCGGGTTAGACTGTTTATTACTCCGCTGCGTTGGAACAAGTGCCGCGGAGGGTGGTTAACCGATGTATGAGCTCATCTTAATAGACAAACACTAGACGCCAAGTAGACCCAAGTAGACCCGCAGCCTTTTAGACGCCATCTATGCAGCTCTTAACAAACTACATAACCATTGGTGGATGCTTGAATAAGGGCCAGCGAACTATAGCCTACAAGAACCCTATCCCACCTCCACGTGGCAGCCCTAGAAACAAGCTACGCTAGTCTAATCTAAGGCCAGCGAACCATAGCTCACCAGAACCCTATCCCACCTGCACGTGGCAGCCCTAGAAACAAGCTACACTAGTCTAATCTAGGGCCAGCGAACCATAGCCTATGAGAACCCTACCCCACCTCCCCTTTGCAGCCCTAGAAACAAGCTACGCTAGTCTAGACTAGCTTCAAGAAAAGGGATCGCTCTGAGAAAAGGCAAACCCGGTTCCAAAAAATGCGTGCTGAAATCGGATGTGTCTGACTGAAAGGCATGGATATCGCAGTCTCGCTGTAAATTACAATACAACGTCACAATCGTATTTGTCAGGACAGGATGAGCAGAAGGAGGAAAAGGACTATGAAGAAGAAGAAGAATGTTAGTGTTCTGTAAGAGGAAATGTTATTCCAGAAACGACAGTCTATCTTATAAGATTTTCTAGCGCTAGTGTCTTATAGCAAAGGAATCAGATTCAATTATTGGTCTTGGCATGCTCAGGTACACCCAGTTGTAAATTTGTTCCCATAGTGCTATGAACTGTACGCCAGAGTAAAAAGGAACTAGTTACCACCTTTAAAAAGCTGAGACTAAGTAAAATGAAGCCATAACACTTCATGTCCTACGTCAGTGTCTGATAGTGGACCACACGTGCTTATTGTTGCACTCGTGAGATTAAAAGATTGGCTTACGGATGCTCGGATTTCGACTGTTCGGCTTACGACGTCCGGACTTACAACGGCTCGGCTTACGACTTCTTGGTTGACAACGGCTCGGCTTACGAATTCTTGGCTTACGACGTCTCGCTTATCGATTGCTCAACCGCCAATTCCTTTGTAAACCAATTCGCCCGTAGAAACCAGCTGTACTTTACAGCTCCAGCCGTGCAGAAGTTTGGAGAAGGAGTTATGCCCAGCAGAATCAATTTTCACTCCACTATAACCAGCATATCGTTTTGCGATAAGAAGTTTCCCCCCATTTCGTTACACGACATCAACAATGATTTTAACATTGTTTGTAATTCGAAATGTTAACGTCGTCTGATTTGCCTATTGATTGGTTGTACTTGTCCTTAACCAGCACAATCTAATGGCGTGTTTTTCATGAAACGGTTTAATGTGGAGATGTTGAGACAGTAAGAGATAACCATTGTGACGTAGTTATGCGATGTTTGTGTTGGATACTGCAAACATGATACGGTATGTTCCTTGATTTATGCAGAAAGATCGTCAGAGGTTGGCAGATGGGAATGAAATCGGTCGTATTGTTTGGTGTTCTATGCAAAATAACCTTTGGTTGGAGACTTATTCAAAAAAGATATCCAGAGTTTGATGTTTGGTTGTTGTTGTTGCTGTTGGTTTTTGTTGTTCTTGTTAATGAATTTTCACAATGAGCAAGATTGCTCTTCTGTGCGTCTTCCTTATTTTGCTTCTGCGTTTGATCTCATTCTCCCGCTACCAAACCCTGATCAGGGCTTTGCAAGTAGCACAATGGAGAACGTAATGCGTTTTGTCGCTAGTTTACGGCTTGGCTGCGATATTTGCACCTTTCGGTCCGACACATCCGTCATCGGCAAGGAATTGTGCGTCCTGAATTTAACGTTAAGTGGCTTGATTGCAATAATTTTCCTCACGTACCGAGAGTGCTGCTGAAGGTGGGGACCTCCAGACGGTTGTGTTATACCTGGCTTCAACTGTGTGGCTCACTGCTAAGGGGATCACGTCGATCTCCCACACAGTTAGCCAGAAAACATCCCATTTCTAGGGAGACCAAATGGATATGGGGTAGGGGTCTTGGCCAATATATTTTACCTGACTCGCACTAACATTTCTGATCAGTATGTTTTGCCTGACCCTGACTAACATATCCGACCAGTATGTTTTGCCTGACCCTGACTAACATGTCCGACCAGTATGTTTTGCCTGACCCTGACTAACAGGTCTGATCAGTATGTTTTGCCTGACCCTGACTAACATGCCCGATCAGTATGTTTTGCCTGACCCTGACTAACATGTCCGACCAGTATGTTTTGCCTGACCCTGACTAACAGGTCTGATCAGTATATTTTGCCTGACCCTGACTAACATGCCCGATCAGTATGTTTTGTTTGCCCTGTCGTTAATCTCCTTTCGCATTGCTATTTGGGAAAAAAAATGTGGATATGTCTTTTTGGTGTATAATCTAATCATTGGTATGAGATGGAGGTGATGGGAACGTAATTGTCCTTCTTGGCTTGATTTCACGTAAAGTACATGTGTCCATTTACAATTCGGTGAGCTGCAGGTCATATTGTGATGGGTGACATCTTCCTGGAAGATGTTAACCCCTCCATGGGAGTCGCTGTGGTCGAGAGGTGTGGCACTCACCTATCAAACCGATAAACGCAAACGGTGGGGGTTCGAGTCTCGCAGGTTTCAAGCCACCCCTTGTCTCAAATGAAAGTGCGGACCAGAGTAACTGCATGCACAATTACAAGCCTCCAGTCGTATCGACTTATCGTCTTGCCACTGGCCTAAGGCAGCTAGGGACCAGAAGGTGAGTTTGAAGCCCAGCCCAGTTTCTTCCCCATTTTAATCCTCATACAGCGCAAGTTTCATCAAGACAAACCAGTGTCGCCATCATAGCTTGCGATGGACAATTAACTAAAATATCTTGGTAGTAATATAAACAAATCCCCGAGTGGTCTTGGTGTATGACAAGGACAAGAATAGCACCACTGCCTCACAGAGAGCATAAGAGGAGACTAAATGTGGGAAATGGCATGACACCGGCCATGGTTAGGTGGTTTTAGAGCAGCATAGATGGCGCCTAACAGGCATCGGGTCTACTTTGTTCTAGCGTTTGAGTCTATTAAGATGGAATCGCACATCGGCTAACCACCCTCCGTAAGCGCTTATCCCAACGCAGCGGAGTATTAAGCTGCTCGAGCCTAGCCCACTAAGCAGGACACCCTTCTCCCGGCTACATCCAAATCATTTCAGAGCTGGGGGCATGCAAAGGGGCATCTGCCCCTCTAAAAGTACAGGTCAACTAAGAACTAAGAATATAAACAAAGCTGAATCCATGGATGCAAGTGTCAGAATATAGATACATAAGTCTGATGTAAAGTCAATTTCAGTGTATTGTTTTGAAACGTTGAGGACCACACACAATATAGCAACAAATGTGCATATTTTCATAGGTGACTGTGTAGGATATAACTGGGAATTGGTGATGATCAGTGCTGGTTCGTTTAAGGCAAGGGCACAAACAACGCTTTAGACATTATAAGAACAATAATCGGGAAAGTCATTTAGATTAAAGTTCATGTATATCTGTGTTTCGACATGATAAAACATATGGATATCGCCCAAATGCTGAAAAGTTAACATATTGATGGAAAGGATCCAGGATCATTCAAGATATTGGGGACAGACTGCGGCGAATTGACAATCAAGTGGGAAAAGAACAGCAGATAAAAAAAGGAGTAAGGCAAGATTGTGTTCTGTCCCCTGATCTGTTCTCTCTATACAGCGAGTTCCTCTTGAGCGACCTACCTACTTCTTCTTCTTCTTCTTCGTACGCAGTCAGACAGTAACCATCGACCTACATACAATGCCAGGGATATCAATTGGCTAACAGCACATTAACAATCTACGATATGCTGATGATATTGTATTGATAGCCTAGAATGCAACCGACTAGCAAGAAATGGTCGTTCAGCAAAGTGAAAACAAACGCCTCGGTTTAAAGAAAAACACATTCGAGGAGATAGTAGTGACTAAGAAACGGGACTCTCCAAAGTGTTGGGTAAAAGCGAAGTGGACCGACTTTTTTTTTTTTTTTTTTTTTTTTTTGCGTTCGCCTTATTTCTCTAATCCCCAAGGCGGTGTGCATTGCACTGCGTTTTTATTTTGCGCCTGTCGGCCCAGTGCATCCGACTTCAGCATGCATTTTATGTAAGGGTCTGCTTCCTCCTGCATTTTCTAAGGGTTTGCTTCTACGGGGTAACGGCCGGTGCTGAGATTGGGATCGAACCCAGCACCTTATGGTTGTGAGCCGTGTCACATAACCACTAGGCCACGCCGTCCCCGTGGACCGACTTGAGACAAGTTAACAGGTTTAAATACCTGGGCACATACATAACATCAGATGGAAGATGGATACCTGGGCACATACATAACATCAGATGGATACCTGGGCACATACAGAACATCAGATGGAAGATGGATACCTGGGCACATACATAACATCAGATGGAAGATGGATACCTGGGCACATACAGAACATCAGATGGAAGATGGATACCTGGGCACATACATAACATCAGATGGATACCTGGGCACATACAGAACATCAGATGGAAGATGGATACCTGGGCACATACATAACATCAGATGGAAGATGGATACCTGGGCACATACATAACATCAGATGGAAGATGGATACCTGGGCACATACAGAACATCAGATGGAAGATGGATACCTGGGCACATACAAAACATCAGATGGAAGATGGATACCTGGGCACATACAGAACATCAGATGGAAGATGGATACCTGGGCACATACATAACATCAGATGGAAGATGGATACCTGGGCACATACCGAACATCAGATGGAAGATGGATAGCTGGGCGCATACATAACATAAGATGGAAGATGGATACCTGGCACATACAGAACATCAGATGGAAGATGGATACCTGGGCACATACAGAACATCAGATGGAAGATGGATACCTGGGCACATACAGAACATCAGATGGATACCTGGGCACATACAGAACATCAGATGGATACCTGGGCCCATACAGAACATCAGATGGAAGATGGATACCTGGGCACATACATAACATCAGATGGAAGATGGATACCTGGGCACATACAGAACATCAGATGGAAGATGGATACCTGGGCACATACAGAACATCAGATGGAAGATGGATACGTGGGCCCATACAGAACATCAGATGGAAGATGGATACCTGGGCACATACAGAACATCAGATGGATACCTGGGCACATACAGAACATCAGATGGAAGATGGATACCTGGGCACATACAGAACATCAGATGGAAGATGGATACCTGGCACATACAGAACATCAGATGGAAGATGGATACAAGCAACATCGGTATTCCAGACCATGACAGGAATATTGTGCAACAAAACCTTTTCGCTGGAACTGAGAAAGAGAGTCCTTGGATGAACCGTAGAACCAGTACTGGCATATGGCAGTGAATCATAGACAATCAAAAAGCAAGCGAAGAGATCTTTGGAAGCATCGGAGATGTGGGTTTAAAGAAGAAGGATATGGCTCCCGTTGACTGCAAGGAAGACCAATGATACAGTGCTCGAGGAGGTACAGAGACAAAGACAAGTTATTGAAAGGATCAGAACAAGACAGTCATCATTTTCTGGCATGTTCTAAGAAGAGGCGGCTTGGAGCATGTTGTGACAACGGGAAAGATAGCCGGAAAGAGAGACAGAGGAAGGCCGAGAGAGAAGATGGTGGACAGCCTGAGAGAATGGCAGGGGTAACAATCAACAACAGAGTTTATAAACGACACACGTGATAGTAGTAGATGGGGGTCCATGATCGCCAACGCTGGGGATAATGATGGTGTAGAATCATCATCGATACCATGTCCTATGCACGTCCCTACCATCACAGTCCGTTTGAAAGTAATTCCATTTCTTGTCAAAGATCTATCTTGCTGTAGAGTTATGCCCTAAACGTTCTTTGGCATCTTGGTGCCATCTCCTTCGGAGTCTTCCTCTGTCTCTCTTTTTCGAGACCATATCTTCCATTACCATTCTTTTATAGCCAGCAACATCTTCATCGTTTAAATTAGCGAAATGTTCTCAATGGTGTTGTTCTTTGTCCCTGACCAAGACAAATTTGTGTAACAGAAGTTACTAACTTCAAACAGAGGATAGACACGCCAGACTTAAAACAACACAAATTGTCAATGTTTAGGTCCTTAATTTAATCAGCCAGAGCTGTGGCGTACGAGATGGCGTAATTGTTTGGACAATCTTTATCCGCAGAACTGAACTTTACGTGCAGACGTAACAGGAACAAAATGGCGAACGATAAGAAGAAGAAGAAGAAGAAGAAGAAGAAGAAGAAGAAGAAGAAGAAGAAGAAGAAGAAGAAGAAAAAGAAGAAGAAGAAGAAAAAGAAGAAGAAGAAGAAGAAGAAGAAAAAGAAGAAGAAGAAGAAGAAGAAAAAGAAGAAGAAGAAGAAGAAGAAAAAGAAGAAGAAGAAGAATAAAAAGAAGAAGAGGAAGAAGAAGAAGAAGAAGAAGAAGAAGAAGAAAAAGAAGAAGAAGAAGAAGAAAAAGAAGAAGAAGAAGAAGAAGAAGAAGAAGAAGAAGAAGAAGAAGAAGAAGAAGAAGAAGAAGAAGAAGAAGAAGAAGAAGAAGAAGAAGAAGAAGAAGAAGAAGAAGAATGCCACATAGTGGAACTCGGGAACAAATTCAGTGCGGCACTGCCAACTTAATTGCTGTTTCAACAACGACCAATGGCGTTGTTGTTATGGATCAATCAGCATCCGGGCTCTCGCCATTCGAACTAATGCCCTGTAATGGTTTCTGCGCCTTTATGGTAGTTTTTGTTTAGTGCCTTTAACAAAGTGTTCCATTTATCTGACCTCGGAGGAAGAAGCGTGTTTCTAACATTACTGAGCACTCAAAGCGATGAGGATCAAATGTGTCGTATTGGTTTAGTGTCAACACAACTGACACTATGGAGGGGATTGTGGTTGGAAACTGTTCATGTGCTTATTAAAGTTGTCCAATATACGAGTAACAGAGAAAGAAGGTTGGCCGTCACCTATAACATTCATGGACAAGATCTATAAAGCCTGATGCTAACCGCTGCTTTCATTAAAAATATTCAAGTCTGAAAGAGTATGAAAAAGAAAAGAAGAGCTCTAACTAAGCGATTTCATCTGTTTTGGCTTGCGCTTCGCTATTGGAAGATCCGTCGGAGTCTTGATTTTCTTTACCTACCTTCAACAGGTCGCAAACGCAGGTTCGAACTGAAACTGCTTCAAAGTTGGGTCATTATTATAGGTAGTTTCAAGATCCGTTGTGATGATGATGATGGTAATGATGATGGTGATGATGATGATGATAATGAATGTGATGATGATGGTGATGATGATGATGATGGTGATGATGATGATGATGGTGATGATGATGATGATGGTGATGATGATGGTGATGATGATGATGAGGATGGTCATGAGGATGGTGATGAGGATGGTTATGATGATGCTGATGAGGATGGTTATAATGATGGTGATGAGGATGGTCATAATGATGGTGATGAGGATGGTGATAATGATGGTGATGAGGATGGTGATGATGATGGGGATGATGTATAATGTCCACAAAGAGTAACATTACTCCTCTTCTTTACTCCCTGAAAAGGACGTTAAATGACAGGTTGCAATAGCTTTCCTCGCGTTCCGAGAGTGCTGATGAAGGTGGACAGGGGTCCTCCGGGCGGTTGTGCTATGATTAGCTTCATCTGTCTGTTGCTCACTACTTCGTCGACCCCCCACTACGTTAGATAAGCTGCCGTGAAAACAACCCGTTTCCATAGATAACTACGAGGAAGTGAAGTGGGGGTACTGGCCAGTATATTTCGCCAGACCCTGACCAGCATGTTTGATCAGTATGTTATGCCTGACCCTGACCAGCATGTTTGATCAGTATGTTATGCCTGACCCTGACCAGCATGTTTGATCAGTATGTTATGCCTGACCCTGACCAGCATGTTTGATCAGTATGTTATGCCTGACCCTGACCAGCATGTTTGATCAGTATGTTATGCCTGACCCTGACCAGCATGTTTGATCAGTATGTTATGCCTGACCCTGACCAGCATGTTTGATCAGTATGTTATGCCTGACCCTGATCAGCATGTTTGATCAGTATGTTATGCCTGACCCTGACCAGCATGTTTGATCAGTATGTTATGCCTGACCCTGACCAGCATGTTTGATCAGTATGTTATGCCTGACCCTGACCAGCATGTTTGATCAGTATGTTATGCCTGACCCTGACCAGCATGTTTGATCAGTATGTTATGCCTGACCCTGACCAGCATGTTTGATCAGTATGTTATGCCTGACCCTGTTATGTTAAGCCTGACCAGACGTTATTCTCCTCTCCCCCAAGTTTCGATATAGCTTCTGTCGCATTCTGTCATTTTTATATTTCAGTTGTTAGCCTCAACACAACCCCCGAACCTGGAGGATCGGTGTTCTCTCATGGTCCAAAGTCTCCACTGATATGTTAAAGATCTGCCGTATATTTTATTCTGGCCGTGAACTTAACACATTACACTTTAAGGGGAGGTTGAACCCATGATTATGATGAATTAGCAAAAAAACATTTTTTCAAATACTGTACCTTTAGAAGAAGCAAGCTTTTATGTATCTTTTTAAAAATATGTATATATTTCATGAAAAAAGTAACTAGAAGTATTTTAAAATTATTTTTAACTGTCATGACTACAGCATTTGTTTACCTCATTAAACATGCACATTTAAAAAAAACAACTCAAAACTGTCTTTACAATAGTCCGATTTACAAATTTGTTTTCGGTATCTAGTCACTATTCATATTTTTAACAACTTCAAAAAAGAAACCAAAACAAGTTGTAACATTACATTTCATTGGCATATTTCAAATACCATTACGAGAGACTAGTTGCTTTCAGCCAGCCAATCAGGTGACAGTTTACAAATACTCAGCAGTCATTTTGTCAGTTCCGCAGACATATTCATCTGTATGTCCTTTTCTTAGTTGTTTGGGCATATGATATCTCAGTCTGTTGTGGTTTTTGCGGAATCTAAAGACTACTACCTCAGAGCTCAAGAAAGTGGGAACAAGTAGGATTAGCTAGGGAGTGTTAGTTGCAATATGATGATCTACGAGAAGGTTAACAACGAGTCACTTAATAATTACTATCAGCAACAAGAACCATAGAATCCGAATTTGAGATCATTAATTATGACTGGGGCACTGCGTGGAGGATGACAGCGGGGACGGTGGAGTGCAGGGAGTTTGGTGCTGCATTGGCAGGCGCTATTACTGATCGCTTTGTCAGTCCGTGGATCTAACAACCAGAAGATTCGCAACAAACACATTAAAATATTGTGTGGGACCCAGACGCTGCTTAGTAACTCCTGGATGTGCTTTTTCCTTTGGGTTGTAGCTACGCCACTGGCTTTGAGAACTCATAATTGTGATTTGTTTTATTTATATTGTAAACCTGTTTTTGCAGCTTCAAAAAATATGTCGAATATTGTTGAAGTTACATCAATAAATATCTTATTTTGTCACAAAATTGTTAAACGATTATTTTAGAGAATCGGAAATTATAGAAATATCAGGTCATTCCGTTACCAGTGAGGTCGTCGGGACACACATGAAGACATCCTCGCAACCCCACGCCACCCTTCTCTGTCAGAGGTCGCTCCTTGTGCTGGTTCTGGTCGAAGATTGGTCCATTCTTTTATGTTGTCCTCCCACCTCTTTTTGGGACGGCCTCTTCATCGTCTACCTTGCACCTTCCCGTGCATGATCGTATTTGCAAGACCATTTGATCTCGATATGTGACAGTACCAAGCGAATTTCCTTCTTTTGACAGTTGACAAGAGGTCTTCAAAAGGCGCATTTTGCTGTTGTAATTCCATCTCATATTTTCTCATTTGTAACTCGATGAATGTACGAGACGTTTAGAAGTAATCGGAAACATCTTATATTCTCTGCTGCAGCTCAGCTGTAATTGTCCATGTCTCACTAGCATAGAGGAATATTGACAGGACCAATGTACGCATCAATAATAGAAATGTAGACGGGGGAAATAAACAGAACTCATTTGTGTGCCATATTTCGAAACATGTCTGTACTTGAACTACCAGTCAAGTAAATGCCTCTTGGTCCTTGTACATACTTTGATAGCAGAATGTTTACCGTGACTTCAATCTTCTTCGTCGTTCGCTCTCAAATAATCGCATTTATCTAACGCATATGAAGGCTGCGTGGCCTAGTGGTCAAGCGTCTGTTTCACAATCCCAACGCACACAGTTCGAATCACGTTCGTGTCCAGTTTAATCGACATGGTTTTTTTGTTCGCTCCTCCACGTACGGAAAGTAATGCAACCTACCGTACTATATACTTGCCAAGAAACGTATAACGGTCAAACAGATTGCCAGTTTATTTCGCAACTGGGTTTCGATGGTTATAACTTAACTTAACTTAACGTCTTTATACTGGTTTAGAAGACCCTGCAGAGTCTGTATACAACCAGTTACATTTACATCACCTTGCTCTAAAAGCTATGCGCATCCAGTTTATTCTTAAATGCATTAACTGTCCCTGCCTCCACTACCTCCACTGGCAATGCATTCCAAGCAGACACCACTTTCTGACTAAAAAAATATTTCCTAATATCGAATCTGGACCTCTCTTTAGTCAGCTTATAGCTATGCCCTCGTGTTTTTGTGGGTGGCTGTATTTTAAAAAAACTTGTTAAAGTCTAATTTATCCATTCCTCTGATCATCTTATAAACCTGCATTAAGTCACCACGAATTCTTCTCTCTTCGAGACACTGTAGGCCGGTTTTTCTGAGTCGTTCCTCATAACTGTAATTCTGGAATCCCACTATCATCTTTGTCACTCTTTTTTGTATTCTTTCCAGCATGTGTATATCTCCTCTATGCTAAGGACTCCACACCTGTACACAGTACTCGAATCTAGGTCTAACTAAAGCTTTATACAGTTTGACAATCACTTCCTTGCTCCTATGTTTAATATTTCTTTTTATCATACCTAACATTGCATTTGCCTTTTTCACTGCTACCTTAACTTGCTCACTCACCTTTCCTGTATGATCTATTTTAACCCCTAGGTCCCTTTCCTTATCTATCTTTCTAATATTGTTTTCTCCCATTCTGTAATTATGTTCCATATTGGATCTACCCATGTGGATGACTGTACATTTATCTACATTAAACTCCATTTGCCAGCTTACAGACCATTCTCGAATTTTATCTAAATCCGACATCAATATATCCACTTCCACTTTAGATGAGACACTACTGCATAGTTTTGTGTCATCAGCAAATTTTGCAATCATGGATCACATATCAATGTCCAAATCATTTATATATATCAAGAACAAAATTGGTCCCAAAACCGAGCCCTGTGGCACACCACTTTTCACTTCACACGACCCAGAGTACTCCTTATTTATGCCCACCCTCTGCCTTCTTCCCGTTAACCAATTTTCAATCCATTTGGCAACTTCCCCACCTATTCCATGTGATTTTAACTTTCAAAATAATCTTTGATGAGGTACTCTATCAAAGGCTTTTGCAAAGTCTAGATAAATAACATCCACAGGCTCCCCTTTATCTATGGTTTTAGTAACCTCCTCCGTGAATTCTAATAGATTTGTTAAGCATGATCTCCCTCTAGTAAACACATGCTGACTATTTCTAATTAGATTAAATTTTTCTAAATGCATTACAATGTTTTCTTTGATTATTGACTCTAACAATTTACAGACTATGCTCGTTAAACTCACCGGTCTATAATTTGCTGGATCTGATTTTTTGCCTTTTTTGAATAAGGGGATCACTCCTGCATCTTTCCAATCCCGTGGTACAATCCCTTTTGTAAGTGATTGAGAACATAATATAGCCAATGGTTTTGCTAGTTGGTCTCTAATTTCATACAGCAATTTTGGATGAATACCATCTTGACCTGGACATTTATTCACTTTAAAACCCCTCCAATTTTGTAAAAACCATTTCCTCTGTAATACAGATTGACCTTAATCCCGCTGTATCCATGTCTCTTTGAAAAATATCTATAGGCTCTGGGATCTCGGAGCAGTCCTCTTTTGTGTAGACTGTGTCAAAGTACTGATTGAGGAGATTAGCTGCCTCCATATTCTCACTGATTATTTTCCCTGTACTGTCTATGAGAGGGCCTACTTTGTCTTTCGTTCTTTGTTTATTTCTAACATGAGAGAAGAAGCTTTTACTATCAGTCTTGATCCTCTGAGCAAGTTTTATTTCGAAGCCTGTTTTTGCTGTTTTATTCGCTTTCTGAGATATGTTCTGCTTGTCCAAATACTTTACATATGTTTCTTTTGATTTTCCATGCTTTATTTTTCGCTCTTCTACATTTCACTACACATCTAGTTGTCCACTTTTTACGCTTGGGGCTTACCTCCCTACATGGAACACATTCCTCTTTTAGCTTTTCTAGAACTGTTTTAAAACTCTCCCACTCCTGTTCAACATCTGTTCCTACGACAATATCTTTCCAGATTATGTGGTTCGCTGCCTCTTTCATCCTCTTAACATCTGCCTTAGAGTAGTCGTATGTTCGCGTGTTTATGTTTACTTCTTTCCCTGCAATAAGATCCCAACGGATGATTTGATGGTCACTTGAGCCAAACAGTTCCCCAACGGTAACGTTTTCAATCATATTGTCCTCTGTAGTAAAAACTAGGTCGAGTATGTTTTTGCTTCTGGTGGCTGCTTCTACATGTTGAAATAAAAAATTGTCAGTTATGCACTTAACAAAAGGTTTTGACTCTACAAGTGCTTCTGCCATATCCCATTTTATTTCTGGAAAGTTGAAATCTCCGATTAATAATAATTTCCCTTCACTTGCCTTTGCTATGCTACTAATCAGCTCCTCATCTTCCTCTTTTTGACTTGACTTGATAGACATCTATAGCACACTCCAATCACTGTTTTTTCACCCCCACTTTCTATTTCTCCCCATGCACTTTCATTTTTGTTACCACATGATAAATCATCTTTGATCATTATAACAACAGTATTTATACAGTATAATCAAACGCCACCTCCCTTAGTCTTGTCTCCAACTATCCTATCTTTCCTTAACATTGTATATCCCTCTATTTCAAGTTCACTATCTGCAATCACCTCATATGTCCATGATTCTGTTAATCCTATGATATCTGGTTTTTCTTCTTCTACATACAGTTCCAATTCTTCTCTTTTATTAACTATGCTTCTCACATTTGCATAAAAACATTTTAGTTTGTAATGTTGTCGGTTTTCCTCTGTTTGCTTCTGCTTTATCATTTTAGTGTTTACTTTTCCACTATTTATTTCACCCTTCCGTGACACCAACTCTCCCCTTTGACTACATCCTCTATAGCACCCTATTGTAGGCCTATCTTTAATCTTATACTTCATAGGCCTTACTAGTTTATGTAGTTACTCTGCTCCTCTCGTGGATCCGGCAGACCTGTAGACTGTGTTCCATGATTTGTTTGTTCCTCCCACGAGGGCACATCTGTGTGCTCAATTTTGAATTTATTAAATAAATGGGTTTTTTTTCAATCTGAAGTGACTCGTTCGCAGTCTGAATATTGTCACTTGTTCTCTTCTTGGTATGATTCTGCTTTCTCAGATTCTGGATGTTTTCTGTGTCCCTTGTCTTTGAAGTTAAAATATTATCATCGTCTTTATTTCATCATATATCGTTATGTCGTCAGTTTGGGGGTTTGCCGCTTTGCACTGTTGCCAATGTATCTGCCGCCTTTTTCTGTGTATCTTACAGTGTACATGAATCCCTTGAACATTCCGTCTGTTTAAATGTTGGCTTGTATTCATGGGTGCATACGCCTGAATAAAACAAATGTTTTGGGATAAAATGAAGATGTCACCCCAACCATCACTATTGACAACTACCAACTAGCAACTGTTGACCGGTTCACTTACTTGAGTTCCCTATCAATGATAAGCTCTCCCTAGACCCCTAAATAGGCAGTCGCATTGGCAAAGCTGCTGCAATATTTTTCCGTCTCATGTGGTTGGGAAAACTCTAAACTTACAGCAAAAACCAAGGTCGTGGTCTACAATACCTGTGTCGTCAGTACGCTCATATGTGACAGCGAAACGTGGACAACTTATAATAAGATAAGAGCAAAGGCTCAACACCTTTCCCCTACAGCGCATGAGAACCATCATTAGCGTTTCGTGAAGAGACAGGGTGACAAATGCGTAGGTGCACTGTCGCACCTGTCTTCCAAGTGTGTGCACTCTCGCACCTGTCTTCCAAGTATGTACACTCTCATTCACCAACGAAGACTCCGATCGCTTGGTCGTGTTCGTCTTATGGAAGACGATCGCATCCCCAAACATATTCTCTATGGGCAGCTGGCATGAAGTAAACGAACAGCTGGCCGACCGCAGAAGAGGTGCAAAGTGGGAAATGAAGGCACTGGATAAGGATCTGACATATTGGGAAAACATAAACAAATCCAAATGGAGATGCGACCTAATGAGCTCCCTCATACTTGGCAAAAATAAGCTCTAGCAACACGGTGACGTGAATAGACAACGCCGCAAAGAAAGAGAAAACCAACAACTCAGTAGAGAGACATTACTTCAAGATATTCCTTCAACCTATTTTCAGATATAACTGAAAAGGGGCTACTTACTTACTTACTTACTTATTCAGCCAGGATGTCCAATTCATAGTTGTTATAGTTTTTGAGGACCATTATGAGTGATACGAAATCTGTCAGGAAAACTATATGGTCTCTGCCAATGTTCTTGTTTTCCACGATTGCTATTGCAAATGTTCTTAACGCCTGAACATGTTTGATCATTTTCCCATGGATACAGATATGGATTTCCAGACCATTATTTAATTGTGTAATAATAATTGTGTGGGTTGGCGGCCACAGAAGCGGAACTTCAGAAATGGATCAGAAGGCTCGTTCAAACAGCTCTTGACTATGGTATGGAGATTAACGCTGAAAGAACAAAAATAATGACCAACAACGCTGAGGGCTTCAACAATGGGCTAAAAGGTAATGGCCAGGAACTCGAAGTGATCGACCGTTTTAAATATCTGGGTTCGATTGTCAGTGATGAAGGATCAAAATGTGAGGTGTTGGCCAGAATAGCACAGACAATAGCGGCGCTTGCACAGCTTAACAAAATCTGACAAGATAAACGGTTATCTGTATGCGCGAAGATCAGATTAATGCGTACATTGGTCCTGTCAATATCCCTCTATGATTGTGACAATTACAGCTGACCTGCAGTGGAGGATACAGGCCTTGGAAATGAGGTGTTTCCGAAGACTTCTAAACTTCACATACAAAGACCGAGTTGCAAAATGAGGAAATACGTGAAAGAATTAAAACAGCAAAAGGGCCTTTTGAAGACATTTTGGCAACTGTCAAACGACGGAAACACGCTTGGTACGGTCACATATCGAGATACAAGGGTTGTGCAAATAAGGTGCGGTCACATATCGAGATACAAGGGTTATGCAAATAAGGTGCAAGACAGAAGATGAAGAAGTCGTCTAAAAAGAGATGGAAGGACAACATAAAAGAATGGACAATTCTCCGACCAGAAGCGTCACAAGCAGCGGCCGCTGACAGAAAGGTGTTGTATGGGGTTGTGGATATATCATTATGTGTACCCAACGACCTCATCGGATACGGGATGACTTGACTTGATAACCTACAATAATAATTTTGTGTAAAGACCTTTAATAATAATGATGTGTAATAACCAATAATAATAATTACACAGGAAATGTTTACCTGATTCGTCTTGGCCTCAGATGCCTTCAATCAATTAACAATTATTTTGAGATCTACATCACTAAGTAAACGTGTTGAAACTCAAGATATTTACTCTTACGATACCGTAGTGCTCACATATGGTTGTCAAAGCAGGAAAATGACACAGACGCTTGAAAATAGATTAAATGCATTTGAAAATAAATGCCTTCGGCGTTTTTTGGGAATTGGCTTGAAATAATTCAAGTCTTCTAAGCAAGTACGATTACAGTCCAACCAAATTGTTGTTTCTAACGTCATGAAGAAGGAATGTTGGGAGTACACTGAACACTTCCTCGGATAAACAGTAAAATGCTCCCGTTACAAGCAATTATGTGGAAACCTAGTGGCAAAAGGAAGCGGGGTAGACAAAGAGAGACTCTATGCAGAAATAGTAGAAATTTCACAAGAGAATATGGAACAATGGGACTATGGAACATGCAAGAACTACAGAGAGTAGCGGCGGACCGATCAAACTGAAGAAATCTGAGTTCTGCAAAAACCGACGTATTTGGCGCTGAAATACCATATAGAAATCAGCATTCTCCTCTATTTTTCATAGATCTCATTGCTGATCCATCTGTGCATGTAATAAACCATAATGTGGCTGAGTATCTCCCTTGAAAATATTATAATACTAAATGTGTCCTCTGTAGTTCTGTTTGGTTGTCTTTTTCCATCACTTCTGGTATGGTCGGTCAGTTCTGAGAATCTGTACGAGGTTTGGCATGGAGGGAGCTAGCACTTTTACTTTTTGAATAAAGCCACTTGTCTGGATTATTCATCTTGTGTTTTAAGGATGATCATGAATTATGTTAGAATTGGATGTGATCATAACATTTAATCTATGTAGGGGTATCAATAGATACTTACTGGTCGACCATAGTACTCGCCAATTTGACTAGAAATCTTTTCAAGTAGAAATATACATATTTGAACAGGTCAATTGCTTCTGCTTTCTTGGAAATATATTAACGAAAATATGAGATGTGAAATGGAAATCAAGTAGAGAATAAGGTTAGTCAAATCTGTTTTCACTAACATGAGTCATGTATTAACATCCACCAACACGAGTCATGTATTAACATCCATCAACACGAGTCATGTATTAACATCCATCAACACCAGTCATGCATTGACATCCCCCAACATAGGTCGTGTATTAACATCCACCAAAATGAGCTATGTATTGACATCCACCAACACGAGTCATGCATTCACATCCACCAATATGAGTCATGTATAAACATCCATCAACACGAGTCATGCATTGACATCCCCCAGCATAGGTCGTGTATTAACATCTACCAACATGAGTTATGTATTGACATCCACCAACATGAGTTATGTATTGACATCCACCAACACGAGTCATGCATTGACATCCACCAACATAGGTCGTATATTGACTTCCACCAACACGAGTCATGCATTGACATCCACCAACATAGGTCGTATATTGACATCCACCAACATGAGTCATGCATTGACATCCCCCAACATGAGTCATGTATTAACATCCCCCAACATGAGTCATGTATTAACATCCCCCAACATGAGTTATGTATTGACATCCACCAACATGAGTCATGTATTAACATCCTCCAACATGAGTTATGTATTGACATCCACCAACATGAGTCATGTATTAACATCCACCAAGATGAGTCATGCATTGACATTCCCCAACATGAGTCATATATTAACATCCACCAACACGAGTCATGTATTGACATCCACCGTATACAACCATATACTGTCAGGAGATATGTGCTCCTGTCAGAGGCAACTAACCCACAAGTTTATATTGGAATGTCAAGACCAAGAGATCATGCGGATCTGCAATGTTCTCAGGAAGGATTATGTATAACAGCCTCCAAAATAGGATTATAGGAGCTTCAAAAAATGCTCAAACTTGCAACACTGCAGAACTGATTCTTGAAGATTTCTGCCATCCGAAACCTGTTAGACAACCTAATTTGACGCCAGCGAAGTGGCGTGAAATATTCTCTAAAATCTTAGCCAAACTACACTAGTGCAGCCTTTTTCACTGTCCCCACTTGAAGACGGAGTAGGGTCTTAGACAGCTGTGGCTCATGACTCTGAAGCAATCACCCAGCTATGAGTCGCTGGTTACTGTCAACTCATCCAGTGTACCCAAAAGACATTCAAACTCAGAGACTGGACACAAACTTACGCAAAAAGCGAAGTTATTTTGTACTACCAGTCAAAGGCGAAAAAACGAGTGTCGACTCCCATCCATAGCAATCATGTTTTAGTCAGCTGTGATTCTCTAACCCTGATGCCAGCACTGAGCTATGCGTCGCTAGATAATTGTCAATTCATTCATTTATACTCAATAGACATTCAATCTCAGAGGTCGGACACAAACAGACGTAAAAAGCGATGTTATTTTGTACTCACAGTCAAAGGCGAAAAACGAGTGTCGACTCCCATCCATCGCAATCATGACCACCCTCCTATCTTTGTTCAGTCCTGGCTGTGGCCGATGAAGGCGGTCTTCGTCATGGTGATGGTCGTGAAGGTGGTGCAAATGTTGATGTTTGTGGTCTTCTGACATTGCTGGTGCTGCTGTGAAGGTCTGGTAGGAACAATACCGTTGTTATGAAACTGCCAGGTATGTTAAGTTACAATTCTCGATTTCAAGATGTTCCCTCGTTGATATGAGAAGGACGTGTTCTAGTCACGTGGCCATCTAATTATATATTAATATTGTTGATGTTCGTCACGTGATATTCTTTTGTAATATGTTTACGGCGTTGTTTAGGTCACGTGGCGTTCTGCTGTAATATGTTCACGTCCTTGTTCTAGTCACGTGGCGTTCTGCTGTAATATTTCCCGTAGTGACAGGTAGTTGTCATCTGATGCTTCCTTGTGATTAATCCCGTGAAGGTTCTTGTCATTTGCTACGTGGCACGTGATGATCTTTTGTCATATGTCATATGTCTCGTTATACGTAATGCTCTATGATCGTAGGCGCTTTTTTCTTTTTAAAATACATTAGAGTCTAGACAATTCTAGTGTAACGAATCATAGAAGAAGGGATGTCATAAATGGGGGATGTCAATACATAGGGGCCAAAAAGGGTACATAACAGAGAAAACGTCAGATCACTCATTTTTCAGTTAGTGTTTTTACATTATTTGTATATATTTACCCA
The DNA here is from genome assembly GCA_036924085.1 of Ariolimax columbianus. Classification (NCBI taxonomy): domain Eukaryota; kingdom Metazoa; phylum Mollusca; class Gastropoda; order Stylommatophora; family Arionidae; genus Ariolimax; species Ariolimax columbianus. Next base: position 41,767,218 of record JAVGWX010000009.1, read on the forward strand.
CATTGCTGCCACAGCCTTATTTTAGTTATATATATATAACCACGACATATAATAAATCGTATATTTCCGCCATTAATCACATGAGTTTATTGCGTAATCCCAAAATATGTCGTGAGTTAAATTATTTTGATTTATAACCTCATCATGTAGCATGTCCTTTGTAGAATGCCGCTCCCATCACAGCCCGTCTGAAAGAAACTCGTTCCATTGCCAAATTTTCAGCCTCCGCAAAAGTCAGGTCCAGGTGTTCTTTGATATCTTGGTGATATCGTCTTCGTGGTCTACCCCTGTCTCTTTTTGCCCGGTACCATACCTTCCATCACTCTCTTCTCAAGACCGCCGGACTCTTGGTGTGACCAAAGTATTTCAATTTTCTGGTCATTATGAAATTAATAAACCGGTTCTCTTCTATGTTCAATTCTTCAAATATATTTTAATGACTGAATTATATTATACTGAAAAATCTATTTTCAAAGTGTTTTCTTTCACCCTATTGAAAAGCCTTTTTTCGAAATATTTTGAGGTCACTTTCAGGTCAGGTCAGTTGTCCCGTGAGATCGTTGGGGGCACACATGAAGACATCCTCACAACTTCACGCCACCCTCTGCTCTGTCAGCGGCCGCTGGCTGTGCCTCTTCTGGTCGGAGGTTGGTCCATTCTTTGATCTTGTCCTCCCACCTCTTTTTAGGACTGCCTCTTCATTTTCTGTCTTTCACCTTTCCGTGAAGGATCGTATTTGCAAGACCATTTGATCTCGATATGTGACCGTACCAAGCGAGTTTCCTTCTTTTAACAGTTGCCAAGAGGTCTTCAAAAGGCCCTATTGCTTTTGTAATTCTATCTCATATTTCCTCATTTGTAACTCGATCTTTGTACCTGACGTTTAAAAGTCTCAGTAAACTTCTCATCGCCAAGGCCTGTATTCTTTGCTGAAGGTCAGCTGTAACTGTTCATGTCTCACAAGCATAGAGGAATATTGACAGGACCAATGTACACATAATCTGATTTTCATGCATAGTGCAAACAGTTTATGTTGCCAGATTTTGTTAAGGTGTACAAGCGCCGCTATTGTCTGTGCTATTCCGACCAACACCTCACATTTTGATCCTTCATCACTGACAATCGAACCCAGATATTTAAAACGGTCAACCACTTCGAGTTCCTGACCGTTAGCTTTTATCCTGCTGTTGAAGCACTCGGCGTTGTTGGTCATTAATTTTGTCTTTCCAGCGTTTATCTCCATACCATAGTCAAGAGCTGTTTTATCGAGCCTTCTGACCCCTTGCTTCTATAAAATGGGGTCGCCGGTCACCTTGCTTCTATAAAATGGAGTCGCTGGTCACCTTGCTTCTATAAAATGGAGTTGCGGCTCAAAAAAGGTTTAGAACCTGTATCCTAAACAAATGTAAGACCACATAGCACACGGAAATGATGCAGAGGATCATGTGACAATATGTCTGACTTGCGTTCCCTAAAACGTCAGGCACTCGTACTCATCTGGGTAAACCCTCCCACTTAATTACTGAATAGCGTCTAATGTTATATTCCCATCACACACAGATAAAACTGCCCTTAATAAACTATAAAACCAGTAATATCAGACGTTGGGCAAATGAGGATTTCAATAGAGATCAAATTGCGCGTTCAAGACCCTGGTGACCTGCCAATCTTATCTAGTTAGATTGAAGCGGAACCGGAAATGAGATGTCACTACTACAATGTACGAGCGGAGGAGTAGTCGAAGATTGCGGAGGGTATAAAGGGGTGCGGTAATAGGGACGAAAATATCCCACAAAATGTAAACACAATTCCAAGTTTCCAGACAATGAGATAAGGTTTTCAATAAGAATGTTTACGATCCTAGAGAGACTGCCGAGGATGGTGACGTATTGAGAGGGGGTCTGCTGCAACGAGGCAGGTTATTGCTTACACTTGAAATGAGTTGTATATTTAGAAGGTTCTTAATCTGAAGTCCGCGAACACATGGGGGTCTGCGAGGTCATCTCAGGGGCTCCGTGAAAGCTTGAAGAAATGTTTATGAGTTTTTACATTTAGAATCCAGAAGGTAAATAGAATGATAAACAAAACAAATAGAAAAACAGAAACAAGGATAAATACATGAGAAGTTAATTTAGACAAAGCTCACACTGGTACTTGTCTCTGGGTTCCTAACATATTTGGCTTGGCTTGGCTTGGCTTCCTTCTTTCTCAATCTCCGGCTACCAAATCCTGAAAAGGCTTAAGTAGCAGAATGTAGTCAAGAGAACGGAATGCGTTGTGTCGTAGTTTACAGCTTGATTGCGATATTTGCACCTTTCGGTCCAGCAAGCATTTTTTGAGTACAGAGTTAGCATTACCTCTTGGATCCCTTCTCCTTAGCCAGTCTGCTCTGCTGCAGCCTGTTATCCAGGATCACCGCGTGGAGGTGTAGAAGGGTCTTGGCAGCTCTGTTTCGCTGGCCCTGACGCTAGCAGTCAGCTATAAGTCGCAGACCACAATAGTTCATGCGCTCAAAATACGTATTTGACAGCTGATGACTGTATTTTAAATAAATAAAAATTGAGATAAAGATAAATGTGTAGAAAAGATGGTTATTTTCAGTTTGTGACCAATCATCTTGAAGAATATAGATCCCTACAAAAGTAGCAGAAGGAAATTTCCTGACAGATTGAAATAATGAGACGACCAAATACCACCATTTTAATTATTAAGGTGGTCAGAATAGAACAATGTCGGCAAGAATGACTTTGTCATGTCGACGCTACCTGAACTAGCGCATGTAAGAATGACTTTGTCATGTCGACGCCACCTGAACTAGCGCATGTAAGAATGACTTTGTCATGTCGACGCCACCTGAACTAGCGCATGTAAGAATGACTTTGTCATGTCGACGCCACTTGAACTAGCGCATGTAAGAATGACTTTGTCATGTCGACGCCACCTGAACTAGCGCATGTAAGAATGACTTTGTCATGTCGACGCCACCTGAACTAGCGCATGTAAGAATGACTTTGTCATGTCGACGCCACTTGAACTAGCGCATGTAAGAATGACTTTGTCATGTCGACGCCACCTGAACTAGCGCATGTAAGAATGACTTTGTCATGTCGACGCCACCTGAACTAGCGCATGTAAGAATGACTTTGGCATGTCGACGGTACCTGAACTAGCGCATGTAAAAATGGCTTTGTCATGTCGACGCCACCTGAACTAGCGCATGTAAGAATGACTTTGTCATGTCGACGCCACCTGAACTAGCGCATGTAAGAATCGAGCATATGTCTGTGCCATTGTTGAGCTTGTCAATCACAGTTTGATGATTAAATCTATGTTTAATTGCAATCCCGTTATAGGTGCGATGTTAAACAATGGACGTCTAACCCAAAAATCCTGTGCTAAAAATGTATATCAGGGGCTAAACTTAGATATTAATATTTGTTTGAGGTGAATTAAGGGGAAAGTACCCAATTGCCGATTAAACAGACACACCGGTGGGAATCTGAACGGATATGTCAGATGACCGGACATAATAGTAGGACTCGACCATCATCGCAGACTTCTGAAATATATGTTTGCTAGTTCATTAACAACACAGTGCCACTAAGATTTTCAGTTTCAGACATTATCTACTATTGTAAACACACAGATAATTCATTCCTGAACATTGTCGTATATGGAATATTGTGGGGGTCAGCGGCAAGAAGATAAATTGTAAAGGGGTCGGTGGTAACGAAAAGATTAAGAACCGTTGATCTATTTACTTGTTTGTTCTTGTTCTTGTGCTTATTCGTGTTGTTGTTGTGTTATGAGAAGAGCAGTGGGGCGACAGGTATAAGTACCTGTGATGGCTATAAAGAGAGAAGTTACCAACATTATGGCACAAACAGTGTCAGAAGTGGCAAAACGGATAGAGCGTCTGTGTCTCACAGCACGTTCGAGTCTACCCAGCTGCGTCTAGAAAATGTGTTTCCGACTTGCAGTTCGGGAAGTCAAGGAAGTGAGGAAGACAAGGAAGTGGGGAAGACAAGGAAGTGGGGAAGACAAGGAAGATGGGAAGACAAGGAAGTGGGGAAGGCAAGGAAGTGGGGGAAAAACTTATTCTTCCCACTTTACAAAAGCTGAGAGTTCGAGAAATGGAGTTTTGACACTATGTCCAAACGGATGTTCTGGATTACTGGATGCCCTGTCCTTCAGCGACGGTTACACCGCTGGGAGCCCAAACTTCTCTTCCAACGGGCTCTGTCATGGACCACTGTGGACCAGTGGATAATGAGTTGCTCATCTGTAGCGTCGTTGAATATTGTTGCGGAAAGCAAGGACCATCGAGTTGTCGGCCGTCCTCGTTCTTGTCTCTAGGATGTCATTTTGTTGTCGCTGTGCTCCATCGATGGTCCTTTCTTCGCAGTAAGTGGTAAATAACTGCATCCTCCACCAGAGACAATTGACCGAGTTGTGAAGACATTTTGTGCGCTGGCTACGAAACGTGAGGCCGACCATGCGTCTCTCGAGGGAGGCTTGGGTCACTCTGAGTTTGGATTCCATCTCTTTCGTTAGTGACCATGTTTCTGCGGCACAACATATTGCGTATATCACCGTGGAGTTGAAGAGAGAGATGTGCAGACTCTGGTCGTTATTGTTGTCCAGTACTAGTTTTATCGAGGAGAAAGTCGCCCAGCTCATGATACCGTCGTGTCAACTCTGGATTCAGGTCGTTCTGCACGTTGAGCAGTCGTCCAAGGTCATCCACGTCATCCATACTATGTCCATCGAGGATGACTCGGTTGCGGGGAGTGAAACGACTTGCGACTTGGACGTGTTAAAGTCCCGTTTTCTTTCCCTCTCTCGAGAGTACTGCAAACATTTCATTGACGCGTGTGGCTGTCACTGTGATGAGTACTAGATAATCCGCAAAGCGAAAGTGACTTAGCCATTTATCTTGATGCTAAAGGTGCCCCAATCGTACCGGCTGGTGACGGATTCCAGGTAAGAGGGAAAACAGGTTCAGTGAGATGGAGTCCCCTTGACAGACTTCTCTCTGTATGAGCACTACTACCGAACTTTGTACGGTAGTCTATCAATCGGTGTGATTTTCATAAAGAATTCTTGTGAATTCCCGCTCAACTCTTTGGTCTAATAGAGACTGCCAGACGAATTTTGGTTCTACAAAGTAAAACGCTTCCTTGTAGTCGATGAAGGTTGGGTGGAATCTAGCAATTGTATATTGTGTAGTTTTCAGGGATGAGGGTGATTGGTTGGCAGCTGCCTAGGTCTTCCGTGTCCACTTTTTGTGTACGAATGTCGTGTTTTAAAACCGCTCCAAGTCGTATGCATTCAAACGGTAGTAACTGCTTTAATTAACTTGAGTGACTGCTGTCCTTTTGCGTGGACTTCTAGTTCTCCTATTTTAAACAACTTCCCCATAACCTAGAAAGCTGAAATTCTGTACACAGCATCTACTAGTGTGACCTATTTGTCCATACCGGATCCTTGACAGGTCATTCAAAAGTTTGTACCAAAAAATGTTTTTATTTTTTATTTGTTTCTATTTGCTTGCTTGTAAACTATCATAACCCAAATGCTGTTTTATACAATTATCGCAAAGTAAACAACAATATATCATTTCCATTTTAGTCAAAGCTGATCTAAAGAATCAAGCTTTATATTGAGAACGTACAATTTCCGCAATGGAAATAAGATGCTTGCAAAGAATTCTTGGCATTTCATATCTGGTCGCGTTACAAACGATAGTGCTATTGAGATCGTTAGGAAGGAGTTAGGCCAGTATAAAGACCTATTGACTATAGCAGAAACACGAAAATTGACATGGTATGGACATATATCACGATCGGTGGGGCTGACCTAGACCGTCACTCAAGACACTGTGCCTAGGAAGAGTGGGAGAGGAAGACCAAAAAAGGGATGGGAGGACAATATAAAAGAGTGGACGGGAAAGTGTATAGCTGAAACTAATACCCTGGCGAAAAATCGAACTGGTTCGACAGACTACAATAACGCTGCCTCAACGACCTTCCAGGTTACGAGACTGATGATGATGGATGATGATTTCCGGCAAAATGAATGTAAAGTTTTCCAAACTTCTGGCTCCATTCGACTATTTTAGCTTGCTAATCTTTTCTCCGCTGAATATTTTAGCCACATTACAAATCACTTGAATCCCATATCTTCTTAGCCTTAACCTTCTTGAACTTTGAACTTCTTAGCCACATTACAAATCACTTGAATCCCACATCTTCTTAGCCTTAACCTTCTTGAACTTTGAACTTCTTAGCCACAGCGACCATAGATTATGTTTTATCTAAAAAGAAACATTGTCGTACGACTTTCTCCCATTGCTGTTGGTAATAGAGGGAATTTTAGACTGAGGACTACATGCCTCTTCGCTACTGATGTCGCCACGTCGTGTGACGACTATGTTTATTTATTTCACCGCAACAGAAAAACAACATATCTCTTACAAGGAATTCGACCCGATGCCTTTCGGGTCGACTGGCAGACATCGAAACTATTATCCCTTTTGTCTTAATGTTGGTAAATGTGTCCTATCATCACCATCATCTGGCTGATCAGTCCTAGACAGGTTGTAAGATTGGCTGAGCATGTCTCTTTATTTGACCACATCCTCTGGTTGATCAGTTCTACGACAGGTTGTAACATTGTCTGAGCATGTCTCTTTATTTGACCACATCCTCTGGTTGATCAGTTCTACGACAGGTTGTAAGATTGTCTGAGCATGTCTCTCTATTTGACCACATCATCTGCAGCTCTTTTTATTTCAGCATAGGTTCGTTCTTTAATGTCTGCAAATCTGAGTTGTAAAAATGAGTCTTGATCGCCTATTTTCTCGTTTCCCCCTGGATCGTGCCCTCAGTTATATTCCGTAGAAGACATTCATGTCGCATATTATGTCTCACCAACTCAGTCGTCATTTCTGTATCATTTTCAATATTTTTCTGTGTGCCCCCACTTGAGTGAGGACATTGTCATTGGATCTTCTTTCTGTCAAAACCAACTCTTACCATTCTACAATAAAGCTCTATTTCAAAAGCGTCCAATTTTGTTAATCCTTCCTTGCCAAAATCCATGTTTCAGCCCAATACAATGCAATTGGTTCTATATGACTTGATTATACTTCTTTCTCAATTCTGTGCTGACATTCTTTGAGGTCAACAATGTTTTTCGGTCAATTCAATCCGTGTCCTAATTTCTGTCTTACTGCTGGCATATTATGTTATGGTTTGCCCCAAATATGTAAACTTGTACAATTATTTCTCCATTGAGGATTATCTTCCTAAGTTGATTGTCTATTACTATAATCGTTGTCTTCAGTGTGCTTATTTTCATACGAAATTCTTGAGAGGTGCCATTAATGTCATATAGTCACTTCAAGACTGCTGTGACTGTTTTACTGTGGGTTTTTATATTTCAATGAATTCCCGGCATGTCTTATCTTGATTGTACATCTCGAGTTTCATTCATTGATTTCCGATTTTTTTAAACTAATATTAGCGTATATTATGTGAGTCGTACGTCTTTTAATTATTTCGAGCTCAGTAAAGTAATTTTGGACAACAGAGAAATTTTCATAAATAATAGTGACCATCAGGTCATTAAAGTTCCTGCGGTTTGCAAGCTTATGATTTTGTGTTTCCATTTTTGCATGTCATCTGTGTCCGTCTTCAGCTCAGCATGTCTTCACAGCCTTGTCTCTGCATGTCTGTGTCAGAAAGGTATTTTCTGTCTGTCTTTTTCTCGTTTGTCCCTGTTTTCTGTATTCCAAGACTATCTTCACTGGTTTGTCATGACTTAAGTTGTGTCTTAGTCAGCTCAGTCGTTGGTTTTATATCTTTTATAGCGGCTTTCTTTCTTCTCCCACTTCTACAAAGACACTTTCATTTGATTTCCTCTCTATTCTGCTCAATTGATTCATCTTTCGGTAACACCACATCTCAAAAGTCATCACTAGTGTTTCTCCTCTCTTCTTTTTTTTTCTCCATGTATTGGCTTCTCCTTGTTGGCTTCTTCGGGGATCTCATATAACCATTTCCAGGACACTCGGTTAAAAGCCTTCTCGTCCACTATGAAGCAGATCAACAGGCAACTTCCCTGAGCGATCATTTTCTCCGAAAGGATCTTTTCAATGTGGAAATAGCCTCTCTGGTGTCTTAATTATTTGTAAAGCCTAAAGTGATTTTCTTTCAATAGTCAGGCAATGTGGAACGCAACGAACTATCTAAACATGATACAGGACTTCTATAAACATGTTTTAAACAAATAATAATTTGGACAAAAATTACATAAAGATATGGTCAGATACCGCACTGAGACGAAAACACAAACGAAATCTACGTTACGACCAAAAGACCTTCATCAGGAATAACTAACAACAACAATAATGAGCTAACGAGTCATAGAAGAAGGGAAGAATACATAAAAAGGAGATGTCCATATATTAAGGTGACCTGCCAATGACGGATATGTCGGAACGATAGGTACAAATATCGCAGTTAGCTGTAAACTAGCGACACAACACATTCCGTTCTCCAGACTACATCTTCCTACTCGCAAACCCCTGTTCGGGACTTGGTAGCGGGAGATTGAGAAATAACGCTGAATAATAATAATAATAATAATAATAATGATAATAATAATAATAATAATAATAATAATAAGAAGAAGAAGAAGAAAGGTGAAAATCGGGTTCTTATCTGAGAAGTTGTCATACAGCTACTAACAGGTCGGATGCAGAATACCAAATGTCAGATTGATGGACCCCGGAATGAGATGAGGATTTAAGGAAGATATTAATACTAAGTCTTTAAAGACAACCCATGCAGAAGATCAAACTGTTCTCACGAGCGAATCGATGACTATCGCCAGAGAAGCAAGAAACTAAGGATGTGACACTAACATCTACTTTGCCCATCTCTTCACACACTTCCCTATACCCAAGGGACCCATCTTTTCACACACGTTCCTATACCCAAGGGACCCATCTTTTCACACACTTTCCTATACCCAAGGGACCCATTTCTTCACACACTTCCCTATACCCAATGGACCCATCTCTTCACACACTTTCCTATACCCAAGTAGGGCAGGGATAATGTGATGGACTCGATCAATCGAAATCATGCGCTTTCCAGCGATATGTTTCTGCTTGTCACTGCGATTGGCCCGAATCAGTTCGTCCGGGCGAGCTTGATCCACGATTGTAATCAGTCGTCTGCCTTGAGCCTTGTCATGCTCAGGATCGTCGTGGCTGGAGTGTCCCCTTTGACAGTCAGTGACAGTACTGGCGCTCAAGCATTCAGAACAAAACCAATGCATATCCTTTTGCGTTACTATTTCAATGTGTTTTAGACCATGTTGTCAAAGTGTTTGAGACTTCATTGTATGAGGCTACAACTTGTTGATGACGTGGTGTACCCATTACCCTTCCTTGTTGCTTACCTCTTACAGCGTTATAGCTGGGTGGACTGGAGAGTGCCGATAATGGAAGTCGAGCACGCAACATTTGCCGCGAACAGCGAGTGCTCTACCACTACATTAAGAAAGTCAGACTGAATAACAAGAGAGACCGACCCCAACCAGGCAACCTAGAATCTGCTTTGATGGTGTTTATTGTTTGCGTCCTATCAGTCGCCTTAGCCAGCTTTGCAATTTCTTTGTTGTTAGTTTGCAGGTATGTTTCTAGTGCGTGTAGCAATATTCTTGAATCACGGAAGACTACAATGTCGGACGACTGTTTATTTAATTGCTGGAACTATATTTGTTTATTGCTGTAATTTCTGATTGATGGTTATCATATTATTCTCTACGTTGTTAACCTAGATTGAGTGTGTTACCATCTGGGTACTTTCCTAAAGCTGTTTGTCCTGCATTTAGAGTGGCCTTAAAAGAAGATTAAAAATTAGCCTTACAAATTGGCCTTAAAGTGCATGAATCATAGTGTTAGGGTAACTGTCTATTGCTTCCAATTTTACTGTCAATAGTATAATTGGGATCTCATGCGGTTGTACTTTCCAAAAGTGCAGTTCTTACTATAGGTGGTTTTTGGAAATTGGTGGTTTTGGGAGATGATTTTGTTCTGCCGAGGTGGATTGGGTCTGGACTGTTACTCTCTCACATTGTTTTCTCCCATTTTATTGTATAATGGCTGCGAATGATGGTTGTAGCCTTCTTGTATGGCACTTTCTGTGTGTATTGTTCAAGTTGTCCACATACTTTGGATAGAGAATCGGATCTCTAGTTTCCCGTTCAGTGTATCCATTTGACAATCTAAAATTATAACTTCTCAACGTCTTTATACTGGTTTAGAAGACTGCAGAGTCTGTGGGATTCTAGGTGGGATTCCGTGGCGAAGTGGTTAAGCCGTCGGCCTCGTGATCAGGTGGTGTGGGTTCGACTCCAGACTTCACCGTCTTTTTCACGGGAGCTTGATGCTGAGCCCCTGCATCTCGTAGTCGACCCCTAGTCGTCTTGTCCTTGACTTGCCACTGGGGTCGTGCGGCTCAAGACGAGAGAATGCGAATAAAAAGTAGCGCAGTTAATCCTTACTAAATATAGCACTAGCAAAATAAATTGAGCCATCATCGTCTACAATGGACGCCGCCTTTGCTCTGCTTGCAGAGTCTGTGTACAGGCAATTTATTTTACTTCCCTTGATCTAAAAACTATGAGCGTCCAATCTACTATTGAATGCATTAACTGACCCTGTCTCCACTGTTTTATGAAGCAATGTATTTTACCACTTTTTAACTTTTAAAAATATTCAGGTATGTAATCTGGATATTCCTTTAATTAATGTGAAGCTCTGTCTCATTATACCTTCTTGTACACCAGTTGTACACCAGTTGTACACCAGCTAACATTGTTACTAAAGAGGATCATCATTAAGTAGGAAGTTCACTGTAATGGCGCTCCAGCTGTCTCTGTCTCCTACGCTCAGTCAAACTATGTTCAGGTTCCATCTTGTTGTTGTCTGTCCATCTGTACCTCTGTCGCCCTCTGACTTTCTTGCCCCTCTATATATATAATGTTCAGCAGACTGGCATGTCGCTTGACTTGATATGACAAAAATTTTGTATTTTTCTTATTTTTATTTTCTTCAGAAGTATCCTTTCCACCTTGAGCTATTCCAGAACGTCCCTATTAGTTTTCCCACCTTTTCAAGAAACTGGTCCAAATCTTCTGAATACCCACATATCAAAGGCTCAATAGTCTTCTCCGATTTCTAGGTCAGGGTCCAGGTTTCTCAAGTTCTGAGATATGTGCTTGGACAGAAATGTATGTCTCATGATGCTGCTAAATGTATTCTTTAGTATTGCCATTCTTTTAATGATTTCCCTTGTGCATTTACCATCCGCTGTTATTAGCTGACCAAGATATATAGCGTGGTACATGTTCCAGAATTTTTTCATTAATGTGAATGTCAACTTATGGACTTTCTTTCCTTTTGGTGAATACCATTAATTAAGTCTTTTTAATGTTGATTTCCAGTCGGCATTACTTGGAATACTTGGAATACTTAGAATCCTGGTATTCAAACAGGCATGTAAATGTCTGTTGCCAGGTAGCAGAAGGCTTCGGCAAGACGAAGTGGGTATTTTAACATTTTCTGCAGCTTACTAGATCTGGGGGAAGGTACAAATAATTTGGAAAATTTTTTAATTATAATTTTTTAAATTTGTTTTCTTATCCTTTCGATTACTAACTGCCAAAGGATTTTTAACGTGCTCGACAATGAACACGGGAGTCCGATCTCATTACCGATAGATCAGGAAATTTTTACCAGAAGATCCACAGCATGAAAAAATCTCGGTCTTCACCGTGATTCGAACCCGCGACCTCCTGTACCCGAGTCGGACACCTCACCTCAAAACCACCGAGACCTCGACCCAAGCTCACATTGCTTTCCTAGAGATTTATATATGAGAAATATATCCGATAAGTTGATTGATAATCTTGATTGGGGAAAATGTCCCCGCTTGATGATATAGAAAATAGCTAATTGCGAAAACAAACAAATATCAAGGACGGTAGGGCTGGATAATAGAGAAATAATGAAATATATTAATGACCTCTTGGTCGTTTATGACATTCGGATCAATGAATAAATATCGCACTGATTTTGGGATTAAAACATGGGCCGTGCATTTGACAGACGCGCAAACTGTACTTTAGAAGATGCAGAAGAGATGGTTTGGGTACGAGTGGATAGCAGCTGTTGAGGTCTCAAACCTCCAAGGATTTGCATGGATCTACTGTTCTGGTCATGCTGGGGTTTAGGGTAACCAAGGAGCTGACATCTTGGCTTCACAAGCTCCCATCATGGGCACTTTGGTGATGGATAGAAGTGACATTTTGAAATCAATCAATGACCGCCTGTTAGATGAGGACACGGCATAAGGTAAAGTGGCAATCTACAGACTGCAAAGTTTCAACATTAAACGAGGTTCGAGCGAAGTAGGGCGCACGAGAGAACGGAGCAAGAGAGTGTACAACCAGCGAGCTACACGGACCATCAGCAACCAGACCCTGCGCCATTTGCTGAGAGAGACTGAACCTATGGATATGTACGGAGTGCATTGACTTTGATTCTTAGAAACAGACACCATGCGGGGTGATCGTATTCAATGTGTAATAGAAGCATGTACAACCAGCGAGCTAAAGTTACCATACCCAAACCAAATTGATGAAAGAGACTGAGAAGCATATTTCTGGAGGTTAGTGATGTTGGTGCTGCCAACATAATGACAACCACCAGCCGTATTCCATTCCCAAAGAGGCCGTCCTGACATGCTTCCAACAATGGCGGGACCGCTTGGAGAAGTGTGTGAAGTCCCACGGGCCGATGGATGAGGTGTGTGGAGTGCCACGGGCTTATGGATGAGGTGTGTGGAGTCCCACGGGCCGATGGATGAGGTGTGTGGAGTCCCACAGGCCGATGTATGAGGTGTGTGGAGTCCCACGGGCCGATGGATGAGGTGTGTGGAGTCCCACAGACCGATGGATGAGGTGTGGGGAGTCCCACGGGCCGATGGATGAGGTGTGTGGAGTCCCAAGGGCCGCTGGAAGAGGTGTGTGGAGTCCCAAGGGCCGCTGGAGGAGGTGTGTGGAGTCCCAAGGGCCGCTGTAAGAGGTGTGTGTAGTCCCAATGCATCCGAATTCAGCACGCATATTATGTAAGGGTCTGATTCCTCTTGCATTTTCTAAGGGTTTGCTTCCCCGGGGTAACGGACGGTGCTGTGATGGGGATCGAACCCAGCACCGTCTGGTTGTGAGGCGTGCCACTTATACACTAGCTCACGCCGTCCCCGAGAATACTTTGAAGGGGATGTTTCAAACCTCCAGGGGGGGGGGGGGAGGGGGGGGGTGTAGTTATATTTTTCCGTGTCAATGGTCGGATACATTTTGAACAAACCTCGTATATCTAGCGTTTCTAGAATCGAATATTTCCAACCCATGAATGATAAACACCCCGTATAGACGGTTTGCGTGTTTCCAAATGTTCTATGTTTCTGTTGGCCATATTCCATTTCCTTGACCAGAAAAATCACGCACTATATTAATTCGTATTCTCCTAGTTTGCTGAATAAAGTGCACTTACTTGGCGTGTTCGCCATCGATTTATCACCTATACTGGTACAAGCTTTCTGTCGCTATTGTTGCTAGCCGAGCTAAGTTGTTCTATTGTTCGCTAAAGGACGGGATGGGGGCGGAGAGAGAGAGAGAGAGAGAGAGAGAGAGAGAGAGAGGCGATTCATTCATTGGACAGCTACCAAATGCATTACTTCCAAATAAATGTTTAAGGAAATTATAGAATTTACGCTGTGACCAGTTCATAACTAATGACTCGATAAGAACAGAGATAAACAAATATACGAGTCGACTATCATCCGGAAAAAAACGATGGACATACATCGGACATGTCCTTAGAATGAACAACAACCGTCGTCTATTACGAACACTCGAATGGACACCAAGGGGCGTTCGGAAAAGGGGGAGACCTAAGGAAACACTCAGAAGAGCAATCATACGAGAGGCCCCAATGTGGGCCTCAGCACCAAACAAGATCTAAAAAACAGTGGCGTCACACCGTTCCCACTGGAAACCCTTTGTTTCTGCCTTATGCACCACATTTGGCGGGCAAAGAACCTAGATAGACAGAAGAACTCTACTCTGACAAGTCAATATGAAACCAGTAACAGTAAGCCATTGCCCTACCTACGGTTTTTAATCTCAGAGCCATTTATTTTTGAGGTACAGAAAATGGCCGCAGGCAGTCCCACAGATTATAGATGAGTCTGTAACCAAGTCAGAATGATATCAGCGCAAAAGACAAGAAGCTTCTCTCAGATGGGCCGATACAGTCAAAACGAAATCTTAGTCTTTGTACATCAACAACGCACATCTCCTTCTGTACATTATATGTTTTTAAAGACTAGAGTAGGAAGCAAATAGTCTTGAACAGAAGTAAGTGTATGCCTGTAGTGTATCATGTATACTTTTGTTGAAATATAGTGTACTTGACCATGAGATGCAATAATAAAACACGCAGACAGTCTAATGAATCGTGTTGGAATATCTCCTCTCACTCATCCCTTCTCCATATTCTGTATCATCTTACCATGATATGGGGGGGGGGGGGGGGAGAGAGATTTAATATTAGAAAAAGTATTTGACTCTCCTTGATATACTATGTCTCTTTGGTAAGTTAACATCAAATTGGTTCTACTGTATGGTTGACTAGAGGTTCAGAGGTAGCTGCTCTGACTACACATTCACTATATTTTGTCCATATATTACTTGGACATGCAAGGAGGTTAAACCATTTCCACACAAGTTGCCTGAGGCGAATATTCTACATCCGATGGCAAGATCCTGTCACTGACATCGAGGTTCTCTCGAGGACTAGGATGGGCAGGACACCTCGTTCGTTTGTCAGACCACGACTCCCAAATAAGCTCCTCTACGGCGAGCTGAGAGAGGGGTGGCGCGAGAGAGGAGGCCTAGAGACAGTCTGAGGGACTCACTGAAATGTTGCCAGATAGATGTCCACCTGGAAATGTCATGCGTAAAGCAGATCTGACTGTAGTCAAAGCGGGTGTATCTACCAGCGAAGACCACCGTGTTGTTTAGGCCCAAAGCAGACGCTAGACACAGAAATCACGTAGAACGGGAACACCATCACCTTCAACTGACCTCGTGTGTCCGTTATGCAGGAGATGTTTTCGTGCCCGCGTTGGTCTGTTCAGCCACATGCGCGACCACACCCATCAGGGAAATCTGTGACAAGGATGATGTCGGCGGTCCTCATCGACAACGATGGACAGATATTTCAGTATTGAGAAGACTCGTAGAATATATGAAATAAGAGACACGTACATAACGTGGAGCCTAGTCGACAGCGAGTTGACTTGCTATAAGACAAGGATTACACCGCGTCAGTGTTAACAAATTCGGGCGTGGTGCGTTCCTGGAACGACCGCCCCTCCAGTCGACCCAATTGTAAATGCTGACGTTGGGGAAGATATAAACAGCAAGGAAGAGAACTGGCCACCCCACCTCACATGGGATGTGACTTGGTCCATGAAGAGTTATCTTCATTCCCGACGGCATTTGCTGCCTTGGGACCCATCTTTTCCTTTACATAACATTTGGACATGTGGGTTGACTTTAGAACACGGTGCAACTGCTTTGAGAGATTGCTGTTCTATCCACTTTAACATACTAACCACTTTAAGTTTTCTAACCACTTTAAGTTTTCTAGCCACTTTAATATTATCGATCTAACCACTTTAATACTGACGATTTAACCACTTTAATATTAACGTTCCAACTACTTCGGTATTAGCGTTCTAACCACTTTAATATTAACGTTCTAATCACTTGAATATTAACGTTCTAACCACTTTAATATTAACTTTCTAACCACTTTAATATTAACGTTCTAACCACTTTAATATTAACGTTCTAACCACTTTAATATTAACGTTCTAACCACTTTAATATTAACGTTCTAACCACTTTAATATTAACGTTCTAACCACTTTAGTATTAACGTTCTAACCACTTTAATATTAACGTTCTAACAACTTTAATATTAACGTTCTAACCACTTTAGTATTAACGTTCTAACCACTTTAATATTAACGTTCTAACCACTTTAGTATTAACGTTCTAACCTTTTAATATTAACGTTCTAACCACTTTAATATTACCATTACCACTAATGTCAGTTTTCTAACCACTTTAATATCGTCGTTCTAACGACTTTAATATTAACGCTCTTATCATTTTAATATTAACGTTTTAACCCATTTTAATATTACATTTATAGCCACTTTCATGGTAACTTTCTAACCACTTTATGTTTGGCGTTCTAACAATTTTATCAGGGTCAGGAAAAATATACAGGCCAAGACCATCACCTCGGCTTCCTAGTAGCCCTCACTGGAGACGAGCTGTTTTTAATGGCAGTCTGGCTAACGAGGTGAGGATCGACGTGATCCCCGTAGTAGTAAACGAAACGCAGATGAAGCCAAGAATAGCATAACCACTTGAAGGACCCCGATCCACCTTCATCAGTACGCTCGGGATGTGAGGAAAGCTACTGCAACGCGTCACTTAACGTCATTTTCCAGGCCCACAAAAGAGTAACCTACTCATTGTGGGTATTCGACACAACAACAACCATTTTATTATTGTCGTTCCAACCACTGTAATATTAACGTTCTAACCACTTTACCTTTAGTGTTCTAACCACTTTACGTTTAGCGTTCTAACCACTTTTACCTTCAGCGTTTGAACCACTTCACCTTTAGCGTTCTAACCACTTTACCTTTAGCGTTCTAAGCACTTTACCTTTAGCGTTTTAACCACTTTACCTTTAGCATTCAATCTTTACGATCCAACAGAGGAGGGATGTGCATAGAATTTATTTTTCTTGTCTTCTTCTTCTGCAGTCGGATTATAGGGCCACAACTACAGCTGACTTTCTATTTGAATACGTTGTATGTTATCGCAGTGGTATTTTCCGGAGAAATATGTTTTACATGATAAGGTCGCTAGCCATATGTACAACTCACTGTGGTGGCATTTTGCGAGATGTACATAGATGCAGTAGATCTATTCTTTCCCTATTGAGTATGGGATCACAGCACCCAGACAGGGAGTTTATGGATCTAGCAACCTTTAAATGTAACACAAAAATATACATGTACCCATACAAGAGGAGGCTGCGTAGCCTAGTTTTGAAATGTCCGTTTCACAATCCTAATGCACCTGATTCGAATACCACTCGTGTCCAGTTTTGGCAGACATGGTTTTTTTTCGCTCCTCCATGTACGAAAAGTAATGGCAACCTAACTAACTGCACACTTTGGTAAGAAGCTTATACCAGCCAAATTGGTTGACTGTTGTAACAAGCGACGTTCTGCAAAGGATATGCTACTTACTTTAACCACCACAAGAGCATTTCACTCTTTAGCGCAGTCCTTCTCAACTGGAGTTCTTTGTTTATGTTGGCAAAGATCAAAGCAAGCATAATGTTCAAGATTTCAACCAAACGAACACTAAATCTACTTTACACACGGTATTAACAAGCTGGCAGCATTGATATATGAGATCTTAGGGAACCTAAACTGAATAGCAACTGGTCACGAGAAACAACTTATCTGCTTAATGAAAGTGCTTACATTTTAGGATTGAAAACAATATTGTTTATAAATATATCAATCAATCAATCAATCAATCAAAAACCTGGCAGCTCCCTGTGGAGCATAGGTCCTCAACAAATACTTGCCAAGTCTTCCTGTCATGAGCCATCTGAGCCAATTCTGTTCACGTCCTGGTTGCTGCCTTTATATTTGCTTCCAGTTCCCCCTTGCGTGAGTGTCTTGGTCTTCTTCTGCTTCTCTTGCCCTGTGGATTCCAGTACAGATCTTGTATGGTAATAGTATCTACTAGTTTTCGTAATGTGTAGCCTTCGCCTCCTCCATATTTCATGCTCTATTGGTATTTGTCCACTTTTTTCCCATCAGTTCCACGTTGGTGATCTTGTCGTACCATTTCCACCTTTGTTTTTTTCCCAGGCAACCATTTACGAAAGTCTGTACCTTTTTCATGAGTTTATTGTCCTCCAACCTCTACACCTCACGGTAGAAGAGGAGCGACTAAGTAAGTAAGTTAGTATTGTCCTCCATGTTTCAGAGCCATATAATAGAACGGATTTTACGTTTGAGTTGAAGATTTTGCTATTTTGGTGGTGATTTTAATTTCTTTTGACTTCCATCAATTCCTCAATACAATGTATTCTTAACTGAACATCGTTTTCTGTATCTCCCATATATGTCTATATTGCTGCCAAGGTATGTGAAAGACTCCACATTCTGAAGGTGGGAGACTCCAAGCCCAGTTCTATCATTGTTAATTGCATTTATTTTCAAAACGTGTGTTTTGTCTCTGTGTATATTTAACCTCAATTTTAGCGACAACTCTTCGAGTATAGACATCTTATTTTGCATCTGGCTGGGGGTTATAAATGTATAGCCTTTAACAAGTTTATAAAAGTATAGAATTTATTCTGACTTTTAACACAGAACATTCATATGCATTTTTTAACATGCAGTAATTACAAAGTCGAACACTTTCTTTCGTGTTTCATTTGATTTATTTTGTGGATGCACACTTTTCAGCTATGTCATTAAAATAGGACAGATGCAGCTTATAATATTCTATGCAGATAATGCTCAGATAAGTCAATCAATCGTTGCAGATGTATACAATGCTGTTACCCATTTGACAATAAACCATATAAATAAATTTGTTAAATATATTCTTAATAAAGTTATTTTTAATAAAACTAACAATACATTATTTTTTTTAAATGATGGCTTGAGACTGAGATCTCCGTAAACTATGAGGCGATGTGGTGCAGCTCAACTCATATGTAGATAGGACACCGGTAGTTGTTGGCTTACTCTTCTGTGCGTCCCGAAAAGAGCGTTAAGTGGTAGGTTGTAGTAGCTTTCCTCACATCCCGAGCGTGCTGATGAAGGTGGACCGCGCTCCACCAGGCTTCATCCGTGTGGCGCTCACTACTACGGGGATAACGTCGATCTACGTCTCGTCAGCCAGACTGCCTTTAAAATAGCCTGTTCCCAGGGAGAGAGATTGTGGTCTTGGTCAGTTTATTGTACCTGATCCTGACGCGACGTCCTGGTCAGTTTATTGTACCTGATCCTGACGCGAACGTTCTGGTCAGTTTATTGTACCTGATCCTGACGCGAACGTTCTGGTCAGTTTATTGTACCTGATCATGACGCGAACGTTCTGGTCAGTTTATTGTACCTGATCCTGACGCGAACGTTCTGGTCAGTTTATTGTACCTGATCCTGACGCGAACGTTCTGGTCAGTTTATTGTACCTGATCCTGACGTGAACGTTCTGGACAGTTTATTGTACCTGATCCTGACGCGACGTCCTGGTCAGTTTATTGTACCTGATCCTGACGCGAACGTTCTGGTCAGTTTATTGTACCTGATCCTGACGCGACGTCTGGGTCAGTTTATTGTACCTGATCCTGACGCGAACGTTCTGGTCAGTTTATTGTACCTGATCCTGACGCGACGTCCTGGTCAGTTTATTGTACCTGATCCTGACGCGAACGTTCTGGACAGTTTATTGTACCTGATCCTGACGCGACGTCCTGGTCAGTTTATTGTACCTGATCCTGACGCGAACGTTCTGGTCAGTTTATTGTACCTGATCCTGACGCGACGTCCTGGTCAGTTTATTGTACCTGATCCTGACGCGAACGTTCTGGTCAGTTTATTGTACCTGATCCTGACGCGAACGTTCTGGTCAGTTTATTGTACCTGATCCTGACGCGAACGTTCTGGTCAGTTTATTGTACCTGATCATGACGCGAACGTTCTGGTCAGTTTATTGTACCTGATCCTGACGCGAACGTTCTGGTCAGTTTATTGTACCTGATCCTGACGCGAACGTTCTGGTCAGTTTATCGTACCTGATCCTGACGTGAACGTTCTGGACAGTTTATTGTACCTGATCCTGACGCGACGTCCTGGTCAGTTTATTGTACCTGATCCTGACGCGAACGTTCTGGTCAGTTTATTGTACCTGATCCTGACGCGACGTCCGGGTCAGTTTATTGTACCTGATCCTGACGCGAACGTTCTGGTCAGTTTATTGTACCTGATCCTGACGCGACGTCCTGGTCAGTTTATTGTACCTGATCCTGACGCGAACGTTCTGGACAGTTTATTGTACCTGATCCTGACGCGACGTCCTGGTCAGTTTATTGTACCTGATCCTGACGCAAACGTTCTGGTCAGTTTATTGTACCTGATCCTGACGCGACGTCCTGGTCAGTTTATTGTACCTGATCCTGACGCGAACGTTCTGGTCAGTTTATTGTACCTGATCCTGACGCGAACGTTCTGGTCAGTTTATCGTACCTGATCCTGACGTGAACGTTCTGGACAGTTTATTGTACCTGATCCTGACGCGACGTCCTGGTCAGTTTATTGTACCTGATCCTGACGCGAACGTTCTGGTCAGTTTATTGTACCTGATCCTGACGCGACGTCCGGGTCAGTTTATTGTACCTGATCCTGACGCGAACGTTCTGGTCAGTTTATTGTACCTGATCCTGACGCGACGTCCTGATCAGTTTATTGTACCTGATCCTGACGCGAACGTTCTGGACAGTTTATTGTACCTGATCCTGACGCGACGTCCTGGTCAGTTTATTGTACCTGATCCTGACGCGAACGTTCTGGTCAGTTTATTGTACCTGATCCTGACGCGACGTCCTGGTCAGTTTATTGTACCTGATCCTGACGCGAACGTTCTGGTCAGTTTATTGTACCTGATCCTGACGCGACGTCCTGGTCAGTTTATTGTACCTGATCCTGACGCGAACGTTCTGGTCAGTTTATTGTACCTGATCCTGACGCGAACGTTCTGGTCAGTTTATTGTACCTGATCCTGACGCGACGTCCTGGTCAGTTTATTGTACCTGATCCTGACGCGAACGTTCTGGTCAGTTTATTGTACCTGATCCTGACGCGAACGTTCTGGTCAGTTTATTGTACCTGATCATGACGCGAACGTTCTGGTCAGTTTATTGTACCTGATCCTGACGCGAACGTTCTGGTCAGTTTATTGTACCTGATCCTGACGCGAACGTTCTGGTCAGTTTATTGTACCTGATCCTGACGCGAACGTTCTGGTCAGTATAGTGTGCCTGATCCTGACGCGAACGTTCTGGTTAGTATAGTGTGCCTGGCCCTGACGCGAACATTCTGGTCAGTATAGTGTGCCTGACCCTGACGCGGACGTTCTGGTCAGTATAGTGTGCCTGGCCCTGACGCGAACGTTCTGGTCAGTATAGTGTGCCTGGCCCTGACGCGAACGTTCTGGTCAGTATAGTGTGCCTGGCCCTGACGCGAACGTTCGGGTCAGTATAGTGTGCCTGACCCTGACGAGACGTCCTGGTCAGTATAGTGTGCCTGACACTGACGAGACGTCCTGGTCAGTATAGTGTGCCTGGCCCTGACGAGACGTCCTGGTCAGTATAGTGTGCCTGACCCTGACGAGACGTCCTGGTCAGTAAACTGTGTCTGGCCGGTCTAGCATCTCAGTTCCCATATTGTACTTGAATAATGAGTTTTCACAAATCTGCGACAGTATTAATACCATACAGGGCTAACATGATAACTCAACCTCGCCTGACAATATCCGTAATTTATAGAGACAACAATTAGCAAAGAATTGCAGAAAGAAATGCAATGCAATAGTCATCTACAAGTAGAATCACAAACATGATATAACCAGCAGGATATTTCAGTAAGAAATGATCTTTCTGACGCAAATTCCTGATGTTTTCCCAGCCTTATTGATAAGAAATATTGTCTTTATCGTGTAAACACATCTACACCAACAGAACTAACACACGCTGAATATGTATATGTCCGTGTAATCAGAAATAGACACACCAGCACAGGCTCACGTCAATTAAAAAATAAAGTGCTAAACTGAAACCAGGAACAAAGCCTGCTCTTAAAAGCTTACAGCGCGTGCAGACTTTGAAACCACGGGTTGAATAGCTATAGCAATCAACGCATGTGCGCGCTCTGTGCTATCGTCTGCAGCAGTTTCTATGCATCTCTGTTAACAAAAATAGAGGAGAGATACGTTAATTTTTTTGTGTGTACAGATATTGCCTTTTCCTGGTCGGTCTTCCCAATCACTTGTTGTGTTGTTTTGCTCAATAGTATTTTCTGCTAGCTTTACCATTAGCATGCTCTTCAATTAAAACAGAAATGTATAGATTTTTCCAGCTTAGTGCTCTTTGATCTTGCATCTAAATTTTATATACTTTAATCTAACCAACTTTTCAATCCACGTACAATCCAACGAATAGTATTGATTTTTCCTTTCATCTGGCCGTTCTTGTTCCCTCCAATTTGACAGTAAAGTCACCATTGTCAGTTGGCCTCCTCGCAGGAAGCCCTTCTAAATATGTTGATCGGGAATGGCTGGTACCTAGAGCACTTTGTTTCACAAAATGAGATGCCCATACACCGCCTTTCTGCAACATGCAAATTAGATTTATGTACAGGCATGATTTTGTTTTATTTTCAAAAAGTAACACCCTAAAATATGCCAGCTTGGGAGTGCTTTTCTATGTCTTCTGGATCTTTTTCATTATGTAAATAATAGTTGAATTCTACTTGTATATTGAGAGTGCGCGAGGCAGTGAGATATATAAAAATCTGATTCTCACAACCTAACCATCTTTATTTATACATACCTAGTTCTCATAGCCGATCCACTTTCATTTAAACAAACCTGGCTTTCGCAGCCGATCCACCTTTATTTATGCAACCCTGGTTCTCACAGCGTATCTACGTTTATGTATATAAACCTGGTTCTTACAGCCGTTCTATCTTTATTTATACAAACCTGGTATTCACCTTTATTTATACAAACCTAGTTCGTACAGCCTTTCCACGCCAACACATACTTTTTCTTCTTCTTCTTCTTCTTTTTCTTCTTCTTCTTTGTCTTTTTTTTTCTTCTTCTTCTTGGCTTGGCTTGGCTTTGTTCATTCTCAATCTCCCACTACCAAACACTGAAAGGGCTTAAGTAGCAGAATGTAGTCCCGAGAATGGAATGCGTTGTGTCGTAGTTTACAGCTTGACTGCGATATTTGCACCTTTCGGTCCAACACATCCAACTTCAGCAAACATTTTGAGAGTACCAGGTTAGCATTCCCTCTTCGATCCCTTCTCCTTAGCCAGTCTGCTATCCTGTTATCCAGGATCACCGCGTGGAGGTGTAGAAGGGTCTTTGCAGCTTTGGTTCGCTGGCCCTGACGCTAGCAGTCAGCTATGAGTCGCTAACCACTGCAGCTCATGCTCTGCTCAGCATCTTGATCCCTTCTCCTTGTTCTTCTTCTTCTTCTTCTTCTTCTTCTATTCTTCTTCTTACGTTTTCAGTCGGACGTCAATTTGAATGTTATGTTTCTGAGTCGACGTCTGAACTCGGGCATACACAGAGGTGCTCAATCTGTTTCAGCAAATCGCAAATCGTGTGTATACTGACGATTCCTGCAGCCTGTTGATTGTACACACTTCTGTTCCTTCCTCTCTAGCGTCTGTCCGCTCGAACCTCGTTCGATATCAAAGATGCATTGCTGATTCATCTATCGCAGTGTCGTCAACAGGTTGTCATTGATAGACTTCACAATGTCCACTCCTATCCATATTTAGAATACCCATAATTTGTATATGTGAGGCCAGGAAGTCCGCTCTTTCGGTGCCCTGAACCCCAGAAGGTAGCCAGGATGGCTGCTCTTTCATTATCTGAGCCCCAGAAGGTAGCCAGTTAGGCCGCTCTTTCGGTGCCCTGAACCCCAGAAGGTAGCCAGGATGGCCGCTCTTTCGATGCCCTGAACCCCAGAAGGTAGCCAGGATGGCCGCTCTTTCGGTGTCCTGAACCCCAGAAGGTAGCCAGGATGGCCGCTCTTTCGATGCCCTGAACCCCAGAAGGTAGCCAAAATGGCCGCTCTTTCGGTGCCTTAGACCCCAGAAGGTAGCCAGGATGGCCGCTCTTTCGGTGCCCTGAACCCCAGAAGGTAGCCAGGATGGCCGCTCTTTCGGTGCCCTGAACCCCAGAAGGTAGCCAGGATGGCCGCTCTTTCGATGCCCTGAACCCCAGAAGGTAGCCAGGATGGCCGCTCTTTCGGTGTCCTGACCCCTAGAAGGACCAGGACAGAAGATCTACACCAACTACTCCAGGTTTGATGCCCGTCAGTACCTTCCGAGGTAAGGATTGGGAGTCAGACACGATGACTGCCCCTGTTAAAAAGGTTCCAGATATCCAGCTTACAGAACGTTGCACCAACAACAACAACAACAATTTTCACTTAGGCGTCTGGGGCCCGTTGCATCGGATGAACACCACCATGTCCAGTTGTAACTGCGTGCTGCCAGGCCTCCTCTAAGGCAGATGGGGAAGCCGCTACCTGTTGAAGCAACGTGTTTCGGGGACGACCTCTCCGGGGCTTCCAGCCAGCATAATCTGGTGAGCTGTGAATCTGGTGAGCTGGGACCTCCTTGTCCAGTCGGACAACAGGACCGAACAGGGAAATGCGGCGACGTTCCAGAATAACCGAGACGGGGGGGGGGGGGGGGGGAGAGATGTGTCAACGTTGCACCACTCTCTGCATTCCCTGTCAAAGGTTATGATGCCTCTGTGATAATCTGTCATTCTATCGCCAGTGTGAACCCATTCTTCTCCCTTGACTATCGTCTCAACTCTGGTCACCAGTCCAATTGTTCTCTCTGCCTGTGCCATACATTACCCTCCTCTTTTGATTTTTTTCTTTTGATGTCTGAGGTGGTATTGTGCAGTGATTGCCGCCTGTAGGATATTATCCGCATACAAGATTTGTTCTGTGCCAATTTATATCTGGGTGTCACAGAGGCACCAGCTTTAACAGCATAAGATCGGGGTATCTCTAGTGCATCCCAGAACCAATCGCATCCCTTCAGTTTATAAACGTTCTACACGCCCACACCATAATCTTGATATCATGAGGATGTCCAGTCCGTAATCAACAACTGACAATACCAACTGATCCAGTCCGTAATCAACAACTGACAATACCAACTGGTCCAGTCCGTAATCAACAACTGACAATACCAACTTGTCCAGTCCGTAATCAACAACTGACAATACCAACTGGTCCAGTCCGTAATCAACAACTGACAATACCAACTTGTCCAGTCCGTAATCAACAACTGACAATACCAACTGACGGTACAGGATGACAAGCAATAATTGTTCCAAGTTTGCCGCTGCCATTGTCTAGAGTGCTCCCAGGCCTCGCTTGTATCTCTGAGAGGTATGGTCAACGTGGTTTCAAAATAAGAGACAAAGGTATTTCAACCTGTCACATCTGTCAATCCATCACAGGTAACATCCGGAAGGTCAGCGTTCACTGGAGTTGTTCAAGAAACACCACATAATGCAGGCCTTGTTGTGATTGGTCTAGGAGCTGGAATCAGCACACCAATGTGAGATTGTCTGCAAGGTCTCTTGGATGTCTTTGGCCATCTCATGCCTATCTGAGCCAGTCCTGTACGTCAAGATGTCATCTGGAAATGCTAGTGTTCGGCCTGAATATGTGGGTTGAATGTTGATCCCTTTTATTACGTATATAAACCGTTGAGAGTAAAGAGTCTTGCGACAGTTGTTAGCATATTCGCCTCGGCCCTGATGTCCAAATCGGTGCAACTGTTCTCACCATCAGGGTACCTGATATCCAACAACCAACCGTGAATTGATTCTACCCCAGCCCATGGATTGATTCCACTCCCCATCCCCTCCCCCACCACCCCCTTGCGTGGATTGATTCCACCCCAAACGGTAGATTGATTCCGCACTGCTGCAGACAGGACAACAAGATCCTATAACCGTCCTGGTTATTGTATGCATCCTCGAGGTCTAGAGCAACTGCGACCGTTTCCTGCCTGGACTTCAGCTTTGAAATTGACACAGGTCTCTCCTTCAGCTTTGAAATCGATACAGGTTTCTTCTTCAGCTTTGAAATCGATACAGGTCTCTCCTTCAGCTTTGAAATTGGTACAGATCTCTCCTTCAGCTTTGAAATTGGTACAGGTCTCTCCTTCAGCTATGAAATTGGTACAGGTCTCTCCTTCAGGTCTTAAATGTGTACAGGTTTCTCTTTCAGCTCGTAAATGTGTACAGGTCTCTCCTTCACCTCTTAAATGTGTAAAGGTCTCTCCTTCAGCTCTTAAATGTGTACAGGTCTCTCCTTCATCTCTTAAATGTGTACATGTCTCTCCTTCAGCTCTTAAATGTGTACAGGATCTTCTTCATCTCTGAAATGTGTACAGGTCTCTCCTCCAGCTCGGAAATATGTACAGGTCTCTCCTGCTGATATGGAGTGGCGTGTACGATGCATGTTCCACTGCCTCCCCTTATTTGCGCTGTCGTCCATGGCCGATCCATCTATGTATACGTGTGTTCTAGAGCTGCTACGGTATTGTCTCTTGAGCTCATGTAGAAACTGTTAAGATCAATGGCATGAAAACTGTCTATCGTTGTCGGTGAGAACCGCCGACATCATCCTTGTTGTATGTGTTCTTTTCTATTGTCTTACTTCGGTGTTTGCTGGACCTCATGTGGCTTATCAGTCCAATTCTGGCACGAAATGTAATATTGCATGGTTTGCACACTAGTTCTTCTGTTGCAGGTAAGAGTAGTCTCCCTGCTCTTTCCTTCCGGATCAGACATCTGGTTTGCACTGCCTGCATCCGGTGGCACTCCTCTTCGGTAACGCCCACGTTCAGAACATTTCTCCAGTCAGATATTTTGTCCACAATGCTCTCCCAGCTATACGGCATTTTAAGAAAATTTGAAAGCCGATATATCAGCGCATACGGTGTGATCACAGTTAAAATTTGTATATGTATTTAGTGGTCCTACCAGAGCTATGGTCTTCTCTGATAAAAGCCATGGAGAACCAGCTAAGGACAACACATATCTCGCCCAAGGGCCTGTCACTTAAGCCAAGCTGCTAGATGGGTCTACGCGCCAGTGACGTCTATAGCATACGAACAACTCCAAGCACTGCTGGGCTGGTCATGTAGTCAGAAGAAAAGGCGAGAGCTGAAGCCCAACAACCACTCTGTGGTACCCGCGTGGCGAAAAGAGAACTCCTGGCAAACCCCACACTAGGGGGTAAGATTCCCTCGGGCTGCACAATTACATTCACGACCCTGAAACGAGAAAGAATCGACAGGAACCTCAGCTAAGACCATAACAAGAACAAAGAACTCAGCACTGCTCGAGACCAACTCGCTAAGCAGAGAAATACATCTACCACCAACTCACACAAGAGTTGGAACCTGCACAAGGGTAACCACGCTTGTAGATGTACAGATGGACTCTGATTTACTGGCTTTGTTTAGATGTACAGATGGACTCTGATTTACTGGCTTTGTTTAGATGTACAGATGGACTCTGATTTACTGGCTTTGTTTAGATGTACAGATGGACTCTGATTTACTGGCTTTGTTTAGATGTACAGATGGACTCTGATTTACTGGCTTTGTTTAGATGTACATATAGACTCTGATTTACTGGCTTTGTCATTTTACCGAAACGGCTTATCCAGTTTTCTTGTATCATCGTGTTATGTCCCTTAACTCCAATTGCCACTTCTGGATTTTGACATAAACCCGCTGTGTCGAGAGATGGCACGAATTGGTGCAGGCCCCAGGGATGAAACACATCATGGAAGTCGCTGAACAGACTCCGAACAGGTGTATCACGGTGCAAGGGGAATATGAAACAATGAGGATACACAGATGATGACACGTGTGATTGTGGCGCAATACAGGACCCAGACCACCTGATGACCTGCCCCAACCTCCAGAACACATGCAATAGATGCGACATGCTGGAGGCAAATGACAAGGAAGTCCATTTTGATGAATACTGGATGTATGCTGCATGACGTGGCGTTTGGACAAGGGAAGTAAAAATAAGTACTCCAGTCGGAGCACAGGACATTAAAGTTTTTACCTCCTTTGTGAAACCTGCAGCAAAGCACTTTGCATGGTTTTTGCTGTAGTAGTTTCTGTAACAATTTCTTTCAAACGATGAAATCACCCAAGCCGCATGTAGAATTCTCTTTGGTTGCCTTTTACTATAAGCATGGGGTGGAAACGACTCTGTGATATGTTGGCTCTAACGTGGACTAAAACCTAAAAGAGATCGTTATACGAAGTTTGGTGAAGCTATGACTAGAGATATGAACAGACATGAGCAATATAAATTTCCTTTGCCGACATGACATGCACAACTCGCTTATAATTACAGAAAACGAATCTACAAATTAGAAACACATTTCATCTATTTGCGCGTGTTTTCATGTCTTACTAATCTTTGTTTGTTTGTTAGCTTATGTGTTATTATTTTTTATCGTCCGATGAGAAGCATATAAAAAGAATATGTTAGTAAATATGTGCTAATTGGAGGTGATATTCTTGGCAACCTGAGTGTTTCTTAGAGGCTGTAGAATAAGACTGAACTCGATGAGCGCAAGAATATATAACATTCTCTGAATGTAGTCCGCAATTGTTGTCCAGGCAACACAGAGGCAAGTTAGAACGTATATTTGGAACGGGAATAATTTGCTAGAAAAAGGAAAGATAAAGGTCAGGGAAGAGAAGTAGGATATTATTTCAGGTAGACTCCCTCCGGTCGTTTTGATGTTAGGAATATGATGTCTAGCTGGGGAGAGAAAGCTGTCTAGCTGGGAGAAAGATGTCTAAGTTGGCACGCAAAGCTGTCTACCTGAACAGAGAAAGCTGTCTAGCTGTGTAAAGAAATCTGTCTAGCTGGACAGAGAAAGCTGTCTAGGTGGACAGAGAAAGCTGTCTAGCTGTGTAGAGAAAGCTGTCTAGCTGGACAGAGAAAGCTGTCTGGCTGGGAGAAAGATGTCTAAGTTTGCACGGAAAGCTGTCTAGCTGGACAGACAAAGCTGTCTAGCTGGAGAGAGAAAGTTGTCTAGCTGGACAGAGAAAGCTGTCTAGCTGGACAGAGAAAGTTGTCTAGCTGGACAGAGAAAGCTGTCTAGCTGAGGAGAGAAAGCAATCTAGCTGGTGAGAGAAAGCTGTCTAAGCTGGACAGAAAAGGCTGTCTAGCTGGACAGAGATAGATGTCTAACTGGACAGAGAAAGCTGAAATGATATCCGATCTGTCTTTGTTAATCACGACACTAACAACCTAGCAAGTTGCTTTTTGTTTAGTTGCTGTATTTTCTAAATGAGAAACAGCTGTGCACTTCTATATGTGTATGGCCAGTAATCATTATGTAAGTTTTTGTTTTGTGTTTATTACTTTTGCTAACACGTGTTAATGGTTCTCACATTTCTTTGTTTTCACTGTGGTTTTTCGTCCACGTGTTCTTGTATGGGGGTAGTTCAGTGGTTTCCTGGTAACGTGTCCATCTAAGGTCGCTGGTTCGAATCACAGTGGAGACCGGGATATTTTCACGTAGACCTTCTCGCAAAAATGCCCCTGATCTCTTGGTGGTGAGATCGGACTCCGTGTTCAGTGTCGAGAACGTTAAACATCTCTTGTCAGTTGGAAATTTTTTTTTAAATAGTAAGTTTCACGGCCACTGCCCGGACAAAATTCAAAATTCTAGTAAAAAATCTAACCAATTTATTTGTACCTTCCCTCAGGCCTAGTAAGCGGCAGGAAGTTTAAAAAACCTACTTCATATAGCTAGAGTCTTCGGTTACCTGGCAACAGACATTAACATACCCGTTTGAATACCAGTATTCCAAGTATTCCAAGTTTCTTGTATGCATGACACTGCTCATCAACGCAGGATTTTTCCGCAGAAAGGAGTAGCGCGTGGATTAGGGGTGTACAATCGAGCGCGAGCTTGGTTTGCAATCCCGGCATATCCGGTTCGACAATCACTTGGTTTGCAATCCCGGCATATCCGGTTCGACAATCACTTGGTTTGCAATCCCAGCATATCCGGTTCGACAATCACTTGGTTTGCAATCCCGGCATATCCGGTTCGACAATCACTTGGTTTTCAGTTTGATTGGGCATGTCGGGGATTTTTCTCAGTGTCACCACTTCGCCACCGTACAGATAGTAGCAATGTGGGGATAATTTTAAGATAAGGTGAGTCGTGAACATAAAGATACACACTTAACGATGTCGAAAAAATGTTGAAAAGTACTTTTTGTTTGCGCTGAATGAAGTAGTTGAAACATGCTGTCAACGTACATGTGGTCAAGGTACACGTGGTCACGGTACACGTGGTCAAGGTACACGTGGTCAAGGTACACGTGGTCAAGGTACACGTGGTCAAGGTACACGTGGTCAACGTACACGTGGTCAAGGTACATGTGGTCAAGGTACACGTGGTCAAGGTACACGTGGTCAAGGTACATGTGGTCAAGGTACACGTGGTCAAGGTACACGTGGTCAAGGTACATGCAGTCAAGGTACATGTGGTCAAGGTACACGTGGTCAAGGTACACGTGGTCAAGGTACATGTGGTCAAGGTACACATGGTCAAGGTACACGTGGTCAAGGTACACGTGGTCAAGGTACACGTGGTCAAGGTACATGCAGTCAAGGTACATGTGGTCAAGGTACACGTGGTCAACGTACATGTGGTCAAGGTACATGTGGTCAAGGTACATGCAGTCAAGGTACATGTGGTCAAGGTACACATTGTCAAGGTATATGTGGTCAAGGTACACGTGGTCAACGTACACGTAGTCAAGGTACATGTGGTCAAGGTACACGTGGTCAACATACACATGGTCAAGGTATATGTGGTCAAGGTACACGTGGTCAATGTACACGTGGTCAAGGTACATGTGGTCAAGGTACATGTGGTCAAGGTACACATGGTCAAGGTACATGTGGTCAAGGTACATGTTGGTTGAACAGTCTAAGTTTTCTTGTAAAATCAGTTCAAGGCATCCGTTTCAGTTCTGACAAAAATATCTTATCACACTCTTATAAACGATCTTCAGCATTTACAAGAAAGTATCTTTTCTTTTGAAATAGTAGCGAGAAGTGATAGTCTATTTGAGAACGGAATGCATTGTGTTGTAGTTTACAGCTGTACTGTGAAATTTGCACCTTTCAGTCAGACACATCCGACTTCAGCAAGCATTCTTTGGGCACCAGGTTAGCCTTCCCTCTTCGATCCCTTCTCCTTAACCAGTCTGCTCTGTTGCAGCCTGTTATCCGGGATCACCGCCTGGTGGTGTAGAAGGATCTTGGCAGCTCTGGGTCGCTAACCCTGACGCTAACAGTCAGCTATGGGCCCCTGCAGTTCATGCCCGACTCAGCATCTTGATCCCTTATCAATATAAAAGTGCCACAGAAACCAGCACAACAAATGCTTCGATTCAGAAGTCCTGCCAGTAAGCCTACTGCTATGGTGGTGGTGACCTTATGCTTCTGTTGGAACTTTCAAATCAGGGTTGATAATGTGACATTTATGGAAGGGATGACAGTGAGGAAGAAGCACTGGTCATCATAGGGAAGACAAGCTGAGACTTCATTACTAAGGTGAACAGGTAGGTAACACGAGGCCAGACCTTCTACAATATGCAGCTGGTCACTCTAGGTCAAACAAGCAAGAGTTTATAGGAAAGGCAACTTGTCACTGAAGGTCACACAAGCTGAGTCATCATACTAGGTCATTGTAGGTCACACAAGCTGGGAATTCATTTGAAGGGGAACTTATCATCCTATGGTCACACAAGCTGAGACCTAATACCTGGTCATTGTAAGTCACACAAGCTGGGACCTCATACCTGGTCATTGTAGGTTACACAAGCTGGGAATTCATATGAAGGGGAACTTATCATCGTAAGGTCACACAAGCTGAGACCTAATACCTGGTCATTGTAGGTCATACAAGCTGAGACCTAATACCTGGTCATTGTAGGTCACACAAGCTGGGACCTCATACCTGGTCATTGTAGGTTACACAAGCTGGGAATTCATATGAAGGGGAACTTATCATCGTAAGGTCACACAAGCTGAGACCTAATACCTGGTCATTGTAGGTCACACAAGCTGAGACCTAATACCTGGTCATTGTAGGTCACACAAGCTGGGACCTCATACCTGGTCATTGTAGGTTACACAAGCTGGGAATTCATATGAAAGGGAACTTATCATCGTAAGGTCACACAAGCTGAGACCTAATACCTGGTCATTGTAGGTCACACAAGCTGAGACCTAATACCTGGTCATTGTAGGTCACACAAGCTGGGACCTCATACCTGGTCATTGTAGGTTACACAAGCTGGGAATTCATATGAAGGGGAACTTATCATCGTAAGGTCACACAAGCTGAGACCTAATACCTGGTCATTGTAGGTCACACAAGCTGAGACCTAATACCTGGTCATTGTAGGTCACACAAGCTGGGACCTCATACCTGGTCATTGTAGGTTACACAAGCTGGGAATTCATATGAAGGGGAACTTATCATCGTAAGGTCACGCAAGCTGAGACATCATACCTGGTCATTGAATGTCACACAAGCTGAGACCTCATACCTGGTCATTGAATGTCACACAAGCTGAGACCTCATAACTGGTCATTGAATGTCACACAAGCTGAGACCTCATACCTGGTCATTGAATGTCACACAAGCTGAGACCTCATACAAGAGGGAACTGGTAACTGCAACTGGAACTGGTCACTATAGGTCCCACAAGCTGAGACCTTATACAAAAGAGAACTGGTCACTGTAGGTCCCACAAGATGAGATCTCATATGAATTGAACTTGTCACAGTAGGCCGCACAAACTGAAACCTCATACAAAAATGAACTTGTCACTGTTGGTAACACAAGCCTCTAACACTTCATCCATGATGACAATGTCTGCTTTCAGATACTGTACCTTTTCTTGTGAAGTAAGATTCCTCAATGCCTTATCCTAGAGCGAAGAAAGGCAACCTCAGCTGTTGTGGCAGGGCAGACCAGGCCCTTAGCCTTGGTTGGAGACTGGTCTAGGAGGGAAGCACTGACAGGCAAACAGATAGAGCATTGCTCTGCTAATCCAGCAGCTTCTTGCCTTGTTCCAAATGTATTGGTATCACCTTTCCGTTGGAGCAAACAAGGCAGACCAAGAGAGGGATATATTTCAGCCTGAACTTTGTGCTATGGAGAGGTGCAACTCCATCCCTGGCCTCAACAGGTCTTGGAGTCAAAGTGGGGGACTGAGTTTACAGGTAGGTGTAGGCAAGGCAGCCAAGGGCTGTCTCCGATGGTGGCAGACATCTTCAGGCGTCCCTATCAACTAACGCCTGCCTCAAGCTGGGCAGCTCCCAGCCAATAAGGTATTGATTCGCCACAGCCAATGGGTACTTGGGGATAGGGCAAAATCCAAATCGCAGGCTGTAAATCAAATGTACAAACAAAAACTTCAGGCTTCGGCTTACAACTTGAAATGTCAAGGCTATGTGTTCGGGACATGCCACTGATCTCAAAGACATTGGCGACTTGTGAAAAACGGCTGTTATTGATGCCGAACTCAATTGCCTTGATATATTTTGCTGGTCTGCAGAAGACATGCCTCCACGAGGATGGGTCACTCAGGGAGAAAAATTATACCTTTTTGTTGGAAAGGCAGAGAAAAGGATGAAACCCAACAACATAGAGTGGGTTGACAGTGAAGAACTCGCTATTGTGTCCTACTGAGAGTCCAGTTGGAGGATATGAAAGAATGCTATCAATGAGATTGTCTACCTCATGTGGATTCATAACACTTATCACTGCCGACGCTCACATCAGCGGAAGATGTGAAGGATTGCTTCTATGTAGAGTTAGACAATGCAGTGAATGCAGTTCCAAAATCTTATTGATTATACAAACTTAGTGGTCGAAATGCTTGAGTAGGATCGGACTTTAATTCATGGCCAGTTTTGTTTAGGTAAATACAATATTGGGCGCATGAATGAAAATGGACAAAAGCTGCTGGAATTCTACACCAAAAACGATCTGTTTCAAACACTCCTTCTTTGCAACAAAAGATTGCCTTAAAGTATCATGGAAACACCCAAGATCCGGTCATTGGTACCAGCTGGACTTTATTATCACCAGGAGACAACCTCTAAATTACACACAATTAACACGCAGCTACCCGAGTGCTGACTGTGATACAGACCCCACGTTGGTCGTTGCCCACATCAAGCAGAGACCTAAGAGAATCTTCACAGCAAAGAAAAAACCTATTTTGAGGAAAAATTTAGTCAACACCATGGATCAAGAAAAGTGTTTCAAGTTCCAACAGCAGCTTGCAGATGCTCTTACTGATACATCAGGAGACTGTACAGCTAGTGAAAGATGGCATGTAAACAAAGAAGCTACCCTCAAAGCAGTGGGAAGTTTATGGCATTAGAGAACACAGGAA
The DNA here is from genome assembly GCA_036924085.1 of Ariolimax columbianus. Taxonomy (NCBI): domain Eukaryota; kingdom Metazoa; phylum Mollusca; class Gastropoda; order Stylommatophora; family Arionidae; genus Ariolimax; species Ariolimax columbianus. The sequence goes on from JAVGWX010000009.1 coordinate 41,801,783, forward strand.
TCAAAACTGATTTGAAGCAAACAGTCATATATGGCAGCTTTTGATTTACAGGAAAAAGGCAGCACTCCTAGGAAACAAAGACAAAACAACACGAAACACTCTCAATGTATTGAGACAAGCAAGAAAAGAAGTGGCAAGGACAGCTAGACAGTGTGCAAATGACTATTGGGTACAGTTATGTGAGAATATCCAAGATGCCTTCAATAATGATAACATCAGGAACATGTATGAAAGGGATAAAGAAAGTCATACGCCCAACAGTGAAAAAGAGTATATCGGTAAAAGCTTTGTCTGGGAAGGTCATAACTGATCAGTGGAAGCAGTTAGACAGGTGGGTAGAGCATTATCTTGAACTCTACTTAGGCGAGACAGAGCTAACAGAAGATGCCCTCAATGCCATTGAAGTCATGCCAACTCTGGACCATCTGGACTCGCTGACAACTATAGCAGAAGCTAACTGTGCTATTGCTGACCTTGCTTCTGGCAAGGCTCCAGGAAAGGATGGAATCCCGGTAGAGGTCATCAGGAGTGGAAAGGACATACTTGCTCCACAGATACACCATTATGCTGGCATAAAGGAAGGTCCCGCAGAATTTCAACGATTCGAGCATTGTAACCTTGTACAATAAAAAGGGGGACCAGAGTGACTGCAACAACTACAGATTAATTTTTCTTCTGTGCACCGTTGGGAAGATACTTGCCAGGATTATTCTGCGCAGATTTCAGGTCCTAGGAGACCAGGTTTACCCAGAGTCTACAGTGCGGTTTTCGTGGGAATAGGTCTACCAAAGAATATGATATTCTCGTTACGACATTTGCAAGAGAAATGCAGAGAACAAAAGCAACCATTGTATATTGCCTTCGTTGATCTCTCAAAGGCATTTGACTTGGTCAGTTGTGTGGGTCTGTTAAAAGTGCTCAGGAGGATTTATTGACCCCCGATTCTTCTGAGCGTTATCAAGTCGTTCCACACTGACATAAAAGGCACCATCAACTTTGATGGAGTTTGCAATCAAGTGTGGGGAGAGCAAGGCTGTGTACTTGCTCCAACCCTCTTTGGAATATATTCCTTACTCCTCTTGAAGCATGCCTTCCGTGACCAGGAAGGTGGTATCTTCATTCACTCTCGCACAGATGGTGGCCTATTCAATTCTCAAAGGCTGAAAGCCAAGACCAAAACAAAGAGGGTGCTGATGAGAGAACTGCTCTTTGCGGATGATGCCACAATTACGACTCACTCAGAGGAGGAACTGCAAAGCTTACTATCTACATTTTCTGATGCCTGCTGTGAGATCGGGTTAACAATCAGCAAAAAGAAAACACAAGTCTAGGGTGCTAACAAGGCGCCAGTAATCTCCATTGATGATGATGATCTCGGGGTAGTAGATCACTTTACATATCTCGGATCCTCAGTCAATAATAGAATATCACTAGACCAAGAGATCAATATCAGGAATTGGCAAGGCAGCACCAACAATGGACAGATTAACAAAAAGGGCATGTGAGAACAAGAAGCTCACTGTTAAAACAAAAACAATTGTTTACCAGGCCTGTGTACTCAGCACCCTTCTTTATAGCAGTGAGACATGGTCTACCTACATGCACCAGGAGAGGCGGCTAAACAGCTATCACTTGAGGTCCCTGCACAGAATTCTGGAGGTTGGGTCGCAAGACAAGATCACCAACGCAGAAGTGTTGGGGTGAACAGGCACTGTCACAATCTTTTCCATGCTTAGTCTTCAAAGGCTTCGATGGCTGGGACACACTCGGAGGATGGATAATGGCAGAATACCAAAAGATCTTCTCTATGGGGAATTACAGTTGGGGAAAAGGTCTTGGGGCCGGCCACTACTTCGGTATAAGGATGTATGTAAGCGGGATATGAATGATGCAGGCATCGATATGGAATCATGAGATCATGACGCCATGGATCATGTTACATGGAAGTGCAGAATTAAGCATGGAATACAGACAAAGGAGATACTTATTGCGGATAGGCTAAGGACTCAGCCTTTGAGAAGACACTCCACACCATGCGATGCCGCAAACGGTCGTGACTTTCCTTGCACACACTGTGGAAGACGCTTCTCTGCTCGGATTCGTCTTACGAGTCACATGTGTTATTGTCATGGGCTGCAGTTGCATCCCCTTTTTTCAAAGCACAATTACTATCGTCTGACAAGACAGAAAGAGCCAATGAAGATTCCTCAAACACTGTTCCACTGCAGACAAAAACTCAGTTCACACAGTGTGTGGTGTAACATCACCATATTAGTAACATATCACTTTTTCAATAATTTCACTATTCAAGATACATGTTATGGTGAAATACATTTTTATTCAAATATTAAAAAGTAGACAAATGTTTGAATACAAAATATCAGGACTGCACAATTTTGAATTTTAAAAACAAATTTTGTTTAGAATTCTGTGCAAGAAAATTAGAGTTTTTAAAAAGTAGCAACCACTTTCAAAAGATCTGTATCATATTGTTGACCTTTAGCAGGTCTTTGTTCTTGTGAAAATAATGTATTAAAATGTCATCATTGATCCAGTGAAAGTCTGGCTCTCGCCCTTCCTCCCAATCCTATGTAATGTTATCTACAAGTACTTACTAGTTGTTTAGTTTCATACAATATTGAAATATGTTGAAATGTTGACCAAAGTTTTGATTTTTCTGAATACATAATGTCAGTACTATACAACTCTAAGAAAAACTGATTTTAAATGAAGTGTCAGTTGTGTTTGTCAGAATGTTTTGACCGGCTTTCATAAGCTTTGTCTGAGTTTTCTAATATTCTTGAAACATGTAACCTAGTTTAGATTAGTTTAATTGAAGAATCAACATCATTGCATATGGTTTTAACCCATAAGTGCTCTGTTCTGCTCCATATGTTTGGAGAATCTCAGCACAACGCACCAACTCCGTAGCACCAGAGAATCTCAGCACAATGCACCAACTCCGTAGCACCGGCGATGACCCCATAATAAATTGCATAAAAATAATTTTGAATTTTGCCCGGACAGCGGCCGTTAAGCCTACTCTTTTCTATTTCCAACGGCCTAGGGAATTTTAAGGTGCGCGACACTGCACACAGGCGTCCGATCTCTACTACCCAGATATCCAGGGAAATACCAGAAAGTCAACGTGAATAAATCCCGGTCTCCACCGTGATTTTAACCCACATCCTCCAGCATCCAAGGCCGACTTCTTACCTCAAAACCACTCAATCCCCACACATATAACCTACACATACTGACAGACAATATTGTACATGTGATAGAATAGAGCAACAACAACAGTAAAAAAAAAGCTAATTTGAACCAAACTACACTTTGCTGTGTGTGCTATTTTAAGGAGTGAGTGGCCAGGCTGTTATCATACCAGAAACTTTGTCTGGAGATACAGGTTCAAACCTAGGTAACAGCTAGAAATTGTATTCTTTCAGAAGTATTAAAATGAAAATAAATGTTTAAAAACCTAGCCTATGACTTCACTATGACTGCAAGGGGAAGTGGCTTTATACATCAGCATTATAGATTGCCCTGGGACCCAGAAATGTGTACAAATAATGTGCAATGATTTTATTCTTCATGATTGTCTATATGAAATTAGCGGGGACAATAAAGTCAAGTGGTTGGTGGCACGGCTCACAAACCAAACTTGCATGTGTCTGGATTCATAAACCACCAAAGAAGAGAATACATTTTTGTAAAAGCTGGGCTGTAAAGCATAAAACACAGTGCAACATTCTCATCTGAAAAAGTTTGAGAACAAAAATGAAACAGATTGAAAAGTGGTGCCTCATGTACATAGCTCTTGTGAGGAGGATTCTCACGAGAGAAACATAATAAATAGTAATACTGCAAATGGCCTTACTTCTTGTCAGGGTCCTTTGAACCTGTGACCCAAATACCCCATTCTCCGAGCCACCTATTATTCGGCGTGGGACCATTATTTGAAGGCGTATTTCGGGATCTACTCCTAGGATTTGGGCCATAATATCATGACCTCTAAACACTGAATATGCAATAAATATACAAACTTATAATTTTTCACAAAGTTTTTTTATTTTCGTGATGGAAAGCGGTTTTGAAAATTGCAGAAATGGTCGCCCTAAAAGGCTAACAACAAATTAAGCGGTTTAAAGTATTCTCAAAGATTTGGAGGCCAATAAATTGGATTTAGGTGGTGATTATTCTGAAAAGGACAAGTGATTATTTGAATGATGACAAGTGCGATTCGTTTCAAGCTAGATCTGTTCCTTGTAGCTGTCCATCAGAACAACAGGCTATAGTCCCAATGACAAGAGAGGAGGGGGATTCCCACATGATGTATCATCAAGTAAATTTAATACAGGTTAGTCTACAATAAATATATTCTACAATTTGCTGGTATAACAAGTAGGAACATCAACAGCAACCACAACATTAATAAGAAGATCTCACACAGGAGAGCAGCGGGTTGGTTTTGCTTCAACCGCATTCAACCGACAATCCAGCAGATGATGAACATCAGGGCTAACACAATGATTATTTTAACAACTGTATATTGGAGTAAGGTTTGAAGTCTACATAAATCTGAGGCACAAAAGGTTTTCTTTTTCTGCGTTCGTTCTCAATCTCCCGCTACCAAGCCCTGAACAGGGCTTTGCAAGTAGCAGGATGTAGTCTGGAGAACGGAATGTGTTGTATCGCTGGTATACAGCTTGACTGCGATATTTGAACCGTTCAGTCCGACACATTCGTCTTCGGCAACACAAAAGGTCTGAATTAATAAAACACCAATGGAGTGTAGAGTTCTAAATATCTTCCTATGAGGCCATATTCAAAACACTGACATCCGTGACCAGAGTTCCAGGGTTTCGTAGACTCTGCATTAATATGAAAGAACAGATAGACCAGCCATGTATTCCGCATGACTGATGATATATGGACAACAAGGTGTCTTTTTGGTGGGTATACAACTACGAGATCGCCTGCACAACGCCTCTGAACCATCATGGTACTCCAAGGTGAAGGACAGATGCAGATTCAAGCATCTTTTGGCTACCTGGCAACCTTGCCTGATTGAATTCTAGCATTCAAGTATTCACAAATATATAAGCAAGTAGCCTTCAAGAAAATGTGAAAATTATTAGAGCTAATAAAGTGAAACTTTATGAACATTTTTCAACATGGATTTATCTCTGATTAGAAGCGATTGTCTTATTAAGGTTTTGGTTGGTAGATAAAATTATTGAGCTTTGAATTAAAGAGTATTTGACTCAACACGGCCAACACTGAAATGACTGACATGCCGAGACCACTTTTCTGGGGTCTAATATGGAACTGGTGCTGAATTTAGACCCTCAGAAATCTGGGGTTATGCCCTCTGTGGCTCGGTTGGTCTGCATCCAGTGTTTGATAAAGGAATTGACGGAAGAGCACTATCAGGAGTGGAGCCTGAGGCTAAAATTGACTAAACATGCCAATAGTGTAGAATGACTGTCAAAAGAGAGCACCTTCGGGGGGTCTAATAGTGAACATGTGCTGGTATTAGACACACGGAAGACAGGTCAGTCTCCAAACCCCCAAATGAAAGAGCGCCTGCTGCGGTAATCTGGTCTTCACCCTGCAGAAATCGCAGGCTCCAGAAACTGGGCCATTGACAAACTAAAAGCCCTCTATTGATACGGTCTCGCAAATATTGAACGGGTGCTGGAAATAGACCCTCTGAAGACAGGTCAGCTTTACCCTTCAAATGACAATGCTCTGCTACGGTAATCCTGCTAAGCCCGAGAGGAGCCGCAGACATTTTGGTTCACGTACTAGGCGGATAAGCCAACGGTTCGAGGTGAGGGATTACGGCCGAACGCCTCTAAGCCAAAAATCCCGCCCAAAAGCAGCCCAGCACGAATGCAAAGGGAGGCTTCGACATGGTGGGGACCTCGGGGTCACGCTCCAGCCCCGCCCGGTCAAGCCGCAGAATGAGGTCTCTGCCGTCCGCTGATAAAAGCGGGCGGGAAGCTGCTCGATATTCACCCCATACGGCGATGAAGAATGAAATCATTTGTAGAAGACTTAGTTCTCGGTCGGGTGCCCTAAGCAGTAGATCAGCTACCTCACTGCGAACTGCTGAGACTCAACCCTTGACCATGTCCGCTCCCTAGGCGGACAACATCTCCGTGCAAGACTAGGCTTGTCACCTGGTCAAATGCACTATTTCGAGAGGAATCACAGGTCGCTGACATTTGGTCCACGTGCTTGGCTGATAAGCTACCATCTGAGGGATTACGGCCGAACGCCTCTAAGCCAGAATCCCGCCCAAAATCTCAGCACCGCTGAGATGGGAGGCTACGACATGGCTGGGGCTTGTGTCCTGGCCCGATCGAGCCGCAGGAATGCACCTGGTAAAATGCACTCCTTCCTCGCTCTTTGCATCTGTCTGCTATCAGTCATTCCAATGGACTCAGAAGAGATGCAGTCCAGCGGACACTGCACCTCCTGTCCTATGGTGGCAAGCTCCCGGGTGGCGGGGAATGCTAGGCATACCATCACTGCAGATGAGCCGAGAAAATAGAGTGAGCAAAAAGATACCTCACTCATATCCATATGCTACGTTTCTGGCAGGACGTGACGATCCTGGGAAAAAGTCACACTGGACTGCCTCTCTTCCGGGACAGTACAAACTAGTACATAGTCCATCATATCATTGCCAAACGCTATAGACACGAGTAGGGAAGACTCGATAGTCCTGCAAGACAACTTCCCAAGAGAGACAACTCTGACCAAAAACAACTGCTGCCTTGCAGTTAGGCTGGGGACAGCCAAAGGCTAAGGAGGGCAACCCTACAGAAACGCCTGTTGAAATCGGATGCACTGAGCCACTGGCTAACAAATTAAATCAGTGCAACGTAAATATCGCTGTAAACAGCGTACGATGAAGAAGAAGAAGAAGAATTAAAGAGTTAGGTTTTTTTGTTGCTGAAGATAAAATGCGCCACTGTAATCTCTTCTACACTAATCTGCATCCCCACATATTTGATATCTTTATTCAATTCTATTTGTCACAAAATTTGCAATAGTTTAGTATATTATATGTGATAAAAACAATAGTTGTCCATCGCAAGCGAAGATGACAACAGCATCATAGTATTGCTGCAAAATGTGTTCTCTGGTGGCTGTAAAGACCAATCCCTGCAACATTCAGGGCACACATGCGGGAATACGGCTGTGGAATCGCTGCGCTGTTTTGTTTTTTTGGGTGGCACACTTTCGCCAAGCCTCTGCGATGGCTGCACTCTCTGCAATCTGAGCACCTTTGGTGATACTAGCGCGCCAGGTGGTACGATTTTGTGCAAGCAACTCCCAGGAGGTAACATCAGTATTGAAGCTTTTCAGAGACATTTTCAAGGAGTCTCTGTATCGTTTTTATCTGCCCTCTTGGTGAACGTCTGCCCGTTTTGAGCTCACCATATAACAGCTGCTTGAGGATGCGCTCATCTGGTATGCAAACAACATGTTCTGTCTATCTGAGCAGAGCCAATTTCAGAAGTGTATCGATGCTATATTTGCTAAGAATTAATGAGTTAAGCACTTTGTCCTGTCACCTCAGCAGCCTATGCAAGCAGCTCAAGTGACAACGATTGAACTGTCTGTCATGTCTGCTATACACTGTCCATATCTCACAGGCATGCAGCAAGTGGATAATACCCCAGCACGATACACATTTGTGTTGGTGTCGACACTGATGCCTTGTCAGTTCAGACGTTTGCTTGGAGCCTTCCAACGCAGAGCTTGTCTTAACAATCCTGTTATTGACCTCAAAGCCGATATTTGCTTCTCTAGTGAGGGTACTGCCTAGGTAGGTGAAGCTAACGACTGCCTGGAGACGGTTCTGTACAGTAATATTTGGTTCAATATCTTTTTCTGACCAAGTGTTGAGGGTGCAATCGTTCGCGAATAGGAGATCGAGGATCGTGGGCTCCCGCACCTTGCTGGAGGACTTCAGGCATATGTTATTATATGTGAGATGTTAATGAAATATTACTGAAAATAAATTACGTCTCAAGTGAGTGATATTGTTTGGTAGTTTTACGGTGGGAAATAAAAATTCAGGAGTGCATGAGTTGGGGCTAAGAACTGTCATTCTATTCATATCCCAAATGACAGATCACTTCAGCTTTCAGACAACAGGAAATGGACACAGAACAGCATATGTCAAAAGGACACTCTTATATCGTGTAAGTAAATTCACATTGAATGAAATACATGAAAGGTTCAAATACATTTTTACATGAGAATAATAATGCTTCGACCTAAATATGCTTTTATAAAACAAACACAACACAAATTATAAAACAAAAAACTCAGCTAAATGAAAATCAGTACCAAGAATAATGAAAATTCTGAATAACATAATGTAGATGAATGTGAAGTTGTATAAGTGGTATAAGTTTCATAATAAAAATATCTAGTATACATCTTGTTGAGTATCATGCACTACGCTTGCAAGATCAGTTATATATTATATGATTTAAGAGCTCAAATGTCAACTCTTTCTGGACAAGAATTAACAGCAGTTCACATAGAGAACAGTCCCAACAAAGTTTCATGAGAAACTGCATCCCGCGGTTTATTACAGAAGTCACTAGACTGAAGTTAGTGAAGCTTGTTTACTGGAGAGCAATAATGATGAATACAAATACAACTGAAGTGGACTCGGACAACAGTTGAAGAACCCCTGGTTTATACAATTCCATGTCATGACTAGAAAGTAAGAGCATGTTAGTTTTTAAAAAACGTTAAAAAGTCACTGCTCAAAATGGAATTACACAAGCCAATCTGTACATCTCCATAGGCCAGGAAATACACAAAAACAACAACATTGATAAGTAGATCTCAAGCAGGAGAGCGGCAAATTGGCTCACCTTCAACTGCATTAAACTGATACTCCAGCAGATGACGGGCGTTAAGGCGAGGGCTCATACCTTCAATAGCATGGTTATCCCAGAAATGGTATATGGGTGTAAGGTTTGAGTCTACGCAAATCATATGCAGGGAAGCTTCGTGCTATTGAAAGAGCAATGGAGGGAAGAGTCCTGAATATTTCTTTAAGAGACCACATCCGAAATGCCAACATCTGACACCAAACTGGGTTCCAGGACATCCCCGACTTTGCATCAAAATGAAAGTACAGATGGGCCGGCCATGTTGTCTGCATGACTGACGATGGAAGGAGGGTATCTTTCTGGTGGCCATATAACTACAAAATTCTGCTTGGTCAACCCCCAATGAGATAGAGAGATGACCTGCACCCCACAGCAAAGGACAGAAATGGATTCAAGCCGCTTTTGACTACCTGCCATCAGGTAATATTGCCTGATTGAATACTAGGATTCATGTAAGAATTTTGCACTAACTTAAGATGTCTCTTCTCTAACACCATTCTCTTCTTGACCTTGGCTTGACTTCCAACTCGTCCAGTCCAAGAATTGCTCCGTCAGAAAGTATAACCTGAACTACTCATAAAGGTGATGCTGGAATAAGATGTCTTTCTGTCAGTGTCCAGGTGTTGTGGTTCAGTGCTGGTGTTGGACCTGACAGGTATTACGCCAAAACATGTCACGCTGTTGATGTTTTCAAACCTAGATATGTACATTGTTTACCTATGTGAAACTTTTGAGCAATAGACCAAGGGCAAATATGTTATTTCACCAGGCCAATGATCATGTATCTGAATTATCTGTAGATATTCAATGTGTCTGATTTAGACTTTCAATGAAACACATATGGTGAAGTTATCTATGGAATATCCAATTAAAACACTACTGCTCGTGGTGAGTACAACAAAATTTAATTTCACTGGTATATTTCCCTGCATTAATGACATCTAACACTTAATAGACTATATTGCCTAATAGACTACCAGAAGGCTTTTGACAGTCCAACATGAGAAATTAATTAAATATCTCCATAAAATAGGTCTAGATGGTAAAGACATAAGACTGCTCTGTAATCTGTACTGGGATAAAACTGCTACAGTAAGACCAGGAAAGTTATGCTCTTCAAGTATAGATGTAAAGGAGGAGTGAGACAAGGATGTGTATTATCCCCTTGTCTTTTTAATATAAACACAGAACAAATATCCAAACAGATAGAGGGGATGCCAGGGTTTGTCATTGCAGGAGTGGCAATGAATAATCTTAGATATGCGCATGATACAGTTTTTATGGCAAAAGGTCAGCAAGAATTACAGGAGCTTGTGACAACATTTTACACATTATATTTTGAAAAAACAAACTTTCTGATATTTGGAGTTACTGCATTTGTCTCGGACGGTAAGACACATATCTGCCAAATTCGGCTGGACTGTAACAAGTTAAGTGTTATAAATAGGTAATCCTTTCATTTAGAAGTCTCATGAACAATCAGTCACTGGAAACCACAGATATGTGGTTTTAAAGTCTCATGAACAATCAGTCACTGGAAACCATAGATATGTGGTTTTAATAAGAAATATTAATTCCTTCAGGACTTGAATTTTTTAAGTTTGGTTTGGACCAAACTAGTTTTCATTTTAGAAAAAAAAATCACTGCTTGCCTTATTTGATGTTACTACTTCTCACCATAATATAGATAAACATATTAATATTATATATCACTGGAAAGGGAAATGGTTACAGAAAATGAACATATCAGTAAATTGTTGATATTTGATTATTTGGCAGAAAGATTAGATTGTAAAAACTAAAAAAAACAAAAAATGTTCAGGGACAGATATTATATAGATACAGTGGCTATTATTGTAAACAACACATTTTAATTGAAAGAAACAAAGCGTTTTCAATACAGGACACACTCGTTTTAGTAAAATTTAGTTAAGAGAACTTTTCTAGTCCTTAGCAGTAAAGTATCAGGTCACATAAATAGCCTGAATTGTCGCTCTGCAAAACAAAACAAAAACTTTAGTCACTTTAGTGGCTAATGGTCCTGTAGGTTTCATTAGAGAGCCAATTTAGTGGCTAAAGGTCCGGAAAGAGTTGAGAATCTCATAGACAACAGAGAAGAATACTGAGAATGTGCTCAAAAGAAGTTTACTGCACATTATGGAAAATAGAAAGTTATCTTCTTTTCAAACATGTTATGAGAGGAGTGTTGACCCAGTAGTCTCGAGGTAAGGTGTATGCATTGGGTGCTGGAGGTCGCAGACTTAAATCACGGTGGAGACTAGAATTTTTTCACGTGAATCATCCTGTAAAAATGTCCCCAGATCTCTGAGTAGTGAGATCAGACACCTGTGTGCAGTGGCCCGCACGTTAAAAATCTCATGGCAGTTGGAAATCGAAAAGAGTAGGCTTAACGGCCGCTGCTATGACAAAATTCAAGTTAAAAATCTACTCAAATTATTCTAGGGATTCTCGCCCCACAGAGAATGTTGCAAAAAGAGGACTGTGAGGCTATAACATCAGGTCTTCTTTATGTGGTTAGGGGAGCAGCATAGATGGCGTCTGACATGCAGCGAGTCTATCTTGCTCTAGTTTACGCTTTCACCCCCACCAGTCCCAAAAATAGGTAATCTTATATATTTCATGGCCTAACACATACTGCGATTGACCTGGCAAATCAGCAGCTGATTTTCGTCTGCCAAAAAAAAATGAAACAAAGGAGGTCTTACCTCCTCACGACGCCTAACGACATAAGCGGACTGAAGACAGAAAAATAGATAGATGAGAGTACAGTTAGAGCCCACTGTGGCAGGCAGGCAGAACTGTTAATAGATTTATTAATTTTTTTTGCATTCGCCTTATTTCTCTATCCTCAAGACGGTGTGCGTTGCACTGTAATTTTTATTTTGCTCCTGTTGGACCAGTGCATCCGACTTCAGCATGCATTTTATGTAAGGGTCTGCTTCCTCCTGCATTTTCTAAGGTTTGCTTCCCCAGGGTAACGACCGGTGTTGAGATGGGGGTCAAACCCAGCACCTTACGGTTGTGAGCCGTGTCACTTAACCGCTAGCCCACATCGTCCCCACGTCGTGGATGATAGTAGTTACTTTAGAAATGGCCCATAAATTGGCAGTGACCACATGCCTCGCATATTCATACTAGCAGGGCAGTGATGGGACACCATTTCCGAGATGTCATATGTAACTTCTTGAAATAAATTGTAAATTGGTAAAGGGGAGACTGCGAGGAAGGAAACCTACCACCCAAAAACTGAAACCTTATGAAGCCTGAAACACTTCATCCTCAACTGTTATGGGACATCCCTTTCCTTACATAATTCTGGACATTATTAGTGGACATGTGGATGCAATAATATTTTTAACAGTACAGCTTCATAGTACATTGTCATATTACAGTGGTACACCGCCCGATATCGTTCTCCACAGTACATCATCATATGTCACATTCCAAGATGAGGAGACTAACGTCTGGACAGGAAAAACATACTGATCAGACCCCCACCACGACTTCCTCATAATTATCCATGAAAACAGGCTGTTCTTCTCAGCAGACTGGTGAATGAGGTGGGGAATCATTATGATCCCTGTAGTAGTGAGTGACACGCAGATGAAGCCAAGCATAACACAACTGCCTGGATGACCCCGATCCACTATCAGCCTGTTCAGGATGTGAGGAAAGCTACTGCAACCTGCCACTAAAAGCCCTTTTTCAAGGTGCACAAAAAGTGTATACACAAGAAATTATTGTGGGCATTCATATAACAACAAAATGTCACATTCCACAGAACATCACCAGATGTCATAGTCCATGGTACATCATCAAATGCCAAATTCCACAGCCTAACATCACCAGATGTTTCGTTCTGAGGCACCACATTACTAAATGTGACAGTCCACAGCACTACATGTCACATTCTACAGTACATTATCAGATGTCACATTCCACAATCACACATCATCTTGTCTCCTTCTACAGCATCACATTACTAAATGTCACAGTCCACATTATCAGATGCCATTTTAAACAGTACAGAAAAAACACTGATATCACTAGATATCACTCCTCATTTCACTGCTTCAGATGTCAACTTTAACAGAACCACATTACCAGGTGTGACTTTAAACAGCATCATATCACCAGGTGTGACTTTAAACAGCATTGTATCACCAGGTGAGACTTTAAACAGCATTGTATCACCAGGTGAGACTTTAAACAGCATTGTATCACTAGGTGTCACTTTAAACAGTATTGTATCACCAGGTGAGACTTTAAACAGCATTGTATCACCAGGTATGACTTTAAACAGCATCGTATCACTAGGCGTCGCTTTAAACAGCATCGTATCATCAGCTGTCTCATTATATAGTACAGTATATTCTCAAGTACGGGGAGAGGAGGCTAACGTCTGGTCAAGCAAAACATACTGATCAGACAATGTTAGTCAGTATCATGTGAAATATCCTGTTCAAGCCCCCACCTTACTACCATGCAGTTCTCCCCGTAGGTAAACAGGCTGTTTCATGGCAGTCTGGCTAACTAAGAGGGGATTGATGTGATCCCCAAAGTAGTGAGCATTGTGCAGATGAAGCCAATCATAGCATAGCCTGGAGGACTACGGCCCACCTTCAACAGCACGCTCAGGGTGTGATGAAAGCTAGTGCAACCTGCCACTGAATGTCCTTTTCAGGGAATACGAAAGAGCAGACATACTCATCATGGGCATTAAACCTACCAGACCTCTGTACCCATTTTTAGGTAATTTCCAAATCTGCCACTATACCGCTGGACCTAATTTTCGGTACTTTGGGTAATACGTGAAAAAAATGCGTCACAATCTAAAAATAACCAACCAATCGTGGTCAAACCTCATGGTTAGCCATTGCAAATGTCTGCCCCCATGTTTGAATTGACTTTGTGTGGTTTAACGTGAAAAAATTCTGTAAATTCACAATGAAACGAGCGTCTGATGAACCAAGCACTTCAACAGGAAAGCAAAGTAGGTCTAGACTTATGACAATCCAACAGGTGATCGATACTTTGGTTGATTCAGACTCTGAGGAGTCAGAATGTCATCAAGAATATTTTTCCAGTTCAAGTGACACAGACAGTGAGAGCTCGAGTGATGAGGAGAATCTTGAACCTTGTAGATCTAGAGCAAGATCGATAGTAAGAGAAGGGGGCGTGTCCTTCAAATAGCTGATGGGGAAGATCTAGGTGGTGATGAAGGTTCATTCTGATGGGTGGATTGGCACACAAAGGTGGAATATTGGCGCTAGACCTATTTTCTACAATGTCTCCAAGTTCCATCTTATTCTAACCACTTGTTTGCATGTAACTAACATTTTTCTATATCATGTTGTTTTTTTCTCTTTAATGCTCAGTAGTCCAGGTATAGGAGACAGTTAGGTTCAGGGCCTCAGGTCTGGTAGGGTTAAACAACAACAACACTCAAGTATAGGCTATCATTAGCACCATGTTGAAATAAATTTACCCAGTATAGACTATCAATTTACCCAGTATAGACTATCTGTTTGCCTGAACCAGCTTCAAGGGACGGCGCGTCAAAACACGGTGATTTCGATCGCCAGAACTAAGCTTCCGTAATGCAAACTTTTGTTTTTGTACATCATAAATGGTTTTCAAAGTGCTTTCCACTTCACCGAAAAATGGCCTCTGACTTGGCTGGCCTTCCCAACAAACTTGCATAAGTTTCCAGCAATCTTCAGAGATGTTGTCAGGTTTCTCTGGCCTCAGACCTGAAAAATATATCAATCTTTATGAAGAAGCCAACAAAGGATATAACAAAACATAATTATTAGCATCTGATTTTTTTTGATTTTTTTTTGGGCGTTTGCCTTATTTTTCTTTTCCCGAAAGCGGTGTGTGTTGCACTGTGGTTTTTATTTTGCGCATGTCGGCCCAGTGCATCCGACTTCAGCATGCATTTTATGTAAGGGTCTGCTTCCTCCTGCATTTTCTAAGGGTTGCTTCCCTGGGGTAACGGCCGGTGCTGTGATGGGGATCGAACCCAGCACCTTTGGGTTGTGAGCCGTGCCACTTAACCACTAGGCCACGCCGTCCCCCAGCATCTGATTTGATTTGGTAAATCGTTTCCATTTGTTATTCTCAATTCATATATGAGCTGTTGCTTCTAGAGCTTCCTTTCAAACCCAGAGGCCTTTCCCACACTCAGAGCATTCTAGTCTTTAGCCCAGTGGTCTCGGGGTAAATTGTTCGCCTCGGGTGCTGGAGGTCGCGGGTCCAAATCATGGCGGCGACTGGCATATTTTCATGTTGATCATTTGGTAAAAATTGCCCTTGATCTCTGAGTAATGAGATCAGACACCCATGTGCAGTGGCACACACGATAAAAATTCTTTGGCAGTTGGAAATCGAAAAGAGTAGGCTTAATGGCTGCTGCCCGATCAAAATTCAAGTTAAAAATCTCAAATTATTCTAGGGATTCTCACCCTACTGAGAATATGCAGCAAAAAGGGAACTGTAACAACAGGTCTTAGTTATGTGGTTAGCGGAGCGGCATAGATGGCGGCTGACAGCTGCAGGTCTACCTTGCTCTAATTTACAATTCCATCACCACCAGTTCCAAAAGATAGGTGATCGTATATTCCAGGGGCTACTGGGATTGATCTGGCAAGTCACCAGTGGATTTTTGCCTGCACACTTCCCCACAATGTCTAACAACACAAGTGGGCTGAAGATAGAGGGCAGTGAATCTCAGCCTCTCTACCAACACAGATCCCTTGAAATAATATTAATCATCAGGAAACCCCTAGATAACAATTATTATTATTAACATCTTTCACTGTCTTTTAGAAATTAAAAGTTCATGAAGATGAACACAATGTATTTTTTCCAAATATCTGGTTTGAGCAACAAAAATAACATGTTTCTTCCTAACTATCTTCAGTCCACTTGTGTCATTAGATGTCATGGAGAGGTGTGACCTCCTTTGTTTCATATGTTTTTGGCCGACGAAAATCCGCTGATAACTTGCCAGGCCAACCCAAGAATTTGTTACCAACCGTTAGGTTGGTAGCCATGGAATATATGTTCGCCTATTTTTGGGATAGGTGGTGATGGAAGCCTAAATTAGAGCAAGGTAGACCCGCAGCCTGTCAGACGCCATCTATGCCGCTCCGCTTACCACATAACCAAAACCTGATCTTATTGCCACACAGTCCCCTTTTTGCAACATATTCTTTGTGTTGGGCGAGAATCCCTAGAATAATTTAAGTAGACTTTTTAACTTGATTTTTGCCATAGCAGCGACCATTAAAACTACTCTTTTTGATTTCCAACTGCCAAGGGATTATAAACATGCGAGCCACTACACCACAAGTGTCTGCAGAAATCAGGGGGGAATTTTTACAGAATGATCCATGGTGAAAAAATTCCGGTCTCCATCGTGATTTAAACCTGCGACCTCCAGCACCCAAGACGAACACCTTACCTCGAGACCACTGGGTCAATAACATGTTTTCTCAAGTTTACATACACAACAAAAACAAAACTGAAATCAAACTACATGTTCAAATGACTTCAAATTAACCCCATTTCTATAAACACAAAAAATAAACATAAATAACCAATTTCGTATATAATGCAAGGCGTGTTCAAATGAAACCGGACCGTTGAAAACATGGCAGGTGTGATACGGAATCCGTCCAGAGTTGATCAGCGAACGGTGATGCAGTTTCTAACAGCTGAAGGATGTTGACCAGTTGACATTCGCTCGCAGAATGCAGGCAGTGTATGGTGACAAAAGTGTGTCAAAGTGAAGAACTGAACGGGGATATTTAAAGAACGTTGAGAGTTAACAAAAGATCTTCCAAGTACAGATCAGAAGCATACTGTTGCGCCAGAAGATGCCAATGCCAAAATTGATGCAGCAATTCGGGTGGACCGTTGCCGGAGCTTACGCTCGCTAGCAGAGTAATTCGTTGTGTCGCTAGTGACAGTTCAAATGGTGGATAGCAAGAAACTGAAGTATCGGAAGGTGTGTTCACAATGGGTGCCTCGGTTGCTGACTAACCACCATAAGGAAGAACGCATGGGATGGAGTTTGAACCACTTGCTGCGATACGAAGATGAGGGTGATTCGTTTCTTTTGCGCATAGTGGCAGGTGAACACGCCTTGGTTGACATCCTCCAGCTGTTAGAAACCGAATCACCATTCGCTGATCAACTCTGGACGGATTCCGTATCACACACGCCATGTTTTCAACGGTCTGCTGAGGAAACTATGAGTCAGGGGATTATAAAATTTTGCATACTTGACAGTTGGTATGTGCTGTATATACCAGAAGTGACGTCATTGTGCGCATCATACGCATGTTCACTTGGTGCAGTTAAGTTCAGTTTCATTTGAACACACCTCGTACATATAAATAGAACAAAAACAGATAACTACTACATTAACTGAATCGTTTATCAACCATGTTGAAAAGGCATGTGATAATGGCTTTGGTTGACATTTCCAGTTGCAGAAATCAGTGCATTCAAGCTCTGGGAATTTAGTTAGATTGCATTGGTGGGCTTAGATTGTGTGTCCTAGGAAATTATGTTTCTTATGTATTTTTACATGCTGAATCCAATACACTTTCGGGATCAAGACGCTATGCACTACATGAGCTGTAGTGATCAACGACCCAAAGCTATCGCTAGCATCAGGGCCAGTGACCAAGAGCTGTCAAGCCCCTTCTCTGCCTCCATTTGGTGATCCTGGATAAGGCTGCAATAGGGCAGACTGGTTATATTGTTGTTGAATGCCCACAATGAGTAAGTTTACTCTTTTGTGCGCCCTGAATAGGACGTTAAGTGGCGGGTTGTAGTAACTTTCCACACATCCCGAGCGTTGTTGATGAAGGTGGACCACGGTCCTCCAGACAGTTGTGCTATGTTTGGCTTCATCTGCGTAGCGCTCACTGCTACAGGAATTACATCAATCCACATCTCATCAGCCAGGCTGCATTGAAAACAGCCAATTTCCAGCGAACACTACATGGAAGAGAAATTGTGGTCTTGGTCGGTTTATTGAGGCTGACCCTGCCGTAACGTCCTGGTCTGTATGTTGTGCCTGATTTGATTAGTGTCTCAGCTCCCCGCAGACTGGCTATTGAGATGGGATCAATGAGGGAAGGCAAACCCGGTACCAAAAAATGTCTTTTGAAGTCAGATGTGTCGGATTGAAAGGTGCAAATATCGCAGTCAAGCTGTAAACTACGACACCTCGCTTTCCATTCTCTAAACTACATTTTGCTACTTGCAAAACCCTTTGCTTGGTTTGGTAGTGTGAGATTGAGAACGAACAAAGAAAGACAAAACACATTCCAAATTTCTGTTATACATGGTTATCTTACTGCAGCAATCATGCCTAGCAATTACAATACAAAACAAGAATGACCGATTATCAAAACCGATTAATCAGCAGAAAAGCCGATGTAGATTAATCTACAAAATGGCAGATTATCTGTCCAATGATCAGTGCAATCCTAATCAGCAGACAGATGGGGACGGCGTGGGCTTGTGGTTAACCTTTAGTACGCTTCGGTCAATACTCATTCGACTAGGAAATCGGAATTCAAAAATAAAATTTTCTTATGGCACATTGGCAGTTTTTTTATGCTGAATACGTCACTATCTTCTACACACGATATTTTGCCAGTTAAAGTATCGTATGTTAGATTACAAATGGATTTTGAACCATTTTTCTTCTAACACCTCTAATAACGCCAATTGAGACAAGCCGACTTTTTACGAAAGGTAAAGTATGTTGTTGGAAAAGATCTTTTTCGAGTAGATCTGTTTATTTTGTTTGTTTAGATGAAAGAACTACGTTTGAATTGGAAACTAACAGTTGTGTCGATATTGTAAACACAGTATCGATATGTTGTTGTGGTTTCCATGGATTTCTATCGGAGCCACTAGGCCTAGCCGTCGAGTTTAAATTTTTTCCAAGATTTCCATCAATTTTCAACTTCATCTTTTTGTATCTCAGAAACTAACAAACACACAAAAACAAAAACAATAGCACCCACAAGTTCTTTATTCAATTGTGTTTGTACACACAAGAAAATCATATTTATTGACAAACAAACAGAACAGTTACAAATTTTGAAAGTCTACTACTATAGCGAGATATAAATTTGTGCAAATTCAGTTTCAAAAATTATGTGGATTGCTAAAGGTTAAGTGACACGGTTCACAACTCGAAGGTGCTGGGTTTGTTCCCCAATCACAGCATCGGGCGTTCCCCCGGGGAAGCAAACCCTTAGAAAAAGCAGACCATTACATAAAATGCATGCCGAAGTCGGATGCACTGGATCGACAGGCACAAAATAAAAACATAGTGCAACGCACACTGCCATCAGGAATAGAGAAATAAGGCGAACACAAACAAGGAAACAGACATCCAAACAACTCGACCAGTCCCTCCTCTCTGCAAATCATATACTCCAAAAAATGAACTTTTATCTCGACAAACTAGAACACAAAATGCTTACCTTCCTTCACAGATTTCCACAGCTGATCCTTGTTGTCACACTGCTCATATGCATTCGGGAGATGCACATGGCCAGCACAGACATACCAGAAGAGAATTCCAAATGCATAAACATCAACGCTGTTGTCATAGTGACCTGTAAACAGTTCCGGTGCCATGTGAATTGGTGTGCCCACAATGCTGCCACTCATCATGACCTCTGGTTTGCAGAAACCCAGGTCTGTGATTTTCCCTCTGTTGTCTTTATCAAGCTTTAAAGAGAAAGGAGAGATATGGTCTTAATCATGATTTAAGCAAGAGGAAAGATATGGTCTCAATCATTATTTGCTGCCAAAGACGGATGTGTCGGAACGAAAGGTGCAAATATCGCAGTCAAACTGTAAACTAGCGACACAATGCATTCTGCTATCCGGACTACATCCTGCTACTTGCAAAGCCCTGTTCAGGACTTGGTAGCGGGAGATTGAGAACGAACGCAGAAGAAGAAGAACAATCATTATTTAACCTCCAGAAGGCTGCACTAAAAAATTGATGTAATTTCCCCTGCAGCTGCATTAATTTTCAGCAAGTCATATTTGACTTCGGTTGTTGATTTTAAGAGCCTGTAACCTTTTTATTAGTAGGCCTATAGATCTGATTTTGTTGTGTGTAGAGACTACATCATTGATAAAGAACTTGTTGGTGCTATTGTTTTTGTTATGTGTGTTAGTTTCTGAGATAGAAGAGATGAAGGTGAAAATTTATAAAAACAAAGAACAAACTTTTAGATGAACTGATTGGGGAACATCACTCTTCATATAATCCATCGGATTCACAACAAAGTATCAACACTATGTTTATAATATCGGCACAACTGTTATTACATGTGTATGAACGAACTAAACTGAACTACTTCACAAAGATCTTCTATGGCAACTTATTTAACCATCCTCAATAATGGGTCGAGTCCACACTGATTGAAAAAGAAGAATATACCCTTTCAAAACTTTATCAAATTTGATCTACACTTTCGCGACTAAAATTGGTAGTTAAGGAAGCTGCAATTGAGTACTATCAAATCAGTGGCATTTTCATACTACGTTCCATTTGTATTTTATATGATAACATCGTCATCGGTCAACGTCAAGCAAAAATGTCAGCTGTGGTGTGCAACTTTGGTTTTTTTTGCTGGCAATAATAGCAGCCTCAGGTGCGGTAAAGGTTAAGAGGGAATAGACAATCTCAATCAAAGTTGAAGAAACATGGTTGTAATAGTGATTAAAGAGAGAACTGACATGATCTCAATAATGATTGAATAGACTTGGCCAGTTCAAGATTAATGTGCATGGTCTTGAAATGAGAACAGACATGGTCTCAATCAAGATTGAAGATAGACAATAGAAATGGTCTCAATCAAGGTTGAAGAGACGCTCTAAATTCAAGATTAAAAAGAGAATAGACATAGTATAAGTCAAATGAAAGAGAGAGAATAGTCGCAGTCTTAGACAAAATGAAAGACAGAGAATTGACAATGTATATTAAATAGACGTGATGTCAATAGAGCAGGGTTAATCAGCAAGTAGGTCACAAATAAATGATTTGGGATAGCTGAAAAATGTAGTTGGTAGTTTCCAGTCATGTTATTAGGTGACAGCAGCGTCCAGCTTATTGATTACTGTGCGTGGCAGATACTAGATGCCACATGCATGTGCGCAGCTCAGATGCAAAATGGTGAAAATGCTCACAGTGTCCAATCAAAGAACAGTGTGCTGTTTAATTTGGGAAAGGATGGTGGGGTGGGGGGAGGGGGGGGGGGGGAAATAGACAGACGTCCTGCAGAGGATATTCATAAGAAAATGGTTCCTGTTTGTGGAGAAAAGTATTTTTCGCACAAAGCAATGTATAATTGGTTCGATAAATTTTTTCAAGGGTGCTCAAATACTGCTGATGAGGTACGACCTGGTCATCCTGTTCAGATTACAACAGAAGCATCTGTGTGGCAGTTGAGGGAGATGATTCATATCTTGATTGCATACATGCGTGTACCAAAGTAGTAGCCGGCCCCGAGACCTTTTCCCCCAACTGTAATTCCCCATATAAAAGATCTTTTGGTATTCTGCCATCATCCATCTGAGCGTGTCCCAGTAATTGGAGTCTTCGATGACTAAGCGTGGAAAAAATCGTGACACTGCCTGTACTCTTCAATACCTTACCTCCTCTGCGCTGGTGATCTTGTCCCGCCATCCAACCCCCAGAATTCTGCGCAGGCATCTCATGTGATAGCTGTTTAACCGCCTCTCCTGAATATCAAACAGAACATCGGGGACGGCGTGCGCTAGTGGTTAAGTGACATGGCTCACAACCCAAAGGTGCTGCGTTCATTCCCCATCATAGTACTGGCCATTACCCCGGGGAAGCAAACCCTTAGAAAATGCAGGAGGAAGCAGAACTTTACATAAAATGTATACCGAAGTCAGATGCACTGGGTCGCCAGGCGCAAAATAAAAACATAGTGCAATGCACACCACCTTTGGGAATTAAAAAATAAGGCAAATGCACACAAACTAATTTTTAATAAACAAACTACCAAAAAAAAACCAATGGAACATCTTCTTCTTCTGCGTTCTCAATCTCCCGCTACCAAGCCCTGAACAGGGCTTTGCAAGTAGCAGGATGTAGTCTGGAGAACGGAATGTGTTGTGTCACTAGTTTACAGCTTGACTACGATATTTGTACCTTTTGGTCTGACACATCCATCTTCGGCAGCAAAACAGAACATCAAAAGCAATAACCTCAATACTACCATAGCCATACATAACAGCAGCATGCCTAGTTTCTAATAGTTTACTCACTAGGACATTTTTGAGCTTGACATCTCTGTGAACCAGCCCTTGGCCATGTAAGTACCGCAGCCCTTCCACCACATCTATCGACACTTGAAGCCTATAGAATGGGTAGTGTCACAAAAGTCATTTTCTAAAATTGTGTGTTCAAAATGAAGAAATAGATCAATCGAAGCTGCAGCAGGACTTAAGGTTAAAAGTAGGAAAAACACATATAGGTAATGGCTCAGTGACCACACCAAGACAAAACATATGAGGTGTGTTCAAATGAAACCGGACCTAACTGCACCAAGTGAACATACATACGATGCGCATGATGACGTCACTTCTGATGTAAACAGCACATAACAACCGTCAAGTTTGCAAATTTTCATTATACTCCGACTCATAGTTTCCTCAGCCGATCGTTGAAGACATGGCGGGTGTGATACGGTTTCCGTCCAGATTTGGTGATTCAGTTTCTAACAGCTGAAGGATGTCAACAAATTGACATTCATCGCAGAATGCAGTGTATGGTGACAAATGTGTGGCAAACATCAACGGCCCACCCAAATTGCTGCATCAATTTCGCCGATGGCATCTTCTAATGCAACAATATGCGCCTGACCAGGTCTTGGAACATCGTTCGTTAACTCATGTCCTTTTTTAAACCAATTCTTCACTGTTGTCTTCGACACACTTGTAACCATACACTGCGATGAATGTCAACTGGTTGACATCCTTCAGCTGTTATAAACCGAATCACCGCTCGCTGATCAACTGTGAACAGATTCCGTATCGTGCCCGCCATTTTTTAACGGTCTGCTGAGGACTATGAGCCGGAGGATAATGAAATTTTACAAACTTGAAAGTTGGTAAATGCTGTTTACATCAGAAGTGATGTCATCATGTGTATTGTACAACTAACTTGGTGCAGTTAGGTCCAGTTTCATTTGAACACACCTCTTATAAAGGTAATGGCTGAGTGACCACACAAAGACAAAAACATATATAGGTTGTGGCTCAGTGACGACAACACCAGGACAAAAACACACATAGGTAATGTCTCAATGACCAAACCAGGACAAAAACATCTTCGTCAAAAACCAATAAAAAAACTAAAACAGCTAACAAATTGCAGCAAAAAAACTAGACTTGATGTAAAATTTGCGATTTTTCACCATCATAACAGGATGCGACAGGAATGTGCGACATGCCAGTTATCTGAAGTTACATGAAAGTAACCCTTCATTTGTTTAGGGGGGACCCAGTGGTCTCGAGGTAAGGTGTTGTCGGTGATGGAGGTCGCGGGTTCAAATAACGGCAGAGGACGCAATTTATTCATCGTGGATCATCCTGTTAAAAATTTCCCCTGTTCTCTGAGTAGTGAAATCAGGCACCTGTGTGCAGTGGCCGGCACGTTAAAAATCCCTTGGCAGTTGGAAATCGAAAAGAGCAGGCTAAACGGCCTCTGCTTAGGCAAAATTCAAGTTAAAAATCTACTCAAATTATTCTAGGGATTCTTGCCCGATAGAGAATATGTTTCAAAAATTGGACTGTGTGGCTATACATCATGTCTTGGTTATGTGGTTAGCGAAGTGGCATAGATGGAGCCTGGCAGGATGTGGATCTACCTTGCTCTAATTAACGCTTCCACCACCACCAGTCCTAAAATAGGCGATCGTATATTCCACGGGCTACCCTCTTAACGGTTGGTAATAGATACTGGGTTTGACCTGGCAAGTCACCAACAGGTTTTCACCATCCAAAAAAATTTGAAACAAAGGAGGTCATACCTCCCCACGACGTCTAACGGTGCAAGTGGACTAAAGATCAACATTTATTTTAGCAAGTTATCACTTCCATGTCTTGTGTGAAAGGTTGTATGTTGTACATGTCCTGTGAGTGTGGAGGTTGTGTGTTGTACATGTCTTGTGAGTGTGGAGGTTGTGTGTTGTACATGTCTTGTGAGTGTGGAGGTTGTATGTTGTACATGTCTTGTGAGTGTGGAGGTTGTATGCTGTATATGTCTTGTGTGGAGGTTGTATGTTGTATATGTCTTGTGTGGAGGTTGTATGTTGTACATGTCATGTGTGGAAGTTGTATGTTGTACATGTCTTGTGAGTGTGGATGTTGTATGTTGTACATGTCTTGTGTGGAGGTTGTATGTTGTACATGTCTTGTGAGTGTGGATGTTGTATGTTGTACATGTCTTGTGAGTGTGGAAGTTGTATGTTGTACATGTGTTGTGTGGAGGTTGTATGCTGTACATGTCCTGTGAGTGTGAAGGTTGTATGTTGTACATGTCTTGTGAGTGTGGAGGTTGTACGTTGTACATGTCTTGTGAGTGTGGAGGTTGTGCGTTGTACATGTCTTGTGTGTGTGGAGGTTGTATGTTGTACATGTCTTGTGAGTGTGGAGGTTGTATGTTGTATATGTCTTGTGAGTGTTGAGGTTGTGTGTTGTACATGTCTTGTGAGTGTGGCGGTTGTATGTTGTACATGTCTTGTGAGTGTGGAGGTTGTATGTTGTACATGTCTTGTGTAGAGGTTGTATATGTCTTGTGTGTGTGGAGGTTGTGTGTTGTACATGTCTTGTGAGTGTGGAGGTTGTATGTTTTACATGTCTTGTGAGTGTAGAGGTTGTATGTTGTACATGTCTTGTGTGGAGGTTGTATGTTGTATATGTCTTGTGTGGAGGTTGTATGTTGTATATGTCTTGTGTGGAGGTTGTATGTTGTACATGTCTTGTGTGTGTGGAGGTTGTATGCTGTACATGTCTTGTGTGGAGGTTGTGTGTTGTACATGTCTTGTGAGTGTGGAGGTTGTATGTTATGTATGTCTTGTGTGGAGGTTGTATGTTGTACATGTATTGTGAGTGTGGAGGTTGTATGTTGTATATGTCTTGTGTGGAGGTTGTATGTTGTACATGTCTTGTGTGGAGGTTGTATGTTGTGCATGTCTTGTGTGGAGGTTGTATGTTGTACATGTCTTGTGTGGATGTTGTATGTTGTACATGTGTTGTGTGGAGGTTGTATGTTGTACATGTCTTGTGAGTGTGGAGGTTGTGTGTTGTACATGTCTTGTGAGTGTGGAGGTTGTGTGTTGTACATGTCTTGTGAGTGTGGAGGTTGTGTGTTGTACATGTCTTGTGTGGAGGTTGTATGTTGTACATGTCTTGTGTGGAGGTTGTATGTTATACATGACTTGTGAGTTTGGAGGTTGTGTGTTGTTTATGACATGTGAACATTAAAGCTACATGTTGTGTTGAACAAGCCATGTGAACATTAAGGCTACATGTTGTGTTGAACAAGCCATGTGGACATTAAGGCTACATGTTGTGTTGTGCAAGCCATGTGAACATTAAGGCTATGAGTTGTGTTGTGCAAGATTTGTGAACATTAAGGCTATGTGTTGTGAATGACATGTGAGTATTAAGGCTAGTTGTTGGTGAGCATTAAGCAAGAGCTGATTCTCAATTCTACTCCCAACAATTACAGCATTCAGGACCATCATTTACACAAATAACTATCAACAAACTCCACCTGTCCATATTATGTAGATAATCAAATACATGTGTCATATACTGACCTACTAATCCAGTCCAAGCCCTGCCTGATAGCTGTGTGTAAGTCTCTCTGAAGTCTGTCCATCACCAACAACACGGCTGGGGATGTCCCTCCACCATACAAGTAGTCAATGACAGAGCCTCGTAGCATCACAACACGCTCATGGTCTGGGATATTTCTGAATAGATTTAAACATGTAGTTACACAGACTAGCTGATACCTTTATGTATTACTTATAATAAACAATGACGTTCTTTTACAGTACAAACGTCTAAAGCCTGCTACAACTGAAATAATATACTTCATAATCTGTGTAGAGCCATCTGAGACACGAAGACATGCTGCATTCAAAATTTAAAGCAAGGAACAGGCAAACGACCCAAGCCACCCTATGTTTGGACATCAGGTGCAGTGTACAAGGCTGCTTCTAGGCATGATAATGTTCGTCCATCACAAGGGATGAAGACCACTCTCTTTGTTCAGCCGTGTGGACAGTATTTTCTCTTGCCATGTCCGCTGAAATAGGTGACTTGCGCTGTGATTTGAATTAAAGTGAGAAAGAAACTGCGCTTTTTATCAACCTCGCTCTCTAGTCCTGTGCTACCCTTCGCCAGCAGCAAGATATATTTATCAAAACGACTGGAGATAGCACAGGGTGCATACTCTTTCCTCAGGGTTTACTCCCGAAGCCTTTTTTGTAAACAGGTATACCACAAGGCAGCGGAGGGGGAATGACATCTAACACAGAAATGTTAAAAGTCGTATTGACTAGTTTTTTTGTTTTTACTCCCATGGGTTTGTGCATCACAAGTACACACTACAACGTCAAAACATTACCAAATAGTTCTACCTGGAGATCATCCGACACCCTCGTGATGCAAACGACCGGACCTATAGACAACGGGAACTTGGCAGCTCCATCGTGACAAACTTTCTCGCACTGGTTCAAACTTTCTTGGACAAACACAACATTACTCTGGTTCGCCAGGCTCCCTATTCTCCAGACATGGCTTCTTGCTATTTTTGGCTGTTTCCCAAGTAGCACAATTTGTTGAAAGGGACCCAATTTGAGTCACGAGAAGACATTATTCGGAATGTGATGACCCAGCTGTACTCCATTCCCAAAGAGGCCTTTCTAAAATACTTCCAACAATGTCGGACCCTTTGCAGAAGTGTGTGGAGTCCCAAGGAGAGTAATTTGAAAGGGATTTTGGATATCAAACATACAGGTGAGTAATTATAATTTTCCGGCCCAAAGGCCAGATACTTCCTGAACACACTGTGTATAGATGAGGTGACTTACAGTAAAAGTTTCTATTTTGTCTATGATGAAGGCATATATACTGAGATCGGTTTCAGGGAAAGTCTTACGTGACTCCTTAACCATTTATCGCAAATATTCTTTCTCTGGTTCATTTAACAATTTGGGATCAAGATGCTGAGCAGCGCATGAGCTGCAGTGGTCAGCGACTCATAGCTAACTGCTAGCCTCAGGGCCAGCGAACCAAAGCTGCCAAGACCCTTCTACACCTCCACGCCTTGATCCTGGATAACAGGCTGCAGCAGGGCAGACTGGCTAAGGAGAAGAGACCGAAGAGGGAATGCTAGCCCGGTACTCAAAAAATGCTTGCTGAAGTCGGATGTGTTGGACCGAAAGGTGCAAATATCGCAGTCAAGCTGTAAACTACGACACAATGCATTCCGTTCTCTAGACTACATTCTGCTACTTAAGCCCTTTCAGTGTTTGGTAGTGGGAGATTGAGAATGAACCAAGCCAAACCATTTAACAATTTGTTGAAGAATGTGATGTGTAACAATCATTTAGTTTAGTCTAAGAATCAACGTCATTGCACACTTTTATAACCCATAAGTGCTCTGTTCTTCTCCATATTTTTGTAGAATTTCAGCACAATGCACAAACTCTGTAGCACAGACGATGATCCTATAATAGATTGTGTAGATTTTTATCATAATTTTGAATTTTGCCCAGGCAGCAGTAATTAAGCTTCCTTTTTAAGATTTCCAACTGCCGAGGGATTTTTAACGTGTGCGACACTGCACATGGGCGTCCGATCTCTACTGCCAAGATATCCGAGGAATTACCAAAAAAGTAAACATAAAAAAAATCTCGGTTTCCACCATAATTTGAACCCACGACCTCCAGCACCCGAGGTTGATGTCTTACCTCGAGATGACTGATGTGTAAAGATACTTTCAGGGAAGACATAAATATGAACAGGTTTACCTTTAGCATGCTAGTGTGAACTGGCAGTTGACAGACTCGACCTCAGGTCAGGTCATCCCGTAACCGGTGAGGTCGTTGGGGCACACATGAAGACATCCTAACAACGCCACGCCACCCTTCTCTGTCAGATGATGCTGCCTGTGACTCTTCTGGTCGGAGATTGGTCCATTCTTTTATGTTGTCCTCCCATCTCTTTTTGGGACTGCCTCTTCGTCATCTGCCATGCACTTTTCCGTAGAGGATCGTATTTACAAGACCATTTGATCTCGATATGTGACCGTACAGAGTGAGTTTCCTTCTTTTGACAGTTGCCAAGAAGTCTTCGAAATGCCCTATTGCTGTTGTAATTTTATCTCGTATTTCCTCGTTTGTAACTCGATCTTTGTACGTGACGTTTAAAAGTCTTCGGAAACATCTCATCTCCAAGGCCTGTATCCTTCGTTGAAGGTCAGCTGTAACTATCCATGTCTAACAAGCATAGAAGAATATTGACAGGACCAGTTTACACATTAATCTGATTTTCGTGCATAGTGCTATCCGTTTATCTTGCCAGAATTTGTTACGCTGTGCAAGCGCCGCTATTGTCTGTGCTATTCTGGCCAACACCTCACATTTCTACTCGACCTACAAAAACACATCCATCTACACACGTTTCTTTGCCTGTAAAAGTATTGTATGCTAGATTACAAATGGATTTTGAACGATTTTTCTTCTTATTACGCCGATTGGAGCAAGCCGACTTTTTGCGAAAGGTGAAGTAGGTTGTTGGGAAAGATCTTTATCGAGTAGATTGTTTATTGTGTTTGTTTAGATGTAATATCTATGTTTGAATTGGAAACTAACAGTTGTGTCAATATTCTAAACACAGAATCGATACGCTGTTGTGGTTTCCATGGATTTCTATCGAAGCGACTAGGCCTAGCGGTCAAGTCCAAATATTTTTTTTGTTTTCAGTAAATTTTCACCAGTTTTTTTGTATCTCAGAAACTAACAAACACAAACAAAACCATAACACCAACAAGTTCTTTATTCAATTGTGTCTTTTTACACAGGAAAATCATATTTATTGACCAACAAACAGAAAAGTTACAAGCTTTGGAAGTCAACTACCATAGCGAAATAAAAAGTTGTGAAAATTATCGCCAAAAAAATGTAGCGTGCTACAGGTTAAGAACCTACACTTTCAAGCTATCAAGAGAACAGTTAGTGCAAACAAAATAATCCCAAAAAAGGCAGCAGTGAATTATTTTGATACATTTTAATACTCTGAGATTTAAAGCCACTGATCTGTTAAAGATGTTAACCGTCTTATAGCTTGTTTAATGGCAATCATCTGCATCATATGTCTTTTTGACTCCAGTACGAGCATATTACACTAGAGTTGGCGGGAGCCTGTGTTAGAGTATTTTCATGCTACTTGTTGTAGAGCAAAATGGAGAAAAAAAAACAAGAGCAAACAACACTTAAAATACAGGGTATTGAACAATGCAATAAGGACTATGTGCAGAAGTGCAAAAGAATGGTGGATATAATCAAATAGTAAGGTAATAGAAGAGATGTGAATGGAGCACAACTCAAGAACTATGTACGCAGAAATAAAACATCTTTCAAACACAACACAGGCTGTCTCAAAGAGGCGGATGCATTAAGAACAAGAATGGGACATCGTGGTTGGTGAGAAAGATTCATCAAACATGTTGGTGGAATATGTACGCAAACTGCTTGAAGACAATGGAGGTCGCAAACAAGCGCAAATTAATAATGGTGGCATTCAGCATCCTCAGATCAGAGGTGAAGAAACTAATAAAAGATATGAACATACGGAAAGCAAAGATACCACGTTTTCTTCCCGGGAACGACACACATAAGTGTACCCAACTGTAAATTGGTACTTTAATGAAAGCATGGAAGAGAACTGGTCACACGTGCAAAGAGCTCAGACCTTCGAAGTCTCTAACACTTGATTCACTACAACAATATCTGATGTGGTACTACTCTACCAGACTTGCATACAAATATAGGCAGCAGAGTTTTATAACTTACTTGGTATAGAAGAACTCTAGAGCCAGGTCATTCCAATGTTTGTCATCAGGTGGAACAACTGATTTGATGGCACATGGTGAGTGGCGTCCCCATTTATCACATGAATACACAACTCCATACTGTCCACGACCAATTTCTTTTCCAATCTGGGGCATGTCTGAAACAATTCAGAGATTTAATTGGTAGTGTATTAGACAAGGTTCTTGTTGTATCTTCTTTTTCTGTGTTCGTGCTGAAAGGAATGGTGCAAAATTGTAGTTTACAGCAAGACCACGATATTTTCTCCTTTTGGCCCGATACATCAGATTTCAGCTGGCTTTTCTGAGTACCGGGTTTGCCTTTCCACTGCGGTCCCTACTCTCTTAGCCAGACACCACTAGTACAGCCTGTTTCCAGGGCCATAGGGTTTTAATCAGCTGTGGTTCACTGACCCTGATGCAAGCAGCCAGCTATGGGTTACTGGCTACTGCCAGCCCATTCAATGCAGCATCTTCGTGCCCCCGTTCGTGCTGTATGATACTTCTTTTTCTTGGAATACTTGGATTCCTGGTATCCAAACAGGCATGTTGTTAATGTCTGCTGCCAGGTAGCCGAAGGCTAACCAACCATAGTCATTATTTTAAACTACTATAAATGGAAGGTACAAACAATTTAAGTAGATTTTTAACCATAATTTTTTAACATTGTCCGGGCAGTCTGCGTTAAGGCTACTCTTTCCGATTTTTAACTACCTAGAGATTTTTAATGTGCTCGCACTGAACATGGGAGTCCGATCTCACTATACAGAGATCAGAGTAATTTTTACCAAAAGATCCAGGTGAAAAAATCCTGGTCTCCACCAGCACCCAAGGAGGACACCTTACCTTGAGACCACCGCGCCCCGCAACTTCTTCTACCTGTGACAATGTCTAGAATTCTGCTGCAGTCATATATACTGATGGATCTGAGCTACGCAGTAAGAAAACCAATTGGGACTTCTCTGCTAGAGTGAGAGGCAAGGGCACTGCTGCAAGGAGCAGTGCATACTTGACAACAATGTCCAGTATCATAATAGAGATAGAGGTAGTGACTCTGAGGTGGCTGACTTGGACCTCTTTAATGTGGGCCATAATCATCTCTTGACTCTCAATCCTTGCTTTGGAAGGTGCATGAGTGCATAGTGGACCTAAAGCCTCTGGGAACTTGTGTGGAACTATTGTCCTGGCCATGCAGGGGTTAAAGTCAATGAACAAGCGTTGCTCAGATTGCAGGATTTTGAAATCATACGCATGTCCAGCATAGAGGGGCGCCTAAGAGGATGAAGCAGGAGTGTGTACAATCAGTTAGCTACAGGAACCATCAGTATCTACACTTTTTGCCATTGTCTGAAAGGGACTGAGTATCTATGGGTCAGAATAGATCTTCTTCTTATTGTCCCCAAGGGAATAGGATTCTTCACTCTACCATTGCTGTACAAAATATGTTTCTAGAGCAGGCACGTGCAACTTCAGCAAAAGCTCAGGCTGGATAGTCAATTTAAACATCATAGACCCTACCATGTAATGTATTTTAAAATTTAAAGAAATTATGTTTATTTGACAAAAAATCTTTAGTTTTTATTAAATTTTTTTAAATGTTACATAACTTAACGTTTTTATACTGGTTTAGAAAACTATGCAGAGTCTGTAAACAACCAGTGTCATTAACATTTCTTTGCTCTAAAAGCTATGTGCATCCAATCTATTCTTAAATGCATTAATTGTCTCTGTCTCCACTACTTCCTGTGGCAATGCATTCCAAGCAATTCACCACTCTCTGATGACAAAAATATTTCATAATATCTAATCTGGACCTTTCTTTAGTTAATTTGTAACCTCTAGTTCTTGTAGGTGTTTGTATTTTGAATAACTTGTTATAGTCTAATTTATCCGTTCCTTTTATTGTTTTATAAACCTGTATTGTCACCTAGAATTCTTCTCTTTTCTAGACACTTTAGACCGGTTTACTGTGTCTTTCGTCATAACTATAATTCTGTGTCGCTCTTTTTTGTAACGTCATTAACATAATTAAAATAGAAGTAGATTAACAGTAAAACATACATTTCATGAGAGGTATTTATTCACACATTTATTTGGCTATTATTATTTAATCTTTAGTTTAAGTAATATAATTTCACTTAACGATTAAAATTAAGTTGAGTTTAAGACATTTCAGATTAATTCAATGTCTAAGTAGGACGGTCATTGTTCTGGGAAATAACTGCAGTTGCAACAAGCAGTGTTTTCTAGGTGTGAATCCATTATTCTGTACTCTCATCCTCGTTTTAGATTTACCTAATTTCATTCTAGAAAAAAAATTCTGCAAGTGCTTTCTTCTTCTTCTTCATCGTACGCTGTTTACAGCGATATTTACGTTGCACTGATTTAATTTGTTAGCCAGTGGCTCAACAGGCGTTTCTGTAGGGTTGCCCTCCTTAGCCTTTGGCTGTCCCCAGCCTAACTGCAAGGCAGCAGTTGTTTTTGGTCAGAGTTGTCTCTCTTGGGAAGTTGTCTTGCAGGACTATCGAGTCTTCCCTACTCGTGTCTATAGGGTTTGGCAATGATATGATGGACTATGTACTAGTTTGTACTATCCCGGAAGAGAGGCAGTCCAGTGTGACTTTTTCCCAGGATCGTCACGTCCTGCCAGAAACGTAGCATATGCATATGAGTGAGGTATCTTTTTGCTCGCTCTATTTTCTCGGCTCATCTGCAGTGATGGTACGCCTAGCATTCCCCGCCACCCGGGAGCTTGCCACCATAGGACAGGAGGTGCAGTGTCCGCTGGACTGCATCTCTTCTGCGTCCATTGGAATGACTGATAGCAGACAGATGCAAAGAGCGAGGAAGGAGTGCATTTTACCAGGTGCATTCCTGCGGCTCGATCGGGCCGGGACACAAGCCCCGGCCATGTCGTAGCCTCCCATCTCAGCGGTGCTGAGATTTTGGGCGGGATTCTGGCTTAGAGGCGTTCGGCCGTAATCCCTCAGATGGTAGCTTATCAGCCAAGCACGTGGACCAAATGTCAGCGACCTGTGATTCCTCTCGAAATAGTGCATTTGACCAGGTGACAAGCCTAGTCTTGCACGGAGATGTTGTCCGCCTAGGGAGCGGACATGGTCAAGGGTTGAGTCTCAGCAGTTCGCAGTGAGGTAGCTGATCTACTGCTTAGGGAACCCGACCGAGAACTAAGTCTTCTACAAATGATTTCATTCCTCATCGCCGTATGGGGTGAATATCGAGCAGCTTCCCGCCCGCTTTTATCAGCGGACGGCAGAGACCTCATTCTGCGGCTTGACCGGGCGGGGCTGGAGCGTGACCCCGAGGTCCCCACCATGTCGAAGCCTCCCTTTGCATTCGTGCTGGGCTGCTTTTGGGCGGGATTTTTGGCTTAGAGGCGTTCGGCCGTAATCCCTCACCTCGAACCGTTTGCTTATCCGCCTAGTATGTGAACCAAAATGTCTGCGGCTCCTCTCGGGCTTAGCAGGATTACCGTAGCAGAGCATTGTCATTTGTAGGGTAAAGCTGACCTGTCTTCAGAGGGTCTATTTCCAGCACCCGTTCAATATTGGCCAGACCGTATCAATAGAGGGCTTTTAGTTTGTCAATGGCCCAGTTTCTGGAGCCTGCGATTTCTGCAGGGTGAAGACCAGATTACCGTAGCAGGCGCTCTTTCATTTGGGGGTTTTGAGACTGACCTGTCTTCCGTGGGTCTAATACCAGCACATGTTCACTATTAGACCCCACGAAGGTGCTCTCTTTTGACAGTCATTCTACACTATTGGCGTGTTTAGTCAATTTAAGCCTCAGGCCCCACTCCTGATAGTGCTCTTCCGTCAACTCCTTTATCAAACACTGGATGCAGGCCAACCGAGCCACAGGGGGCATATCCCCAGATTTCTGAGGGTCTAAATCCAGCACCAGTTCCATATTAGACCCCAGAAAAGTGGTCTCGGCATGTCAGTCATTTCAGTGTTGGCCGTGTTGAGTCAAATTAAGCCGCAGGCTCCACTCCTGGTGGTGCCCTTCCGTCAATTCCTTTAAGTTTCAGCTTTGCAACCATACTTCCCCCGGAACCCAAACACTTTGGTTTCCCGGAAGCTGCCCGCAGAGTCATCGAAGCAACTCCTGCGGATCGCTAGTCGGCATCGTTTATGGTCAGAACTACGACGGTATCTGATCGTCTTCGCGCCTCTGACTTTCGTTCTTGATTAATGAAAACATTCTTGACAAATGCTTTCGCAGTAGCTCGTCTTGCGGCGATCCAAGAATTTCACCTCTAACGCCGCAATACGAATGCCCCCGTTTGTCCCTGTTAATCATTACCTCCAGTTCCGAAAACCAACAAAATAGAACCGAGGTCCTATTCCATTATTCCATGCACCATTATTCAGGCAGCCGAGGCCTGCTTTGAACACTCTAATTTTTTCAAAGTAAACGCGCCGGCCACCCAGGACGCTCAGCGAAGAGCACCCGTGGGAGAGAGCCGGCAGACGGTAGGGCAGGAGACAACGGGCAGTGAACCGGCGCGAGCCGGACCGCCCGCCTGCGCCTGAGATCCAACTACGAGCTTTTTAACTGCAACAACTTTAATATACGCTATTGGAGCTGGAATTTCCGCGGCTGCGGGCACCAGACTTGCCCTCCAATAGATCCTCGTTAAAGGGTTTAAAGTGTACTCAGTCCAATTACGGGGCCTCGAAAGAGTCCCGTATTGTTATTTTTCGTCACTACCTCCCCGTGCCGGGAGTGGGTAAGTTGCGCGCCTGCTGCCTTCCTTGGATGTGGTAGCCGTTTCTCATGCTCCCTCTCCGGAATCGAACCCTGATTCCCCGTTACCCGTTACAAACATGGTAGGCATGTCACGTACCATCGACATTTGATAGGGCAGACATTTGAAAGATGCGTCGCCGGCACATGAGGCCATGCGATCAGCACAAAGTTATCCAGAGTCACCAGTGGGGACGCCGCAACCCCGCGAGGGGAAACGACGATTGGTTTTGAACTAATAAAAGCGCTCTTTCCGCGAGGGTCGGAGCTTGGTAAGCATGTATTAGCTCTAGAATTGCCACAGTTATCCAAGTAGGATCGTGACATCTAAGGAACCTCGACTGATTTAATGAGCCATTCGCGGTTTCACCGTGAGACAGTGTGAACTTAGACATGCATGGCTTAATCTTTGAGACAAGCATATGACTACTGGCAGGATCAACCAGATATCTGTCGGAGACGTACGTACAGCACACACCGGTCGGCGGAGGAAGGGTGTGTAAAAAGCCTCGCTGGGACGACGGCCGCAGGGACCGACTGACGGGACGGACGGACGGTTTGTTCCACCCGTCCCTCACTCCGTCGACCTAGGACCGCCTGACAGGGGCCTCCCACACGCACCAGACGACCGACCGGGCTCGCTCAAGGAGGGATGGCAGCGCTCTGTGCAGAACGGATCCCAACGACCTCGGCGATGAATTTCACTGGGACTAGAGACAATTTGGCCTGCCGGCCTGCCCTTCTCCGTAGGAGAACGCAGGGCCTCGAGGCAACGATTCCTGCTTTCCATTTGCCGGTCACAAGCTCTTTGCGAGAGTCGGACCACCAGCGAGACGTACTGTCGAGCTCTGCTATAAGCCTTAGATAAATCACCACGGACGGACCACGTTTCCTGATACGGACCAGACCAGCGCACCTCGGTGGAGGAGCCGCTGCAACAAACCGCACCCAATTCGCTCTACGGGGAAAGGCAGGCGAGCGTTTTCCGCAAGCCCGCGCTATCGCTCCGCCTGGCGGGACTGAGATCGCTTTACGAACACTGGTTGAAATTGAGTCGCTGCGGCGAGACAACTACCCCAGATGCAAGTGCTTTCAAATAGTGTTATTCTCTTCTGAGCAAAAAAGTTTTAGAAACGTATTCTCTAAGAAATATTTCTTCTAAGATTCATTTAATGAAACATCCTTGGCTGTTATCTTCGGATGTGATGTTTCTTGTAGTTCAGCTAGTTCCACTTGTAAAGATGTGGGATATTGTTCCACATCAACATCAAATGGAGAAGAGAAGATTTTAAAAATTGTCTTCAAGTGCTCGGAAATCATGGAGACATGATGAACTCTTCATTCAAAGACTTCAACTTGTATGTAAACAGTGGGAAAATTATAAGTGTTATAAGAATTTCAGCATCTACCCCTTACTAAGCCAATACACTTCATATGCCTTTATGCTCGGATTGAACACCTTTCTGAAATTCTTGAAACTGACGATGGTTTCGTGCTCTTGACTTCAAGAAATTTATGAAGAAGACTATGGTCATGATATGATGTAAGGGAGGACGACAACACTTGATTTATTTTGCACATACGTTTTGTTGGCGTAAAATGCAGTGGGGCACACACAAAGATTCTGAATTGAAATTCATATCACATAACTAGGGATCAAGATACTGAGCAGCGCATGAGCTGCAGTGGTCAGTGACCCATAGCTGACTGCTAGCGTTAGGGCCAGCGAACCAGAGTTGCCAAGACCATTCTACACCTCCACGCAGTGATCCTGGATAACAGGCTGCAGCAGGGCAGACTGGCTAAGGAGAAGAGATCAAAGAGGGAATGCTAACCCGGTATTCAAAAAATGCTTGCTGAAATCGGATGTGTTGGACCGAAAGGTGCAAATATCGCAGTTAAGCTGTAAACTACGACACAACGCATTCCGTTCTCTGGACTACATTCTGCTACTTAAGCCCTTTCAGGGTTTGGTAGCGGGAGATTGAGAACGAACGAGGCTAAGCCAAGCCAAGCCATATCAGATAACTTATGTTAAAAACAGCGTTCAAGTCTGACCAAATCATTTGCTGAAGTCCCATTTATTGATATCCTGTTTAACTTCTTCCAATTATTGTCAAATTTATTTAAAACATATTTTACATCCTGGAAAATGTAATATCCTCCCCTTACAATATCATTTGTTGGTTGAAAAGCAAGCAACTTTTTATGCAATTAAATTTTGTGTCGGCTCCCGCAAACAAATATAGTCCAATGAGCTGTGCCATAGCATCTGTGATCTCGCCTAGAGCAATTGGAATTATTTCAAATTGTGACGCGAGTTCTTTGAGGCTTATTTGTGGGCCCTTCTCCATTCCGTCACATCAAAGTCCAACAAGAATGACCTATTTGTTCAATGTCCTTGTTGAAAAGCGTGTTTCATGTCATACTCTTTTCTCAAATTTGGTATCTTGTGTTTTCTCAGCTGACCTTTGAAATCGTTGTAATTTGTGTGCTGGGTATTATACTGCTTTTGTAAGTTGTACTCTTTCATGCAGGAAGTAGTTTGAAAACAAATCAAAATAATAGGGTTTCCTTTCTGCACAAGAAAATAGTAATGACCAGTCCACTTCTCTTGAAACACACAATACTCCATGTGCACTCTCTACTTCTTCAATGATGTTGTCTTAATAATTTCAAATACCAACACAAATATAATACAAATAATCATCATCATCAGTCACGTAACATGTACAGGTCGACTAAGACTAAGACTACTTATTTGTTATAACTGTAATTCCCAAATTTTATTAATAAGCTCACATAGATTTTCTTTCCTTTTTATTACAGTAAAATTAACGTCTGTCAGTTGCCAGATTCTGTAAAATTTTGAAAAGTTCTCATGGGCCAAATCGAATCAGGGCGGGGGTCAGATGCAGCCTGCAGGTCGTATGTTAGACATGCCTGTTCTAGAGCTTTCTTTGAAATAAAGAAGACTACTCTACACTCAGTACACTTTTAGTGAATGACACAGTGTGCCAATCCATGAGTTGGTTAGGCTTCTACTCTTGAGGGGCTAGACTATATTGTTAGTCGCCCCTTGCGATATTCTCTCAAGTGTGTCAGTGGGCGTATTCTCCTTTCTGTCGCATAGAACTCTCCTGTTTATGCAGTAAAGCCTTACAGACAGGATTTGATTCCTGTGCACAAAGGAAGCTTAAACATGCTATCATGTTATACTTCCTTGGTTTTGCTCTAGCCTGATCAATCTTTTGATTTATTAGTAATCTTTTCTTCCTCTATTCAAATGCTAACTTCCAGCCTGTTAATTAGAGTCCTGTTTATTCAACCTTAAATCAGATTCATTGATAAATTACTTAGAATCATGGTATTCAAACAAACAGGTGTATGCCTGCTGCAAGGTAGCCAAAGGCTATCCATGGCAGCAGGTTCTTTTTTCAATTGTATTTCTGGCAGCTTCCTAAGTCTAGGTGAAGGTAGATGGCATATTGGGTAGGAATTAAACTATCTTTTTTCAGAGATACAAGAATATGACACTCGCCAGGGTCCAGAGAATCCCATTATAATTTAGCTGAGCTGACAAGAAGAAGACACTAACCAGGTCCACAACATCCCATTATAATTTAGCTGAGCTGACAAGAATATAACACTAACCAGGGCCCAGATAACCCCATTATAATGTGGTTGAGCTAGAAACACAATAACATAACACTCACCATAAAGAATGACATCCTTGAGAGAGGTGCTCTCTAGTGCCAACTTGGCAAGCCGAGGTGTATGCACTTTGCGCATTTTTAAGCGATGTTCCTCAATTTTGTCCAGTCTACCCGTGTGTCTCATCTCCAGTTGTTTTAGCGCATTACCGAACTCAAGGTGCGATTTGTTCAATCGATCCTTTATCTGCAGAGAGATACTTTTAGCCAGTCTGAAATTCAGAGAAAACGGAGAGAAAGGTAGAAAAGGACGACAGAAAGAAATTTGGTGACATACCCAAACATGTGCTGAATTAGAACCAACAGAGGAAAGGAAGGGTGGGGCAGGCACAATTGAACTTCTGTTAAAGAGCATGTGTAGAAAAAGGCAGTGAGGAAAGAATGAATGGTGAAGAATAGATCTTCTGTATTCAGGTTGATTGGTTATGTTAGATCTGCAAGCCCCTCATCTGAAGGAAGCTGTGCGTTTTTTCAGGCCGCCCCCACAGCTTACACCTAATGGTCACTAGTGTCACCATTGCTGCCTTTGGGAGACTCCGCAACAGCATTAGGGATCGGAGGGGTCTTAGCTTTGTCGCAAAACTCAAAAGTCTACCAAGCCGTAGTGCTCACCACTTCTGTACGCCAGTGAGACATGGACTGTCCAGCAGGCATGCTAGGAAAATAAACCACTTCCATACAAGCTGCCTATGTAGATTGTTCAAGATACAGTGGCAGGATAGAGTTTCAGACACCGAGATCCTCATGAAGGCAAAAATGCAGAGCATTCACACACTATTGTAGAAAACTCAGATTAGGTGGGCCGGCTATATTGTGCACAGGTCAGACAACCACATCCCCAAACAACTAATGTATGGTGAGCTGAAAGAGGGACTGCGTTTGGTTGATGGCCAAAAGAAGCGCTTCAAAGGCTCCCTCAAAGTATCTCTGACACGTTTCAGTGCCAGGGAATGCCTCGTACACAACCACAAGACATGGCGTAGAACAACCATCAGAGTCGCCTCCATTTCTGAGGAACACCAGCATATATGATGATGTTTAATGCCCACATGAGTGTGATTACTCTTTTGTGTACCATGAAAACGACGTTAAGTGGCGGCCTGTAGTAGCTTTCCTCCCATCTCGACTATGTTGATGAAGGTGGACATCTAGAAGTTTGTGCTATGCCTGGCTTAATCTGTGAGTCGCTCACTACTACAGTGATCACGTCGATCCCTCACCTCGTTAGCCAGGCTGCCCTGAAAACAGCCCATTTCTAGGGAGGGCTACGAGGAAGCCGAGGAGAGGTCTTGTCCAGTATATTTTACCTGGCTATGACTAACATGTCTGATCAGTATGTTTTGCCCGACCAGACGCTTTCCCCCACCCCACCAATACTATTATTTAAATATAAATTATTGGAGTGTGAGCGCTGCCGCACGTACTAGTCGTACTTCAGAAGGTATGGCTGAGTTAGCGGCTGTTAAGACCTCCAGAGGTTGACATGGATCTACTGACCTGGTCATGCTGGGGTTCAGGGTAATGAAAGAGTTGACATATTGGCTTCACAAGTTTCAATCATTAGTGATGGATAGGAGTGACATTTTAAAATCAATCAACAACCGGCTGTTGTATGAGAACACTGAAATAGATGAATCAGCAATTCACAGACTGCAAAGTTTCGACATCAAATGGGGTTCGAGCGGAGTGGGGCATATGAGAGGACGGAACAGGAGAGTGTGCAACCAGCAAGCTACAGGGACCATTAGAATCCAGACTCTGCACCATTTGCTGAGAGAGACTGAGCACCTATGGGTATGCCTGGAGTGCAGTCTTCTTCTGTGTTCGTTCTCAATCTCCCGCTACCAAGCCCTGAACAGGACTTTGCAAGTAGCAGGATGTAGTCCGGAAAACGGAATGCACTGTGTCGCTAGTTTACAGCTTGACTGCGATGCAACGTCAATTCTTAGAAACAGTACCAGCAGAAATAAAAAGTAATACCCCCGTCCCCCTATAGCATGGACAAACAAAACCTGAATGCTGCACCATGACAAAGCACATGCACAATGGCCACAGCTTATTCGTAACTTTTTGGCAATGCATGAGATGACTGTTGTCCCACAGCCACCCTATTCTCCAGATTAGGGCCCTTGCAGACTTTTTATGTTTTGTTTCCAAAGTTGTAATCCACCCTTAAATGTAACCTATTTCAAACCTTGCACGCTATCCCAAAAAACAAACCGCAAGACACATTCAAAGATTGGAAAATATGTTTGGATCAGTGTATCAACAGTGGTGGGAACTATTTCAAAAGAGACAAGTTTGAATAAATTGTAAGTGAAGAAAAAACTGGATATAACAGCATCGTTGTGGCACTGAGATATGCAGAAAAGGCAAAAGTTGATGACCAACAACACTGAAGGAATCTATGCTGTGATCAAAGCAAATGAATGAAAGCTTGAAACAGTGAACTGCTTCAAGTACCTGGGTTCAGCGATCAGTGGTGAGGGATCAAAACCAGAGGTCCTGGCCAGAATAGTACAAACAACAGCAGAATTTGCACGATTGAAACCAATTTAGAATGATAAATGACTCTCCTCGCCATAAAGGTCAGACTAATGCGTTCACTGGTTTTTTTTTTTCTATATTCCTTTGCGCAAGCAAAACATGTACCATTACAGCAAACCTCCATAGAAGAATGCAGGCCATGGAGATGAAATGTTTTAGAAGACTTCTAAATGTCACCTACAAAGACCATATCACAAATGATAAAGTATGACGAAGAATCGAGAATGCAAGTGGACTGTATGACGTCCTCCTCACAATCAAAGGCTGTTTTGGTATGGCCGCGTCTCGAGGGTCAACGGTCTTGCAAATACAATACTACAGGATACAGTAAAAGACAAGCAAAGGCGAGGATGGCCGAGAAAACAATGGGAAGACAATATCTATGAATGGACTAACCTACAACCTGAGGAGGCACAAAATGATATGACATTAGGCCGAAGGGTGAGAGCTCGGTTGCTGCTTAATCTGTAGCAACAACAAGGCAGTGAAAATATAACAGTAGTGTATGCTCACTCAATGCTCAAGGGCTGAAAATGTTGCATACAGGTCTCAATGATTCAGAGGGAACATTACAGGTAAGTATTATGTTACTTCATACCTGGATTCACTCAGACTAGTCAGCATATCTGTAGCCACCTTCTTTTTCCATTCGCTGTCAATGGTTGGGGAGCTCTTCCATGGAAGTGATTGAACAAGCTGTGGAGACAGACAGAAATGTGCTAATCACAGCAAGTGCAGTGCTGCAAATCATACAACTCTAACAGCTTGAGCTGAAAGCATCAAATCTTTCTTAGTCATCTTTTATAATGTGCACAGAAATATGTAGAGAGACACTAAATGCTGGAATTGTCATTGACCATGTACTTGGAAAACAAACAGATTTGCTGTGCTATTTAACACTTATCTAGTTCCGTGATCGGGGATCCCGTGGCGACTTGTTTAAGCCGCCGGCCTGGTGATCAGGTGTTGCAGGTTCAACTCCGGACTTCCCCGTCTTTTTTACGGGTGCTTGATGCGGAGTCCCCTGCATCTCGTAGCCACCTCCTAGTCATTTTGTCCTTGACTTGCCACTGGGGTCAGGTGGTTCGGGCCGAGAGAGTGAGGATAATAAGTAGCGCAGTTAATCCTTACTAAAAATAGCGCTTGCAAAATAAATTATGCCATCGTCTTTTGCGATGGATGGCGGACTTTGCCTTTTTTTTTATTAGTTCCTTGATCAATATCATTTGTGGAAATGTATTTGAGCATCGGAATCCCCAACTGTTTTCATTATTCAGTGTGATATTTATTTTGCACATTACTTTTCTTCATGATCAACAATCTACGTCATCCATTCAAGCTGGTTTTTGTACTCTACGTCATTGACTGCTGTAGGCCACTGAGACCTAGTTAACTATTATCTTGTCAACATTAAAAGAATTTTCTTTATACAACCCCTTGTCATGCAGAAATCTTGGGGGAAATCTATTAAAATCATGCAGCAACATCAATAATACACAACTCAAGGAGCAGCGAATTTCCAAGTAAACAACAGAGTGGAGGCGGACGGAGTGGTATGCAGCTGGGTGGAACTAGTGAAATCATCATTCCTCATCAGTACTGGCCCTTTGATCAGGAAAGAGCTGGCCAATGACAAGTCCAGATCCATCAGCCCAGACCCCTACAGTGCCAGCATGGCTGCGCCGGGTTGACTTCGGGGGACATGAACATCCCAATCGTCCGCTGGTCCCTTTTAGGACAAAATACACAAATGGAATGCAACACTGGTTGTCTAGAGACTCTGCAGAGTAGTCTTCTGGGATCGCTGTGGTCGAGAGATCAGGCATTTGCCTCCCAAAGCGATGAACAGAATTAGTAGACTTTTGAATCCCACAAGTATCATTGTAACCCCTGGTCTCACGAGAGTTGCATCCTGAGTTGCCTCCAGTCATCTTGACTAATGTCTTGTCACTGGTTCAAGGTAGCTCAGGACCAGAGAGTGAGGTCGATGACAAGCGCAGTTTCTTCCTCACTATAATCCAAATACAGCACAAGTTTCATCATCAAGATAAAACCGTCTGTTGATGTGGCCATCATCGCTTGTAAAGATAGGCCTACAATAGGGTGCTATAGAGGATGTAGTCAAAGGGGTAATTTGGAGTCAGGGAAGTGTGAAATACATAGTAGAAAAGCAAACACTAAAATGATAAAGCAGAAGCAAAAAGAGGAAAACCAACAACATTACAAACTAAAATGTTTTTATGCAAATGTGAGAAGCATAGTGAATAAAAGAGAAGAATTGGAACTGTATGTAGAAGAAGAAAAACCAGATATAATAGGGTTAACAGAATCATGGACATATGAGGAGATTGCAGATAGTGAACTTGAAATTGAGGGATATACAATGTTAAGGAAAGATAGGATAATTGGAGACAAGACTAAGGGAGGTGGCGTTTTATT
The DNA here is from genome assembly GCA_036924085.1 of Ariolimax columbianus. NCBI lineage: Eukaryota > Metazoa > Mollusca > Gastropoda > Stylommatophora > Arionidae > Ariolimax > Ariolimax columbianus. The sequence continues at coordinate 41,845,399 of JAVGWX010000009.1, forward strand.
ATACTGTATAAATTCTGTTAATATAACGATCAAAGATTATTTATCATGTGGTAACAAAAATGAAAGTGTATGGGGAGAAATAGAAAGTGGGGGTGAAAAAACAGTGATTGGAGTGTGCTATAGATGTCCATCAAGTCAAAAAGAGGAAGATGAGGAGCTTATTAGTAGTATAGCAAAGGCAAGTAAAGGGAAATTTCAACTATCCAGAAATAAAATGGGATATGGCAGAAGCACTTGTAGAGTCAAAACCTTTTGTTACGTGCATAACTGCCAATTTTTTAATTCAACATGTAGAAGCAGCCACCAGAGGCAAAAACATACTCGACCTAGTTTTTACTACAGAGGACAATATGATTGAAAACGTTACCGTTGGGGAACTGTTTGGCTCAAGTGACCATCAAATCATCCGTTGGGATCTTATTGCAGGGAAAGAAGTAAACATAAACACGCGAACATACGACTACTCTAAGGCAGATGTTAAGAGGATGAAAGAGGCAGCGAACCACATAATCTGGAACGATATTATTGTAGGAACAGATGTTGAACAGGAGTGGGAAAGTTTTAAAACAGTTCTAGAAACGCTAAAAGAGGAATGTGTTCCATGTAGGAAGGTAAACCCCAAGCGTAAAAAGTGGATAACTAGATATGTAGTGAAATGTAGAAGAGCAAAAAATAAAGCATGGCAAAAATATATAGAGGCAGGTAAATCAAAAGAAACATATGTAAAATATTTGGACAAGCAGAACATATCTCAGAAAGCGAATAAAACAGCAAAAATAGACTTTGAAAAAAAACTTGCTCAGAGGATCAAGACTGACAGTAAAAGCTTCTTTTCTTATGTTAGAAATAAACAAAGAACGAAAGACAAAGTAGGCCCTCTCATAGACAGTACAGGGAAAATAATAAGTGAGAATAGGGAGGCTGCTAATCTGCTCAATCAGTACTTTGGCACAGTCTTCACAAAGGAGGACTGCTCCGAGATCCCAGAGCCTATAGATATTTTTCAAAGAGACATGGATACAGCGGGATTAAGATCAATCTGTATTACAGAGGAAATGGTTTTTTAAAAATTGGAGGGGTTGAAAGTGAATAAATGTCCAGGTCAAGATGGTATTCACCCAAAATTGCTGTATGAAATTAGAAATCAACTAGCAAAACCATTGGCTATATTATGTTCTCAATCACTTACAAAAGGGATTGTTCCACGGGATTGGAAAGATGCAGGAGTGATCCCCTTATTCAAAAAAGGCAAAAAATCAGATCCTGCAAATTATAGACCGGTGAGTTTAACGAGCATAGTCTGTAAATTGTTAGAGTCAATAATCAAAGAAAACATTGTAATGCATTTAGAAAAATTTAATCTAATTAGAAATAGTCAGCATGGGTTTACTAGAGGGAGATCATGCTTAACAAATCTATTAGAATTCACGGAGGAGGTTACTAAAATCATAGATAAAGGGGAGCCAGTAGATGTTATTTATCTAGACTTTGCAAAGGCCTTTGATAGAGTACCTCATCAAAGATTATTTCGAAAGTTAAAATCACATGGAATAGGTGGGGAAGTTGCCAAATGGATTGAAAATTGGTTAACGGGAAGAAGGCAGAGGGTGGGCATAAATAAGGAGTACTCTGAGTGGAGTGAAGTGAAAAGTGGTGTGCCACAGGGCTCGGTTTTGGGACCAATTTTGTTCTTGATATATATAAATGATTTGGACATTGATATGAGATCCATGATTGCAAAATTTGCTGATGACACAAAACTATGCAGTAGGGTCTCATCTAAAGCGGAAGTGGATATATTGATGTCGGATTTAGATAAAATTCGAGAATGGTCTGTAAGCTGGCAAATGGAGTTTAATGTAGATAAATGTACAGTCATCCACATGGGTAGATCCAATATGGAACATAATTACAGAATGGGAGAAAACAATATTAGAAAGATAGATAAGGAAAGGGACCTAGGGGTTATAATAGATCATACAGGAAAGGTGAGTGAACAAGTTAAGGTAGCAGTGAAAAAGGCAAATGCAATGTTAGGTATGATAAAAAGAAATATTAAACATAGGAGCAAGGAAGTGATCGTCAAACTGTATAAAGCTTTAGTTAGACCTAGATTGGAGTACTGTGTACAGGTGTGGAGTCCTTATCATAGAGGGGACATAAACATGCTAGAAAGAATACAAAAAAGAGCGACAAAGATGATAGTGGGATTCCAGAATTACAGTTATGAGGAACGACTCAGAAAAACCGGCCTTCAGTGTCTCGAAGAGAGAAGAATTCGTGGTGACTTAATACAGGTTTATAAGATGATCAGAGGAATCGATAAATTAGACTATAACAAATTTTTTAAAATACAGCCACCTACAATAACACGAGGGCATTTGCTACAAGCTGATTAAAGAGAGGTCCAGGTTAGATATTAAGAAATATTTTTTTAGTCAGAGAGTGGTGTCTGCTTGGAATGCATTGCCAGGGGAGGTAGTGGAGGCAGGGACAGTTAATGCATTTAAGAATAAACTGGATGTGCATAGATTTTAGAGCAAGGTGATGTAAATGTAACTGGTTGTATACAGACTCTGCAGGGTCTTCTAAACCAGTATAAAGATGTTAAGTTAAGTTAAGTGATGGGCAACTAACTAGGTCCTTGATTAGTGACTGACAAAGCAGTCACTGACCACCCTACTTAATGGCATCTAACTATGAAACTATTAGAAATACTAACATGTTGAGCATCCATATACTTCTTGAATTGGCTCAGCTGCGATGGATGCCGCATGGTGTTCACATGTCAGATGTGCATTACCAAGCAGCTGTTATACAGTGAGCTCAAAACAGGCAGACGCGACGGGATGTACAATGTCATTCCGAGTGAAATTGTACATCCTGGCAATTCATTTTCCAGGCGAACTGAGACGCCATTCAGGCACTGACCAAGACGTCGCGTCAGGGTCAAGCAAAATACCCTGACCAAGACCACAATTTCTCTTCCAATGTAGTGTTCCCTGTAAACGGGCTGTTTTCAAGGCAGCCTGGCTGACGAGATGTGGATCGATGTGATCCCTGTAGTAGTGAGCGCTACACAGATGTAGCCAAGCATAGCACAACCGCCTGGAGGATTGCGGTACATGTTTATCAACATGCTCGGGATGTGAGGAATGCTACTACAACCCGCCACTTAACATCCTTTTCAGGGCGTACAAAAGGGTAAACTTACTCATTGTGGGCATTCAACAACAACAAGCCATTTTTCAGGATACCAAGAGAAGAGTTCGAATCTGAAATCTCGGAAAGTGTTATGCGCTATAATTTTCAGATCCTACTTTTGACCTTAAGGATACAAGAACAGAAATATTACGAGATTAAAACACATACCTGTTTCATCCTTTCTAGAATATTCTTGATAACAGATGAGCTGGATCTGACTGTTAACTCCACCGTGTACGCTGCGTTCAGAATCTGAATGAGTTTTTAAACAACAACAAAAATGTAGATAAATGTAGAACTTAACAACCGCTGCTAGGACATAATTCAAAAATTCTAGTTACAAATCTACCCAAATTATTTGTACCTTCCCCCAGGCATAGTACACTGCAGAAAGTTGTAAATACCTACTACGGATAGCCTTCGGCTAACTGGCAACAGACTTTAACAACATACCTGTTGGAATACCAGGATTCCAAGTAAAGAGGTTCTTTTATAATCACTATCAGTTAGTCACTTAAATAAAAGTGATAAATGCGACATCATCAGACGGCTTTGTCCTGATGATGTAACTTGCGCTGTATTTGGATTGTAACCATGAAACTGTGCTGGTCATAAACCTCCCTCTCGTTTCGATCTACATTGGGCCGGTGGCAAGACGACTGGAGGTAACTCGGCATGTAGGCACTCTAGTTCCACCTCCCTTGAGACCAGGAGTCACTTGAAACCTGCGGGATTTGATCGCCCACCATTTTAACTCATCGCTTTAAGAGACGAGTGCCTTACAATTCAACCACAGTGGCCCCCACATAACGATATAGGCAAACTGCAGCAGATGTAGGCATATATTTACAAGATACAAGCTGATATAAATGCAGAGAGGATAACTATGATGAAAATAGTGGAGGTGACTATTAAATGATGCACATTGCAGTGAGAGTGACCACAAAATGATTCACAATTTGATGAGGAGTGACTATGAAATGATTCACAATTTGATGAGGAGTGACATTAGAAGCCACCTTTCCTTAGTCGCATCCAGATTAACATTTTACACATTAGAAGCCACCTTTCCTTAGTCACACCCAGATTAACATTTTACACATTAGAAGCCACCTTTCCTTAGTCACATCCAGATTAACATTTTACACATTAGAAGCCACCTTTCCTTAGTCACATCCAGATTAACATTTTACACATTAGAAGCCACCTTTCCTTAGTCACATCCAGATTAACATTTTACACATTAAAAGCCACCTTTCCATAGTCGCATCCAGATTAAAATTTTACACACCAGAAGAAGCCACCTTTCCTTAGTCCCAGATTAACATTTTACACACCAGAAGAAGCCACCTTTCTTTAGTCACAGATTAACATTTTACACAGCAATAGAAGCCAGCGTTCCTTAGTCACAGATTAACATTTTACACAATGATAGAAGCCACATTTTCGTAGTCCCAGATTAACATTTTACACACCAGAAGAAGCCACCTTTCTTTAGTCACATCCAGATTAATATTTTCTCTTTAAGTCACTCTTACATCTTCATTTCCTATACGATGCATGGCGTGATGGGATCTTTACTTTACTTATACCTTCATTAACTCTATTCCTAATGTTTCTCAATATTCTCTTATTTTGTGACTCTTTCATGTTACTCTTCTATACTTTGTTATTCTTGGATAATCATGCATAACTTGTTACTCTCTAGTACTCCATCTTACTATAATTTCTTATTGCTCTTTGTGTCTCTAATTTCTAATTGCTCTTTGTGTCTCTAATTTCTTATTGCTCTTTGTGTCTCTAATTTCTTGTTGCTCTTTGTGTCTCTAATTTCTTGTTGCTCTTTGTGTCTCTAATTTCTTGTTGCTCTTTGTGTCTCCTTATCCTGTCTGGCAAATGTCACTCTGTAGTCTCCATTATCAACTAAGTGAAACATAGGGACCACTTATTGGAGGCAATATGCATGCTGTTGTTGTAGAATGCCAACTAAGTGAAACATTGGGACCACTTATTGGAGGCAATATGCATGCTGTTGTTGTAGAATGCCAACTAAGTGGCGGGTTGCAGTAACTTTCTGTACATAATGAGCATGCTGATGAAGGTGGACCGTGGTCCTACAGGCGATTGTGCTATGCTTGGCTTTATCTATGCTACATGGATCACATTGATACCCCACGCCACTGGCCAGGATGCCATGAACACAGCTCATTTTTAGGTAGTCCTAATGGAAAAAAAAGATGTGGGAATTGGTAAGTATATTTTATCTGACCCTAACATGTCCAAACATTATGTTTGGCTGACCAGACATTAATCTCCTCTCCCCAGATACGTGTGGTAGAAGGTGCCTTTTGAGGCAACCTTGATTCGATACAGTGAAAGCTTACCTGCTTCAGTGCATCTGTGGTTTTCTCTCCCTCGGTACTCTCTCTATCCATGGTTTCCAGACTCTCAAGACATCTGGTAAGTGTTCCTTTTGAGTAGTAAATAAATGAAGACATTACAACATTATTCTCATTCCTGTGGTAACCTGAGGAATAAAGATGTTTGCACCTGCAGTCATGAACAATGCAGTGTGCAGACTGACCTTAATCAAGAGAGCAACATCCAATCCACAAGGCCAATGGTTCCTCAGGAAAAAAAATACTAATAAATTAAAACATATTTATGACTTGGGATAATAGATGACAGAGAGAAAGAGAGAGAGAGAGAGAGAGAGAGAGGGTGAGGTAGAGAAAAAGTGAGTTGGAATATATGTATGTATGTGTATATATATGTGTGTGTGCTCAGTGGTCTTGAAGTAAGGTGTCCGTCTCGAATGCTGGAGGTCATGGGTTCGAACCGCAGTGGTGACCATGATTTTTCCACGTGGATATTCTGGTTTAAATTTCCCTGATCTCTGAGTAGTGAGATCGCACCTTAAAAATGGTGGACATTACTGTTAGTGCTTGCATGGAACAGCATATTGTGATGAAGTTTCTTGTGAAAGATGGCATGAAACCTGCAGAAATTTACAGAAGACTGCAATCACAATATGGCGATGAAACACTCAGCTGAAGTAAGACATGTGAATGGTGTAAACATCGATGATCCCGGCCGTGAGGGCTCTCCTGCCGGCCACCGGATAATGTAAAGAACTACGTAAAATCCTGCCCAAGCTAAATTTTGGCGCTGTGTGACTGTGGAGCTCCTCAATTAGGATCAGCAGGGTAACTGAGAAACCCATACATTGTAAGGTCTTCCATAGGGTGTGTCTATCTACAGAATCAAAGGCAGAGAGGGTGATTACACTCATAGTGGAGTTCTGTGAGGAAGCGGAGGGAGAAAATGGCATCAATGGTGGAGTGAGAGGCGGTGAATATTGTTGATGCACACGGTTCTGTCATCTTTCGGTTTCTTTATGATTCAGCAGAGGTAGGGGCGACAGGGCTGGTGTCAGCATCAGGAGATGCTGTGAGAGACTCACAAAGTAGAACCAGCAGCAAGGCGATGGGGGGAGGGCGTAATGTTCATCCCACCTGCTAGATATTTGCTCTCTTTGATGTGCAGGGAGATCGTTGGATTTATTTAGGTATTAGGAGGTGATGAAGGGACGGACCTGAGAGCTTTTATCAGGCGGTACGTCACTCTAACGTCATTGCGCCCTAGGTCTGTATTGGCTTTGGCGACTATGGTATTGCAGGTACGCAATGTCCTTCTTGGTGACACTCTAGAATTTGTTTTGCAGGTGGCGCCATTCACGGAAGTTGCCCATGACCTTTGGTGAACTCTTTTCCTCTAGGATTGTCAAGGTGGACACTGTCCGGTAGTTTCCGGGTGGTCTTCCTTTGACCAAAGAATGTGTCTGCAACTTTGTGGTTGCAACCATGGGCCATGCAGATTTAGGATCACCCGGAAGAGTACCCAACATCGCAAATTTGATGTCTGTGGATCTATGGAATAGTTGAAAACACTCATACAAATTATTAGATGGCCTGACCAAACCAATAGACATAACAACCGAGGTGAGACAAGTGTGTGTGTGCTGTCGCCACTACTCTTCAACACATAAATATACAGAATAACGCTTGAGTCAAAAAGGGAGCATCTAACAAGAAATGCAGAGGAAGAGAGGACAGAAACTGATCAGTTAAATGAACTCCTTTTTACAGATGATCAATGCCTACAATATGAGAGTGAAGACGATCTGCAGCAACATCTGACTGCACTCAACTCTGTATGCGAAATATGCAGTATGAAAATGAACACATCCAAACAGAAACCATGCAAATAAGCAGATCGCCTCAAAACTTGAACATTATGGTAAACGGGACCAAGTGCAGGAATTCAGGTTTCACAGTTTTCACACAGTGTGGTGGTTTATACAGATAAATTGAGATCAGGTGCCAAAAAACAAATCCAATTGCATACCAGCAAACATTAACATAAACATGCTCATAAAAATACTGCGGATCAACAGTATATTCATGCCAACACTCTGTTACCAGTGCCAAACGTTGACTTTAACAAAAACTCTAGAGAGAAAGATCACAACATGTGAGATGAGATGCCTCCAGAAAACAATCAACATTAAACTAGGAGAGACAGAATGCACAATACAGAGGTGCGAATAATCATTGAAGCAACACCCTGCATTGAATATATTGATGAGAGAATCAAGTGGTTCAGCCCCCTAATGAGAATGCAAACTGACCAGAACGGGAACTAGAAGTATGGGAAATGTTGTGGATATTCTAAATCATCATGGGATGATTCAGCTGCGTGTCAGGCCATGGACAGAAAATTACGGCTCCCCACGACATAAGTAGATAAGACAAGACAAATTATTGCAGACAACCAACTTACCTGTATAAGAGTCTCTGAGAATATTGACAGAGCTCACTAGCTTCCCACCAATGACATGGTTGAGCCGACCAAGAACTAACTCTCTGATCTGTTCCTCACACAATTTCAGCTCTTTTGATGTGCTGGTGGCCCCATTCTTGTTCATTTCAATGCCTACAACATAGGAGATGACACAAAACATCTTGATACATTCCCATGAGCTTTATGAGGGATGGTCAACAAGTTTTGTGCTTTAGTATGAAGGAGTCAAGGTACTTAGCTGAAAATTGATGTGAACTTTCAGTTCAGTTCAAGTGCTATCTCTGCATAGAAGGTTGGCCGGTCAGTTCAGTTCAAGTGACAACTCTGCATCGAAGGTCGGCTGCAATGGATCTTCAATGTACTCTATCTCTTGTCGTAATGGTGCAATCTGAGGCTTTTCCGAGTCCATCTCTTGATGTTATCCACCCACTTAAAATGTTGTCTTCCTCTTGAACAACTGCCTTCCACTCTACCCTCCAGTATGGTCTTCAACAAAGAAGTATGTCTTGTTATATGACTAGAATAACGTAACTGTCCAACCCTGATTTCAGTCATTAATTCTCTTTTCATCCCCAACTTTTTCAATACCTCCAAATGTGTTTCTTCTCTTTCCAAGAAATGCGAACCAATCTTCTATTTACCCTCATTTCGAAGGCTTCAATACTACTTTCCAACTTGTTATCAACTGTCCATGTTTCTGCGCCATAAAGTAGTGACAAGTATACATAACACTTGACAATTCTCATTTTCAAATTCTGATTTATCTGTTTAGATGTCAGTACATGTCGCCGAATACCATCTTGGCCATACCTATTCTCTTTCCGATCTCTTATTCACAGCTGACATCCCCCATTATTACATGACCTAGATAGAAGAATCTGTACCTGGTCAAGCAGCTGATCTTTATTTGTATCTACATACATGGTTTCCTGTCACTTTTCCTAACCATCATAGTCTTTGTTTTCTTTATTTTTATGTTCAACCTCTTGACTTTAACTCTTGAACTTTAGTACTCTGTATATTCACCCTGCAAGACAACAGACTTCTCCTATCTATTCTTGGGAAGGAAGACTAACGACTGGTCAGGCAAAATATACTGATCAGACATGTCAGTTGGGTTCAGGCAAAACATACTGGACAAGACCCTCACCTTGGCTTCCTCATAGCCCTTCCCGGAAACTGGCTGTTTTCATGGCAGCCTGGCTAATAAGGTGAGGGATCGACGTGATCCTCGTAGTAGTGAGTGACACGCAGATGAAGCCAAGCATAGCACATCTACCCGGAGGACCCCGGTCCAACTTCATTAGCATGCTCAAGATGTGAGGAAAGCTACCGCAACCTGCCACTTAACGTCCTTTTCAGGGCGCACAAATGAGTAACATACTCATTGGGGGCATTTGCAAACAACAACCTATCTTTACTTCACCTTCCTGATGCCCTGGTTGTACGATTCCTCCGTCTAGGCACGGAACCACGTCTCCAGTTCAGTAATCCCTCAAGTCCTAAACATCCAGAAAACATGCGGGTACAAAATCATGCCCACCAGACCTGGGAACTTGTGCCTTCTTTCTGTTCCCAAACATGAAGAATCCACTTTGTGAACATCATTTTTCTTATTTATGTCTGACTGCCTGAGCAGTCAAAACAAACTTGCATTAGAGATAGTTCCATTCCAAAATGTTATTTTAAATCGACACGATCGTCCAGGGTTGTGATCCTCGCCTATGGTGCTGAAGGTCTGTGGTTCAAACTCTAGACGAGAACTATGATTTTTTCATATTTTTTGTTCAAAATCTGATTTAAACTTGTATATGCTTCTTCTTCTGCGTTCTCTCTCAATCTCCCACTACCAAGCCCTCAACAGGGTTTTGCAAGTAGCAAGATGTAGTCCGGAGAACGGAAAGCGTCACTAGTTTACAGCTTGACTGAGATATTTGCACCTTTCAGCCCGACACATCCATCTTTGGCAGCAAACTTGTATCAATATATTCCATTTTATTATGACATAATTTTTAGGAAAACCTCAATGAAAAACATATAAGACATACACTGCACTCCTCTGGTGTTTAATGATGGAGTATGTTCATGAGGGAAGAGATTGAGGGCGCGTGAAGAGATGAATAGATGGGGTGGGGGTAATGCGTGAAGAGATTGACAGGGTGTGGGAAAATAAACGGCTTGGAGGGCAAGGAAAGAGTGCAATGAGGAAGTGTATGAGAAGGGATAACCTTGAATTGTTAATCTGCTGTTGTTTCTTTCATACTGTACAATACAACTGACAGGCAGTTGTTCTGTCCCTTCTCTGTTAGTTCTTTAGATAATCTTACAACAAACATTCCTAATGGATGCAATTTTTGTATCTGTACTTACCAATAAAGTCAAATTCTGCTGCTTCAGCTATGAGACAGGTACGTATGATTGATATTGTTTCTGAGATAAGTTCTTTGATTTCCTCTAGTTTTGAAACTGAAATGTCCAGCAATGATTTGTAGAGTTCATCTTCTTTATCTCGGACAAACTCCAGTCTTTTGGGTGTTATCAGCATGTCCCTAGCCATGTCAAATGCTGACAGTATAAACATGTTCAAACAGCGAGTGTGTGAGCTATTCAACACTGTGGAAGCATTGGCTAAGTAACTTTGCAAAATCTTTTGAGTGAAAGTGCGAAAACTAACTCCAAAGTCTGTGAATTTCTCCACAAAATAACTGTCTACACTGAAGTAACCTTTGAACATTTTCATGTCAGGGTCACTGTCTAAATATCCAAGTCTTTTCAGTTGTTCCTGAACATGGCTCACGTGCAACACATCAGAACCTTCTGTGCGAACCCCCAATAATAAGGATGTTAATGAGGTCTTTAGGTTTGCAGCGTGATATGACGTGCTGGTACCATCAGAATCTGTATGGTAGCTGGGACTGACTGATGGGCTGGCCTGAATATCCCTAGGTGCTCCATCTGGGGGGTCTGTGTCCACTGTACGATATCCAGGAGGAGGAACTCTCACAAAGAATATTGGCGCAAAATTAGTGTGTCTGTTTATCTGACTCAGTTCCAACACATCCTGTTAGGAGAAAGTAGGAAAGTAAACAGTAGTTTAAAATATCATCTACTTATGAAATATAAAGACAACAGAGGCAGAAGGATATTGTGCACAAAAATTGTGGACTGTCGTTGTTGTTTTATGCCCACAATGAGTAAGTTTACTATTTTGTGCGCCCTAAAAATGGCGTTAAGTGGCGGGTTGCAGTAGCTTTCCTCACATCCCGAACGAACTGATGAAGGTGGACTGCAACCCTCCAGGCGATTGTGCTATGTTTGGCTACATCTGCGTGGCACTCAATACTACAGGGATCATATTTCGTACCACATTTCATCAGCAACTCTGCCTTAAAAACAGCCTGTTTCCAGGGAATGATACTTGGAAAAAAGATAGTGTTTGGTCAATATATTATGCCTGACCCTGGCACGATGTCCTGGTGAGTATGTTTTGCCTGACCGGACCGGACTAGTGTCACAGTTCCCCAAGATTGTGGGTAGCATTACTAGATTTTTAGGAGGATACAAAATATCTGACGTGCTCAAATATTCCGCACACACACAAAAAATTAAGGCCAGTCGACACTGTGGATTAATGCTGTAACATTAGTTTTGTATTTGTTTTCAACTTAATAAGGTATCTGACTGTTTATTCTTTTTGCATACTCAAATAGTCTGTGTTAAGAATTGTTCATCAAATCCAATTGTTGTGATATATGATGTGCACTTGCTATGGTAGTAGTTATGTTGTTATTTAATGATCATCTACATTTGAGATAGAGGACAGTATATGAATGGGTAGAGAGATTTCAAAACATAAGACAAAACATCATTGATAAACCACAGCATCGGAGACCACTTAGAGTCCTTTTTATGATGCACAAAAGAGTAATCCTACTCATTGTGGGCATTCAACGACAATCTTATACTGTGAGTGACTTTCTGTGAAGTTGTTCGCCTTTTCTATCATGAGAATTGTCAAGACTAGATTATCAGTTATTATACACAATTATCTAATTTTTTTTTAAATATGTAACTGGGACACCTTTGGCATTCATATTGATGGAACATGCCACAATCACCTTCGATTTGCTGATGACATAATGTTCATTATAGAATCAACAGCAGAAGCCAACCAAATGATGCATCTACTCGATGGATAGGGCAGGAAAGCGGGACTGCAGATAAATTTCTCGAAGATCAAAATGTTGTGAAATCGTTTCGCCAATTGTGATCTAGTTTTCCTTGGTGGGGATGCATCTAGAAGATGTCAATGAGTTTCTTGGGTGTCTCCTCAATATGAAGAATGACCTGGAACCTGAATTGACAAGACATCAACCTTCTAGTTCATTAACACGATTCTGGACGGTTGGCATGACCAGAACCTATGAGCCTCTCTCCTCAATTTCACTGTGCTCCCTGCTACGACATGGACACTAACAAAATCACTGGATGACAATTTGAGAGTGACCCAGGCCTCTCTTGACAAACACTTGGTTGAAATCACTCTCCGGAACCAACGTGTACAAAAGTTTCCGACATACGATGATTGTCCTTGGTGAATGATGCGGTAATCTATGCAGAAATGGTAAAGCATGAATAGCCAGATCATATGTTGCAACGAAACGATGGTAGATGGAGCATGGCGACAGAAATCTAGTACTCCCGAGGTAAAAAGAGAGCGCCGGGAAGACCTACAATGCGTTGGTCAGAGTCCCTTGCTGTACACAACAACATCCTAGATGCCTCTGGAGGAGGGCTAACCATACACTGGACTCCCGTGGCCAAGATGGAGTCACTGGAGACAAAGCTGGGACCCGCAGCTACGCTGAGGAATGGGTCATCAAGATCAAGATGTAAATGCTGCAATAATCTCTACCCTTGTCAGGCATGGTAAATGGCTGATTGAACTGACTTCATTACCCTTGGGTGTGCCTATATGTGCTCAGTCCCTTTCAATGCTGGAGTGCCGACAACAGAGCATGAACTCAATAGTTGGCAGCTCCAAAATGTTCACCAGACAGTCAGATATCCATTTACAACAGGGTTGAGTGGAAGAAGTCATCATACTATGAGAAAACTCATGACATGCTCTGTCTGTCTAATTGATCACTACATGATTTGAACATGACACATTTGAATTGTGGATCCCTTAGGCCACCATCTAAGTGGTTCGCCGGGGGGGGGGGGGGGGGCTTTGTGTATGACAAGGACAAGAATAGTATCACTGCCACACAGAGAGCATGTTGTAAGAGACGACTAATTGTGTGACATAGCATTATACAGGCCATGGTTAGCCGGTTAGTTAAGAGCAGCATAGATGACACCTAATAGACTGCGGGCCTTTGCTCTAGTGTTTTGAGTCAATTAAGATGGACTCACACATTGTTTAACTGTCCTCCGTAGCACTCGTCCCAATGCAGCGGAGTAATAAGCTGCTCGATCCTACTCCCGGCTACATTCAGCTCACACCAGAGCTAGGACCTGCACAAAGGCATCTGCCCCTGTAGAAGTACAGTTCACTAAGACAAGACTAGACACTGTCCTACTTGATAGCATGTGAAGCATGACAAGCAACATATACTCTTTGTGATCAAAGTTATTTTTGTGGGAACAACATACGAAAAACAGTCATTGAGCAACAACAACAAGAAAAAATTTTTTTAAATGTCATACAGCATTATTTCATTGCTGGGGTAGTCGAGGGGTTTTGAAGGTCGCGGACTACAGGCAGCTTCGCCACAGCTGTCACCACGTCGTGTGCTGGCTATGATTGTTTATTTCACCGCCAACAGATAACAACATATGCCATACCTGGGATTCGAACTGCTGCCCTCCTTGTCGGCAGGCAGGCCTCGAAACCATTCGGCCACGCGCTCCTCCCATTCGGCCACGAGCTTCTCATTAAGCAACATCATTTTATTTTTAAGTGCACAGGAGAGTATGTACAACGGAAAATCTTATTTTAGGACACAAAATGGCTCTTTCAGTAATACTCCATGCAGGTATTGTCAAAATCGACTAGTATGCGCATGTGTAATATAGCGTACTGCATGGTCGCACCGCAGTCGGTTTGCACCATGGAAGAACAAAGACGTTATTTGACTTTTGTGGTCAAAGGGTGTAACACCTTCTGCAATCTACAGATGAATGACGGTTCAGTAAGAAGACAGTTGTTTGAGATAGAGAAGAGTATATGAATGAGTAAAAAGATTTCAAAACGGAAGACAAAACATCATCGATAAACCACAGCATAGGAGACCAGCAAATGTGGCAACTGACACTGAAACAGCAGATCGACCAGCTTGTCCGTGGCGGAAGGCGAGTCAGTATTGATGAAATAGCCGTAGATTTCAACCATGAGTCATGGTGCTACACATAAAATTGTCCAATTACGGCCTCGGTTATAGGAAAGTGAGTAGCAGATGGGTCCCAAGGCAGCTGATGAGGTAATGGAGGCTGTACAAAATTGATTTAAAGGCCACACCAAAAAGCTTTCTTTCTAGAGATCATCCACAATCTAGTGGACAAAGTGCATTACCAGGCATAGGGACTATGTCAAAAACTAAGACAGACAAAAATGTAGTTCACTCTTTTGTAAATATGATAATAAAATTGCTGTAATTTACTGACTGTCCCTCGTATAGTCTTTGTGATCAAAGTTATTATATTAGTACAAGATATATTCATTATGATCAAAGTTATATGAAGAACAACATATGTCCATTGAGATCAAAGTTATTATATGATTACAATATATATCCATTTTGATCAAAGTTATATGAGTACAACATATATTCATTGTGATATATACCATTTTTTTGTCTAAGCTTTCTTTTCCTTTTTTTTTTGTTACAGTGGAGACACTGATCCATATAAGCTATTGTATGTTCACTGATGATGGAAAAGTGGACAAAGAGATTGTACTTAGAATTCAGAAAGTGAACAGTGTCCATTATTAAATTACACCAATTTTGAAACACCCTAGAGTGCTTCTTTCAACTAAGAGGAGGCTGATAAATACACTATTTATTCCTATATTGTGTTACCAATGTCAATCTTGGTCCTTACTAGCAACCAATAAGAGTAAGATTCAGAGCTGTGAGATGTGCAACTGGAAAGACAATCCATGACCAAATCCGCAACACAGCATGCAGACAAACCCAGTAAGTGCCTACATTGAATCCCAACAAATCAAGTGGTTTGATCATTTAGTCAGAATGTATTATGACCAGCCTACATCAAGAGCATATCATAAGTAGGTCTCTGGAACGAGTGTGTCTCTGACACTCTCAGAAAATTACACCTAACGACAGCATAAGCCTCCCATTTGGCGATAACAAGAAATCTACGCCGTTTGTCAAAGGCAGTAGGACAAAAGCAAAAGTATATTAACAATTTGTTTACATATATATATAAACCAACTGCATACGATATACGACAATGTGAATTATGTCAGGAATACAGAAACGTTAAATAGAAGCAGAAAATGCTAAAGAGAAATGAGCAAAAAGGTATGATTTAAAACACAATGACCAGAAATGTTAAGGAGAAATCACCAAAAATGTGTGTGATTTAGAGAATGCATTTACTGAGAAATGTCTCCAGAATTACCTAGTGTCAGCAAAAAAAAAATAATGTATGCAACCCCAGTCTAGCATGTAATAAGGCCCTGTGTATGTGACAGCACAGCCCAGCTCCAACTGTATAATTCGGAACTAATCAGGCATACAGTAGGACTTGTCTAAATGATTGCAGCTAAGTGATGTAACAGTATTCCATTTTATCTCAGAAACTACGTACCCTGGCAATGTTGAACAAAAGATAAAAAAGTCAGATCAAATGTGGTAAGAAGTTTCATTAAACCAGAACACGACAAATCCTGTGCACCACCAAGCCTAGAAATGGTGGTGTGGCACCTTACATTTCATGATCAGTGTTGTAATATTTCGCACAATTTCCTCCATCCCTCAGTTTTAATGGACACAAACTAGCATATTTTCCCATGTAATTTCATCTCCTTTCACAGACTTTCAAGGTTATACCGTTGGCATCATCTTACGCAGCAGCCGTTTTCACTACTCCGAGAATAGAATTTATCAAGATCAATTTATTTGTTTATATGTTACTACTTTAATATCTTCTTCATGTGTGATGAGAAATAGATCTGTCCTGAAGTCTCACTTGGTGCAGAGATATGGTATTGGGAATGACTCTTTAGCCAGCAGCTTTCGAGAGTTTCTGTACATATCAATGTCAGATGGTCAATGTCAACAAGTTCTACCCTTTTGTAAGTCATTCCTTCCAGCAAATGAAGAAATCTCACAAAAACATGAGTATCTTCATTGGTAAGTTTCTGAGTTAAAATCTCCAGTTTTATCACAGCTCAAGATGCAGCATTTTGTCGAAAATACTGATACAAAATACTGTTTAGTCTAGTCAAAGAATCAACTTCATTGCACACGGTTTAACCCATAAGTGCTCTGTTCTTCTCCATATTTTTGTAGAATCTCAGCACAATGCACAAACACTGTAGCACCGGTGAGGATTCTGCAATAGATTGGGTAGATCTTTAACATAATTTTTAATTTTATAATACTAATGAACACAAAAGGACATGCTCTGTCTCAGTGGATCCCCATTTCAGTATACCTGCCCCAAGTTCTGACTCTTCCTTCCAATTAGTGTAATGTTCTTCTTCTTGATCTGAGTTGATCAGATGAACTATCGGTTTCAAAGCTAAACTGCCTGAAACATTAAACACTGCCATTCTCTTTATCGTCATCAATTCAACCACCTCCAACTCTCCCAGATTGTGTTTTGGCTACCTTCCTACTCATTTTTTGGTAACCCATAGGGATAAAAATGTTGGGCAGTGAATGAGCTGTAGCGGCCAAAAGCTGACTGCTAGCATCAGTGCCAGCAGCCAAGATCCTTCTAAATATGGTAATCCTGAATAACAGGCTGCAATATGGCAGACTGGTTCAAGAGAAGGGATCGAAAAGGGAAGGCTAACTCGGTACCTAAAAATGCAATGCCGGAAGTCAGATGTGTCGCACCGAAGGTGCTAAATCGTAGTCATGCTTAAACTACGACACAACGCATTCCGTTTTCCAGACATCCTGCTATTTGCATAGCCCTTTTCAGGGCTTGGTAGCGGGAGATTGAGGAAAAAGAAGATCAAACATTAGAAAGAGCATTGTGTCCAGGTATAAATAAATACATGAAAATGTTTCTCTCAATGACTTCCTATCACCTCCTTTATCATAACGTTCCAAAGAAATAGTCATAAATGAGGACAAGAAGGAGTGTGCAAACAGTTGATATTCTCATCATCAAAAGTAGAGTGCTATAGAATCCAAAACTGCAAACAAAAGTGCATGCATATTTTAGAACAGGATTACTGCAATGAGAAAACTGTGAGTAAAAAAAGAATTGATAACATATTTCATGGGGTCAAACTAAAAAATTAACAACAAAGACAAACCACTGAGATTGAAAACTAAGAGATTTTGAAAAAGAGTACCTACCATTTCTGTAAGTACATCACTAGCAATGCCATAGATAATTATTGCAGTGGTATTCTCTGTACATTTTCTTACTGCTTCTTCAACTTGATCCTCCCGAGATGATGGCGATATGATGATCTGTGTGCCAAATTTCAAAAGTGGGTGGTTCTGTGTTAACTTCAACGCAGCAAAATCACTCACATTTTCTATTTTCACACTTTCTGGGACTTCTAAGTCTGCTAGCCTTATTGACGTCGATGGTCCTTTCTTGGTGTCGGGGTTATCCACTGGTGCTGTGTCATCAGACAGTACAGTAGTGGTAGTACCCTGGACAATTCTAACCATTCGTAGCTTGACACTGGAGTTATCATCTAAAGAAGGAAATACATTTCTGCTAAGGAGCTCGTTGACAATGCGTAATTTGGCATAAGCAGTCTGTCCAAAAGTGATGATAGTTGGTGCATGTTCAATGACTGATGCTATTTCTGCTTTTTCTTCCGTCAGCAGTTCAGTGTTAATAATTTGTGCTGCAAATAAATAATATCAAACAATATTTAAATTAGCAAGAATTTGAGCTGTTTGTTTACTGAATATCCATGATATGCTTCCATATTTGTTCTTTGTTTAGCAACAGAGCAACAGCTGATAAACAGTATATTTATGTTAACTCTGTGCTACCAGTTCCAAATATGGCCTCTGTCCAGGGCAAGGGAAAACAAAATTTAGATGTGTGACATTATTTTTTGTGTTCGTCTTATTTTTCTATTTCCCATTGTGTTGCACTATGTTTTATATTTTGTGCATGTCGGCCCAGTACTTTAGCATGCATTTTATGCAAGGGTCTGCTTTCTACTGCATTTTCTAAGGGTTTACTTTCCAGATGTAACGGCCAGTGATTATGGAGCAAACACAGCACCTTCAATTGTGAGTCATGTCACTTAACCCCTAGCCCACACCGTCCCCTCAACATGTGAAATGAAGTGTTTGAGGAAGGTCATCGGTGTTACCAGAAGAGATAGAATGCGGAAAGACGACATTTGTAGTTTGGTCGGCCATTATGTCTTGTGCCGAATACATTTTCAAGCGAAAAATAAGTTGAGAATGCCATCAACTTCCACTGATGGCTTATAACGTTCAAAGATCTGGGAGGACATGTGGAAAGCTGACATTAAAGTGATTGTGCAGCGACATGGGCTCACATTGACCGATGCACTTGGCCACCCAATCCACAAATGGAAAGAAAACTAACTAACTATTTGCTCTTCATAACACTTATCAAAATTATATATACATCTTGATAGGGGTAAAAGTGCACTACAAACTCATATCACTAATACCTTGGTTAGACAATTCAATGAGTTAAAATACAGAGGAATAGTGGATTTTAGATTAAACAAATAAAAAAGTTGTCAAGTCTAATGATGTGACTTACCAACCACTTATCAATCCCAGGAAATGAACACTGAAAAGACAGTGCATACTAACTAGCCTGCTACAGCTGTCAAATATGGTCATTAATAAAAGCATGGGGGGGAAAGGATCAATTTTTTTTTAAACAGATCGACTTTAAGATCGGCACGGGAGGCAGATACCTTACTTCGAGGCCACTGAGTCACAGAACAGGATGACAACAAACATGCTGAGTTGTCTGATAACATTTCTGCAGAAAGATGGTAGGATATAAACCATGTGCTAACTGCACAAACAGAAAAGAAAATAGTTTTGACACCTTGTTCAACCAACCTGAAAATACAACAGTGAATAAGCTGACAGGAGTCAGCGACTTAGCTGACTGCTTGCATCAGGGTCCGCGAACCAGTGACCAAGACCATATTCCATCTCCAAGTGGTGGCCCTGGAGACAGGTTGCTCTAATGCATAGATAATAGGGATCGCAGTGAGAAGGCAAACCAGATTCCAAAAAATGTGTAAGACCAAAAGGCACAAATCACAGCCTCACTGCAAACTACGACACAACATTCTTTTCTGAACTAAAACCAAAGCAGATGAAGATATCAATACAAGACATGAAGAGTAGAAGACATGGCTTTGGGGTAAAGTAATGTGACCTTTCCCAGTGTATTTTCTTCTCTCAATCTTATCTTCTCTCTTCTTCTAGGTAATTGATCATCTCCTTTTTTCTGTGGTTGACGACTGCAATAAAATATTATTTTCTAGTTTTATAAGCGCATTCTCTGGGTCCAAAATGGAGAGGAAAGAAAAGGCAAACTTATCATGGATAAAACAGCAGAAATGACCACTACAACAGTACACAAAGTGATTTGTTGACTACAGAAACAGACTACAAGTACACAAAACACTTTGATGGTTACAGAAATGGCCCATTACAAGAGTACATAAAGTGCTTTGATGGCCACAGAAACAACTACAAGAGTAGACTACACAAAGTACTTTGTCTACAGAAAAAAACTAGAAGAGTGCACACAGTACTTTGTTGGATACAGAAACAACTACAAGAGTACATTGTTGGCTACAGACACAACTACAAGAATACACAAAGTACTTTGTTGGCTACAGAAACAACTACAAGAGTTCACAAAGTGCTTTGATGGTTATAGAAACAACTACAAGTACACAAATTGCTTTAGTTACTACAGAAATTACCACTACAATCGCACACAAATTGCTTTCATGCAGGCTTCCATCTAAAGTCGTGGTCCTATACTTTGTAAGAACCGAAGAAATATAATCTATGCTATTTTTTTTTATGACCATAAGTTTTACAAAAAGTCACGACCAATCTACTTCTGGGTGCTAACAAACTGGCACCATTATAATTTGGTGTGTGCATTTCTTTAATGAATTTGATAAGTAAATAGCTTGAAGAATTAATAAATTATCATTGTTTCTAAATTGATTGTTTCTTAAGTTTCTTGTTTCTGTTAACTTCACATGAGTTAAGCGATGTTCTTCAAATACTGAGAAACTATTCTGAAAGTGAAAGGCGCTAAGCTTTTTGCAGAACTATAATATATTGAACTCCTTCTTCACTTTCATGAAAATCACTTCATGTTTAATTAATAATTAACATTACTAGACTATATAGTAGACCTGGCTTTAACTATACTATAGACTATAGTACTATACTAATAATAGATCCGTAGATTTTAATTTTATATGAATTTGAAAGCTACAAACTTATCTCTATCCATACTACTAATAGGTATAGATATCATTATAATTACTTAGCACTATTTTAGCTATCCCATTTTCAGACCTACAATTGAATTGATTACAGCATCTGATCTGTGTAAGCAACTCTAACTCAGTACTGAGATTGACCCAATCAATCACAATCGACAAGCTAGACTAACACTTTTTTGTATATTAAAGTGGTTTTTTTTAACATTAATGCTGTTTCTAAACAATGACTACATGTAAATATTACATCGTCACTCGGTGCTCTGCGTATTTACAATGTATAGATAATACAATCCAATAATACAACATGCTTACTTCCATCAACAAAGCGGCCAGAGTCATTTATGTCTTCATAACACTTTTTGGTTTCAGCAAATATTTGTTTCAGTCTATTGCACAGATTGTAGAACTTGTTTACTTCTTTGGACAATGTTGAATTCATTTTGGCAAATACTCTAACCCTCTTTCAACAAACTATGATGATACACTTCCCATCTCGCATGAACATCATATTGTTGTATCAGCTTGCCAAACGAACTGCAATAACTAGAACAAAACTTTTATAACAATTCCCAAACATCTTTGTAGGCTAAAAAAAAAGTTCTTTTTCCTTCCGGGTCATTGTTTCGTACAAAACTATTTCGAATTTTTATTTGTCAAGCATTAAATAATTTGTAAACCCATTTATCACTTTTTTTTTGTGTGGAAAGTTCAAGAATCTATCATAAATTTCGATAAGTATCATTGCAGTAATTTGCTGACAGCTGTTTATATGCTTTAAAAAGTGCCTAACCAACGAGAAACAAAGTAAGCTTCTTCATGGCACTCAAAGAAAATGTGTTACTTTTATTTTCAATGGTAATACGAATCTTTCGGAAACCTGAAGTTTGTGAAAACTATAGAACAATCAGTATCATTTAGTCTCCCTAGCAGTCTTGCTCAGAATATTTCTTGACCTCATGCCAAGAACATTATTGTCGACGAACAGGCAAGGTTTCGAGCTGAAAGAATCACCACTGAGCAAATCTTTTATCTACGAATACTAAACGAGGAGTATTTGGAACACCAACAACACCTATACCATGTTTTAATAGACTTTAAAAAGGGTTTGGTAGTCTGGCATGATGCTCTAGTTGCAACAATGAAGATATATAACATCAGCAGTAATATTGTGAGAGTTATCGAGAATCTATATGATAAGGCAGCATGCGCAGTCTTTGGGAATGGACACAACAAATGGTGAATGGTTTCGCACATCCGTTGACGTAAGACAACGATGTTTACTCTCCTCTACACTCTTCAACATATTTCTCAAAAGAATTATGAGTGTTGCCCTTGAAGATCGTTTTGGCATCGTCAGGATAAGGGAAATAACGATTACCAACTTGCGCGTTGTGTATGACATCGACGGGCTGGTGGGGACTGAGACAGAACGTCGGGTATTGATCCGAAGACTGGATGTAACATCACAGGATTATGCCACGAAAATAGCACATAAATGACAGCTGATGACCAACAATACTGACGGAATCAACGCTGTGATAAAAGCAAATTGAAAGGGCTTGAAATAGTGAACCGCTTAAAGTATCTGGGCTCAACTATCAGTGATAGGGATCAAAATCAGAGGCTCTAGCCGGAATAGCACAGATACAACAGCGCTTGCACAATTGGAACTTATATGGAAAGATAAGCGATTTTACCTCGCCATAAAGATCAGACTAATGCGTTCACTGGTTCTTTCGAAATTCATATACGCCTGCAAACATGGTCAGCATGGTCGGACTACAGTCATGCAATTTATGATATCAAATTTAAACTAGACACTCATTCACTTTTATGTCTATGTAACAATGTGTACCAAACCAAAATATATTGTATCACTTACACAGTATTAGCCTTTTTCTTCTTAAGAGAAAAGGCACTGCTGTCAGAGGAATGGCGTTTGTGTTCTTGAACATGCCTGGTAGTTTTAGTTCAGAAACACCATTTACCAATGTCTTTGTAGGCTTAAAATGTGGTAGTGGAAGTCAATTTAGATTCACTATCATGTCATCTAAACTTTCAGACTCTACATGATCTGAATTTGGTGGCAATTCCATGGGATACTGCCTTTCCCAGTAAATCTGTTGACGACATACCTTTTGCGCATATTTTAGATTCATACCATTCATTCGTGGATTTCTGAACTATCCCTAATTGCCCTCGTGTTGCAAAAGGTCTCTTAATGAGTTACAAGTACTATTACGTCCTTTTGACCAAAACTTTTCAAGGAAGTTTCTGTCCATGTGAAAGTATAAAATATTGACATAAATGTTAATAAGTCATCTGTGGCCGTGCTCAAAAACTTCCCCTTTATAATTGATGTTGCCCATTCCCTTCTCGTGAATTTCCTTTCTTTCACATTCAAACTTATTTTGTCTATTTTCAATTTCACCAAGCTGGATTTCACTGTACATCACATCATTGAAGTACCATTGAAAAATTCGTTCTCCATAGGTCCTGGATTACTTCCATGCACCTCATGTGTGGATCCGACTTGAAAGTCTAATAATGAAATGGTTCTTTGGACCCATTAACCACACGTGGTGATGAATTGCACAATTCTTTGAACTGCGGACATTCTGGACATCTTGCCGACATCAGTCTCAACATTCAACTCTAGCCCTTGAAACTAAGCCGTCCACCTTAAAACCACACGGGCTAGATAATAGAGCGGCACCTAGTGTTGTAGTTATTATTGTTTTCCGATCTGGATACATTTCTTTGCTTCATTGTGTTGTAAGATAACGACACAATTCACTTAGTCGCGATTCTGAATAGATTGTGATATCGATATCACCCTGCGAGAGTATCGCTATTTAATCATTCCAATTGTTTATCTACGCTTCAAGTCGAAGAGTAATATCTCACCTTGTGAAAGTCGATATGTACTCATATCCAGATTTGGATGAAAACAACCCTTAGTAAATGCAGGAGGAAGCAGACACTTACATAAAATGCATGACGAAGTCGGGGAATAGTGAAATAACGCAAAACAAAAACAACAAAAAACAATATCCAGATTGTGGACGATTTATTCGAACCGTAAAATCGATAAAAATCTTGCGAGAGTCGCTATGTACTATGTAGGAACGATTAGAAAAGTAACAATTATAAACTGATTTTTTTGGGTACTTATCAAGTAAACATTTCTACTTGTCAGAGACGAGCAGACAAGCACTTATTTTTAAGTTCTGTGCATAGCACAATAGCAAGCGAGGACGGCGAGAAAACGATGGGGAGACAACATCCATGAATGGACTAACCTACGACCCGAGGAGGTACAAAAAGCAGCGGCAGACAGAGGGGGATGGCGTAGGATTGTGGAGGTGTCAGCAGCTTTCCCCCAACGATCTCAACAGATCATGGGATGAACTGAGCTGAATTGAATATAAAGAAACTAACTGGTTGAATTACTTGTGCTGTTGTTGTTGTTGTTGTTGAATGCTATCAAAATGAGTAGGATTAATGTTTCAGTCATATAAATCATGTCCCCGACCCTGACCCCGCGATGGACGTAAGAAATTAGAAGAAAAAAAGAACGCCGTAATAGAGACAGTAAAAGTAAACCAAATGGTAGATAGCAACACAAAACATGTCTTCGTTATAAATGAAGTTAAAACTTTGACCTTGACCAAGGAAATGGAGAAGAGTATTTAAAATGCGTGTATTCAAAAGAATTGCACGAGCTTCTTTGAAAGTTTGGAAAACAAATACTGGGGTTCTGGAACAACTCAAGGTAGTGATAATACTTCTGAAGGAAGTATACAGCATGAAACAACATTTTTGGCAGTGTTATATTGGAGGAAAGAGTGCAGGACAAGGGAGTCAAAGGGCGGCCGAGGTACAGATGGACAGACAACATCAAGATGTAGTCGGGACACATTTTGACTTGGCATATAAGGCTGCAACACATGCTCTCCATCTGCTCCTCTTCTGTGCCATCTTCTTGAATTCCGCCCACGAGACGTCTCCTGATTTGACTTCCTCCTGGACTTTTCGTTGCAATATGTTTCTTGGACTTTCAACTCATCAGTTTCAGTCAAGCGCAAGTCTGGTTGTATTGTCTTGTTTCTTTCTGGGAGTGTGCCCCAATCCATCCCTCCTTTCCCTCCAAAAGTGTCTTCTGTATCGGTTGTTGCCGTGTTATTTTCCATTATCTCTGGCCTTCTAACACGAATTATGCAACGGGAAACACGTGTTAACGAAGGTCTGCAGTCGGGTTGTGGTACCTTTAGTCACATACTATTTCTCTGATCCATATGACAGGACAGACTTTATATACACATGTGTGTTGTTGTTGTTGTTGTTGTATGCCCATAATAAGTAGGGTTACTCTTTTGTGCGCCCTAAAAAGGACGTTTAGCGGCTGGTTGTCGTAACTTTCCTCACATCTTGAGTGTGATGATGAAGGTAGACCGGGATACTCCAGGCGGTTATGCTATGCTTGGCTTCATCTGCATGTCGATCACTACTATGGGGATCGCGTCAATCCCTCACCGTGTTAGCCAGGCTACCATGAAAACGACATGTTTCCAGTTAGGGCTACGAGGAAGCCGAGGTGAGGGTTTTGGCCAGTATATTTTGCCTGACCCCGACTAACATGTCTGAGCAGTATGTTATGCCTGACCCTGACTACCATGTCTGAGCAGTATGTTGTGCCTGACCCTGACTAACATGTCTGAGCAGTATGTTGTGCCTGACCCTGACTAACATGTCTGAGCAGTATGTTGTACCTGACCCCGACTAACATGTCTGAGCAGTATGTTGTGTCTGACCCTGACTAACATGTCTGAGTAGTATGTTGTGCTTGACCCTGACTAACATGTCTGAGCAGTATGTTGTGCCTGACCCTGACTAACATGTCTGAGCAGTATGTTATGCCTGACCCTGACTAACATGTCTGAGCAGTATGTTGTGCCTGACCCCGACTAACATGTCTGAGCAGTATGATGTGTCTGACCCTGACTAACATGTCTGAGCAGTATGTTGTGCCTGACCCTGACTAACATGTCTGATCAGTACGTTCTGCCGGACCAAACGTTAGTCTTCCTCTCCTACGTTACCTTTTGTGTTAAATAGCCTAATCTTATTCTCCACAGAGAATGCTGTCGAGTTCCATATTGGGTGAAGAGATTTGAAAAGTAAACCTGGCCTTGTTAATCTTGGCGTTAACATCCTGATTTGTTCCTCTCTCTTTAACAATGTTACTTCCCAGATGGGTACAACTTTGCACTCAATTATTACTTAAATTAACTTAACTTGACGTCTTTATACTGGGTTAGATTACTCTGCAGAGTCGGTATACAGCCAGTTTCATTTATATCTCTTTGCTCTAATAGTTATGGGTATCGAATCTATTTTAAATGCATTAATTGTCCTTGTCTCCACTAATTTCCGTGGCAATGCATTCCAAGCATTCATCACTCTCTGACCGAAAAAAATGTCCGAATATCTAACCTGGACCTTTCTTTAGTTAATTTGTAGCTATGCTCTCTTGTTCTTGTAGGTAGTTTTAAATTAAGAAAAAAAACTTGTTATAGTCTAATTAATCCGTTCCTTTGATTAACTTGTAACATGTATTAAGTCACCTCGAATTCTTATTTGGTCATTTATCGCTATGCTGTCTATTCGTATGTTGTTCATTCTCATTTCCTTTATTTTGTCCACACTAATCTTGGCTTGGCTTGGCTTCGTTCGTTCTCAATCTCCCACTACCAAATCCTGAAAGGGCTTAAGTAGCAGAATGTAGTCTAGAGAACGGAATGCGCTGTGTCGTAGTTTACAGCTTGACTGCGATATTTGCACCAATCGGTCTAACACATCCGACTTCAGCAAGCATTTTTTTAGTATCGGGTTAGCATTCCCTCTTCGATCCCTTCTCCTTAGCCAGTCTTCCCTGCTGCAGCATGTTATCCAGGATCACCTCGGTCCACACTAATCTGCAATCTCACCTTTGCTGTTAAAAAGAATAATTAAATGCTATCAGTCTTATTGTATGAAGTAAAAACTTGAACCCTGACAAAACAATGAGAAGAGCGTTGAGGCCTGTGAAATGTGAGTCTTCAGAAGACTTGAATGAGTTTCTTGGAAAGATAGGAAAACAAATAATGAGGTCCTGGAGCAACTCAAGGTGGAGATGACGCTTCTGAAGGAAAACAAAATATGTTTTTCATGTCAAGCGGCGACATGGCAGCCTACTGAAGGTTAAAGGGGAGAGTGGAGGGCGAGAGAGTCAGAGGGTGGCTGAGGTACAGGTGGACAGACAGCGACATGATGTGGTCGTAACACAGTCTGACTGACTGTACCGACCTGACGCGGGAGAGAGACAGATGTAGAGACATTACAGGCAGTCTCCGATGCGAAGACGGCACTTGATGATGATGATGATGATAATAGATGGAGCACAGCAGCGGCGATCTGGTACCCTTAAGATAAAAAGAGACCACGAGAAAGACTTCCAATGCGTTGGTCAGACTCCCTGGCTGTCCGCAACAACATTCGAGACGCCTCACAGGAAGGCCCACTAGACTTCCGTGGTCCAAGACAGGTCCCCTGGGGACGAAGTTGGGACCCGCAGCTACGCTGAGCAACGGGTCATCAAGATCAAGAGATTAATACTCGTATTTGACTCGTGTTTGTGAAAACAGACTTGGCCATCCCTATTCTCTTCTTGATTTGCATTTTGCATTTTCCATCCTCCATTATTATATTTCCAAGATAAGAGAAACTCTTAACCTGTTCCAGTATTTGACCTTTTATGTTTAACTGCAGTGTAAAGTAGACGGGTTTTTGTATGTCAGTTACTATAATTGTCGTTTTCTCAGTGTTAATGTCCAATACAGACACATGACCTTTGTCCTTTAACTGAATCCCCAATACATGTCGTTCTTGTTCGCTTTCTTTTAACAGACATGTGCCATATACGTAACTATAATTTATAATTATTGACACACTTCCCCGTCAATTTCCTCTACTGGTTGAAAAATGTCTTATGTGTAATGTTATGTAATGGCGGACAGAACATAAATAATCTACGATAGGCTGATGAGATTGTATTGATAGCCCAGAATGAAACAGGCTTTGCGAGAAATGGTAGACATGGTAGTTCAAAAAAGTGAAAACAAAGGCATCAGCTTAAATATACGAAATCGGAAGTGATGGTAGTGACGAAGAAACCCGACTCTAAAAAATGCTGCGTCAAGGCGAAATGGGACCGAATTGAGACAAATTAACCCGTTTACATACCTGGGCACATAAATAACATCAGATGGAAAATGCGATTACGAAATAAAATGCAGAATAGCCTAAGTAAAATCGGTCTTCCAGACCATGAAATGAATATTGTGCAACAAAACATTGTGGTTGGAACTGAAAAGGAGAGTCCTTGGATACGACGCGGAACCAGTACTGAGATAATGCAGTGAATCATGGACAATTAGCAAACAGCCTTTAGAAGCAGATCGTTAGAAGCAACGGGGATGTGGTTTTACAGAAGAATGCTGCGGATCCCATTGACTGCAAAGAACAGTAATGATACAGTTCTCGAGGAGACACAAACACAAAGACAACTTATTGCAATGCTCAGAACAAGGCAGTCATCCTTTTTTTGGGCATGTTATGAGAAGAAGCAGCTTGAAGCACGTCGAGAGAACGGGAAAGATAGCAGAAAAGAGAGACAGAGGAAGGCCGAGAGAGAATGGCGTGGGCGACAATCAACATCAGTTGGTAAACAACACACGTGATAGAAATGGATGGAAGTCTATGACCGCCAACTGGCAGGGCATCTGATGATGATGATGTAATGGTAAACAGACCAGTGGACATTAAGAATCATTGTCGCCCTCCTCTTTTCTTTTACATTTATATATGGTGAGTAAATCTTATCAGATCGTACAATGGCAGTTTGTTCCCAGTGCAGCCTCCACGCGGTGATCCTGGATAAAAGGCTGCAGCAGGGCAGACTGGCTAAGGAAAATGGATCGAAGAGGGAATGCTAACCTGGTACTCAAAAAATGCTTGCTGAAGTCGGATGTGTTGGACCGAAAGGTGCACATATCGCAGCCAAGCTGTAAACTACGACACAACGCATTCCGTTCTCTGGACTACATTCTGCTACTTCCTTTCAGGGTTTGGTAGTGGGAGATTGAGAACGAACGAAGAAGAAGAAGAAGAAGTTCCCAGTGTAGGTTACTAGGTATTCAGGAGACCAAGATAATTATCACTGATAAGGCAAAAACCAGACCCAAAGTTCTCATAGAGAAGCAAGACGTCAAAAACATGACAAGTGTTTAATATCTCGGCACGACTTTAAGCAATAACGGAGATTGCCAAAAAGATACAGGAAGAGGTATGGCCATGGTACTGTTCCTGTTCATACCTCGTCACACCTTCCCGGCACACCTGCTGTCGTCGCCGCTGTAACATATCCAGTGTCGGCATGAGAGGGGCATATCTCGCAGAGACTTTACTATACCCAAGCAGGGCATGGATAATGTGATGCATTCGTTCAATCGAAATCAAAAGGATTGTTGCGATATCTTTCTGCTTGACACGGCGACTTTTGTCCACTCAAGTTTGGTGCTGTGCATCTACAGCTGTGATCGGTCGTCTGCTTCGAGCATTACCATGCCGGTTCATCGTGGCCGGATTGCCATCTTTGGCAGTACTGACATTCACACAAGGCGTTACCATGTATCGCAGTCATCCTTCGGTACATGTCGATGGACACACAACCTTCGATGCATGTCGATGGACACACAACCTTCGATGCATGTCGATGGACACACAACCTTCGATACATGCCGATGGACACACAACCTTCCATGCATGTCGATGGACACACAACCTTCCTTTGTCAGGAATTCAATCACAGCACGTTACTTCAACCGTACATTTACTTAGGCCGTCATTTTACTTTCTGCTTGGGGGTGCGTCACGTTCCAGGTGCATGCCACTAAATGCCTCTATAGTCACTTATTTAGAGATTATTTTCACACAGGTGTCACGTGGCTCTGTTGTCATAGTTATGGCGCTGGAGGTAAAACTTTTAAAATCACTCGTATAAAGATTTTAAAAAGTTTTAGTATCTTTTAGCAAAAAAATTATATCACATTTATTTTAAATTACATGCGATTACAGGACAATTTCTTACGGTAAATGTTATTCAATAAGATATGTACCATTGTGGTTCAAAGTTTCATTTGTTCTATAAGCTATTGATACAAGTAGTCTACCATGACATTAAAGTTCTCAGCTTAACAAATGAGACTGCGTTTCGGGAAATTTTGTGTCATACCTGAATCAGGCTCTTCAAATAGAATTCGATATTGATGTCACAGTTAAGTAGAACGTTACGAAAGGTGCCATTTATAATACAGCAATAGCCACGTTTGGCATGAAGGAATGGGCCAGTCACGACTGAAAAGAACTGCTGCTTCCAGATAGGTTTGCGTACAGTAGTGATGGGATTTGGTGTTGTTATGGCGTTTATTGAGTCTCCTCTCATCTTTGTTTTGGCTATTTCTACAAAATGTCTTTGCTTTAGTCTCCCTTTTCCAAATTCATTTAGTCTCTGGGGGCATAGGATATGAACGCTCCCACTTCCATAAAGATTGATGGCGTCACTCTGGAGGTCATCAAAAGCTTCAACGACATCTTCGATGGAAATCCTCTATGGGCAGCTGGGCACTGGAGCTAGAAGAAACGGCCGTTTAACACTGCGTTTCAAGGACGTACGCAAGAGGGACATGAAATCATGCGACGTTCCACCCGAAAGTTGGGAAACGAATGCTCACGATCGAGCCATTTGGAGACAGTCAGTTGGAAGGAGCATAGTAATTGCCGACGCTTGTAGAGGCCTTCTGCCTGGGGAGGAAAGAGAAATACTGAAGAGGTCGGGGACACCCTGGCACGTTAGCCTCCTCAGCATGGCTGTACGATCTGCGACAGGGACTAACTCGTAGATCAGATTTACAATCATAGCAGACTGTGCCGAAATACAGGAGACAGAGCTGGACAAAACCCACACGGTGCCACTGACATTGTCTACATTAACCGAGACGCCAATGATGATGGTCTCTCCATTCCGCCCTCATGGATCGTTTAATGAGTGTCTTTGCTTCTTTATAGCAGTTCTCAGAACAATCTCTCTTTGCATCTTTATAAAGCAGTTCTCCGTACAATCTCTCTTTACTTCTTTATAGCAGTTCTCATAAAAATATCTTTGATAAATACCAAAAACAAAAATCGAAACAAATTTGAAATGTCAGCCACCCCTGGTCTCAACTACTTCGGATTATCCCCGCTCTACTAGGATACTACAATTAGAATGTTCCTGAATGTTCATGGCCCTAATTTGTTTACGACATGCTAATCCTACTTGCCACACCAAGAGGAGGTCAACAAGATTAAACGCACGTGGATCCTAATATAATCTCAAACAAAACGCTTTTTTATTTTATAATATTATAACAATAATATTACTCATACTTGTTATATACAACCAATATATATTTTATTGCAATAATTATTATGTACAGTTTTCATCAATTTAGCTAGTGTATTATTTGTTATCCGATAACACTTTTCAGAAATGCGAGACTTACTTGTTACTAAATATAGCCTTGCCAGTGCGTCATCCCTCTGCACTTCTGACCAAAACATGTCAACTTTGTCTCGATCAATTTCTAACCTGTCGTCAATTTACTTCCATTCTGAATACCATATACGTTGGTTTATGTTTATAGAACATAATTTAACTTGTTGGGCGCATATTAGAGCGGTGAAATAATGCCTAAGAATAAGAATTTCAAGAAACGTGGAGGTATGTAGTTTCCTTTACAAACCACAACACATGTTGCGCCATCTTTGTGAAAATGTGATTTGTAGGGTCACGAATGTCGCAGCATGCCACTGCTAGCATGGTACACCATACAGTGATACGCACTGTATTAACTATATATTAGTGATCATAATGGCTACACAGTTTCAAATAAATACCCATATTTTCTATTGCTTCAGCGGATAGCATTGCAAGACAAATGAATCGTCACGACTGAGACATGTTTCAGCAAGTTGAAGTGTCAAGTCACTTGACTTATTATTGAATTGAGTGTCTCAGATTCTGTACTGTAGAGTGTCTGTGTCTAACGTCTTATCATGATTCATGAACAATTATTGAAATCATCATGATCAATTATTTAATATATTGAATGTATTGACTATTTTATTCATTTTAATTAAATTCAAATTGTAGACTAACGAAGCTCATTAATTACTAAATTAGAGCTATTATATTAAGTATTAGTATTATTCTAATCTAGACCACAGTAATATTTTTTAGTAGGGCAGAGATCAGGTAATCCAGCTGATCAAGAAGAAAGATACATCCATATTTTCACGTCTTCCCTGTGCTCTTAGAAAATTAAAGTCTGTATTACAATTTACAGTAAACTTTATAGCAATCTGGCCAGCGAGATGGGGATCGACCAGAGTGTAAATGTAATATTAGTAATAATTTAAATAAATTCCAAGTGGTGAGCCTACTGAGAAACTTCACATTGTGATTGTGAATCAATTTGTGATTACACAACAATCAACATTGTTGATTACACTTATATAAATCAGTATTAATTCAACAGCCATATCCAAGAGGTCTCAAGTCCATTTTTCTCAGCGAGTACACCTTGGGGATTTAATTAATATAGGTGTCCTGGGTCCATATATTAAATTTCCTTGACAAATAAAGAGGAGCCACTAATAAGTAACCTACTACCAAAGAAACAGTAAAGAGTTAAAAGACTACACGTGAAGGGAAGTGAAACTCTGGGGGTGGGGCCAAACACTTTGAGAGTCAAAAGTGTTAACTCAACAACTGGGAAAATGTAGATTGTCCTGAAAAGGTCACTATGGTACTTGAATGCAGAATTTGAATAACAACTGAATTTATAAAGTAGATCTAATTATCGATTTATTAGGTAGACTATAACTATGAATTGATTTACATTTAAACAGACAAATTATGATATTGTACCATGCAAATATATATCATATATAAAAATTGTGTAGATCTACAAAGTTAGATTAAACATTTACAATTTAAGAAAAATCAGCATCAGCTGTTAACATTTCAGCATAGACTTTAAATAATAATATAATAGATCTAAATTAAAATGTAATATCGTACTGTCCACAGTAACCCACACCATGATCAATGAAAGCCAACCTTCCTCTTGGTGCATCTCACCAGCATACACATTCCTGGGGTACTTTTTCTCTCTCTCTCTCTCAGCGTAACCACTTAATCATAGTTCCCTCTCATATACTGTTCTCAATGTATTTTTTAGGTAATATTGCTTTCTCTTCTGCTTGAAGATTTCATGTGAGCGCCTGTCTCAGTATCTGGCTATGTTGGACGGATATGAGCAGCAAAGATGGCACTATATCGGCTGCAGTTCTAACATTGGTCTGGTGTTTGGCGAGATTGGCGTCCTTCGCATTAATTGCAGACAGTGTCGGTTTTGGTATGGACTGAAATGTAGACGCGTGGCTATAATTATCTAAAACATGTCGTATGACCTCTTGCGGTTAAGGAATGAAACACACAATGATAGATGTCATCCCGACTCTGCTACCTTGTGGGATACCAGTTTACGGGAAAGGCTTCAGTAGTATAACCTGAGGAAAAATCAGCATCCAGTCATCTCATTAATGTCTTGGTGGCGAAAGGTAGCTGAGGACGAGAGAATGAGGTAGACAAATGGTGCAGGATCTTCCTCACTATAATCCAAATTACTGCGTAAGTCATCCTTTCAGTGGACACAGCAAGAGAAAGGACTGTTCACGTGGCTGAACAGAGAGAGTGGTCTTCATTACATGTGATGGAGGAACATCAATCAATCAATGTAGGATGCTGCCTTCCTAAGCATATGCCCTATCCAGCTCCATTTTCTCCTCTTAGTTTGTTCCAGTGGCTGTTGTTGACTTTCCATGTCCTACCACGATATGCCCATTATCCTTCATAGGCTTCTGTTAACGAAGGACTAAAGTCTTTGTTGTATTACCTCTGTGTTTTGACTCCATACAACAGCACCAACTTGACACTGGCGTTGAATAGTCTAACTTTAATTTGAATCTTTATTTATTTAGATTTTGATATATTGTCTTTTGTGAGGAATGCCATTCTTGCCTTTCCAATTCTTTTCTTTGCATCTGTACCTTTTGATGTGTCAATTGTGCTGCCCAATTAGGCAAAGGCATCCATCTATTCCAATGGCTCTCGCTATATCATGATTTGTTCTTTGTTAATGGGGTTGATTTTAAGATGCTTGAATTTCTTCATATTGGCTAATAGGTCTTTCACCCTGTCAAGTTTCTCTTGCATATGCTATGGGACAAAAGTACCAGATCATCAGTACCTCCAATTGTGGTCACAGTAGCCAATGAATATCAGTTCACTTTCAATCATTTGATGTCTTCATTATCTATAGTCAACACAAACAGGAAGGGTGGGAGAAAACATCCATGTCTCAGTCATTATTAACACATTTACTACTGAATTGAATAACATGTGGAGGCATAAGTAATATTTATTTATTTGTGTCACCTTGAGACGTTTAGAAATTAAGCTGTAGTTTTCTTCATTGTGACAATCTTAACAATCATTTTGAATGTACTTATTTTTTAACAAGCTACTAGATAAAGGGAGCAACGTAGCGCAGTGGTTAGCGAGCTGGCTTTGCATCTGAGTGGTCCTGGATTTATTTCCTAGTTGAGGCGGAAATGTTTATTCAGACCGCTCCCGGATCGATCCAGCCTTAAATGGGTACCAGTTCAGTCCGGGAAGTAAAAGCGGAGAGAGAGAGAGGAGATGGCTACTGCCCTCATATAGCTGAGCCTTTGAAATGTGAGATCGCTAACATCTCACACCCCTACGGCAGTAATGCTATGGGTTACTTAACTTTACTAGATAAACATCTCTGGTGCTGTGAGTGGTGTATGGTAGTTAATTTAAATATTGAAAGTGTTTTTATAGCAGATAACATTTGTTGTTCCCACCAGGGTTCCTACTCATGGACCTGCACACTTTGATTGGACAAAAACTTGCTGGGTGTGAAGTAACCACCTGATTTGAAAGAAAGTTCTGGAAATCATACCCTAAATGTGACATACGAAAAATATATAGAGTGAATAGCACATTTTCCCAAGGATCAGAAAATCATTGTTTATATTACATAGCAGTTTGTGTTTTCAGGTGGTAAAGCTCAAGATGGCACTGCGGCGGTACCCTTGCCCCGCCCTAAAACTGATGATGACGATAATAATGAAAGTGTAACGGACAAGTGGAGTACACAGAGTGTGTTGTCGAATGATTCAAGCTGGCCAGGTTCAGGTAATGGCTATTTTGTTCATTCACAGCCTGATTCAGGTCAGCTGGTGAACTTGTATGAGTGTATAAACCAAATGCTCTAAAATATGAATTTTGCAGAATCTGCAGCTTGTTATTGCTATCTATTTTCTCTTATGTCACAGCACATATGATGCATAAACAGTTATCATGATAGACTAGATAGAAAAATACTCTTGACAATTTTAGAAGATTAAGGAATAATAGGACATCTATTCGATAACTTCAGAGATGCTGAGAGCAGTGCATGGGCTGGAGCGGTAAACAAACCTTAGCTGACTGCTAGCGTCAGGACCAGAGAACCAGACCTACCGAGGCCCTTCACCTCCATGCAGTGATCCTGGATAACAGGCTGCCACAGAGTGTCTGGCTAAGGAGAAGGTATCGAAGAGGAAAGGCTAACCTGGTACTCAAAAATGCCTGCTGAAGTGGGATATGTCAGACCAAAAGGTGCAAATATTGCAGTCAAGATGTAAACTATGGCACAACGTATTCCGTTTTCCTGACAATATCCTGCTACTTACTTGCAAAGCCCTTTTCGTGGCTTGGTAGCAGGAGATTGAGAACGAATGAAGAAGAAAAATAAAATGTGAGAGCACAGTAACATATTAATACAAATGTAATAAGAACAGTTGATGGATCACAGTTGTTTTTTAAATAACCGCAGGAGTGTGTTAAGGATGTATGCCCGCACCATTGCTGTTTGATGATCCAAATATGGTAAAAATACATGGTCAAAATAACAGCAGAAGTCAGTCATATTGCAACACCAGAAGTGGACTTCAATACACAAACTACGTTTTTGCAGATGACCAAAGCCTAATGTGTGATGATAAAGATTGACTTAACAATCATATGTGTGCTTGGCTCAGCCTGTGAAAAATGTAATGATTAGTACATCAAAGACAGAAACTATGTCCACTATACATCAGTGTAAACAAAATTAGACATAAGCAAGCCTAAATGGTTCATATATCTGGGAAGTATTGATAGAGAAAGTGGAACTAGATATCAGAAAGCCTCTGCTGTTACCTATCAACTGTCACTACCACTTAAACACCCGAACATCAGCTGAAAAATAGTATATTTATGCCAACTCTCTGCTACCAATGTTAAACTTCATACTTGAAAAAACAGTATATTTATGCCAACTCTCTGCTACCAATGTTAAACTTCATCCTTTAAAAAAACAGTATATTTATGCCAACTTTCTGCTACCAATGTTAAACTTCATCCTTTACCACGGCCCAGGAGTGGAAAATTACAACTTGTGAAATGAAATACCTAAGAGTAGTTTTTGGTGTCACCAGGAGAGATAGAATAAGAAATGATATTAGAAATATGGTGGGAACTACACTTTGTCCTGAATACATTTCAACGCTGAAAATGTGATGGTTCGGTCATCTCACGAGAATGCAACCTAATCAACTACTACAGCCTGCTTACAGGAAAAGATGATCTGGCTTCAGGGCATGAGGAAGACTGGGTGTCAGATGGATAGATGGCAGAGAAATCATATAAGATGTGATGCAACACACTTGGCCCAAGAAATCCAACTTAAGCCTTCTGGTTTCAAAATGTGTTATTTTGAATTGGCTCAAATTTCTTTGTCGTTCGTACTCAAAACTCCAACTACCAAGCCCTGAAAAGGGCTTTGCAAGTAGCAGGATGTAGCCTGTAGAACTGAATGCGCTGTTTCCTGGTTTCAGCTTGACTGCGATATTTGCATATTTTGGTCCGACACATCCGACTTCAGCATGGCATCTTTGGATACCAGGTTAGCATCACTCTTTCTTCTTCTTCTTCTTCTTCTGCGTTCATTCTCAATCTCCCACTACCAAACCCTGAAAGGGCTTAAGTAGCAGAATGTAGTCCAGAGAACGCAATACGTTGTCATAGTTTACAGCTTGACTGCGATATTTGCACCTTTTGGTCCAACACATCTGACTTCAGCAAGCATTTTTTGAGTACTGGGTTAGCATTCCCTCTTCGATCCCTTCTCCTTAGCCAGTCTGCCCTGCTGCAGCCTGTTATCCAGGATCGCCGCGTGGAGGTGTAGAAGGGTCTTGGCAGCTTTGGTTCGCTGGCCCTGACGTTAGCAGTCAGCTATGGGTTGCTGACCATTGCAGCTCATGCGCTGCTCAGCGTCTTGATCCTGCATCCCTCTTTGATTCCATCTCTTTAGCCAGTCTGCTCTGTTGCAACCTGTTATCCAGAATCACCATATGACGGCGGAGAAGGGTCTAGCAGTACTGGGTCGCTGGCCCTGAAGCTAGCAGTCAGCTTTGGATCGTTGACCGATACAGCGTATGCACTGCTCAATATCTTTATGTCTGACACAAATTTGACAAGCGCAAATCAAGGGCAAGCCTGAACATTATAGTTGATATATAAATATCTTTAAAAGCATTCAGTGAACATGATTGGAACAGTATTTCCCTCAAAGCCAGTCTAGGGATTAAACTCTAATTGTAGATGTCTGCACTGGCTAGCTGAAACACATATTATATTTGACATTTTTGAAGCATGTGTACATTTGTTGTTTTGTACAGATCCGGCAGCAGTTGGGGATGAGGACTCGGAAGGTACAACAGAACAGGAAAATTTTGAAGATCGCTTCTCTGAGTGTTTGGATGGTCTGTTGCAAAAAAGGTACCAGAATGTGGGAGAATTAAGTAATGATTAACACACACACCCACACCCCCCACCTCTTTTGGGAAGGCTGCGCTAAATCATTTAACAGTGATGTTCTCTGCAGCACTTTTTTTGTTGGCCATGTTGTGTCTAACCGAATAGAGTTCTCCATAGCCAAGCATGCCATCATGCATGAAATGTGCTGTGGACCTATTCTATTCCTAAGACGCTCCGTTGTCCACACATTGATTTGAAACAATACGTGGTATAGAGATGCTGAGCTGTGTCAATGCAGCAGTTGATGGTCAGGGGGCAGGTTATAAATTTGTATTTTGACATTCTGATTCTTTACCTGTGCCTCTCTTGAGAGACACGGAATCACTCACTGCAACCAACTTATGCAAAATCTCCACAGTTCTGACATACGCCGTTTGTCCTTGGTGAATGATGCAGATAAGGCAAAACATGGATGAGCAGGTCACATTGCAGTGAAACAATGGTCGAGGAAGTACGGCGAAGCACAAAGAGACAGCGGGGAAGACTTCCAATGTGTTGGTTAGACTCCCTTGCTGTACTTAAAACACCTGAGATGCTTCTGGTGGAGTGTTTACCACTCACCAGACCTGTGTGGCCCAAGAAGATCAAGAGAGAAGATTCTTCACGCCAGAAACATTTTCCTTTGTTGTGAAACATTTTTTGGTCCATCATGTAGTGTCAAGTCACATCCATTTTGTTTTCTCATGTAGTGTTAAAGTCACTTTCATCTTTGTTTTCTCATGTAGTGTCAAGTCACGTGTTACAGCTCTGCAAGGTATTCAAAGTGCACTCCAGAAGAAGTATGTGGCAGAATTTCTGACAAACAGGTAAAAATTACAGATTATTTTTTTACTGTCTGGACATACCTGAAGATATGTACTGGAAACTTTAAGACAATAGGCTATCCGTTTTACAGAAAATCTGACGATATCATGAACCATTTACAGAGGATGCCCATATTACATTCAGCTCGAATAGGTAAATCTGACATAAAAGCTGCAGCCGCACAGGGTTATATGGTCTTAGAGTAACTTTTTATAGTATTTTAGTGGTCTTCAAAGTTTTGTGCTTTAGTGAGAGGCAAGTGAGACCAGTTGTCTCATAGCAAAAAGATTGGTTTAGGAACTGATAGTGGTTTGACCCAGTATCATCTAGCTGTAAAAATGGGCACATGACTGCTCTTATGGAAACCAAGTAAGCAGGAAAGAACAGTTTACCCCTAACTAGTTAGACTAAAGATCTAGCTTAATGAAAGCAAGGAAGGGAACAAGTAATCCCCACCTGGTTGACTCGGGATCTAGCTTAATGGAAGTAAGGAAGGGAATAAGTCACCCCACCTGGTCAGATGAAGGATCTAGCTTAATGAAAGCAAGGAAGGGTACAGGTTACTTCCACCTGGCCAGACTCAGGATCTAGCTTAATGAAACTAAGGAAGGGTACAGGTCACCTCACACCCCACCTAGTCAAGACTGAAGACCTAA
Organism: Ariolimax columbianus; assembly: GCA_036924085.1. Classification (NCBI taxonomy): domain Eukaryota; kingdom Metazoa; phylum Mollusca; class Gastropoda; order Stylommatophora; family Arionidae; genus Ariolimax; species Ariolimax columbianus. Next base: position 41,884,769 of record JAVGWX010000009.1, read on the forward strand.
CTTAATACAAGCAAGGAAGGGAACCATTCGCCCCACACCCTACTTAGTCCGACTAACAGCCTAGCTCAATGAAAGCAAGTAAGGGCACAGGTCAGACTCAAGATCTAACTCAATATAAGCAACAAAGGAAACAGATCACATCACACCTGTTCAAACTCAAGATCTATAAATATTTTTTGACTTCATCCCATTCCGGCAGATTTTGCTGTGGGATTATTTTTACCTGCAGCTGCCAGATGCTTGTTTATGTTAGAATGAACACAATATTTAAAATATGATTACTTGATTCCTGTGGCGTGCCCATGTTTGTTTTTGCAATTTTTAATAGCAAATTTAAAATGATCGTTCTACGCACACACTTTTCAAAGGCAGCCGTATGCTCTTGCTTTGATATTTATAAAATTTGATTAGGTACAAGATGTTCATAACCCTTTACACCCTAAGCCTCAAGATCAGGAAATAATATCCTGCTCCTAAGCACAAGATAGATTACTCATTTTCACACACATACAAATGAAATATAGATACACTTTCAGAGAAATATAACTTGTGTTTGTGATAAATAATGGACATTAAAAAATGTGAAACACAAAAAAAGTAGTTTTTCTGAAACTTTTTAGTGCTGTATACATATTGCCTCCACATATGTCATGTTTGACTGTTCTTTTCTACAACCATACTAATCTGAATAAATGTCAAATGGCATTATCCCTAGCATTGGACAGTAATCAATAAGCATCCACACATTTCTATTAGAACACTGAAAACAGGTTTTTTTGGTGCTGGTAACTGAGCCAGTCTGTGATTGTCTGAAACATTTTCCGGTCTTCAAGAAACACTTGGAGAGAGTCCAATATTTGATGTCATTATGGACTTGTAAAAGATTCTACAGTAATGACATGTGAAAAGATAGATAGTTAGAGGCAGGTGAGCTTCTACTGGCACAAGGGTAAAATTACCATCCTTTCTGACTAAGTGGTTGTATACTTACTTACTTACTTAGTCGCTCCTCTTCTACCGTGATATGTAGAGGTAGTGGTTGTATAGCTGTAGCTTTTACACTGAAGCAAATTCTCAGAAAGTTTTACAGAAGAAAAGTACTGCTATTTATTGAGGTGAACAGCTGCATTATTGATAATTATGTAATTGACAATGCTATTCTGCAAGGGCTCGTTTATGTTTTCAATGTAGAGCATAACATTCAACATGTAGCCAGTTCCGTAACGCAATGGTGGTAGACTTTCCACGAAAATATTGCTTTAAAAAGGCCTGCCATTTAACTCTTAACCCTTTGAACCCTGGTCACCTGGCCTGTAAAACCCCACTCCCCTTGGCTCCTGAAGAAGAAAAGCCAAAAATGGACACCTGAACAAAACTAGTTACAATGACAAAACTAAGTGATCTGTTCCAATTATTTTATCTCAAATAGACTGACCTAATCATCTCCAATATTCCTGCTTATTATGCCAGTCCTCCCAGCATGTAGACCCATCCTTTAGGCACAGATAAGTTTCACAATGTTTACACCAACATTTTGTCTTGACTTGTTTGAATGGTTTGTCTTTATAGGCCATGTTTGGGAAGTCCTTGACATGCTTGTTAAATTTAAATGAGCATACTACACAAACATTATTTCCTGTAGCTTTTGGAGACATTTGTGGATGATGGGAACCAACATTTTGCAGTCTCTGTTGTGCCTCGACACGGTTGTGAAGTTTTGCAGTAGCTGTTCTATAATCCCCAATGAGGGATAAACAAACTTCGTTCATGAACATCCCAAATTTCCTGTAGTGTCTTCGTGTTGTATTGTGGGGACTATAATGATCCATAAGTATGTAGGCATTATTACATGCCCACATAAAGAATTTCACAATTAGCCTCCTAGGCCAGCGATAATGCCGTCTTGTCTTGTTGAGACGACAAATTTGATCGTTGACATCTGTGCCCCCCGTGAAAGCATTATAGTCAATACAAAGTTGAGGAGTAGGAACATCTACAGCTGTTCTATCATTTTTTCTCCTTCTAACAGTTCCAATTTCTGTTGGGTTGTGGTAGTTATATATAAAATTTACAGGTCTTTGGTCCATCCAGACAAGGCATACAATGTTGTTATGACAAATAAATTCTAAATAACCCCTGTCCATTTTCTTCTTTCCTGCCAGTACTTTAGGATAAAATTTCCCATTTGTCATTGCTGTACCTACAGCAAGTGTACCATAATCAGTGTACAACTTGTCAAAGAGAGTTACACTGTTGTAGAATCTGTTCAAAACAACAATATGGTTTTTGTGGACCAAATTCCCAGAAGTTATAATTCTAATGACGCTACCAACAACACCAAGATTTGGAATAATATTGTCTGCTTTTCCAGTGTAGATTTCCAGATTCAGAATATATCCAGAGCTTGCTTCACAAGCCATGTAAACCTTTATTCTCCACTTTATGGGCTTTGACTTGATATACTGTTTGAAGGCAAGCCTGCTCTTCGAGGGGATCATTCCTTCGTCTAAGCTCATGTGCTGTGAAGGCGAATAATAGTGCCAAAATTTTGGTTCCAACATAGGCCTTACTTTGTACAGTTTATCTGCTTTATCCAAAGCCGGATCCTCATCAACAAGATGAAGAAAAGTCCAGAGAGCAAGGAAGCGATCACGGTCCATCACAGTGCGGAAACCAGGAGTATGAGACACGAAGTTAGCAGACGAGCTAGACCCGTACTCCTCGCAACGTGGTTTACTCACACTGTGTTCCATTTGAAGACGCAGTCCAAAGAATGCTTTCATCTCTGGCACTACTACACTTAAAAAATTGTTTGCATAGTAGCTGGTTGGTTTCTTGCTTCTCACCTGCTCAGCGCGTCGAGTTGTCTGCTCACACAAATTGTGCCAGAAATCATTATCCAGGAAAAGTTCCAAAAATTCACTGGCTTTACTTTCTGGATTAATAGATTCTCAAATGTTCTTAGGGCCTATCTGCTCCATAAATGTTGTGTCTACTGCAGACACAGGTCTGAATATATTTATTGGAGACCAACCTGCATCAAATTTACTAGAGACACTACATGGGAGACGCCCACTTCCATGCCCCTGTAAAACATCCTGATCGCTAGAAAAATCAGGAACAGGGTAAGAAGTAGCTTCATCAGAGTTTAATGAACACATGTTATCACTCAAATGATCATCTGATTCAACTTCTAAATCAGTTTAAGAATACTTGCCATCTAAATCTAATTCATTGTCCTCCTAATCATTGAGAACAATCTTTACAGCTTGTTCCATTGTTAGCCTTTTAGAACGCTCATTTACTGGTTTTTCTGCATGTCTTTTCATCGTGAAAATATTGTAAAAATTTGTCGCAATGTGATCAGTTCATGGGCGCCACCATTTTTAAGTAACATTCCAGAAGTAGTATGCATATTCTGCTGTGTCTATCCATACTATGCTCGTTCTTATAAGATACTTGTGCTCTACCGGTGACTTGGTGGGTGGAGCTTTTGCATACAGCAATTTCTACTTTTTGCACACCGGCTTGACATTTTAGACACTCCTCCATTCATGCATACAACACTTAAAATTTATTCCAATATCACAACAAATAAAAAAGTTGCAGATAAAATAAGACGAACATCCATTTCTTGTTGATTAAATTCAGGATTCTATAGATCATAATGAAAAATGTCGAAAGAATCTAAAGGGTTAAACTAATCATGTATTCAGCACTTGTCTGTCAGGCTTGTGAATAAAAGAGGTAGAGGTAGTAGCTTCTAGGCCTAGACTTCCGTTAATTCAGACTCACTAGCAATGGTCTCAAATTTAGTATCTGTATCAGAATCTACATTGTGCTGACATTTGCATTCACAATAATATCAATGCCAGATTCAGAATCACTTTCATCACTACTGGCATTTTTCCCACTATTGAGCACATTTTTCATATCCTGTTGCTGAATTATAAAAATGACAAAATTTCATGATTTTCAGATTAAAGAACAACTTTGAAAAATTATAAATTTCCTCATAGACTTGATATTGGACATCTTAGTCTCTACAAGGTTGTTAAAAAACATGAAAGTTTTGTTTCTTGTAAAAATAAGCCCACTCTATTTATCCTTACTAAAATTAATAGGATTTCATTGCTGGTTTTTAGAGTATTATGGTGCATAGACGAGATTTTTGCAGCTGGTTTTGGCCGCATTGGGTGTAAAGGGTTTATGCTGCTATATTATTGTCAGAAGGCAGGCCTTTGGTCAGTGTTTTCTTACAATTCTGTTAGCTTAAGAATTAAGGAGTCTTTCTGTGCATACAGGTTTTTATTCTAATGGTTTTCAAGGAAGGAAACTCTGGCAGATGGTGTTCTCAAGTGTTTGCGGAAGGGCAAAGGGGATGAGCAAGCTATAGCTGCTGAATGTCTCAGCTTAGTGGCAGTACAGCTGGGTTCTGAGGCTCAGTCCATGTTTACAGCAGCACTGCCAGTTCTCACCTATATCATGACAGACAATGCTTCACAATACAAGGCGAGAGGAGCATGTGCCACTTCACTAGCCACCTGCTGTTTGCTGTGCTGTGATGATTTGGAGGTACTGTCGTGGCTAGTTTTGTGTTTGTATTAGGTGTTTTATGTCGGTGAAATGTTAAATACTCTTCTTCCTCGCTAACTCCCTTCACCACCAGATTTTCTATTTTGCACACATTAGGTGCATAGGGAATATCGCTATCGGTGACCTCTTTGCGAGAAGCTTACTCAGTAGTAGTTATGTGCTCTTGCAGTCTGCATTTCTATAGCACTTTGATTTACATATTGAGATTGCTAACCCCAATGCACAACTTTCCTTAACTTAATATTTTTATACTGGTTAGTATAAGACTGCAGAGTCTGTATACAACCAGCTTCTTTTACATTCAATTGATCTAAAAATAACTATGCACATTCAATCTATTCTTGAATTCATTAATTGACCCTGCCTCCACTATTTACTGTGGCTATGCATTCCAAGCACTCACCCAGCCTCTAAAAAATATTTCATAGTGTCTAACCTTTCTTTAATTAATTGATGGATTGCTCTTGTAGTAGGCGGCTTGAAAAACTTGTTAGTCAAATTTCTCCTTTCCCTTGATTATCTTATAATAAACCTGTATTACATCACCTCCAATTCTCTTTTCTAGACACTCTAACCACCATTTGCAACATGCATAGTAGGGCGAAGAAGACTGATTCTCTCTTTATCTATAAGTGGTACTCAATACATAAACATATGAATTCATACTCTCATTCACTAACCATTTACGATCGGACCGAATCTTCTGAGGCAAGTGCATCAACTCTGTATGTCAAATAGTTTTTTCTAAATAAAATAAATAAATATTAGGCAAATTGAGCTATTGATCTAACATGATAAAAAGATTTAAAGACACATAATGAAATTATCAATGATATGTAGTATTTACAATAAACATATATATTGGATACCAACAGTTAAATATTAATGTCATATGTTTCTTGATAAGGTAGTTAATCTTGTGCACGACCCAACCCTGTCTTCAGTCATGGAGTCTTGTCACAAAGTGATAAGTGGGTGATTGGATTGTTTATGTCCTCTGAAGTAGCCTTAGCGTGGTCATGCTGGTGCTGTAGGGGTCTGGGCTGTTGGTTTTGGGGTTAATTGATATTGGCCATCTCTTTCCTGATCAGCGGGCCAGGCTTGAGCAGGGTCGTTGGTTTCACTACTCAATTAATGTGGATGGGAAAAATCTAATTTTATTTCTGCTTTTTTTGGTACTCATAACATGAGCTGTATATCTGCGCTATTCAGTCAATATCATTATCAGAGTCACTTTTCTTCTGTGGCCCAGCCAATCTGAATTGGACTTTCACTGAATATTCATATGTAAAGCAGATGCATGATCATTGGCTTTATCAAATAAATAATTCTTCTGCCGTTAAAGTCCTATTTCCATTGCGCAGAATGTGACAAGTTTAAAAGTTTACCACATTCATAAATATGGACATGACGGAAATAGCTCTAAATTAAATGAAAGCTGTGCATTGAGCCATATATCTAGCCATCTTTAGGTCAGTCTAAATATGTGGTCTGTAAATAGTGAAAATAGTAATACATAGATGATAGATACCAACTGACTGATGTTTTCCATGCTAGCTAATCCTGTTGAATGACACACTAAGGAGGGTTTTGCACAAAGCTAGCAGCCTCATCATGTTTGATAAAGGCCTATAGAAACCAACATTAGTCAGATCGAGAGAAACCGAATGAGAGCCAGAGAAAGAATGGCAATCATGAGGAAACTTGCTGGCACAAGCTGGGGAGCAGACGAAAGTATACTAAAGAAACTGTACACTGGAAGAGTGAGACCAGTTCTCGAGTATGGCATTGCGGCATGAACAACAGCAGCAAAGGCGAACTTCGATAAAATTAGCAAACTCCAAAACCAAGCCATGAGAGTTATAACAGGAGGCATGAAGTCAACGCCAATTGTAGAACTTGAAAAGATTACAAAACTGCAATCCATGACCGACAGAAGAGACTGCAAAGCCCAGCAGCAAGCAGAGAAACTCAGAAGACTGACTGACCATCCAATGCACCAGAGACTAAACAATTTCAGAAATGGGAAACTAAAGCGGAGGAACTTTGCAGAAATAGCCAAAGCAAAGATGAGCGAAGACCCTATGAACGCACTAACAACACCAAAGCCCATCCCTACTGTACGAAAACCTACCTGGAGGCAGCATATATTTCCAGAGGTGGTAGAAAACATACCAGGTATTGGAAACAAAAACAGGCAGACTGAAAAAGAAAGAAGAGATACAACCCTGAGGTACATAACGAAAAACTAACCAAGCATAAACTGGACCCATGCATACACCGACGGTTCTGTAACAAACACAACACAGAACGGAGGGGCAGGGGTATTCCTGTGCCTACCAAATGGTAGAAAAGTAACACGGTCAGTGGCAACTGGAAAATACTCAAGCAATTTCAGAGCAGAAGCTGAGGCACTGAGGGCTGCAGTAGAAGAAATGGTGACAAGCAAGAGTAATGAAAGCCATATAGTCCTGCTTACAGATGCTCTGGCCGTAGTCACAGCACTAAAAATCCAGAAAAATACTGAACTTAATGATTTAAGAGCAGTACTCTGTCAACTATGCCAGCAGTCCGCACCTAAAAGAGTAGTTGTACAATGGGTTCCATCCCACTGTAACATCCAAGGCAACGAGGAGGCAGACAGACTGGCAAAAGAAGGTGCAAGACTATCACAACCAGATACTAGTGTGACATACGAAGAGTCAAAAAGGCTTATTAGAGCTAGATACATGACCAAATGGGAAAGAGAACATACTGGCTACACAAAAAACGATGCCTATTACCAGTTGAACAGAAGAGAGCAGGTCATGTTCTTCAGACTTGCACTGGCCACAACAGACTGAGGTACCACCTATTCAATAAATTGAAGATAGGTGGCACTGACGAATGCACGCGCGGCACCGGGAAACATATGCTGCAAAATTGCCCGACATACGAGGACCAGAGAAAGCAGATGTGGCCGTCTCCAGTGGCAACACTAGACAAGCTCTATGGCAGTGTCGACAGCCTCAGGATGACAGCTGCTTTTTTCGAAAAAATAAAGGTTGATGTCTGACTGCGTACGATGAAGAAGAAGAAGAAGAAACCAACATTATAACCAATACTGTAATAGCGCATAAATATTTTGTAGACATCCTACTATAACCAAAAAGATTATTTTTGAATGGGACACACCTTCGCCAAAGAGGTCAACCCTTTAAAAAATAAAATGTGTGTGATAGTGGACTTTTATTTGAGCTAGAAAAATCATGATAATGCCATTTATTCTTTTACTTTCTGATTTTTCAGAAAATCAAATCTGTGACCAAAGCCTTGGAGGACATCTTCGGTCTTGGTTATGGGAAAGGAGAAAACTCACCAACTGTCCCCCCTGATCTGAACTGGTTGATTGCCCAGGCATTGAGTGCATGGTGTTTGTTGTTGACTGTAGCACCACAGTACGAGGTGCAGACACACATAGAAAAGTAAGTTATAAAGTTTGACCTTTATTAGTCTATGGCAAAGATGCAGCAGGGAATGAGCTGGACAGTGGCCAGTGACTCGCAGCTGGCTGCTTGCATCAGGGTCAGTGGACCATAGCTGATCAATATCTTATTCTTCATCCAAATGGCAGCCCTGACATACGCGGCCCTGAAATCGTCGTCACTAGTGTAGTCTGGTAAAGGGATAAGGATCGCAGTGGGCAGGTAAACCCAGTACTAAAAAAAAAAAAAGCGTACTGAAATCAGATGTGTCAAGCTGAAAGGCGCATTTATTGCAGCCTTGCTGTAAACTACGACACAGTGCCATAGAGTTTTTTCAGGATGAACACTGAAGAATAGGAAGACCTTTATTAGTCATAGGTGTGGATTTGTGTGATTTTTATGAGTAGTTTAATGAATAGTTGTCCATCACAAGTGATGAAGACCACTCTCTTTGTTCAGCCATGTGGACAGTCGTATCTCTTGCTGTGTCCGCTGAAATGGGTGACTTGCGCGGTTATTTGGATTAAAGTGAGGAAGAAACTGCGCCTTTTGTCAACCTCACTCACAGAGCCTAAGCTACCTTTTGCCAGTGGCAAGACATTCATCGAGACGACTGGAGATAGCATAGGATGCAGATTTCGTCTCAGGGTTACCACCGAAGCCTTTCCGTAAACATGTAACCCGCAGGGTAGAAAGGTGGGATGGCATCTAACGCAGTTTGTCGTGCCTTTTCGATAACCACAAGAGGTCGTATGGACAACACTCAGCGTGTGAGTGGGTCTGGCATATCTCCCCAGCTGTATTCAACTCATCATAGTAGCATCTAAAATTCCCACTCGCCAAATTCGCGAAGGTGAACCGGCAGAACTAACCTGTGAAATACGTAACAGGTATAAGCGTAGTGCCATTCAGCCGGCGTCCAGACCAGGATAAACGGATGGAAGAAATCACAAAAAAAGAACGAAATAACAAGTCCAGACGGAAAACAACACCACGTTTCAGTGAACACAAGTGTAAGTCGTCGACTAGTGTGAATTCCAGGCAAATCCGTGGTCTAGCGGCATCCATAATGATCCAAAACAGTAGAGAAATGTAGACTCGCAGCCAGTTATGGCGCCATCTTTGCCAGATTTTGATCTTTACTATATCCATTAACGGTTGAAAGTAGCTGATGAAGGTGCTGATGAATAATTTTGCTTTTAAATGCTTTGAGACTAACAATATGACACAAATAAAGATCAAGAGGACTTCCATAGTTCTAGGGCAAAATATGGATGCCAGACATGCTAAATCACACATACACTTTGGAAGAAGATTGAATCCTTACAGTTAAAATGCTACAGTGGATGCTCAAAATACTATAGATAGCGAGAACAAAAAAATGAAATTCTGTGGGAGCTCAATATAGCTAGTAAACATTATGTCTAGTCAATTAACTTTCTTTAGGAAGTCAACTTCGTGCACATACAATGTCACAATGACATGAACATACTGGAGTGTATGGTGCCTTACAAAAGAGGCAGATTGATGAGAAGATGGACATTGGGGTTGACATTGACAGAGGCCGGAAAGCTGGCCAGTGACTGTCTTACAGATCGGCTATCATGAGAGCGACGTTCTACAGAAAAAATGATGAAGACTAGTGGTTGGTCTGTTGTTTTTTGTTTTTTTTCATGATTGAGCTGCCTCCTTATGGGCTTCATGCAGACCACTTTTGGGTAGGAATTTCATTACCTTTATTATTTTTGAACAGACAGCATCCAACAGAATGCTATTTTCAGTTTACAACTGCCAAGAGTACTTTAACATGCGCAAAATGTACATGGGACCTCCGAGTTTATCTCCGTCTCTGATAGGACTAGACGCTCGATCTCACATCCCCATGAGAATAAGGGATGCTTGAAACTTGTGAAGTTTGAACACCCACTCCTTGCTTGGCTTGGCTTCGTTCGCTCTCAATCTCCCACTACCAAACCCTGAAAGGGCTTAAGAAGCAGAATGTAGTCCAGAGAACGGAATGTGTTGTGTCGTAGTTTACAGCTTGACTTCGATATTTACACCTTTCGGTACAACACATCCGACATCAGGAAGCATTTTTTGAGTACTGGGTTAGCATTCCCTCTTCGATCCCTTCTCCTTAGCAAGTCTGCTCTGTTGCAGCCTGTTATCCAGGATCACCGCGTGGAGGTGTAGAAGGGTCTTGACAGTTCTGGTTTGCTGGCCCTGATGCTAGCAGTCAGCTATGGGTCGCTGACCGCTGCTGCTCAGCATCTTGATCCCCCACCCACTCCTACTTCAAGAATGCCCGGCCCACGAATAACTAAGAAGCCAGGCCTGGCCAGATGGAGCAGAACAGAGGCAAAAACTATAGGGTCACTGCTAAGGACTGTGGACTTCATCCTGACAATAGGACATGATTTAGCGTGATGAGAAAACCAGAACGCAGAAAACGACCCACTATTTTGCACTACTTGACAGACGAACACATTATCTCTCAGCTATAGCGCAGCAACCCCCCTCCCGCCCAAGAATAGCTATCTCATTCAATAAATGTTTAAATGGTGCATGACAATTACCTCTTCTTCACTTTTTGTGACCTGTTAATGTGTATCGTTTTATGCTGTATTTCTCACTTGTTCCTGTATCTATTACAGACAAACCCAATTCATAATTTGGAGAGATGTTCCACCTGTCACCACTGATCTATCGCCTCTTTGTTCCCAGTTAGATAGAATCCACTGTATTGTGGTTAAATGGTGTTATAATTTGTAGGTGTGGATAAATTGAATTTAGAAAATCAATTGTAATGTAAATGATCTACATTTTAATAATTGTGTTGTGAATGATTGAATCTATATTTGAAACATCAAGTTAGTCCCTTCCATAAACTTTTTTGTTAACATTTGTTTGTTGCTATTTATTATCCTAGTCATCTTGGACACTTGCAAGATCTGCTGAAGAACTCAGACGTTGATCTCCGCATGACAGCAGGAGAAGCCATTGCACTGCTGTATGAGCTGGCCAGAGAGTTTGATGAGGTAGCACAATTTTGCTTTCTCTCAATGTCATGAAAATTGGAAATTAGTTGAATGCTTTGGAAAGTAAACAAACTTCTGTCATTTTAGTCAGTAGGTGTGGAATGAAAATCAGATGTGCCGCTTTAATCATAAAACAAAGTGTAATTAATGACAGAAGTATGCATGTTTTAGTTTTATCAGGAAGCAGTAACTTGTTTGTTGTTTGCAAATGCCCACATTGAGTAGATTACTCTTTTGTGTGCCCTGAAAAGGACGATAAGTGGCGGGTTGCAGTAGCTTTCCTCACGCTCTGGGCGTGCTGATGAAGGTGGACCAGGGTCCTCTAGATGGTTGTGCTATGCTCCTATGCTTGACTTCATCTGCATCATGTCGAAACCTCACCTTGTCAGCCAGACTGTTGTCCTCGATAACAATGTGTTTCCAGGATGACCAACGAGGTCAGGTGAGGGTCTTGGCCAGTATATTTCTCCTGACCCTGGCTAACATTGTCCGATCAGTGTGTTTTTCCTGACCAGACGTTAGCCTCATCGTTCCAGTAACTTTATTAAAAAAGTCTGATCTTTTATAGCTGTATACCACTAACTCGTAAATACGAGGGACAGTCATTAACCCATTCAATCCCAGCTGGTCAGATAAGCTCACAACTGAATTCCCAGGGCAAGGGGAATAACTCCGCAAAAATTAGATGTGCTTGCGCAATAAAATTAATAACAAATACAATAAAAAATTGGGATCAAGACGCTGAGCAGCGCATGAGCTGCAGTGGTCAGCAACCCATAGCTGACTGCGAGTGTCGGAGCCAGGGAACCAGAGCTGCCAAGACCCTTCTACACCTCCATGCAGTGATCCTGGATAACAGGCTGCAGCAGGGCAGACTGGCTAAGGAGAAGGGATCGAAGAGGGAATGCTAACCCGGTACTCAAAAAATGCTTGCTGAAGTCAGATGTGTTGGACCGAAAGGTGCAAATATCGCAGTCAAGCTGTAAACTACGACACAACGTATTCCGTTCTCTGGACTACATTCTGCTACTTAAGCCCTTTCAGAGTTTGGTAGCGGGAGATTGAGAACGAAAGAAGAAGAAGAAGACAATTACAAATTTATTTGTGTGATTCAAACTCCAGTTTACAAATAAATGGAAGAGGTACTCTTCTGTGCTCATTTTTTTTTGTGAGTGTCATGTATGTTGGACGCGAAAAATTAAACAAGGGAAGAAGAAAAAAAGTGTCAATATAAAATGTCTGTTTCACTCTTGTCAATTTTGCTAATAGATGTTCACAAGTGAAAAGCAAGCTCCCTTGGTTCATTGCAACTAGCACATCTTTCATCTTCTTGTCCAATGTCTGACTTTCCAGTATACACATCAAAGTTATAGAGGTATCTAGTATGAGGATCAGCGGCACACCAACTTTTAATTCCTCAAGGATCTTTTTTTCCCTAAAATTCTGATGCATTGGTTTGCTCTGCCAAGTACTCAAAAAAGGTCTGAAGTAGAAATAATGAAAGTGGAAGGTAATCAAAAGCAGAGTAATCTTGATCTGGATCTATGTCATCTGCAGGACCTGTTCCCTCACTAAATCCTTCAATAATGATATTACCCTGTTGCTTTGACCATTCTCTATCACCACTAGGGCCTGCCTGTGGGGCGGGTCACGTTGTCACCGTCTTCTACCGATAATTCGTCATCACTACCAAGGCCAGTGTCGCTACTTTCATCTTCGAAGTCCTGAACTCATTCCACATCAACCTTCTGATTCGTTCTCATTCTCTTCAACTCCATCAACAAATTTGTAACCACTATCGTCTGACTCATAAGTATCTTCAGTCCGCACCAAGCATTGAAGAAAATTTGTCATTTAAAAAAAAATCACGGCTCGAACACCATACGTGACAGAAACGATCTGTAAACTGCAATGGGTAGTCACGTGAAGACTAAATTTAGTGTGTCTATTCGCAGGTAAAACGTAAGGAAAAATAATTTACGTCAGTATATCTATGGCGGTTGTTGCCGGCCGGGCTGGGAGTGAGTCGATAGCGGGTGTTGCCGGCCGGGCTGGGATTGAATGGGTTAAGTAACAGCAATTATTTTATAAAGTGCATGGAAGAGTATGTACAATGGAAAATTCTATTTCAGGACACAAAATGGCTGTACGTGTATTGACTGTGACGATCGAGCAATACACGCAATAAAGTGTACAACATGGCCACTCCACTTTCAACTTACACCACCATGGAAGAACAGCGATGTGTTTTTATTTTTTATGGTCAGAAAGTATGACGCTTTCTGAAATCTGTAGAAGAACAAAGGTTCAGCATGTCAAAGGAGAGTATGAGTGGGTAGAAAGATTTCAAAACGGAAGACAAAATTTATTGATGAACCACATCGTAGGAGACCAAGTGTGGCAACTGACACAGTGAAACAGCAGATCGTCCAGCTAGTCCGTGGCAACAGGCGAGTCACTTGTTGAAAAAGCCGTAAATCAAGGACCTGCGCACAAAAATTGTCCATGATGACCTCGGTAATAGGAAAGTATGTAACAAATTGGTCCTAAGGCAGCTGACAATGAGATAATGGAGAATTTCGCAAAATTGGTTAATCTTTAGCGCACTACGGTCAAGTGCTAGCCGACCAACTCGGCCTATAAAAACGGTGTGCGCAAATATTTTTGTTGTTGATGAACAGAACCACTCCTGACAGCCATTTTTTTTACTGCTGAATACGTCCCCCATATATACACAATATTTTGCCGATTAGAGTACCGTATGTTCGATTACAAATGGCTTTTGAACAGTTTTAATTTTGTATACGCCGTTTGGAGCAAGCCGACTTTTTGCGAAAGGTGAAGTAGGTTGTTGGGAAAGATCTTTATCGAGTAGATCTGTTTATTTTGTTTGTTTAAATGAAAGAACTACGTTTGAATTGGAAACTAACAGTTGTGTAGATATTGTAAACACAGTTTCGATACATTGTTGTGGTTTCCATGGTTTTCTATCGGAGCGACTAGGCCTAGTGGTCGAGTCAAATTTTTTTCAGAAATTTGTATAACTTCATCTGTTTGTAACTCAGAAAGTAACAAACACACAACAAAAACAATAGCACCCACAAGTTCTTTATTCAATTGTGTTTCTACACACAAGAAAATCATATTTATTGACAAACAAACAGAAAAGTTACAAATTTTGAAAGTCGACGATCATAGCGAGAAATAAATATAATTTAATTTTTAAAAAAAAATGTTTGTGATGTCAGGACGTGCTAAAGGTTAAAGGTCACACCAAAGCACAGGGACCGTGTAGAAAAATAAGACATACACAATTTCTGGTACTCTTGTAATAATGTTATTTATAAAATTGCTGTTGCTTGATGAATGTCAGTAGTAGAATGAGTCATTTCTAGTTTTTTTCAATGTGCCATGCAGGAGTTTGAACATGAGGACGAAGTCACCTTATTTGAACTGTTGAAACAACTAGCTACAGACTCCGTGAAACATAGGGCCAAGAAGGACCGTCGTCAGCAGCGATCATGCTTTAGGGATGTTCAGGGGTATGTTGTGGTAAGTAGCTCTTTATTCATTAGGTACACTATTTTGTACAAAAAGGCTCTGACAATCTGCTTAATCACCTGACATTATTTGTTTGGTTTTAGTACCTAAATGTTTTATGAATTATTTTCATTTGCAAAATTACGTATAGCTCGTTTTCTTTGGCGTTCATTCTGAAAAGGATGTTGTAACATTGTAGTTTAGAGTGAGCCTGCAATATCTGCATCTTTCCACTCAATCCTTTTTTTAAGTGTGTTCCTGCTGTGATCCGTATTGTTATCCAGACTACACTAGTGCAGCATGTTGTCACGGCCGCCGCTTGGAGGTGGAATAGGGTCTTGGTCAGGACTGGTTCTCAGACTCTGATGCAGGCAGCCAGCTATGTGTCACTGGCTGCTGTCAGATGGTTTACTGCTGCATCTTAGGCTCTATGTATAATTAACAAGGTACCATTGGTTTCTGGTGATTTGTGAACGACAGTACATTTTTTATAATAAAGCAAATGGAAAGGTCAGTCCCATGGCAACAATTGCAGTCGAGGATGAAGATAACTGCTCATGTACTAAGCCGCAGCCTGTGTGAAGTAGGGTGGCCAGTTCCCTTTCTTGCTGTTTTTACCTTCCTCAAACATCAGGTACCAATTTTACAGCTGGATTGACTGGAAAAACGGTTGTACCAGGCACAAACCACGGCCCAATTTTTTATGTTGTCTGTGAACTCGAACCCTGTTATCCCAGTCCAGCAAGCCAGCTAACTGTTGAATAGACTACACACTGCACTGATAAAGCACAGAGTGCAAAATTGTAGTGCGCTATTTTAGAAATTGATCTATATTGTTTTCACAGAAAGCATCTAGGAGGAGAGTATTATTATGATTGGTTGCTCCTAGGAAAAGCACAATTCTCCAAATAGTAGAGATTTCTCACAGAAGCTCTGAAAAATAAATTCGGGCAGCTACAAAGAACATTTGACACCAGTAGCATCCACAGCGGCCCTAATCTCTAATTGTTGTTTCTTTGAAACTGCGGTGAGCCTGTTCTAGTTCTCTTTATGTCCTGTGGCACATGAGGCTTCCACAAGGACTTTCTGTCTTGGGCAACCTTTCGCACAGCTCATCCTGCATAGTGCTTCATCCTCTATAGTGCGTCTCCAAGTAGTTCTTGGTCTATTTTTCTTTTTCTTACACACTGGTGTCCACGTAAATGCTGTTTTTACGGGTATGTTTGGACTCATGACATGTCCTATCCATCTCCATTTCTCTCTATCTTCTTGTTTGGTGTCCTATAGGAATTTGTCATTTGATATTTTGTCTGGCAAAAACACTCTAATAATTCTGCAAAAGTATGTATGGTGGAAGATTTTTAATCCCTGGGTATCCCTCTTTGTCATCTTCCTGTATTCTGAATTTTATAGAAGTGTCGGTAAGACACTACTACAACTACTTCTGCATTCGTTCTCAATCTCCCGCTACCAAGCCCTGAACAGGGCTTTGCAAGTAGCAGAATGTAGTCCGGAGAGCTGAATTCGTTGTCGCTAGTTTACAGCTTGACTGCGATATTTGCACATTTCAGTCTGACACATTTATCTTCGGTAGAAGACACTACTATTACATACCCCAAGTTTAGTTTTCCCGCTATATACTTGATTTCCAAATTGAAGTGGCAAAGGCAGTCCTGGCCTTTTCTAAGTGGGATGGACTTGATGTCCTCTTTATTGCCATTATTAAAAGGACCTTGCATTTGTCTGTGAGTAATGCTTCAGAGCTGATGTAGTGGCGTGGCGAGCTGTGGTTGAATGATGCGGTGATGACGAGAAATAGGGTTGAGTTGATCACGCAGTTATGGATACTCTATAGAATGATGAAGAGACAGAAGGTCGTGAAAATGCAAATGTGCAGAGGATGATAAATTTGGGAGTGATTAGGGGAGAGGGGAGAAAGTGTCCTGTCTGGAAAGATCAGAAGAACACAAACAAAATCAACACCTGAATGAGACTTGAGTATATTTACACTTGACTGGCTGCGAGAACGGAGCACTTATGGGAATGTCCCTTGTGTGATGTTGGTTCCAAGAATCAAGAATGCTTCAAATTGCACAACTCAAAGAGCAAATTCAACACTTTCCAGTCCAGGCTAATTATGCTGGTTTGTGTCTTTCTGTCCTGACCAAATGTTGAAATTCTGTACATCGAAGTCATATTCAAAATAACAATTAATATTGAACAAATTATGATGTCCAACATATGGGATTTTTTGTGGGGTTACAATTTCACAGCTTGCATTTCTATTCTGTTCACAAACAGGAAAAGGAGAGTCCGAGTGAGGCAGTCAAACTTGGAAAGGAGAACCTTCTAGAACTAAACAGCTGGACACAGAAGCGACAATATGACACACTGTGTCATGTTCTCATGACTGGCATGTTGGTTCACATGAAGGTTTGTGGGCTCTTTTATTATTAGTTCTTAGTCGACCTGTACTTCTACAGGGCAGGGGCCACGCAACACAGTGGTTAGCGTGCTGGTTTCGCATCTGAGTGGTGCTGGGTTCATTCCCCAGTTGAGACGGAAATGTTTTTTCAAACTGCAATGGCTTCTGGGTTGACCAAGCCTTAAATGGGTACCGGTTCAGTCCAGAAGTAAAGATGGCCAGAGTGATGCTGACAACATCATCCACTAAGTGCCGTGGGTTACAAAATAATATGTGCCTGACATGAGATATCATATGCGCCACGTGGCGCGATTTGATCTATTTATTTTACTTTTACAGGGCAGATGCCCCTGTGCAGGTTCCAGCTCTGGTATGAGATGGATGTAGCAGGTAGAAGGGTTTCCTGCTTATCGGACTAGGCTCGTGCAGCTTAATACTTCACTGCGTTGGGACACGCGCTTACGGAGGATGGTTTAACTGATGTGCGAGTCCATCCTAATAGACAGAGCAAAGTAGACCTGTTAGGCGTCATCTATGGTTGGTGTATGCCATGTCACACAGTCACCTCTTGCGACATGCTCTCTGTGAGGCAGTGGTGCTATTCTTGTCCTTGTCATACACAAAGACCACGGCAGACCGCTCGTCAAGCTCTTATATTTCTGTCATACCTTGGATCTTTACTACCATTTCAATACCATTAATAGACCAGGTCTATTCATCAACATTCTCTTTCATAATTATAGTGAAGGTCTCTAGGAAACGAAGTTATCAGGCCTGTCTTTTAAAAATTGATTTATGTCTTTTAGTCTGGGGCAAGTGACACAATTCCGTATGTCAAAGTTTTGTTCAAAAATTAAATTCACTTATATTAAATTGAGTTTAAATTATAATCGAAACATCGTAAGACACATACTTACACTATCTAACACATGAAGTATTCATAATAAGGATTATAATAATAGTTGCCCATCGCAAGCAAAGGTGGCGACAGCATCGCACTTGTGATGCAAGAATTATTCTCAAATGGCTATAGAGAGACAGCAGACTTAACCGCACCCGAGGCACACATGTAGGAGGTTGGGTTTTAGAGTCGTCATGCATTCTGTTCCTTCGGGCGGCACACCTCTGCCATCCGTTTCACCTTGTGATCTGAGCATCTTTGTTGTGTGTTGTTTGTCCATCGTGACTGATGACCTTTTCTTTTTTTTTCATTTAGCCAGTCCTTCCAGTCAAGTATTCTGTAATTCTGGGTTGTGGATGGGTGCAGAGATGGCTGACGAGTCCGATTTGGGATCTTCATATTCGCAGGCAGAGAGAACATGGAAAGTTCGCTTTGCGAGACTGTGATCACGATTGTCAGCAAATCCCTGAATCTCATCCGCGTTATTTGCTCAACCAGGAGTCCCTTAACTGACGCATCTCTTTGACTGTAGTTTAGCTTGTCAGCGGACTTACCGCTTCGCCTGCTCGCCGTAGTCACATGACTCGACTGTGTTAGTACTGGATAAATGAAAAGAGAATAACTTGCATGATGAATTCGATTTAAGTGGGGAAGGGTTGCGCAGTTCGTCGACCTCACTCTCTCGCACGAGTCCAACTTTAACCAGTGGCAAGACAAGTCAGGACGACTGGATATGGACTCGGATGCAGTGGATGACCACGGCTGCTCCAGTGCCTCGCCCTGTTCTATGCAGTCCACACCGCTCAGCACATTTGCTGTCGTGGTAGTCTGATGATGAATCTCCTGTTTAACTGGCTGGGCTTGAGCAGGGCAGGGCAAATCTAAAAAAGCTTTCCCTGTTCTTGACTTCCTACTTTGTCTTTTACCACCTTCCCTACCCCTTTTCTTTCTGTATGTCTGTATGGGTCTCTCACTGACAAGGACTCCGAGGTAGGCGAGACGTATTGTACCTTCTATGGTAACGAGTGACCCCTACACACCTCCGGTCTAGGTGTCAGCAAGGTGCCTCGAGAGTATGTGCATTTTCGCACGATAGGCTTAGAGTTCAACTACAACTAGAATACGGCACATTATTAAATAGGTGTATCTTATTTCACATATACTAATTGTAGTACGATCCTCATGTGATGTTCTGTCGATAAAACACTTCTTGAATTCATTCGAGTTTTGGAAGAAGATGAAATATCACAAAATATCCGTAGGTGACATGTCAGCGTTCAGTCACGACACTCAACCGGAAGTAAGTAATGCAAATGTGTCAGGAGTGCACCCCCAAGCAGCTGTTATACGGTGAGCTCAGAACAGGCATACGCTCATTAGGAGGCCAGAAGATACACAACAGAGACTCCTTGAAAGTGTCTCTGAAAGACTTTAACATTGATGTCACCTCCTGGGAGTAGCTTACACAGAGCCATTCCACCATCGGGCATGCGAACTTGCCCCACCCACCTATCTGGACTTTTTGCAGAAGCGTCTAGATGCTCAGCATGTTAGTCTTGCTATGAATTTCAGAGTTAGGCACTTTGACCTGCTACTCGAGCCTGAACAGACTACGCAGACATTTCAAGTGAAAACGATTTAGCTGTCGGCGTGTCTACTATCTGCTATACAATGTCCATGTTTTGCAGGCATGCAGCAGAGGAAGCAAAATCCAGTCTAAAGAATATGAAACAAATAAAGAATTAAAAACAGTCTCACAAACACAAGTGACATACAGAACACGCAGTTTTGTACAGCAGAATAGGATGCAACTTCCTGCCTTGAATAGGTGAAGGAGGGGACGGCGTGGTTAAGTGGCACGGCTCACAACCAGAAGGTGCTGGGTTCGATCCCCATCACAGCACCGGCCGTTACCCCGGGGAAGCAAACCCTTAGAAAATGCAGGAGGAAGCAGACCCTTACATAAAATGCATGCTGAAGTCGGATGCACTGGGCCGACAGGCGCAAAAATAAAAACCACAGTGTAACGCACACACGCCTTGGGGAATAGATAAATAAGGCGAACGCAAAAAAAAAAAAAAAAAAAATAGGTGAAGTACACAGTATTCAGATTGCCACCTGGCTCTACGGAATGAAATATTTTTCAACTAATTAATAAACATGTGCATGTGTGCGCAGGTAGATGTTCTCCAAGTCTGTTGATTCGCCAACCCATTTAATGGAAAAACTGGTGGCGAAAGAAACCTAAGATTGCAAAGTTTATGAGGAAAATAGCTGCAGTTATTTTAGAGCAATCGACGAAGTAGAAGAAATTAATTTGGCTCACTCATTGTTTATTGTCATAGAAGGCAAGGATAAACATGTCCACAAGATGAAGTGGAAATAAGAGGGATGCCATGTAGAATGACCAGTCCTGATTGCAGAAGCTGACACTCTGTTACAAACAATACTCTAAATGAGCTGAAGTGCATTCATTGTTTTTAACTACAATATTGTATTTACTCCACAGGCTAATCCAATCTTACGAGATATTTTTGAATTAGGAGCTCCAGGTCTTGATGAATACAGCCACACAAAGTCTCTTTCAAAAGCTCAGAGGGTAAACTCCGTCACCTTTTGTTGTGTATCTGTTTTGTCCATTTGGTTAAATGTTTATTATTTGTTTGTGGGCTGTTTTCTCTTTTATAAGATAGTTGTGGTCTTGACCTCAAGACGTCTGCCTCAGTGCTGAAGGTCGTGAGTTCATATTATGGTGTAGACCAGGATTTTTTTCACGTGGACTTTCTGGTGTGTTCCCTTATCTTTAGGTAGTAGAGATCGGACGTAGTAGAGATCGGACGCCCATGTGTTAAAAATACCTCGGCAGTTGGATATCGAAAATAGTAGGCTTAACGGTCGCTGCATAGGCAAAGATTCAAAATTATGTTATTAATCTACCCAATCTATTACGGAATCCTCGCCTGTGCTACGGAGTGCTTGCATTGTGCGGAGATCTTCCAAAAAATATGGAGAAAAACAGAACTTATGGGCTAAAACCATGTCGAATGACATTGATGATTCTTCTTCTTCATCGTACGCAGTCAGACAGTAACCATTATTTTTTCGAAAAAAGCGGTGGTCATCCTGAGGCTGTCGACACTGCCATAGAGCTTGTCTTGTGGTTCCACTGGTCATGGCCACATCTGCTCTCTCTGATCCTCGTATGTCGGGCAGTTCTGCAGCAGATGCTCAGCGGTCATTTTCCCGGTACCACACGGGCATTCGTCGGTGCCACATATCTTCAATTTGTTGAATAGGTGGTACCTCAGTCTATTGTGGCCAGTGCGAAGTCTGAAGACAACGACCTGCTCTCTTCTGTTCAACTGGTAATAGGCATCGTTTTTGGTGTAGCTGGTATGTTCAGTTTCCCATTTGGTCATGTATCTGGCTTTAAAAAGCCGTTTTGACTCTTCGTACGTCATACTAGTATCTGTTTGTGGTAGTCTTGCACCTTCTTTTGCCAGTCTGTCTGCCTCCTCGTTGCCTTGGATGTTGCAGTGTGATGGGACCCACTGTACCACTACCCTTTTTGGTGCGGACTGCTGGCATAGTTGACAGAGTACTGCTCTTAAGTCATTAAGCTCAGTGTTTTTCTGGCTTTTTAGCACTGTGACTACGGCCAGAGCATCTGTAAGCAGGACTGTATGACATTGATTCAAAATAGCATCCATTTTGTATGTAGAGTGGTAAAGGTAACTTTGAAAAATGTTTATGCTGGCATACCAGTTATTAAAAGGAAGCGTTCGCTTTAATGAGAGAGAGCACTTACTAGAACTCATTGTTGCTAAAATAGAAATAATGGTCACCCCTCTTAACTGCGGCGATCGTCTGAAGGTACAATTAAATGTTATGGAAACTTTGTGGACGTCACCGTAACCCTTTTCAGTCTGGGCTCATTTGTCAATTTGTGTCTTTCCGACAGGGTCAAAATGCAGGATTCTGAGCGTTTTATTAAAAATACAATTCGTCCATATTGAACAAACTGAGCTAAATTTACAATCTAAACATCATGAGACAGACACATAATTGAACCATCTTTCACATGAAGTATTCATAATAAAGATGACATATAATAATGGTTACATCAGACGGTTTTTGTCCTGATGTAACTTTTGCTGTATTTGGATTATAGTGAGAAAGTAACTGTGCAGGTCATCAACGTCCCTCTCTGGTCCTGAGCTACTTTGGACCAGTGACAAGACATATATCCAGATGACTGGAGGTAATCCAGATGACTGGAGGTAATCCAGATTACTGGAGGTAATTCAGAATGCAGACGCTCTGGTCCCACCTCATTGAGACCAGGGTTCACTAGAAACTAGTCCACCGTTTCCGTTCATCACATTGAGAGGCGAGTGCCTTACATTTCGACCACAGCGACCTTTATATATTAGTATGAAACGTTAAACGACATTAGTAACTCTTTCAGGACCTTATTTTTTTTAGTTTTTAACCCAATTAATTTTCAGTTTTAAAAATAAATCACTGCATGCCTTTATTTTTGTTAATACTTCGCACGATAATATAAACATATTAATTTATCACCGGGAAGGGAAATGGTTACAGAAAATGAATTTATCGGCAATTGTTATTTGATTATTTGGCAGAATAAATATGTTGTAAAAACAATTTTAAGAAGCGGATAATTTATACCTCTAAATACTGTAACTCTCCTGTATTTGTATGAAGATGGAAATTGAAGATAAAAAATTTCTTGCTTACCATGTATGTTTCGTCAATGTATCCATCAAATCATATGCACATACCTTTCCTTTCATGTGTCCCAGTCAATGTCGGAATTGGGCGTGTGTATCCACGAGTAATCCAGATGCATGATCATTGGACTGATCAAATAATACATTTCTGGGGTCTTGAAGTAAAACTTTACATGCGCTATCCGTGTCAAGATTAAAATATACCTTTTGCAAATGCCTGCCTATTGGAAATAATTTTACAGTTAAACGTCAGTTGCGCATACGGCATGCCACCATCATGTAGAGCCTTAAAAGAAAATGAAATTCCAAAAATGAAATCACAAAACCCATGCTTCTGAAGTCGGTTTTTGGTTTTTTGCACCTTCGAGCTGAAAAGGGTTAATTCCCATTGGGGATCAGGATGCTGAACAGTGCATCAGGTGCATCGGTTAGCAAGCCAAAGCTGACTGCTAGCATCAGGACCAACGAACATGAGCTGCCAAGACCCTTCTACACCTCCACACAGTGATTTTGGAAACAAGCAGCAACAGCAGACGGGCTAAAGAGAAGGAATCGAAGAGGGAAGACTAACCAGGTACCCAAAAATGCCTTACTAAAGTCGGATGTGTTGGACGAAAGGTGCAGATATCGTAGTCAAGTTGTAAGCTATGGCATGTGACACAACACATTCCGTTCACTGGACAGCATCCTGCTACCTGCAAAGCCCTTTTCAGTGCTTGGTAGCGGGAGATTGAGAACAAAGAAAGAAAAAACCCCATTGATAACTGATCACTTCCCAAACATTTGTGAATGTATAAAATCACTAACAGTTTCTTCTCACATTCATTCTGTTACAGACATTTATCAATGCTGCTGCCTTTAAAGCCAGGACTAAGGCTCGTGCCAAGCACAGGGACAAAAGAGCAGTCACCATCAATGGTTTCTGAATAACATCTCTTAGACAAGTAGATTTAGCACAATTGTAAACAAGACATGGATTATTTCTGCTTTCCTTTCTGTCTCTTCTGTTTTAGGATGAAATTTTATTCTTCTGACCTAGCTTACATTTGACATTTTAAAACAGGATCAGTTTATGTAACATTTTGTCTTGCATATGATCATGACAGTCTACAGTTTCTGTATTTTTATTGTGTATTGAATTAACATCTCAGGATTTCTATCACTTACATGCAGGAGAAGTAAAAATATGATTTCTACCACTTTCTTGAATGTAAAGTAATGGTATGATTTCTATCACTTTCATGCTAAGTCTAAGGTGTATATACCTTTGTTCCATATGCATTAGCGACCAACGATTTCCATAATTTTCTTGCATAACAGCCTTATTGATTGGTGCCTTGAACGTAATGTATCTGGCCAGGTCAGGAAGTATCCACACTTATTTTCATGACTGTAAGGATGGCTATGCTGCCAGGTGGTATGTACAGATGTGTTAGCTCTTCTGCAGTTTGAATCATGAACAACCAATTAAAAGATGTCAGAATAATCAAAAATACGTGGAGGCTAGTTTCAGTACAATGGAAGTGAGTTGGTGAGTCTTCTTGCAGTGTTATATACAACCAATAATGTTGTATGAGTATGAATCTTTTATGGTTAAGATACAAACTGAAAAGTGTTTTCTGGAATAAACATGTTATTCCTAGAATTCTACACATAGCATAGGCAGCTAGAAAATCAACGAACTATGAAAACAGCATTGAAAGACACACATAATTTATTGAATACATTCTTATGGTTTGCTTATAAAACCATGTGACAACAGGAAGGATCAAGGGCAGAAGAGTCTCGGAAGCCACAACAATGATAGGTCACGTACAGAACATTTGAAGTGTTGAAATGCTGGAATGGAGGAAACTGATATGAGCAACATAATGAGCCAGGATAGCACATCTTGCCCTTATCCAGAATTTGTGGACAAGTTGTACCAAAGGGACACAGTGACACTAAAGACTTTCAACATAACATCAACACAATACATAACCTCAACAATGTAAGGAGGAATTGATGACAATCTCAGTGGACAGGTTTCACAACTTGTTGGGTCAACCTTAGAACCAGATTCTGAATACATTTCCCAACGCTACTATTTCTTCCAGTTATACTTGTTGGACAATCAGATTCTGCCATGACAGATTTCCTAACACTGCTTTCTTCCAATGAGGCTTGTTGGTCAACTAACTGTGTGACTAGATTGTGGACAGATTTCCTAACACTTCTATTTCTTCCAGTGATACTTGTTGGTCTACTGGACAACCAGATTCTGATTGGACAGATTTCCTAACACTTCTATTTTGTCTAGTTGCAACTTCCTGAGTGGCCAGATAAATGGAACACTTTGCATGATGCTAAACAACTAACAAACAAATGCAGAAAACCATTACACGGCATTGAGCCAAAAGGCAAAATCCAGATACTGCTGGATTCACAATAGCACAATGAACAGCTGCATTTTTCACTGACTTGCCTTCCTTTGCTGTAAGTCTGGACCCATTTACAGCTGGGTGAACTCTTGCTGCTCACATGCACCATATCATTCTGAAAGTCTAGAGATCCTCACATCTGATAAATATTACTTTGTTAATTGTGGATAATTCCTGACCAATACACTTGTAGAAGTCAAGATTGGATATGACCTTTCACAGCTAATCAGTAGACGCATGCGGGCAAGATGATATAGTATCTGATAAGGCTATTTCGATGTTCTTTATTTATTTGAAATATATTTTGACTGTTCAGTATTTCTAAAGGGCTGCCATGAATCTTTAGATAAAGCTTCTTGAAAGGTGCCAATAATTTGGTTGCTCAGATTGTTTCTTAATTACCAGAAGCAATGTAAATAGTCTCCTGTTTGAAAGAAAGCGTGTTACAATATATGGTACAGAAAGTTTTTAGATCTTTGGTTACTTTAACTGCATTATTCTTGCACTTCTAAATCTGTCCCTTTGATAGCTTGTCCTGCCAGTATGGAGCTGGTAACTTGTCATAGATTCTGAAAGAAGTTGAGCATACGTAAGTTCTGTTATGTTGACAAATAGATAACAACCATGTGTTCTGTCTGCCGACATCAGTTTAAAGATATTGCAATAAATAAGTTATTAGCAATATGTAGATTGACATTTAATATCTCTACTAATACCATGTTTGATTGTTCATGACTTGGTACTGGCGAAGTCTGTTATGCAATCAAATACTCAAAAATCAATCAAAAATATGTAAATGTCCTTCAGTAGTTCTCCAGTATCAAGTTCTTATCAAACTTTAAAAATCCCATTTAAAGTACCAAAGAATCATCGTTACCTCCAGAACTCCACTATATGTTGTACCTGAGTGGAGTTCTAACCTCCAAACATTTTGAACCTGTGAAACCAATATATCGTTGCGTGTGTGTGAATACCCTATTCCTCGAGTGTGATGGGTGGACCATTATATTAAGACATATTTTTGGCTCTACTGCTTGGGTTTTGGCCATAATACAGTGACGTATACACAGTACACATATTTTCTTAAATAAATATGGCGGCACAGATATCGAAACATGTCTTAAGGATGATTATGATCCATTATCGTGATGAAAAGGGGTTTTCAAAATTTCAGAAAAGACCATTTTAAAAGAACTAGTCCGTTGAATGTAATTTCAATGATTTTGAGTCTGATAAATTTAATTTAGATGGTGACTACTCTGAAAAGGGTCAGTTGTTGTTTGAACGAAAACGTGTGTGATTCGGATTACTATTCGTCCATTGATTAGGATCAAGCTAGATCTGTTTCTCAGAGGACAAGACTACGGTCTGGTAATTTGATGAATATATTCCACACTCTACTGAAGTAGGACCATTGGAGATTAACTGGTCAATCAATTTGATATAGACAGGGATGGCATGGGCTAGTGGTTAAGTGACACGGCTCACAATCCAAAGGTGCTAGGTTTGATCCCTATCACAGCACCGACCGTTACCACGGTGAAGCAAACTCTTATGGTTGGTTGGTTATTGATCCAGTGGCCTATGGGCTGCTGCCCTTTGGCTCAATGGCATATAGTGGTATCTGCAAGTATTTGTAAGCTGTTATTTAGTTCTGTACAAAGTGTTTTGTCTGGCCTAGGAGGAAGAAGCTCTTTCCTAACACCTGCAAGGGCCTGACATTCAAAAAGGTGATGTTCAACAGTTAAGTTATATGTATTGAGTGTGAAGTTAGAAAATGGAAACAAACCCTTATAAAATGCAGGAGGAAGCAACCCCTTATATAAAATGCATGCTGAGGACGGATACACTGGGCCGACAGGCGAAAATAAAAACCAGTGCAACGCACACCACTTTGGGGAATAGAGAAATAAGGCGAACGCAAAAAAAATAAAATAGGAATAACTACATTAGAGCACAGAGTTTTGTCGTTGTAAATAGGTTTACTCAAATGTCTACATTGTTCGTTCTGGGTAGCCAGGGCTCAAAGTGTTAGACTCAAAACCTCCCAACATTTTAAGACTTCAGTAGAAATTTATTTCCAACATTGAAAATAATTGTACATCATCTGACAGTTTGTGGAGATTCTGAGCTATCATTGCCAAAGACAACCATGTCCGTCTTACTTCCCAGTTCCATAGAAGCAATTTACCTGTACAACGCCGCAAACATTTTAAATAATTTGTCAAAATTTCATATTACATCTAAATAAACATATTACATCTAAATAAAAGAAATATAGATCTTTTACAACTTCTTCTCCATTCCCAAAAATGGTCTGACTCCAATCTGCGTAAGAAAAAGATAAATTGTTTAAAATCCATTTAATCAAACATATAATACTTTAACCGGCTGGAAACCTGTGTAGATGGACTTGCCGTATTCAGCATTAAAAAAAAAATGCATATTTCTGCTGTCTCCGGGCTTGGTCATTCATGAATAAAAAATGATGATAGAGTATGGTGGAACAATTAAGCCGTATAGTTTAAAGAAATACCCATTTGGTTATGGCAAACTCATGAAATGATACAATGTAAAGATGTATGTGCTCAGGAAGTCTGTGACACCTTACCTTCTCCATGTTGAAGCTTAACATAAACCTCTTACTGATAATATAACTGCTAATTGTCCATGCTTTGCTTCCAGTGTCCTGTCATCAAGTTGAGGGATGAGGCATGTTAATATAAACATTTTAAATTAATGCTGCCCTGCTGTTTTAGTTGTTTTTTTTTTCAATTGTATTGTTGGTTTTGTTTTGTTATATTGCCACTTTCTTTTGATGTTTTTGTGTGTGATTCTTTTATTAAGGATATAGTCTCTTCTCCTGCATCGTCAGGTTGTGATTTCAACATAAACATTGTTGTACCATTTTTTGGTAACAGAAAGCTTACATTGTGGTGTTTTCAACTATGTTGTTGTTGTTGAATGCCCATGATGGCTAAGTTTGATCTTTTGTGCGTCTTGAAAGAATGTCAGGTGGTGGGTTGCTGTAGCTTTCCTCACATCTCAAGCGTGCTGATGAAGGTGGACAGGGATCCTCCAAACGGTTGTGCTATGTTTGGCTTCTTCTCCTTGATGCTCACAACTGCAGGGATCACATCAATCCCCACCTTGTTAGCGAGACTAAAACAGTCTGTTTCCAGAGAGAACTGTATGGAGATCAGGCAGGGTCTTGGTCAGTATGTTAACCTGACCATGTCTAACATTGACGTATGTTTTGCCTGACCAAAGTCTCTTCCTGTTTCCAACTATAATGTGACATAAGAATAATATTATTACTAAGATTCATCTTCTAGGAGGTTGGGATCCACCACTGCATTTTGCCTACATCGTGGAAGTCTGTACCAAGGCATTTATTAACTGTTGCCATTGTTATCTAGCAATTTGTTTGAAATTATGGGGATGTCGCTTCCAAGCCCCCAATAATCAGCTCTCCTGCTTGTGACCAATATAGCACTGGGCAGTGGCCCTATTGTTACCTTCCCAACAAAGAGATGCATATGTAGGGGGAGTTTCAATATATCCATTCAAACAGATACATGCCATATTTTGCTGCACAGCATGTCAAGTTGATTCAATAGATTTATTTTCTGCATTTTTATTTAACCCTTAACAGTTCGGCTAATTTTGCCGATTTGTCTTTTTCTGTCCCTGCCATAATACTGGATTCCGTGCATCAAAGTTTTATTTAAACAAAATAAAATAATCTTGAATAAACTGAGCTAAAATTATGATTGAAACATAA
Organism: Ariolimax columbianus; assembly: GCA_036924085.1. Taxonomy (NCBI): domain Eukaryota; kingdom Metazoa; phylum Mollusca; class Gastropoda; order Stylommatophora; family Arionidae; genus Ariolimax; species Ariolimax columbianus. The sequence goes on from JAVGWX010000009.1 coordinate 41,913,691, forward strand.
GACACGTAATTAAACTATCTATGACATGAAGTATTCATAGTATAGATTATATATTAGTATGAAGTGTTAAATAACATTAATGCACAGATGGAAATTGGAGAGAAATTTTTTTTTTTTACCTGCCACATTGTGTATTTTGCTTATATATCGGTTAATCCCTTTATACCTGCCTTTCGTTATGTGTCTCAATTTGGTGTTCAATATCCATAAATAATGCAGATGTGTGATCATTGGACTGATAAACTAATAAATCATTTCTTGGGTCCAACTTTTGTTGCAATAAATTTGTAGCCTTTCGAAGCCTGTAAAACGTGGACATACCAGAAATAATAGTACACTTAAACATCAATTGCTTATAAGCGGGATAATCATTGAATAGAGTTGTAAATAAAAATGAAGTTCTGCAAACTAAATCATGAAACAAAAGCGCATGTTTCAGAGGTCCATTTTGGTCATGACGGGGAGCCATTTGTAGCTTTTCGAGAGACTAATTTTGGCAGCATCGATCTGTAAAGGGTTCAAATTAAATTTAAAAAAAACAAAACACATAATTTCTAGATGTAATTGCTTATATGTGCATATGTGAATATTAACTTGTCACATTCATGAAGATGGAATTTGTTATATCTTCTGAAGTTAGTGAGAATGTTACCTTTTTAACTATCAGTAAACTATTATTACCCTTGCTGATGTTGCACATTTTTAGTTTACCAAATGAAATTGAGTATAATTCCAGAACCAGCTGTATCTAAACGGATGATTGAATGTGGACAATGTATCTGCTGTTAATGCATACTTGTACATTTTTATGTTATACAGGATTGTAGATGCATTTATTTGATGGTAGTGCATATTTTGTTTGTGGAAATACCTTTGTTGTATTTTTGTATTGGTAGTGATATTGTAGTCAGCGATTTCTTAGTGCCAATTGGAACAGTAGGAAAGTTACTTACAATATGAGTTTGTCCTAAATTACAGACTGCCATGTACGAGACCCTGCCAGTTACATTTGTTTCTCTCAATAGGGTATATGTTTCTAAGTGGAATATAGTGGTATTAAATATTTGAATTTTTATCCAAACTTACGGCCTTTGTGTGATAATGACTTTTGTTAATTTTTAGCACATATATATTTTTAGTAGAGTGTAGAGATTAGCCTGGCGTGTATAGAGAGAGAGAGAAACATTTTTACAAAAATGAATGAATCTAGCCAAAGTGCATCAGATATTGCACTCCTGTATATTGTCTTTTTATGTTCAGTCAGTCAAAAGGCGATGAACTCCCTGCAGAGCATAGGTCCTCAACAAATACTCGCCCAGTCTTCCTGTCATTTCCAGCTCCTCCCCATCTTTCCTGTCGTATTTAGGTTTATCTCGACTTCCCTTCTCCATGAGAGTTGCCCTACTTCTTTTGCCTTGAGAATTCCAGAATAGTGAATTTATTTGAAATGCTATGCGCTGGTTTCGGTAATGTATGTTTGATCCCTATCCATCGACAACGCCTTCTTTTTCCATCCATTCCCACAGTTCCATATTAGTGACTTTATAATACCATTTTATTCCCTCAATTTGGTGCAAGCATCCAGTGATTAAAGCATGGACCCTTTTAGTTGTACTTTTCTTGTCCCCACGCCATATATTAGGGCGGACTTGAAATTGTAGTTGAAATGTGTTTTTGTGTTGGACTTAATTTCTTTTGGGTTTCACAAAATTCCGTAAAGCAATAAAAGCCTCTTTCGCGTTTTTTATTCTTATGTTCTTTCACTTCTTTGGAGTTCGCTCTGAAACGAGGACGTTTATGACGTATCGTAGTTTACAGCATGCTGCGATTTCTGCACCTTTCGGCCTGACACATTTGATTTCAGCAGAGTATTTTTGGCACCGGGTTTGCCTTCCTTCTTCGATCTCTAATCACTTAGCCAGGCTGCATGATTGCAGTCTTGTTTCCAGGGCTGTCATTTGGACATGGAATAGTGTCTTTGTCATTTATGGGTCACTGACTTGATGAGTCGCTGGCTGCTGTCAGCTCATTCACTGCTGCGCCTTCTTAATTGTATTAATTTGATATCTCTATCAGTACTATTTATGTTATTTGCAACATAATTACCTATTTGAGTAGACTAAATCTGCCAGCTATAAATTGAGCATATTTACTTTTGCTGGTATTAGCACGTTACAGAACCAAACAAACAAAGTATGAAGTGAAGAACATACAAATCTATACTGTATATTTTACTTTTTTATTTGCTCGTTTCTATTCTACTCTAAAGTACAGAGATTAGCCTGGAGTGTAGAGATTAGCCCGGAGTGTAGAAATTAACCTGGAGTGTAGAGATTAGCCAGGAGTACAGAAATTAGCCTGGAGTGTAGAGATTAGTCTGGAGTGTAGAGATTAGCCAGGAGTATAGAAATTAGTCTGGAGTGTAGAGATAAGCCAGGAGTATAGAAATTAGTCTGGAGTGTAGAGATTAGCCAGGAGTATATACATTAGTCGGGAGTGTAAAGATTATCCAGAGAGAATGCTGTGCTATTCCTTAAGCTTCTTCTAACCTGTGATGTCTAGGTAAGCCACAGACTGTCATGTTATCTAATCAGCTGTCTTTCTTTTGACCAAGTTCCAATCTAGTCTTCAGTCTTTCACAGATTATCTCATGTTGTCCTATCTAGATTAGGGCCAACCTAGATGTCTCACTCCCTGGCTATTTGTAACTGTAATTAAAATAAAACTTTGAGCGAAATAATATTTTTATCTAGCACCAAGGTCTTGACAATGGATAGGATTTAAACAAATGTTGTTTTTTTTTAGTGTTCGCCTTATTTCTCTATTCCCCAAGAATAGTTGCACTATGTTTTTATTTTGCACTTGTCAGCCCAGTGCATCTGACTACAGCATGCATTTTGTGCAAGGGTTTGCTTCCCCGGGGAAACGGCCGGTGCTGTGAATGGGAGCGAACCCAGCACCTTCGGTTTTTGAGCCGTGTCACTTAACCATTAGCCCACACCGTCCCTAATGGATAGATTGAAGACAATTTTAAATTATAAACATTTATAACAATAACAAATACATTATTTGTATCAAAGAATGAAAGTTGTTTATGTGAATTAAATTAGAGAAACATAAAAAACAGTTGCTTGTGTGTCGTAAATATAGCATTCTTTCTCAAATAATGAGCGCTGTCTGAGTCAGCGAGAAATGATTTCATTAGCTTATATGTGATGATGAGAATGAAAGTTGGCAGAGCCCATTTAACAAGGAATGCATGCATTGTTCTGTTGTTTTCTGTTTGCTAACAAACTGAAAAGGCCAGCACTTAATGTCAACTTTTTGTATTGATTCCTTCAGAAATATGTGAGGGCTGCTAAGTTTGAGAGCAAGCAAGGTCAGCTGGATGGATGAGAGGATTTCTTTAGTGAGACGTGAGGGCTGTTTGTTAGCTTGAGAGCAGGCAAGGTCAGCTGGATAAGTGCATTCCTTTAGTGAGCTGTTTGCTTGAGAGCAGGCAAGGTCAGCTGGATGGATGAGAGCAGGCAAGGTCAGCTGGATGGATGAGAGGATTCCTTTAGTGAGCTGTTAGCTTGAGAGCAGGCAAGGTCAGCTGGATGGATGAGAGCAGGCAAGGTCAGCTGGATGGATGAGAGCAGGCAAGGTCAGCTGGATGGATGAGAGCATTCCTTTAGTGAGCTGTTTGCTTGAGATCAGGCAAGGCCAGCTGGATGGATGAGAGCATTCCTTTAGTGAGCTGTGAGGGCTGTTAGCTTGAGAGCAAGCAATGTCAGCTGGATGGATGAGAGCAAGCAAGGTCAGCTGGATGGATGAGAGCATTCCTTTAGTGAGCTGTTTGCTTGAGATCAGGCAAGGCCAGCTGGATGGATGAGAGCATTCCTTTAGTGAGCTGTTAGCTTGAGAGCAGGCAAGGTCAGCTGGATGGATGAGAGCATTCCTTTAGTGAGCTGTTTGCTTGAGATCAGGCAAGGCCAGCTGGATGGATGAGAGCAGGCAAGGTCAGCTCGATGGATGAGAGCATTCCTTTAGTGAGCTGTGAGGGCTGTTAGCTTGAGAGCAAGCAATGTCAGCTGGATGGATGAGAGCAGGCAAGGTCAGCTGGATGGATGAGAGCATTCCTTTAGTGAGCTGTTTGCTTGAGATCAGGCAAGGCCAGCTGGATGGATGAGAGCATTCCTTTAGTGAGCTGTTAGCTTGAGAGCAGGCAAGGTCAGCTGGATGGATGAGAGCATTCCTTTAGTGAGCTGTTTGCTTGAGATCAGGCAAGGCCAGCTGGATGGATGAGAGCAGGCAAGGTCAGCTCGATGGATGAGAGCATTCCTTTAGTGAGCTGTGAGGGCTGTTAGCTTGAGAGCAAGCAATGTCAGCTGGATGGATGAGAGCAGGCAAGGTCAGCTGGATGGATGAGAGCATTCCTTTAGTGAGCTGTTTGCTTGAGAGCAGGCAAGGTCAGCTGGATGGATGAGAGCAGGCAAGGTCAGCTGGATGGATGAGAGCATTCCTTTAGTGAGCTGTTTGCTTGAGAGCAGGCAAGGTCAGCTGGATGGATGAGCATTCCTTTAGTGAGCTGTGAGGGCTGTTAGCTTGAGAGCAAGCAATATCAGCTGGATGGATGAGAGCATTCCTTTAGTGAGCTGTGAGGGCTGTTAGCTTGAGAGCAAGCAATATCAGCTGGATGGATGAGAGCAATCCATTAGTGAGCCGTGAGGGCTGTTAGCTTGAGAGCAGTCAAGGTCTGCTGCCGGTTAGTCTACTTGGGGAGGGGGGGGGGGGGCGTTCCTTACTTAGCAGTGCCTCAATCAAAACCAGCTACTGACAGTCTGCTTAGTGTGTGTTGAGACTGTATCTGCCCTTATCAAATGAAATATTTATTCTTCTTCTTGAGCTTGTATCAGGACTCCATCTATCTGTCACCATTATTAAAAATAATCATTCATCAGATAACAAGCATTGTATCATGTGTATCATCAAGCTTGCTGCTTTTGTCCAGATGAGGCCACCACTGCAGTTTGCTTCCCTGACAGAAGTCTGTGCCAGCCAAAGTAAATTTATTTTTTCTGCGGTGGTGGTTTATATAGTATTCTGTGTTACTGTTGCCAGACCCTGAGTCGCGTTTTACGACTTGCCAAGTAGGGTGCATGGGCTATATTTTCTCTAACCATTGGTACATGTGGGTATTAAGCTTATATGTATTGTTGACAAATATTAATCATCATAACAACATGCATATTGGACAATGAGACGATTGATTGATTTACAAGCATGATCCAAGTCATATTGGACAATGAGACGATTGATTTACAAGCTTGATCCTAGTCATATTGGACAATGAGAAGATTGATTTGATTTACACGCATGATCCAAGTCATATTGGACAATGAGAAGATAGATTTACAAGCATGATCCAAGTCATATTGGACAATGAGATGATAGATTTACAAGCATGATCCAAGTCATATTGGACAATTCTGTTGTTGGTAATATCTTCTTAATATTGGCCATGAGATGTTTGATGGAGTGCAAATAGGGATCCAAGTGACATTGGGCAATTCTGTTGTTGGTGCGAGGGACAGCCATTAAGTTACAGCAATTTTATTAACAACATTTTTACAAGAGTGTGAACAAGAAACTTTTTGTGTCTTATTTTTCTACATATTCCCCGGGGACTGGCAGCACACTTTGTCGACCTGTCCACTAGCTTGTGGATGCCCTCTAGAAAAAAAAGTCTTTTGTGTGACCTTCAACCAATTTTGCACGTCATCCATTACCTTGTTGTCAGCTGCCTTGGGACCCATCTGCTTCACTATAATCGAGATCATCATGGACAAATTTGGTGTGCAACATCGTGACTCATGTTAAAATCTACGACTATTTCGTCAATATTGACCTGCCTGTTGCTACAGACTAGCTGGTCGATCTGCTGTTTCACTGTTGTCAGTTGCCAGACTTGGTCTCCTATGCCGTGGTTCATCAATGACGTTCTGTCTTCCATTTTGAAATTATTCTACCCACTCATACACTCTCTTATGGCTCAAACAACTGTCTATATACTGAACCTTCATTCTTCTGTAGATTTCTGGTGGTTTCACACCCTCTGACTACAAAAAATGAATAAAGCCTCGTTATTCTTGCACAGTGCAAGTCAACAGTGGGGCAGCCATGTTGTACACTATATTACGCATGTGAATATTGCTCGGTCGTCACAATCTCTAAAGGGAGTACTGCTAAATAGCCATTATATAAGATTTTTTGTGCATGTACTCTGATAAAATTGCTGTTAATTAATGACTATCCCTTGTTAATAGCTCTTCAACATTGACCATGAGATGTTTGATGGAGTGCAAACGGTGATCCAAGTGTTAATGGACAATTCTGTTGTAATGTTATTTGCTTGTAAATGTAATCAATGATAGAATTCTTGATCCCATCCCTGCACAGGTAGGGGCTTCCTATTGGCAGTGTTGTATGCTCATTTCCTTGTGATAAAAATGGACCATGTTTGAGACCTGGTCAGAGCATGCTGCCATTTACCCATCTGTACTGTTGAGTCCTGGCTGTTGTAGAGTTAGGGGGAGGGAAGACAGCTAGGGAATCTGCTATGCTACCTCTCGAAACAACCAAACTGGCATAATAAAAACAATTTATCCCCCTTCCGAATACCTGAGCGGGAATTACTGCCACAGTGCTCAAGTTTTGGTCATAACCTTCATCAATTTGTACCCACTGTTATCATGAAATCAAATGAGAACTGCTTTGTTTTGCCAGTGTTTACAAGGAGTGCATATTGGCTCCATCAGTTTGTTTTTGCTGTTTTATTTCATATCTGTAAGTGGTTGCCAAATGGAAAGTCTGTAGTTTGTGACTTCCTTTCTTTATCTGCATATACACAGATCATTTTTAGAAACATTTTTACCAGATAATAGCAATTCATAATAGTTATATACAATACACAAAAAGGGCATGTAAGCATACTGTCATTTAGATTGACATTTAGAAGAGTCCCAGCTCTGGTGTGAGCTGGATGTAGCCAGGAGGAGAATTTCCTGCTTAGTGGGCTAGGCTTGAGCAGCTTATTACTCCGCTGTGTTGGGACAGGTGTCACGGAGGGTGGTTAACCGATGTGCGAGTCCATCTTACTAGACTAACACTAGAGCAAAGTAGACCTGCAGCCTGTTAGGGGCCACCTATGCTGCTCTAAACAAAAACATCTAACCATGGCCAGTGTTATGCCTTATCACACAGTCATCTCTTATGACATGCTCTCTGTGGGGCAGTGGTGCTATTCTTGTCTATGTCATACACAAATACCCCGGTGAAGCACATCTTCTTCCTTCATTTAGAAGAGACTGGACACAATTTGGGAGGGAGAAAGAACACAAAATAATGGATAACAAATTGTTTAATATGGCATTGGTTATAAATGGGACAATTGTTTACATTGGTTATACATTTTAATGAGTACATGGCTCTGTTTGAGATAGAGAAAACAATGTCCCTGGTAGGGAAAGGAACATGTGTTTGTGAAAACAGTCTCTGGTATGAAATGGAACAAGCGTTTGTGTAAATAATGTACCTGGTATGAAATGGAACAAGCGTTTGTGTAAACAATGTACCTGGTAGGGAATGGAACAAGCGTTTGTGTAAACAATGTACCTGGTAGGGAATGGAACAAGCGTTTGTGTAAACAATGTCCCTGGTAGGAAATGGAACAAGCGTTTGTGTAAACAATGTACCTGGTAGGGAATGGAACAAGCGTTTGTGTAAACAATGTCCCTGGTAGGAAATGGAACAAGCGTTTGTGTAAACAATGTCCCTGGTAGGAAATGGAACAAGCGTTTGTGTAAACAATGTACCTGGTAGGGAATGGAACAAGCGTTTGTGTAAACAATGTCCCTGGTAGGAAATGGAACAAGCGTTTGTGTAAACAATGTCCCTGGTAGGAAATGGAACAAGCGTTTGTGTAAACAATGTCCCTGGTATGAAATGGAACAAGCGTTTGTGTAAACAATGTCCCTGGTATGAAATGGAACAAGCGTTTGTGTAAACAATGTCCCTGGTATGAAATGGAACAAGCGTTTGTGTAAACAATGTCCCTGGTAGGAAATGGAACAAGCGTTTGTGTAAACAATGTCCCTGGTATGAAATGGAACAAGCGTTTGTGTAAACAATGTCCCTGGTATGAAATGGAACAAGCGTTTGTGTAAACAATGTCCCTGGTAGGAAATGGAACAAGCGTTTGTGTAAACAATGTCCCTGGTAGGAAATGGAACAAGCGTTTGTGTAAACAATGTCCCTGGTAGGAAATGGAACAAGCGTTTGTGAAAACAATGTCCCTGGTATGAAATGGAACAGTATTTATATAGACACCGCTAAAGTTGGTGTTCTTACAGCAAGTTTAATACAAAAGTATTCATGTGCTTTTGCAAAAACACTGGTTTGATATGATGAAGCTGCAATACCCATGCACAACCCTTCCTAGCTATCTTTAAGAACGGTCCTATATTGTCCTCCCTAACCTTTGGTCTTGGAACTCACACCATACATCATTCAGTTGTTGGTTATAATAGCTGTCCCAATGTGTACCGTCAGATAATGCCGTGTTGTAGATAAATCACCTTCAATAAATTTATGATCAGCTGACATCGTTGGTTCACACACGCAGGGAGGTATAGACGAGCATGAGAGAATGCATAAGATTACTGCACTCCTTCAGCTGTGTTCCAGGAGAATGAAAGCATAATGACTCCATATTTTGAGATGAGCAGATTTATTTCTGTATTATTATTGTATATTTATTGTTTGGGATGGAAGCTAATGAAATAAAATTAATTGAGATAAAATGATTGAATTTGTTTGTGTAAAATTGGTTATAAAATACTTTTTCATGCATTGACATACATACGGAAGGGAAACGCAAGTGTCAGGGCTTGTGTGGGTCTCTAATGTTCTGGTCATGCATGGTTTATAGGAACTGTCACCTGTGAGCTACTAGTGGCTTGGGAAAGTATTTTAGGTAGCTCTTGAGAAATATTATCTTTAAGAAAATTTGTCTAACATTATTGAGCTCGAATTGGCAAAACTGCATCCACTAAATCTTAGGTGTTTGTCCTGAAAATGACGTCAAGTCATTGTACACGATGAGGCTATGATATTTGCACCTTGTGCAGATACATCCGATTTCACCTGGCTTTTTTTACTGCTGCGTTTGCCTTCTCACTGCGATCCCTATCTCTTGGCCAGACTACACTAGTGGCTTGATGCAGCTGTTTCCGTAGAGACGGAATAGGGTCTTGTTCAGCTCTGGTTTGCTGACCCCAATGCAAGCAGCCAGCCATCTCTGGTTGATGTTAGCTCATTCACATCTTGGCCTTGCACTAAATTGTTCAATGTTCATAATCGTGGCTATGATTTGTACGCAATGAAAGTCCTCATGTTAGTCACTCCAATAGTGACAGAAAAGACGTACGACGAAAGCAGAAAAGCGCCAAAATTTTTAATTTGAACAGGTACATACAAGATCTACTTCCTACATAATGATTTATTTGATGTGTATGCGCGTGACATATATTTAGAATCATAAAATAATTTTTGTTGATGACCTCTACACCCCACGGTAGAAGAGGTTCGACTAAGTAAGGTAGAAGACTCTACACCCCACGGTAGAAGAGGTTCGACTAAGTAAGTAAGGTAGAAGACTCTACACCCCACGGTAGAAGAGGTTCGACTAAGTAAGTAAATAATTTATTTCAGAATGTTGTTATTGTCTTATCACAGTTGAGGAGTCCCTAAATGAACTGTTGTTTATTGATGATCAAGGTCATCTTTTGTCATCTTTTACCAAAATGAATGCCACCTAACCTATTTCAGTTTCGCTTGTAACAGAATATAACATGAAGAACAACAGACAAGATGAAGACTATGTTGATATCCAGTGAATATGTGCAGATATGTTTTCACAGCGGTGATATTGGTATCAAGCGAGTACGAGAGTTCAAATACCTAGGTAGTATGTTCACTAAGAAACGCACCTCAACAACAACCACACATTCTCAATCAGAGGATACTAGGTCTTCCGTCTCGATAGATAGAGAAGGTCACAAAGGAGGGGTTCTGATACTGACCCGTAACTGCATACCGAGTAGCGCGGTATCTGTCAAACACACCGGACAAGCAGAAATTGTAGGAGTTGACATAATGGCTCAAGAGACGAAGCTCCGCATCTTCAACCTGTACGGACCACCAAATAAAGACCTATCGCTCTCGAGTATGGAAGTCAAAGACTCCAACTGCATAGTAGTTGGAGACTTCAACAGCCACTCGGAGAGATGGGGATACTCGGACACAGACAGCAGAGGTGACGAAGTGGAAGGTTGGGAGATAGGCACAAATCTCTATCTAATCAATAGGCCGGAGGATAGCCCTAGCTTCTATTCTAGAACATGGCATACCACCTCTACTCTAGATTTGGCCTTCTCCACAGTGGACATTCACCATAAAATAGACCGCCAGGTGCTAAACCAATTGGCAGGTAGCGACCACATGCCAATTAGGCTAGAAGTTGATATGGAAGTAGGCCCACAGGAAACAAAACCGCTCCCACGTTGGAATTACAAACGAGCCGACTGGGACAGATTTGCAAGCCTGACAGATGGGCTGTGTGAAACCATCAACACACGGAACAACAAAATGAAGCCCATGGTGGAAAACCTAAGCAAAGCAATAATGCAAGCTGCCACTGAAAGCATCCCAAGAGGGGCAAGGAAAAATTATAAGCCCTATTGGAATGATGATTTGCAGAAAGCGGAAGACGCAGTCACAAATGCTAGGAACATGGCAGAGCGAGAACAATCTATGGAGGCAAATAAAGCCACCACGGCGAAATACAAATACACTCTAAACCAAACAGCAAGAGAAAGCTGGAAAAACAAAACAGAAAGCCTCAATTTAGACAAAGAAGGGAACAAACTATGGAAGCTAGTCAGAGCCATGAATGACGAAACTCCCATCAAACAAACAAATTACCATCAAGCAGGGCGAAAACTTGCTCACTGGAAAAAAAGCAGCAAACGCCTTTGTTGAACATTATGCCAGAGCAAACCACATTGATGTCCCTGCAGATAGGCATACAGACATTAGTGAAGAGCAAAAGGGGCACGACATCAATATGGCACCAGAAGAGCATATGATGGCAACATTAACAATGAATGAAATGGAATAGGCCATGAGAACATTAGAGAAAAGAAAATCTCCCGGAAAAGACGGGATAACAAAGGAAATGCTGATGGGACTGGGCCAAACAGCAAAGAGGAAACTGCTATCAGTCCTGAACCAAAGCTGGAAAAGGGGTATTGTACCCCAGGCATGGAAAGACGCAGTAGTTGTACCAGTACCAAAGAAAGGAAAAGACAAAACATCCAAATGTTAACAGGCCTATCAGCCTACTAAGCTGCGTAGGCAAACTGATGGAACGTATGATAAACACCAGACTGATGTGGCATCTGGAAGAAAAACACATACTAATTCCACAGCAAGCAGGCTTTAGACAGCACAGATCCACTGAGGATCAGGTCATCCTCATAGCCCAGGAAATAGAAGATGCCTACCAGGAGCAAAAACACAGTAGCGGTTTGGGTGGACCTATAAAAGGCATTTGACAAAGTCTGGAAAGAGGGTCTTAGAGTCAAGCTAAGAAGAAGTGTAGTTTGTGGGAAAATGTACAAATGGATCAGTCACTACCTCAAAAACAGAACGGCCAGAGTTCAAGTACAAGGGCAGATGAGCAAAAAGGTGACACTTGAGCAGGGAGTACCCCAAGGGGGAGTACTGTCACCCACACTCTTCCTGGTGTATATAAATGACATTACAGAGAATATACAAAGAAGAGTCCATAGCTCAATGTTTGGAGACGATCTGGCTATGTGGACCTCTGAAAAGAATCTCACCATAGAAAGAAATCGGATGCAGCAGGCCTTAACATCGCTGGAAGAGTGGGCGAACTCATGGCCGGTCAAAATAAACGAGGAAAAAACATGTGCACTATTCTCGCTATCAATCAAACCTCAAAACACCAAATTAAGTCTTAACGGCAAATACCTGCAGCCAAACGACAACCCAAACTACCTGAGAGTCACATTTGATCGGCGCGTGACATGGAAAAGTCAGATCGAGAGAAACCGAATGAGAGCCAGAGAAAGAATGGCAATCATGAGGAAACTTGCTGGCACAAGCTGGGGAGCAGACGAAAGTATACTAAAGAAACTGTACACTGGAAGAGTGAGACCAGTTCTCGAGTATGGCATTGCGCCATGGACAACAGCAGCAAAGGCGAACTTCGATAAAATCAGCAAACTCCAAAACCAAGCCATGAGAGTTATAACAGCAGGCATGAAGTCAACGCCAATTGTAGAAATTGAAAAGATTACAAAACTGCAATCCATGACCGACAGAAGAGACTGCAGAGCCCAACAGCAATCAGAGAAACTCGGAAGACTGACTGACCATCCAATCCACCAGAGACTAAACAATTTCTGAAATGGGAAACTAAAGCGGAGAAACTTTGCAGAAATAGCCAAAGCAAAGATGCACGAAGACCCCATGAACGCACTAACAACACCAAAGCCCATCCCTACTGTACGAAAACCTACCTGGAGGCAGCATATATTTCCAGAGGTGGTAGAAAATATACCAGGCATTGGAAACCAAAACTGCCAGACTGAAAAAGAAAGGAGAGATACTACCCTTAGCTACATAACGAAAAACTACCCAAGCATGGACTGGACCCATGCATACACCGACGGTTCTGTAACAAACACAACACAGAACGGAGGGGCAGGAGCATTTCTGAACCTACCAAATGGCAGAAAAATAACACTGTCATTCGCTACTGGAAAATACACAAGCAATTTCAGAGCGGAGGCAGAGGCACTGAGGGCGGCAGTGGAAGAAATGGTGACAGGTAAAAGGAATGAAAGCCATATAGTCCTGCTTACAGATGCCCTGGCCGTAGTCACAGCACTAAAAAGCCAGAAAAATACTGAACTTAATGATTTAAGAGCAGTACTTTGTCAACTATGCCAGGTTCCATCCCACTGCAACATCCAAGGCAACGAGGAGGCAGACAGACTGGCAAAAGAAGGTGTAAAACTACCACAACCAGATACTAGTATGACATACGAAGAGTCAAAACGGCTTATTAGAGCTAGATACATGACCAAATGGGAAACAGAACATACTGGCTACACAAAAAACGATGCCGATTTCCAGTTGAACAGAAGAGAGCAGGTCGTGGTCTACAGACTTCGCACTGGCCACAAAAGACTGAGGTACTACCTATTCAACAAATTGAAGATAGGTGGCACTGACGAATGCTCGCGTGGTACCGGGAAAATGACCGCTGAGCGTTTGCTGCAAAACTGCCCGACATACGAGGATCAGAGAGAGCAGATGTGGCCATCACCAGTGGCAACACTAAACAAGCTCTATGGCAGTGTCGACAGCCTCAGGATGACCGCTGCTTTTTTAGAAAAAATAAAGGTTGATGTCTGACTGCGTACGATGAAGAAGAAGAAGAAGAAGTATGTTCACTGATAAAGGTAGAGTGGGTAAAAAGATTGCACATTGAATTCAGAAGGTGAACAATGTCCACTATCAAATTGCACAGATTTTGAAACATCCTACTTGGCCAGGCATAGATACCACACCCTTCTTTCAACTGCGAAAAGAGTGATAAATACTCAGTTTCATTTTACATTGTGTTACCAATGTCAATATTGGTCCTTACTAGAAACACATAAGAGTAAGATCCAGAACTGTGAGATTCGCTGTGTGAGAGGTGCAGCCGGAAAGACAATCCGTGACCGAATCCACAACACCACGCTGAGTCAGATCGTGGGACAAAACTAGTTAGTGCCTACATTGGCGTCCACAGAATCAAGTTGTTTGGTCATTTAGTCAGAATGTATTATAACCAGCCTGCAGTGAGAACATTTCATATGCAGGTATCCGGTCAACGTGTAGGGCGTTGTTAGATAGATGGTATCTTTAAGTTCCATCTAACGACAACACAAGCCTCCCACCTGGCAATAGCAAGAGATCTCTGCATCCCACCTCTCTGCAACACTTCATTTTTTGAGTACCGGGTTAGCATTCCTTCTTCGATCCCTTCTCAGCCAGTCTGCTCTTTTGCAGCCTGTTATCCGTGATCACAGCATGGAGGTGTAGAAGGGTCTTGGTAGCTCTGGTTTGCTGACCACTGCAGCTCATGCGCTCATCTGGAGGATTGAAGCCATAATCCCCTTCAAAGTACTCTCATTGAGACTTCACACGCTTCTTCCAGTGGAAGGCCTCTTTGAGAATAAAGTACAGCTGTGTCGTCAGATTCCACGTAATGTCTTCTCGTGACTCAAATTGGGTCCCTTTCAGCGGAATGTGCAGCTTGGGGAACAGCCAACAACTAGGAGAGACCATAACGGGAGAATAGTGAGCCTGGCGAACCAGAGGAAGGTTGTATTTGGCCAAGAAAGTCTGAAGAATGAACGGATGGAACTGCCAAGTTCCAGTTGTCCAAAGGTCCAGTCGTTTTCGTTGAACATCATGAGGAAGACGACGGATGAGCTCCAGGTAGCACTCGCTGTATTGACCTTGTCGGGCGTACTCCGTCACGGGAGTCAAACAAAACGGTAAACAGTACTTTGGCATTGCTGCGCACCTGGTGAATGAAAACCTGCCAGGTGTTGACTGCCAGCGACTGACGAAATCTGCTGGTGCGAACAAATTCACACATGACCTTGATAGTTCCCTGTACCTCCCTGCCGAAGGACAAAACCCATGCTTGTTTTTTTGTTGTTTTGTTTTGCGTTCGCCTTATTTATCTAATCCCCAAGGCGGTGTGCGTTGCACTGTGGTTTTTATTTTGCGCCTGTCGGCCCAGTGCATCCGACTTAGCATTCATTTTATGTAAGGGTCTGCTTCCTCCTGCATTTTCTAAGGTTTTGCTTCCCCGGGGTAACGGCCGGTGCTGTGATGGGGATCGAACCCAGCACCTTTGGTTGTGAGCCGTGTCACTTAACCACTAGACCACGCCGTCCCCTAAACCCATGCTTTATTTTTTTTTTCGCGAAAAGAATGTTTATATACTTTTTGAACACACCTCGCACAAGTTCTAATACTTGTCAATACATGGAATGATAAAAATGCTTTATAGTTAGTCGTCGGAACATCTTCATTGGACGAGGAACAAGTCCATGAGCACTCAGGTCTCATCCTCAGTATCTCCGCCAGCACGTGAAGACTGACAGGTCACGTTCTGTGCTGGCTAACCAGACGTTTTTGGATTCCCCTATGGTGTTCATACCTCGCCGGCCGTCGTTTCACAACATAATTCAACCAGTCGCGCCAAGGACGTAGAGTCTGGATCGGCTTCTAAATCACATTTTAAACCGATTTCCCTAACTGCGTTTAGGGTATCGGCTCGGTCCATAGATCTGCCGCCAGCCACCGTCGTTGTACTCGCCAACCTGTCAGCTCTCTCGTTGTCCTCGACACCTGCACGTCTTGGAACCGATATGAAGGTGATCCTCTGTAGTCCTGACCGACATATCGACTTTAACCACAGGCCTACCCTGACTGTACCTTCCTGACCATCCTCATTGAATCAATGATAATACACACATGTGTGGCGTTCAGTGAATCAAGCTAGACCATCGCCTTCGAAACAGCCCTGGTCAGACTATTTGTGGCCACCTCAAAAGATCCAGCCTCCTTGATCGTTTCTCCATCAGGTTGACCCATAAAGGCCCATGCACGAATGACGGTTCCGTCCGTGTAGAAAACAGCGTCACACACAGTGATATTTTCACTGATCAAAGCATCAACTTCGGAAACCACATCAATTGAATTCACCTGCACACTCGCTCTGTCAAGTGGGGCAATCACGCGGAAAGTCTGCAGACAATTCTTAGATTACTTCGTCCATCTTGGCCATGTGTTATGTCCCCTCCTCCTGCGTTCGTGATC
Organism: Ariolimax columbianus; assembly: GCA_036924085.1. Taxonomy (NCBI): domain Eukaryota; kingdom Metazoa; phylum Mollusca; class Gastropoda; order Stylommatophora; family Arionidae; genus Ariolimax; species Ariolimax columbianus. Next base: position 41,929,708 of record JAVGWX010000009.1, read on the forward strand.
AATATCCCGCTACTAAGCCCTGAAGAGGGTTTTGCAAGTAGCAGGATGTAGTCCAGAGAACGGAATGCGCTGTGTCGCTAGTTTACAGCTTGGATGCGATATTTGCACTTTTCGGTCCGACACATCCGTCTTCGGCAGAATTATGTCCACTAACGCACACGCAAGTTGCACAACAGACTCAGCCCTCCCCATCCAGGATGGTCCCCTTGCAAGCCTTTCGTCTCCCATAACCCCGCATGCAACGGATGTGCCAGGCCCAGGCTTACTTCCACATCAGCGCAAACAAAAATGCTTTATGTTGGTAGATAGTTGGCAAAAGATGTAGCTCGCGGATTAATAAGTTCAGCGACCACCGGTTTACGGTAATGAAAACGCGGACATATTCGCGTCATAGGCGAGATGTACTGAAATCAGTGGATGCCAATCTGCTGGACAATAGCCCTGTCATAGACTACACGACTATCACATCGAACGTAGGGGTAGTAGTTAGGGACGCCTGAGAAGATGGGACAGGAATGTGTAGTCAGCGAGCTAAATGGACCATGTTATTTGTTGAAAGACAAAGTGGGTGCCTATGGGTCTGCCCGAAGTGCAGTGATGTCGATACTGGATAGCATAATATAGATAGTCAACTGAAAGTGTGTACCCGGTACACAAAACCAGGTACTACTGACATGTGCGTATTGGTGGCAATGTAACGGTCAGAGTTGATGGTTTGTCCAGGTTCCAGGAAATCAAGGATTACCTCTTCCCTGGGGAAGGAAGACTAACATCTGGTAGGACAAAATACGCTGATCGGACATGTTAGTCAGGTTCGGGCAAAACTTACTGGCCAAGACCCTCACCTTCGCTTCCTGGTAGCCCTATCTGTTTTCATGACATCCTGAAAAACGAGGTGAGGGATCGACGTAATCACCGTTGTAGTAAGTGACACGCAGATGAAGTCAAGCATATCACAACTGCCTGGAGGACCGCTGTCCACCTTCATCAGCACGCTCGGGATGTGAGGAACGCTACTGCAACCCGCCACTTAACGTCTTTTTCAGGGCGCACAAAAGAGTAACCTACTCATTGTGGACATTCACAAGCAACAATCAACAACCCTTTCCCTATCCAATAAGACAGTGCACATCACTTTACCCGCTGAGGACTGAGTTTTGAACTTTTTCCTCAATGGGAAATTCACATGTCAACACTCCACGGACTCCCGTTTTGACTCAGGATCATAGTGGTGGCACAACGTCTCATCACCAGTGAGGATGCCATCCAGGTCACTTCTATCCTTGTAATGGTTCATGAAGTCATGTCAAATATATCGGTCTACCTGGGTCTTTGTGTATGATAAGAATAGCACCACTGTCCCATAGAGAGCATGTCGTAAGAGGCGACAAACTTTTTGACATGGCATAACACCGGCCATGGTGAGGTGGTTTGTTAAGAGCAGCATAGATGACGCCCAACAGGCTGCGGGTCTGCTTTGCTCTAGTGTTTGGCTTGTTCTCAATCTCAATCTCCCGCTATCAGATCCTGAAAGGGCTTAAAGTAGCAGAATGTAGTCCAGAGAACGGAATGCGTTGTGTCGTAGTTTACAGCTTGACTGCGATTTTTGCACCTTTCGGTCCAACACGTCCGACTTCAGCAAGCATCTTTTTGAGTACCGGGTTAGCATTCCCTCTTCGATCCCTTAGCCTTAGCCAGTCTGTCCTGCTGCAGCCTGTTATCCATGATCACCGCGTGGAGGTGTAGAAGAGTCTTGGCAGCTCTGGTTCGCCGGTCCTGACGCTAGCAGTCAGCTGTGGGTCGCTGACCACTGCAGCTCATGCGCTGCTCAGCATCTTGATCGCATGCACAGAGAAAGATTTGGCAGTCACCCAGTAAAGTTCCATTTCATACTGTACCTCGGCATTCCCAAAGTTGCCCATTTATCTGTCTCTTATAAGGAGATTTGTGCAGTCTGTACGGGACACCACAATCATTCAATTTCTATAACGATATCATCATCTGAAAATTGTGTGCGTGTTTTCGTCAGATTAGAACAAGGGAATACAGTTCTTCTTCTGTTGCATATAGAAAAGTCTTTGGTTGAATAACTGCAAGGATAGAAACACTGTCATCCATTGCCTTATATCGGTGCTCAAGTTCCTGATAAAATCGGTGAAGACATTCGAGGAATGCTTTCTGAATTTCTTCTGACAATACCAAACATATTTATCAGGCCATACATTTTTTTTTTCAATTAGCTTTTTCTTTTTTCTTTTTTAAATAAAAGAAAATGTGTAAAGTGTTTGCCTCTCTGTAATCTACTGAGGGATGCACGCTCCTTTCCATCCCGGGCCGCGGCATCTTAGGTGATATCAGGACGTATTAACCAGTGCTTGGATGCGTGTGTGCGTCTGTATGCTAGTTAGGGCGTTCTCAGAGGTCACCCAGCCAAAGTGCAATTGAAGGGCGTCACCATGAGGGAGCGTGTGAAAGTTGTGTAAGATTGACTGTTGGACAAAGTTAAATGATTCAGAGTGAGCGGTACATCTGAAATGTACATGTCGTTGCACGTTTCGGTTGCATAACGAATCGCCCTTTCAACTAATGTGCTACTTTCGTTGTGAAGAAATATTTTGAGCACTTGGAATTGCTCAAAGGATTTATCCAACGTAATTGCAGAAGTCTGAACTTAACAGCTCACTTCATTTAAGATTTCAAACCAGAAAGCAAGATGGCATAAAAATGTAAAATCACACAAGCCAGGTATAAGTGTGGATGCTGTCCCCTTGTTTCTATATTCTCTTCGCTGTGATCAAGAGGTAAGGCATTCGCCTCTCAAAGCGATGAACGGAAGCGGTGGGCGATCGAATCCCACAAGTATCAAGCTAACCCTGGTCTAAAGCCAGGTGTTATCAGAGTGCCTGCATCCCATGTTAGCGCCAGTCTTGATTTAAGTCTTACTACTAGTCCAGGGTAGATCGGGACCAGAGAGTGAGGTTGATGACCAACGCAGCTCCTTCCTCACTATAATCCAAATACAGCGCAAGTTACATCATTAAAACAAAACTGCCTGGTGCTGTCGCCATCATAGCTTGCGATGGACGACTAACCTCTTTATTGGGATTGCATAAATGATGCAGCATAGATACTAGATTATCACCATTATTTTATCACCGGTTTTATAGCTTCGAGATGAGCACTCTACCTTGTCCCCCACATTTTACATCATCATATCCCATCGCCGTGTCCATGCTGAAAAAATATGTACATACTCTCCCAAAGGAACAATACAAATTTCATACTTGAAGGAACGATTTTGAAAGAGTGAATTCCACATAAGTTTTTGGATTCATGTCTTTACTTTATTTCTCAACTCTGCCATGAATTCCGGCCAAAGTTGCAGTGTTATCAAGTACGACAACGTTTTATGACAAGTTCATCTTCATTAAATTTGCCTCAAGATATTTTCTGTAAGCTCATTCCTACCGTATAACTGGAAGAGCTCAAGAAATGATTGATTCACTTGAACCTTGTCTCCTATGATTGAAAGTATCTAATTACTTCCCTCAAATGATTGACATGCAACAAGTCCGGACAACTTTCAAAAACAATTACAAAATACTTTGCGTATCATAATTTTCTTTTCGACTTCCTTTGCTAACAAGTTAATGAGTTAGTTCTGAATACCTTTAGACAGACAAGAATCAGTGCCCTTTCTACTACCGATTGGGTGCTCAATTATGAACAAGTGTTCTTTTCAAACTGGATCATATTTGGATAGCGCTTGGCCAATTTCAGAAAAATGTCCTTTGCTGTCTTTTGCGTCAATTGCTGCTTGTAGGTTATGATCAATGACATTTTGGGGTTCAGTCCCACTCGCAGGCTTTCCATTTGTCAAAACATGACACGTGACATCCAGCAGCTTCAAGTACATATATTTTTGGGTTTAACTTCCACCATGCATTGAACCCTGGGACAAACATTTAGGTTCAACTTCCAAAATCCATTGAATCCTGTGATAAACTTTGGAATCCTTGCCCCCTTTTCATTCTTTCAACTAATCTACAGCAAGAACAAAACAAATTGCCTTTTGACTGATAGTAAACCATCCATTTTCTCAAATTTTTCGCCATTTGGCAATGCCTCATGAAGCCATAACGTTATTAGGTTTCGACTCATCTCATTTTGTTTGATTATCTAGTTTCTGAACCGCGTATATAATAATATACGACCTATGTGCCTGTCCTGACATATGGATGTGAGTAATGGGCAATTACCACAGCCCAAGAAAGGCAGCTACAAACTTCATAAATGAGGTACCTAAGACAGGTGGTTTGAGTTACTAAAATGGACAAGATCCGTAACCAGACAATACGTAACAATCTTGAAGACCAACCCCTTCAGACACGAGTAGAGCAGTTCCAACTACAGTGGTTTGGCCATGTCTCCAGACACGAGTGGAGCAGTTCCAACTACAGTGGTTTGGCCATGTCTTCAGACACGAGTGGAGCAGTCCCAGCTAGTGGTTTGGCCATGTCTTCAGACACGAGTGGAGCAGTTCCAACTACAGTGGTTTGGCCATGTCTTCAGACACGAGTGGAGCAGTCCCAGCTAGTGGTTTGGCCATGTCTTCAGACACGAGTGGAGCAGTTCCAACTACAGTGGTTTGGCCATGTCTTCAGACACGAGTGGAGCAGTCCCAGCTAGTGGTTTGGCCATGTCTTCAGACACGAGTGGAGCAGTCCCAGCTAGGGGTTTGGCCATGTCTGTAGACACGAGTGGAGCAGTCCCAGCTAGTGGTTTGGCCATGTCTTCAGACACGAGTGGAGCAGTCCCAGCTAGTGGTTTGGTCATGTTTGTAGAATGGAAGAAGGTTGGACACCAAGGTGGTCATGGGAAGCAAAAAGTCAAGGACGCAGACCCCCAGGACGTCCCAAAGTACGTTGGAAAGACAATATGCGACAGTTCCTAAGTGACCGAGGCCTGGATTGGAAAAAGACCAGGAAAACGACAGCGGATTGAACAATATGATGTTTGCTCTGGCAAAACTCTACACCTCACGGTAGAAGAGGAGCAGCTAAGTAAGTAAGACCATGGCACACCCTAGCTACCCTGGCGAAAATCGACCCCCCCCCCGCCCTTCCCCACCGCAGTCCGACCCTGGGGGAACGGTTCACCGGGACATTTCTATCCTAGAAAAAAGATACCAGGGGAATTGGAATGTCATAATGCGTGTTGACTATTTTTGTTAAAACACTTGTGAGAATTGCCCAATTAACTCATTACAAGCGACAGGCAAAGTGGCATCGCTCTAAATATTTCCTCTATGGGAAATATCATGGAGTATGAATATATGAATGTAAAAAAACCTTTTTAAAAATATAATTAGTGTATTCGTTGTTTTGACGGGCATATTCAGCATCCGAAACAACATTTAGATAACTTGGTTCAGCGGCGCACCAGGATTCGTTCCTGGGTTGAACTTGAATTAAAAAAACTAAGTAGTTATGGCAGCATTTTCTTTCTCATCGAATGCCGAACGCAACGCACATTATTGCATGCCATCATCCTCCTCAACAGTATGATGATGATGATGATGATGATCATCATCATCATCAACATCATCATCATCATCATCATCAACATCAACAGGTTATTCAGTCCGGATACGTGTTGAGATCTTCTGATCATGTCACGCCACTGGCCTCTGTTTCCAGAAGATCCCTTCAGCCCAGTATAAGTCTGTTCCCCACTGTTCTTGCAAGCCTACGAAATGTAATCGTCTCTTCATCTTTTCTCCGGAATTTTGCCTTCTAGTATTTTCAATACTAGACTTCCAAGTGTCATGTTATGACCAAACCAAGACAACCTATCTTGCTGTATATTCGTCATTAGTTGTCAATGAGACTCTATATCTTTAAATATTTGCTAATTTTATCTTTATTCTGTTCAGCTCATATTTCCACCACATCTCAAAAGCTTATGTTTTTTCATCCTTCTGTCTAGAGTTCATGTTTAAGAGCCGTACAATACGACAGGCCAGATATGTGTAGTGATTATTATTTCCCTAAGCTCAATTTTGATGCTATTTGTTGTTAGAAGAATTATTTCTCACGGAATGCCTTTTTTTTTTTTTTTCCTCTATGATCCGATTTCTAATTTCATCTTCATCCATGACTTGATGAGACTTGCTTTCATAATGCAAGGTGGGTTGTCAGCAATCTTTTCCTTCTACGTTCAGGCTTTTTGGTCACGCTACATCTGAAGTCCCGTCTCTAGGACGAAGTCAACTGTCCTCTCCTGGTCCGGGTCGCAGCTCCACAGCTTATGTGTCACCTCCATCTTTCTGGCCATGTTTGACACCGTAGGTCTCTGTATATTTGGCAGTCCTGTAGGATGTGCTCAGAAGTGTAGACTCCGGTTCCACAGGGGCAGTCACTTGTGTGTGATATCTTGAGCCGATGTGGGTGACCCAATAGTCTACAGCGGCCTGTTCTCAGGCAAAAGATGGTGGTTTGGGGATGTCTGTGAAACAGGTGGCTTAGTCATAGTCGACCTGTGCATCTACAAGGTAGTTAGCCCGTGTGCAGGTCCTTACTCTTGGGCGAATTGGTAGTAGCCAGGTGAGTTTTCTCTGCTTAGCAGGCTGGGCTCGAGCAGTGCTATGTTTTTTTGTTTTATGCTGGTCTCATCTCGGTTTCCAGTCGATTCTGTCTCGGGCACGGATTGTTCAGTGGTTGGCTAACTTCTGTCTCGGGCACGGGTTGTTCAGTGGTTGGCTAACTTCTGTCTCGGGCACGGATTGTTCAGTGGTTGGCTAACTTCTGTCTCGAGCACGGATTGTCCAGTGCATGCTAACTTGTTTGTTTTAGGATCGCGAGTGCTATGCAGCTCGAGCGAATCTTGCCATATAGTTGAGTTTCTTCCAGGTGACCTTTTTTGGCCGCTCCGGTACCGAGGTGGCTGCTGTGCTCCAGCGTTCGTCCTTCCTTCTGACTACATGGATAGTCCAGGGGTGGTTGGACTTGTTGGCATGACGTGTGACAATGCCCAGATGTCACCGTTGTGTAAACTCACATAACGCTGTTGCCCAAGTGATAGGCCCTCGAGACGGCGCTCGAGCGAGGCATGTGTTGTCCTTAGCTGGTTCTCCATGGCTTTTGTCAGAGACCAGGTTTCACTTCCATATCATAGCTCTGGTAGGACCACTGAGTCAAATATGTCAGCTCACAGTCTGCTGTCTCTTGTGGCGTCTGTTGCCGCCTTAATCGAGTTGAAGTTGGTCCAGCCTGCTCGACAGCGCCTGACAGATCTCGGGCTGCAGGTTATTTTCCATTTTGAGGAGGCGGCCGAGGTAGATGCATTCATCGACGTCCTCCGGTGGTGTATCGTTTATGGACACGAGGTTGGGCTCCGCAAAACGGTTGTGCATAGATTTGGTTCTATATTTATGGTGAGAACCGCTTTCTTGCCCTCCGAAAGTAGTCAGGTCTACTGCTGTCACATCCATGCCTTTCTTCCATTTTCAGTTGTACTGATTGTGAATGCTAATTTCTGCGTTATCCACTCATTACAAATTACATGTAGCTAAATTTGAAAAAAAAGAAATGAATCTGGTTGGTTGGGTTTTAACTGCACCCCCACCCTTGTTACCCACGTTGGTGTGCCTCTGATTTGGTTTAATCTCACACTAGCCCCCCCCCCCCCCTCCCCACGTGGATGCGCCACTGACTTGCCATATTCTCAGATACACACAAGGTCAAACTCTGTTGTTCCCGTGCAATCATCAGTGTTAGGGGCAGACAATTGCAGAAAGCAATGATCGCATACGCACGCCACAACAGCATACGAACAAGAAAAAAGCATTTATTTAGAAAAGTGCTAATACCCCAAGCTGTCAATACAAGCGCACGCCACAGTTATTTACTTCATGCCTGCTGGGACTACATCCACTACTCCAACCTGGCGTAGTGGTCGCGTGGAAGTTCGCTTGCGTTCACCTCTCTCTATTTCTAGGAAGATTTCATTAGTTAAAGTACATCTGCACTGACAACACTGACGTTTGACTGAACGGAGAAGCGTGTAGGTAAGTTAAAACGTGCTTTTGTTTACTATTTAATTGTAGGTTTTTGTTGATCTCCTCTGCGTTGTTCATGGCGGCCAGGGTTGGGAGAAAACTTGCACAACCACGCCTTGCTGGATGTTGTGTTTGTTAACAATTAAAGTCCAATAACAGATACTAGTGGTACGAACTTAAGCGTGCAGGAATTCAGTTAGAACAGGTGGTAAACACAAATCTCGCTTTTGTCAAATTGAACGTTGTTCATCTTAGAACGAGTAACTTCACTAGCCTTTTACTTCTTCGTGCGCTCACAAATAATGCCATCATAATCTTGGCGGTTTTGTCTAAAGTTTCCCTCGTCGTGCGCTCACAAATAATGCCATCATAATCTTGGCGGTTGTGTCTAAAGTTTCTCTTGTGCGCTCACAAATAATGCCGTCATAAACTTGGCGGTTTTGTCTAAAGTTTCCCTCGTCGTGCGCTCACAAATAATACCATCATAAACTTGGCGGTTTTGTCTAAAGTTTCCCTCGTCGTGCGCTCACAAATAATGCCATCATAAACTTGACGGTTTTGTCTAAAGTTTCTCTCGTTGTGCGCTCACAAATAATGCCATCATAAACTTGGCGGTTTTGTCTAAAGTTTCTCTCGTCGTGCGCTCACAAATAATATATTAAGTATCCATTAATTTGTTTGAGAAGAGCCATGTTGTCATTCTGCTCCTCTCGTGGATCCATACATGCTCTACTGTTTTGTTTGTTCTTCCCACACGAGCAGACGTGTGTGTCACCGATGAAAAATTTTTCTGGAACAAATGGTTTTTCAGTCTGCAGAGCTCTCTGTTCGTTGTTTGAATATTGCCATTTGATTTCTTCTTGGCAAGCAGTAGTATTCTTCTGCTATATCAGACTCTGTGGGTGATCTTTGTGCCATCTTTTTGAATTTTATTTCGATCTAAAACGAAACAAGTTTTTTACTGATATTATTGGGAAGGAAGTCAAGCGTCTGGTCAGGCAAAACATACTGATCAAACCATGCTAGTCAGGGTCAGGCAAAACATACTGGTCAAACCATGTTAGTCTGGGGCAGGCAAAACATACTGATCAAACATGTTAGTTAGGGTCAGGCAAAACATACTGATCGGACATGTTAGTCAGGGTCAGACAAAACATACTGATCAGACATGTTAGTCAGGGTCAGGCAAAATATACTGATCAGACATGTTAGTCTGGGTCAGATAAAACATACTGATCAGACATGTTAGTCAGGGTCAGGCAAAACATACTGATCAGACATGTTAGTCAGGGTCAGGCAAAATATACTGATCAGACATGTTAGTCTGGGTCAGATAAAACATACTGATCAGACATGTTAGTCTGGGTCAGATAAAACATACTGATCAGACATGTTAGTCAGGGTCAGGCAAAACATACTGATGAGACATGTTAGTCAGGGTCAGGCAAAACATACTGATCAGACATGTTAGTCAGGGTCAGGCAAAACATACTGATCAGACATGTTAGTCAGGGTCAGGCAAAACATACTGATCAGACATGTTAGTCAGGGTCAGGCAAAACATACTGATCAAGCATGTTAGTCAGGGTCAGGCAAAACATACTGATCAGACATGTTAGTCAGGATCAGGCAGAACATACTGATCAGACATGTTTAGTAATGATTTAAGAGCAGTACTCTGTCAACTATACCAGCAGTCCGCACCAAAAAGAGTAGTGGTACAGTGGGTTCCATCCCACTGTAACATCCAAGGCAACGAGGAGGCAGACAGACTGGCAAAAGAAGGTGCAAAACTACCACAACCAGATACTAGTATGACATACGAAGAGTCAAAAAGGCTTATTAGAGCTAGATACATGACCAAATGGGAAACAGAACACACTGGCTACACCAAAAACGATGCCTATTACCAGTTGAACAGAAGATAGCAGGTCGTGGTCTTCAGACTTCGCACTGGCCACAATAGACTGAGGTACCATCTATTCAACAAATTGAAGATAGATGGCACTGACGAATGTTCGTGTGGTACCAGGAAAATGACCTCTGAACATTTGCTGCAAAACTGCCCGACATACGAGGATCAGAGAAAGCAGATGTGGCCATCACCAGTGGCAACACTAGACAAGCTCTATGGCAGTGTCGACAGCCTCAGGATGACCGCTGCTTTTTTCGAAAAATACAGGTTGACGTCTGACAGCGTACGTGGAAGAAGAAGAAGAAGAAGAAGATATGTTTAGTCAGGGTTAGGCAAAACATACTGATCAGACATGTTAAGTCAGGGTTAGGCAAAGCATACTGATCAGGCATGTTAGTCAGGGTCAGGCAAAACATGCTGATCAGACATGTTAGTCAAGGTCAGGCAAAACATACTGATCAGACATGTTAGTCAGGGCCAGGCAAAACATGCTGATCAGACATGTTAGTCAAGGTCAGGCAAAACATACTGATCAGACATGTTAGTCAGGGCCAGGCAAAACATAATGGCCATAACTCTAACCGCGGCTTCCTCGAAGCCCTTCCTGGAAACGGGCTGTTTTCATGGCAGCCTGGCTAACAATGTCAGGGTTCGACGTGATTGCCGTAATAGTGAGCGACACGCAGATGAAGACAAGTATAGCACAACAGCCTTGACGTCCCCATTCCACCTTCATGAACACGCTCGGGATGTGAAGAAAGCTACTGCAACCCGCCATTAACGTCCTTTTCAGGGCTCACAAAAGAGTCAACCTACTCATTGGGGATATTCGAAACAAACAGCAACACCTGATATTATTGTCTGTATTACAATTTTGTTGTTTATCTGACCTGATATCATTGTCTGTATTACAATTGTGTTGTTTATCTGACATTACCGCTGTCCGTTTGCGTGGACTTTACTTTTTCCTATTTTAACCAACTTCCACATAATCTGGAGTACCTAAACAAATATTTACTTGCGTCAACACAGAGATTAGCAACTTCAAAAAATCTATTGCCCATCGCTAAGCGATGGTGGCCACAACATCAGACAGTTTTGTCTTAATAATGGGATGTGAGCTGTATGAGGATGATAGTGAGCAAGAATATGCGCTGGTCATCAACCTCACTCGTATCCCGAGTTACCTTAGATCAGTGGCAAGACTATTGGTCTAGACGACTAGAGGTAACTCGGAATGCAGGCACTATGGTCTTACCTCCCGTGAGACCAGGAGTCGCTTAAAACTTGTGGGGCTCGATCACCCACCGTTTCAGCTCATCAGTACAGCGACCCTCATTATGAGAGACACGCGCGTTCATTGAGTGGAAAATCACGATCCACCAATGGCCTTCTTCAAAGGAAGCCATGATCCACCCGTAGTAAACATTGAAGATGGCGCAGGTGAAGAAATGGTCATGAATGTGAACCAACTAGATCTCTTCAATGTCAGTACGAATACTTACTTGCGTTCCGTGTCCGGCAACCTCACTTAGTTTTCGTCCAAAAACCAGCCGCTGTCAGTGCTCTTTCATTTGCAACCATCAGGTCCTCCACTGTACAGGACAACATCAAATCGGGTGTTCCGGGCCCTGGACGGTAACCCACATTCGCAAAATACTTCATCGTCTGCATTTCCCCACTTTTTCAGGTCTAGACCCACACCTGTCCTTAACCTGTTCAGAGATCTCCACGTAGTATATGGCAAATCATGTCCTGGTGCAGGTTCTTCTTTGATCTCCATCCAACCTTCATTACTCTTTTGGCCCCACTTTTGTTATGTAGTTTCTTATAGGGCCTTGTTCTAAGGGCTGTATATTCCGCAGACAACTTTTCCTTGACTCACGTCGTATTCTTTCTGCTGCATCAGAGAACTTTTCCTTGACTCACGTCGTATTCTTTCTGCTGCATCAGAGAACTTTTCCTTGACTCAAGTCGTATTCTTTCTGCTGTATGTCAAAAACGAGGGTGCCTCTCATCACAGGACTGCTCTTGTCTCTCAAGTTCAGATGCGACATGTCATCTAATATCCGGAAGTGCGGTACCACCGATTGCATAGCCATTTTCCGTTGGTGTTGGTTTAAGGCATGGCCTTATTTAGAGACAGCCATGTGTAAGGCATCCTGCTACAGTTCGGCATGTCATGTTTACTGCCACATCGAAGTACGAATAATAAATATAATCACGTGATGAACGGCTTCAGATGAACGCACCAAGCTTTTCATTATAAAACACACCAATCAATTTAAGAAAACGCCAATACACAAATAAAACACAAAATTAAACAAAATAATTTTTTCCTGAAGTTCCAACCATGGCCAACTGTAATAGACTACAGATGGCGATGTTCCATCCCCTCTAAAACCCACAATAAACAAACAAACAAACAAACATTTCTTAGAATAAATAAAAATGGGTATCGAACAAACGTTTTTACAAGCTTTTAATTCGTCGTAGTCCGCCGTGGTCTTGTGGAAAACAAAGATAAGAATAGCACCACTGCACCGCATAGAGCATGTCGTTATAAGCGACTACTAACTGTGTGATATAACATAACACTGGTCATGGTTAGGTGATTTGTAAAGAGCAGTATAGATGGCGTCTAACAGGCTGCGGGTGTATTTTGCTCTAATGTTTGAGCGTATTAAGATGGACTGGCACATTGGTTAACCACACACTGCAACCCGTGTCCCTACGCAGCGGAGTAATAAGCTGCTCGAGCCTAGCCCGCTAAGCAGGAAATCCTCCTCCCTGCTCACATCAGAGCTGGGACCTGCACTGGGGCGTTCACCCCTGTTGAAGTACAGGTCGACTAAGACTTCACCGTATGTAGCCCTGTCTTCAGTTTAGGTTCTGCTTCGCCACTGTTTGACTAGGATATCTGGACCCTCTTTTCCATCATCTTAATAATAGTAATAGCAGTTGCCGATCTCAAGCGAAGATGGCGACATCATCAGACTATTGCTGCGAAATGTGTTTTCTATGGCTGTAAAAACCAATTCTGGAACAGCATACCTTGCCACGTTAAGGGCACACATGCGGGGAGCTGGCTGTGAAATCGTTTGAGTATTTGTTTTTCTGGCTACACGCTTTTGCTGATCTTCCGCGATTGCTGCACTCTCTGCTAGCTGGGCATCAGCGGTGATACTAGATCGTTAGGTGGTACGTTCTTGTGCAATCCTCTCCCAGGAGGTCATCAATTTGAAGCATTTCAGGGACACTTCTAAGGAGTCTCTGTAGTGGCTCTGTTGCCCTCTTTGTGATCCTCTGTCTGTTTTGAGCTCACTGTAAAACATCTGCTTGGAAATGCGCTTATCTGGCATGCGAACATCGTGTCCCGTCCATTGTTGCCGAGCCAATTCCAGAAGTGTATGGCCGCTCAACATGTTAGTACTGCCAAGAATTTCAAAGTTAGCCACTTTGTCCTGCCACATCAGCAGTTTACACAGACAGTTCAAGTGAGAAAGTTTGAGCTGTCTTGCATGTCTGTTATACACCGTCCTTTTCTCACAGGCAAGCAGCAGAGTAGAAAATACCACAGCACGATACACTTCTACCTTGGTGGCGGCACTGATGCCTTGTCTGTTCCAGACGTTTGTCTGGAGCCTTCCAAACACAGAACTCACCTAAGCAATCATGTTATTGACTTCAGTCAATATTCGCCTTTCTAGTGAGAGGCACTGTCTAGGTAGGTGAAGCTGGCGTCCGCCTGGAGACTCTAGTTCCGCACAGTAATATTTATTGCGATGTACGGCTCCCAAAGGACAGGCTAGAAGAGTACCCCCGTTTTGCTAGTGTTGATTGTGAGGCCAAAGCTACTGCATGCCGCCGAACATTCTGTCATGGTAGACTGCATATCTTTTTCTTAGCAAGTATTGAGGATCGTGACTTCACGCACCCTGGTGTAGGATTTTAGGTCCCTTGGGATGAACAGCTGACCCTACGTCATGTACGTGATATGCATTCCAGTAGCAGCGCCATGGACAGCATCAGTGAGCATTGCTACAAAGACCACGGTGAAGAGTGACGCTGGCAGAACACAACCATATTTGACACCGGTGGTAACTTGGAACGCTATAGACAATTCTCCCTCATGCAGTACACGAGCCATCGTGAAATTGGCGGACAGTCACAATGGATCTGCAAGGGCAGACAATCTTTGCCATGATTTGACGGAGTTCACCACTTTTGGCTGTGTCAAAGACTTTGGTCAGATCGACAAAAACTGTGTCCTTATCTTGTCTTATCCACTTGTGACGTGGGGAGCCATAGTTGTCTGTCCAGGGCCAGGCGTGTCGCTGAAGTGGTCGTCAACTATTCTTCTTAGATCTTCATTGCGCATTCTGTCTCTCCTAGTTACGTTGATTGTTTACCAGAAGCATCTCATCTCACATGTCGTGATATTTCTCTCTAGAGATTTTGATAAATTCTAAGTTTGGTACTGGTAACAGAGAGTTGGTATGAATTTACTGTTGATTAGCATTCTTTTTGTGTGGATATGTTTATGTTAGGGTGTTTCAATAATGGTGACAGCTGGTATGCAATCGCATTTGCTTTTAGACACCTGATCTCAATCTCTCTATCTAAACCTCATCCTGTGTGAAAACACCGCCCAAGTACTTAAACTCCTGCACTTGTTTGATAATGGTCCCATTTACCGTAATGTTCATGTTTTCTGGCGATCTGCTTATCTACATAGTTTCTGTTTTGAATGTGTTAATTCTCATACCGTATCTTTCATATACAGAGTTGAACGCATTCAGATGTTCCTGCAGACTGTCTTCACTCTCGAATAGTAGGCATTGATCATCTGCAAAAAGGAGTTGGTTTAACTGAACAGCCTCTGTCCTTTCTTCCTCTGCATTTTTTGACAGATGCTCCAAAAACTGTGTTCAAGTCACAATTCATGTTTTTGACATTTTTCTTACTGCTGACGTGCTTGCATATATCATGTCAACTATCCCACGACCCACACGCAAACTACACACCGAGTCTCTGAAAGTAAACCCTACTCAAGGTGACCATTTAAGCACTTGATAAGAACTCGGGCCAGAATGTTGCCTGCGATTGACAGCAGAGAAATACGCATGACTGACCATGGTCCTTTTACTTGTACAGGTGTACAATTGTCGTACTCTTCAGCTCACGTGGAACTGTCTCAGCTTTCCAAATACAGCTCACGTGGAACTGTCTCAGCTTTCCAAATACAGCTCACGTGGAACTGTCTCAGCTTTCCAAATACAGCTCACGTGGAACTGTCTCAGCAAAAGAGTGTAGTCAGTTCGTGATGAAACACTGGAAAATCTCTGCCGGCATGGAATCTGCCTCCGTTGGCTCAAGGTCAAGTCTCTGGTTAAAATTACCCTGTGACATGAGAGGTATAGCTAGTGTGCTGATGATGAACGGTCAGTTGAGGATAGCGTCGAAATGATTCACCCAGAGATTCAAAATCGGAATTTTGTCTGTCAATAGCGCCACGCCGTCAGCACGAAGAGGCTGCGTGGTCTAGGGGTGAAACTCTCGGTTTTCACAATCCCAACGTTCCGGGTTCGATTCCCACTTGTGTTCAGTTTGGCAGACACTGGGTTTTTTTCTCGGGCGAATGCTCCTCCACGTACGGAAAGTAATGGCAACCTACCGTACTGCACACTTGCCAAGAAACTTATAACAGCCAAATATGTGGCGGTTGTAAGAAGCTACGTTCTGTAAAAGGACATGCGACTTACGTCAGCACTAAAAACTGATTTTATATTTCCGTTCGCCTTTTTTTCTCTATTTCCTAAGGCGGTGCGCGTTGCACTTTGTTTTTATTTTACGACCGTCGACCCAGTGCCTCAGACTTTGGCATGCATTTTATGTAAGGGTGTACTTCCTCCTGTATTTTCTAAGGGTTTGCTTCATCGGGGGTAACGGACGCTGCTGTGATGAGAAGCGAACCCAGCTGTGTCACTTAACCACTAGTCCACGCCGTCCATAACAGGATATGAGTGATGGAGTGATGGATGATATGAGTAGGACAGTAGACTGCCTTAAGCGATATCTTGCATGTATCCTACAATGTACATGAATTCACTGAATTTTCACCTTTTTGAAATTGTAACTGGGGTTTGTGAGTGCCTCTGACAAGATGTCCAGTTAATTGTTTCTATTGTTTCTAAGAGCCGTTATGCCATATAATATATGGGAAGAAAACGTGTCTATGTCGTGGTCCTTGTCTTCAACGATCTCTATTGCAGATGTTTTTAGTTCCTCAGTCTCAGTCTGAGCTCTAAAGTTGTTTGAGCATTTTTAGTGGACACTAACATTTCTTGTCCATTCTTTAATTTTGGGCAAACCAACTTTGTTGTTGTGGTTGTTGTTATTGTTGTTGTTGTTGTTGTTGTTGTTCTTCTTCTTCTTCTTCTTCTTCTTCTTCTTCTTCTTCTTCTTCTTCTTCTTCTTCTTCCTCTTCATGCTCTTTGAATAATTGATGCAATGCTTCTAACCCGGTAAGGCTCACGAAGGAGACTGTGTTTCAGATCTCACCCACAGTGTTTCGAGCATGGTCGCTCCTCCGGGCAGACTGCCTCTTTGGTCTGCCTTAGTGGGGCATACCCTGCAGGATATGTTCTGGTGTTTACTTGGGTACTACGCAATTGCACGTGGCGGTATATCTAATATGACAAACCCACCATTGTTCATAGTTCTTATTGCTGATCCGTATGTGAGTCCGTACTACAACTGGATTTGTCATTCTTAGGCTACATATTTTTTCCCTATATCTTCTTACATGCGTATTTTGGTCACTTCTGGGATGCTGTCTATCAGCTTTGCGAATTGTGTTTCACTCCATGCATAGCAAGAGGCAGACAACGAAAAAGATGGATAGATGGTGTCAGTGAGACACAAAAGAAACACGGAATGACAACAACATCGGCGACAATGATGGCACACGACAGAAAACTACATTTCGCAACACCATCTAACGACACAAGTGGATAGAAGATGATGGTGAAAATGATGTATTCAGATAACCCACTTCAATAGCAACCACAGAAAATCGGTCAGAACGAGGCTTTCTGCTCGACCCGAAAGGACACACAGAATACGTGCTGATTCGCACACTTCAAGAGTAGGCTGTAAGATATCGGTGAACACTAAAAGCCAGGCTGAAATAATAGCGGGTGACTTTTTGCTGTAAAGAAAACCAACATATATTTTTATTTACGAGGTAGCAAGCGGATCGTTCCAGGAATAATTGACACGTTGAAGTCACTGGTTTTTTGTGTGTTTTTTGTTTGAGGGTTTGTCTTTCTAGATTCTACTTTGGCAAAGTCGGCTATTTCAACCTCAGATAGAAGACTCTTTGATGGTATACCAGGACGTGTTGCTCAGTGTCCAGATGCGTGTGTGTCTGTTTGTAATGTGGACTTATTGGCCAGTGTATGGAAGCGTGTGTGTCTGTTTGTACACACACGCATCCATACACTGGCCAATAAGTCCACATTACAAACAGACACACACGCATCCATACACTGGCCAATAAGTCCACATTACAAACAGACACACACGTAGCTAGAGCCCTGACCAGTGAAATATATTAAACACAGCAAATTACAATCAAGTAAGGTAAGACCGTATACTAACAGGGACACAATGCTACAACTGCACTTATGAAACACTATTCTAGTGCAAGACTACGTCAACGTCAGTAGAAGAACACATGATGCCAAATTCAACAATTGATGAAATGTTTGAGATAATGTGGTCACTGAAAGACAATATATCACCAAAACCGGCATTTAAGCATGGGTAACTGAATTTAAATAACGCTTTGACAAAATAAATAGAGCCCAAAACCAAGCACTGCGAATCATAGCAGGAGGCGCGAGGACCACACCCATTGGAAAACTAGAACAGTTTACCAACCTACAGCCAAAGGAGGCAGAGAAAAAGGCAGCAAAGACTAACACGTGGTGGAAAATGAAGAAGACTGATAGACTGCCCGGTGTATCAACGAATAAATGAGAATGGAAGGGACATACTCAATCGGAGTAATTTGTAGCATTGGTAAAAGTAATGTGGAGAACCGATCAAATAAATAGTGCATCAACAAATATATCCATTGCACACTACACAGTTGCTTCTCACTTGCAGAAAAACAGCGCTTCACAGAGATTATCGAAAACATTACCAACATTTGGAAAGAAATAAAAAAAACAATCAGATAGACACATCAAGTAAGTCTAAAGCCGTAAAACACATAGAGAAACACTACCCAAGCAACAGCTGAACCCATGTTTATACAGATCGATCAGCAAAAAATGCAACAGAGAATAGAGGTGGATGAATCTTTATGATCCTGAAAAACAGTTCTTCTTCTTCTTTTTCTTCTTCTTCTTCTTCTTCTTCTTCTTCTTCTTCTTCTTCTTCTTCTTCTTTTTCTTCTTCTTCTTCTTCTTCTTCTTCTTCTTCTTCTTCTTCTTCTTCTTCTTCTTCTTCTTCTTCTTCTTCTTCTTCTTCTTCTCTTCTTCTTCGTTCATTCTCAGATCAAGGTCCCGATTTCTCTTACAAAGGACACTATTGTTTGTAAGGATATTTTATTCCCATTCAGTTTTTGTCTCATATCTGTCTTGCGAGGCCAGTATTGTTCTCTCTTTTCCTGCGTCAGTGTGCAGCTTTGCAGGATGTGTTCCGCGGTCATGATATGCTCCCCACATGGACACTTGTCATCTGTTCCAATCCTCATTATGCCTTCAGCGTTCCATTGCAACACCTGCAGGGTTAGAGTGGGAGAAACATGTCTTTGTCTGAGCGGGTAATTAATGGTGTCTTTCTGTATAGTCCAGGTCCTTGGTAATTCTTGGATGATATACGTAGTGTCGTGGTTTGCAGCAGCGAGCTGTTTTATTCGCACTTTTCGATCGAACACCTTCCGTTTCCAATAAGCATTTTCTTCAGGTTCGCATCCTTAGCCTTTGGTTGTCTCCAACCGATCTGGCGGCAAAATCTGCAAGGCAGCAGGTTGAAAAAAACAGAGTGAAGAGTGAGACCAGTTCTCGAGTATGGCATTGCGGCATGGAAAAGAGCAGCAAAGGCCAACTTCGATAAAATTAGCGAACTCCAAAACCAAGCCATGAGAGTTATAACAGCAGGCATGAAGTCAACGCCAATTGTAGAACTTGAAAAGATTACAAAACTGCAATCCATGACCGGAAGAGACTGCAGAGCCCAGCAGCAAGCAGAGAAACTCAGAAGACTGACTGACCATCCAATGCACCAGAGACTAAACAATTTCGGAAATGGGAAACTAAAGCGGAGAAACTTTGCAGAAATAGCCAAAGCTAAGATGCACGAAGACCCAATGAACGCACTAACAACACCAAAGCCCATCCCTACTGTACGAAAACCTACCTGGAGGCAGCATATATTTCCAGAGGTGGTAGAAAATATACCAGGTATTGGAAACAAAAACTGCCAGACTGAAAAAGAAAGAAGAGATACTACCCTGAGTTACATAACGGAAAACTACCCAAGCATGGACTGGACCCATGCATACACCGAGGGTTCCGTAACAAATACAACACAGAACGGAGGGGCAGGACCATTTCTGAACCTACCAAATGGCAGAAAAATAACACTGTCATTCGCTACTGGAAAATACACAAGCAATTTCAGAGCGGAGGCAGAGGCACTGAGGGCGGCAGTGGAAGAAATGGTGACAGGTAAAAGGAATGAAAGCCATATAGTCCTGCTTACAGATGCTCTGGCCGTAGTCACAGCACTAAAAAGTCAGAAAAATACTGAACTTAATGATTTAAGAGCAGTACTCTGTCAACTATGCCAGCAGTCCGCACCAAAAAGGGTAGTGGTGCAGTGGGTTCCATCTCACTGCAACATCCAAGGCAACGAGGAGGCAGACAGACTGGCAAAAGAAGGTGCAAAACTACCACAACCAGATACTAGTATGACATACGAAGAGTCAAAACGGCTTATTAGAGCTAGATACATGACCAAATGGGAAACCGAACATACTGGCTACACCAAAAACGATGCCTATTACCAGTTGAACAGAAGAGAGCAGGTCGTGGTCTTCAGACTACGCACTGGCCACAATAGACTGAGGTACCACCTATTCAACAAATTGAAGATAGGTGACACCGACGAATGCTCGTGTGTACCGGGAAAATGACCGCTGAGCATTTGCTGCAAAACTGCCCGACATACGAGGATGAGAGAGAGCAGATGTGGCCATCACCAGTCGCAACACTAGACAAGCTCTATGGCAGTGTCGACAGCCTCAGGATTACCGCTGCCTTTTTCGAAAAAATAATGGTTACTGTCTGACTGCGTACGATGAAGAAGAAGAAGAAGAAAAAAACAGTTCACAAAGTGAGCTATCAGTAGCAACCCGGAAACTGTCAGGCAACTTCAAAGACAAAGATCTTGAAAACTGCAGCAGAAGTTCTAATGACTGATGAAAACACAGAGAGACAAGTGGTACTCTTCACAGATGTCATGAAAAAACATAAATATTAAATATAGGAGCAAGGAAGTGATTGTCAAACAGTATGAAGCATTAGTTAGACCTACATTAGAATACTGTGTACAGGTGTGGAGTCCTTAACATAGAGGATATATAACCGTGCTGGAAATATACAAAGAAGAGCGACAAAGCTGGTAGTGGGATTCCAGAATTACAGTTAAGAGGAAAGACTAAAAAAAACTGCTCTACAATGTCTAGAAAAAAAAGAATTCGACGTGACTTAATATAGGTTTATAAGATAATCAAAGTAATGGAAACATTAGACTAAAACACGTTTTTCCAAATACAATTATCTACAAGAACAAGAAAAAACCTTAAACCACTTTTTTTAGCCAGAGAGTGGTGAATGTTTGGAATGCATTGTCACAAGAAATAGTGGAGGCAAGGTCAATTAATGCATTAAAAAATAAATTGGATGCGCAAATGTTTTTTTTCTCAGATCAAGTGAGTATAAAAGAAACTGGTTGTATACCGACTCTGCAGTTTTCTAAACCAAGTTTTGTTTTCCTTTTTACGATCGATGAACTTCTGTAT
This sequence comes from Ariolimax columbianus, assembly GCA_036924085.1. Taxonomy (NCBI): domain Eukaryota; kingdom Metazoa; phylum Mollusca; class Gastropoda; order Stylommatophora; family Arionidae; genus Ariolimax; species Ariolimax columbianus. The sequence goes on from JAVGWX010000009.1 coordinate 41,950,780, forward strand.
CTTCGATTTAAGGACAAGTTATTGTTTATTTTTGTGAAATAATTACAGAGAAACGATAGTGCATATATACAAACTACTAATCCAAGTCTCCAGTGATAATTATAATAATAACAAATTCTATATTTCTCGCTGCACGAAGCGAATGCACGTAGGGACGTCGGCACAGTCTCCTGTGACATGAAGTTAAAAAAATAACTATTTAAGAGCAGATCCACGTCTGTTTCACAAATCCAGGTCAAAGAGACATTCTTGACGTCACGAATTCTAGACGTCACCATAGCTATAAACCAATCAATTATGGTAATTGATATTTTCAAAATATATAAAACATTCTTTGAAAACAATCCACGCACTTTCACAAATATATTTTTGATAATGCTTTACCACGTCAGCTTATAAGTTTGTATATCTTCTTTGTTTATTCTTAAACTCCCGTTACCAAGCCCTGAAAAGGTTGTTTTTGCAAATAACAGGATGCAGTCCGGAGAACGGAATGCGTTATGTCGTGATTTACAGCTTGACTGCAATATTTGGACCTTTCGGTATGATACATCCGAGCTCAGCATGACATTTGTGGGTACAAGGTTGGTCTTCCCTCTTCGATCCCTTCTCTTTATTCAGTCTGCTCCGTTGCATCCTGTTATCCAGGATCATCATGTGGAGGTGCAGAAGGGTTTTGTCAGCTCTGGGTCGCTGGCCCTACCAGTAAACCAATCAAAATCAAAATTTTGAGAACCTGTGTTTTTCTCGTGGCATCATACGGCGCGAAACACGGACAGTTACCCAAAAACTCAAGGAAGTGAATCGAGTTTTTCCAGTTGAAATCTCGTAGAAAGGTCTCCAAGAATACCGCGGAACGATAAATAGAATCCAGGCATTCGACAACAGTTTCGCATTGAGGAGAACTGATTCATAAATTCTACAATGACCAGAATTTGAAATACTTAGGCCATATCAAGTGACACAACGATTTTAAGAGAACGGTAATGGCAGGTATGGAATGGGCAAGAGAGGCAGAGGTAAGCCAATGGAAGGTATGAAATGGGCAAGAGAGGCAGAGGTAAGCCAATGGAAGGTATGAAATGGGCAAGAGAGGCAGAGGTAAGCCAATGGAAGGTATGGAATGGGCAAGAGAGGCAGAGGTAAGCCAATGGAAGGTATGGAATGGGCAAGAGAGGCAGAGGTAAGCCAATGGAAAGTATGGAATGGGCAAGAGAGGCAGAGGTAAGGCAATGGCACCAAAATGTCAAGGAATGCTCAGGCATGATTTTGAGCGAGCTGGAGATCTGGCAAGAGTTTCTCTCAGACGGGCGGTCATAGAAGCGGCGTTCTGCGAAGGACATGCTAAGTGGTTGTTGTTAATGCTCACAATGCGTAAGTTCACTCTTTTCTGCGCCCTGAAAAGGAGGTCAAGTGTAGAGTTGTAGTATCTTTGGTCAAATCTGTTTTATATCTTGACTTGCAGACTATAATGACGACAAAGAGAACGTTTTAGATGAATATTGCTAACCCTTTATGAACTAGTGGTTTCTTGCCGTATCCAAGATGTGGGATCAAGATGTTGACCAGTGCATGAGCTGCAGCGGTCAGCGACCCGTAGCTGGGATCAAGATGTTGACCAGTGCATGAGCTGCAGCTGTCAGCGACCCATAGTTCATTCCTAGAGTCAGGGCCAGCGAACCAGAGCTGCCAAGACCCTTCTACACATCCACGCGTCGATCCTGTATAACAGGCTGCAACCTGGCAGATTGGTTAAGGAGAAGGGCTCAAATAAGTAAGGCTAACCCGATACCCAAACATGCCATGCTGAAGTCTGATGTGTCGGACCGAAAAGTGCAAATATCGCAGTTGAGCTGTAAACTACGACACAACGCATTTAGTTCTCCAGATTACATATCCGGCTACTTGCAAAACCCTTTTCAAGGCTTGTTGGGGGTGCTGTGGTGGTAGCCTTGTTACGTGACCAAACCATTTTAGTTGCTGTCTTTTAATGTAGTCTAATACTGGTGTTCTTCCCACCAGTCTCCGGATGTCATCGTTTCTGATCATGTCTCACCTTGTTACGTGTCCGAATCATTTTAGTTGCTGTCTTTTAATGTAGTCCAATACTGGTGTTCTTCCCACCAGTCTATTGATGTCATCGTTTCTGATCATGTCTCTCCTTGTTACACTCAATATTTTTCGCAGACATTTCAATTCTGCTGTTACGATGTAGCGTTTTTCATTTCGTGTTGTATGAAGCTCTTTTGGTAGTTATTGTCACGTGCTTGCAATTAAGTATTGGAGTTAATTGTCCAATAATCTGATTTTCCTTATTGCATCTTTGTTGAGTTTCTGCCGTAATTCTTCCCTTGATAATAATCTTCGCCTAGGCATCTGAGGCCCGTTGTGTCGGTAGAATGCCACCATGACCAGTCGAAACGGCGCTCTGTCAGACCTCGTCTATAGCGAGAGAGAGAGAGGGGGGGGGGGGGGGTGGCGAGTTGCTATCTGTTGAAGCCACTTGTTTCGGCGACGGCCTCTCCTGAGCTTCCAGCCAGCTGGTTGTAAATGCTTAGCACTTTGAACTGCCTTGAGAAGAATCTGGTGAGCTAGAACTTCCTGATCCAATCGGACAACATTTCCAAACAGGGAAAGGCGACGACAGCTCAGGACTTTTGATACATTTTGGAGATTAGTCATAGTAGAGACTTCGACATTTCGTACGAGATCGTACAAACCAATTCCAAGAATACCCATCTGATTGCGCATATGAAAGGACTCGAGTCTTGAGATGTGCTTTTTCAGCAGAGTCCAAGTTTCGGCTCCACACATTTGCACTGAAACCCCACACGACTGGTAGATACGCAGCTTTGAACTCAAGGATGATCTGCTATTGTTCCACGAGCAGTGGAGGTTGGTCATCACCGAAGCAGCGAAGCCAATTCGTCTTGACATATCTGGGCTACTGCGTCAGTCAGATGACAGTGTGCTTCCGAGATAAGTAAGTTCATTTACGCTCTCCGCCGTGTGACCGCGAACTGCTTTGTTCTGGGACCTTGTATCAAAGCTAAGGTACTACGTGTTGGTCTTCGCCCATGAGATTGATAGTCCAATATTTTGAGATGTGCTAGCCAGATACTCAAGAGACTGTTGCAGCGCTGTACTATCCAGATACTCGAGAGACTTGCAGCGCTGTGCTGTCTGAGCTTAGCAAGACTATGTCATCCGCGCAGACGAGGTCAGTGATGCACGTTTGGTCACAGTGGTTCCATGGTGCTGAGAACTGAAGCGCTTCAGGAGCCAGTCGATGGCCTGACAGAAGAGATCGGGAGCAAGGACTCAGCCCTGTCTGACCCCGTTAATGTTGGGAATCTTTCACAGAGAATGCCCTGGAGACGGATTCTGGCACCGGTATTTGAATGCAACGCTTTAATCACGTCTAGAAGCGGAGCAGAGTTCCGATGTCTTGCATGGCTGTCCACAGTGCCGATCTGTCCACCGAGTCGAATGCGCCTTTAAGTCCATGTACGCAGCACAAAGGGGGCGAGGTGTAACTCTGTCAGGAGACGGAGCGCTAGAATGGCATCCACTGTTGATCGACCTGACGTAAAACTCGACTGATGTAGGCGACGTTTTGACACCATCGGATTTCAGTCGGGCCAAAAGCACGTGAGCGAATACCTTGCCTGGAGCTGAAAGCAGCGTTATTGGCCTTTAATTGTTGCAGTTCTTGCGGCTACCATTTCCTTTATAAAGGGCGACAACAATCCCATCACGCCAATCGGCTGGAACACTTCCCGTCCCCCAGACCTGAAGGTAGAGGGGGTGTAGAGCAGACCTGAAGGAAGAGGTGGTGTAGAGCAGACCTGAAAGTAGAGGTGGTGTAGAGCAGACCTGAAGGTAGAGGTGGTGTAGAGCAGACCTGAAGGTAGAGGTGGTGTAAAGCAGACCTGAAGGAAGAGGTGGTGTAAAGCAGACCTGAAGAAAGAGGTGGTGTAGAGCAGGCCTGAAAGAAGAGGTGGCATAGAGCGGAACTGATGGGGTCAAATGCATGTTTCAGCAGTTCCGCGGAATGAGATCGGGGCCTGTGGCACGTCCATCTTTAAGCTTGAGTATGGCTGTCTGGACTTCTGAGACAGTTGGAGGGTCAGTGCTAGTCTGTGGATCGAGAGGAGGTCAAGGCAGGTCGTAGCTGGTGGATGGTTCAAGACAATCGTGTAATGCTCATCCCATCTAACCACCACTTCTTCATGCGATCACAAACTCGACACTGTCGTGGGCCTTCTTCTTACTTCCAGTACGGAGAAGCTTTATGGTCTGGTAGGCGGGCCTGAGGTCGTTAGATCTGAGACCAACTTCGACCGAATCCGCAATGTTACTGAAGAAAAGTTCCCTGTCCACTATTGCCGCCGCGCGGAAACGGCACTGTTGCGTCGACGTTTGACAAGGACATTGCGGAGCCTGGCAGCTTTCTTTTGAAGTATTATGTCGTAGGTGGTGCCAGAGAGTCACTGTTGACGTTTTGGTTGTTGTAATCTCTTAATAAACTTGACCGCAACGCATTTGGCGTCTTTATGGTAGACCCTGTTGCCTACGGGTCATATGGGAGGGGTCCGCAGCAGCGAGGTGACACCTGACAGCATTGAGGTATTTCTCGGCAGTACTTGGGTCGAGTTTGAGAAGCTGGACGTGGACTAATAGCTAATATCGCTGTCAGCAGGCGGTGATCAGTGTTAGCTGGTGCCTCCGCGTCTCGAAGGAGGACACGTCAGGAGGTCACCAGGTCAAGACTTCTCACCAGGATATGGTCGATTTCCTTCCTGGTTTTTCGGTCGTTGGAAATCCATGTGTGTAGGTGGATATGCAATCCATGTGTGTAGGTGGATATGAAATCCATGTGTGTAGGTGGATATGAAATCCATGTGTGTAGGTGGATATGAAATCAATGTGTGAAGGTGGATATGAAATCCATGTGTGTAGGTGGATATTTAAACGACGGTACCACGACGGTTATCTTCAGGTTGAAAGTAGCGCAGAATGACAGGAATTTTTTCTGAGTTGTCATTTACGAATCCGCTATCAAATGGGCCAAGGACAGACTCGAAGCCATCGCGACTGGATCCTGAGACAGCGTTGAAATCGCCCAGTAGGATTAGTTCATCATGTGCAGGAACTGTGGCAGTAGCATTAGTTCATCATGTGCAGGAACTGTGGCAGTAGTATTAGTTCATCATATGCAGGAACTGTCGCAGTAGCATTAGTTCATCATGTGCAGGAACTGTCGCAGTAGCATTAGTTCATCATGTGCAGGAACTGTGGCAGTAGCATTAGTTCATCATGTACAGGAACTGTGGCAGTAACATTAGTTCATCATGTATAGGAACTGTGGCAGTAGCATTAGTTCATCATGCACAGGAACTGTAGCAGTAGCATTAGTTCATCATGTACAGGAACTGTGGCAGTAACATTAGTTCATCATGTACAGGAACTGTGGCAGTAACATTAGTTCATCATGTACAGGAACTGTGGCAGTAGTATTAGTTCATCATGTGCAGGAACTGTGGCAGTAGCATTAGTTCATCATGTGCAGGAACTGTGGCAGTAGCATTAGTTCATCATGTACAGGAACTGTGGCAGTAGCATTAGTTCATCATGTACAGGAACTGTGGCAGTAGCATTAGTTCATCATGTACAGGAACTGTGGCAGTAGCATTAGTTCATCATGTACAGGAACTGGGGCAGTAGCATTAGTTCATCATGTACAGGAACTGTGGCAGTAGTATTGGTCATATTTTGATAAAAGTCGTCCTTAACTTGAGGTAAAGCCAGGTCAGTGGGGGCATAGACAACCATTGTGGATAAGTGGCCATGTTTATGCTTTAGACGCCAGGAGAAGCCAGTGAAAATTGACATCAAGCTATGAAGAAGAGCCCTTGTATAGCGCATCTTTTTTGGCCTGACGCTGGGGAGCAGCGAATGTTTTCATGTAGGTCTCGATTTCTGCGTCTGGGAGCTGAGCGATGTTCGACCGAAAATGGCCGTCTATACTAGACGATGCAAAGACCGTGACAAAAATGCATTGTAACTTGCGAAATACCGCACTCAGACGAAGAAAGACACTCTTACAGTAAAGCAGCTCTGCAAGGCAACGATCAGTGCAAATATTAGTCCATTCAGAAACATGAGAACATCCAAACAAGACACAAACACCGGAGCTATCAATATTCTGTCGGTGCTGCTGCCGTTAGTGTCCTGGTCGTGGAACCGTATAAGAAGATGGGGACCACACAGGTGGTGTTGATACGGAGCCTGGTCTTAAGGAAAAACACTCCGCTGGTACCAGCCTCTGCGGAGGGGGTGCATGTATAAACCGGACAGGCTCATCCTTTGGCTGATTTGTGTGCATACAGCAAGTGAATCAGCATAATTAGCCTGTGGATTTGAAGCATATCTGGCATTGTCACTTTTCGGGACGGAATGTGGAAGCTGTGGAAATATTAGACCAAATGTATGAAGATGGTGCGCGAGGCCAGAACATTGAACATTTACCAACTTGTCATCATTAATATGGTGTAGATCTGAAGGGTTCAATTGTTTTGGAGACGAGCTGGAAAGTAGTAGAAATGAATAAGGACTACGAATAGTGATCAAACAGCCAGAAGAGCCATTGGGATCTCAATAGGGCAAAGAGGCAAGTATTGCTAACATAATTAAGGTTTATACACTACAAAAGTCGGGACTCACTTTTGGAAATATTTAGTAAAAGTTTTTCTTGTATTAAAGTTGTGCCATTGACGTTGTTGTCATGTCAACTATGCTGACGTTAGGGTGGTTACAGCTCTGAGGTAAGGCCGCGTGCCATTCAACGAAAGGAAAGACCAAAATGGTGAGGGTTCGAATCCCACAAGTTTCAAGTGTCCCCCTATCTCAAGAAAGGTGAGACCGGCTTATAGTCATATTGGAGATTGACGAAAAACACAAGGATCACACGTACACGATGTGCACATAATAATCCTTTACAGTTAAAAATCGGTTAGAGTAGACGCTTGGCCGCTGTACGAGCAAGATTCTGAAACATTATGCGATCCTTACCGAACACGCTTATACTTTCCACTAGACCTATTAAACCGCATGATGATCTAACGGTCCGAGAGATGTGATCCAAGCCGACTCTTGTTGGTCCAATGCTGCAATGCAGCTGATAGATTAGCCTTTGCAGTGCGCTGGGAAGTCCCGATTGCTTGAAGGCATTCCACAAAGCAGACCTGTCCACCGAGTCAAAAGGCAGCCACATTGCCAATGTATGCGACGTGGAGATGACGATTGCATTTCCAGTGTGTGTATCTCCAAGAGGTGAAGAGCAAGGATGCCACCGGAACAACAGGCAGTGAAGCCAAACCATTGGAGGTCCTTATCAGCGGAGAATGGGCGTGGGTGATAAGTATGTCGGCAAAGTTTTTCTGGGACAGACAGTAAAATGATGCGACTGTAGCTGTTACATTTAGAGCCAGGTTATTCACCTTTGTATAGGAAGATAATGATTTCATCCCTCCGTGCAGCAGGAACCTCTCCGGTGAATCAAACTAGCAGTTTCTCAAGCAATTTTAGAGCAGAGGCAGATGCATTGAAAGCTGCAGTAGGACCTATGCTAACAGGCGATAGCAGTCAACGCCAGATAGTCTTTTTTTTTTACAGAGGCTCTATTCGTGGTTACATCACTAATAAGCCAGAAAAATACAGAAAGAATGATTTACGATCAGTACTATGGTAGCAGTCCACACACAAAAGAGTCGTGAGACAGTGGGGTCCATCCCACTGTAACATTCAAGGCAACGAGGATGCCGACAGACTGGCAAAATAAGGTGCAAGGTTACCACAACCAGATTCTAGTGTGACCTACGAAGAATCCAAAAGGTTTATTAGGGCACAATACATCGCCAAATGGGAAACAGAGCATACTGGCTACACAAACAAGTATGCTTATTACCAGTTGAACAGAAGAGAGCAGGTCGTGGTCTTCAGATTCCGCGCAAGCCACAACAGACTGAGGTACCACCTATTCAATAAACTGAAGATAGGTGGCACTGACGAGTGCACCTGTAGTACTGGAAAAATGATCGCTGAACATCTGCTGCAAAATTTCCCGATATACGAGGACCAGAGAAAGCGCATGTGGCCATCACCAGCGCCAACACTAGACAAGCTCTACGGCAGTGTGGACAGCCTCAGGATGATAGCTGCTTTCTTCGAACAATTTCAAGTTGACGTCTGACAGCGTATGAAGAAGAAGAAGAAGAAGAAGAACAAACTAACAGTTGGTGCAGGGTGACTGTATGGGTCACTGCGAATTTCAACAGCTTGGTAATGTCACCACGACCCGGCCGGTCGTCTTTCAACCTACCTGCAATGGTAGGCTGTCGGAATCCACGTTGTTAACAAAGGTTTGTAAGATGTGGTCGGTCTATGACCCTTGAGTTGGAGGAGCTGCTGAACTGTTGAAGGCATCCTTACAGTACTCGGTCCATCTGCTGGTTATCTCTTCAACATAATTGAATTACGATAAGGGATTTTTAACATTTAATTGAAAAGCAAGGGTTTATTTATCAACATCTTTATATTCTTCAAAAGGCAAACACAACCGTTGTATCTGTGAGCGAACAAATGATTAATGTTAAGATTGGTTTAAACGATTTATTCATCATTCGTTACCAAATAACCACAACTATTTTCTTCATGAAATTGACTACCGGCCTCAAACATCTCTCATCGCCAGACAGTTCAGTTCTCAAATAATCACATTTATTTCTCATAAACTGATTATCAAATACTCTCTCATCGCCAGACAGTTCAGTTCTCAAATAATCACATTTATTTCTCATAAACTGATTATCAAATACTCTCTCATCGCCAAACAGCTTAGTCCTCAAATAATCACATTTATTTCTCATAAACTGATTATCAAATACTCTCTCATCGCCAGACAGTTCAGTCCTCAAATAATCACATTTATTTCTCATAAACTGATTATCAAATACTCTCTCATCGCCAGACAGTTCAGTCCTCAAATAATCACATTTATTTCTCATAAACTGATTATCAAATACTCTCTCATCGCCAAACAGCGTAGTCCTCAAATAATCACATTTATTTCTCATAAACTGATTATCAAATACTCTCTCATCGCCAGACAGTTCAGTCCTCAAATAATCACATTTATTTCTCATAAACTGGTTATCAAATACTCTCTCATCGCCAAACAGCTTAGTCCTCAAATAATCACATTTATTTCTCATAAACTGATTATCAAATACTCTCTCATCGCCAGACAGTTCAGTCCTCAAATAATCACATTTATTTCTCATAAACTGATTATCAAATACTCTCTCATCGCCAGACAGTTCAGTCCTCAAATAATCACATTTATTTCTCATAAACTGATTATCAAATACTCTCTCATCGCCAAACAGCTTAGTCCTCAAATAATCACATTTATTTCTCATAAACTGATTATCAAATACTCTCTCATCGCCAGACAGTTCAGTCCTCAAATAATCACATTTATTTCTCATAAACTGATTATCAAATACTCTCTCATCGCCAGACAGTTCAGTCCTCAAATAATCACATTTATTTCTCATAAACTGATTATCAAATACTCTCTCATCGCCAAACAGCTTAGTCCTCAAATAATCACATTTATTTCTCATAAACTGATTATCAAATACTCTCTCATCGCCAGACTGTTAAGCCCTCAAATAACCACATTTAATTCTAAAATAAGACTGACATTCTACCAAAAGTCTCTCGTCGTCAAGTCAGTTCAAATCCTCAAATAACCACACACATTTCCCTCATAAAACTGACAGCAGGTTTCAGCTGCTCTCATTGCTGGACAGTATAAGCCTTGAATGCACTGAGTACGGCAATTCTGACACTGTGCTCGCGCTGTTATTCAAACTTCGGAGTAAACAATGTTCTCCCTTTTTATTTTCTTTCTAGCTTGTAAAACACTAACCCCTCCCCCACCTCTCTCTCTCCTTCCATCTCTTACAGTCTTTTTCTCCCTTAATTTCCTCACCCTCTCTTTTATATTTTTATATTCGTAATGTGCCCCACTTCACCCTTTATATCTCCTTTCCTCCCCCCCTCTCTCATTCCATCTCTTACTGTCTTTTTCTCGCTCCCTCCCTCTCTCTCTCATTTACATTTGTTATGTGCCCCATCAAACTTAATCTCTCTTTCCCTCCCCCATCTCTGTCTCTCTCTTTCCCTCCCCATATCTCTCTCATTCTCTCTTTCTCTCCCTCTCTCTTTCACCCTCTCTCTCTCTCATATCTCTCTCTCTCTCTCTCTCTCTCTCTCACGGTATCACTAACTCCATCTAAACCTTTCTTTTTTAGCCTCTAACTACTAACAGCAAAAGTTGTACAGAAGTAAAGTTGTTTTCAATGTTTTTTCAGCTAATAACCAGCCGCCGTGTTTGCACGGCTAACGCCAGCCGTGTCCACAGCTCCGATACACCCAGGGTACATTAGCTGGGTCAGTTTATAGCCTCGCTCGTTGAGCAAGGGGCCCTAACGATCATATCTAGTAGAACATTCATGACATTTTTTCTGTTGCGTTCTTTTATCTCATGTGTGGCGGCCTTTATAACCTGGGGTCGTCTCTACTGAGATGGCATAAGCTAGCAGGTTCACTAGTAGGTGATTTTGGCTTTCATGTGGGCGGTAGCAGTTGGCACGCGGAGTTTAATGTAGAAAAATGTAGTCATCCACATGGGAAACTCCAATAAGGAATATAATTACATGATGGGAGAGAACAATATTAGGACCAGAATAAAGGAAAGAGCCCTATGAGTTCTAATATATCATCTAGGTACGGTGAGGGAGCAAGTCCAGGTAGCAGTGAAAAGGGCTGTTGCCATGTTGGGCATGATAAAAAGAAACATTTCACATAAGAGCAAGGAAGTAATAGTCAAGTTATATAAATTATTGGTGAGACCTAAATTAGAGTACTGTGTTCAGTCCATATAATAGAGTGGATATAAACATGCTGGAAAGGGTACAAAGAAGAGCTATAAAATGATCGCGGAGTTTCAGAATTATAGTTATGAGGAAAGATTTAAAAAAAACTGGTCTTCGATGTCTCGAACAAAGAAGAATTCGAGGTGACAATACAAGTTTATAAATTAATAAATAGAAAGGATAAATTAGACTATACCAAGTTTTTCAAAGTACAACCGGCTAAATGAACAATAGGACACACCTTCAAATTGTTTAAAGATAGGTCCAGATTAGATATTGGTAAATAATTTGTTAGTTAGAGAGTGGTGAAAACTGGAATGCATTGCCGTAGGATATGGTAGAGGCAGGGTCAGTTAATGCATTTAAAAAAGAACGGATGATCACAGTATTTTCAATATCGGTGCAGTGGAATAAACCGGTTGTATACATACTTTGTAGAGCCTTCTAAACCAGTATAATGAAGTTAAGTTTAGAATAATTATAGGCTGTATTTCAAACACAACCTGTAGAAACTACGGCAGAATTCAAGCAAACCAACAAAAGTGAACATTTTGAGAACCTGTGTTTTTGTCTGTGGCGGCATACACCTGTCAAACATGGATAGTTACCCGAAAATCGAGTCCTGTTATCCAGGACCATCGCACGGAAGTGTTGTCTTGACAGCTCTAGTTCGCTGGCCCTGACCGCTGCAGCTTAGGGATGCACTGCCCAGTATCTTGATGCCAAAATTTTCTTCAATTTTGATTTTAGTTAGCGGTAAAGAAAATTTACCCTCATGAAAGTTATCAAAGTTGGTACCAGGTATACAAAGGTTGAAGAACACTTGGTATAAACCATATAGTGAATAAAACAGAAGAGACAGATTTAGAGAAGAAAAATATCACGCGAATATATCGTAGGAAAGTTTTCGCGCCAGAAACATGGACATACTCCTTTCCACATGGCTCAGCTAACAAAGCCATATCCAGTTAAAATAGCTAGGGCAAGTGCGGCATTTCGCAGACTCAATTGTAGGATAGGCGAGGAATCAGGACTGATATTCTACAGGGTGTAGGATAGGCGAGTAATCAGGACTGATATTCTACAGGGTGTAGGATAGGCGAGGAGTCAGGACTGATATTCTACAGGGTGTAGGATAGGCGAGGAATCAGGACTGAGATTCTACAGGGTGTAGGATAGGCGAGGAATCAGGACTCATATTCTACATACGTGATAAGAGGCAGTGGTGATCCATGATCGCCAAAACCAACCGACAGGGCACTTGATGATGATGATGGCACATCGTTCCATGACGTCATAAAGGATGCTAGCAGCTACTTTTTGTTGGCCGCTAGCTAATTATAGCTGGAGGTCAGGGCGTTTTCCAAGCTGGATATTTCTTTCAGTATCTTTATGGTAAAGGTGGAGTTCTCAAATACGAGCGCTCGAGCTGCGTACAACCCTCCAAGCTGTACCATTTGGCCGGCAGCCATATTGGCAGAAAGATTGAATATAAACAATTAACACAAATGGCTGAAGAGTTTGACGTAGGCTAAGTATGAGAACACGACGTGTTATAGAACAAGGAATTTATCAAGGAAGAATCGAGGCTTGATTTTGGTCCGGTCCTTACAAAACCTAAGGAGGTCATTAGGGCATGGTACCGGTCTTCCTGCGACACATATGATTGTAAACGTGTCTTTATAGGGTCCTTGATGTATCACATTTGTACTTCTGTGGCCCTTGATATATCAAACTTGCCTTCCTGCGACTCACGAGCCATAAAATTTGCTATTGTGCAGGTCATTGGGTCATATAACGTGTCTCCATACAGCTCTTGGGTCATTTCATGTGTCTCTATACAATCCATTGATCATATAACGTGTGTCTATACAACTCTGTGATCATATAACGTGTCTCTATACAACCCTTTGATCATTTAACGTGTCTCTATACAACCCTTTGATCATCTAACGTGTCTTCATACAGCTCTTGGGTCATTTCACGTGTCTCTATACAATACATTGATCATATAACGTGTGTCTATACAACCCTTTGATCATCTAACGTGCCTCTATACAATCCTTTGATCATATAACGTGTCTCTAAACAACCCTTTGATCATCTAACGTGTCTCTATACAACCCTTTGATCATCTAACGTGTCTCTATACAACCCTTTGATCATATAACGTGTCTCTATACAACCCTTTGATCATTTAACGTGTCTCTATACCGCTCTTGGGTCATTTAACCTGTCTTCATACAACCCTTATGTTATTTAACGTGTCTCCATAGAGCCCTTGTGTCATTTAATGTGTCCATTCAGCCATTGAATCATTGCATTTGTCTCCATGTGGTTCTTGAGAAGCCAAACTTGTCTTCTTGTGGCTCTTGAGAAGCCAAACTTGTCTTCTTGTTCTCTTGAGAAGCCAAACTTGTCTTCTTGTTGCTCTTGAGAAGCCAAACTTGTCTTCTTGTGGCTCTTGAGAAGCCAAACTTGTCTGCTTGGGGCTTGAGAAACCAAACTTGTCTTCTTGTGGCTCTTGAGAAGCCAAACGTGTCTTCTTGTGGCTCCTGAGAAGCCAAACTTGTCTTCTTGTGGCTCTTGAGAAGCCAAACTTGTCTTCTTGGTCTCTTGAGAAGCCAAACTTGTCTTCTTGTGGCTCTTGAGAAGCCAAACTTGTCTTCTTGGTCTCTTGAGAAGCCAAACTTGTCTTCTTGTGGCTCTTGAGAAGCCAAACTTGTCTTCTTGGTCTCTTGAGAAGCCAAACTTGTCTTCTTGTGGCTCTTGAGAAGCCAAACTTGTCTTCTTGTTCTCTTGAGAAACTAAATGTCTTCTTGTGGCTCTTGAAAATCAAACTTGCCTTCCTACATTTCTTGGGAAAACAAACTTGCTTTCCTACATTTCTTGGGAAAACAAACTTGTCTTCCTACATTTCTTGGGAAAACAAACTTGTCTACCTGTGGTCCTGTGGACAGTTTCGGCTTAGCACTACTGAATTAGGATGTGCACATGCTATCAACAATGTTTGAAGATCGAACGGTGATTATGTTCTGGAGTTATCTAATACCCAGATGTTCCAGATTTCTATGTTATCGCTGCTATATTTCTGCCAATTATACTGACCTCTGTAAAAACACTTTCCAATAACATCCAGACTCAACTGTTGATTTCGTCGTTAATTGATATCTGCATTTCGTATGTTGTGTTGAGCTAACAGTAACACGAGCGGGGATTGGTTGGCTTATACAATTCAAATATTGGCTTTTGTGAGACCTGTAACACTAGACTTTCGAGAATTCGATAAGCTGTACCAGATTAATCCAGCTGTACTGGATTAACTGTACGTTTGTAGTAAAAGGGATATGACTATCTGTACAATTAAGTTAAACAGGATTGGACTAACTCTACGATTATGGCCAAAGGATTTGATTACTTCTACAATTATATTAAAATGGATTGAACTAAGACTGGGGTAAACTGGATTGAACAAACTCTACTACAGAGTAAAACGGATTGAGTTAAGATGAACTTGACAGAATATGCGCTTGTGCAAATCTTTATTGGACCAACTAATGCAACTCAATTAGCGGGAAATGAATCAAGTGAAGAATTTGACAATCGGGCATTGAATCAACTGTGCGATTTAAGTCATAGCGACTGAATCAATTGTAGGATTCCGGTAACAGGGATTGCAGGTAACAGGGATTGAACTAAGTGTAGGAATTTAGACTAACCAAACCCTTGGACTAGCTATCAGTGATCCCTGTCATCCTATCCCGGCTATCAGTGATCCCTGTCTTCCTATCCCGGCTATCGACGATCCCGTCTTCCTATCCTTAATTCCCGTCTTCCTATCCCTGATTCCCGTCTTCCTATCCCTGATTCCCGTCTTCCTATCCCTGATTCCTGTCTTCCTATCCCGGCTATCGACGATCTCGTCTTCCTATCCTTAATTCCCGTCTTCCTATCCATGATTCCCGTCTTCCTATCCCTGATTCCCGTCTTCCTATCCCTGATTCCTGTCTTCCTATCCCGGCTATCGACGATCCCGTCTTCCTATCCTTAATTCCCGTCTTCCTATCCTTAATTCCCGTCTTCCTATCCTTAATTCCCGTCTTCCTATCCATGATTCCCGTCTTCCTATCCCTTTCCTGTCTTCCTATCCCGACTATCGACGATCCCGTCTTCCTATCCTTAATTCCCGTCTTCCTATCCCTGATTCCCGTCTTCCTATCCCTGATTCCCGTCTTCCTATCCCTGATTCTCGTCTTCATATCCCTGATTCCTGTCTTCCTATCCCGACTATAAACGATCCCGTCTTCCTATCCCTGATTCCCGTCTTCCTATCCCTGATTCCCGTCTTCCTATCCCTGATTCCCGTCTTCCTATCCCTGATTACCGTCTTCCTATCCCTGATTCCTATCTTCCTATCCCGACTATCAACGATCCCCGTATTCCTGTCCACGTGATCAGTTTTTCTAATCAATCCTGATAGATTTCCCGCGCGACCTGACCCATTATAACGAGCGAGCTCATGTAAGCCAGAGCAGGAGCATACAACAGGGGAAAGAAGTCTCGATAACCTTTCACGAAAATTATAATCTCACTGGATTCTGGCGTTACTGATGCCGAAAGTGACGCAGTAGAGCCTGACACGCATTGCTAGGCTTGAAACTTCATTCCTGTACTGACGCAATATTTACTTCTGTTCTGTTCATGAATCGACGTCACTGCACCTACGGAAAACCTATAGGTTCTCGTCCTCTATCAGGTAATAGCGAAGAGTGCGGGCGCTGTTGGTTTCGGTAGCCCTTTGATTGTACATACTCTTGCCCTTATTTCCAGACGCCCTTCAATGGATAGACGGGCGATTGATAAACAAATTAGCCGTGCCTGTATTGATACTTCATGAACTGATCATCATTGATCATGGCTTATGTCGCTATAGTGGCTGCATTCGAGGCACATAACGGAAAATAAAACTGGTGGTGCAGCTGGGACAATTTTGAGAATATCAAGATTACAGTGTGCACGGCTTGAACGTATCCAACAGGAATAGATGCGATTAGTTTTGGCATGCACTAGAGATACCCTGATCTTACATTTGCTGTTCTTGCTAGGATTTCTGCATGTGACATCGAGATGTAAATTGACACAGGACACGGCCAAAGCATACATGCGGGTCACCACAAACAGGCGACACTACCTGCACAATAACACATCAGTCATCAGTCATCAAGAAGAGAGCGTTATAGATGGCACAGACAGAGAGACCTATTAATTGGACATGTGACCACAGTTTGGACGATAGTCAGTGAAGAGGAATGGGTCCACGCTGACGATAGAATGACAGATTACCACAGAAGAAGAATGGGTCCACGCTGACGATAGAATGACAGATTACCACAGTCATCAAGGCCCATCTCCACAGGATGGCTCTCAGAGACACGTGCGAGACACGTGCGATTGTGGAGCACTCAAGCAAAAACCAGAACATCTCCTGCAGGGCTACCCTACTTATGCAGAACAAAAAAGAGGCAGTCTGGCCCGGTGTAGCGACATGCTCGACAGGCTACCCATGCAGACCAAACAAGAGGCAGTCTGGCCGGTGTAGCGACCATGCTCGACAGGCTACCCATGCAGACCAAACAAGAGGCAGTCTGGCCCGGTGTAGCGACCATGCTCGACAGGCTACCCATGCAGACCAAACAAGAGGCAGTCTGGCCGGTGTAGCGATCATGCTCGACAGGCTGTAGGGGACCGGCGAAGACCTAAAAGGCGGTCTCCTTCGCGAACCTTAACGGATTAGAAGCATAGCTTCAATTGATCGACGAAGAAGACCATAGAGTTAGCATAACCCTAGGCAGGTAATGCAGTGGATGGTGCAACGGGAAAGCAGAGCTCGAGGTTAACAAGCTGATAAAGGTGTACATGCAGTATAGTGATACCATCGTACATACCGATGGATCGGTGCTGAGTAGTGAGATATCTGGTTGGGGCTTCTCAGCTTGTATGACACGACAGTCGTCTCTGAGCAAAGCGGTTCATACAACAGCACTATACACTGTAACCTTGATGGCATTGGAATTCTGCTATTAATCTCAAAGTCGATATTTCCTTCTCTGGTAAGGATACTGCTTAGGCTGGGGAAGCCATCAACTACCCGAAAACGTTGGTTATACACTGTAATGTTTAGTTCATTGTTCCCCAGTTGTTCTATTGTTGATCGCGAGACCAAAGTTACAGCATGTCACCGAAATCTCCGCCATGGCTGATTGCAAATCTTATTCTGGGGAGGTCATCAAACAGGAGATCCACGATAATGCTCCCACTCACCTTAGTATATGATACAGGAAAACGACTTGAGTCTTATCAAAGCGAAAGGAGTTATCATGGGATTCATCGGCAAATGGACATTGTTAGAAAAACAGCCTCGGTCGCGTAATAGCTCTCAGTCATCATGATTGCAGCAGTCAGACAAGGACTGACTCTTCTATACAAATTTTGAGATCTATTGTTGCCATTTGAAGTGTAAAGCAGGAGCTGCAACGGTCAGCGACTCATAGCTACTAGTATCAGGGCCAGCGAACCAGAGCTGCCTAGAATCTTCTACACCTCCACGCAGTGATACTGGATAACAGGCTGCAATAGAGCAGACTGGATAAGGAGAAAGGATCGAAGGTGGAAGGCTAGCCCGATACTAAAAAAATGCCCGCTGAAGTCGGATGTGTCGGACTGAAAAGTGCAAATATCGCAACTAACGACACAACACACTCCATTCTCTGGACTACATTCTGTTAATTAAGCCCTTTTCAGGGATTGGTAACGGGAGATTGAGAACGAACAAAGCCCAGCCAAGCCAAGCCAAGCTACCTAATGACTTTGAGACAAAAGCACGATTTAGTCACGTTCATAGCGAAATATTTTGATCCAGACTAGGCTGTCTTATCCTCTAGTAGTCTAGGGGACTGAGTAGTCTCGAGGTAAGACGTCGGCCTCGGATGCCGGAGGTCGCGTTTACAAATCACGGTGGAGACCGAGATTTGTTAAGGTAGGTTTTCTGGTATTTCCCCGGATCTCTGGGTAGTTGAGATCGGACGCCCGTGTTCAGTGTCGCGCACGTTAAAAATCCCTTTGCAATTAAAAATCGAAAAGAGTAGGCTTAACTGCCGCTACCCGGAGAGAATTCAAAATTATGTTAAACATCTACCCACTCTATTACGGGATCTTCGCTGGTAATACGGAGTTCGTGCATTGTGCTGAGATTCTCAAAAAATATGGAAAAAAACAGAGCACATTGATTAAATTGATTCTTGGACTAAACTAAACTAAACCATCCTTTCTTAGCAAGAATCTAAACTGTTTATTGCAGCACTACCAAGATCATATTTAGTAGAAATAAGGTTTAGTCATTTGTAATTCTGCTGCAAAAAAAAAAAAAAAAACACAACCGCTTGAAAATATATGACGAGACTTCTTTTCACAAACACAGAACTAAATATTGTTCGATGAGCTGAGATCGGAATTGTTAGCTAAAAAAAGGACAAATTTGAACCGTTTTAATATCTCTGGGATGAAGATGGTGAGCAGTGCATGAAGTGTAGCGGTCAACGACTCAGAGCTGTCAAGAACATTCTACACCTTCACGTAATGATCCTGATTTACAGACTGCAACAGAGCAGACTAGCTCAGGTGAAGGGATCCAAGAGGGAAGGCTAACCCGGTACTCAAAAAATGCCACACTAAAGTCGGATTTGTCGGGCCGAAAGGTGCAAATATCGCAGTCAAGCTGTAAAATACGATGCAACGCATTTCGTTCTCCTAACTACACCCTACTACTTTCCAAACCATTGCCAGGGCTTGGTAGCAGGAGATGGACAACGAACGAACATCGAAGAATATGAACAAGAAGATATGGCTTTATATTTTATAAAAAAATTAAGTTTCGGACACAAAATATTATAAACTTAATTAATTTAAATGAACTGTCAGTGTGATGCCACCTTATACTAGTCACAGTTTGATGCCATCTTATACTAGTCACAGTTTGATGCCACCTTAAACTAGTCACAGTTTGATGCCACCTAATACTAGTCACAGTTTGATGCCACTTTATACTAGTCACAGTTTGATGCCATCTTATACTAGTCACAGTTTGATGCCACCTTATACTAGTCACAGTTTGATGCCACCTTATACTAGTCACAGTTTGATGCCACCTTATACTAGTCACAGTTTGATGCCACCTTATACTAGTCACAGTTTGATGCCACCTTATACTAGTCACAGTTTGATGCCACCTTATACTAGTCACAAAGTCAATGATGAGCTCGCTTCTCCATCATCAGTTCTTCAAACCTTGCCACAAATTTGGAAATTGCGATTCGAATCTCCTTCTCAGCGTTCAATCGCGATTCGTATTTTGTTTTGATGGCGGCCAATGCAGAAAATCATGTCTCACACAAGTAGGATGTTATCAATGGAATCAAAACAGGTAGAGCCGTGCTGCCTACTTCTGTATATTTCTGGTTTACCAAGCTCCAAAACTCTGGTTGTGATGAACAGTCAAACTTCGATTTCAGTGGGGAGTCCAATGCAATATAATATCAATACGCTGCTCTTGTTGCTCTCTTGTAGTGAGTGTAGATGGGGGTTCTGCACTGAAGGGATTTTTGATCCAGGTGGGTTGGTCAGTCTCTTCTTAGAAGTACTTGTCAAAGTAAACAGTGAGCTGTGTTAAGTGGTCAACAAACACAACCTTCAGTTTGTCACTCAGCTCCAAACCACTGTCTTTTAAACCTGTGTTCAGAAAAGAAAATCAGTAATTTACGTCTTTCTTGTCTGACTTTTCCTTCCACAATAGCAATTTCTTTCCAAAGACCAAAACTCTTTCTGACACAACTTGAGTCTCACTACATTGAAGGGACACATTTAATTTATTTAGTTTTTTTCTAAAACATCACAAAGATGTCCTAGCTTCACAACAAAGTAGTTGTCCAGTTCCTGAATATGTTTCTTCAATAAGATAACAATAAAGCTCATTCCTGAGTTCATACAACCTTTTGATGACATTTCCGCGTGAAAGCCAGCGAGAGTTGCAATAATACAATACCGAAGTGTGTTCAGCTCCCATGTGTGTTCAGCTCCCATGTGTGTTCAGCTCTCATGTGTGTTCAGCTCCCATGTGTGTTCAGCTCTCATGTGTGTTCAGCTCCCATGTGTGTTCAGCTCTCATGTGTGTTCAGCTCCCATGTGTGTTCAGCTCTCATGTGTGTTCAGCTCCCATGTGTGTTCAGCTCTCATGTGAATGGACATTTGCTTTAATGAAATTGACTAATTCGATTACCGATTGAAGGACTTTATTTAAGGGCAGGGCTGATGTTTTTGGATGCCAGTGCTTCCCTGTGAATGATGCAATGTCCAGACACAGAAAGGAATTTTACTCCGAATCATGGCTTGCAGTTCGCATTAGCAGCCATCCATTGACCGACTGTCATCAGTGCACACGCCCACACATTTCTCCCAGTTAAAATTGTTTTCTTCCATAAAAGAATTCAGTATTTCAAAGAGGTCTGCTGCTTTTGTTCCAGCTTTAATGCTTTTGCAGACAAGAAGATCCTCAAATAACTTATTGTCATCTTTAAATCGTAAATAACAGATTAGATACGCATCTTTGTGCATATATATAGTTTCAAATAGCTGAACAGCGAAATCACATTTGAGTTTTTCAATCAACTGGTCATTAACATCATCAACCATCTCAATTATTCGATGACTAATAGTGCTATCTGACAAAGGCACACTCATCAGACTTACCTCTCATAGTAGACACCATGTCCACAGCAGCAGGTAAGATAAGGTCTTCCACATTGGTGTGGAGTTTCTTGCTCTTTGCTACATGGTAAGTAACTTTGTAATGGGAAAGAAGAGCCTTTGAAAGAAGCATAGTTTGTTTAATGAACGTTGCTTTTTGTTCTGTCATTTCTTTTAACTTGCAGTAAAAGTACTCAAATGGCCAGTTTTCCAAACTGACATGAACCCAGTTCTAAATTTCGTCTCATTTTATTGGGAAGCATACTTTCACTGGCCAGAACTTTGGATATTGTGAGTGTTCTTCATTTTCTACAGCAGTGCACGTAAACCCGTAGTGCAACTGTCATCATACTTCCTATGTTTTCGTCTCCGTTCGTATTTAGAACTGCGTGACGCCTCAGAGATAACCCATTTTGCACACTTAATTAAAAATGTATCAATACTGTCTGAAAAACAGTGACATTACACTACACAACTTAAAACAAACTGCATTGGACAAAATTACGTTCAAACTACAAAACAGCAAGACCAAACTGATTCTAATTATTGTGAAAGGTGGTACCACTCGACTGCCATCTACCAAAACAGTAGTACTAACAAACCAGCCTGCTAGAGGTCACTTACGCACAGCTCATAAACAGATTCGGTTTGGACGATCGCTGGTTGGGTCATCTCATCTCTTAACACCAGCATCTACCATGATGACATCAGAGTTAGTGATGAGCTGTTGGTAACATAGACCTGCTCTGGAGTTTTATAGTGCATTTGTCAAGAACTTTTAGTACTTAAGGACACGAATTGGTACATATAATAATACCTCGGCGCAAACATGTCGTCTATATTCAATAATGGACCTTGACTCATAATATTGAGCCCAACAACTTTCCCAAGCCAAGGGCCGCGACGCCTCTGGGAGCCCACGACGTACAGTTTGTAAACATCTGATATATATATATATATATATATATAGAGAGAGAGAGAGAGAGAGACTTTTTGTATCTCACCAAATCTTTCACTGACTACATGTCTCCATGTAGCTCTAAGTTTAGAAACTCCTGAAACAAAACGAAAACAAAACAAAAAAAGAAAAAAAAGGGGGGGGGGGGGGCACCTACAAAAATATCTTTAGATATGTTATTGCAAAGAAATTAGTTTTCTAAAAAAACGAATGTGATGTGGTAAATAGTATAGAGAGACACGGAAGCGGACCGAAATATCCAACATTTCCGCAATCTTATCCGAGGGAATGATATGTTTAACAAACTCGTCTCCATGGCAAGCCCTAGGGCTACGTCAATAACAAATTGATTCCAACAGCAAACTGGACAATATGAACCGTTCCGTTTCAACAAGCTGATAGTGGGATTCCAGAATTACAGTTATGAGGAAAGACTCAGAAAAGCTGGCCTACAGTATCTTGAAAAGAGAAGAATTCGAGGTGACAATATAGCTTTATAAGATAATCAAAGGAACGGATACATTAGACCATATCAAGTTTTCTTTCACAATACAGCCCACTACAAGAACATGAGAGCATTGTTACAAATTAACTACAGAAAAGTCCAGATTAGATATTAGGAAATATCTTTTTAGTCAGAGAGTGGGGAATGCTTGGAATCCATTGCCACAGGAAGTAGTGGAGGCAGGGACAATTAATGTATTCAAGAAACGACTAAATTTGCATAGCTTTTAAAGCAGGGAAATGTAAATGAAACCGGGTTGAAATGACTCTGCAGTCTTCTAAAACCAGTATAAAAACGTAAAGTTATGTTAACATTGGACAGGAAAGAAATTTCAAGCAAATAGCAGTCCATAAAAAAAATAAAAATATGATGATGTCAAATACAATATAACTGCAATACAATATTATATAGTGCCGTAAAATAAGTGTCTCCTACAGGAACCATTACGAAATGGCTGTCATTTCTTTCGTGGAGTTTGTGGGCGTCAAGGACACGAGAACGCGGAATGGTCAACAACAACTGAGACCTTGTATGTGCAATACCATCTTTGACACTTCACCTGAAACGGCAACACCTTCTATTTGACTCCTTGGAAATATTATCTGTTTTAAATACTTAAGACTCTCTTGCTGAGGTCGGATGTGTTGGACCGAAAGGTGCAAATATCGCAGTCAAGCTGTAAACTACGGCACAACTACATTCTGCTACTTAACTCCTGTCAGGGTTTGGTATCGGGAGATTGAGAATGAACGAAGCCAAGCCAAATACTTAAGAAAGTGTGCACAACTAACTTATTGCGAATTAAAATGACATTCTGATAATAAGAGAATGAGATAGAGCTTCACTTTCCGTTCGTTATCTTGCAGAAATCAACTTCATTATTCCCAATCAAATAGCGGCCAGTCTGAGGCTATTATCATCTCTGTAGAACGTGTCTAGAAATGGTGCTTGTGATGGCCGTACTGATAACATAAACGTTACAGGTGATGAATATCTCGGCTCTATAATCAATAAAGCTGCATAATATCAACTTCGTTATTTGACATAGCTATAAATTGGGGTATAAAAAACTATGCGACCAATAAACATGTATGCATAAAATGGGCAGATGATAAAAATCTCTTACTTACTTACTTAGTCGCTCCTCTTCTACCGTGAGGTGTAGAGGTGATACAAATCTCGAGGATCACAATTTCGCAGATGGCTTGTCTCTCTTGAAGTCCAACTTTTGAGGAAGCACAGGGACATATCGATCTCATCATCCACCTATCAAAATACATAGATAGGGGGACACGATGTTGAGCTGTGCATGAGCTGTAGCATCAGGGCCAGCGACCCAGAGCTGCCAAAACACTTCTACACCTCTATGCGCTGATCCTGGATAATAGCCTACAACAGGACAGACTGACTAACGATAAGGGATCGAAGAGGGTAGACTAACCTAGTACCAAATAATAGCATACAAAAGTTGGATGTGTCGGACCGAAAGGTGCAAATATCGCAATGAAGCTGTACACTAGGCCACAACGCATACCGTTCTCCGGACTAGATCATGCTACTGGTAAAACTCTTTTCACGGCTTAGTAGCGGGAGCTTGAGAAAGAACAATGACGAAGAGGGAGAAGAAAACAAATAGAACTCTAAATACCTCAAAGACAAAGGTCATGAATTTTACTAACTGAACTGCTGATAACAAGCTGAAAGGAGAACCACTACAGAAGGTTGAACGTTTCACCATTTTGGAAGTAAAGTGACACAAGATGGGAAGTAAAGGGACACAAGATGGGAAGTAAAGGGACACAAGATGGGAAGTAAAGGGACACAAGATGGGAAGTAAAGGGACACAAGATGGGAAGTAAAGGGACACAAGATGGGAAGTAAAGGGACACAAGATGGGAAGTAAAGGGACACAAGATGGGAAGTAAAGGGACACAAGATGGGAAGTAAAGGGACACAAGATGGGAAGTAAAGGGACACAAGATGGGAAGTAAAGGGACACAAGATGGGAATTAAAGGGACACAAGATGGGAAGTAAAGGGACACACGATGGGAATTAAAGTGACACAACCTGAAAGTACAACAATATAAATTTCCACTCGAACTGATTTGGCCTCATCAGCCTTTAACTAACTAACAAACATTTGAAAATACAAATCAATGAAAACATCAACCATCAAAATGTTTTAGCATCAAAAAGAAAGATGGTGGACATACATTGAAGGCCTAAGGAGACTCTTCGTAGAACGATCATCAGAGAGGGCTCAACTATGGGTCTAAACATATAAGAACTTTCAAAGTAACATCACCTCGTCCTTCTTCTATTTCTTCTTCTACTTCATTCATTTCTTAATCTCCCACTACCAAGCCAAGAAAAGGGCTTTGCGAGCAGCAGGATGTTACTCTGAGAACCACATGCGTTGTGTCGTAATTTACAGCTTGACTGCGATATTTCCACCTTTCGGTGCGATACATCATTCAGCTGACATTTTTTAGAACAGGGTTATTCTTCCCTCTTCGATCCCTTCTCCTTAGTCAGTCTGCTTTGTTGCAGCTTGTTATCCCGGATCACCGCATGGAGGTGTAGAAGGGTCTTGGCAACTCTGATTTGCTGGACCTGGCGCAGACAGTCAGTTATGAGTCGCTGACTCATCCGCTGCTCAGCATCCACCACACCATTAAACACTGGAGTAAACTAGTTTCTGTCTCACGGGCCGTGTTTGGCGTTCAAAGAACAAAGATAAATTATCAGCTTTAATGCATATAACCAAGAAGCGGTCAGAAGATGAACGGCCATGACATCACAGAGTTTGGCCTGTAGTGAGTCTAGAAAAACATGAAATGAAAAACCAGTGACAAGTACGTTTAGATACAAGGAGCCCTCGCTCTAACCGGCCATGACCACGATGAGTAATTGGATCCCAGGCCGCATGCAATAAAGATGATGGCTTTTGGATTTGTCCTCCAGATTGTCCATGGACGGATACGGAGACGAGACTATGACGTCCCCGTCACTTCCCATAGTTGATGTCCATGACCTGTTTTGAAGATGGGTCACATATCCAAATAGGGTCAAACGGAAACGGTTTAGCATGATGATTATAAATGGCGGTACCTGTTCGTCTGATGACTTCGTCGTCTTAACCCCGGTCACATCAATGGATCGCCTCTAGCTATGCACGTGGAAGGCTTCAATGTGCTTCGGATCGTCCTGCAGGAAATCTCAGGCATCTCAACCGTACAGCAGTGTGACAGAACACGTACAAACAAACAAACAATCCCAGGCATCTCAATCGTACAGCAGTGTGGCAGAACACGTACAAACAAACAAACAAACAAACAAAAATAAATCCTGGAGACATGCATTTTCCCCGCGGCAACACACGGATGAGAAAAATGAACCGTTAATCGAACACTAAAGATGAAAACTACATCCTTTGAGCAACAAGGCTACATAAAAGTAATCCGAATACAATGGATAACGAAAACGTAAAACACAGAAGTCCTAAAGAAGCTGGATACACTCCTAGACAAATGGGCTCGTGAACAACATTAATTCCCCCCCCCCCCCCCCATTTCTCTCTCTCTCTCTCTCTCTCTCTCTCTCTCTCTCTCTCTCTATGTTTTTTCAACGCTAAAGACAGCGCTTAAGGTAGAACTTAAAATTCTCCAGTTCGAACAGTCCCTGTAGTTCTTGTAAATTCGCTAGCCCCGTGATTGCACCATCCCGGGTGTTTGTTCTGCATAGAGTTTCTCTGGATCTAGCCCGCTTCCTGTTACCGCTAGATTTCCACATAATCGCCTGTAATAATATATTATTGTTCATTCGGAGAACGTGCACGGTGTACGCCTAATGTTTCTTCTTGATGACGTTAGAAACATAATTTTGGTTGGACTGTAATCGTATTTGTTCAGAAGTCATGCATTTTACACAGCCAATAGACGTCTAAGACATTTATTTTCAAATGCATTCAATTTATTTTCTAGCGCCTTTGTCATTTACCAGCTTTCACAACCATATGTGAGCACCCAGATGACGTTAGAGTTTAGTATCCTAAGCTTGACACGTTCACCCAGTGACGTAGATCTCCAAATATTCGTTAATTGGTTAAAATGCATTGGAGTTCAAGGGGATTAGATCGAGGATTTCCTTTGCTGCATCCCCATTTTGCGTTATTTTACTGCCAACATAGGTGAAATTCTCAACTTTCTGTATTACTTGACCATTGAGCTGAAAATGTGTCTATGTGAGTGTAAGATCCATGCTTCTAGTTTTGGAAACATGTATCTGAAGCCTTATCTCTTTGGCTAAGTTGGAGTGTTGGCATATCGTCCCCTGCGCTTCTTGTGCATTAGAATTTAGGAATTCGTGGCTTTCTTCACATCTGGAGCGTGCTGATGAAGGTGGACCGAGGTCATCCAGGCGGCTGTGCTATGCTTGGCTTCATCTCCGTGTCGATATCTACTATGGGGATTACGTCGATCCTCCACCTTGTTAGCCATGCTGCCATGAAAACACCCGTTTCCAGGGAGGGCTACCAGGAAGCCGAGCTGAGGGTCATAGACAGTATATTTTTCCTGACCCTGACTAACATGTCTGAACAGTATCTTCACTCCTGACCAGGCGTTAGTACCGCACGTAGGACACACGCGAACAGCACCTGTAGTTGGGCAGTCTTGCATTCTTTCCTTTCCCGCAGCTCGCTTTTCCTGCGCCTCCGTAATGGTTCTCTGTTCAGCGGAGCAAGCACCATGTGTGACAGCAGTGCACCAGGCTGAGCGGTTCGGAGCAACCACATGTGTGACGGCAGTGCGCTAGGATGACGCGGTTCGGAGCAAGCACCATGTGTGACGGCAGTGCGCCAGGCTGAGCGGTTCGGAGCAAGCACCATGTGTGAAAGCAGTGCCCCAGGCTGAGCGGTTCGGAGCAAGCACCATGTGTGATGGCAGTTCCCCAGACTGAGCTCCCAGGCAACAACATCAGCGGAGAAACTATTAAAAGAAACATTTAGAGTATCTTTGTATCGTTTCTTTTGTATCCCCTTGAGAGCGGTGTCCTGTCCCGAGCTCACCGTACAAAAGTTGGTTAGGGAGGAGCTCATCTGACATGCAAACAACATGCCCTGTCCATCTGATCTGGGCTCTCTGTAGCAGCGTGTGGATACCAGAGAGTCTGGCTCTGCCGAGGACTACAAAGATGCCTCTGCAATATCCTACACTAGTTCACATTTTATTGGAAGAGCGTAGAACATGATCTGAAATTCCTAAGAATTCTACAAGTGAGTCGTTACGTACATGCATTTTCCGCAGTTCAAGTCATTGTCGTGGTGGCCAATCATCTTTCTTGTAATGGGAAGTCATGGCATGACTGTCCCATAGACAGAGGGAACAGCACAAACTGAATATAACCCTGAGGTAGCTCTCCTTAAGTTGTCAATCACCTAGGGCACTACAAACCTGCAACTTATACTTGCTATCATTGATGTGTTTAACAGTTGTTTCTTCTTCTGCAATCAAGGTCCCGGTTTCTCTTACATCCTCAGATCAAGGTCCCGGTTCCTCTTACATCCTCAGATCAAAGTCCCGGTTTCTCTCACATCCTCAGATCAAAGTCCCGGTTTCTCTTACAAATGACACCGTTGTATGTAAGGCTGTTTTATCTCCATACAACCTTTGTCTCATATCTGTCTTGCGAGTCCAGTATAGTTCTCTCTTTTCCTGCTTGAGCGTGCAGCTTCGCAGGATGTGTTCCACGGCCATGATATACTCCCCATATGGACACTTGTAACAGATGTTTTATCTTGTACGTTTTGTTTTTCATGTGGACTGCTAATCGAAGTGAAACAATTAGTTGTTGTTGTTGTTGTTGTTGAATCCTCATAATGAGTAGGATTAATCTTTTGTTCGCTCTAAAAAGGACGTTAAGTGGCGGGTTGTCGTGGCTTTCCTCACATCCGGAGCGTGCTGATGAAGGTGGACCAAGGTCATCCAGGCGGATGCGCTATGCTTGGCTTCATCTCCGTGTCGATATCTACTATGGGGATTACGTCGATCCCCCACCTCGTTAGCCATGCTGCCATGAAAACTGCCCGTTTCCAGGTAGGGATACAAGGAAGCAGAAGTGAGGGTCATGGCCAATATATTTTTCCTGACCCTAACTAACATATCTGAACAGTATATTCACACCTGACCAGACGTTAGTCTTCCTCCCTGGAACAGATGGTAAAACTTTACCATTATGGGGCAACATAGCTCTTAAGCTCAGCTTATGCTAATCAATAAAGTATCCAATCGTCGTCTTTACAATCGATTTGTTGTGACCCACGATACATATCTAGTCAGGTTATGTCAACATATCGAGTCAGGTTATGTCAACATATCTAGTCAGGTTATGTCAACATATCTAGTCAGGTTTATGTCAACATATCTAGTCAGGTTATGTCATTTATTTTTAAATGGGAGTTTCTTTTTTTCGTTCATGATGGTGCTTCTCTGGTACATCTTCTTTCACTCCTGAACCGTCCTCTATGGCTCACCTTCTCACACTCCTGAACCGTCCTCTATGTCTCACCGTCTCACACTTCTTAACCGTCCTCTATGATTTCTCATGTTAAACTCTTGAACCATTTTTTATGGCGATACTTTCTATACTTCTGAATCGTTCTCTGTGGATAACATTGTCACGATCATGACCGGTCCTCTACTCCTCCTCTTATTACAGTCCTGTTCGGTCCTCTACGCCTCCACTTCTTACAGTCCTGCCCGGTCCTCTACGCCTCCACTTCTTACAGTCATGACCGGTCCTCTACGCCTTCCCTTCTTACAGTCCTGACCGGTCCTCTAGGCCTTCCCTTCTTACAGTCCTGACCGGTCCTCTACGCCTCCCCTTCTTACAGTCCTGACCGATCCTCTACGCCTCCCCTTCTTACAGCCATGAGAGGCCCTCTACGCCTCCCCTTCTTACACTCCTAACATTGGATTTCAATCTCCTGCAATCTCATGGCTGTTGATTCATCGATTACCGCTTGAGTGCCATTATATACAAGGCGAAAAATAAGTGACTTTGGTACATTCCCCTTCTCGATAGTGTTCTCTATACAGAAGCCTTTCAATGTCCCATTTCAGCTGTTGCGTTGTAAATTCTGTCTCCCTGCGCGTGCGTTAAAAAGTTCAACCCCCTCCCCCCCCCCCCCCCCCTTTCCCCTTTCCATTTTCATCCGGAATGGTTTTTTCTGCTTTGAAAAGCTGATTGATTTAGATAAACAGTACCAAGCCCACCCTGAAAGTGTTTTTATTTTGTTTAAAAGATCTTTACAATATCGGCCCGAGTTATATTTTAAGGTTCTACATATATCCCCCACTATGGTCAGGAAGGGGCGAGATACATTTCTGGTTTTTCTCCGGGTGGGAAGTAAAGCTACAAGACGCTTTGGCACTATTCACTTTCATCCCCAAGAGCTAATAACCAAGGTAAGCTTAATAAAAATAATAATAATAATAATAATAATAATAATAATAATAATAATAATAATTGAGAGTAGTTCCGTCTTCATCGATCAACTGATGCTATGCTTCTAGTACGGTGAGGTTCACGAAGGAGACTGTACGTTTCAGGTCTTCGCCGGTCCCTCACAGCTTTTCGAGCATGGTCGCTTCCCCCAGGCCAGACTGCCTCTCTTTGGTCTGCATAGGTAGATCAGTCCTGCAGAATATGTTCTGGTGTTTGCTTTGGTGCTCCCCAATCGCAGGTGGCAGTGTCTCTGAGACCCATTCTGTAGAGGCGTGCCTTGAGTTTACAGTGTCCCGTTCTGAGTCTGAAGATCTTTGTATGCCCATCTCTGCCAAGTTTGTCAATGCTGTCATTTTCTAGCTTGTATCCTTTGTTCTGTCCTCATGGATCATTTGATGAGTGTCTTTGTTTCTTTATAGCTCTGGGGATGGGGAATCTGCCTACCGCCACTTCCGGCCTTTGCGAGCTCATTTGTTTCTTGTTTCCATGGATCCAAAGGAGGGCAGTTCCCAAAAATATGTTTCTTAGTACTCTGCTGAGCATCTATATTTCATGTCTCTCAGATCCCAATTTCTGACAATGAGATCTCGTCCCATCTATTTCTAAACAGGCGGCTCTTAATCTGTAGTCTACAGACTCTCAAGAGTCTGCAAGGTTCACTCAGGAGTTGTACGAATACTTCAAGAAATCTAATGATCTTTTCCTTTTGAAATCTTCCGATTCAAAGCAAGATATAACAAATTGAAGAACAGAAAAAAGAACAAATGCAGCTGAAGTATATTTAGGATAGTGTTCTCACAGTTAGACAAATGCTGATTAAACAGACGCAATGTTGGGAATTTGTGCAGTCAAAGCAAGTGGCCGAACATCACAGCAGAACTGTCGTCCGTAAGAAGAATTTGAGGTGACTTAATACAGATTTATAAGATGATAACAAAAAACGGTTACATTAGACTAAAACACGTGTTTCAAAATACAACCACCCACAAGAACAAGAGGGCATAGCTACAAATTAACTAAAGAGAGGTCCAGATTAGATATTAGGAGATATTTTTTTAGTCAGAAAGTGGCAAATGCTTGGAATGCATTGACACAGGAGGTAGTGGAGGCATGGGCAATAAATGCATAATGAATAAATTGGATGCGCATCACTTTTAGAGCAAGATAATGTAAAAGAAACTGATTGTATACAAACTCTGCAGAGTCTTCTAAACCAGTATAAAGACGTTAAGTTAAGTTAAGTGATCACAGACCTCTGAAAACACCGCCAGTGTACCTAATTTAAATGGATTGTTTATTTTAAAAGTAAGTAAAGAAACAGTTTGAAAAACGTAGTCATAGCTCTGAATACAAGTTACAGTTATTAACCCCGATATAACAAGACGTGTATGAGAAAAGTAGTATCAGTCTTCAAATTGAAGAAAATCAACAGTTAAATTAAATTTATAACTAGTTTTGACACTAGAGTAGGACTGCCTTGTAAACGTCAGAGAGTTTAAATAGATCTAAGGATGTACAGATTGTGAATTACTGGGGAAACTGATTCGGAGGGATATATATGTATATATGCTCGATAAATTAAATTTAATTTAAGGTGGCATTAGTGGACATAATCTCACCTTTTAACTGGGAACACTGTGCAGTTTTATTAAAATGTGTGTTTAACAACTGATGATACTTTCCTACATTGTATAAATATGCATGTATAATGAAAATAAATTAATAGTTTGAGTTGCAGATGTTAAGGATTCATTAAAATGGGACGATAAGACAAAATTGTATTTTCATTGTATGATTTCTTGTTTATTAACAATATTTCCATTAACATTTTCAATTGTCGTCATTGAGGACTATTTTAAACACTTAGAATTCATTTCTGAACATTTTCATATATTAAATAGTTTGGTGGTTTGTGCAAAAAAAATATTTCTTTTTCTTCGTTCGTTCTCAATTTCCTGCTACCAAGCCACGAAAAGGGCTTTGCAAGTAGCACAATGTAGTCCAGAGAACGGAATGCGCTGTGTCGTAGTTTACAGTTTGACTGCGATATTTGCACCGTTCGGTCCGACACATCCGACTTCAGCAGGCATTTCTGAGTACCGTATTGCCTTCCTTTTTTTATACGCTCTAGTTAACCAGACTGCTCTGCTACAGTATGTTATCCACCACGTGGATGTGTAGAAGTGTCTTGGCAGCTCTGGTTCGCTGGCCCTGACGCTAGCAGTCAGTTATGGGTCACTGACCGCCGCAGCTCATCATGCGCTGCTTAGCGTCTCCCCTTACCCCCCCCCCCCCCCCCAGCCCTAAAAAAGAAGATATTTCAAGAGGGTCCGCGGTAGCGAAATGGTTAAGAACCGCTGGTATAGATGTTATGTAATCTTGCATATTAGTAACGTTCTGACCTGCACGAACCATGTTACTCCTGCCTCATAGTTGCCAGAACTTACACAAAATATCATTACGGGCCGGAGCTGTGGAAAGTCCCCAGCGCTGCATCCATTTATCACATAGATGAATTTGTCTATGACTTTATGTCCTTTTTTCGCTCTTTCCTTCTAAATTCACCAACAAAACTGTGTCTTTTCACTACATCTTTCCGCTGATCCTTTGTGTCAGACATGTTTCTGTACACGCGTTGTCCAATGCTTCATTTCAACAGAACCGTTTGATCGATGATCTTATGATAACTCATTGACTGGCATTCTCAGGCAGTATATTCAAGATGTTATCATGATTTTCTTTCCAAACGCAATGTTTGCACACGGCGTGACGTTTCCTACGTCTTTTTCTCCTTCTTCTTTTTTAATTCTTTTTCTTATTTCTTCTTCTTCTTCTTCTTCTTTTTCCTCTTCTTGTTCTTCTTCTTCATCATCATCTTCTTCTTCGTCTTCCTCTTCTTTATCGTCTTCTTCTCCATTATCGTCTTCTTCTTCATCTTCTTTTTTTTCTTCTTCTGTTTCGCATACTCTTTTGGTTAGCCTTCGACACGTAATGCCTCATTTGGCACCGTGATTGTAATATCTGCGCATGTCGGCTGTGCTCTTCCACTAGGAACGTTTGTTTAATCATGTCAACTCCCCGCAGCCTTAGGCTGTCCTTAGACTACCTTCAAGGTAGCAGCTTGTATGTAGTTAAAGTGTGACTTATCCTATATGAATTACCCCATATAGCTTACCTGTTTCGGTTACCCAGAACATTTCGACTTTACAGCACTGGTGACACATAGGTCAACCTTTCTCCTGTTGAAAGATACAGTCTCGACGCTACAACCACACGAGTTGATTTTCCCGCTGTCAGAGGCTAGGGCTTGTATAGTACTTGTTCTAAGTTCATTTAGATGTTTACCTACTTTCCGTGTCCAATCATCACGTTGTACAACATGCATCCAGTATCCAGCGACATGGATTGCCTTGCCATTCGTCTCCAGCATGTCGCATCTATTGCATGTGTCCTGGAGGTTGGGACAGGTCATCAGGAGGTCTAGGTCCTGTACTGCGCCACAGTCACATGTGTCATCACCTACGTATCCCCAACGTTTCATATTCCTCTTGTACCGTGATACACCAGTTCTGAGTCTGTTCAGCGACTTTCATGTTGTGTATGGTAGATGCTGTCCGGGGGCAGGTTCCTCCAGAAGTTCGATCTCTGAAGCCTGCAGAAATTCGTGCCATATCTCGATGCGGCGACTTTCAGGGTTTGACTATATCGACTGTGTTGATGTCAGGAAGCTATGCCTAGATTTGAGTCTTGTGCTCTGTACTTGATGTCCAAACATTGGGTGCCTTGTGTCGTGCTCCTGTTTTTCTCTTTTGATTTCTGCTTCGACGCTTCTTCGAATCTTGGGCGATGCTATGCCACTTATGAAGCATATTTTATTAGTAGGAGTGGGTTTTAGGCACCCTGATACTATCTAACCCACCTCATTTATTGTCGTATCAACCAGTTTCGCATGGGCAATATTGTTCCTGACTGGCGCAGCATATTCAGCAACGGAAAAACACAAGGCAGGTGTCAATGTCCGAGGGACTGACGGTTGTGTCCCTCATGTTGTGCCGGTTAGTTTTCGGATGAGATTACTTCTTGCGTGCATCATTCGCTTTGTATCCTGGCAGTGCGTTATGCACGGGAATGTGCGGTCTAACTTCACGCCTAGATATTTGGGAGCCATTCAGTGTTCAAACTCCTGCTCTCCTTTGCCACCAAATCTGAAGATATAATTAGGAGTTAACTCTCAAATCTACTCCGGTCACTTTGAGCCGGATTCCTTAAATTTAGTAGTTTTTCCATTTTCAAACTAATCATGATTGGTTACATGTGCTGTCAATCAATCCAATCAGGGCGAAGATGCAGCAGGGCATAAGCTGACAAATGACAACAACTAGCAGGCGGCTTCTTGATTGAGGGTCAGCGAATGATAGCTGACCAAGATTCTATTCCGCCTGCATGTGACGTCCACGGAAACAGGCTGCACGAATCGCTAGTGTAGTCTGGTCAAGGAATAGGAAAGGCCAAACCGGTACTAAAATTGGATGTGTCGGACGGAAAGGCGCAGATATCGCAGCGTAACGAGAAGGCAGATGAGCTCGCAAAAACTGGAAGTGGCGACACATAGAGATCCGTGAGCGCACACTAGAGGGTCCAGCACACTTTAGCGACTGGTCCGTGATCGTACACTAGAGGGTCCAGCACACTTTAGCGACTGGTCCGTGAGCGTACACTAGAGTGTCCAGCACCCTTTAGCGACTGGTACCCGCCCATGATAAGATGACACATGTTTGTACCCGTCCACGAATCGATGGTCCAGTTTTGTTGTACCCGTCCATGATAGGAGGACCCATGTTTCTTTTACCCGTCCATGATAGGAGGACCCATGTTTGTTTTAACCGTCCATGATAGGAGGACCCGTGTTTGTTTTACTCGTGTATGATAGGATGACCCATGTTTGTTGTACCCATCTACGAATCGATGGTCTAGGTTTGTTGTACCCGTCCCAAAATCGATCGTCCAGGTTTGTTATACCCGCTCACGAATCGATGGATTGTGTTTGTTTTACCCGTCCATGATAGGATAACCCATATTTGTATTACCCGTCTACGAATCGACGGCCAAAGCATTTTGTAACTGTTCAAGAAATCACGACCAGTGTTTGCTTTAACCGGCCATGAAACGGTGGCTCGTTTTTCCATAAGAAGTCCGTGAAATGATTGCCCATGATTGTTTTACCCGTCCACAAAAAGATGGCTCAAGTTTGCTTTAACCGTTAGGGAAATGATTTGTCGGGTTTGATTTAACCGACCTTGAAAAGACTACCTGTGTTTGTTTTACCTGACGATGGAACAATGGCCCGTAATGGTTTTAAACCGTCCGTGAAATCACGGCCGTCTTTGTTTTAAACCGTCCGTGAAACCACGGCCCCTGTTTATTTAAACCGTTCGTGAAACGATCGCCGTTGGATGATTTAACCGAACATAAAATGACAATACAACGTCAACAACTCTGAGAAACTCTCACCTTTTGATTAGAATCGCAGCTGTAGACAAAATGCCTGCTTAGCAAGGCAGTGTTGAAGAGCTCAACAATTCATCGAGCAAACGAAACCTGTTTCACGTTCTGGAAGTTTTTGAACTCTAGCGATTAGGCTGTTTGTGTTTAGGAGAGACAGGTGTGCCTCCGTATGCGCATCTTTACTAATTCCTGACATGACAGGCAGTTTGCGTTTGCTTTGTTCTACCGACTTTATGTTAACGTAACATAACTTGTTTATGCTGGCTTAGAAGACTACAGAATCTGCATATAACCAGTTTCTTCTACTTCAGTTAATCTAAAAACAACTATTTGCATCCAATCTGTTCTTGAATTAATTATCTGATCCTGCACGCTCTATTTTCTGAAGCAATGAATTTCAAGCATTCACAACATTATCGTGTAGAATGTCTTTTGCAGGACGTCGCTCCCATCAAAATCTGTCTGAAAGAAAAACGATCTCTCGCTAGATCTCCAACCTGCTTCAGAGTCACGCCCAAGCATTCATTGACATATTGGTGCCATCGCCTTCTTGGTGCCATCGCCTTCTTGGTGCCATCGCCTTCTTGGTGCTATCGCCTTCTTGGTCTGCCTCTGCCTCTCTTTCCCGACACCACGTCGTCCATTACCGTTCTCTCAAGACTGTTGTGTCTTTTGATGTGACCAAAATATTTCAATTTTCTGGTCTAGATGGAATTTGTGAACCAGTTCTCCTCTATGCCAAACTCTTATCGATTGTCTGCGTTCTTATTTTTTCGATCCATGGCGTTCTGAGGACTTTTCTAAAAGACTTTGACTCGAAGGACTCGATTCTCTTCCTTGCGATTTGGGTAACGGTCCATATTTCGCAACCGTATGCTGCAACGGGAAAAACACAGGTTCTCAAAATGTTCACTTCCGTTGGTTTACTGGGATTATGCAATAGTTTTCACCACTCTTTGACTAAAACACTATTTCCTGGTATCAAATCTGGACTTCAACAATGAATGTGTAGCTATGCCCTCTTGTTAGTGTATCCTGCTCAACTTTAAAAAACAAAACAACTTGTTATAATCTAATTTATCCTTCCCCTTCATCATCTAATAAACCTCTATTAAGTCACCTCGAATTATAAACCTGTATTAAGTCACCTCGAATTATAAACCTGTATTAAGTCACCTCGAATTATAAACCTGTATTAAGTCACCTCGAATTCTTCTCTTTTCTAAACATTGTAGGTAGGTTTTTCTGTCTTTTTTCATATCCATAATTCCAGAATCCCACTATCAGCTTTGTCGCTCTTCTTTGTATTCTGTCCGGCATGTTTATATCGCATACACGATAAAGACGCCACATCTGAAAACAGTACTCCAATCTAGGTACAATTAATGCGTTATATAGTTTGACTATCACTACATTGCTCTTATGTTTAATATTCCTTTTTATCATTCCTAGTATTGCATTTGTCTTTTTCACCGCTACTTTGACTTGCTTACTCTGCTTACTTGTATTATAACCTCAAGGCCCCTTTCCTTTTATATCTTCCCAATATTTTTCTCTGACATCATGTGATTATATTCCATATTGTATCTACCCAATCCTATGTGTATGTTTCGATGTGGTTTTCGAGGTGTTAGTTCCTGCTAAATAAAGGTGTACGCCCAATAGCTGCTTTAAAATGATACAAGATACTACATGAGTGAATAGCAGCTATTGAAGCACCTGAGCTGCAGTGAATTGTGTAGATATATTTTCCTTGTCATTCTGGCGAATATGAGTAAGTAAGTAAGCAAGCAAACACGCAAGTAAGTAAGTATCATGCCAATATCGATATTTTAGTGAGTTTGTGAAACCATGCCAATATCGATATTTTAGTGAGTTAGTGAGACCATGCCAATATCGATCTTTTAATGAGTTAGTGAGACCATGCCAATATCGATCTTTTAATGAGTTAGTGAGACCATGCCAATATCGATCTTTTAATGAGTTAGTGAGACCATGCCAATATCGATCTTTTAATGAGTTAGTGAGACCATGCCAATATCGATCTTTTAGTGGACGATGCGAATATCGATCATTTAGTGAGCCCATGCCAATATCGATCTTTTAGTGAGCCCATGCCAATATCGATCTTTTAGTGAGCCCATGCCAATATCGATCTTTTAGTGAGCCCATGCCAATATCGATCTATTAGTGGACCATGCCAATATCGATCTTTTAGTGAGCCCATGCTAATATCGATCTTTTAGTGACACCATGCCAATATCGATCTTTTAGTGGACGATGCCAATATCGATC
This sequence comes from Ariolimax columbianus, assembly GCA_036924085.1. Taxonomy (NCBI): domain Eukaryota; kingdom Metazoa; phylum Mollusca; class Gastropoda; order Stylommatophora; family Arionidae; genus Ariolimax; species Ariolimax columbianus. Next base: position 41,988,354 of record JAVGWX010000009.1, read on the forward strand.
TTTTAGTGAGATCATGCCAATATCGATGTTTTAGGGGACCATGTCAATATCGATCTTTTAGTGAGATCATGTCAATATCGATCTTTTAGTAGACCATGCCAATATCAATCTTTTAGTGAGGCTATGCCGATATCGATCTTTTAGTGAGACCATGCCAATATCGATCCTTTAGTGAGATCATGTCAATATCGATCTTTTAGTGGGGCTATGTCAATATCGATCTTTTAGTGAGAACCATATATTGGTCCATACTCTGTTCCTCTGTCATGCATAGAACCCACACTGCAACTAGGATATAAAGGTCAAGGTTATAACCTACTTTAATTTTGTTAAACAGGCTGTTCTATAAACTACTACCACCGCAAACACTGACAAAGTGCTGCTGATCTAAGCTTCCTGTAAGGTACCAACTGTAGTGGTGGAGGCCACGTACTTTGGAATGGTAAAAATATGATAAGAAAAATGAGAAAATAATCCCATATGCATACCAGTTCTTAGTTCTTAGTCGACCTGTACTTCTAGTCGACCTGTACTTCTACACTTAGTCGACCTGTACTTCTACACTTAATCGACCTGTACTTCCACACTTAGTCGACCTGTACTTCTACACTTAGTCGATCTGTACTTCTACACTTAGTCGACCTGTACTTCTACACTTAATCGACCTGTACTTCTACACTTAGTCGACCTGTACTTCTACACTTAGTAGACCTGTACTTCTACACTTAGTCGACCTGTACTTCTACAGGGGCATATGCCCCTGTGCAGGTCCCAGCTATGGTATAAGCTGAATGTAGCTGGGAGAAAGGTTCCCTGCTTACCGGGCTAGGCTAATGCAGCTTAATACTGCGCTGCGTTGGGACAAGCACTTACGGACGATGTGTGAGTACATCTAAATAGACTCAAACACTAGAGCACAGTAGACCCGGATCCTGTTAGGCGCCGTCTATGCTGCTCTAAACAAACCAGCTAACCATGGCCGGTGTTATGCCATGTCACACAGTTAGTCGCCTCTTACGACATGCTCTCTGTGAGGCAGTGGTGTTATTCTTGTCTTTATCATACACAAAGACCCCGGCAGACCACTCGGGTAGGCCCCGGCATACTAGTTATCACCATTATTGAAATACCCTACTATAAACATGTTCACAAAAAGAATACAGTATACTCATGTCAGCGCTCTGTTGCCAGTGCCAAACATGAACATTAACAACACATCAAGAAAGAAAGATCACCACATGGGAGATGAGAGGTTTCATGATAACCATCAAAGTAACTAGAGGAGATATAATAGGGAATGAAGAGGGGCGAAACATCGTTGAAGCAAAACCCTGAATCGAATATATTGATGATAATCAAGTGGTTAGGCCACCTAATGAGAATGCATCTTGATCAACTACCATTGTGCGGTTATAACGCACTGCGATTGGGTTTTTGGCGGAACGAGATGAATTGGAAATTTTGCGGATATTCTAAATCCCCATGGATGACTTTACTTCAGCGACATGTCTGACCATGGCCTACTTTCGATAGGCCGTCTCACTGAGAAAACCTATTGAAACGTCTCATTCAACAACGGACTAAATAACAGAACTCTTTTTGTGCAAAGGCTTATAATCAATCCATGTTCCACACAGAGAAATAAATCAAATTCGTGGTACAAAACACAACAAATCGCTGTTGAGAGTGAACCTTTCACAGAATCATGCCCTTAAACCAACTGAATATCCATCTTTGTTTCCCGAACACGCTATTATAGTTAGTACTGATAGTTGACACATGAAAGTTCCATCGTTTAATCAGCCATGGAATATGACGTTTCATATGGATTTCTCAGTGAGTCAGAAGGCCTACATCTACAGTAGGATGTAGCCTGACCCTGGACATAAATCTATGACTCCCAAAGTAGCTTCACGGCACAACTAGATAAGACAAGACAAGACCCATAATTACTCTTCACTGCTAGCTGATTCTCACATTTCTTGTTATCTTTCATCAAAACTGCTTTCATTTCTTTTTTTGTTTTCCGTAGCCTCGTGGAATGTAGGCTCTCACTGCTTTGTCAGCTCCATTTGTTCATTCTCGAAATATTTGTTCAGAGCGTAGAATTGGGACTTCGCGTATTAAGAAAAGCAATGTTAGGAATTACCAATTTATGTTTACAATTGCCTACTCTTTTTTCTGTTGTTTTTTAAAATTTTTAAATGTATTTTGGTGTGTTTTGTTAGTAGAGCGATGAGTAAGATACATATCAGCTGGAAGTGAAGAGTAACATATATTGACTAGGAGTGAAATGCAGCATTTATCGCCAGGAAGTGAAGAATTCTACATATTGGTTGTGTGTGTGTGTGTGTGTGTGTGTGTGTGAGAGAGAGAGAGAGAGAGAGGGAGAGAGAGATAGATAGATAGAGAGAGAGAGATAGTAATACATATCAGCTGGAAGTGAAGAGTAACATATATTGGTTCTGAGAGAGATTTAGAAAGTAATATATCAACTGAGATTTGGTGAGTAACATATATTGACTGTGAGAAATAGGGAGAGAGAGAGAGAGAGACAGAGTTAAACATATCAGCTGGGAGTGAAGAGTAACGTATATTGACTGGGGGAGAGAGGGAGGGAGAGAGAGAGTAATATATATGAACTGGGAGTGAAGAGGTACACACATTGGTTAAAAGAGAGAGAGAGAGAGAGAGAGGGAGAGTGTACCAGACCCGATAGATTTGATGAAGCTTTGTCGCAGATGGTAAAGGGGTCTGCTCTATTCTCTTTGCACTCTACACTCACTGTAAAATATAAACACAATACAACATATTCTTTATTCAAGTAACACTACCAACTATAAACTTCTAACAACTTAAATTCTTCTTTCACACGCTTGCTAAAACACTCCTACCGCCAATCCTAACCTTATCGATACTCTTATTGCCCCGTCCTTTCTCCTCTCCTAATCTGGCCTGCTGTGATCGAACTTTGTTGCGAATTGCCGCTGATAGTGAAGTTCGTCGGTTCCAAACCCAGGTATGACGTCCGTGGTTCTGTTCCTCTTTCTCGGCGGTAGATCAAATATGATCTATGGGGTTACTGGAAGACTGCCTCTATAAGCTACTGACGACTTGTAATTACGACCAATACATAATATATGGGTAGTTACCTTGCTTGCTGCGTGTCTATCTCAACTGCCTCTCTCCGTCGCCTGCTCTACTCTCCGTTGTTCAAATCTCAACTCAAAAACTGTGTCCAATTCAACTGCTTGTTTCCATGCCGCCTCTAACCGCCTCTCTCGCTTGGTCTTCTCTCAAGTCTGTCTCTGAAGTGAACTGTTCCCTCATCTGTGGTTCTCAACTCACAAACTGTATTCAAATCTCACGACCTGTCTCCGCGTGTCTCCTCTCAACTCTGTCTCTGAAGTGAAATGTTCTCTCTCTGTCTCTGAAGTGAAATGTTCTCTCGCTGTCACTGAAGTGAAATGTTCTCTCTCTGTGGCTCTCAACTAAAATCTTCCAGACGACCGGGTTTGTCGGCGGCAACAAGTCTACCTGACCACCACCGCTATTGTCTCACACAGGGCTGGTGTTACAGCCATCGGGTAACGTATGATTACCTAAACTCCCACCTGCGCACTCTGAGACAAAACCGTATGTGGTTCGCTTTGGTTACTTTAGTTCTGGCGGGATTGAGTTCAACTGCACTGACTCGGACCTTTAAATCCTAAGAAAGAGAAAGAAAAATGGTTGTCTGCTGCAGATACTATGAATAGGAGAATAATGAAATTTTGCACACTTGTCGGCTTGTGTGTGCTGTTTACATCAGAAGTGACGTCATCATGCGCATCGAACGTATGTTCACTTGGTGCAATTAGATCCGGTTTAATTTGAACACGTCTCATAATTTACCATTCCTTAATACAGATGACCAAGGCAAGCGACCCGCCGACCAACTGAAGTCCGTCTGGTCGCTTTCTTCGACCCCGTAAACGTGAGTGTCTTTACAGAAGATAGTAAACTTTAACAAAAACAAAACAAAAAAACACGGACCTCCATATATGTTTAGATAGACAGACACGTTCATGGAGGTCCATTTGTGTTTAGATAGAAAACACACGCTCGTGAACCTCCATGTGTGTGTTTGAATAGAAAGAAACGCTCATGAACCTCCATATATACATTTTTTGAAAGAAAGACACGAACCTCCATATATGTTTGACAAGAAAGACACGAACCTCCATATATGTTTGACAAGAAAGACACGAACCTCCATATATGTTTGACAATAAAGACACGAACCTCCATATATGTTTGACAATAAAGACACGAACTTCCATATATGTTTGATAAGAAAGACACGAATCTCCTTACATTTGTAACAAGAAAGACACAAACCTCCATACATGTTTGACAAGAAAGACACGAACCTCCATATATGTTTGACAAGAAAGACACGAACCTCCATATATGTTTGACAAGAAAGACACGAACCTCCATATATGTTTTGCAAGAAAGACACGAACCTCCATACATGTTTGACAAGAAAGACACGAACTCCTTACATGTTTGACAAGAATTATGTTCAATTCTGTTGCGTCTAGTAATGTTAGCCACCTAGCTCAAATAATAAGTGTACACCAGTAAAGGATATACCATTGTGTCGTGTGAACATTAATACTTCTGCCATAGTTCCTTCCTCCTAAACTCTGCATCCACAACTCTGTGTGTAAAGTAAATCACTGAGGGCTGGTGCTTCTTTATGCCTCTTTCGCATCTTATCTCATCTCATCACATCTCATCTAATCTATCCAGTCACTTAAATGGTCGTAGGGCTATCTCATCATCTTTACAGCACAAAACGTCCGTCACCATTTTACTCTGTCCATTGCGTGCGTTTTTGTTTAAATCAGTGTCCAGTCCGTCCACTTGCGAATTTCATTTGTACAACGCATTTTTCTTGCCAGGATGTATCTTCATGATAACGAATTGTATTTTTTCCCTTTCAGAGTATGCAATTACAATGCACACAATCTTTGCCATCTGATACATGGGAAAATACATAAAGCGCATTCAATCTTCGCCATCTGACGTAAAATTACGTTGCAAATAATCTTCCCCTTTTCACTGTACACAGTCTGACACAAGGTTCAGAGACACCGTGCGTCAGATGCAGATATTACAGTGCACGAAACGTTCGTCATCTGTTGCAACAAAAGAAAACAAAACAAAATGGAATACATATAAAACAGTAAGTCCACAATAGAAATTCATTCATGTTTAAATATTGTCAGGGAACCGTTTCACAGGAGACAAGACACTCCTAAATATGCTAAAGAGCAGTTTTAAATTAAAACAATTTTACGGTAGCACGCGAGTTGTACCTACATGTGTACCTACAGAAGTCTTTATCAAAATTTTAACAAATATAAACGGCGTAACTCATTCAGGTGTGTCATACTAAAGGTGAAGGTCAGTGCCGTGGCCACAATGGCTGTCGGGGATGACAATAGCTCTTCATGGACTAAGCTGCAGCATATGTGAGATTGGGTGGCCAGTTCCCTTCCTTGTTGTTTTTACGTTTCCCAACTAATATGTAAGGTACCCATTTACAGTTGGGTCTACTGGAGGACTGGTCTTATCAAGCATGAAGCATGACCTGGATTTTGTTCTGTACGTTTGTGAATTCGAACCCTGGCGCGGTGTAATCCCAGTCTGGCTAGCCAGCTCACTGTCTACTAGGCTACACATTTTCCTATCTTAATAGTTGCCCTTCGCATGCGAAGATGGCGAGAGAATTAGACTATTTCTGAGAAATGTGTTCTGTGATGGCTGTAAAGACCAATCCTGAGACGGCAGACACTGCACATTCAGGGCACATATAGGGGAGCTGACTGCCAAATCGTTGTGAGTATTGTTTGTTTTTTCTGGAAGCAAGCTTTAGCTAAACCTCCATGATGACTGTACTCTCTGCGATCTGAGCACCTTCGTCGATACTAACTCGCCAGGTGGTGCAATTATCTTCCAGGAGGTGACATCAATATTGAAGCTGTTATACATTCAGTAGTATGTTACGTAACACCGTTTATAGCGATGTCCTTCACCCATTCAGTGTGACTTAATTCATCTTCTTTTTCTTTTTCTGCTCCTTTCGGCTCGACAAAACGGGTTTCAGCGCGGTATTCTTAGAACTGGATTGACCTTCCCTCTTTGATCCCTGTTTTCTTAGTCAAGCTGGACGGATGCAGTCTATTTCTAGGGCCGCTATTTGGAGACTGAATAAGGTCTTGGCCAACTATGGTTGCTAACCGTGAGTCGCTGTCTGCTGTCAGCTCATTCACTCCTGCGTCTTTGGCCATATGTGTGTAATAGTACCGTAATCTGTCAAGTGTGACAGCTTTCCTAATGGAAATTCTTGATTAAAACATAAATCCATTTGAAACGTCACATTCCACAGTTGGCTGCATGTGTCAACTATCAGTTCAACTTAAATAGCGTGTTCAGGAAACAAAGAGGGATATGCAGTTGGTTTCAAGGCAGCATTCTATGAAAGGATCACTCTCAATGGTGATTTATTGTGTTTTGTACCTTGAATTTGTTTTCTTTCTCTGTGTTGAGCATGGATTGATTATAAACCGTTGGCATAGTATGAGTTGCGTTATTTAGTTCGCGGTGGAATGGGACGTTTCAAGGGATATTTCCGATGAGTCAGACGGCCATCCTATCTAAAGTAGCCCATGCTGAGACAGACCCCAGCATACTTTAGATACACGCCTTCTGATTCACGGTGAAATATCTTTGAAACTTAATATTCATTTGTTGACTAAATAACAAAACTTCTATTGGAGTCAAAGTTTATAATCAATACATGCTCCACACAGAGAAATGAAACAAATTCACTGTACAAAGCAAAATAAATCACCGCTGAGAGTGATCTTTTCACAGAATCCTGCATTGAAACCGACTGCATATCCATCTTTGTTTCCCGACTACACTATTAAAGTTGACACATGCAAGTTCCGTTGTTTAGTCGGCCAATGAATGTGACGTTGCATAGAGATTTTCCCGGTGAGTTAGACGGTCTATCTAAAGTAGACCATGGACAGACGATGAGAGAGGCAGATGAGTCATGAAGATTAACGACTCTTGAAGCAGAACAGCAATGTGTGTGGAACACTAGAGACGTATCGGGAAATAGAAGAAGACGACGACTGACTACAGTGGAAGAGATTGATGTGTCACATCATATTACACCCTACACAGCATCTTTATGTCGCTACTCTTTTAGTATAAAATGTATCTGGTTCTAAACATTTCTGACTTTTCAATGTCTGCAATCTTCTAGAATTTGGCTGAAACTAGGTGCTTTCGAAAATCACAATGTTAAATCCAGCTAATTCTATCAATTGGTGGACAGAACATAAAACAACTTACGTTCATCTGATGAGGCTGTATTTACAGCTTAGAATGAATCAGACTTACAAGAAATGGTCAACATGGGTAGTTCCTTAAAGCGAAAATAAAGGCCTCAACTTACATCAAAAGAAATGAGATGTAATGGTAGTAACTTAGAAACACAAATCTCCAAAATGTTCTTTAAATGTGAACGAGACAAAACTAAAACAAGTACACTCATTTCAATGAATTGGGCGCCCACATCAGTCCTGATGAAATAAAGAACAAAATAGCCAAGGTAAAAATGAGTCTTCCAGAGTATGAGTGGAGTGCAACAAAACCTACCACTGGATTTAAGAAAGAGAGTTCTTGGGTGGTGCGTGGAACCAGTACATTCATAGAGCAGTGAATAACGGGCAATCAGCAAGCAAGTACATGGATCATTAGAGGTAACGGTAACATGGTTTTATAGAAGATTTGGATTCAACGGATTGCAAAGAAGTTTACTTAAGTGGTGTTGAGGATGCACAGACACAGAATAAACTTTTGGCAAAAGTCAGAACAAGGCAGTCATCCCTCTTAGGACCTGAAGAGATGGGTTGAAACACATGGTGACGATGGGCTTAATTGCAGGGAAGAGAGGCATAGAAAAAGATATTGGACAGCTTGATTAAATGGCATCAGAGACGATCAACAGCGGAACTGATAGACGACACACAGGATTAGAGGAAGTAGACTACCATGATCGCAAGTGCCAACCGGCAAGGCACTGGATGATGATGACAATTCTAGCAATATATATTCTCTTTCACTTCTCTGTCCTAATTCCTACGATCACATTGTCTCGTATTCTTTCATTTTCCACAATCGCGTTGCAATCTCCTTGAATGATTGTCATGTGAGACAATATTTGTGGTCATCAAATATTTATACTTTCTGAATCTATTTAAAATCGCAGCATACTTCTGCATGCAATCGACATTGAATTGCATGGCTTCCATTTTCCCTATCAGAAGTCTTCTGAAATAGGCCACAAATATTCGTTCCTTTCGTGATGTAACTTTTTGGAAATACACGCCGGACCTGTTAATTGTTACTGTCTCCATTACCCAGTTCAGGGGAAAGGCTTCAGAAGTAAACCCTGAGACACAATTCGGTGCTGGTGTTCCTAAAGGAGTCTGGTGGGGGTTATCATCGATATTCTGACAACTCCTGTGACGTTGATGATTCCAGATTGTATCGGCCAATGAATGTCGTTACACTGGATCAATTAGCCAATATTAGCTACGTGGAGACGAGAGAATCTGTTTCACGGGCAACAGCTTGTCATCCATAGAAATATGACCATGCTTGCCACCTGGAAATGCCCTTCCATATGCCCCTTGTGGTGTCGATATTACACGTATAGCAGCAGTTAAACTGAGATGTTGGAATGTCCATACCATGCTGACTGGACTGTCCGATAGCCTGCATGATACAAGTAATGTCAAAAGGACACAAGTTATGAATGACGAATTAAAAAGACATTGCAGTTCTTCAAGACACTCGGTTAGTGAGATCGGGATCCACGAGTGAGAAGACTACAACTTATTATACTGGCAAGGAAACGATGGAAGCGAAACGAGAAAGCAATGGACATACTTTGGAGTGACAAAGGCTCTCATACACATGTTCGATATCAAGATGTTGAGCAGCGCATGAGCTGCAGTGGTCAGCGACCCATAACTGACTGCTAGCGTCAGGGCCAAGGACCCATAGCTGACTGCTAGCGTCAGGGCCAGAGTACCCATATCTGACTGCTAGCGTCAGGGCCAGCGACCCATAGCTGACTGCTAGCGTCAAGGCCAGCGACCCATAGCTGACTCCTAGCATCAGGGCCAGCGACCCATAGCTGACTGCTAGAGTCAGGGCCAGTGAACAAGAGCTGACTGCTAGCATCAGGGCCAGCGAACCAGAGCTGCCAAGACACTTCTACACCTTCACGCCGTGATCCTGGATAACAGGCTGCAACAGAGCAGACTAAGGAGAAGATATCGAAGAGGGAAGGCTAAAGCGGTACTAAAAAAATGCCTGCTGCCGAAGACGCATGCTATTTGCAAGGTCATGTTCAGGGCTTGTAGCGGGATATTGAGGACACACGCAGAATAAGAAGAAACTCATTGTCGAACAAGGCAAAGATGGCTCTGAGCGTCGGCTTACACTTCGTCTCCATATCACAGTAGGTACTTATGCGCCTATCTTATGCTCCACACCTGAAGCCAAAGACGAGTTCTACGAGAATACATTAGAAGCATACATAGCCAAGAAGAACTTGTCTTATTAGACAACTATAACGCTTCAGTCGGCGCTGATCACGATTCGTGGCCTTCGCGTCATGGCAATTTTGGAGTCAGCAAACATAATGAAAACGGAAAACGTCTCTTAAAGTTCTGTTTTTATCATGAACTATGTGTGATCAACTTTAATTTTCAGGCAAAACCCCATTTCATAAGGTATCCTGAATACAACCATGATAAACAAACAACTGGCATGATCTAGATCTAATTCTTATCGGAAGATCTCTCCTCAAGTATGCGCTCCCCAGACGCTCTTACGATAGGGCAGACTGCGACACCGATCATTCATTGGTTTTCTGTAAACTCAAGACTGCAGTCAAACAACTTCTACCATACCTGGGTACATTGCCATAATGAAGGTCTACATTCTGGATGTAATACTATTAGTTACATTGCCATAATGAAGGTCTACAATCTGGATGTGGTACTTTTAGTTACATTGCCATGATGAAGGTCTACAATCTAGATGTAACACCCGAAATTTAAATACGATGTGTTAGAATCATTCAGATGGCAGAACTAATTTATTGGTGGTCTCTTTTTAGAACCTGAATTGAAGTTGTTACCGGTGACGTTAGCACAGACGAACAACCCCAATAGCTCTACAGTCTAATCTCCAGTTGAAGGCGAAATACGTATCTCGTGGATTTATAGGGATGGCGGAATCTGGAAGTCACAGAATTGTGGCTATAGCCATTGATGAAAGTGAACACGCAGACAACGCATTTAATTGTAAGTAGTGATTGTGCTTGCTGATTGGTTGATCATTTACGTGTGAGTAGATGTGCCTGCTGATTGATTGGTCATTTAATTGTATGTAGGTGACATTTTACTGATTGGTTCATCATTTCAGTGTAAGTTGGTGTAGTATTTGCTGATTGGTTGGTCATGTCAATGTAAGTATTTGTCAGGAATGCAATAATCAATAACTGCCACAGTTTTGGCGGCTGTATGGCGTTGTCGTATGGGAGAAGGACACCCTTATAGTAAAAATGCACTTGTATCGGCACTCATTGACACATTGAGGTGATCCATTATACACACGTCCACATTACCTTTACTCAAACTAGTAGCTGTCGTGTCTTCGCGGACAGTAACTCGCCGGTCGTGTAAACCTTTTAGACAATGTGCATGGCTTCACTCGTAATGACACTTTTCGGTCAACCTTCACGAGGCTAATCCTTGATGGATTCATGACCTTCACGGGGCTAATCCTTCATGGGTTCACGACCTTCACGTGGCTCATCCTCGATGGATTCACGACTTTCACGAAAGCGTTTCCACCATTTAAACACTGGTGGACGTACAAGAGAAGGTTATCCAAACACACCTGACAGTCGACGATGAATTTCAGCGGATTTTGAACCTTCTGTCAACAGCAATTTCATCACAACCCGCTGTTTCTGTCCTGGAGTTCACTGGTCAGACGCCATTTTAAAAAAAACAAAGTGTGGAAAAATATCAGATACTTGCTCATTCCACCACCAGGTGTCAGACATGTACTGCTCACTTTGGAATAGTTACTATACTTAATAAATTCTGTTTTCGAGTTACCCAAACAAAATTCCAGTATTTATTAGACGCCCATTGTACAACGCCGTAGAGCTGATATATTGGTTTTCATACTGTGTCACACTACCGTAGTGCCGATATATTGGCTCCCAAACTATGTTACATTACCGTAGAGCCGATATATTGGCTTCCGAACTGTATTACAATGCCGATGAGCTGATATGATGGCTTGAACAGTGGCTATACTTATACACAAACTTTTCTGTGTACCAAGTATTCCGAAATGTAAACATATAACTGTACTTTCTAGTGAGTTTTATATTGCAGGAATAAATGTGTCAAGAGGCCCAACGATTTGAGGAGTGAATCAGCTAAACAGGTGGGGAAGACTAGTTGGCCAAATATCTTAACTCTCGAATTTGTTGGAGGGAGGCGCATTCTGGAGGTCCTGAGTTCGATATCGAAGTGTTTATTCCTTCTTTTTCTTTTCTGTTGTTTGGTGTATTTGTTTTTCGAGTGCGCTGTTGTTTTTGTTGCTGTTAATAGTATGTTGACTCTTGTGTGTTCTGAGAAGAGCAATACGCCGCGGATTGTAGTAGCTATTCTCACATCCCGAGCGTGCTGATGAAGGTGAACCGTGGTCCTCCACGTAATTGTACTATGCTTGGCTTCATCTGCGTGACGCTCACTACTACGGGGAACACGTTGATCCACATCTCGTCAGCCATACTGCCTTGAAAACAGCGTGTTTCCAGGGAACGCTTCATGGAAGTAACAGTATGTCTTGGTCAGTTTTTTGTGCCTGACCCTGACACGACGTTTTGGTCTTGACCCTGACACGACGTTTAAGTCAGTATGTTGTGTCTGACTATATTAGTGTCTCAGTTCCCATTCGAGTGCTTAAAATATACTATTTTCGGTAATCAATGCCGGTTCGAGTCCCGCCGTGTCCAGTTTTGCAGTGTCCAGTTTTGCAGTGTCCAGTTTTCGATACGAGCGCTCATCAGCGTACGGAAAGTATTGGTAACCTATCGTACTGCACGCATGTCAACTGATAACAGTCAAATAGATTGGCGGTTCTAAAAAGCTACGTTCTGCAAAGGACATGTCACTTGGTTATTGCCAAATTTCTGGCTTTCAAGGTAGATCTGGCTACAGGGTAAGAACGCGACCTAGAGGCAGGTAGATAGATGACATTAGAATGATTGTGCAATGGTACGAGCTCACAACGACCGCACATGGCGAAGGACAGACGACAGACTCCCGCCTCCGCTTAGCGGCAGGTGTCAAGAAATTCACCTCGTACTTATCGTCCTCTTATAATATGTTCACTGTGCGATGTGCTCCCTTGTGCGGACAGATTTCCGTCTGACAAGTGGTAATTAAATGGTTGTAGGTGAGTAACAACATTCAAGAAATGTAAGATACACATTGCCAGCCACGAAGGGAACACATCAGACGATTTTTTTTATTCGCCTTGATGATTATAGTGGAGTCTTTGGATTAAAGTGAAGTCTTTGGATTATAGTGAATTCTTTGGATTATAGTGAAGTCTTTAGATTATAGTAAAGTCTTTAGATTATAGTGAAGTCTTTGGATTATAGTGAAGTCTTTAGATTATAGTGAAGTCTTTAGATTATAGTGAAGAAGTAAAATGCGCTATCATCAACCTCACTTTCTCGTCCCGAGTTACCTTGGACAAGTGGCAAGACGATCAGTCGAGACAACTGGAGGTAACTCAGGAGGAGAGCACTCTCGCGATCAACAAAAACAAAACAGAACAAAAAAACGTATCTACCAAATTGGACACAGCGTAGTTCGAACCCGGTGCATTGGGATTGGGAAACGAACCATTTACGCTGCCATCTTAAAGCAATGAACTTTAACAGGAAACAAATAAGTTACTAATATACTTGGAGTTAGTTAACTGGGTAATTTATCTAGCTCTGTAGGTTTTAGTGCACCGTTATTCTCTTATGATAATGAAAGTGAATGTCAGCGTTAGTGTGGTATACCATAACCATTATACAATTGATATCATTATACGCTTATTACTTATTACATACATAGTACTGTGGCGTTATGGTGAAGCAGTTAGTGGCATGGCTGACGATCCAAAGTCGCGTGTATTCGGATTCACGACAAAATCAAGATCGTGTTCCAATGTGAGAAGTAGACATTTTAAAATACGTTCGGATGTCGGATGCACTGATCATATAGGTGGAAAACACAGTGTAAACTCACTCAATCTTAGGAAAATTCTTTATTCGTCTTCTTCTTTTGTCCTACTGCTCTTGCCATACGATGTCGGAGAGGTGGGATGTGTAGATTTCTTGTTATCGCCAAGTGGGAGGATTGTGCTGTCGTTAAGTGTAACTTTCTGAGAGTGTCAGAGACACCCTGGATCCATCGACGTCGTGGTCTGTCTCTTGCTCGTGGACCGGAAACCTGCATATGATATTCTTTTGATGCAGGCTGGTCATATTGCATTCTGACTAAATGACTAAATCACTTGATTTGTTGTCATTCAATGTAGACACTAACTGGGTTTGTCTCCACTGTCTGCCTCAGCATGGTGTTGTGTAAGAGACAGGGCGAACGAGATAAAAACAAATGTTATTAACGTAATTTGGGAGCAAATCTGTCCTGGCATATGGCCCGGTCCGCCAGAGTGATAGCTGCAAGCTCTTCCTGAACAATAAGAAGGAATTAATATCAAAAATAGCTTTTTCCTTTTCTGTTTTTGTTTCTAAGAATCGACGTCACTGCACTCCGGGCATAGCCATAGGTGCTCAGTCTCTCTCATCAAATGGCGTAAGGTATGGATGCTGATGGTCCCTGTAGCTCGCTGGTTGTACACTCTCCTGCCCCGTCCTCTCATGAGTCCCACTCCGCTCGAACCTCGTCTAATGTCAAAACTTTGCAGTCTGTGGATTGATGCTTCATCTATTGTGGTGTCCTCATCCAGCAGGCGGTCATTGATTGATTTCAAAATGTCACTTCTATCCATCACTAATATGCTCATGATGGGAGCTTGTGAAGCCATGATGTCAGCTCTTTCATTGCCCTGAACTCCGGCATGAGCAGGACAGTAGGTCCATGTCAACGCCTGGAGGTTTGAGGCCTCAATAGCTGCTTTCCACTCGTATGTAAGCCATCCCTTCTGTACTTTCTGAAGTACGGCTTGCGCGTCTGTCACGATGACTGCCCTTGTCTCAGCTATCCATTTCATTGCTGAGGTCACAGCTTCCGTCTCCATTCTCATACTGGAGGTTGTTGACATGTATGCCCTACTGCGCTCAGCAACGACCTCTCCTTTCACTCTAGCCGAGAAACCCCAGCCTGATGTCCTACTGCGCACAACTGATCCGTCGGTGTATATGACAGCGTCACTCTCCTGGGTGTTCTCGGTTATCAGCTCATTTACCTCGTGCTCCGTTCTCTGCTCTCCCGTTGCTCCGTTCTCTGCTTTCCTTTTACTAACTAGTAGGCATTTTTAGTTTAAACCGTTTTCGGGTACACCCTTTGCGGCTCTTGATCGAGCAAGGACACATCTGACTACTCCTGATCTCAATCAATACGAATGAGTTCTGGTCAAAACGATTCATTCTAATTCCCCGCACCCCACACACCCCAGTTAGCCCTGTCAGACTGTGGGCCTACATATACAGGAGTAACATTGATTTCTCACAGTTCAATTAGAAGACAGGACTGCTCATATGGCGATGCCGGCGTGGATTGTGGGAAATCATGCTCGTTCTGACATGTTGAGGTTGAGTTCATTGTGAGTAGGGGTATGGGAGACTGGCATGTGGTTTTTGAAGACTGTTGAATTGTAACATATGGATGAGGCGACCTCAGGGCATTTTTTATGATGTCACCACCATTATCTTACGGCATATTTTATGACCCAATGATATAGCCAAAATC
This sequence comes from Ariolimax columbianus, assembly GCA_036924085.1. Classification (NCBI taxonomy): domain Eukaryota; kingdom Metazoa; phylum Mollusca; class Gastropoda; order Stylommatophora; family Arionidae; genus Ariolimax; species Ariolimax columbianus. Next base: position 42,003,509 of record JAVGWX010000009.1, read on the forward strand.
ATCTTAGTAGACATTTTATGATGTCATGATGTCACCACCATTATCTTACGGCATATTTTATGACCCAATGCACTTTGCATTCGTAAATCATTGTTGGAATGACCAAGGATTAAAAGTGTGTGCTCTTACTGTGTTGTTTTAGATTTCTTTGAGGATTGGTTTAATGGAGTTATAGGAATACAAAGTTGCTTTTCGTCGTCAAGAGATTTTGTGGTAGGCATTGATCTCTTGGCCTTGACAAACATAAGAGTTGACATCCTCGATGGCTTCCTTTCTCAGCTTGGTGACCCGCTTTGAGCAGTAGAGGTTTCTGAGGCGCAGTGTTTTATTGTTGTTCAGACCTGCAGATTTAGGTCGTTCAAGGATTGTTGGACTTCATTAATTGTATGACTGATGAGCAAGATGTGATCTGCAAATCGCAGATTTTGAAGCCACATGCCATCTATATTTACTCTTCTGTTGATGCATTTTTGTTGTTGTTGTTTTTTTTTTGGGTTTACGTTCGCCTTATTTCTCTAATCCCCTAGACGGTGTGCGTTGCACTGTGGTTTTTATTTTGCGACTGTCGACCCAGTGCATCCGACTTCAGCATGCATTTATGCAAGGATCTGCTTCCTCCTGCATTTTCTAAGGGTTTGCTTCCCCGGGGTAACGGCCAGTGCTGTGATGGGGATCGTACCCAGCACCTTCTGGTTGTGAGCCGTGTCACTTATCCACTTGCCCACGCCATCCCCTTGTTGAATTTTTATTTATTAGAAAACCTTTTCGAGAGCTGCTGTAAATAGCTTTGGGGAGAGATGTCGCTCTGGCGGACTCCTCTTTGCTATCGTAACATATACTGGGCGGTGGTATATCGTGATGGCTGTATTGCAGTCTTTATTGGTTTCCATATCAGTTTGAAATCGATATCAGAGATACTCTGGTTTCTGAAAGCATGTACCACATCATTGAACTCGATACTGTCAAAGGCTTGCTCGTAATCGATAAATAAATACAAGACATATGGGTATGCGCAGTTCACGTGTCCTCTCTATCAATTGATTGATTGTGTGGAGGTGGTCGATGGGGGAAGTACTCTTTTGTGAATTTGGCTTGTTCTTGATCACAGCCACTCATGCACTGTTCAATAATCTTGATCCAAATATTGAGGTACAGTAACAGTATACTAAGATATTTTATGATTGCAAAATGTACTGAAGGTAGACTCATATATCCAATAATCCAACATTGACGTCGTGGATAAATGCTGGATACTTCAATATTTGAGGTCTTCTGTCTTTTGAGTTGAGGGTGAACGGTATTTTTTCTCTCCGACTTAATGTTGATAAATGTACAATCATCCACATGGGTAGATCCAATATGGAATATAATTACAGGATGGGAGAGAACACTATTAGGAAGATAGAAAAGGAAAGGGACCTATGGGTTATAATAGATCATACAGCTAAGGTGAGTGAGCAAGTCCAGGTAGCAGTGAAAAAGGCAATTTTATTGTTAGGTATGATAAAAAGAAATATTAAATATAGTAGCAAGGAAGTGATTGTCAAACTGTATAACGCATTAGAACTATATTTGAATACTGTGTACAGGTGTGGAGTCTTTAATATAGAGGGGCTATAACCATACTGGAAAGGATACAAAAAAGAGCGACACAGCTGATAGTGGGATTTAAGAATTACAGTTATGGGGAAAGACCGGCTTACAATGTCTAGAAAAGAGAAGAATTCAAGGGAATTTAATACAGGTTTATAAGATAATCAACGGAAAGAATAAATGAGACTTCAACAAGTTTATTACAGAACAGCCATATATAAGAACAAGAGGGCACTGCCACGTATTTATTAAAGGAAGGTCCAGATTAGATTAGTCAGAGAGTGGTGAATGTTTAGAATGCATTTCCACAGGAAATAGTTGGGGCAGGGTCAGTTAATGCATTATGAATAGATTGGATGCACATAGTTATGTTTAGATAAATTGGGTTACAAAAAAACTGGTTGTATACAGACTCTGCAGAGTCTTCTAAAACAGTTTAAAGAAATTAAGTTAAGTTGAGATATAATCAGCACCAAACTGTATAGCTGTATAACTAAACTTAACGTTTTTATACTGGTTTAGAAGACTGCAGAGTCTGTATGCAGCCAGTGTCTTTTATATTCCCTTGATCTAAAAATACCTATGCTAATTCAATCTATTCTTGATTGCATTAATTGAACCTGCATCCACTATTTTCTGTGGCAATGAATTCCAAGCATTCACCAATCTGTTACTAAAAAAATATTTCCTGAATATCTAATGTGGACCTTTCTTTAATTAATTTATGGTTGTATCCTCTTGTATCTGTAAGCGGCTGTATTTTGAAGAAAAAAACTTGTAATAATTTAATATATCCTTTCCGTTGATTATCTAATAAACCTTTTACTAAATTGCCGCGAATTCTTGAACATTTTTGCAAACAGGGTAATTAACCCCATCCTTTTCGAGCGAGAGATACGCTCTTTAATGGTTTTGTCAGTTGCACAACTTCTCCAGATATGGCCAAGATTATCTTGAAGTATTATGTTGTTACTGTTTCAGGATGTGATAACTGTTTTTACAATCCAGCCTGTCGTTTGTCAGGTAATCAGTAAGTGATAAAAAGATTTATTCACACGGCCAGACTTTTAAATTCTCATCGGATATGTGAACCAAAACATACATGACTTGCTGAACTACCCAGTCAACTAACTGGATCAACATATATGTAGTCTATTTGTTTTCTCTGCGTATTCATTTCTTTATTGGATGCGCGCACACCTCCCCCCCCCCCCCCTTTCTAAAGATAATTACACCTGATTATAAAGAAATGTATCCGCACAAGAGAGAAAGGCGGATAAAAAATATGTATTGTTAATTCGAAAAGGAATAGTAAAGTGTACATTTAATCGTTATGTGAACATTACGACATCGTGAAAAGTCCATAGTATTGCCGTTTGATCGTATTATCGTTTAGCGTAAAAGGATTCCCTGTGTTCGTGTGTATGAATACTTGTGTATGTGTGTATGTGCGTGCAAGGCGTTTCCTATTGTTAGGTTGTCGATAAAAGAAACTTGCACTATAAGCTTTTTCTCCGTTAGCATTGTATCCGTATTACCATTTTTTTTCCGTTTCTCTGGGTGCCCCAAAATATGTTTTTGTTTTCTTTTATCACAACACTGACTCATGAATGTAATTAAATATTATAAGAAAATGTGCACCGTTTTATTAATTCTAGTAAATGATTTCGTAAATTGAAAAATGCAAACGTAAGCTAAATAAATCAATGCCTGTGAATGCTTGTGCGTCTGTAATGTTTTTGTGTATTTGTGTGCGTTTCAGTAGTAATCAGTTGTCGTGACATTCTTATGTGTCAAGAAAATAGATCTTCGATTCGTTTAGTCAACATCTGTAGTCCAATTAGTTTCGTTAAATCCGCATCTACTTTTTTGTAAAGATTCCCGTGATAGATTACTTTGTGCTGTTAATTAGCTTCGTGAAATCGATCATCATATATTTTGTTTCAGCGTCTTGTTCATCAAAGACACCTCCTTCCATGTCTTTCTTCTTCCTTTCATAACTGTGTGGAGTTCTCTTCTCCAAATGTATTTATTTAATCAATCAACGCCCGCCGCTCCTTTCGAGACATAGGCCATTCACAACCCTCCTCAAGAAAGTTTGGTCTTGAACTGCCCGTTCTGCCACTCTCTAGTTGAGATCCACTGACCAAAAGTTCATTTTATATCTCGTCTCCAGGTGTTTCTTGGTCGACCTCTCTTATTTTTACCCTGGGGATTCCATGTCAGGGCCTCTATGGCCACGTGTGATGGGGCTTTCCGTAGCGTGTGTCCTATCCAACCCCATTTCCTACCCTGTGATCTGTTGCTCTACTGATTGTTGTTGGCCCCTTTCTCATAGGTCTTCGTTTCTAATCATGTCTAGTCAGCACCGACTACCTTCCATTCATTCAATCATAGGCGTCTCAGTCTTTGCAGACCATGTGCGTGGCCCCCCTGTGAGTAGCCAAACAGGGTACACCCCTGGGCGCTGACTATGGAGACTGGATTGTCCAAATTCCAGGACCCCCCTCTCGGCCGCACTGGTGGAATCCAAAGGAATGCAACACATGACAATTTGGCAGCAGCCCAGCTGCAGGAGCTGCCGGAATGAGTTCGCAATTTTGAAACCATCCGCCTTAGGTACTACCACTGCGGATTTTCTGTCTGGGTTTATTCCGTTAGCCGTACCCTCTCCCGTGGTTTCCACGAGGCAGTGGTTTCGTTGCCCGCAGATGCTAGTTACTCGAGACATCCGATAATACTCTCATCATCCCAAGACTAGCCAGCACTGCTTGGGACTTGTGGGTTTAAAATCAGAGTTCCTCCTTTCCTAGGCGAACTGCCTGAACAGGCTAACGAGCTTCGTCTACCCGGGTTTAGAGTCAAAGTTTACCTTCTCTTAGATTGGCTGTCAATCAAGGCTAATTAGCCCGATCTGCCCGCCCAATTATACCGTCGGGTACTCGCGCCACACCCCCCCCCCCCAAAAAAAAAACAGGCTCTGTAAGAAACAGGGGGCCCCTCATGAAGGTGCTGCAGGGAACACAATAATGTAGGAGAGGCCATGGGCATGGAAACTCCTGAACGGCAATCCGAACAGTGAATCCAGCGGCGATCTCTACATATGGAAAGAGAGGCTATATCAGACGCTTCACTGTTCTTTTACAAACGGGACGACCAGCACAGACCTCGCTACCCTCCATAGACGAACGACTGGAGTTTCCTTTCTAATGCCTTTGTCGTCGCTCTTCAAATTTCCGCTCGAAACAAGATTACTGTATATTATCATTTGTCAGTCCTGTTCATGTGATAATAACTATGCAATGTGAGGTTCTAAATCACTTCAAAGGCGTCAGTCTCTATGTCTTTTGTGTCCTAAGGCGCCAGTCTCCCTGTCTTTTGTATCCCAATGGGTCAGTCTCTCTGTCTTTTGTATCTAAAGGGGTTAGTCTCTATTTCTTTTGTGTCTCAAGGCGTCAGTCTCTTTGTTTGTTGTGTCCCAAGGCGTCAGTCTCTATGTCTTTTGTGTCCCATTGCGACAGTCTCTCTTTTGTTACCCATGTCGTTAGTCTCTGTGTCTGTTGTACCGAAAGGCGTTAGTTTCTTTGTCTGTTGTGAACCATGTCGTAGGTCTCTGTGTCCCAAGGCGTCAGTCTCTATGTCTTTTGTGTATCAAGGCGTCAGTCTCTATGTCTTCTGTGTCCCAAGGCGTCAATATCTGTGTCTTTTGTTTCCCATGCCATCAGTCTCTGTGTCTGTTGTGTCCCAAGGCGTCAGTCTCTCTGTCTGTTTTGTCTCAAGGCGTTAGTCTCTATGTCTTTTGTGTCCCAAGGCGTCAGTCTCTGTTGTGTCCCAAAGCGTCAGTCTCTACGTCTGTTGTATCCCAAGACGTCAGTCTCTCTGCCTTTTGTATCCCAACTCGTCTCTTGTGTCCCAACTCGCCTCTTGTGTCCCAACATGTCTCTTGTGTCCCAACTCGTCTCTTGTGTCCCAACTCGTCTCTTGTGTTCCAACACGTCTCTTGTGTCCCAACTCGTCTCTTGTGTCCCATCTCGCGTCTTGTGTGACAACTCGTCTCTTGTGTCCCAACTCGTCTCTGGTGTTCCATCTCGTCTCTTGTGTGACAACTCGTCTCTTGTGTCCCAACACGTCTCTTGTGTCCCAACTCGTCTCTTGTGTCCCAACACGTCTCTTGTGTCCCATCTCGTCTCTTGTGTCCCATATCTTCTCTTGTGTTCAAACTCGTCTCTTGTGTTCCAACTCGTCTCTTGTGTCCCAACTCGTCTCTTGTGTCCCAACACGTCTCTTATGTCCCAATTCGTCTCTTGTATCCCATCTCTTCTCTTGTGTCCCGTCTCGTCTCTTGTGTGCCATCTCGTCTCTTGTGTCCCATCTCGTCTCTTGTATCCCTTCTCTTCTCTTGTATCCCATCTCGTCTCTTGTATCCCATCTCGTCTTTTGTATCCCATCTCGTTTCTTGTGTCCCGTCTCTTCTCTTGTATCCCATCTCGTCTCTTGTATCCCATCTCGTCTCTTGTATCCCATCTCTTCTCTTGTATCCCATCTCGTCTCTTGTATCCCATCTCTTCTCTTGTATCCCATCTCGTCTCTTGTATCCCATCTCGTCTCTTGTATCCCATCTCGTCTCTTGTATCCCATCTCTTCTCTTGTATCCCATCTCGTCTCTTGTATCCCATCTCTTCTCTTGTATCCCATCTCGTCTCTTGTATCCCATCTCGTCTCTTGTATCCCATCTCTTCTCTTGTATCCCATCTCGTCTCTTGTATCCCATCTCGTTTTTTGTATCCCATCTCTTCTCTTGTGTCCCAGCTCGTCTCTTGTGTGCCACACATTTTGCTATTCCGTGTCGGGAGCTGTTGATTAATGACGATCCATAAGCCTCCCAAGCCGTCCCATCCATTCTGTGCTAAAGGGACGGACTACCTGTAAACCACACGCAGGCTTCATGCAGCCATATTCCCTGCTTCCCATACAATCTTGTGACGGATTACTTCTAGCATTTGTTTAGCTACCCGGTAACTGAAAGAAAACTACTCGATAACACTCATGACCGAATTAAAACGTAAAGTCATGGCAACCTTTCAACTCCTGCTTCAGTCCTTGAACTCGACAGCTGTTATTTTTGTTGGCGTGGTCAGATGTTTGGGGCAGAGAGGGAGGAGCGAATTGTTGTTTTCCTGTCCAAAATGAGAACTTAAACAATGCTAAACAACTAGCTAGCTAATATGCTGTGCTAATGTGCTGTGATAATGTGTTGTGCTAATATGCTGTGATAATGTGTTGTGCTAATATGCTGTGCTAATATGATGTGCTGTGTTAATGTGCTGTGCTGTACTAATGTGCTGTGCTAATGTGCTGTGATAATGTGTTGTGCTAATATGCTGTGATAATGTGTTGTGCTAATATGATGTGCTAATATCATATGATGTGTTAATGTGCTGTGCTAATGTGCTGTGCTAGTGTGCTGGGCTAATAAGCAAAATGAAGAGATTTGAGCTTTAACATAGAATGTTTTGTAGATGTACAAAAAAGCGTTAACTTAGTGTGGATGCATAATGTAAAATTGTTTACAAAGTTGTTGCTGCTGTGTAATGAATATCTCGCTGATCATTTCCATCACCAGCGTTTCGTTTTTAAAATTAATTTCCATACGTGCCATCAACATACACATTATCGTGTACATTATCATAATACACATTATAATCGCACAATCCCAACGTACCGAGCCCAAACTCACTTCGTACTCAGTTTGACTGGGTATGTCGGGGGTTTTCTTGGTATGGCCATTTATCCACGTACATAAAGGGTTAGCAAAACTACTGTACTACAAAAACTGCAATATTCTAACACGTTACAAACAGATACGTACACGCATGCATGCTCTGCCCAACACGTTGACTTTACAAACAAATATACACACGCTTCCATACACTGGCCAATACGTTGACGTTACAAACAGATACATACACACATCCATACACTGGCCAATGCGTCCACATTACAAACAGACACATATACATATCTATACACTGGCCAATACGTCCACATTACAAACAGACACAAATACATATCTATACACTGGCCAATACGACCACATTACAAACAGAGACACATACACATCCATACACTGGCCAATACGTCCACATTACAAACAGAGACACATACACATCCATACACTGGCCAATACGTCCACATTACAAACAGACACATATACATATCTGTAGCAGTCCCCAAAGACCACACTGTTTGCCCTGGCCGTTATTCTAACTTAGAACATTCTCACACTCATTCACATCACCATGACCATACTCAGTAAATGACATATCAAACAGCAGGTGGCATATTTATTATATCATACTCATATCATACAATGAGTAGAGAAATTACAAACACAATATAATACATATCTTAACTAAACATTCTACTAAAACGGGAATTGTAAGCATTAGCTATTGATGGAATTCCCAACTATCTAAAAAACCCAGTTCTATTGCCTTGCAATTACATCACACACACATCGCCTTAACTGCATCTTCAACACACCTTATCAAATACTCTTCCTTACTGAAATCCCCTCAGGCGGGCGATCTCGACATAACTCGTTCACAATGTGTCCTTGCTTACAAACACACTTTCAGATTATCTATTAATGCAAAGCTCACACACCTATTTGAGCGCTCCTGTTCTATCACCAAACATTCGTCCAACCGACTATCAATCGCTCCTCTATCTAAGTCGGTGAGTTAAACATACTATCTACATTCAGTCTCTCTCTCTCTCTCCAGCCTCTGTCTCTCCAGCCTCCCGAGCTAAACTTTGTCTCGAGTTATATATCCTCAAGCAAGGCCAGAGCTTGACCAATCGATCTCAGGTAATGGTCATCTTCAATCCAATTGGACCGAAACACTTTGCACACCTGTCACTCCATTTCTCTCGCAGCAAGCCCCGCTGCCAATTTCGTCTGTCAAATCAATCTCCCCCTACCAAAATCGGAAGGCCAGTGGTCAGTTTCTACCTGTCCACATTCCTTAACCCAACTCTGTTCTCCTTTGCTGAGACGGTGAGTGACCTTGACATGCATTCAGGTAGCTTTAGGCTTTAACATGTTCATGCATCCTAAACTCCCCTTGCTCCGGCGGGAACTGTTACATATCTATACACTGGCCAATACGTCCACATTACAAACAGAGACACATACACATCCATACACTGGCCAATACGTCCACATTACAATCAGAGACACATACACATCCATACACTGGCCAATACGTCCACATCAATCAGATACACACACCCGCATTCATACATTGGTCAATACATCCACATTACAAACAGATACACACACACTCATCCATACACTGGCCAATACGTTCACATTACAAACAGATACACACACGCATTCATACACAGGGCAATACGTACATTTTTCAAAAGATTCACAAACACGCATCCATACATTGGCCAATACGTCCACTTTACAAACAGATACACACACACATCCACTGATTGGTCAATATGTCCCAACTTCGTCTTCATAGGACCCTCTCTTGGGCCTCGGAAGTTCACGTGAGGGAAGATGTTTAAACATTTCACCAGAGATGTTCGGGTGTTGTTGCAGACAGCAAGGGAGTCTGACCAACACATTGGAGGTCTTCACAACCATCTTTTTTTGCCTCAGGTGTACCAAATGTTGTCGCCCTGCTCCATCGACCATCGTTTCGTCCGACCTTGTTACCTGTCCATTTATGATTGGCTTCGTCTGCATGGATTACCGCATTATTCACCATGGACAATCGTCGTATGTCAGGGAATTGTGAAGACCTTGCGTACGTTGGTTCCAGATAATGATTTCGATCAAGCGTCTCCCAAGAGAGGCCTGGGTCACACTAAATTTGCCCTCAGTGAATTTCTCAGTGTCCATATCTCCTGCACCAAATCACATCGCACATAGTTTTATGTAATTCATTATCACTAAACATAATGGCTGAGACTATATGTCTTGTCTTAAGTCATAAATAATTGCAATCATTTGTTGTCGTATGCACACATTCAATCACAGAAAATAGATGGGGATATGAGTGGAGGGAGGGAGGAGTGGGAGGGAGGGAGTGGGAGGGAGGGAGGAGTGGGAGGGAGGGAGTGGGAGGGAGGAAGGAGTGAGAGGGAGGGAGTGCTAGCAATCAATACTGGGTAGCGCCAGACATCCCAGCAAGTTGTTGTTGTTGTTGTTTGTTGCTGTTGTTGTTGTTGTTGCTGTTGTTGTTGCTGCTGTTGCTGCTGCTGAATGTCCACAATGAGTAGGATTACTCTTTTGTACGCCCTTAAAAGGACGTTAAATGACGGTTTGTCGTAGCTTTCCTCACATCCCGGCGTGCTGATGGAGGTGGGATGGGGTCCTCCAGGTGGTTGTGCTGTGCTTGAATTCATCTGCGTGTCGCTCACTACTACTGTCTCAGTCGCATTTGTACTTAACGTTCAACCTCTTCGTCATCCAGGAAACGTCTCGCACAAAGGTGGGATCATGCATTATGTTGTAGACTAAACCGTGCGAACACCCTATTACAGGTACTGTACTGTCTATCGTTGCTAGCCTGTTAGCTCGAACTATCTACCCTTCCCACCGCACTGATGTTTCTGTTACAATCTGAACAGGTCGGTAAAATCGTGCTCTATCAGCAATAGTGTAGCATCTTTGAGAGAATTTATCGACCCAGTTAAGCACCGCTTTATGCGATAAACACTTCTCACAGTAAACAGGAAGCATTTCCTTGGCAATATATTTAGCATAACGGCCTTTTGCCTCCACACACATTTAAAAGCATCCTTTGTACATTAACTGTGATGATGGTGATAGGGGTTAGTCAGGTCTTCTTCTTCTCCTTTCTTGTATAGTAAGACAGTCTTTGACTCTCGCCAGCCCAATTGAATTTCCTTCACTTCTATAACACACGGGAATCGGTGGACAAGAGCTGTGTAGAGTGGGTGACCACATCATTATAGCGTATATACTGATTCTTCTTCTTCTTCTTTTTCTTCTTCATCATTAAAACCATCATCATCATAATCTCCTTCTTCTTCTTCGTTCATCCTCAGATCAAGGTTCCCGTTCTTGCTTGCGGACTTGCCAGAGGGCACGCTTTTAATATCGCTTCGTATCTCGGAGGTCAGGAAGGGTGAGAGTAATGCGGGAAGTGTTGGTGATTTGGTTCGGGAGTGGGTGGAGGAAACGAGGATTTGAATAAGTTTGTGTAGAAGTCGCATATTACTCTTTCTATCCGCAGATGTGAAGTCACTCTCGTTCCGTCCTGTGAGAACCTATTCGTACCCTTTATTTATGGTCTCAACTGTGGCTAAGCGACCAATCGTTCTCGCTTTCTGTGCCACCCATGACATCCCTCTACTGGTTCTTTTACATTTGATATCTGCAATGTTCATATGCACGGTTTTTATACCATTGACATGAATACCACAGGAGTTTATACATCACTGTCAGCAGCTTCTCACGACATGCTCTCATTGGGGCACTGGGCAAATAACTCGTCTGTTACACACAGAGCATACCCGGAACCCAATCGATCAAGTAACGGCCGCTGTATGGACAAAATTAAAATTAAAAATCTACGCAAGTTATTTGTATCTTCCCCCAGGTGGCTTGTTAAGAGCAGCTATAGATGGGGCCTAACTGGCTGCGGGTTTACTTAAAACTAGTATTTATTAATATTGACTCGCACATCGGTAGAACCACCCTCCAAGAAACTGGCTGTATACAGATTATGTAGAGTCTTCTGGACCAGTATAAAAGACGTTAAGTTATTATTACTTGACCAAATAATTGAGATTATATGTCTTGTCTTAAATCGCAAATAATTGAGATCATATGTCTTGTCTTAAATCGCTAATAATTGAGATATATGTCTTGTCTTAAATCGCTAATAATTGAGATTATATGTCTTGTCTTAAATCGCTAATAATTGAGATATATGTCTTGTCTTAAATCGCTAATAATTGAGATATATGTCTTGTCTTAAATCGGTAATAATTGAGATATATGTCTTGTCTTAAATCGCTAATAATTGCAATCATTTGTTGTCGTGTTCAATGACAGAAAATTGAGGAGGATATGAGAGGAAGGAGAAGTGTGAGGGAGGGAACGCTAGCAATCAACGCTAGCAATCAACGAGCAATCAACGCTAGCAATCAACGCTAGCAATCAATGCTTGCATAACCATCCCAGCAAGTTGTGTGTGTATGTTGTTGTTTAATGCTCACAATGAGTTTACTTTTCTGTGGGCCCTGAGAAGGATGTTCTGTGGCGTGTTGTAGTAGCTTTCCTCACATTCGAAGCAGGCCCACGAATGTGGACCGGGGTCCTCCTGGTGGTTGTGCTATGCATGGTTTCATCTGTGGGGCGCTTACTACTACGGGGATCACGTCGATTCCTCACTTTGTTAGACAGGCTGCCTTGAAAACAGCCCGTTTCCAGGGAAGGCTACTATGAAGTCGAGGTGAGGGTCTTAGCCAGTATGTTTTGCCAGACCCTGACTAACATGTCTGACCAGACGTTATTCTTTCTCCCCAAATCCTGTTCTAAAACAGCATCGACCCGTCGATTTCCCTCTGGTGTTATAGGATTGTGCGGCAGGAAATTTTGATAAATTCGTGGTGTAAGTCCAAACTATTTAATATTGTTTGTCTATATGTGTCATTCATGGTGTTTATAAAAGAATTATTTAGCAATTCTTCCTTCTTCGGTCTGTTCCTTCTTGTAAAATTTGAACCAGTTTTTGTAAGCGTTCCATCTCGCATATTGTAATCTGTCATACTTGATCCATCATCAGTGTCCACGTCTGGGTCTGACAGAAAGATGATATGATCGTTAATCATTTGTCATTTTTGTCTTTATTTGAATGCATTGATGTGCAAGCAATGGCGATAGCTGATAAATCGTACTGTTTGCTTTCTGAGTTCTTGTTTCTCTATCTCTTGACCATTCTTTCATCGTCTGTAAACATGTTTCCAAGGTTTCCGAAATGACAACAAATATCTGCGCTGCTCATATGTTGTCCGTCCTCATATAACGTCACATACTTGGGGGTGGGGTGGGGGGTGGGGAAGGGTGTGTGTGGATAAAGGGAGGGGTGGTGTTATGTGACACATGTGTGTGTGTTTGTGTGTAAAAGGGGGGGGGGGGGCATGAGGAGATTTGTAGAAATGTTATTATTATTGCAAGAGGAACATGAATAGATGGGGATACGCAGGTGATAGCACCTGGGGCTGCGGCGCAATACAGGACCTAGACCACCTGTTCACCTACCCCAACTTACAGGAGACATGCAGTAGATGCGACGTACTGGATGTAAATCACTTGGCAACCAATGTTAGCACTGGATGCATGCTGTATGACGTGTTGCTTTGACACGGAAAGTAAGAAAGTAAGTATTGCCTATAATTGTAATAATACAATCTGGTGGCATAAAACGAGCATACGAAACGAAACGCAAAAAAGAAGAAGTAATAATAACAATAGCAGTAATAATAGTAATAGTTGCCTATCGCAAGCAAAGCTTATAACAAGATCAGACTTGTGTTGTAATATGTGAATGCCCATCAACACGTGCGACACACATCGGCGGATTTGATAGTTTGACTGTTGCCAATAATGTGCTGTCGAGAAGTACGCTTTCTATTAGCCCCAGCATTTATATTCCGCTTAGCGATGTGAGCGCTTTGTGTGATGGTAGTGCGCTGGGCAAGTTATAGGCAGCCTGGAATTCAAACACCGAACCTCCAGAGGACAAAAGCACCTTACCACAAAAGAGAGTTTCAGCACTGGCTCAGCGAGAGACCGTAAAAAATGTGCCACAGCTGGACCAGTCTTTTGTCAATCAACACTTGCGACTATGGAGATCAGGCCTAGTTTATAGACTCTACTGTCATTTTTCCTATAATAATCAAGCATAGACCACAAATGGCTTAAATGCTGGAGTCGCAGGTAGACAAACAATGAATAGTAGAAGTTTCAATTAAAGGACGTGGCAAGGGGGATAATTTGTTCGGTATATCATTTTCTATCACCGTGATACTATAAAGAAATGCAGAAGGGCTATGGCAGCTAATTTCAGACGTAAATGGGCACAGTAATGACCAAAAACCTGTTTATAAACATAAATAAAACAAAGATAATGACCACCGACAAAGCACAATGTCAGCATACATTTTGGTGGTGAGGAAATAGATCAGGTCACACATTTTGAATATCTGGGCTCCAGAATTGACAAAAATGGTGACTGATCGAAAGAAATCAGAAGAAGACTAGCTATGGCAATGCAGAGACTCAACAGCCTGAAGAAATTATGGCAGGGCACCAACAAAATGATAAAAGTAAAAGTCTTGAGAGCCTGTGTTTTTCCTGTGGCAGCTTATGGCTGCGAATCATGGACGATTACCAAAGATTCCAGACAAAGAATGGAATCCTTCGAGTCAAAATGTTACAGAAAGAACCGCAGAATACCTTGTACAGATAAGAAAAAACAAATGTAGACATTCGGCAAGAGTTGAAAATAGAGGAGAACTTGTTTATCAATTCCCTTTTGGCTAGAAAATGCAAATACTTTGGTCACATCAAGAGACACACGTGTCTCGAGATAACAGTGATGGGAGGAATGGTGCCAGGCAAAAGATGAAGGGGTAGACCAAAAAGACGATGGCACCAAGAGATCAGGGGATGCCTGAGTATGACTGTGGTAGAGGCTGCAGTTTTGACAAGGGAACGAGTTTCTTTCAGACAGTTTGTGATGAGAGCGACGTTCTATAAAAGACATGCTTCATGATGATGATATAATTTTCTGGAATACAAGTAAGAGACTGTATAGGCTTTCAGCCTTCAGCAATTATGGCAGAGCACCAACAAAACGACAAAAGTGAAAGTCTTGAGAGCCTGTGTATTTCATGTGGCAGTATATGGCTGCGAATCATGGACGATTACCAAAACTTCTAGAAAAAGAATCGTCCTCGAGTCAAAATGTTACAGAAAGATCCCAAGAATACCCTGGTGGAGAAAAAGACAAATATAGACATTCGACAAGAGTTGAACATAGAGGAGAACTGGTTTATCAATTTCATTATCACCAATAAATTAAAATACTTTGGTAAATCCAAGAGACACACCGGTCTTGAGAGAACAGTAATGGAAGGTATAGTGCCAGAAAACAAAAGAGACAGAGGTAGACCAAGAAGACCATGGCACCAAGATATCCAGGAATGCATGGGTATGACTGTGGCAGAGGCTGGAGTATTGACAAGGGAAAGAGTTTCTTTCAAACAAACTGATGGGAGCGATGTTCTATAAAGGAGATGCTACATGATGATGATGATGATGATGATGATGATGATGCAGGTAAATATATGTCATGTGATTGTTGTCACTAACAAAGATTGTGTGTTTACAACTCAAGCCTGGAAGTATATTCTCCTTACCGCACACCAGATTGTAACAGGGTGCCTTAAGCTAACACCAAAGGAAAATGTTTATGCAATCACTGACATCGCACAATCAGAAACCATAAGATGTGTTGCGTCAGAAGTCGAAAGGAAAGAGCAGTCTTGTGATCAGAGACACCCTCTTTTAGAATACAATTTATAAGAGGTACGACTACAATCAAGGACAAGTTTCCTTCACACTGTACAGTTAACTAGCCAAACATTTTAGCAAAACCGCAACGAAAAATGGCGTCAAAAACATAGTGAAAAATGAATGGAGACCATAGAAGAACTCGCGACCGGGCATTATTTATATATACATATACCTTGTATGGAGAGCCCTGAACAGATTATGAACGGGAGTGTCCAGGTGTAGATCGAACTTGAAACAAAACATGGAGATCCACAAACCGGCACCATGCCTTTTTCAGGACGAATCAACGAGTAATCTTACTCATTGTGAGCGTTTAAACACTATCGTCATCTTCATCATTATCATCTTCATCATCAAACTCTTACGGTTATTTCTCCCCTCAAAATAAACATTACTTGATAAAACGAAAGTGTTAGCAACTATTAAAGGAATGTTTGCCTTTACATTGTATTGTTTTATTTAGCTTAATATTAATTCAATTTGTAAAAATAATATAATTAAATGTTAAATATTCAAGCTGTCGCCATGAAGTCTAATGAATCTGCACTTGTTCCCGCTATTTCTAATGTTTGGGATGAAGATACTAAGCTGTGCATGAGCTGTTGGGGTCAGCGACCCAAAACTGACTTCTAGCACCAGGACCAGCGACGCAGAGCTGCCAAGACCCTTCCCCACGTGGTGATCCTGGATATCAGGCTGTAGCAGGGCAGACTGGCTGAGGAGAAGCGATGGTAGAAGGAAGGCTAACCCAGTACCCAACAAACACCTTGCTGAAGTCGGATGATTCGGACCGAAAGATGCAGATATCGCAGTCGAGTCGTAAACTGCGACACAACGCATTACGTTCTCTAACATACATCCTGTTACTTACAAAGTTCTGTTCACGGCTTGGTAACAGGAGTTCGAGAGCGAATAAGAAGGAGGAGGAAGAAGAAGAGGATGTTTGTATAACTGTAAAGTTGCCCGATTTACATGATATTAACTCATGTTATTGTAAACAAATGTTGTTGTTTTTTTTTGGGGGGGGGATGGGTGTGATAGTTCCAGATGGAGCATGGGCGTTTAGGGCAGGGGAGATTGGTCTGGCGACTCTAAGAACAAAGGCTGCCTGAATGCATGCCAAGGTCAATCACCGTCTCGACACTAGGTCGACAAAGGAAACGAGTAGTTTAGGTGGAAGACTTTGTCTGGTACAGAGAGTAGGGGTGTGGATGGTGTTCGGAGCTGAGGTGGGAGTTTGGAGCTAACCATTCTGGCGTTCCGAATTGGCGTAGAGTGGGTTGGTAACAGTGATTCGTGGATAATCATTCAGTAACAATTAGTTGGGGATAGTTCCAAATTAGAGTGATGGCTAAGTCAGACAACCAACAGAAGCCCATTGGAAAGCCATGTTGTTGCTTGAGACTATAAAATACTCTGCAGAGATGAAATCGGGAGATTAGCTAGGAGAGAGGCTGTCAGGAGTCTGTGAGTGAGGGAGTTTGCAGAATGACGGTACCTTCATACACCTCGAGTTTTGTTCTGTCGCTCCATAGGTGTTTATATTGGGCACCCTATGAACAGTAAGAGATCTGAATGTGTGTCGTATGGGTAAGAAACTTTGTGAACCGATTGTATGTGAATACACAGGTCACCATATTGAAAGTGATCTGATTATATGTGAATGCACAGATCGACTGACTACGTGTTCACAAGTGAGTACGTGATCCGATCATAATTGACGTGATCTAATTACATGTGGCTGTACAGATCACCTGATTGAAAGTGCTATGATTATAGGACGAGTTTGTGATCGTGTGTTGAATGTACAGATAAGGGAGTGCAGCGGCAATAAGCTAGGTTATGTATCTTGGAGGAAACGCCAAAAGCTAGTGCTTGGTTGGTTGGTTGCTAATGCCAACAATGGGTTGTTAACCCTTTTGTGCGCTTTAAAAAGGACGGAACTTGTGGCAGAATAAAGTAGCTAGATGTAGTATCCCGAGCGTGCAGATGAAGTGGACCGGGGTCCTCCGGGCGGTTGTGCAATGCTTGGCTTCATCTGTGTGGCACGCACTACTACGTGGATCACATCAAACCTCACCTTGTTAGCCAGACTGTTGTCCTCGACAACAACCCGTTTCAAGGACGACCAACGAGGAGATCAGGTGAGGGTCTTGGTCAGTATTTCTCTCCGGACCCTGGCTAACATTGTTTGATCAGTGTGTGTTGCCTGACCAGACGTTAGCCTCATCGTCCCAAAAGCTAGTGCTTAAAACCTCCTCTTGTATTTCTCTCTATATATATTTTGATTATTTAGTCTAGATGTACTTTCCTCTTTTTGTTGATATTCATGTTATTAAATCATATATAGTGTTTACTGTGTTATTTACTGTGTGAAGTCGTGACGTGGTGTGTGTACTTGTTGAAACTCTTCAGATAAGTAAACTACTCAGCTAAACCTAAATTCTATCCCGGGGTTGGGGGGAGGGTGTGGATGTTTAGATATTGGTTATTTCATAAAGGGGGGGGGGGGGGGTATGGGTGACTGTGACGAAGTTTGAAAAAAGGTGAGGTGGAGGGGAGGTTTTTTTTTTGGGGGGGGGGGCGTTAAGAGAGGGGTGCACTAAAATGACAGTAAATGTGGAACTTCAAGTGTCCCTTATAATTTGTAAATTAATCAGAATAAAAAGTTTTACTAATGTTTGCTCAATGTTTTTGAATCTCTAGGTTTACTCTGATAGCAGTTCCGCCGCTGAAGAAGAAACATTCGTGAATGCCCTTCCACCAAAAACTCTCCATGATTAAAACCATTTATAATCAACCCACGCTGGGCGTATCTAGTCCCCCGCCATCTTCCTGCACGGCTTAATGGTGAGCAGCACGTGCAGCCACAATCCTGGAGAGTTATCCATATTTATCTAATATTATGTTATTCAAACAGCTCTACGATGAGGGTTTGTATAGGTGCTCCAGCTTCCAGAATGTCGACGCTGGCTATGGAAGAGCCACAGTGTTTGTAGGGTAGGGATGGGAAATTGAGACCAGAAGATGGTCAAAGCTTGATCGAACACGCCTATATTTTCTTTACTCAATAACCCCAATCCAGACATGATCATTTTTTTACAAAGCTAACACTTAAACAGAAAGCTAATGAAAAGGATATATGTATATATATATATGGGTATATGTAGGTACATGCGGCTCACCCTGGGGGCGACTCTTCCCCTTCTATCTCTTCTCACCTCACTCTGTTTCATTTTACTCTGTCCTACAGGCACAACTTTCACACGCGCCCTCGTGGTAAAGCCCTTCCATTGCACTTTGGTTGGGCTAGCTTCTGAGGGCGCACAAACCTAGCATAGGTACATACAGATGCACACATGCATCCAAGTACTGATTTATGCGTCCTGATATCGCCCAATTGACTACGGTCTGGGGTGGAAAATGGCGCGCCTCCGCCAGTAGAAACTAGTGAGGCAAACATCTAAGCAAAAAAAAAAAAAATATATATATATGCATATGTATACATTTATATATGTATATATATACACACACACACACACATATATATATATATATATATATATATATATATATATATATATATATATATATATATATATATATATATATATATGGCCATTAGAAGAATCGGCGTCCTACATTGCGATTCAAAGACGTATGAAAGAGGTACATGAAGTCATTCGACATCCCATCCGAAAGCTGGGATTGCTCAGGAACGAGCCGTTTAGAGACAGTCCGTAGGAAGAGGAATAGACTTGTCGCTGCAAGGAAAAGAGAAAGATTAAAGAGATCGGGCGATGCCCCGACAAGTCAAACTCATCAGTAAGGCTATACAATCTATGGCAGGGACTTTCATTCTCGGATCGGCCTTTACAGTCATGGTAGACAGGGTCGAAATACGGGAGACAGAGCTGGATAAAACTCACATGGCGCCACGCGCATGGTCTGCAGATACTAAGAGAACAATGATGGGGATGATATATACCTTGTCTAGAAAAGAACGTCCATCATTGTATACCGTCATGTCCAATATATACTTGTATAATATTACCATCACAGAGCAGCTAAGATTGCAACATGTTTTTGAAATTCTCTCTATCTGCACGAACATAAAGACATCATTTACGACCCATTGATGAATCGCTTCGTTCACAAAACTCTCTTGTAATTCAGTCCAGGTTTCAACTAATTTCTTCTGCAACTCGATCACGCCTGTTATGTACACAAAACAGTGTTTAGCCTTGAAAATACACTACAAACCGGAAACAAGCTAGAAAATAAGGACAAATGCCTTGTTATTTTCTTCAACTTTCCCAACTGTGACGTGTTTTAAGTCAGCGAACTACTAACCGAGCTACTCAAACACGAGATGGACAGTGTAACCAACAATGAGACCCGATGCATGTATGAATGCAGTATTCGCAAAAATCAGATTAATGCGTACATTGGTCATGTCAATATTCCTCTATGCTTGTGAGACATGGATATTCACAGCTGGCCTTCAGCGAAGGATACAGGCTTTGGAGATATGTTTCCGAAGACTTTTAAATGTCACATACAAAGATCGAGTTACAAATGAGGAAATACGAGATAGAATTACAACAGCAATGGGGCTTTTTGAAGACCTCTTGGCAACTGACGAAAGAAGGAAACTCGCTTGGTACGGTCACATATCGAGATCAAATGGTCTTGCAAATACGATCCCTCACGGAAAGGTGCAAGGCAGACGATGAAGAGGCCGTCCCAAAAAGAGGTGGGGAGGACAACATTAAAGAATGGACCAATCTCCGACCAGAAGAGTCACAGGCAGCGACCGATGACAGAGAAGGGTGGCGTGGCGTTTTGAGGATGTCTTCATGTGTGCCCCAACGACCTCACTGGTTACGGGGTGACCTGACCTGATATATATATATATATAAACAGTGGCGGCACACCGTTCCAACTAGAGATAATTTGTTTCTGCCTTATGTGCCGTATTTGGTGCGCAAACGACATATATATATGTCCACATACCTACGCGCACGCATGCGCGCGCGCGCACACACAACACTAAATTTACTAAAACTATGTGGAGGCGGCAACGGGCGTACATTCGCGAACAGCACGGTGAACCTTTAAGGAACATCATATATACATCATTGGTGGGAAACTTGCGGTTCCAATGCCTAAACTGACCCGCTAAACAATTTTTACAGGCATCCAAGGCAGATTGAAAATTACTATACACTCTGGTCCCTGAGCTTAATACAGTAGTTAAAAAAATAACACACATAATGCACGCACGAACATGCTCCCAGAATTTAGAACAATCAGCGCTCAAGAAATGTCAAATGGCAATGAGTTGATAAACAGTGCCGACAAAATGGAAATGATTTTAATCAAATTGCTGATCGTGCAAGCTGAACACGTATTCGTATCCAACTCAGACACGGAAAGACGGTTGGTCTGCGTCTGTTATAAAGAAAAACTCAAACGCTGACAGTTTTTGACCTACGTTCGGCAATTCTCCCAGATCAAGAGTGTGATGTAACTCTTCTTGGCTGTCTTTCTGGGTGAGCAGAAGGGATCATGGCGTGTGGAGGTAGATGGTATGTGCGAAGTGTGTTCAAGTCAAACCGGTAATTTTGTTTTTGTCAGGAAAAATATTTTTGTTTCAAGAAGTCAAAATGCCATTTTTTTCAAAATAATCTCCTGCAACGTTTATGAACTTTTCCCAGCGTTTAAGAAATGCTGGAAAAGTTTCACTTCGTTATCAGCGCTAAAATGCTGACCTCCAAGAAATTCGTTTAGGGGTTGAAACAAGTGAAAGAGGTTTGGGCTGTAAAGTAGATGTGGCAATACCTCCCAGCCGAGTTATTGCAGATGGCACACAGTTCGATGAGCCGTATACGGTCGCAATTGATCCTGCGGGTGCAGGGCACTCTTTGTGATCAAGTGCAACATGTACTAACCTTACACAAATGTAAATGTTCATGAATAATAGTGTTCATCGTGCCCAGAGAAAGACTTGCCTCTTGAACAATTTCGCGACAGGTTATGCTTCGATTTTTCAGGACAAGGCGTTCCATAATCTAGATATTCACATGAATGACCGTAGTGGGTTGAGAGCCACTGCGGCTCTGACCATCAATCACGAATGTATGGCCTTCTCTAAAGCGTTAACACCATTCAAATGTTTTACTCCTGCTGAGTTTCCGTATTGTGATTGCAGTCTATTGTCAATTTCCGCAGGTTTCACGCCTTCTTTCACAAGAAACTTCATCACAACACACTGTTCCATGCAAGTAGTAACAGTGTTGTCCCTCATTTTTATTTAGCTGTCACGTGATTGGCCCATTTCGCAAATGGGCCACCTAGCAGCAATATGCCACAAGTGCCCCTAACTAATGATAGTAGTTCCTGCACGCTATAACCCATTCAGGTAGAACTAGAACAAAAGGTCCCGGTTTGATTTGAACGCCCCTCGTACATTTTAAGAAGGCAGACGTTGGGAGTTGGTAATCAGTTGTCACACGTTAGGTAGGGGACGGCGTGGGATAGTGGTTAAGTGACACGGCTCACATCCTGGAGGTGCTGGGTTCGACCTCCATCACAACACCGGCCGCTACCCCTGGGAAGCAAACCCTTAGAAAATGCAGGAGGAAGCAGACCCTTACATACAATGAATGCCGAAGTAGGATGCACTGGGCCGACAGGCGCAAAATAAAAACTGTAGTACAACGCACCACCGCATTGAGAAATAGAGAAATAAGGCGAACGCAAAATAAAAACGCAAAAAAAAACGTTAGTTACACAATGTCAAGTGGATGGAATTCCCAGGAAAGATAGATTATATACCCAGAAGACAATGTGTGTTTGTTTCATTTGCAATGAGAAAGTTTCTGCTCTTAAAAGAAAACAACATGAAACGCCATTCTGAATTAACTTTGTCGTTCGTTCTCAAACTTCCGCTACCTAGCCCCGAATAGGACGTTGCAAGTAGCAGGATGTAGTCCAGATAATGCAAATCGTTGTGTCATAGTTTACAGCTTGACTGCGATATTTGCTCTTTTTGGTCTGACACATCCGAATTCAGCAGACATTTTTGGGTACCGGGTTAGCTTTCCCTCTTCGATCCCTTCTCCTTAGCCAGTCTGTCGTGTTTCAGCCTGTTATCCAGGACCACCACGTGGAAATGGAGAATGGTCTTGACAGCTCTGGGTTGCAGGCTCTAACGATAGCAGTCATCTTTGGATAGCTGGCCTCTACAGCTCATGTATGCGCAACATTTTTATTTCTGTTCTGAATCCAATCATGGAAGCTACAGCTCCCTGTAGGCACTAGGAAGGCAAGATAGAATTGTTCGTTTAAACACATTTTTTGTGTAGGTGTCGTAATAATTAATGGTAAGATCATTGAAGAAGGACAACATTGTGCCAATTTTGGGAAGTCTCAGTCTTAGTCGGCCTGTACTTCTACATTGGCAGGTGCCCCTGGGCAGGTCCCACTTAGTCGGCCTGTACTTCTACATTGGCAGGTGTCCCTGGGCAGGTCCCAGCTCTGGCTTGAGCTGGATGTAGCCGGCAAGTGATTTCCTGCTTAACGGCATATGCTCGATCAGCTCATTACTCCGCTGTGTTAGGACAAGTGCCGGGGGGGTGCTTAACCAATGTTAGAGTCCATCTTAATAGACTCAAACAATAGAGAAAAATAGACCCACAGCCTGTTAGGGCCACCTATGCTGCTCTTAACAAACCACATAACCATGTCCGGCGTTATGCCATGTCACACAGTTACTCGCCTCTTACGACATTTTCTCTCTGTGCGGCATTGATGCTATTCTTGTCCTTGTCAAACACAAAGACCACAGTGGAACCACTCTGATAACTAACATTGATATAGACGGATGGAACAAGCTAAGATAACAGCGCCATGATTAACAAGGCCAGATTTGCTTTCATCTCATTTCGCCCAATTTGAAACTCGGTACCATTCTGCTTGTAGAATAATATTAGGGTTTTTAGCACAGATGTAAAGTCAGTTCTGTTGTACGACTCGTGGACATGGCATGTGACTAAGGATATCGCGTCCAGACTGCATACCTTCGCTAACAAGTACCTTGATCGTATACTTCGTGATATATATGTGGAAAGAACACGACAAGGTTAGGTAGACTAACGTCTGGTCAGGTAAAACATACTGATCATACGTGTTAGTCAGGGTCAGGCAAAATATACTGGTCAAAGACCCTCACCTCGGCTTTCCTGTAGCCAATTCCTGGAAACAGGCTGTTTTCATGGCAACCTGGCTAACGAGATGAGGGATCTATGTGATCCCCGTAGTAGTGAGGGGCGTGAGGACGAAGCCGGGTATAGCACCACTGCCTGGAGAACTCCGGTCCACCTTCATTAGCAAGCTCGGGATGTGAGAAAGGCTACTGCAAGCCACCACTAAACGTCCTTTTCGGGGCGCACGAAAGAGTAAACCTGCTCATTGGGAGCATTCGAAAAAACAACAACAGCAACAGCAAAAATGCAACAGGAACCAGTACATGACAAAATTGGAGAGGAAACTGGGGATATATATGACACACTTTCAGAAATAAGTCAGACAACATAACTAGATATGCGGTGGATAGGAAATCACAGAGAAAGAGACGAGTGGAAAGACCAAGAAACCGGGGGTCGGTCAAGGATAAAGTCAGTTCAATCGGTGTCTCGGAGACAGAACTCAGGAAAAGAGAATAGAAACCGAAGGAGTGCACCTGTTTCGGAACTATGCTCCAAGCGGAGCCAGGCCGATGCAGGATGCTGATAACGATGATCCAAGAGTCAGCAGAAAGGGTTTTTCAATTAAAACACATTTTCAGAGAATGTTGCTTGTGTGATCTATCTCATTAGTTAAACATTGTCAACGGAAACCATTTCCAATGAAGAGTTTGTAAAAGAGTGTTTCGATGAAGCTGTGAAAGTGCTTTGTAATGAAAAGATAATAAGCTGTTATAGCAAATACGTTTATCTCGCGGAACTATCGGAAGACACGTAGATGGCATGACGGAATATGTAATAAGCTTAAAAGAGCGTGCGTTAAATGTCATAGCATTCTCCACTGTCTTATATGAGTTAACCCTTTACATCCTAAGCCTTAAAAAAGTTACAACATTTTCAACAGAGCAGGGAAATAATTACCTTCTACTCTCACACATATGCCAATTTATTTTTTAATAAAGAGATTTTAATCAGGTCAGGTCAGGTCATTATGTAACCAGTGACGTCGTTGGGACACACAAGAAGACATCCTCACAAACCCACGTTCTCTGTAGCCTCAGCGACAGTTCAATGTGTTCCGAGTGGCGATGGCGCTGTTACCCGTGCTCTGTGTTCTCTGTGCGTCAAAAGTCGACTTGATGCATGCTAGCGCCGATTCAATGTATTTTCACAACATTTTGACGTACATCCGCTGGATCGTTCACGCACAGCGGCAATGGTCACGTGCATTCAATGGAAATTTCCTGAGTACTTTTCTGACGTACTTGAAGAAGGTGAATTTTACAAAGGGACCGCGCCTCTTTTCTGAACAACTCTGGTATACAAGGTGTCACATGGATCTACTGCCCAGGAAATGCAGGCGTCTGGGGCAACGAAAGAGCTGATGCAGGGGCGGGACAAGCTGTGGTGAACGACGCGGTGATAGCGAGAGACAGGATTGAGTTGATAAGGGCAGTCATGGACAGTCTACAGAATTATGAAGAGACAGAAAATCGCAAAAATGCATATGTGCAGAGGATGATAGATTTGGGAGTGACTAAGGGAGAAGGGAGAAATTGTTCTGTCTGGAAAGATCCGAAGAACACGAAATCAACACCTGACTGGGACTCTGAGTATATATACGCTTAGCTGGCTGCTTGGAGGGAGAACGGAGCACTTATAGGAGTGTCCCCTGTGTGATGATGTTGGTTCCAAGAATCTAGAACCAATCTTTATAGTTATGACGTATTTCGTAATTGCATTTCGGTTACAAATTGTTGATGTTTAGTTCGTATGTAGCCGCGTAGCGCAGTGGTTAGCGCGCTAGTTTCGCATCTGAGTGGTCCTGTGTTCATTTCCCAGTTGAGGCGGTAATATTTTGTCAGATCGCAACTGCTCCCAGGTCGACCCAGCCTTAAATGGGTACCGGTTCAGTCCGAGAAGTAAAAGCGGCGAGGGAGAGGAGATGGCTACCGCCCTCATATAGCCGAGCCTTTGACATGTGAGATCGCTAACACCTCACACCCCTACGGCGGTAATGCTATGGGTTACTTTACTTGATTAGTACGTTCCAATAGAGAAAACTGCTTCCAACTTTGTTTTTGTTTCGTGAACATCATCACAATTTGGTTGGGCTACCTCCGCGTCCTTCTGTGGGTTTCTGTCATGCTGAATGGTGTATACAATTGAGTAGAAGCGTGTGGCCTCCATTCCTGTCCCCGATCACCTTGTGGGATACCTGATCGTAAGGAAAGGCTTCGGGAGAAAACACTAAGAAAATCTGCATCCTCTTCTGCCCTCAGTCGTCTTGACCATGTCATGCCACTGAACCACGGTAATTGAGGACGAGAGAGAGAGAGAGAGAAAGAGAGAGAGAGAGACAGAGACAGAGACAGAGACTAACATGCGCAACCCTGTTTCACTATAATCCAATTTACGCGCAAGACACTTTGTTTTAATGTCCCGTCCGTTACAGCACTGTCTACTATGGAAAGTACAACACGAGTGCCTTTGAAATTTGGTACATGGACCATTCGCACCCTCCATAGATCGTGTAGGGGACGGCGTGGGCTAGTGGTTAAGTAACACGGCTCACATCCTGAAGGTACTGGGTTCGCCTCTCACATCACAGCACCGGCCGTTACCCCGAGGAAGCAAACCCTTAGAAAATGCAGGAAGACGGAGACCTTTACATAAAATCTATGCCGAAGTAGGATGCACTGGGCCGACACGCGCAAAATAAAAACAGTCCAGCGCAAACCGCCTTGGAGAATTGAAAAATGAAGCGATTGTACAAACAAAAAAATACAAAAAGTAGATCGTGTGCAAAAACATCCTTCCCCCCGGTGGAAGGTGTTATATTTCCTTGTACTAGATTCTTGTTAGTCGACCTGTACTTCTACAGGGGCAGGTGTCCCTGTGCAGGTCCCAGCTCTAGTATGCGCTGGATGTAGCCGGGAGGAGGGTTTCCTTAGCGGGCTAGGCTTGAGCAGCTTAATACTCCGCTGCGTTGGAACAAGTGCTAACTGAGGGTGGTTTAACCGATGTGCGAGTCAACCTCAATAGACTCAAACACTTGAGCAAAGTAGACCCGCAGAATGTTTGGCGCCATCTATGCTGCTCTAAACAAACTACCTAACCATGGCCGGTGTTGTGCCATGTCACACAGTTAGTCGCCTCTTATGACATGCTCTTTGTGATGCAATGGTGCTATTCTTGTCATTGTCATACACAAAGACCCCGGCAGATAATTCCGATCTCAGATTGGCTTATTTAGCCATCTTTGAACTCATGCGAACTGTGAATGTTGACAGAATGGTCCTTATGAATTACGAAGTACGAATAAAAGCACTGTATGTGTATAACAGGGTTAACGTTAATTGTATATCCTAAGTCACGGTACCATTTAATATAATATATAACATGTCTATAGGTTACTCTCTATCTTAGGTCATGGTACCATTTAATATAATATATAACAGGGTTAACGTTAATGTTCTATCCTAATCTTCATTACCACTATCACTCCTTAACTCTCTATCCGTAACACCAACAATACTTTTAACACAGGTAAAACAAAGCATGTATTTTTCTCACACAAGTAAAACAATATGCACATCAATCAAATCACTATACTCATTCTATCATATTATACTGTTCATCAATTATTTAATTAATTCTAATGTCTCTCAAAAGGTTGGTTATGATCACTACTCTAACTGACTAAGATTACTTCTAAAGGTTCGTGCAAGTAGCACAGGTCTTACTCTAGTACTAAACGTTTTCAGGGTTCTCATCACGTGGTCGAAATCTAGCAATTGTTCTATTCACTGTCTATCTCTGTCCGTTGATATAAAGGATGTCTATCTACAATTTCTCAGTTCTCATTCACTGTCTATCTATCCTCTCAGCTTACTATAAATGGATGTCTACTGGACCTCTTGCCTCGTCTCTACATCAGGCAGTCGGTGACTGCATCTGTGCTCTGACTGCAGCTGTGCTCGTATCTGCGGCTGTGCTCGTGTCTGCGGCTGTGCTCGTGTCTACGACAGACGACAGGGGTTGTGTTACTGTGGTTGTCAGGACGAGGAAACCCACAAATCACAACGGTCGTCTTAGGACAACAACTTCGTGTTGCAGCAACTCGTCTCCGTCTGACGAGAAAGAAGTCAGGTCACTCGAGCAAGATGTTAGCGACGACGTCTCGAATAAAACATCACACAATGACAGATTCTTACATGTGTGTGGTCACTCGTTGCCTTTCAGTGTTGGTCTGCTTCAGTGGCTTCTAACTCTATGACTCTACTATTGTCAGTCACTGGCTAAGTTTCTGTAGCTTTTAACTATCTACTTGTTCTAGACTAAGTGCTACTCACTTCACTGTGTGGTAGGACACCCTTGCCTGCTGCTTCTGATCTTGTCCACTTCACTGTCTGGTAGGACACCCTTGCCTGCTGCTTCTGATCTGTCCACTACACTGTCTGGTAGGACACCCTTGCCTGCTGCTTCTGATCTGTCCACTATACTGTCTGGTAGGACACCCTTGCCTGCTGCTTCTGATCTGTCCACTATACTGTCTGGTAGGACACCCTTGCCTGCTGCTTCTGATTTGTCCACTATACTGTCTGGTAGGACACCCTTGCCTGCTGCTTCTGATCTGTCCACTATACTGTCTGGTAGGACACCCTTGCCTGCTGCTTCTGATCTGTCCACTATACTGTCTGGTAGGACACCCTTGCCTGCTGCTTCTGATCTGTCCACTATACTGTCTGGTAGGACACCCTTGCCTGCTGCTTCTGATCTGTCCACTATACTGTTTCACTCCAGCTTATATGCTCAGATTTTCCATCTTAAGGTAATGACTTCGCTTTCTTGAGTTCATTTCCCACCAACTTTATTTGAACTCGCGTGTCCCAAAGAAAGGCTGCATTATCTTCCAAACACTGACTGACCGCTTGTTGACGGGGATTCCCAGTTCAAACCGTGAGAATTCGACCTACATTGGTCGGCCAGCCCCAAACTTGCATTGTTTGATAGTTGAGGACCATGTCTCGTTCAATGAACTGAAACTCTCGGGCCGGGTTCTCAAGTTATGTTTGGGTACCACGAACGGTATTTTCAGGGCTTCCCTGGCTTTGGCTCGTTGTACCCCTGTAACTCTGTTACACATGCACTCAAGCAAGAAAATGTTTGTACCAAAGCGTGTAAGGTCACTGTCATCATGTCCCTCGTCGTGTCTTGTGTGAATTTAATCAAATCAAAGAGAACAATTCATCGCCAGATTCAATCATTCCGTCAAAACGTCGAGTCTGATTATGACAATCTTCTTTACTACTGTGATGTAGTCTGGTTAAGGCGAGAGAAAACGCTGAAACGTTCTTATGAACTGGAATGACAACCGGAATGAAAAACATAAAGAAAACAAAGACTTTGATACTTGGGGAAATTGACAAGAAACCTTGAATGCAGATAGAATTAAAAGATCAACTACTGGAACAGGTACATAGTTTCTCATATCAAGGTCACATAATAACGGAAGAAGTCAGCTGCTGTTGTTGTTGTTCAATGCCTATAATGAGCAGGATTACTCGTCTGTTCGTCCTAAAAAGGACGTTCAGTGGCGGGTTGTCGTAGTTTTCTCACATCCCGAGCGTGCTGATGAAAGTAGACCGGAATCCTCCAGGCGGCTGTGTTATGCTTGGCTTCATCTACGTGTCGCTCACTACTACGGGGATCATGTCGTACCATTATCTTGTAAACCAGGCTGTCGTAAAAAAAACCGTTTCCAGGAAGGATTGCTTGGAAGCCAAGCTGAGGGTCTTGTCCACTAGGTTTTTCATGAACCTGACTAACATATCTGATCAGTTTGTTTTGCCTGACCCTGACTAACATATCTGATCAGTTTGTTTTGCCTGACCCTGACTAACATATCTGATCAGTTTGTTTTGCCTGACCCTGACTAACATATCTGATCAGTTTGTTTTGCCTGACCCTGACTAACATATCTGATCAGTTTGTTTTGCCTGACCCTGACTAACATATCTGATCAGTTTGTTTTGCCTGACCCTGACTAACATATCTGATCAGTTTGTTTTGCCTGACCCTGACTAACATATCTGATCAGTTTGTTTTGCCTGACCCTGACTAACATATCTGATCAGTTTGTTTTGCCTGACCCTGACTAAAATATCTGATCAGTTTGTTTTGCCTGACCCTGACTAACATATCTGATCAGTTTATTTTGCCTGACCCTGACTAACATATCTGATCAGTTTGTTTTGCCTGACCCTGACTAACATATCTGATCAGTTTGTTTTGCCTGACCCTGACTAACATATCTGATCAGTTTGTTTTGCCTGACCCTGACTAACATATCTGATCAGTTTGTTTTGCCTGACCCTGACTAACATATCTGATCAGTTTGTTTTGCCTGACCCTGACTAACATATCTGATCAGTTTGTTTTACCTGACCCTGACTAACATATCTGATCAGTTTGTTTTGCCTGACCCTGACTAACATATCTGATCAGTTTGTTTTACCTGACCCTGACTAACATATCTGATCAGTTTGTTTTGCCTGACCCTGACTAACATATCTGATCAGTTTGTTTTGCCTGACCCTGACTAACATATCTGATCAGTTTGTTTCGCCTGACCCTGACTAACATATCTGATCAGTTTGTTTTGCCTGACCCTGACTAACATATCTGATCAGTTTGTTTTGCCTGACCCTGACTAACATATCTGATCAGTTTATTTTGCCTGACCCTGACTAACATATCTGATTAGTTTGTTTTGCCTGACTCTGACTAACATATCTGATCAGTTTGTTTGGCCTAACCCTAACATATCTGATTAGTTTGTTTTGCCTCCTCCTGACTAACATATCTGATCAGTTTGTTTTGCCTAACCCTGACTAACATATCTGATTAGTTTGTTTTGCCTCCTCCTGACTAACATATCTGATCAGTTTGTTTCGCCTGACCCTGACTAACATATCTGATCAGTTTGTTTTGCCTGACCCTGACTAACATATCTGATCAGTTTGTTTTGCCTGACCCTGACTAACATATCTGATCAGTTTGTTTTGCCTGACCCTGACTAACATATCTGATCAGTTTGTTTTGCCTGACCCTGACTAACATATCTGATCAGTTTGTTTTGCCTGACCCTGACTAACATATCTGATCAGTTTGTTTTGCCTGACCCTGACTAACATATCTGATCAGTTTGTTTTGCCTGACCCTGACTAACATATCTGATCAGTTTGTTTTGCCTGACCCTGACTAACATATCTGATCAGTTTGTTTTGCCTGACCCTGACTAACATATCTGAACAGTTTGTTTTGCCTAACCCTGACTAACATATCTGATTAGTTTGTTTTGCCTCCTCCTGACTAACATATCTGATCAGTTTGTTTTGCCTGACAAAACGTAAGTCTTCCCCCACAAGATGACAGATGTGAAAAAGAAATCAGAAAGATAAAAGGTATGACCAAGATGGTATTCAGCAACAAGCGACACATACTGACATCCAAACAAATAAATCAGAATTTGAAAATGAGAATTAATTGTTGGGTGTGATGTATACTCGTCCCTACTTTATGGCCCAGAAACATGGACACTGAATAACAAATTGGAAAATAATATTGAAGCCCTCGAAATGTGGTTATATAGAAGATCGGGTCGCATTTCTTGGAAAGAAAATTAAACAAATGTGGAGGTATTGAAAAAGTTGGGGTTGAAAAAAGAATTAATGACAGAAATCAGGGATAGACAGTTACGTTATTTTGATCCAATAACAAGACTTGTTGAATACTATATTAGAGGGTAGAGTAAAAGGTAGTCGTTCATAAGGCAGACATCGTTTTAAGTGGGTGCATAAGGTCAGGAGATAGACTGGAAAAAGCCTCACAGATTGCATTATTACGGTAAAAGAAATAGTGTACTGGAGATCCATTGCAGCCGACCTTCGATACGGAGATGAATTTTTAACTGATTTGTAATGAAAACCGAACTTTTCACGGGCATGTAGAATAGTCCGATCGAATATGTATTTTACTCTGTGAATCTGCTAGCTTGCGATTAGATTCGGCAGGGCAACATTTAAATTATCTGAATCTTAATTTACAGACTCAAGGACAACAGGTACACAACTTAACCGAAATGTAAAGGCTTTCCAGAATACACTAACAGTGTGGAAGAGTATCGTGCTTGAAGAACATACTACTTTCTTTGTAAGGGGAAGAGCAGAAGGCATGTCTTGTTAAACATATAATCTTTGCCG
Organism: Ariolimax columbianus; assembly: GCA_036924085.1. NCBI lineage: Eukaryota > Metazoa > Mollusca > Gastropoda > Stylommatophora > Arionidae > Ariolimax > Ariolimax columbianus. The sequence goes on from JAVGWX010000009.1 coordinate 42,035,251, forward strand.
ATGCCGTTAATGATTTTCACAGCCAGTCTCGTACAACGTTTCAAAGATTTTGCATCACAACAAACATTGTTAAAGTGTTTCTCAACACCTTTTGATGTTGACCCCCAGGGGAGATATAGGGGTGATACAAATGGAAATTAGCGAAGTGCAAGAGAAAGATATTCTAAGATCAAAGTAGAGGGACTCGAGGATACTGGACTTCTATATATCAAAATGGATGCACTTTCTCGTAGAATGTGAACATATGTGTGTAAACAATTTCTTTTCAAAACTGAAATGGACTCAATCCAAAAACATGAACATTTGAGGGACTGAGTGGTCTCGAGGCAAAACGTCAGCATCGGGTGCTGGAAGTCGCAGGTTCAATAACGGTGGATTTTTTTCCCGTGGACTTTCTAGTATTTCCCCGGATCTGTGGGTAGTAGAGATTGGACGCCCGTGTGCAGTGTAGCGCATGTTAAAAATCCCTTCGTAGTTGGAAATCGAAAAGAGTAGGCTTAACGGCCGTTGCCTGGCAAAATTCAAAATTATGTTAAAAATCGACTGTCTATTACGGGATCCTCGCCGGTGCTATGGAGTTCGTGTATTGTACTGAGATTCTCCAAAAATACGGAGACGAACAGAGCACTTATGGATTAAACCATGTGCAATGATTCTTCGACTTAACTAAACTAAACATGAATTCGGTTAACTGATAAAACCAGTGGTCTCGATGTAAGGTGTTCTTCTCGGGTGCTGTAGATCGCGGGTTCAAATCACAGTGGAGACCGGGATTTTTTCACTTGGATCATCCAGTAAAAATGTCCCCTGATCTTTGAGTAGTGAGATCAGACACCCGTGTGCAGTGGTGCGAACGTTGCAAATTCCTTGGCAGTTGGAAATTGAAAAGAGTAGGCTTAACGACCTCTGCTCTTGCAAAATTCAATTTAAAAATCTACTCAAATTATTCTGGGAATTCTCGCTCCAACAGAGAATATGTCGCACAATGTTGTTGTTCGTCCATCGTAATCGATGGGGACCACTTTGTTAGCATTCACTGTAAACTGTTCTCATGTCAGCATTCACTGTAAACTGTTCTCATGTCAGCATTCACTGTAAACTGTTCTTTGTCAGCATTCACTGTAAACTGTTCTCATGTCAGCATTCACTGTAAACTGTTCTCATGTCAGCATTCACTGTAAACTGTTCACATGTCAGCATTCACTGTAAACTGTTCTCATGTCAGCATTCACTGTAAACTGTTCACATGTCAGCATTCACTGTAAACTGTTCTTATGTCAGCATTCACCGTAAACTGTTCTCATGTCAGCATTCACTGTAAATCGTTCTCATGAGTTTGAAGATGGCTAAATAAGCCAATCTGACCCTTTAATTGTCTGCTGCACTTTGTACAGAGAAGTAGTACACCTCCTTCCACCAGGGTTGAAGAAGGGTTGATATGAGTTGATGAAGTGATCGTCTCTGGATGGCCTCATCTATTCTTGATGCCTCATGTCTCTGAACAGCAATAGTGTTGCGTCAGTCTGTGCGATTGGGGGCGATTCTCTCCCAGTCATCGTGGTTAATACCGCACTGGATCAGTGATCTCTTTAGTGTGTCCTTGTAGCTTTTCCAAGGCCCACCGCTTGCTCTCTGGTAATTTTGGAGTTCACCATAGAGAAGCTCTTTTTGTAGGCGTTGATCCGACATGCATACCACATGGCCAGCTCATCTCAGCTGTGCTGCACATATCATGGTGTAAATATTGGACATGACCGATCGCGCTAACACATCTGTATTTGGCACCCTGTCCTACCATCTAATCTTCAGCAGTTTCAGCAGACAGTGCACGTGGAAGTGATTTAATTTCCTGACATGGCGACTATAGATGGTCCAGGTTTCACGTGCATATGAAAGGGTAGGTAGAACAATTGCAGCGTAGACCTTTACTTTTGTTTGAGTCCTGATCCGTCGCCTATCCCACACCTTAGTATGAAGTCTACCAAATGTTTGAGTCCTGATCCCTCGCCTATCCCACGCCTCAGTATGAAGTCTACCAAATGTTTGAGTCCTGATCCCTCGCCTATCCCACGCCTTAGTATGAAGTCTACCAAATGTTTGAGTCCTGATCCCTCGCCTATCCCACGCCTTAGTATGAAGTCTATCAAATGTTTGAGTCCTGATCCCTCGCCTATCCCACGCCTTAGTATGAAGTCTACCAAATGTTTGAGTCCTGATCCCTCGCCTATCCCACGCCTCAGTATGAAGTCTACCAAATGTTTGAGTCCTGATCCCTCGCCTATCCCACGCCTTAGTATGAAGTCTATCAAATGTTTGAGTCCTGATCCCTCGCCTATCCCACGCCTTAGTATGAAGTCTACCAGATGCCACACTTGCCCTATGTATTCTTATATTCACCTCATCATCTATGTGAATGACTTGGTATAAAGTACTGCCAAGGTACGTGAATTTGTTAACATTTTTTTAAAACAGTGGCCGTGTACCTTGATTGAAAGCTATGAACAGGCAATATATGGCGCCGGTTGATGTAAGACCTCTGTTTTTGTGATTGAGATGGTGAGGCCAACGTTTTCACAAGCTGTGGCGAACGGATCCATACATTCTTGCATGTCAACCTCAGTATTAGAATTTAAGGCACAGTCATCCGCATAAAAAAAAAATCACGTATTGTTACTTTGTGGATTTTGGTTTTGACCTTGAACCTTCTCAGATTGAGTAGCCCGCCGTCAGTGCGGTAATGAAGTCCAACTCCGACGTCGCAATTGCTGTAGGCATTCCACAACATGGCAGAAAACATCAAACTGAAAAGAGCCGTGTCCAGCACACATCCCTGCTTTACACCGTTAGTAACACTAAAAGGGGCAGAGTAGTTTTCCTAATCAAAGACTTTTTTTGTTCAGGCCAGCAGTCTTACGCGTTTCTTTAGGAATGCTTATTGTTTGACAATATTGAATTTCCTTCACCACAACAAAAGATTCACGCTCAGTGACTGAAATTAATTTGATTATTTATGACCCATCTGATCACTCTCAGCTCAAAAGCAGAGAAGTGAATACAGAGCATGGACAAGATTGTTCGAGTATACATTGACAGTGACGTTTGATTGTTCAGACAACAGCCAAGCGAAATTCAACAACATTGTTACATTTAATTAATAATTCTGTGTTGATTATATGTGACGTGTAGTGTGTTCCCGCTCTGTCCCTGGTTCGCGTACACCATCGCAATTTGCTAGGAATGTCCCTGCTGTCTCATTTTGGTTTCAGGTAGGCCAACCTTTGTACGTATGTTACCATTGAGTGGAGGCCAGCTCCATGTCTGCCCCCACTGCCTTGTGGGATGCATGATCGTTAGAAAGACTTTGGAATAAAACCCTAAGAAAATCTGCATCCTCTTCTGCCCCCATGTGTCTTGACCATGTCTTGCCACTGAATAAGGGTAGCTGAGGACGACCGAGTGAGGCTGACGTGCGCAACTCTCCTTCACTATAATCAAAGACGAGAGAGTGAGGCTGACGTGCGCAACTCTCCTTCACTATAATTAAAGGCGAGCGAGGCTGACGTGCGAACTCTCCTTCACTATAATCAAAGACGAGAGAGTGAGGCTGACGTGCGCAACTCTCCTTCACTATAATCAAAGATGAGCGAGGCTGACATGCGCAACTCTCCTTCACTATAATCAAAGACGAGAGAGTGAGGCTGACGTGAGCAACTCTCCTTCACTATAATCAAAGACGAGAGACGAAGGCTGACGTACGCAACTCTCCTTCACTATAATCAAAGACGAGATTGAGGCTGACGTGAGCAACTCTCCTTCACTATAATCACAGACGAGAGAGTGAGGCTGACGTGCGCAACTCTTCTTCACTATAATCAAAGACGAGTGAGGCTGACGTGCGCAACTCTCCTTCACTATAATCAAAGACGAGTGAGGCTGACGTGCGCAACTCTCCTTCACTATAATCAAAGACGAGAGAGTGAGGCTGACGTGCGCAACTCTTCTTCACTATAATCAAAGACGAGAGAGTTAGGCTGACGTGCGCAACTCTTCTTCGCTATAATCAAAGACGAGAGAGTTAGGCTGACGTGCGCAACTCTCCTTCGCTATAATCAAAGACGAGTGAGGCTGACGTGCGCAACTCTCCTTCACTATAATCAAAGACGAGAGAGTTAGGCTGACGTGCGCAACTCTTCTTCACTAAAATCAAAGACGAGAGAGTTAGGCTGACGTGCGCAACTCTCCTTCGCTATAATCAAAGACGAGAGGGTTAGGCTGACGTGTGCAACTCTCCTTCACTATAATCAAAGACGTGAGAGTTAGGCTGACGTGCGCAACTCTCCTTCACTATAATCAAAGACGAGCGAGTGAGGCTGACGTGAGCAACTCTCCTTCACTATAATCAAAGACGAGAGAGTTAGGCTGACGTGCGCAACTCTCCTTCACTATAATCAAAGACGAGAGAGTGAGGCTGACGTGAGCAACTCTCCTTCACTATAATCAAAGACGAGAGAGTTAGGCTGACGTGCGCAACTCTCCTTCACTATAATCAAAGACGAGAGAGTTAGGCTGACGTGTGCAACTCTCCTTCACTATAATCAAAGACGAGAGAGTTATGCTGACGTGCGCAACTCTCCTTCGCTATAATCAAAGACGAGAGAGTTAGGTTGACGTGCGCAACACTCCTTCACTATAATCAAAGACGAGCGAGGCTGACGTGCGCAACTCTCCTTCACTATAATCAAAGACGAGAGAGTTAGGCTGACGTGCGCAACTCTCCTTCACTATAATCAAAGACGAGCGAGGCTGACGTGCGCACTATCATTCACTATAATCAAAGACGAATGTAGCACACACCACTGTTTGCCCTGGCCGTTATTCTAACTTAGAACATTTTCACACTCATCCACATCATCATGACCATACTCAGTAAATGACATATTACACAGCAGGTGGCATATTTATTATATCATACTCATATCATAGAATGAGTAGAGAAATTACAAACATACTATCTACATTCAGTTTCTCTCTATCTCTCTCTCTCTCTCTCTCTCACTCTCCATCCCTCTATCTAGCCTCTCTCTCTCCAGCCTCTCGAGCTAAACTTTGTCTCGAGTTATAAATCCTCAAGCAAGGCCAGAGCTTGACCAATCGATCTCAGGTGATGGCCATCTTCAGTCCCATTGGAACGAAACACTTTGCACACCTGTCAGTCATTCTCTCGCAGCAAGCCCCGCTGCCAATTTCGTCTGTCAATCAATCTCCCTCTACCAAAATCAGAAGGCCAGTGGTCAGTTTCTACATGTCCACATTCCTTAACCCAACTCTGTTCTCCTTTGCTGAGACGGTGAGTGACATTGACATGCATTCAGGTAGCTTTAAGCTTTAACATGTTCAGGCATCCTAAACTCCCCTTGCTCCGGCGGGAACTGTTACACGAGCGAGACTGACGTGCGCAACTCCTCTTCACTATAATCAAAGACGAGAGAGTGAGGCTGACGTGAGCAACTCTCCTTCACTATAATCAAAGACGAGAGAGTGAGGCTGACGTGCGCAACTCTCCTTCACTATAATCAAAGACGAGAGAGTGAGGCTGACGTGCGCAACTCTCCTTCACTATAATCAAAGACGAGAGAGTGAGGCTGACGTGCGCAACTCTCCTTCACTATAATCAAAGACGAGCGAGACTGACTTGCGCAACTCTCCTTCATTATAATCAAAGACGAGAGAGTTAGGCTGACTTGCGCAACTTTCCTTCACTATAATCAAGGACGAGAGAGTGAGGCTGACGTGCGCAACTCTCCTTCACTATAATCAAAGACGAGCGAGTGAGGCTGACGTGAGCAACTCTCCTTCACTATAATCAAAGACGAGAGACGAAGGCTGACGTACGCAACTCTCCTTCACTATAATCAAAGACGAGATTGAGGCTGACGTGAGCAACTCTCCTTCACTATAATCAAAGACGAGAGACGAAGGCTGACGTACGCAACTCTCCTTCACTATAATCAAAGACGAGATTGAGGCTGACGTGAGCAACTCTCCTTCACTATAATCACAGACGAGAGAGTGAGGCTGACGTGCGCAACTCTTCTTCACTATAATCAAAGACGAGTGAGGCTGACGTGCGCAACTCTCCTTCACTATAATCAAAGACGAGAGAGTGAGGCTGACGTGCGCAACTCTTCTTCACTATAATCAAAGACGAGAGAGTTAGGCTGACGTGCGCAACTCTCCTTCGCTATAATCAAAGACGAGAGGGTTAGGCTGACGTGTGCAACTCTCCTTCACTATAATCAAAGACGTGAGAGTTAGGCTGACGTGCGCAACTCTCCTTCACTATAATCAAAGACGAGCGAGTGAGGCTGACGTGAGCAACTCTCCTTCACTATAATCAAAGACGAGAGAGTTAGGCTGACGTGCGCAACTCTCCTTCACTATAATCAAAGACGAGAGAGTGAGGCTGACGTGAGCAACTCTCCTTCACTATAATCAAAGACGAGAGAGTTAGGCTGACGTGCGCAACTCTCCTTCACTATAATCAAAGACGAGAGAGTTAGGCTGACGTGTGCAACTCTCCTTCACTATAATCAAAGACGAGAGAGTTATGCTGACGTGCGCAACTCTCCTTCGCTATAATCAAAGACGAGAGAGTTAGGTTGACGTGCGCAACACTCCTTCACTATAATCAAAGACGAGCGAGGCTGACGTGCGCAACTCTCCTTCACTATAATCAAAGACGAGAGAGTTAGGCTGACGTGCGCAACTCTCCTTCACTATAATCAAAGATGAGCGAGGCTGACATGCGCAACTCTCCTTCACTATAATCAAAGACGAGAGAGTGAGGCTGACGTGAGCAACTCTCCTTCACTATAATCAAAGACGAGAGACGAAGGCTGACGTACGCAACTCTCCTTCACTATAATCAAAGACGAGATTGAGGCTGACGTGAGCAACTCTCCTTCACTATAATCACAGACGAGAGAGTGAGGCTGACGTGCGCAACTCTTCTTCACTATAATCAAAGACGAGTGAGGCTGACGTGCGCAACTCTCCTTCACTATAATCAAAGACGAGTGAGGCTGACGTGCGCAACTCTCCTTCACTATAATCAAAGACGAGAGAGTGAGGCTGACGTGCGCAACTCTTCTTCACTATAATCAAAGACGAGAGAGTTAGGCTGACGTGCGCAACTCTTCTTCGCTATAATCAAAGACGAGAGAGTTAGGCTGACGTGCGCAACTCTCCTTCGCTATAATCAAAGACGAGTGAGGCTGACGTGCGCAACTCTCCTTCACTATAATCAAAGACGAGAGAGTTAGGCTGACGTGCGCAACTCTTCTTCACTAAAATCAAAGACGAGAGAGTTAGGCTGACGTGCGCAACTCTCCTTCGCTATAATCAAAGACGAGAGGGTTAGGCTGACGTGTGCAACTCTCCTTCACTATAATCAAAGACGTGAGAGTTAGGCTGACGTGCGCAACTCTCCTTCACTATAATCAAAGACGAGCGAGTGAGGCTGACGTGAGCAACTCTCCTTCACTATAATCAAAGACGAGAGAGTTAGGCTGACGTGCGCAACTCTCCTTCACTATAATCAAAGACGAGAGAGTGAGGCTGACGTGAGCAACTCTCCTTCACTATAATCAAAGACGAGAGAGTTAGGCTGACGTGCGCAACTCTCCTTCACTATAATCAAAGACGAGAGAGTTAGGCTGACGTGTGCAACTCTCCTTCACTATAATCAAAGACGAGAGAGTTATGCTGACGTGCGCAACTCTCCTTCGCTATAATCAAAGACGAGAGAGTTAGGTTGACGTGCGCAACACTCCTTCACTATAATCAAAGACGAGCGAGGCTGACGTGCGCAACTCTCCTTCACTATAATCAAAGACGAGAGAGTTAGGCTGACGTGCGCAACTCTCCTTCACTATAATCAAAGACGAGCGAGGCTGACGTGCGCACTATCATTCACTATAATCAAAGACGAATGTAGCACACACCACTGTTTGCCCTGGCCGTTATTCTAACTTAGAACATTTTCACACTCATCCACATCATCATGACCATACTCAGTAAATGACATATTACACAGCAGGTGGCATATTTATTATATCATACTCATATCATAGAATGAGTAGAGAAATTACAAACATACTATCTACATTCAGTTTCTCTCTATCTCTCTCTCTCTCTCTCTCTCACTCTCCATCCCTCTATCTAGCCTCTCTCTCTCCAGCCTCTCGAGCTAAACTTTGTCTCGAGTTATAAATCCTCAAGCAAGGCCAGAGCTTGACCAATCGATCTCAGGTGATGGCCATCTTCAGTCCCATTGGAACGAAACACTTTGCACACCTGTCAGTCATTCTCTCGCAGCAAGCCCCGCTGCCAATTTCGTCTGTCAATCAATCTCCCTCTACCAAAATCAGAAGGCCAGTGGTCAGTTTCTACATGTCCACATTCCTTAACCCAACTCTGTTCTCCTTTGCTGAGACGGTGAGTGACATTGACATGCATTCAGGTAGCTTTAAGCTTTAACATGTTCAGGCATCCTAAACTCCCCTTGCTCCGGCGGGAACTGTTACACGAGCGAGACTGACGTGCGCAACTCCTCTTCACTATAATCAAAGACGAGAGAGTGAGGCTGACGTGAGCAACTCTCCTTCACTATAATCAAAGACGAGAGAGTGAGGCTGACGTGCGCAACTCTCCTTCACTATAATCAAAGACGAGAGAGTGAGGCTGACGTGCGCAACTCTCCTTCACTATAATCAAAGACGAGAGAGTGAGGCTGACGTGCGCAACTCTCCTTCACTATAATCAAAGACGAGCGAGACTGACTTGCGCAACTCTCCTTCATTATAATCAAAGACGAGAGAGTTAGGCTGACTTGCGCAACTTTCCTTCACTATAATCAAGGACGAGAGAGTGAGGCTGACGTGCGCAACTCTCCTTCACTATAATCAAAGACGAGCGAGTGAGGCTGACGTGAGCAACTCTCCTTCACTATAATCAAAGACGAGAGACGAAGGCTGACGTACGCAACTCTCCTTCACTATAATCAAAGACGAGATTGAGGCTGACGTGAGCAACTCTCCTTCACTATAATCAAAGACGAGAGACGAAGGCTGACGTACGCAACTCTCCTTCACTATAATCAAAGACGAGATTGAGGCTGACGTGAGCAACTCTCCTTCACTATAATCACAGACGAGAGAGTGAGGCTGACGTGCGCAACTCTTCTTCACTATAATCAAAGACGAGTGAGGCTGACGTGCGCAACTCTCCTTCACTATAATCAAAGACGAGAGAGTGAGGCTGACGTGCGCAACTCTTCTTCACTATAATCAAAGACGAGAGAGTTAGGCTGACGTGCGCAACTCTCCTTCGCTATAATCAAAGACGAGAGGGTTAGGCTGACGTGTGCAACTCTCCTTCACTATAATCAAAGACGTGAGAGTTAGGCTGACGTGCGCAACTCTCCTTCACTATAATCAAAGACGAGCGAGTGAGGCTGACGTGAGCAACTCTCCTTCACTATAATCAAAGACGAGAGAGTTAGGCTGACGTGCGCAACTCTCCTTCACTATAATCAAAGACGAGAGAGTGAGGCTGACGTGAGCAACTCTCCTTCACTATAATCAAAGACGAGAGAGTTAGGCTGACGTGCGCAACTCTCCTTCACTATAATCAAAGACGAGAGAGTTAGGCTGACGTGTGCAACTCTCCTTCACTATAATCAAAGACGAGAGAGTTATGCTGACGTGCGCAACTCTCCTTCGCTATAATCAAAGACGAGAGAGTTAGGTTGACGTGCGCAACACTCCTTCACTATAATCAAAGACGAGCGAGGCTGACGTGCGCAACTCTCCTTCACTATAATCAAAGACGAGAGAGTTAGGCTGACGTGCGCAACTCTCCTTCACTATAATCAAAGACGAGCGAGGCTGACGTGCGCACTATCATTCACTATAATCAAAGACGAATGTAGCACACACCACTGTTTGCCCTGGCCGTTATTCTAACTTAGAACATTTTCACACTCATCCACATCATCATGACCATACTCAGTAAATGACATATTACACAGCAGGTGGCATATTTATTATATCATACTCATATCATAGAATGAGTAGAGAAATTACAAACATACTATCTACATTCAGTTTCTCTCTATCTCTCTCTCTCTCTCTCTCTCACTCTCCATCCCTCTATCTAGCCTCTCTCTCTCCAGCCTCTCGAGCTAAACTTTGTCTCGAGTTATAAATCCTCAAGCAAGGCCAGAGCTTGACCAATCGATCTCAGGTGATGGCCATCTTCAGTCCCATTGGAACGAAACACTTTGCACACCTGTCAGTCATTCTCTCGCAGCAAGCCCCGCTGCCAATTTCGTCTGTCAATCAATCTCCCTCTACCAAAATCAGAAGGCCAGTGGTCAGTTTCTACATGTCCACATTCCTTAACCCAACTCTGTTCTCCTTTGCTGAGACGGTGAGTGACATTGACATGCATTCAGGTAGCTTTAAGCTTTAACATGTTCAGGCATCCTAAACTCCCCTTGCTCCGGCGGGAACTGTTACACGAGCGAGACTGACGTGCGCAACTCCTCTTCACTATAATCAAAGACGAGAGAGTGAGGCTGACGTGAGCAACTCTCCTTCACTATAATCAAAGACGAGAGAGTGAGGCTGACGTGCGCAACTCTCCTTCACTATAATCAAAGACGAGAGAGTGAGGCTGACGTGCGCAACTCTCCTTCACTATAATCAAAGACGAGAGAGTGAGGCTGACGTGCGCAACTCTCCTTCACTATAATCAAAGACGAGCGAGACTGACTTGCGCAACTCTCCTTCATTATAATCAAAGACGAGAGAGTTAGGCTGACTTGCGCAACTTTCCTTCACTATAATCAAGGACGAGAGAGTGAGGCTGACGTGCGCAACTCTCCTTCACTATAATCAAAGACGAGCGAGTGAGGCTGACGTGAGCAACTCTCCTTCACTATAATCAAAGACGAGAGACGAAGGCTGACGTACGCAACTCTCCTTCACTATAATCAAAGACGAGATTGAGGCTGACGTGAGCAACTCTCCTTCACTATAATCAAAGACGAGAGACGAAGGCTGACGTACGCAACTCTCCTTCACTATAATCAAAGACGAGATTGAGGCTGACGTGAGCAACTCTCCTTCACTATAATCACAGACGAGAGAGTGAGGCTGACGTGCGCAACTCTTCTTCACTATAATCAAAGACGAGTGAGGCTGACGTGCGCAACTCTCCTTCACTATAATCAAAGACGAGAGAGTGAGGCTGACGTGCGCAACTCTTCTTCACTATAATCAAAGACGAGAGAGTTAGGCTGACGTGCGCAACTCTTCTTCGCTATAATCAAAGACGAGAGAGTTAGGCTGACGTGCGCAACTCTCCTTCGCTATAATCAAAGACGAGTGAGGCTGACGTGCGCAACTCTCCTTCACTATAATCAAAGATGAGCGAGGCTGACATGCGCAACTCTCCTTCACTATAATCAAAGACGAGCGAGTGAGGCTGACGTGAGCAACTTTCCTTCACTATAATCAAAGACGAGAGACGAAGGCTGACGTACGCAACTCTCCTTCACTATAATCAAAGACGAGATTGAGGCTGACGTGAGCAACTCTCCTTTACTATAATCACAGACGAGAGAGTGAGGCTGACGTGCGCAACTCTTCTTCACTATAATCAAAGACGAGTGAGGCTGACGTGCGCAACTCTCCTTCACTATAATCAAAGACGAGAGAGTGAGGCTGACGTGCGCAACTCTTCTTCACTATAATCAAAGACGAGAGAGTTAGGCTGACGTGCGCAACTCTCCTTCACTATAATCAAAGACGAGAGAGTTAGGCTGACGTGCGCAACTCTCCTTCGCTATAATCAAAGACGAGTGAGGCTGACGTGCGCAACTCTCCTTCACTATAATCAAAGACGAGAGAGTTAGGCTGACGTGCGCAACTCTTCTTCACTAAAATCAAAGACGAGAGAGTTAGGCTGACGTGCGCAACTCTCCTTCGCTATAATCAAAGACGAGAGGGTTTGGCTGACGTGCGCAACTCTTCTTCACTATAATCAAAGACGAGAGAGTTAGGCTGACGTGCGCAACTCTCCTTCGCTATAATCAAAGACGAGAGGGTTAGGCTGACGTGCGCAACTCTCCTTCACTATAATCAAAGACGAGCGAGTGAGGCTGACGTGAGCAACTCTCCTTCACTATAATCAAAGACGAGAGAGTTAGGCTGACGTGCGCAACTCTCCTTCACTATAATCAAAGACGAGAGAGTGAGGCTGACGTGAGCAACTCTCCTTCACTATAATCAAAGACGAGAGAGTTAGGCTGACGTGCGCAAGTTTCCTTCACTATAATCAAAGACGAGAGAGTTAGGCTGACGTGTGCAACTCTCCTTCACTATAATCAAAGACGAGAGAGTTATGCTGACGTGCGCAACTCTCCTTCGCTATAATCAAAGACGAGAGAGTTAGGTTGACGTGCGCAACACTCCTTCACTATAATCAAAGACGAGCGAGTGAGGCTGACGTGAGCAACTCTCCTTCACTATAATCAAAGACGAGAGACGAAGGCTGACGTACGCAACTCTCCTTCACTATAATCAAAGACGAGATTGAGGCTGACGTGAGCAACTCTCCTTCACTATAATCACAGACGAGAGAGTGAGGCTGACGTGCGCAACTCTTCTTCACTATAATCAAAGACGAGTGAGGCTGACGTGCGCAACTCTCCTTCACTATAATCAAAGACGAGAGAGTTAGGCTGACGTGCGCAACTCTCCTTCACTATAATCAAAGACGAGAGAGTGAGGCTGACGTGAGCAACTCTCCTTCACTATAATCAAAGACGAGAGAGTTAGGCTGACGTGCGCAACTCTCCTTCACTATAATCAAAGACGAGAGAGTTAGGCTGACGTGTGCAACTCTCCTTCACTATAATCAAAGACGAGAGAGTTATGCTGACGTGCGCAACTCTCCTTCGCTATAATCAAAGACGAGAGAGTTAGGTTGACGTGCGCAACACTCCTTCACTATAATCAAAGACGAGCGAGTGAGGCTGACGTGAGCAACTCTCCTTCACTATAATCAAAGACGAGAGACGAAGGCTGACGTACGCAACTCTCCTTCACTATAATCAAAGACGAGATTGAGGCTGACGTGAGCAACTCTCCTTCACTATAATCACAGACGAGAGAGTGAGGCTGACGTGCGCAACTCTTCTTCACTATAATCAAAGACGAGTGAGGCTGACGTGCGCAACTCTCCTTCACTATAATCAAAGACGAGAGAGTGAGGCTGACGTGCGCAACTCTTCTTCACTATAATCAAAGACGAGAGAGTTAGGCTGACGTGCGCAACTCTTCTTCGCTATAATCAAAGACGAGAGAGTTAGGCTGACGTGCGCAACTCTTCTTCGCTATAATCAAAGACGAGTGAGGCTGACGTGCGCAACTCTCCTTCACTATAATCAAAGACGAGAGAGTTAGGCTGACGTGCGCAACTCTTCTTCACTAAAATCAAAGACGAGAGAGTTAGGCTGACGTGCGCAACTCTCCTTCGCTATAATCAAAGACGAGATGGTTTGGCTGACGTGCGCAACTCTTCTTCACTATAATCGAAGACGAGAGAGTTAGGCTGACGTGCGCAACTCTCCTTCGCTATAATCAAAGACGAGAGGGTTAGGCTGACGTGTGCAACTCTCCTTCACTATAATCAAAGACGTGAGAGTTAGGCTGACGTGCGCAACTCTCCTTCACTATAATCAAAGACGAGCGAGTGAGGCTGACGTGAGCAACTCTCCTTCACTATAATCAAAGACGAGAGAGTTAGGCTGACGTGCGCAACTCTCCTTCACTATAATCAAAGACGAGAGAGTGAGGCTGACGTGAGCAACTCTCCTTCACTATAATCAAAGACGAGAGAGTTAGGCTGACGTGCGCAACTCTCCTTCACTATAATCAAAGACGAGAGAGTTAGGCTGACGTGTGCAACTCTCCTTCACTATAATCAAAGACGAGAGAGTTATGCTGACGTGCGCAACTCTCCTTCGCTATAATCAAAGACGAGAGAGTTAGGTTGACGTGCGCAACACTCCTTCACTATAATCAAAGACGAGCGAGGCTGACGTGCGCAACTCTCCTTCACTATAATCAAAGACGAGAGAGTTAGGCTGACGTGCGCAACTCTCCTTCACTATAATCAAAGACGAGCGAGGCTGACGTGCGCACTCTCATTCACTATAATCAAAGACGAATGTAGCACACACCACTGTTTTCCCTGGCCGTTATTCTAACTTAGAACATTTTCACACTCATCCACATCATCATGACCATACTCAGTAAATTACATATTACACAGCAGGTGGCATATTTATTATATCATACTCATATCATAGAATGAGTAGAGAAATTACAAACATACTATCTACATTCAGTTTCTCTCTCTCTCTCTCTCTCTCTCTCTCTCTCTCACTCTCCATCCCTCTATCTAGCCTCTCTCTCTCCAGCCTCTCGAGCTAAACTTTGTCTCGAGTTATAAATCCTCAAGCAAGGCCAGAGCTTGACCAATCGATCTCAGGTGATGGCCATCTTCAGTCCCATTGAAACGAAACACTTTGCACACCTGTCAGTCATTCTCTCGCAGCAAGCCCCGCTGCCAATTTCGTCTGTCAATCAATCTCCCTCTACCAAAATCAGAAGGCCAGTGGTCAGTTTCTACATGTCCACATTCCTTAACCCAACTCTGTTCTCCTTTGCTGAGACGGTGAGTGACATTGACATGCATTCAGGTAGCTTTAAGCTTTAACATGTTCAGGCATCCTAAACTCCCCTTGCTCCGGCGGGAACTGTTACACGAGCGAGACTGACGTGCGCAACTCCTCTTCACTATAATCAAAGACGAGAGAGTGAGGCTGACTTGCGCAACTTTCCTTCACTATAATCAAGGACGAGAGAGTGAGGCTGACGTGCGCAACTCTCCTTCACTATAATCAAAGACGAGCGAGTGAGGCTGACGTGAGCAACTCTCCTTCACTATAATCAAAGACGAGAGACGAAGGCTGACGTACGCAACTCTCCTTCACTATAATCAAAGACGAGATTGAGGCTGACGTGAGCAACTCTCCTTCACTATAATCACAGACGAGAGAGTGAGGCTGACGTGCGCAACTCTCCTTCACTATAATCAAAGACGAGCGAGACTGACTTGCGCAACTCTCCTTCATTATAATCAAAGACGAGAGAGTTAGGCTGACTTGCGCAACTTTCCTTCACTATAATCAAGGACGAGAGAGTGAGGCTGACGTGCGCAACTCTCCTTCACTATAATCAAAGACGAGCGAGTGAGGCTGACGTGAGCAACTCTCCTTCACTATAATCAAAGACGAGAGACGAAGGCTGACGTACGCAACTCTCCTTCACTATAATCAAAGACGAGATTGAGGCTGACGTGAGCAACTCTCCTTCACTATAATCACAGACGAGAGAGTGAGGCTGACGTGCGCAACTCTTCTTCGCTATAATCAAAGACGAGTGAGGCTGACGTGCGCAACTCTCCTTCACTATAATCAAAGACGAGAGAGTGAGGCTGACGTGCGCAACTCTCCTTCACTATAATCAAAGACGAGCGAGTGAGGCTGACGTGAGCAACTATCCTTCACTATAATCAAAGACGAGAGAGTTAGGCTGACGTGCGCAACTCTCCTTCACTATAATCAAAGACGAGAGAGTGAGGCTCACGTGAGCAACTCTCCTTCAATATAATCAAAGACGAGAGAGCGGCTGACGTGCGAAACTCTTCTTCACTTTAATCAAAGACGAGAGAGTTAGGCTGACGTGAGCAACACTCCTTCACTATAATGAAATTCACGCGCAAGTCACCTTGTCAGGAAACTTTTCACGAACGTAACTGTCTAAGATGAAGAAAAAAACAAACAAAGACAGTGCTCTTGATATTTGGTTAATGGAATATTCGTACCCTCATGGATCGGGCAGAAGCTAAAAAACATGAGAGAAGATCAGCTCTGATTGCCAAAGAGCTTGACAGATACAAAAATGACATAGCAGCTCTAAGTGAGACTCGCTGGACAGAAGAGGACCAACTTACAGAAATTGGTGAGACTCGCTGGACAGAAGAGGACCAACTTACAGAAATTGGTGAGACTCGCTGGACAGAAGAGGGCCAACTTACATATGCCGGCTATACTTTTGTTTTTCTGGAAAGGTCGTGAAGTCGAAGACCGGCATGAGTCGGGTGTTGGCTTTGCTATAAAATCAAGCTTTTTTAGTGGTCTCCCCCAGTGCTCCAAATGGGATTTATGACCGTCTAATGGAAACAAACGAGCCTTCATCATCAATGTATATGCCCCTACTATGAGTAACTTAGAAGACACCAAGGAAAAGTTCTACCATGATTTGGAGACACTATTCGATGCTGTATCAAAGAAAAATAATTTGGTCATTTTTGTGACTTCAATGCTCGAGTGGGTGCTGACTTTGTTTCAATAGAAAAGGGTGATTGACATGAATAGCATCGGTAGCTGCAGTAGTAACGGACATCTAATCTTGAAGACGTGTGCGGCGAACAAACTTCTGATTACCAATACAGTGTTTCGTCTCCCTGTCCGCAATAAAACTGCTTGGCCAAGGTCAATGCACTGGCACCTGATTGATTATGTCATTGTTCGCAGACGGGATCGCCAGGATGTACGTGTGACAAAGGTTATGTATGGAGCAGTCGGGATCGCCAGGATGTACGTGTGACAAAGGTTATATGTGGAGCAGACGGGATCGGCAGGATGTACGTGTGACAAAGGTTATGTGTGGAGCAGACGGGATCGCCAGGATATACGTGTGACAAAGGTTATGTTTGGAGCAGACGGGATCGCCAGGATATACGTGTGACAAAGGCTATGTGTGGAGCAGACGGGATCGCCAGGATATACGTGTGACAAAGGCTATGTGTGGAGCAGACGGGATCGCCAGGATATACGTGTGACAAAGGTTATGTGTTGAGCAGACGGGATCGCCAGGATGTACGTGAGACAAAGGTTATGTGTGGAGCAGATGGGATCGCCAGGATGTACGTGAGACAAAGGTTATGTGTGGAGCAGATTGCTGGATGGACCACAGACTGGTGATTTCTAAAATGAACTTCCGTATCCAATCTCCTAGGCGCCCACAAAACACTATAACCTCAACATTTCTGGTCTCAGAGATAACTGCGCAGGACAATCATTTGCTCAAACTCTGACAGATCAGCTAAATAAAATGGACAATGCTATGACTGACAAAGAATCCAGTTGGGCCACTTTTATTAAAACTGCCCTTGATGCTCTCGGTACCTCTTAAGGCAACCATCCAGATTGGTTTGATGAGAACTGTAAACTGATCAAACCCCTGCTAGACGAGAAGCACCGCACTCACTGAGCATACACTAACGATCCTCAATCTGTGGCTAAAAAGAACGACTTCACAAGAGCTCGAGTGACTGCACAGCGACAGCTCAGTCATATTGCACAATACGTTGCTAAGAAGACTGATGAGATTTAGACTTTTGCTAACAGGCATGATATGGGGAGTGTTTACAGTGCTCTGCGGGCTGTTTAATGTCCGTACAGATCAGATCTGATACCGCTCCTAAGTGAAGATGGCAATTCTGTAATCAGTGAGAAAGATAAGCTCCTGGTAAGATGTACCGAACATTTTGCTAAGGTCATTAATAGACCCTCTATTGTTAATGAAGAGGCAATTGGTCATCTTCCACAAATAGAAATGTATGAGAGCATAGATGATCCTCTGACCGAGTAGGAATCTTGGGTCGCGATTTACTACCTCGCAAACGACAAAGCTCCGGCAGTTGACGCTATCCCAGCAGAGATATATAAAGCTGGCGGCCATAAAATGGCTGATAAGCTTACACAGTTGTTTTGCGAAATGCGGAAAAAAGCATCTCACAAGAATTCAAGGACGCTTCCATCGTTCATTTACATAAGAATAATTGCAGTGAACTCAATATGTGATAATCACAGAAAAATATCTAAGCTGTGAGTAGGGGCAAAAGTGCTTGCAAAAACTTTTCTCCGCAGACTAAATCTTCAACTGGAGCAGGGGTTACTACTCGAGGGTTAATATGGCTTTAGAAAGAACCGTGGGGCATCGATATGATCTTTGCTGCAAAGCAGATCCAAGAGAAATGTCAAGAACAGAATGTTTCTCTCTATACGACGTTTGTGTACCTCACTAAGGTATTTGATATCGTAAATCGTAACGGTCTGTGGAGGGTTGTGGGTAAGTTTGGATGCCCGGCAACATTCGTTGCAGTGGTGCAACAATTTCATGATGTTATGCGTGTCGCAAAAAGGGAACTGTGTGGTTATAACATCAGGTCTTGATTATGTGGTTAGCTGAGCGGTACGATGGCGCATGACAGACTGCGGGTCTGCTTTGCTCTAATTTTCGCTTCCGTCACCACCAGTTCCAAAAATAGGCTATCGTATCTTCTAGGGTAACAGATACTGGGTTTGACCTGGCAAGTCACCAGCGGACTAACGCTTGCCAACAAAAATAGGAAACAATAGAAGTTCACACCTTCCCACGACGTCTAACGACACAAATGGACTGAAGACAGACAGGCAGGCAGGCAGGCAAGCAGGCAGGTAGACAGACAGACAAGTAGACAGACAGGCAGGCAGACATTATGAAAACAGACGCAGTGCAGTTAGCAGTTAGAGATAAAGAAAAAGGTGGAGAATAAAGGCACAAAAGACTGTGGGTCAGAAGAGACAAAGAATGAGGAGAAGGTTAAGAAGAAGAAAGAGGGGAACAAGAAGACAAAGAAGGAGAATAATAATGCGAACAAGAGAAGGAGACGCAAAGAGTAGGACGAGACGGAGAATAAAGAGAAAGAGAAGGACTGAAAGAGGGGACACAAAAATGAATAGAGAAGGAGAAGAAGGCGAAGAAGAAGAAGAGGAAGAACAAAAACAAGTGGAGGAAAGAGAAAAGAATAAATAACTTTCTTGCAAGATGTGCTTGCTAAATGGTAGACCTTGAAAAATCTGTCAGATTCTGAGAAAACAAAAAACACCAAAATCACTTTTATTCCTTTTCTACGCTTGAAGAAACCCAGCTTCTCAATTGCTTGCTGAGTTCACGCAGGGTCAGAAAGCCAACACGAAAGCAAGCATCGTGCACTTGTTGGCAGATGGATTATGTAACAGCGTTGCTTGACTGATGAGGCTACAAGACACATTTACAACAGTTCTCATTCACGTTCAGGTGATCCGTCTTGACTTTGGTGGGGAGCAGTGAATATTAATGAGTAATTATGTGCTCATGTCGATGTGGCTTCTGGGGCCAAGTCAGCAAGTGTCAGATCGATAGAAGACGTATTTTTACACCCAGAAGACATGTATACAACAAACGATGCAAAAAAACGGTGAAGAAATGTTTTCGGGAACCGAAAGCCAGGTTTTCAGTTGACGAAAGTCTTGCGAGCAAAGAAAGGACGAGTTAAGGGATTTGGATATTAAACACCTCTTCTGTAGGCATTGTGTTTTAACGCGATAATATTGTCAGTTCTGCAATTGGTCGCTGATCTACTTGGTCTCCATCCACTGAGGTTCTCAGCGCCCATCCACAACTTCACTTGGTCTCCATCCACTGAGGTTCTCAGCCCCCATTCACAACTCCACTTGGTCTCCATCCACTGAGGTTCTCAGCCCACATCCACAACTCTATTTGGTCTCCATCTACTGGTGTTCTCAGCCCCGATCCACAACTCTATTTGGTCTCCATCTACTGGTGTTCTCAACTCCCATCCACAACTCTATTTGGTCTCCACCTACTGGTGTTCTCAGTCCCCACTCACAACTCTATTTGGTCTCCATCCACTGAGGTTCTCAGCCCCCATTCACAGCTCTATTTGGTCTCCACCTACTGGTGTTCTCAGTCCCCATCCACAACTCTATTTGGTCTCCATCCACTGAGGTTCTCAGCCCCCATACATCTACAACTCTATTTGGTCTCCACCTACTGGTGTTCTCAGCCCCCATCCACAACTTCACTTGGTCTCCATCCACTGAGGTTCTCAGCCCCCATTCACAACTCTACTTAGTCTCCATCCACTGAGGTTCTCAGCCGCCATCAACAACTCTATTTGGTCTCCATCTACTGGTGGTCTCAGTCCCCATCCACAACTCTACTTGGTCTACATCTACCAATGTTCTCAGCCCCCATCCACAACTTCACTTGGTCTCCATCCACTGAGGTTCTCAGCCCCCATTCACAACTCCACTTAGTCTCCATCCACTGAGGTTCTCAGCCCCTATTCACAGCTCTATTTGGTCTCCACCTACTGGTGTTCTCAGTCCCCATCCACAACTCTACTTGGTCTCCATCCACTGAGGTTCTCAGCCCTTATCTACAGCTCTATTTGGTCTCCATCCACTGAGGTTCTCAGCCCCCATCCACAACTCTATTTGGTCTCCATCTACTGGTGGTCTCAGCCCCCATCCACAACTCTATTTGGTCTCCATCCACTGAGGTTCTCAGCCCCCATCCACAACTCTATTTGGTCTCCATGTACTGGTGTTCTCAGCCCCCATCCACAACTCTATTTGGTCTCCATCTACCAATGTTCTCAGCCCCCATCCACAACTTAACTTAATGTCTTTATATTGGTTTAGAAGACCCTGCACAGTATGTATACAACCATTTACATTTACATCAACTTGCTCTAAAAGCTATGCGCATCCAGTTTATTCTTAAATGCATTAACTGTCCCTGCCTCTACTACCTCCCTGGCAATGCATTCCAAGCAGACACCACTCTCTGAATAAAAAAATATTTCCTAATATCTAATCTGGACCTCTCTTTAGTCAGCTTGTAGCTATACCCTCGTGTTATTGATCATCTTATAAACCTGTATTAAGTCACCACGAATTCTTCTCTCTTCGAGACGCTGTAGGCCGGTTTTTCTGAGTCGTTCCTCATAACTGTAATTCTTGAATCCCACTATTATCTTTGTCGCTCTTTTTTGTATTCTTTCTAGCATGTTTATGTCCCCTCTATGATAAGGACTCCACACCTGTACACAGTACTCCAATCTAGGTCTAACTAAAGCTTTATACAGTTTGATGATCACTTCCTTGCTCCTATGTTTAATATTACTTTTTATCATACCTAACATTGGATTTGCCTTTTTCACTGCCACCTTAACTTGCTCACTCACCTTTCCTGTATGATCTATTATAACCCCTAGGTTTCTTTCCTTATCTATCTTTCTAATATTGTTTTCTCCCATTCTATAATTATTTTCCATATTGGATCTACCCATGTAGATGACTGTACATTTATCTACATTAAACTCCATTTGCCAGCTTACAGACCATTCTCGAATTTTATCTAAATCCGACATCAATATATCCACTTCCGCTTTAGATGAGAGACTACTGCATAGTTTTGTATCATCAGCAAATTTTGCAATCATGGATCCCATATCAATGTCCAAATCATTTATATATATCAAGAACAAAATTGGTCCCAAAACCGAGCCCTGTGGCACACCACTTTTCACTTCACACCACTCAGAGTACTCCTTATTTATGCCCACTCTCTGCCTTCTTCCCGTTAACCAATTTTCAATCCATTTAGCAACTTCCCCACCTATTCCATGTGATTTTAACTTTCGAAATAATCTTTGATGAGGTACTCTATCAAAGGCCTTTGCAAAGTCTAGATAAATAACATCTACTGGCTCCCCTTTATCTATGATTTTAGTAACCTCCTCCATGAATTCTAATAGATTTGTTAAGCATGATCTCCCTCTAGTAAACCCATGCTGACTATTTCTAATTAGATTAAATTTTTCTAAATGCATTACAATGTTTTCTTTGATTATTGACTCTAACAATTTACAGACTATGCTCGTTAAACTCACCGGTCTATAATTTGCTGGATCTGATTTTTTGCCTTTTTTGAATAAGGGGATCACTCCTGCATCTTTCCAATCCCGTGGAACAATCCCTTTTGTAAGTGATTGAGAACATAATATAGCCAATGGTTTTGCTAGTTGGTCTCTAATTTCATACAGCAATTTTGGGTGAATACCATCTTGACCTGGACATTTATTCACTTTCAACCCCTCCAATTTTTTAAAAACCATTTCCTCTGTAATACAGATTGATCTTAATCCTGCTGTATCCATGTCTCTTTGAAAAATATCTATAGGCTCTGGGATCTCGGAGCAGTCCTCTTTTGTGTAGACTGTGCCAAAGTACTGATTAAGCAGATTAGCTGCCTCCCTATTCTCACTTATTATGTTCCCTGTACTGTCTATGAGAGGGCCTACTTTGTCTTTCGTTCTTTGTTTATTTCTACCATAAGAGAAGAAGCTTTTACTGTCAGTCTTGATCCTCTGAGCAAGTTTTTTTTCAAAGTCTATTTTTGCTGTTTTATTCGCTTTCTGAGATATGTTCTGCTTGTCCAAATATTTTACATATGTTTCTTTTGATTTACCTGCCTCTATATATTTTTTCCATGCTTTATTTTTCGCTCTTCTACATTTCACTACAAATGCAGTTATCCACTTTTTACGCTTGGAGTTTACCTCCCTACATGGAACACATTCCTCTTTTAGCATTTCTAGAACTGTTTTAAAACTCTCCAACTCCTGTTCAACATCTGTTCCTACGACAATATCTTTCCAGATTATGTGGTTCGCTGCCTCTTTCATCCTCTTAACATCTGCCTTAGAGTAGTCGTATGTTCGCGTGTTTATGTTTACTTCTTTCCTTGCAAAAAGATCCCAACGGATGATTTGATGGTCACTTGAGCCAAACTCTATTTGGTCTCCACCTACCGGTGTTCTCAGCCCCCATCCACAACTCTACTTGGTCTCCACCTACTGGTGTTCTCAGCCCCCATCCACAACTCTATTTAGTTTCCATTCACTGAGGTTCTCAGCCCCCATTAACAGCTCTATTTAGTCTTCACCTACTGGTGTTCTCAGCCCCCATCCACAACTCTATTTGGTTTCCATCCACTGAGGTTCTCAGCCCCCATCCATCTACAACTCTATTTGGTCTCCACCTACTGGTGTTCTCAGCCCCCATCCACAACTCTATTTGGTCTCCATCTACCAATATTCTCAGCCCCTATCCACAAATCTATTTGGTCTCCACCTACTGGTGTTCTCAGCCCCCATCCACAACTCTATTTGGTCTCCATCTACCAATATTCTCAGCCCCCATCCACAAATCTATTTGGTCTCCACCTACTGGTGTTCTCAGCCCCCATCCACAACTCTATTTGGTCTCCATCTACCAATATTCTCAGCCCCCATCCACAAATCTATTTGGTCTCCATCTACTGGTGTTCGCAGCCCACATCCACAACTCTACTATGTCTCCATCTACTGAGGTTCTCAGTCTCCATCCACAACTCCACTTGGTCTCCATCTACTTTGGTTCTCAGCCCCCAATCACAACTCTATTTGGTCTCCATCTACTGGTGTTCTCAGCCCACATTCACAACTCTACTAGGTCTCCATCTACAACGTTCTCAGTCTACATCCCCATCTGTGCTTGGTGTCCTGTCGAAAATGTCAAAATCTTGCAATCTGCGCATTTCTGGTTCATCAACAACAGTGTCTTTAACAAAAAGGCTGTCATTGATCAATTTAAAAACATCATCTATGCCTTTTCTAATGTTCCAACTGCATGTGCCGATGAGGCCAGGATGTAAGCTCTTTCATTTCCGCAAATCCCAGAAGTCCAGAACAGTAGATTAACACAACTTTCCGCAGGCTCTATGTCCACTATCCGTTCTTGCCCAAGCCAGTCTGTCTGCACCTTCTGAACCAAGAATTGAGAGCTAGATTACGGCCCTAATTAAGGATGTCCCAGAAAACCACCCCAAAGGCCTCGATCTCAACTTTGGTACTGGATGTTGTTGTCAAGTGTGTCGCTCTCTCCAACAGAGAATCCCAACAGATTGTTTTTACCGTGTAGCACAGATCATCTGTACATTTGACAGCATCATAATTCTGGACATTTTCTCTGTTCATCTTCATCACCATCTATCCACTTGTGTCGTTAGACGCCGTAGGGAGGTGTAGCTTTATGTTGCGCGCCATCGCCGTCGCCGATGTTGTTGTCATTCTGTGTATCTTTAGTGTCTCGCTAACACCATCTATCTATCTTTTACGTGGTCAGCCTTGTGCTCTGCAACCCTGATATCTTGTATTGTAGATACGATCAGCTGGTAACTTTGGTCGCATTCTTGTCAAATGTCCGAAACATTTTATAATCTGCCTTTCTGTGTAATCCATACACGGTGTTGCACACACCGTCTGTTTAATTATTTCGTTTCTCAATCTGTCCAGCCTTGAAACCCAGACAACCTTTCTCAATCTGTCCAGCCTTTAAACCCAGACAACCTTTCTCAATCTGTCCAGCCTTGAAACCCAGACAACCTTTCTCAATCTGTCCAGCCTTGAAACCCAGACAACCTTTCTCAATCTGTTCAGCATTGTGACCCAGACAACCTTTCTCAATCTGTCCAGCCTTGAAACCCAGACAACCTTTCTCAATCTGTCCAGCATTGTGACCCAGACAACCTTTCTCTATCTGTCCAGCCTTAAAACCCAGACAACCTTTCTCAATCTGTCCAGCCTTGAAACCCAGACAACCTTTCTCAATCTGTCCAGCCTTGAAACCCAGACAACCTTTCTCAATCTGTCCAGCCTTGAAACCGAGACAACCTTTCTCAATCTGTCCAGCCTTGAAACCCAGACAACCTTTCTCAAACACTTCATCTCACATACTATGATTGTTCTTTCTTGTGTCTTGGTGAGAGTCCATGTTTGACACTGGTAGCAGAGAGTTGATAGTGAGAGTCCATGTTTGACACTGGTAGCAGAGAGTCGGTAGTGAGAGTACATGTTTGACACTGGTAGGAGAGAGTTGGTAGTGAGAGTCCATGTTTGACACTGGTAGCAGAGAGTTGGTAGTGAGAGTCCATGTTTGACACTGGTAGCAGAGAGTTGGTAGTGAGAGTCCATGTTTGACACTGGTAGCAGAGAGTTGGTAGTGAGAGTTCATGTTTGACACTGGTAGCAGAGAGTTGGTATAAAAATACTATTTATCAGCTGTCTCTATGTCCTCATTGGGATGTGTTTGTGTCTTAGTAATGGTGAGAGCTGATAACAAACCGCATTAGCTTTCTGTGTTCTTGATTCCACCTGTCTATGTAGCCTTCCATCTTGTGGGAATACGCTGCCCAAGTATTTGAATTCACTGAATTGTTTAAAGGTACTTAAACTAAAGATCCTAAAAACATGCATTTTTCCGTGGCAACCTATGGTTGTGAAATATAGACGTTCACAAAAGTACTAAGAGCGAAGATCGCTGCTACAATGAGTCCTGAAAATCCTTGGATAAAGAAAGAAACAAACAAATCCATCCGGCAAGACCTGAATGTGGAGGAGGATTGGCTTATAAGTGACGTAATGACCCGAAAACTGAGGGTTTTTTGGACACGTCAAACGACACAAAGGACTCAGGACATCAAAGAGACGATGGATTTGACCTTGGAAAGAGGCCGGAAGACTAGCGGAAGACAGGGTTTTCTATGGACAGGCTGTCACGAGAGGGCGTTTTGCAAAGGACATGCTACATGATCATGACTTGTTTAAGCTCTGAACTTTTAAATCTATAATTATATATATATATTTATAGTGTTTTCTCTATTCTACTGATTACATTGTCTCCGTCTTTGCTGTACTAATCCTCATTTTATATATATCGCAGGTTTAACCGTTTAACCTTAATATCCGCTCGCTATGTCTGTTCCGAAATGAATGACTCATATAAACGTAAAGTTAAATACCTTGTCTGCTTACGTCATTGCTTGATATTCTTCTTCTAACGTCGTAACTGAACTTGCCTAATTGTATTTCACAAAGCGGATACAGCAGGTCAGGCTTTCTTTCTTTCCCGTTTTTAATGCTGGTTCTTTGTAAAAAATAAAGAAAATAATTTACTTTAATTTGTACATAATTACAAAAATAAGGGAGACTGTGACGCTAGTCAAATCAGGCACAAAATACTGACTAGGACGTCGCGTCAGGGTCAATACACTGACCAAGATCACAACCTCTCTTCCATGTACGATTCCCTGGAAACACGCTGTTTTCAAAGCAGCCTGGCTAACAAGGTGGGAGATCGCCGTGATCCCTGTAGTAGTGAGTGACACGCAGATGAAGGCAAGCATAGCACAACCGCCTGGAGAACCTCTGTCCATCTTCATCAGCATGCTCGGAATGTGAGGAAAGCTACTACAACCCGCCATGTAACGTACTTTTCAGGGCGCAAAAAAAGTAAACTATATCATTATGGGGATTAAGCAACAACAATAACAAAAATATGATTATGCTCTGACAGATACACTGAAGTGAGAAAAAAGAATTTGAATTTTCCTTTTTTTCTAATCCCAGACCGGATGCGACGCTATCAAGATGGCAGTAAACAGCCCTTGGTGTAAACATAATGACGTGTTTTATAGTTTACAAAGGAAGACGAAGAAAAAGAAAAAGAATGTCAGCATTAAAGAAATACTACAGAGGCATGGATTGAACAACAAAACAACATCTGTGGAGGTAGCACTTTACAGAACAGCCTCTGCATGCAAAAATAACAGGCACAAGGGACACAATCTGACGGACGAATAAATGCAACAACAGAAATCCCACAACACTTTTCTTTAGAACGACTGGTTCAAATACACATGGCTCATGAGAGGAAACTTTATCTCCCCACGCCATCACTTAACGGAACAAGTGGACTGGAATAAGTAAAGCAAACTAAGTAGTGAGCCGTGAAAAAAACATGGGCTACTAGACCTGACACTTTCATTTCTGGCAAAGTACCAAGATCGATAACCCGCTAAGATCATTTTTCTATTGTCTTGTGGGGGAACTTCATTGACTACGAGAACGCGTCTGATTAAGTCCCCGGGAATGAACTTTTTTAAATGTTGCAACATATAGGAATGGTTGGTTGCTAATGTCCTCAATGGGTTTGTAACCCTCTTGTGCGCACTGAAAAGGACGGAACTTGTGGCAGAATGTAGTATCTTTCCTGACATCCCGAGCGTGCTAGTGAAGTGGACTGCGGTACTCCAGGCGATTGTGCAATGCTTGACTTCAACTCCTTGTCACTCCCTACTACGGGGATCACATCGAACCTCACCTTGTTAGCTAGACTGTTGTCCTCGACAACATCCCGTTTCCAGGACGACCAACGAGAAGGTCAGGGTCTTGATGTTAATATTTCTCCTGACCCTGGCTAACATTGTTTGATCAGTTTGTTAGCCTCATCGTCCCAACAGATAGTGACCGATTATTAGATGAATCCAGAATGAACACCAAGAGACAGGATCGCTTGCTTTCACTGAGTCTCGTCATCGTATATTCTGAGATGATGGACAAAGGTTGATCGAAGCTGTAATATGGGTGTCAATAAGATGGCTTGGCTTGGCTTCGTTCATTCTCAATCTCCCACTACCAAACACTGAAAGGGCTTAAGTAGCAGAATGTAGACCACAGAACAGAATGCGTTGTGTCGTAGTTTACAGCTTGACTGCGATATTTGCACCTTTCGGTCCAACACATCCGACTTCAGCAAGCATTTTTTGAGTACCGGGTTAGCATTCCCTCTTCATCTCCTTCTGCGTAGCCAGTCTGCCCTGCTGTAGCCTGTTATCCAGGATCACCGCGTGGAGGTGTAGAAGAGTCTTGGCAGCTTTGGTTCGCTGGCCCTGACGCTAGCAGTCAGCTATGGGTGTCAATAAGATGAAAGTTAATGCTCTCAATTTGTCGACGATCAAGCTAAAGTGAGAGGATCAGTAGCAACGTGGCAAAGGCTGCTTGAAAAATATAAGAACACAGACAAAGAGAAATAAACTCACTGAAGACAAAAACTATGGTAATAGACAAGCTATATAGGCAGATAAATATAATCATAAATTTAGATATAATCGAACAACTACAGAAGTTTACACATTTAGGGCAAACCATCACATAAGAAAGCCGCAATGAGATGGAGACTAAGACAAGGATTTCATTGGCAAAAAAAAAAAGAAGGAAATTGTTGACCTCAAAGAAAATCAAGAAGCGTATAATCACTACTCGTGCATCGCCAGATGCAATGTATGGGGCTAAAACATGCTCTAGCAAAGAAGAATATAAAACTGGAGAATTCCGGTAGTTGGAGTTGAACCTCGTGCCTTTGCAATGAAAAGCGAATGCTCTACCACTGCGCCAATCAGCGGCAAAACTACATGGAAACAGTGAACTGACAAGGCCTAATCACTACATTATTTTTGGTTCAATTGTTGGATAATTTCACGACAAAGAAAACAAGTGAAAAATACGTTTAATCACAGAACAACTAAAATATACAAATGTTTTCTTGTATACTATGAGATTTCCAAGTCAATTGCTAAATAGTGCAGGCCACACAATATAGATGAAACATTGATTTTGTTAGTAATATCTTTTATAATTTCTTCTGTTATAAATCATAACGGTAATGCCAATATTCATGAGATCGCCTTCATAAGTGCGTCGGTAGCGAGGCGTATTGATGAAATGGGCGATGGTGTGGAAAAATAATTCGTTTCAAAACTTCAAGCTCAGAAATATGCCTTAAGGAATCGATTAATCCGCTTGATGGGATAATGTGGCATTAGGTAGTAGACTCTTGAATCATGATCAATTTGGTGAGGAAATACTATTTGCTCGAAAGCTTAAAACAGGCATCAAAGACGAGCCGATTTTTGAGCAAGTTGTGAATGATTCCAGAGAAAGGAATACTCCACAAGAAAATATAATGACTTGTGCCACTGGTGGTGCCTATTTCACTGACAGGCAAGTACGGATGATTTATTGCTGAAGTTTCCTTTCATCCATTGCGTGGTGCACCGGCAAGATTTGGTCGTAACAAACTTGGACGACGTTTGCATGATTAGAGAATCATGCAAACGTCGTCCTAATTTGTTGCGACCAAATCTTGTAATAAAAGCTGTCAACTTTATCAATTCAAAAACACACCTGGATTGTCTCTTACAACAACTTTGTGAGAAAAATAATCAGATCATGCAAAAAGGAAATTAGTCTGATTTTGTTACATTTTTGGATATCATTGCATCATCTCCGAGTAATCAATAGCTCCGAAGAATAGATCGTTGTCTTGAGATATTTTATATGTCAGGAAATTTAAAAGTTGAATTAAACAGCTGCAAGAAAAAAAAAGCGTTAGCCTTTTGTCTTTCATCTTTTATATTTTATATTTTATCTTGTAAGAGGCAGTGATTGCTTTTCTTAGAAAACTCCAGGTTTGCTGGAGTAATATTTGACGTAATGAATATATGTTAGTTTCGTATCTGGCTACTAATGACACACAATTATAGGATGATAATCTACGTGTGAATGCTGAGCATTTGTAGCTTATGTAGAATGATATGCAATTGGGGTTAAGCTATTTACTGAAGATATGTATTCCTGATTGGATGGTGGATATATTTATGTTACATGTAGTTGAAGTTAATATCAACCAATCACTCAATCAATCAATCAATCATAAACCTGACCACTCCTTGCAGAGCGTACGTCTTTAACGGATACGCGCAAAGTCTTCCTTCTTCTTCTTCTTCTTGTTCTTGTTCTTCTTTTTCTTGTTCTTCTTCTCTTCTTCTTTTTCTTCTTCCTCTTCTTCTTCTTCTTCTTCTTCTGCGTTCGATCTGTCTCCCGCTACCAAGCTCTGCAAGTAGCAGGATGTAGCCCGCTGAAGGGAATGTAAAGTCATCCTATAATAAGCCATCCGTCTTGCCTGAAACCCTGACATTTGGCATTCAGCTTCCTCTTCCTAGATTGTTTCGGTCGTCCGCTATTTCTCCTGCCCTGTGGATTCCAGAACAGAGACTGTCTTGTAATGTTATCAACTGGTTTCTGTAATGTGCGCCCTACCCAGCGCCAGAGCCTCCTCCGTATTTCATCCTCCACTCGTGCCATCTGCCCCGTTCTTTCCATCTCTACATTTGTGATCTTATCGTACCATTTCCACCCTTCTATACCATGCAGACAATTATTTACAAAAGCCAGCACATTTTTTGTTTCTCTATTCCCCAAGGCGATGTGCGTTGCACTGTGGTTCTTATTTTGCGCCTGTCGGCATAGTGCATCCGACTTCAGCATGCATTTTCATGTAAGGGTCTGCTTCCTATTGCATTTTCTAAGGGTTTGCTTCACTGTAATTGGGATCGAGCCCAGCACCTTCGGGTTGTGAGCCGTGTCATTTAACTACTAGCACACGCCGTCCCCAGTGCTTTTGTTGACATCCATGTTACAGAGCAATTTACTGGGACGGACATTACGTTGAAGTTAAAGATGTTTTATTTCGTGGTTGTTTAATTTCTTGTAAATTCCATAAGGTCTCTAATGCAATAAAAGCTCATATCACCTTCTATATTCTTAACTTTTACATAACCATTAACTAAAATCTTCGTCCGGGCTATTATCTGTCGCTTTTATCCGACTGAATTTACATTTGGCTTGGCTTGGCTTGGCTTCGTTCATTCTGAATCTCCCACTACCAAACAATGAAAGGGCTTAAGTAGCATAATGTAGTCAAGAGAACGGAATGCGTTGTGTCGTAGTTTACAGCTTGACTGCGATATTTGCACCTTTCAGTCCAACACATCCGACTTCAGCAAGCGGACGGACATACGGACAGACTATACTATGATGACTATAAAACATGCGGTGTAGCTAAGAATATCAACATTTATGAAAACATGCCTGGCCAGTAGCCAACTTTCGATGAGTTGACCAGATGTAATAGCAAACACATGTTTGTAGGCTGCAAGCAATCAACAGCACGTGCAGTCGGAGATGAAAGCGGGAATGTGATCGTATCAATTAAGATTGACTCCACCTTTCAGAAGTACAAAAACAATGTAGTTTTATAGGCGGTGATTTGGAATCACAGGTGAGAAGTAGCGTAAATCAGGTAAAAAACATATGGTAAGAAACTAAGTGGGGAAAAAAGTTAAAATAACTACAATCTCATTGGCACAGTGTAAGACGAGATAAAGAAAAAAGGGATCGATATATATATATATATATATATATATATATATATATATATATATATATATATATATATATATATATATGTACGAGGCGTGTTCAAATGAAACCGAACCAAACTGCACCAAGTGAACATACGTCACTTCTGGTGTAAACATCACATACCAGCCGTCAAGTTTGCAACATTTCATTATCCTCCGACTTATAGTCTCCTCAGCAGACCGATGAAAACATGGCGGGTGTGATACAGCGAGTTGATCAGAGTTGATCAGAGTTGATCAGCGAGCGGTGATTCAGTTTCTAGCAGCTGAAGAATGTCGACCGGTTGACATTCATCGCAGAATAGAGGCAGTATATGGTGACAAGTGTGGCGAACGTAAGTTGCGACCGTTAGGACCACCCAAATTGCTGCATCAATTGTGGCGATGTCATCTTCTGCGCCTGGCCTGGTCTCGGAAGATCTTTCGTTAACTCATGTCCATCTTTACACATCGTTGTCAAGTTGTTTACTGTTGTCTTCGACACACTTTTGTCACCATACACTGCCTACACATATTCTGCAATGAATGTCAACTGGTCGACGTCCTTCAGCTGTTAGAAACCGAATCACAGCTCGATGATCAACTCTGGACGGATTCCGCATGATACCATTAATCTTTTCAACGGTCTGCTATGAATCGGATGATAATGAAATTTTGCAAACTTGACGGTTGGTATATGCTGTTTGCATCAAAAGTAACGCCATCGTTCGCATAATACGTATGTTTACTGGATGCAGTTAGGCTCGGTTTCATTTGAACACGCCTCGTATATATATATGTATTCTTCATGATGATTGCCATCCTATCAGTCTTTTAGAGACAATGGACTTCACGCTATAGATTGGTCTTTGTCAGTTGTTTATCTTTTTTTTTAAATTCAAGAAATACGACATTCTATCTATCTATCTATCTGTCTGTCTGTCTGTCTGTCTGTCTGTCTGTCTGTCTGTCTGGCTGGCTGGCTGGCTGGCTGGCTGGCTGGCTGGCTGGTTGTCTGCTCGTCTGTCCGTCCGTCCACCCGAAACCCGCCCGCTGTCCGTCCCTCCCTCTCTCCCTCCACTCGTCTGTCTGTCTATTGTCTGATCCTGGTTTGCCTTTCGATGTCAGGTGTATACGTTACATCTGGACAGCGCCTTCGTTTGCGCTTCGTATATGGTGGAATTGGCTGCCTCGGATATTCCGTCAATCCATCTTTTGCAGGGTCGCCCTCTAGCTATGGTTCCGCTGTGTTAAAGTGAAAGAGCCATCTGTGGGACGCTGCTGTGTTGCTGTCGCGATTTGTGGCCAAGCCACTGAATTTGCTGGTTTCTAATGAAGTCTAGCACTGGCTTAGTGTCCACCTGTTTCCTGATCTCATCTTTTCTAATTCTGTCCCATCTTGTCACATTTAGCATTCGCCTCAGGCATTTCATTTCTGCTGTTTCTATTTTTCTCTTATCTGTTGCTATCAGTGTCCATGTTTGACACTGGTAGCATAGTGTAGGCATGACAATTGTGTTGAACAGGGCTCTTTTTGTGCCAATCTTGACCTGCTTGTTCTTCAGTATTGTTGACATCTGGCCAATGATTTGGTTTGCTTTAGTCCATCTGTGATCTATGTCTTCTTACGTTCCTCCATTAAATGATTCTATTCTACCTAAATATTTGAAACTCTTCACTTGCTTGAGTTGTTGTTGTTCTATGTAGATCTTAGCGGTTGTTGCTGTTCTATGTAGATCTTAGCGGTTGTTGCTGTTCTATGTAGATCTTAGCGGTTGTTGCTGTTCTATGTAGATCTTAGCGGTTGTTGCTGTTCTATGTAGATCTTAGCGGTTGTTGCTGTTCTATGTAGATCTTAGCGGTTGTTGCTGTTCTATGTAGATCTTAGCGGTTGTTGCTGTTCTATGTAGATCTTAGCGGTTGTTGCTGTTCTATGTAGATCTTAGCGTTTATTTCTGTTCTTGCTTTTGTCATTGTTTCAGTTTTACTCACGTTGATTCTCATGTTGTGTCCTTCTGCAGTCAAGTTAAGGTTGTTTAAGTGTTGTTGCAGCTGTTCTTCAGTGTTTGCAAT
Source organism: Ariolimax columbianus (assembly GCA_036924085.1). NCBI lineage: Eukaryota > Metazoa > Mollusca > Gastropoda > Stylommatophora > Arionidae > Ariolimax > Ariolimax columbianus. The sequence goes on from JAVGWX010000009.1 coordinate 42,068,538, forward strand.
GATTGCTTGGTCGTCGGCGAAGAGGAGTTCGCTAGAGCTGTTATCATTGTTAGATTGGGCTTCGTTGCTGATTTGGTCCATATAGGTGATGAGCAACAGGGGAGGAAGCACACACCCCTGTCTGATCTGGTCCGTGTAGGTGATGAACAACAGGGGACGAAGCACACACCCCTGTCTGATCTGGTCCATGTAGGTGATGAACAACAGGGGAGGAAGCACACACCCCTGTCTAACTCCGGTTTTGACAAGAAACCGCTCCGACTCACCGGCACTTGTTCGTACCGTGCACTGACAAATATTGACATTTGCTTATCAAGTGCTGACTAACTCCATAGTTCTTTAGTGTTCTCCACAGCTTAATGGAATAAATTAATATTATAATAAAATAATTAATAGAATAAATTCAACTTTTTAAAAACAAAAAAGCATGCGCGTAACCCTTGTTCGATGTTTTGTTTTGGATTTTTTTGTACACCAAAAGTGCTTCCTAGATGAACAGAAATATCGAAATAATTCTCTCATTTTGGGACTCATAAATATTAACTTTGTGTCTGTACGATAAATCAAGTCTATGCAATAAATCAAGCGTACACAGTAAATCAAGTATCCCAATGGTAATACGAGAAGAATAAATATGTAATAAATCAAAAGCAGAAGCTGAGATTAAAGGCGCATGTACATATTGGGTACCATATAATCGATTTCCTTGATTCTAGAATCGATGTTATTATTATTTTACAATAGTTTTCAAGTTTGTAGAAATAGGACATCAATATCACGTGCAAATAAAAAAAATAAATGCATGCCTTACTGCCAGAAAGCATGGAAGAATTAAAGTAAGCGTTAAGTTGGAATGTCTAAAAACAAAATAATAATAATGTCAGTAGAAAAAAACAACCCTACTAATAATTAAGTGGAAGAGAAACCAAGTTTGGATGATGGCGACATTTTCAGAAAAAAAGAGAAAGAAACATTACATATTATAGGTCACTTGATAAAAAGATAATGTGTCTTAATGGCACGCGAACATTGGATGGGAACATATTGCCAGATAATTAAAGCCTCCGAGAAACAAAGATAGCACATGGAGTTTACATGCAGAAATAAAGCAACTTTCAAATAGGAAAAGGTTGACTCAAGCAGGAGGATGCATAAAGAACAAGAAAGGGTACATGACGCTTAATGAGAAATGTATATCAAACACGAGGGCAGACTATATCAATGAACTTTTCTAGGAAAACAGCCGGGGTACACCAAAGCATTCAATAATGACGGCCTCAGCCTTCTCGGATCGGAAGAAGATACGAGGATCTTCAAATGAAAACCTTAAAAGGGAGTTAGAAATAAGACAAAAACAATGCCTTTGAATTGTAACTTGTTAAACTGATTGCTTAGGATGCCAAGAATGTCCTGCACATGCCATCAAAGGGAGAACGAACAATATGACGTCATAACTGCCGTCAAAATATGGCCGCGCCACTATTGATAACACAACAAAAATAAACAGCGTCATGGTATCTGTTTCTGTAGTAGTCAAGGGGTAAAACCTATAGACATTCACCGGAGAATAAAGGTTTAGTATGGTGATGCATGCTTTCCCTTCCAGCAGCAACCCCGGGTGGTTTTTTGAGTATATATAGATGGCGCCTAACTGACTGCGGGTCTACTTAGCTATAATGTTAGAGTCTATTAAGATGGACTAGCAAATCGGTTAAACCACTCTCATAGAAACTGATTTTATACAGACTCGGCAATCTTCATAATCAGTAATAAGACGTTAAGTTAGGTTAGGTAGATATTAAGCTAGGAGTGTACCATAATGATGCCTAAAACCCCTTGTTTGTTTAGCATGTACACAGATCACCTTTTTTTTTTTAAAGTGAAAAAGGACATGCCAATGTAACAGACCCCTGTGAAGCAGAGGTCATTGGGCCTGGAGACTTATTCTCGGAAATCCAAACATTGGCCGAGAAAGTAATTAGCAAGGTCAGGTCAAACTACAGTGGTCTGCCGGGGTCGTTATATATGACAAGGACAAGAATAGCACCACTGCCTCACAGAGAGCATGTCGTTAGAGGCGACTAGCTGTGTGACATGCCATAACATCGGCCATAGTTAGGTGGTTTGTTTAGAGCAGTATAAGCTGCGGGTCTACTTTGCTCTAGTGTTTGAGTCTATTAAGATAAACTCGCACATCGGTTAACCACCCTCCGTAAGCGATTGTCCCAACGCAGCGGAGTATTAAGCTGCTAGAGCCAAGTCCGGTAAGCAGGAAACCCTTCTCCCGGCTGCATCCAGAGAAGGGACCTGCATATGGGCATCATTCCATGTAGAAGTACAGATCGACTAAGAACTAAGGAAAAACTAGGGTCAACGCAACGCTATTATCAAGTCGTGGATTGAATTGGAAACATGAGAGAGAGAGAGAGAGAGAGAGAGAGAGAGAGAGAGAGAGAGAGAGAAGGCAGCATGTTTACTAGGAGTTGGGAGAGATGTCCCTGAGTTGGGGGTAGTAACGTTTAGATCTACCTCATTCTTTATTTTGAAATAGAATCAGAAAGGCGGGTATGGGAGTTAGCGACACGATGATTAGCATCGAAGTTGACACTAGCAGATTGACAGGTTGGCAAATAACTGGGACAGTCAGTACGGCTCCAAAAGGGAGTTGTCGAGTAAGATTGACGGCTGACTAGTACCACCTCCATCTTTGTTTTAAAATGGTCTATAAATTAGATATTTGAGGAGAGAGCGGACATTCGAGAGCTGGAGAGTAGTTAACCACTATGGCTTTCACCATCATTGCACTTTTACGTATGGACATGACGGTGAACCAATCTCAGCAACTGGAACGGGATACTTGTTCACTTGCAGTGGTAGTTTCACAAACGTAGGTGATAAACTCAGTGGTAGTTTCACAAACGTAGGTGATAAACTCAGTGGTAGTTTCACAAACGTAGGTGAAAAACTCAGTGGTAGTTTCACAAACGTAGGTGATAAACTCAGTGGTAGTTTCACAAACGTAGGTGATAAACTCAGTGGTAGTTTCACAAGCTTAGGTGATAAACTCTGTGGTAGTTTCACAAACGTAGGTGATAAACTCAGTGGTAGTTTCACAAACTTAGGTGATAAACTCAGTGGTAGTTTCACAAGCTTAGGTGATAAACTCAGTGGTAGTTTCACAAACTTAGGTGATAAACTCAGTGGTAGTTTCACAAACTTAGGTGATAAACTCAGTGGTAGTTTCACAAACTTAGGTGAAAAACTCAGTTGTAGTTTCACAAACTTAGGTGATAAACTCAGTTGTAGTTTCACAAACTTAGGTGATAAACTCAGTGGTAGTTTCACAAGCTTAGGTGATAAACTCAGTGGTAGTTTCACAAACTTAGGTGATAAACTCAGTGGTAGTTTCACAAACTTAGGTGATAAACTCAGTGGTAGTTTCACAAAATGGGGGGGATAAACTCAGTGGTAGTTTCACAAACTTACGTGATAAACTCAGTGGTAGTTTTACAAACTTAGGTGATAAACTCAGTTGTAGTTTCACAAACTTAGGTGATAAACTCAGTGGTATTTTCACAAACTGGGGGGATAAACTCAGTGGCAGTTTCACAAACTTACGTGATAAACTCAGTGGTAGTTTCACAAATTTGGGAAATAAACTCAGTGGGAGTTTCAACAGTTATTAGTTATTAATGTCATGCTGAGGTCAAGAACAAACTGTTCATACGCACGACTTATGACTGACGGGTAGGCCATATCCCCCTGATCGAAAGAGAGTTGTAACCTGAATCCTCAGTTAGCAACCGCTCAATAATAGCAAGTCACTATTAGCGGGCAATGCAGAACCCACGGCCGCCAGGGATCAATTTCTTTACCAACTGCTAGAGGGCACACGTGACTACATAATTGATAGTAGTTAAATAGTGTAGAACGAGTTTTGTATAGAATATCATATATATTAAGGTAGACTATCGAACTAGGTTTATAGTTGCAGGGATTCCATCTAGTTCATGCTAACATTCCCTGAGTTAGAAAGATTTATTGTTGTTTAGTTAATTTAGATTTTTAGCATGCTGTAAACAAATACTTTTGTAATAAATTAATATTTTTTTTATTGTTCTCATAAAGCTTTTAGACTTTCTATGTTGAAGTCTTAATATCACGTATTAGATGATGTAACTATTAACTCACAGTCAGAAATAAATCCTAGATCTATCACATGTATTTGTAGACATGGTCCATGTGACCAGGATATTATAGATCTGCTACACCAAGACTATTTATCAGCGGAATGTCAATAACAAATGTTAGATATGCGGATGACTTATCTGGTTCAAATGTTAATGAAATTAACTGAGGGGAAGAAACTAGGCTTAAACGTATAATATGTTTTCTTTCAAATAAGAGGGACTACTCTCATCAAGCAGTTGGAATATGGTATCCAAGAAGTCTTGGCATAGGATATGAGCAAACAGATAGAATTGTGTGATCACAAATGTTAGACCTGTTGAGAAGCGGTCTATCAAGCACTGTCGTTCCTGCAGGCTGTCGCATACAAAAATTCTGTGGTGCGACTTTATTCCCATTGCTAGGGTATTTGATTAGTGCTTAAGCTGAGGACTACAGGCCGTTTCGCCACTGCTATCGCCACGTCGTGTGCTGGGTATGTTTGCTTATTTCAACACCAATAGAAAGATAGCATATGCCTTACAAGGATTTTTAACGTGCGCGCCACTGGCCACTGGTGTCAGATCTCACTACTCAGATATCATGGGCAATTATTTACCAGATGATTCACGTGTAAAAATCCCGGTCTCCACCGTGATTTGAACTCGCGACTTCCAGCACCGGAGGCGAACACCTTACCTCGAGACCACACAATAGTACAATAGTCTATTAAGAACATGAATATTGACAGAGATGCGAGAGTAGAAAATGCTTTTATTCGAAGTGGGAAGTTGTAAACAGTGGGCCAATTTGGACAACACAACGCATGCGCTGAAATTCACACTTGGTTTCCTGGCGTTGAAACAGGCGTTGCTCCCTAGGGTAGAGCATATCAGCGGATGGGTAAACGTTTCTGCAAAGACACATCTCCCTCCTGTCTTGGTTATTCTGGAACGTCGCCGCATTTCCCTATTCGGTCATGTTGTCCGACTGGACAAGGAGGTCCTAGCTCACCAGATTCGTCAAAAGACAGTCAACAGTGCAAACGGCCTCGACCCTGCTGGCTGGAAACGCCGGAGAGGTCGTCCCCGAAACACGTGGCTTTAACAGGTAGCGGCTTCCAAATATGCCTTAGAGGCCTGGCAGCTCGCAGTTACAACCGGACAGGGTGGTGTTCGTCCGACGCAACGGGCCCCAGACGCCTAAGCGAACAATGTTGTTGTTGGTAAACATAAACATTCTCGTGGAAAAGTCTTGATGAGGTGGAAGGATGTTTCCGGGACACGTCAACGAGAGTTCTAATAGGTAAAAATGGCGAACTTATTACGAGATTCGCCAGGCGGCATAATATTATATGAGAATTCAGGGGAGTTCAGAAGAATTTTGTAAAAAAATAGCAAATTAAAAATGTAAAACATTGATGTAATAGCAGTCTGTCTACGAGACTTGGAAACATCGTGAAACTAAGAGAAGGGATCAAGATGCTGAGCATCCACCCATATCTGACTGCTAGCGTCAGGGCCAGCGAATCAGATCTGCCTAGACCCTTCTACACCTCCACGCGGCAATCCTGGATAACAGGCTGCAGCAGGGCAGACTGGCTAAGGAGAAGGGATCGCAGAGGGAAGGCTACCCCGGTACTAAAAAAATGCTGAAGTCGGATGTGTTGGACCGAAAGGAGCAAATATCGCGGCCAAGCTATAAACTACGACACAACGCATTCCGTTCTCTGTACTACATTCTGCTACTTAAGCTCTTTCAGTGTTTGGTAGCGGGAGATTAAGAATGAACGAAGCCAAGCCAAGAATATAACTTCTGTGCCCAGAATTCCAGTTGTTGACTCCTTTTGTTCCTGTTTCATGTATTGTATGGCAATTTTATTTCTCCTCGTGTACATAGCACCATGTCATGAGGCAAGGTAAGGTGTTTTGCCCCACTGATAACCGTGTCCTTTCCCTCTAGCAGGCCATCCATCGTACAAATGTGTAGCAGATTTGGGCAGCTTATCAGGTGTTCCTGGTCTTAGACAGCGCCCATGTAAATATTATCGTCGTCGTTGTACCCTCATCTCATTAAGTTATTCCTGCATCAGGTGATTCCAGACCGAAGCCCATATAAGTAACTCCTTAGTGTAAATGGTAGGTCTGCTCCTGGCGTAGCCTTTCTAGGGAGCTATGTCCATGGGGTGGGTTGTTTGTTGCACTGTTTCTCGATGCAACGCTCTCCAGGGCGTTCCTGAAAAGGTTGGACTGTTTGTACGGAAATCCGTCTAGAATTTTGTATCATGTATCAATATGTATCTCCGTTCCAATATGTCTCTTCGTCCCAATATGTATCTACGTCCCAATATGTATCTCCGTTCCAATATGTATCTCCGTCCCAATATGTTTCTCCGTCCCAATATGTCTCTCCGTCCCAATATGTATCTCCGTTCCAATATGTATCTCCGTTCCAATATGTCTCTCCGTCCCAATATGTATCTCCGTTGCAATATGTATCTCCTTTCCAATATGTATCTCCGTCTCAATATGTATCTCCGTCCCAATATGTATCTCCGCTCCAATATGGCTCTCCGTCCCAATATGTATCTCCGTTCCAATATGTCTCTCCGTCCCAATATGTATCTCCATTCCAATATGTCTTTCCGTACCAATATGTCTCTCCGTCCCAATATGTCTCTCTGTCCCAATATGTCTCCCCGTCCCAATATGTATCTCCGTCCCAATATGTATCTCGGTTCCAATATGTCTACCCGTTCCAATATGTCTCTCCGTCCCAATATGTATCTCGGTTCCAATATGTCTACCCGTTCCAATATGTCTCTCCGTCCCAATATGTATCTCCGTCCCAATATGTATCTCGGTTCCAATATGTCTACCCGTTCCAATATATCTCCTCGTTCCAATATGTCTCCCCGTCCCAATATGTCTCGCCATTCCAATATGTCTCCCCATCCCAATATGTATCTCCGTCCCAATATGTCTCCCCGTCTCAATATGTCTCTCTGTCCCAATATGTCTCTCCGTCCCAATATGTCTCTCCGTCCCAATATGTCTCTCTGTCCCAATATGTCTCTCCGTCCCAATATGTCTCCCCATCCCAATATGTCTCTCTGTCCCAATATGTCTCTCCGTCCCAATATGTCTCCCCGTCCCAATATGTCTCTCTGTCCCAATATGTCTCTCCATCCCAATATGTCTCTCCGTCCCAATATATATCTCCCCGTCCCAGATCAGAATAGATCAAGCACAGACTAATGACACACATCACGTCAGCAATTAATACAGCTGAAGATCAAGGAGAACAAAATCTAATGGATATAACACTCTCTCAGGTCTAATATATCTTGCCAACCAAACAGATGTTGGCTTGGGGTGTAAGAGAGTGAGTGTAAGCCATTTTCATGAGATTCTACTTGAAGTACCATCATCATCATCAAGAGTCATGCCATGTGGCGGTGACGATCATTTCCTTCCACAACAGTTTGTACTTCACACATATCAGTCTTTCAGATTACCTTGGCTTTTCCCATCCAGTTTGTCGTATTATTTCTGCAGATATGTTTCTGTCTCAACTTAACTTCTTGTTGCTGGTTTAAAAGGCTCCGCAGAGGATCTCTATACATGCAATTTCTTCGACTCAATTTTATTTTAAAATAACGAATAAAATAAAAATTTGAAATAATTAAATTTTTAAATAATAATATTTAAAATAATAAATATATTTTGAATACATTAGCTGACCCCGCCCCCAATATTTCCTGTGGCAATGTATTCCAAGTATTTACCACTCCCTGGCTAAAAAAAAGTTCCTAATTTCTAATCTGGAATTTTTTATAGTTAATGTGTAGCTGTTCCCTCCATTTGTAGCCGGCTGAATTTTGAAAAATCGTGTTGTAATCGAAATCATCCTTTCCGTTGATTATCTTGTAGACCTGTATTAAATCCCATCGAATTCTTTTTTTCTCTAGACACTAGAGGCCGGTCTTTCTTAGTCTCGCCTCAAAACTACAACTCTTGAATCCCACTATCAGTTTTGTATCTTTTCCATCATGTTCATATCCTGTCTTTGATAAGGAATCCACTCCCGAACACAGTACTCAAATCAAAGTCTAACTAATGCCTTATACAGTTTGACTATCACGTCCATGCCTATATGCTTATTGCTTATTTTTATCATACCTAACAATGCATTTGCCTTTTCATTGCTACCTGCACTTGCTCACTCAACTTAACTTCTTGTTGCTGGTTTAAAGGGCTCCGCAGAGGCTCTGTATACATACAGTTTCTTCCACTCAATTTTATTTTAAATATTGTTTTCTTATTATCTAAATACTATTTGTAAACTATATATAAACTAAATGTAAACTATATGTAAACTATATGTAAACTATATGCAGCTATATGTGAACCATCTGTAAGATATCTTAATTTAAAATATGAACTGTTCAAGGTTTGTGTTTCATTATTATAATGAATGCATATATTACATACACGTGGCAGAGTGGTAAAGTGGATATATCACTCGACGTTCTCATAGTCAAACTGACCAGGCACGTAATGTAGTCGAGTGGCGTTCTGTCTACCTAGCTGTAAATTGGTGAGCGATTCTCTTAGAGTTAGATATAGCAGAGAGGAGTGGAACGAATAACACCGGACCTCACAAAAAGTGAACTGAATGAAGTCTCTCTAAGGAATTAAAAATAATAACTGTCGCTGAGGATGAGGTGTTCAAAACTAAGTTATAACCGTTAATACATATTTCTACAATAAACAAGATAATTTACAACATACCACCTGCCTAGACTCAACCTGTATGACTTGAGGATCATTTCAACCTAGACTCAACCTGTATGACTTGAGGATCATTTAAACCTAGACTCAACCTGTATGACTTGAGGATCATTTCAACCTAGACTCAACCTGTATGACTTGAAGATCATTTCAACCTAAACTCAACCTGTATGACTTCAGGATCATTTCAACCTAGACTCAACCTGTATGACTTGAGAATCATTTCAACCTAGACTCAACATGTATGACTTGAGGATCATTTCAACCTAGACAACTTGTCTGACGTAGAGATAATCTGTGATAAGACATAAGCTATGACAATCAAACATCAATCGATACAGCTCAGTTTTCACACTGGCGGGAAAACCTCATAGCAAAAAACGGGAATGTATGTACCTGGGAAGTGTGTTCAGTGACGACGGCAGACTGAACAGAGATATAGCAAATTGAATTCAAATGGCAAACCAGGTGCACTACCACATGGCACCGATGCTGAAACATCCAGGGGTTATTATGTCCACTAAACAAACACTGCTTGTTTGGGAATGCCAACAAAGAGTAGGTTTACTCTTTTGTCTATCTATCTTCAGTCCACTTATGACGTTAGACGACGTTGGGAGGTGCGACCTCCTGTTTCATATTTTTTTGGGGGCAGGTGAAAATCCACTGGTGACTTCTCAGGTCAATCCCAGCATCTGTTAGCCATGGAATATGCGATCGCCTATTCTTGAGACTGTTGGAGGTGGAAGCATAAATTAGCGCAAGGTAGACCCGCAGCCTGCCAGGCGCCATCTAATCCGCTTTGCTAACTACATAACCAAGATATGTTGTTATGGCCACACAGTCCCCTTTTTTGCGACATATTCTCTGTGGGACGAGAATCCCTAGAATAATTTGAGTAGATTTTTAACTTGAATTTTGCCCGAGCAGCGGCCGTTAGGTCTACTCTTTTCGATTTCCAATTGTTAAGGTATTTTTAACGTGCGCGCCACTGTACACGGGTGTCTGATCTCACCACTCAGATATCAGGGGCAGTATTTACCGGATGATTCACCAGGATTTGAACCCGCGACCTCCAGCACCCGAGGCGAACACCTTACCTCGAGACCACTGGGTCCCTCCCCACCTTACTTTTTTCTGCGCCCTGAAAAGGACGTTAAGTTGCTGGCTGCAGTAGCTTTCCTGACATCCCTAGCGTGTTGATTAATCTGGACTGGGGTCCTGCAGACGGTTGTGCTATACTTGGTTTCATCTGCGTGTCGCTCACTACTACTGGGATTACGTCGATCCCTCATTTTGTTAGCCAGTCTGCCATGAAAACAGTCCGTTCACAGGAAGGGCTACAAAGAAGCCAAAGTGAGGGTCTTGGTCAGTATGTTTTGCCTGACGCTGACTAACATGTCTGATATATTTATTTTGCCTGACCAGAGGTGTCATCCTTCCCAACAAACGCTAGCACGCACGTTGATCGTCCTTGGGTTATGTTAAAAGTGTCAAATGTTGACCCTGTTAAATAGGCACAACCGTAAGCTCGAGACATGAGGGATGTGCTGTGTACGAAGTGCAGCAGGAAAGATAATTCACAACAACATTCGCAACAGCACGCAAATGGCGGGGACTACATCGGTTAATTACTATATTGGCGCACATAAAATAAAGTAGTTTGGACATTTGGCAGATGCAGTGTGCAGTACTTGCAGTGAAATAATACCATATGGAGGTTTCAGGGTTACGAGCTAGTGATCGACCCCGACGAAAATGGATAAAGGCGATGATACAGCCCCCCTCCCCCCACCAGCACCTCACCACCCACCCCCAACGTTTAATATGTCGGTAGCACAAGCCTCTCACCTAGTACAAACCAGAAATTAGCGCGTACCTCCTCTCTGCAATGACGTAAGGCAAGAGCAGTTGGACAAAAGAAAGACAAAGAAGAATGTCTATTTTCAAGTGTCTAATTTCCTTTATTTGTGTCCCACTTTTTGCTAACAGAACCAGGTACTCATTTTCTACCAGGTAGACTGAAGAATTACGAAGATGACCTGTTTGTATGATCTGTTTTAAATGAGAGACAAGCGCGCTGCCACTGTGTCAATTTATTGCCTTTATCAAAAAGTACAGTTTTCGTTGTTTAATGCTCATTTAATCCAGACATAAACTGGCACAAGTCAAAGCCTATATGCGTGTCACCACAGTCACGCGGCACCCTCTGCACAGTATTATCTCAGACATCAAGGGATCAAGAATCAAGAGAGAGTCGTCATGGATGGCACAGGCTGAGACAACAATTGGACACGTCACTCCAGCTGAGACGATAGCCAGAGGGCAGGAATAGATCCACACTGGTGATAGAATGATAGAGTGCCAGAGAGTCATCATAACCTTAGGCAAGGAATTCAGAGAACGGAGCAACGGGAGAGCAGAGCACAAGTTGAATCAGCTGATAACTAAGAACACCCAGGAGAGTGACGCTGTCATATGCACCGACAGATCAGTTGTGCGCAGTGGGACATCAGGCTGGGGTTTCTCGGCTAGAGTGAGAGGAGATGTCGTTCCCGAGCGCAGTAGGGCATACATGTCAACAGCCTCCAGTATGAGAATGGAGACGGAATCAGTGACCTCAGCAATGAAATGGATATCTGAGACTTCTATAACAAGGGTAGTCATCGTGACAGACGCGCAAGCCGTACTTTAGAAAGAACAGAAGGGATGGCTTAGATACGAGTAGATAGCAGATGTTGAGGCCTCGAACCTCCAGGCGTTGACATGGATCTACTGTCCTGCACATGCTGGGGTCCAGAGCAATGAAAGAGCTGATATCATGACTTTACAAGCTTCCACCATGGGCACATTAGTGATGGATAGAAGTGACATTTTGAAATTAATCAATGACCGCTTGCTAGATGAGGACACCGCAATAGATGGAGCAGCAATCCACAGACTGCAAAGTTTCGACATTAAACGAGGTTCGTGCGGAGTATAGCGCATGAGAGGACGGCGCAGGAGAGTGTACAACCAGCGAGCTACAGGGACCATCAGCATCCATACCTTACGTCATTTGATGAGAGAGACTGAGCACCTATAGGTATGCTCGGAGTGCAGTGACGTCGATTCTTTGTTTGTTTGTGTTTCTAAGAATCGAGGTCACTGCACGTAAAGGGCGTTAAGTGACTGGTTGCAGTAACTTTCCTCACATTATGGGCGTGCTAAAGTAGAAGAGGTTCTCCAGGCAGTTGTGCAAATGTTTGGCTTCTTCTGAGTGACGCTCAATACTGTGGGGAACACATCGATCCCCACCTTGTTAACCAGACTGCCATGAAACAGTCTGTTTCCAGTGAGAACTGCGTGGAAGGGAAGTGGAGTCTTGGTCAGTATGTATCACCTGACCCTGACTTACATTGCCAGATCAGTATGTTATGCCTGACCCATCTCAATTCTGTACACGGGTGTACTGATCCGTCGATACAGACCCCACCGGCACCAGCATGACTACGTCGGGAAGACTTCGCGGAACATGAACATTCCAATCGTCTGCTTGTCACTTTGTGACGAAATTACACGTGTTGGGGGGGGGGGGGGTTGGGGGGAGAAGAGAGGTCGCTGTGGTCTAGAGATCAGGCACTCACTTCTCAAAGCTATGAACAGAAACGGTGGGCGATCGAATCCTGCAAGTTTTCAAGCAACCCCTGGTCTCAATTGAGGTTGCCTGTATCCTGAATTACCTCCAGTCGTCTTGACTTATGTCTTGCCACTGATCTAAGGTAGCTCGAGACCAGAGATTAATGTTGATGACCAGCGCAGTTGTTCACCCTTTAATCTAAGTACAGCGCAAATTGCATCATCAAGATGGGCAACTAACTAGCTGTGGTGCTTTAGTAAACCCGTTGCATTCTATCTTTTCTGTTTATGTTTCTGTATCTAAGAATCGACGTCACTGCACTCCGGGCATACCCATAGGTGCTCAGTCTTTCTCATCAAATATCGTAAGGTATAGATGCTGATGGTCCCTGTATCTCGCTGGTTGTATACTCTCCTGCTCTGTCCTCTCATGCGCCATACTCCGCTCGAGCCTTGTTTAATGTCGAAACGTTGCAGTCTGTGGATTGCTGCTTCATCTATTGCGGTGTCCGCATCCAGCAGGCGGTCATTGATTGATTTCAAAATGTCACTTCTATCCATCACTAACGTGCCCATGATCGGAGCTTGTGAAGCCATGATGTCAGCTCTTTCATTGCCCTAAACCCCAGCATGAGCAGGATAGTAGATCCATGTCAACGCATATAACCTCTGACTGATCAGTGCGTTCTCCGTGTATAATGAAATTAAAGTTTGAGAGCTTGTGAAGAAGGAAGAAGAAAAAGAAACATTAAATTAAAATATAAAACTTGTTATTTCCTTAGTATATTGTTATTAATTTCATTGTTCTTCCTTTCGGTCATTGATTTTTCCTTCCTTTCTAGTTATTCCCTGCATGTGTCGTTTACCTTAATTTCAAAGCTGCATCTCGTCCTCCAGGGTACTGTGACCACATCTTCAAAAGGGGAGACTACCTGCTGCTCATACATATTCCAGAGACGTACGACTTCACGATGGCAAGTGAGTCAGTTGGTTGTGAGTGATTGTCCTTGATCTAATTGTTTTTGAGTTGTGTAACTCTTCTTCTCTACTCCACTATTATCTCAGCTCTATCTATATATGTCAATCTGTATCTATCCATTTATTTATCTTGTATCTTCTCTTCTTCTTAGCGTATTTGTAAATCTAAATATATATAAATAAATATATTTGTGCAGTTACACAAAGTTCTAAATAAACAATGATCCTGTTGTAAGTTGACGTGGATGTGTGTCGGAAATCATTGTAAAGTGTATTATAATTCACTACGAGGGTAAGTCAGTAATTATGTCCTATACTAATATGAGATAGCGGGAAAATGTAGTTGGTAGTTTCTGAATGTCATCCAGCTTTGTGATTAGTATAGGTAGCAGACGCTAGGTGTCGCATGCACGTGCGCAGCTGAGATGCAAAATAACGTACGTGATCAGAGAGTACGGTCAAAGAACGTAGTACTGTTGGGGTTGAATTTGGGGTGGGGGGGGGGGGGGGAAGGACTTTCTGCAAAGGATATTTATAAGGAAATGCTTGCTGTGTTCGGTGAAACACGTTTGTCGTCTAACTGGGTCGATACATTCTCTCGAGGACGTTAAACAATTGCCGATGAACCCCATCTGATCATCATGTTTAGATTGTAACAGAGGCATGTGTGAGACGAGTGGGGGGAATATGATTCGAGCTGACATGTGAGTAACGATAGGCAGTTCAGAAACTTATATAGGGTGTTTGCATGGTTTAACCTGCAACATAATGCATGATCGATTGAGCTTCCGGAAAGTGTGGGTACCCAGACAACTTAACGAGGAACACAAAATGGACCGATTGGGCATGTCCTTGGCTTGATGAAATGATGGGATAAGTGTAACCATGTTTATGGGAATCATTTTGATAAAAAAGGGACAGTGCAAGTGCAATAATAATAAATGGTGTTCAAGTTGATATGTCATTGAATTTTGGTTTTTTAGAAGCCATTTCTTACCTATTTACTGGCTCTCCCTCGTATATGCCCCACACAGCATCTGAGTCTCAGATCGGTTAAAGCGCTTGTTTGTCACAGCAAAGAGATCGGGTTCGTGCATTTATATCCAGTGGTAAATGGGTGCATAACTGACAGTTAAAAAAGTCAGAGCAGCGAGAAAGACAACTCGTCTCGCCATCTCTCTAAGACTGAGACCGGGTCAAAGACATGTGCCCCAAGATCAGGTCTGGATTCACCATTAAGCAAAATAAGCACGTGCGTAAGGCAGCAATGGAAATATGAAAGGGACACCAAACAACAACAATCAATAATAATAATTGTTTGCAAAGTTACATACTGTCTCATCTTACCGCCATTCATCACTACTTTATGACGTAGAAACAAGGACACTGAATAACAAATTGGAAAAGAGTATTGAAGCATTCGAAATGGGGTTATATAGAAGATTATGTCGCATTTCTTGGAAAGAGAAGAAAGCAAATGTAGACGTATTGAAAATATTGTTGGTGGAAAGAGAATTAATGACCGGAATCTGGGTTAGACAGTTACGCTATTTTGGCTATATCACAAGACATACCTTCATGTTGAAGACCATACTGGAGGGTTGGGTGGAAGGCAGCCGTTCAAGAGGCAGACAACGTTATAAGTGGGTGGATAACATCAGGAGATGGACTAGAAAAAGTATGTCGTATTGTACTATTACTGCAAGAGATACAGTACATTGGAGATCCATTGCAGCTAACCATCGATGCGGAGACGGTACGTGAGCTGAACTTTACTGAATTGCCAGAGGCTAGAGTCTGAGGTTTCCTTAGCTATTTCATGCTAATTGATCAAAATGATACAAACTATGTTCTGTATTCTACTATAACTCCGGGACTAATTGTCTCCAGTCCAGACCTCTGATTGATACGTCCAGATAGCTCTGGTCTTCGGATCCTTAGTTTCGTGCATGTCACCTGTAGTGTGTTTGGGTAACAACTGTTTGGACATGTCCCCGTCAAATTATTGTACAGTATTTGGGTAGAAGCTTGTCCCTGTAAACTTTACTATGTGTGGGTAGAAGCTTGTCTCTTGTCCCTGTCAACTTTACTATGTTTTGGTAGAAGCTTGTCTCTTGTCCCTGTCAACTTTACTATGTTTTGGTAGTAGCTTGTCCCTTATCCCTGACAATTAGAGTGTGGTTTTGGTAGTAGATGGTCTCTGTCAACTGTACTGTGGTTTTTGTTTATTAGTTGCATGACTCTATCAACTGTATTGTGTGTAACAGCTTGCCAATATACTATTAAAACCAGGGTTGTAATTGGAAGTGAGAGATGAAGGGGGAAGATTCTGGGAGCAGTGGGGTCAACATCACATAGCAATGCTTAGAGCATCAAGTGCAATTAAACCAGATCTGCCAAGAATTCACGCGGGGATCTACATTGACGCCCTGCAACATTATTTAAAGTTTCATTAATTCATCTCTTTCTTTGTTTTGTTTTACTCGTTTTATCCCAGAACCAAAAGATGAACACCTTTTTGTGTATTGACAGAAGAAGAAAAAAAACAACAACTGAGATACATAAATATAAGAAATATGTTTAGAAAACCGCCAATACATCTACAACGCTGCTAAATCTTCATCTCTTCTTAGGTCCCTCTGTGGTGGAGCAGCTGCTGAAGGAATTGGAGGAGCGGGTAGACAATCTGGAGAAAAAATACAGGGACAAATTGCTTTCAAAACGAGTAAGAAAGACTATGAATGGCAGAGAGAACGGTCATCTTAAATAGCATCATGTAACATATCCTTTACAGAACGTTGCTCTCATGACAGCCGGTGTGTAAGACACTCGATCCCTGACCAGTTCTCGCGCCTCTGCCACTGTCAACCTCAGATACTCTGTAAGTGGATTCTCATCACTCATCAGAGGGATGGAAGAAACGGAGCTCAGATCTTGTAGATTATTATCAGGGGATGAAAGAAACGGAGCTCAGATCTTGTAGATTCTCATCATGAGGATGAAAGAAACGGAGCTCAGATCTTGTAGATTCTCATCAGAGGATGAAAGAAACGGAGCTCAGATCTTGTAGATTCTCATCAGAGGATGAAAGAAACGGAGCTCAGATCTTGTAGATTATTATCAGGGGATGAAAGAAACGGAGCTCAGATCAAGTAATTCATCAGAGGGATGGATAAAATGGAGCTCAGATAAAGTAGATTCTCATCATGGGGATGGAAGAAACGGAGCTCAGATAAAGTAGATTCTCATCATGGGGATGGAAGAAACGGAGCTCAGATAAAGTAGATTCTCATCATGGGGATGGAAGAAATGGAGCTCAGATAAAGTAGATTCTCATCATGAGGATGGAAGAAACGGAGCTAAGATAAAGTAGATTCTCATCATGGGGATGGAAGAAATGGAGCTCAGATAAAGTAGATTCTCATCATGGGGATGGAAGAAACGGAGCTAAGATAAAGTAGATTTTCATCATGGGGATGGAAGAAATGGAGCTCAGATAAAGTAGATTCTCATCATGGGGATGGAAGAACCACTACAGACTCTTTTAAAGGGTCTCTGACAATCTCATATCTATCTGAGCCAGTTCTATACGTCAAGATGGCATCTGCAAGTGCTAGCATTCACCCTGGTCCTGGTAGTTGAATATCGGCTACCTTTATTGTGTAGATGTTAAAGAGCCCCTGGTGAGAGTGAGAGTGAGCCCCCCCCCCACCCCACCCCGCACCCCCCCCCCCGCCTCTCCCCTCTGAGAGACAATTGAGCGCAGGGTCACATATTGTCCAACCACCGTAATGGAACCAATGGTAGAACGGGCATGGCAAGAAAAGTACGTGCCAACCAAAAAGTAGCGAAAAGCCCGAAAAAGGCGGTTTAAAGAATGTCTACCCAGTTAATGAGATAAATGAGAAAAAAAACCAGATCCATCGTTTTGAATCCTTAGCGAGGGAATATAAAAGCGAGAGGTGGGAAGAATTTGTAACAGCTGTGAGTAATGATAGTACACCCCCCCCCCCCCTCCCCTAGCAGGTCTGATACAGGCATAGAAAGATGAAGGGATAGAATACACGCCACTTCATTCTCATTATTCAAGACTCAGCAGAGACGTCACTGTCGACAACTGAAAAAAAGGGTTTTGAATGTTGTAGTATCCACACCTTTCGCTATATACTGTGAGAGACTGAGTACCACAGGTATGCTCGAAGTGCAATAAAGTTAATTCTTAGGAATAGAACAAAGCAGATTATCAGTTTATTTTCTGTCCATATATATACACATATATATATATATATGTAAATCATCATCCCCCCCCCCCCCAAACCATCCCTCATTCCTCCCCACCTATCCCTCCCCGAGACTTCCTGCCCTCAGAAATCCGTCGCGCCCTAGATAACACCCCCCCCCCCCCCGAAAATCACCAGGCGAGGAGGCCTAACGGCAGAAGATCTCAAAGCCTGCAGGCTAACGCTCAACCAGGCCCTCGCTTAGCGCTTCTTAACCTATCTACACACAGGTAGAATACCGACGGCTTGGCGCACCTCAAAAACGATGCTCCTACACAAAAACGATTTTCCTATACAAAAACGATCCTCCTACACAAAAACGATCCTCCTATACAAAAACGATCCTCCTACACAAAAACGATCCTCCTACACAAAAACGATCCTCCTATACAAAAACGATCCTCCTACACAAAAACGATCCTCCTACACAAAAACGATCCTCCTACACAAAAACGATCCTCCTACACAAAAACGATCCTCCTACACAAAACGATCCTCCTACACAACAAAAAAGGAGACAATGAAGACCTCTGCAACTACCGGCCAATCACGCTCCTCCCGGTCACCTACAAAATATTCACGAAATGTGTACTCACTAGAATCTGCCCAACCCTAGACCCGGCGCAGCGGATCGAACAGGCTGGATTTCGTCGTGCATACAGCACCATGGATCACATTTCATCGTGCATACAGCACATGGATCACATTTCTTCGTGCATACAGCACATGGATCACATTTCTTCGTGCATACAGCACCATGGATCACATTTCGTCTTGCATACAGCACATGGATCACATTTCTTCGTGCATACAGCACATGGATCACATTTCTTCGTGCATACAGCACCGTGGATCACATTTTTTCGTGCATACAGCACCATGAATCACACTTCAACGTGCTGCCGACTGATTGAAAGAGCCCGAGAGTACCATACCCCACTTCATCGACTACAAGAAAGCGTTTCACTCGGTAGAACCAAAACTCGTCTGGTAATCTCTAAAAGATCAAGGGACGACCCGGAATACAGAAGAATCCTTGCTGACCGCTACAATGTTTGCAGAACTACATTCCAAAGACCGGTAGTAGTGCCCATGCAAAGAGGAGTACGTCAAGGAGACCACCAACTCACCGAGCCGTTTTCCCACATACCTGGAATTCGTTATCGGCCAGTGCGACAGGGATACATTTGACATCAACATAAATGGTAGGCTACTAAATCACCTCCGCTTTGCAGATGATCTAGTGCATATCCCGGAAGCAGACAAAGACAGATGATCTAGTGCATATCCCGGAAGCAGACAAAGACAGATGATCTAGTGCATATCCCGGACGCAGCCACAGACGCTAATGAAATGCTGGCATCGTTTCTTCTGAAGGGAAAGAAAGCGGGACTCGAAGTGAGCCCGTCCAAGACGAAAGTCATGCGCAATCGATGCGCTTCTAGCGACCCAGTTTTCCTAGATGGAGAGAGACTCGACGACGTGGACGAGTACATCTACCTTGGACGCCTGCTCAACATGCAGAACAACTTTAGCCCAGAATTGACAAGACGCGTTGCGCGGATTGGACGACTTTCTTATCGATAAAGCCGGTACTGGACAGCATCCACGACCAGAGCCTGCGCTCCTCTCTATCCAACTCCACAGTACTACCTGCAATATGCTGTGTGGTGGAAACAAGGTCACTCACGAAAGAGATGGAGTCCAAACAGCGTGACCCAAGCCTCACTCGAGAGACACATGGTTGGCCTCACGCTTCATAGCCAGCTCGCAAAAGGACTTCACAACTCGGACATACGTCGATGGTCCTTGGTGAAAGATGCAGTTATTTATGTAGACAAGATGAAACATTGGGGTGCCAACTTAAAGCGAAGAACGGAGGATCATTGGAGCACAGCGAGAGCAATATGGTACCCTGGAGATAAGAAGCGACCACGGGGACGACCACCAACACGTTGGTCCGACTCCCTTACATCCCGCAACAACATTTTGGATGCCACAGATGGACGACTCATTCTCCACTGGTCCACCGTGGCCCAATAGAGAGACCGTTGGAAGATAAGTTGGGACCCGCAACGGTGTAACCACCGCTGAAGAACGGGCCATCCAGTAATCCAGTATATATTTAGGGGAATTCGGTGGTTTTGAGGAAAGGTGTCCTTCTCGGGTGCCGGAGGTCGTGAGTTCGAATCACGGTGGAGACTGGACTTTTTTCACGTGGATTTTCTGGTAAAAATTTACCTGATCTCTGGGTAGGGAAATCGGACTCCCGTGATCAGTGTCGAGCACGTTAAAAATCCGTTGGCAGTTAGACTGAATGGGAAAACAACAATTATAGTTTCAAATCTACCAACATAATCAAGTAATTCAAGTATATGTATATATATATGTGTGTGTGTGTGTGCGCGTGCGTGCGTGCGTGCGTGCGTGTGTGTATGTGTGCGTGCGTGCGTGCGCGCGTGCGTGCGTGAGCGCGCGTGCGTGCGTGAGCACGTGTGTGTGAAAAAAAAACATCTAGATCAGCAGGTCAAACAAATATCTTCCTCGCAAAACAGCAAAACAATCAGGTGAAAGATTTCACATACTTAGGGAGCACGTTACCAGCAGACGGAAGAATTACCGCGGAAATCCAACAAAGATGCAATAAGGCGAATCAGGACATTGGGCAACACCAAAACTTAATTGCAAGCACGTGACAATATCTACCAAAAGAGCTTTGTACAACACGATTTCCGTCCCGACACTATGCTATCAATGTCTAAACTGGACACTAACATCAAATGAAAAACGACATATCGTAACAGCAGAAATGAAATGCCTGCGAAAAATATTGGGTGCAACAAGGAGAGACATGATCAGAAAAGATGACAGGAGACTGGTAGCAACATCACCATGCATTAGACTACATCAAAAGGCAGCAATTAAAATGGTTTGGCCGTGTAACAAACCTACCGTCACACAGCACTCCCCAACAGCCATTGACATTCAACGGATTCAAGGCCAAAGGTCAACCACGTAAAAAGTGGCTTACGAAAATATCATTCGTTGTTAAAGGCAAAACAGGATAAGGAAAAAGAGCAAGAAAGAAGAAGGTATATATGTTTATATATATTGCATAATAATTCGGTTTCTTGGCGATCAGAAGAAGAAGCAAAACAGAACATATCAAATTGTTTTGTTAATATCAACCCAACCAATCTATTGGACTTGTCAGCGTTCGTTATGAGAGCTCATCATCTCCTTGTAACATGTTTAAACACGTCTGGGCAGGAAATGCGTCCATTGAGTCCGTGCTCAGACATAATCCCTCTCCTGATGGTTTTCTGCAAAATAGAATCCTCAATATGATAGGAACCGATTTTGTTCATGTTTCAGGCTCGTTGGTCACTTGGATAGCGTTTCAGTTGTGAAAATGTCATCATTGTTCGACCAAGCCTGTTAGTTACGTTGCCTTATGCTGACAACTCAAACCATATAGACAAAAACGCACTGGGTCAATCAATCATTCAAAAACGTGTCGGATCCATGCAGAGCATAGGTACTCAACAAATACTCGCCAAGTTTTTCTATCATCAGCCACCAGAGCTAGTTATGGCCACGTCATGCCTGCTTCTGGCATGGAGTTCCCTGTTCCATGAGTATGGCGGTCGTCCTCTATTTATCTTGATTTGTGGATATCAAAACAGAGATTGTGTCTGAGATGTTATCAACTGGTCTCCGTAATGTGTGGCTTATCCACCGCCATAGGCTCCTGCGTATTTTATGCTCCTCTGGTATTTGTCCCGTTTTCCTCATCAGTTTCCCGTTGATGATCTTGTCCTATCATTTCTACCCTTGTATTTTGCTCAAACAAATGTTTACGAAATTCATTACCCTTTACGTAAATACCAGTATTGTCCTCCATGTTTCAGAGCCATATAATAGAATGGGCTTTAGGTTGGAGTTGAAGATTTTCATTTCGGTGGTTTAGAACTGAGACGTTAGTCCGGTCAGGCAAAACATACTGACCAGGACGTCGCGCCAGGGTCAGGAATACACTACTGACCAGGACGTCGCGTCAGGGTCAGGTACACCATACTAACCAGGACGTCGCGTCAGGGTCAGGCACACCATACTGACCAGGACGTCGCGTCAGGGTCAGGCACAATATACTGACATGGGCGTCGCGCCAGGGTCAGGAACACACTACTGACCAGGACGTCGCGTCAGGGTCAGGTACACCATACTGACCAGGACGTCGCGTCAGGGTCAGGCACACCATACTGACCAGGACGTCGCGTCAGGGTCAGGCACACCATACTGACCAGGACGTCGTGTCAGGGTCAGGCACACCATACTGACCAGGACGTCGCGTCAGGGTCAGGCACACCATACTGACTAGGACGTCGCGTCAGGGTCAGGCACACCATACTGACTAGGACGTCGAGTCAGGGTCAGGCACACCATACTGACTAGGACGTCGCGTCAGGGTCAGGCACACCATACTGAACAAGACCACTATCTCTCTTCCATGTAGCTTTCCCTGGAAACGGGCTATTTTCAAGACAGTCTGGCTGACGAAGTGGATCAACGTGATCCATGTAGTAGTGAGCGTAACACACATATAGCCACGCATAGCACAACTGTCCGGAGAACCGCAGCCCACCGGCATCAGCACGCTCGGGATGTGAGGAAAGCTACTGCAACCCGACACAGCGCTCTTTTCAGGGGGGGGGGGGGGGGGGGGCCCATAAAAGTCAACTTTCTTGTTGTGGACATTAAATAACACCAAAACAACAACAACACCAATAACAACAACAATTTCGGTGGTAGTTTTAATTTCTCGTGACTTCCATAAACTCCCCTATGCAATGAAAGATCTTCACGCCATCTGTATTCTCAACTGAACATCGTTTTCTGCACCACCTAACTTGTCTATATTGATGCCAAGGCTCGTACTAGACACCAAATATGTGGGTGGGGGGGGGGGGTGTACCATCAACCAATATATTCCGTACGTTGTCATTGAAAGCTGTATTTATTTTAAACTATCTCTCTCGCTCTCCCCTCCCTCCCCCTCTCTCTCCATTTCTCACAATCCTCCAAAATAGAACTCAGCAGTATCTCATAATCTCACCAGTCTATTTCGCGTTTGTCCTTAGATGTCGTGGGGAGGTGCCATCTGTGTGAACGTGGTTTTCGCATTCAATGTCTCTTCGTCGGTTATTTAACATAATCAATCAATATCTTTCTCGCTTTGAGGCCTTTCTGTCTGTTGTTATAAGATCGTAGGACTGGGTATGTTTGAAGACATCTTCGTCAAAGGTTCAAATCGATGAATATCTGTATATAAATAAAATGATCAATGGAGAAATAATCGAAAAATTACCGAAGTTTACATATTTGGGACAAATCGTCAAGGAAGATGAGTCAGTAATTATGACAAGGACTACATTAGCAAACAAGGCCCTCAGAGAAAAACAGAAATTGGTTACCTCAAAGAATATCAGGATATAACTGAGGAAAAATAACCACAATATTCATGTATCGCCAATTGAACTGTATGAAGCTGAAACAGGGATTCTGGCAAAGAAGGATGAAAGAAGCTTGAACGCGTTTGAAATGTGGTGCTATATTAGAAGGGAAAGAGTGAGGTGAACAGAGAAGATGATCTAATGACAATGTACTCACTGAAGTGGATGCATCATCATCAAGTGCCTTGACAGTTGGCGTTGGCGATCATGGACCTTAATCCACTTCTATCACGTGTGTCGTTTACAAACTCTGTTGTTGATTGTCAGGCTGTCCAACATCTTCTCTCTCGGCCTTCCTCTGCCTTTCTGTTATCTTCCCCGTTATCACAACGTGCTTCAATCCGTCTCTGCCCCCAAAATGACTCTCTTTCTCAGTTCCAACGACAAATTTGTGTTGCACAATATTCCTTTCATGGTCTGAAAGACCGATTTTACTTGGGCTATTCCGCATTTTATTTCGTAATTACATCTTCTTTCTGGTGTTATATTGTATGTGCGAAGATATTTAAAAGTGTGAACTTGTCTCATTTCGGTCACCTTCTCTTTGACGCGGCATTTTGGAGAGGCCAGTTCCTTAGTCACTATCATTTCTTTTTTATTTCAACTGAGGCCTTTGTTTGTTTTCACTTTGTTGAACTACAATGTTTACAATGAATTATTCGTCGTTCATTCTCAAACTCCCGTAACAAAACCATGAGAAGGGCTTTGCAAGTAGCAGGATGTTGTCTGGAGAACGGAATGCGCTGTGTTGTAGTTTACATCTTGACTGCGATATTTCCACCTTTCGGTCCGACATATCCGATTTCAGCATGACATTTTTGGGTACCGCATTATCCTTCAATTTTTGATCTCTTCTCCTTAGCCAGTTTGCCCTGTTGCAGCCTGCTATCCAGGATCACCACGTGGAGGTGGAGAAGGTTCTTGCCAGCTCTGTTTCTGACTGTAGGTCGCTGACAGGTACAGCTCATGCACTGTTCAACATCTTGGTCCCTCTAGATGACGTGTGGAAGCTGACGAAGCTACTTCAATTCGTTCCTGAATAAGTATAGGTTCACTATTACGAATCGTTCTTTGAAGGCAACATATACCCCACAGCTCTTGTGTAGTCTTGCAGTAGTGGTTTTTTACATGATGAGATTGCCAGCTCAACGCACAACATTCTTGATTTACCTTTTACGACATTCTTAGAGGGTCAGTGTTCCTATTCTTTTCTTCTTAGGGGCTTATCCCCAAAGAGAAGTGTAAGATCTTTCAACGTAAATATCCATCTTATTTTTGTAATACTTTTCTTTTAATTAACATAACTTTAATTAACTATTTACTTATGTTTTTTGTTATAACATTTTAATTAACATAACTTTAATTAACTATTTACTTATGTTTTTTGTTATAACATTTTAATTAACATAACTTTAATTAACTATTTACTTATGTTTATTGTTATAACATTTTAATTAACATAACTTTAATTAACTATTTACTTATGTTTATTGTTATAACATTTTAATTAACATAACTTTAATTAACTATTTACTTATGTTTATTGTTATAACATTTTAATTAACATAACTTTAATTAACTATTTACTTATGTTTATTGTTATAACATTTTAATTAACATAACTTTAATTAACTATTTACTTATGTTTATTGTTATAACATTTTAATTAACATAACTTTAATTAACTATTTACTTATGTTTATTGTTATAACATTTTAATTAACATAACTTTAATTAACTATTTACTTATGTTTATTGTTATAACATTTTAATTAACATAACTTTAATTAACTATTTACTTATGTTCATTGTTATAACATTTTAATTAACATAACTTTAATTAACTATTTACTTATGTTTATTGTTATAACATTTTAATTAATATAACTTTAATTAACTATTTACTTATGTTTATTGTTATAACATTTTAATTAACATAACTTTAATTAACTATTTACTTATGTTTATTGTTATAACATTTTAATTAACATAACTTTAATTAACTATTTACTTATGTTTATTGTTATAACATTTTAATTAACATAACTTTAATTAACTATTTACTTATGTTTATTGTTATAACATTTTAATTAACATAACTTTAATTAACTATTTACTTATGTTTATTGTTATAACATTTTAATTAACATAACTTTAATTAACTATTTACTTATGTTTAATGTTATAACATCAGATTTCAGGTAAATTCAGGACAGCTCCGGGAAAGCCAGGTGAAAAGATCGTCAGCATTGCCAAAGAAGAAAAGGCGGCAATCATCGTCACGGGCACCCGAGGGCAAGGAAAGTTTCGTAGGACCATCATGGGCAGTGTCAGCGACTACATCGTCCACCACTCCAACGTGCCAGTGCTGGTCTGTCGCTGGAAGACTCCAGAAGATCCGAGCAAGTCCTGATCTGCTAAAGGTCAAACTGTAGGTTGTGGGTAGGCGGAGTCAAGAATGTTTGTAGAGGCAGTGAGAATTTGGTTTTTATTAACCTTCCACATTGTCTCCTAAAAGAAGTTTTTATATACTGATGTATCAAGTGTGCTCTAATATTATCTGTGCTCATATGTTATATTCGCTCGTATATCTTTTTTGTTTTGGTTGCCTCATTTCTCTATTCCATAAGGCGGTGTGCATTGCGCTATGTTTCTATTTTGCGCCTGTCGGATCAGTGCATCCGACTTCGGCATGCATTTTATGTATGGGTCTGCTACCTACTGCATTTTCTAAGGGTTGGCTTCCCCTGGGTAACTGTGGGTGCTGTGATGGGGAACGAACCAAGCACCTTCGGATTGTGAACCGTGTCACTTAACCACTAGCCGACACCATGCCCTGCTCTTATTTCATTTGTGCTGTTATATCATTTACGCTCTGATATCATTTATGATCTGATATCATTTATGATCTGATATCATTTGTGATCTGATATAATTTATGCTCTGATATCATTTAGGCTCTGATATCATTTAGGCTTAAATATCATTAATGCTCTGATTTCATATGCTAATGGTTTTGATGTGATAAATGTAGTGTGTGATGTGTACTTTCACTTGAACCATGGAACCATTACTACTATTGGTCTCCCGGTAAGTCTGAAAGCCTAGATGTACTTTTGGTGATGGGATTTCTTTGATATTTTGTTTTAGATTATTATGTTACTAGATCCAAACACACTCTTACTTAGCCTCATTTAACAATGCATATATTAAGATATATTAGACATATTTTTTTCTCTCACGTAAGGGGATCCCTGGTTCCACACAGGAGAAGATAGTGCATACCACTCTGACATGGTTGTGTGTTCCTTTCACACCCGAATGGATTCGTTACACCTGAATGGATTCGTTACACTGGAATGGATTCATTACACCGGAATGGATTCGTTACACCGGAATGGATTCGTTACACCTGAATGGATTCGTTACACCTGAAACTCTAAGCACAGTCACATTTTGGTGCCCCTTCTCCCCATTCAACTCCAACTCCCTTTTCACAACCCATGTTTTACTAGCAAAGTGACAGGTTGTTGACAGGGACAAACTACTACCCAAATACTGTACAGTGGACAGGGATAAAATGCATCTGAACACAGAACAGTTTACAGGGACAAACTACTACCCAAACACAGTACAGTAGACAGGGACAGTCGACTACCCAAACACAGTACAATTGGCAGGGACAATCTACTACCCAAACATAGTACAGTTGGCAGGGACAAACTACTACCCAAAATTAGAACAGTTGACAGGGACAAACTACTACCCAAACACAGTTAGTTGACAGGGACAAGGTACTACCAAAACACAGTACAGTTGGCAAGGACAAACTACTACCCAAACACAGTACACTTGACAGGGACAAGCTACTACATAAACACAGTACAGTTGACAGGGACAAGCTACTACCCAAACACAGTACAGTTGGCAAGGACAAACTACTACCCAAACACAGTACAGTTGACAGGGACAAACTACTACCCAAACACAGTACAGTTGGCAAGGACAAACTACTACCCAAACACAGTACAGTTGACAGGGGCAAGCTACTACCCAAACACAGAACGGTTGACAGGGACAAGTCACTACCCAAACACAGAACAGTTGACAGGGACAAGCTACTACCCAAACACAGAACAGTTGGCAGAGACAAGCTACTACCCAAACACAGAACAGTTGGCAGAAACAAGCTACTACCCAAACAAAGAACAGTTGGCAGGAAGAAAACTACGAATGCCAAGAACAAATGTATTTGAATGTATCAGGCAGTGGTCTGGACTCTAGAGACGGGGTTACTGAATTAAAACAGAACACAGTCACAATGTGCACATGCGTGTAAGTTCATAACGCGTTACATAGCCAAGGGTCCTCAGGCTTGGACGAAGTCCAAATTGTAATGTCAATCAATCAATCAAAGCCCGTCGCTCCTCTCGGTACATAGGCCATCGACAACATCCCGTCAGCGTGCAGGGTCCCGGGCTACGCTTTCTGCCTCCCTCCATGTGTAATCATTTAATCTTAGTTCCTTCTCCCATTCTCTTCTCCACGTATTGTTGGGTCTACCTCTCTCTCTCTCTCTCTCTCCCTCTCTCTCTCTTTCTCTGTTTGTCTCTCTTCTCTCGAGGACACTATGTAAGAGCATGTCTGGCTATGTTGCACTGTACCTTCCGCAGCATGTGTCCTTTCCAACCCCATTTTCTTCGCTTAATTTGTTGCTCCAATGGATGATGTCGGCTCCTTTCCAACCCCATTTTCTTCGCTTAATTGGTTGCTCCAATGGATGATGTCGGCTCCTTTCCAACAGGTCTTCATTCCTCAATGACTTAATGTCAGATATGTTTGTACTTAAAACCGTGTAAACTTGTAATTTTGTAAACGATTGTTGTTATTTTTATTAGTTGCTGTTGCTTGGGGCTCCTTTTCTATTGCGCCCAAACAGGTGCTTGTTTTGCTTTAAATGTTTATCCAGGCTACCTATACACACTTTTGTTACCCCTGAAATATAGAGTGTCAGTGGATAATCGGGACCAATATGCCGAGCAGCGCATTAGCTGCGGTGGTCAGCCCCCATGGTAACTGCTGGAGTCAGGGTCAGCGAGCCAAAGCTGCCAAGACCCTTCTCCAGGTGGTGATCTTGGATAACATGGTACAACATGGCAGAGTGGATAAAGAGAAGGGATTGAAGAGGGAAGACTAGCTTGGTACTCAAAAATGCATATTGAAAGTTGGATGTGTCTGACCGAAGGGTGCAAATATCAAGCTGTAAACTAAGACACAATGCATTTCGCTCTCTGTACAACCTCCTTCTACTTGCAAAGCCCTTTTCGTGGCTTGCTTGTGGGAGATTGAGAATGAAGAAGAAGAGGATGGTGAAGAAGAAGAAGAGTTGATAATCTTCCTGATTCTTTCGTACATTAGGCCGTATTCTATAAAATGGACGACACGTCCTGAATATAACCTAAAGGACTTATATGAGGTTGAAAGGGCGTGGCTTCTCCAATAAGAAAGATGAACTCCTAAACAACAACAAAATTCTGGCCTTTCGTGGCCACCCATGCCTCTATAGCCTCCAAACTCTTACGATGTATGATTCAGACCAGAGACCGCATGATTTAGCGTGCTCAATCCATTTGTACTCTCTAGTCCTAGTCTTCACCTGTTATATTCTTATGTTGTCGCCCCTTGTCTGAGACAGACCAATTTTAGTAGTGAAATATGTGTGATTATATTATTAGAGAGCGAACGATGATGCCAAAAGAGTCAAGAAAATTGTTTATTTTCTGTGAGTAATTGTAGTTGTTGTTTAACGTTATTTATTTTGTGTAAGTAATTGTAATTGTTGTTGTTTAATGTCCACATTGAGTAAGTTTATTCTTTTGTGCGCCATGAAAATGGCCTTTGGCAGGTAGTAGTAGCTTTCCTCACATCTCGATCGTGCTGATGAAAGTGGAGTGCAGTCCTCCAGGTGGTTGTGCTATGCTTGGCTTCATCTGCTTAACGCTCACTACTACCGGGATCACATCGATCCACATCTCGTCAGCCAGACTGCTTTGAAAACAGCATGTTTCAAGGGAACACTACATGGAAGAGAGATAGTGTTTTTGGTCAGTATGCTGTGCCTGACCAGTTAAGCGTCTTAGTTCCCCGTAAGAAATTTGAGTAACTAAGAAACACAACTTTCCCAAATGCTGTAACAATGTGAACGAGACGGGACTGACACATGTACACATATTTAAATGCTTGGTCGTCCACATAAGAACTGATGGGAGATGCACTGATAGAATAAATAACAGAATAGTTCTTAGTTCGACCCGTTCTTCACCAAGAGGTAGTCACCCTTGAGCGGGTATCGGAGCAAGGCGTGCCATCGACCTGTACAGCGCGGCCATCTTTAGCCCCCTTAGAACAGAATAGCCAAGGTAAAATCAGTTTTCAGAATATGATGGAAATCTTGTGCACCAAATCATTCTTACTGGAAGGAGAGTTTTTGGATGCTACGTGGAATCACTACTGACACACGGCAGCGAGTTATGGAAAGCCTGTCAGCCTACTGATTGCCAAGTATGTTGCAATAAGAAGAGATCCACTAAATCATCACTTTTTTGAATTGGTAATTTAGTTTTCTGTTTGTAAACTTTAACTGAAAAATGTATGGAAATACATAATGACATCTATACTTGCATTATAGACTACCAGAAGGCTTTTGACAGAGTCTAACTTGAAAAATGAATGAAATGTCTCCAAGAAATAGGTCTGGATGGTAAAAACATAAGACTGGTCCATAAGCTGCACTGGGAACAAACATGCTACAGTAAATTCAAGAAAGTTATGCTACCCAAGTATAGATGTAAAAAGAGAAGTGAGACGGGGATGGGTATTATCCCCTTGTCTTTTTAATATCTACACAGAACAAATATTCAAACAGATAGAGGGGATACCAGGGCTTGTCATTGGAGGAGTGGCAATGAACAATCTAAGATATGCGGATGATACAGTTTTGATGGCAAAAAGTGAGCAAGAATTACATGAGATTGTGACAACAATATACACAATAAGTCAAGAGTTTGGATTAGACATAAACGTAAAGAAAACAAAAGTTATGATAATTGGGATCAGTGACAAGAAACCGTCTATGCAGATAACAATAAAATATCAACTACTTGAAAAGGTACAGAGTTTCTCCTATTTAGATCATATAATAAAGGAAGATGGCAGCTGTGAAAAAGAAATGAGAAAGAGAATAGGTTTGGCCAAGATGGTATTCCACAACATGCGAAACATACTGACATCCAAACAGATAAATAGGAATTTGAAAATGAGAATTGGCAGGTGTTATGTATACTCGTCACTACTTTATGGTGCAGAAACCCGGACAATGAATAACAAGTTGGAAAAGAGTATTGAAGCCTTCGAAACGTGGGTATATAGAAGATTGTGTCGCACTTCTTGGAAAGAAAAGAAAACACATTTGGAGGTATTGGAAAAGTTGGGGGTGAAAAGAGAATTATTGACCGAAATCAGGGTTAGATAGTTACGTTATTTTTGGTCATATAACAAGACATACCTCCTTGTTGAAGACCATATTGGAGGGTAGGTTTGATTACAGTCGTTCCAGAGGCAGAAAACGCTTTAAGTGGGTGGATAACATCAGAAGATGGACTGGAAAAAGCCTTTTAGATTGCACCATTACGGCAATAGATGAGTACACTGGAGATCCATTGAAGCAAGATAGGGTACACTGGAGATCCATTGAAGCAAGATAGGGTACACTGGAGATCCATTGAAGCAAGATAGGGTACACTGGAGATCCATTAAAGCAAGATAGGGTACACTGGAGATCCATTGAAGCAAGATAGGGTACACTGGAGATCCATTGAAGCAAGATAGGGTACACTGGAGATCCATTAAAGCAAGATAGGGTACACTGGAGATCCATTGAAGCAAGATAGGGTACACTGGAGATCCATTGAAGCAAGATAGGGTACACTGGAGATCCAATGCAGCCGACATTCGATGCGGAGATGGCACCTGAACTGAACTGAACTATATTTAATTTAGAGAGTGTTTCCCAGAATTCTTTTATATCTGTATTTTTCGGCTTCCAAGCGCTGCCACCACAGATAAAATAGTAGCACTTGTTTCTCTTGTGTTTTAGTTAATCATAAGTACTTCTGCTGCAGTATTCAAGGTCCCTGCTTCTGCTTCGAATTCACTTGAAAATGTTTCAGTTGCCACTGATAACGATCCTTCTGTGTTGTTTTTTTTTAGGTTCTAAACAATCCCTCGATTTCATTCTTTGTTGCATTTCTTGTTGACCCATATGTTTACATTTGGGTCCATCTATGCATGGTTCATCATTATTTCAAGTATTTTTTAATGGGAGGGGACTTCATACCCCATGTTAAGATTCTCATTGCTTGATTCTGGACTTTTGATTTTATCAAAGTCTAATTTCGCAACAGCTAGGCCAAATTCTAGGGCTGAGAGTGTTCAAGGCCAAATTCTACGGCTGGGAGTGTTCAAGGCCAAATTCTAGGACTGGGAGAGTTCAAGGCAAAATTCTAGGGCCGCCGGGTTCAAGGCCAAATTCGAGGCCTGGGAGTGTTCAAGGCCAAATTCTAGGGCTGTGAGTGTTCAAGGCCAAATTCTAGGACTGGGAGAGTTCAAGGCCAAATTCTAGGGCCGCCGTGTTCAAGGCCAAATTCGAGGCCTGGGAGTGTTCAAGGCCAAATTCTAGGGCTGTGAGAGTTCAAGGCCAAATTCTAGGGTTGGGAGTGTTCAAGCTGGTTGAACTCCTTAACTTACATTTTTATTTGTTTAATGCTGCGTTATTGTCATGAAAGTCAAGGGCTCAATTCTACATTTCTTATTACGTCCCTTTTTGTCCTGGTGACTACGATGTCCGAGAGCAAAAATTCGCTATTTATCATTATGATGGCTGTTTATCGTAGCCAACTATGTTTAAAGTTGATTATCTTCAGAGTTTGAACATTTCATAATTACCTAGCGAACACTTTATGTTGGAATACGGAGCTTGCAGCAAAGAAGATACAAGTTACCAATCCGGAAGAGTAGAAGAAGAGCAGAGAGGTGAATGAGAAGAACAAGGAGAAGGAAGAACTTGGAAGCGTTCTCTGCACAATCGTAGCTTCTACCGCCATATTCAATGCCGTTTGTAGGAATGACATATTTGTGAATTTGCTATTAAAGCTTTCATATTGAATAACTCATCATCATGTAGCATGTCCTTTGTAGAACGTCGCTCCCATCACAGTCTGTCTGAAAGAAACTCGCTCCCTTGCCAAAACTCCAGCTTCCGCCACTGTCATACTCAGGCACTCCTGGATATGTTGGTGCCATCGTCTTCTTGGTCTACCCCTTCCTCTTTTGCCTGGTACCATACCTTCCATCACCGTCCTCTCAAGACCGTTGTGTCTCTTGATGTGACCAAAGTATTTGCATTTTCTAGCCAAAATGGAATTGATAAACCAGTTCTCCTCTATGCTCAACTCTTGCCGAATGTCTACATTTGTTCTTTTCTCTGTCCAGGGTATTCTGAGGATCTTTCTGTAACATTTTGACTCGAAGGATTCGATTCTTTGTCTAGACGTTTTGGTAATCGTCCATGCTTCACAGCCATAAGCTGCCACAGGAAAAACACAGGCTCTCAAGACTTACTTTTATCATTTTGTTGGTGCTCTGCTATAATTTCTTCAGGCTGTTCAGTCTCTGCATTGCCATAGCTA
Organism: Ariolimax columbianus; assembly: GCA_036924085.1. Taxonomy (NCBI): domain Eukaryota; kingdom Metazoa; phylum Mollusca; class Gastropoda; order Stylommatophora; family Arionidae; genus Ariolimax; species Ariolimax columbianus. The sequence continues at coordinate 42,101,633 of JAVGWX010000009.1, forward strand.
GTCTTCTTCTGATTTCTTTCGAGCATGTATTAAATCACAAATGGCTTTATATCAGAAATTGTCGGAATTAACAAAGGAAGAACATATGAAGAAGAACAACCCAAAACATTGTTACTGCATGGTATGTCTGTGTAGAGTGGTTAGAGTGATTGGTTCTCACACCAAACAACCGGTTCCATTCCATGATAACGGCATTTGTCAGTCTGCCATGATGCAAATAAGTACATGTCTTAACTGTTAAGGAAGGCTGCACAGCGAGAAGGGAACTGTTCAACCCATCTTTTTTTTTAAAAACAAGCTGAAACTCTACAATGAAGTCTCTAACATTTCCTCCATGCTGGCAGTGTGTGCTATGATGCTAACTATGTCTTTACCTTACTGTTTTTACCGTACTGCTTTCTACCAACCGCTCAGACTGTCGCACTACCATCACACACTATGTTCGCATTGGCGAGGAAAGTCGGGCCAACTGAGCCCAACGTACGATATAGTCTGTCGCGCTCGGATGGGATTGTGCAGCCATATGCGGTCACTTAACTTAACTTAACTTGACGTCATCATACTGGTTTAGAAGACCCTGCAGAGTTTGTATACAACCAGTTTCTTTGAGGGTGGTTTAACCGATGTGCGAGTCCATCAGAATAGACTCCAGCACTAGAGCAAAGTAGACCTGCATATTGTTAGGCGCCATCTATGCTGCTCTTAACAAACCACCTAACCATTTCCGATGCTATGCCATGTCACATAATTATCTTACATGCTCTCAGTTGGGTCAATGGTCCATTTCTTGTCTTTGTCATGCACAAAGACCCCGACAGGCCACGCTAGAGTCACATCTGAATATATATGCCTGACACTGATGTAATCTTTGCTTGCAATACGCAAATTCGTGAAATATTCCATATTTTTGGGAAGGAAGACTAACGGGTGGTCGGGCAAACAATACTGGTCAGACATGTTAGTCAGGGTCAGGTAAAACATACTGGTCAGACATGTTAGTCAGGGTCAGGCAAATTATACTGGTCAGACATGTTAGTCAGGGTCAGGTAAAACATACTGGTCAGACATGTTAGTCAGGGTCAGGTAAAACATACTGGTCAGACATGTTAGTCAATGTCAGGCAAGATATACTGGTCAGACATGTTAGTCAGGATCAGGCAAAATATACTGGTCAGACATGTTAGTCAGGGTCAGGCAAAATATACTGGTTAGACATGTTAGTAATGGGCAGGCAAAATATACTAGTCAGACATTTTAGTCAGAATCAGGCAACATATACTGGTCAGACATGTTAGTCAGGGTCAGGTAAAATATACTGGTCAGACATGTTAGTCAGGGTCAGGTAAATTATACTGGTAAGACATGTTAGTCAGGGCCATGCAAAATATACTGGTCAGACATGTTAGTCAGGGTCAGGTAAAACATACTGGTCAAACATGTTAGTCAGGGTCAAGTAAAACATATTGGTCAGACATGTTAGTCAGAGTCAGGTAAAACATACTGGTCAGACATGTTGGTCAGTGTCAGGTAAAACATACTGGCCAGACATGTTAGTCAAGGTCAGGCAAAATATATAGGTCAGTCATGTTAGTCAGGGTCAGGCAAAATCAACTGGTCAGACATGTTAGTCAGAGTCAGGCAAAACATATTGATCAGACATGTTAGTCAGGGTCAGAAAAAATAAACTGGTTAGACATGTTAGTCAGGGTCAGGCAAAATATACTGGTCAGACATGTTAGTCGGGGTCAGGCGAGATATACTGGTCAGACATGTTAGTCAGGGTCAGGCAAAATATACTGGTCAGACATGTTAGTCAGGTTCAGGCAAATTATACTGGTCAGACATGTTAGTCAGGGTCAGGTAAAACATACTGGTCAGACATGTTAGTCAGGGTCATGTAAAACATACTGGTCAGACATGTTAGTCAAGGTCAGGCAAAATAGATAGGTCAGTCATGTTAGTCAGGGTCAGGCAAAATCAACTGGTCAGACATGTTAGTCAGAGTCAGGCAAAATATATTTATCAGACATGTTAGTCAGGGTCAGGCAAAATAAACTGGTTAGACATGTTAGTCAGGGTCAGGCAAAATATACTGGTCAGACATGTTAGTCAGGGTCAGGCAAAATATACTGGTCAGACATGTTAGTCAGGGTCAGGCAAAATATACTGGTCAGACATGTTAGTCAGGGTCAGGCAAAATATACTGGTCAGACATGTTAGTCAGGGTCAGGCAAAATATACTAGTCAAGAACCTCACCTCGGCTTCCTAGTAGCCATTCCTGAAAACGGGCTGTTTTCAAAGCTGCCTGGCTAACAAGGTGAGGGATCTACGTGATCCCAGTAGTAGTCAAGCATAGCACATCTGCCTAGATGACTCCGGTCCACCTTCATCTGCACGCTCGAGATGTGAGGAAAACGACGACAACCCGCCACTTAACGTCCATCACAAAAGAGTCATCCTAATCATTATTGATATTCAACAACAGCAACAACCGTGCTGTGCTCAGGGACAAGAAGTGCACGAAGAAGATCAAGAATATCGAGTTACAAGACACGTTGAAAACCACATGACAACTGGATAGATGGCATTACAAAATTATTGCTAGAACATAGGCTTACAACACACATAGAAAGATTTCAACTAAACAAGACGTTTATCGATACAAGTGGACAGAAAAAAGTAAAGTAAATTACAAAGTAATAACAATTCAGGAACAAAACAAGCTCCTTCTTCTTCAAGGATACGCCATCTTTTGGCAAGTTACACCATTTACAAGCACAGGTAGTAAACCACTGGTTATATTATTGTCATGAAGACGATTCAGAGCTTCTGGAAATTAGTTGCGGAATTTCCCGTAACTCGTTACCACAGAAATTATCCTGTCAGAAAAAAGAGCAGATAACTTCGGCTCATCACAGGTATTGCGTTATTTATAGGTGGGAGGTGTAACAAAAAATATGTACAGGTATGATTAGTTATCCCGCTTATACGAAAACAGAAAGGAAACTAACGTTACTACAAAAAGACTCATCAGCAACAATGAACAACACATTTAAGAGCTAGCGACACATATAGGAAGGAATTAAATGAGAACAGGTGGGAACACATGCGAGAGAACTCATAAAGACATAAAGGGCGAAACGGAAAGAAAATAAAGAATTAACAAACAAAAAATGTTAACATAATAAAGGTGATCCAGGTGACGAAAAGGGACAAGATCCGCAACCAGACAATACGTAGCAATCTCAAAGCCCAACCCCTGCAGACACGAGTGGAGCAGTCCCATCTACGGTGGTTTGGCCATGTCTGTAGAATGGAAGAAGATCGGACGCTAAGGCGATAATGGAAGGCAAAAAGTCAAGGACGCAGATCTCCAGGACGTACCAAAGTACGTCGGTGGGACAACATAAGTGACAGAGGGATGGATTGGAAAGAGGCCAGGAAAAAGGCGGCGGATAGAACAATAACTTTTACCATAGAGGTATTTATTAAATAGAACATAGAACATTACACGAAAGAAAACAACTAATAAGGTTGTACTAAAACTCAATAGTTTATACCAAGCTGCTTAATTGTGTGCGGTTTGTGCTAGTTCAGGTCTTAATGGGCAACAGTACAGGTTAAGTCGCCACAGTACATCTCTCACTATTCTTATGTAAAAGTGAAACATTCAGTTTTACTGCAACTACCGGTAAATGCGAGGGAAAGCACAATAACTAATAAGCACACATATAGACACATAAACACGTGGAGAAAGAGAGAGGAGTGAGAGAGAAAGACAGACGGACAGACAGATAGATAAGAGAGAGACATACGATAGACAGACAGACATACATATTTATATTTAGATTAGATTAGATTGGATTGGATTGGACTGGACGAGACTAGGCTAGACTTGACAATACCGAACTGGACGAGAATGAACTGGACTGGACTAAACTAGACTGGATTGGATTGGATGGATGGATGGATGGAGAGATATATACGCGTAGATAGATAGATACGAGTAGAGAGATATTCGAATAGATTCGAGTAGATATATAGATTTGAGCTGATAGATAGATTCGAGAAGATTCAAGTAGATAGATAGATTTGAGTAGATAGATTTCAGTAGATACATAGGATCGAGTAGATAGATGTATTCGAATAGATAAATAGATTCAAGTAGATTAATAGATTCCAGTAGATAGATTCGAGTAGATGGATGGATGTAGGAAAGCAATCAATTTACACAAGAAAAATGCAGGATCAGCAAATCCACCCTAGGCCCTGTTTAATCAGTAAATCCACCCTAGGCCCTGTTTAATCAGTAAATCCACCCTAGGCCCTGTTTAATCAGTAAATCCACCCTAGGCCCTGTTTAATCAGTAAATCCACCCTAGGCCCTGTTTAATCAGTAAATCCACCCTAGGCCCTGTTTAATCAGTAAATCCACACTAGGCCCTGTTTAATCAGTAAATCCACCCTAGGCCCTGTTTAATCAGCAAATCCACCCTAGGCCCTGTTTAATCAGCAAATCCACCCTAGGCCCTGTTTAATCAGCAAATCCACCCTAGGCCCTGTTTAATCAGCAAATTCACACAAGCCCCAGCATTATCAATAAATCTATACATTTACATGTATGATCGATACATCAACCCAAGCAAGCACGTACATGATCAAGGTAACACACCCACACAAGCCCGTGTATGATCAAAGCAACACATCCACACAATCTCCTGTATGATCAAAGCAATACATCCACACAAGCATGTGTATGATCAAAGCTACACATCCACACAATCCCCTGCATGATCAAAGCAACACATCCACACAAGCATGTGTATGATCAAAGCAACACATCCACACAAGCTCTAGCATGATCAAAGCAACACATCCACACAATCTCCTGTATGATCAAAGCAATACATCCACACAAGCATGTGTATGATCAAAGCAACACATCCACACAATCTCCTGTATGATCAAAGCAATTCATCCACACAAGCATGTGTATGATCAAAGCTACACATCCACACAATCCCCTGCATGATCAAAGCAACACATCCACACAAGCATGTGTATGATCAAAGCAACACATCCACACAAGCTCTAGCATGATCAAAGCAATACATCCACACATGCATGTGTATGATCAAAGCTACACATCCACACAATCCCCTGCATGATCAAAGCAACACATCCACACAAGCATGTGTATGATCAAAGCTACACATCCACACAATCCCCTGCATGATCAAAGCAATACATCCACACAAGCATGTGTATGATCAAAGCTACACATCCACACAGTCCCCTGCATGATCAAAGCAACACATCCACACAAGCATGTGTATGATCAAAGCTATACACCAACAAAAGCCCATGTCTGATCAATGCAGCAGATCCACACAAGCCCCTGCATGATCAGACCAATGCATCCACAAAAGCCCGTGTATGATCAAGACAACACATTTACACAAGCATACACGTGATCCAGGCAATTCATCTACACAAGCCCCCGGAGGATCAAAGAAATAAATCCACAGAATTCCAAGCATAATCAGAGCAACAAATCCATGCGTCCTTACATTAACAATAAATGCATACATGCCCTGCATGATCAGAACAACACAACCACACAAATCCCCGGATGATCAAGACAGTAAATCCATACAACATGTTTGAATAGCATGCGTCTGTTGCCTGTTTATGATGTAAAAAACCTTTCTGTATATATTGAAGCAGAGACTGAGATTCAATTACTTCCAGCATTTTCTACTAAAATCAGTCATGTACCATTTTACAGAATCGTGTCAGTCATGAACCCTCTTCGTCTGTGTTTGCCCAGAGTGTGTGTGAGAGAGAGAGAGAGAGAGAGAGGAAGAGAGGAAGAGAGAGAGAGAGAGAGAGATCACAATGATACTGTTATCAAAGGGAGAGAATACATCCCCACTGAAGATACAATGTCTACCATCGAGCAGTTATCCTCCTTGGAAGAAATTGCTGTAAGCAGGGTAAGAGGAAATAAGAGCTCATTTGAATAGAAGATAAACAGCTGATAGTGAGAATATTCTAGATGTTCCTGAATATTCTAATACATCGTTGAGAATCTCAAAATATTGATCTTCTCTTCTAGAGTGGTGGCACTGTGTTTGCTGAGGGCAGAGTGCAAAAATGACAGCAATATGAATTATGAGAATGGAGACAGAGGCAGTTAATTTAGTTCAGAGACGACTATCTGAGGTCTCATTAATCAGAGCAGCTGTTGTGTCCGACTCTTAACTCATTTTTAGTTCCATACCAGACAGTGATGTCGGGAATGAAGTGTTACTGTTGGTTTCATTGTACAAAGCCACACTTCATGGTGAGAGTTGACCAGTTCCTTTCCTCGTTGCATTTCATTTCCATCGATACAAAAAAAACATATAACGACCGTTCGAGGACGTATACAAAACTGTACCTAAGTTACGGGGCCACAATATCTTCGTCCGGAACGAAGAGCGAACGAAAACAACTAACAATTCACAACAAAAGCAAGAAATGATGTAAAATTATTCGGGTTAAAATATTGCAAAAATATTGCTTTGTCCTCTAAGCTGGAAATATTTGCTTACATATTGCTAAGCACATGGGCAGTTGGCGTGTGGTAAAAGAACAGCTGGCCGACCACAGCTGGGTTCCAAAGACGCACGTGGGACCTCAAGTCACTGGCTATGGATTTTTTTTTTTTTTTTTTTGCGTTCGCCTTATTTTTTCTCTCATCCCCAAGGCGGTGTGCGTTGCACTGTGGTTTTTATTTTGCGCCTGTCGGCCCAGTGCATCCGACTTCAGAATGCATTTTATGTAAGGGTTTGCTTCCTCCTGCATTTTCTAAGGGTTTGCTTCCCCGGGGTAACGGCCGGTGCTGTGATCAGGATCGAACCCAGCACCTTCGGGTTGTGAGCCAATTAAAATGGAGATGCAATCTGAAGAGTAACCTCAGTATGGGTGAAAATAAGTTCATGCAACACATGGAAGTGAAGAGACAACGCCGAAAGGAAAAAGACAACCAAAAAAACTCAGTAGAGAGTTGTTACTCCAAGATCGCTTCAACCTATAGTCAGACATGACTGAAAATAGGCTACTACTGAATAGCATGCTCTTTACAGAACGTCCATTCTTACAATCGCCACCTATTTGGATGTTATAAGTTTCTTGCAAGTGTGCAGTACGGTAGGTTTTCATTACTTTCCCTATGTGGAGAAGCAATCCCCTGAGAAAAAATCCAGTCTCTGCCAAACTGGACAATATTTTCTTCTTCTTTCGTTCGCTTGGAGTATGTCTACATCTGCAAAGTTGTCTCTTGTAGCAACCTCACTGTCTTCTGCAGTTCACACATGGGTCTATATAGTTTCCCTTCCAGTGCTCTTTCTCTTGGCCAGTATATCCGCCTCAGTATCTCATACTCTGGACAGTCCTGGTATATGCTCCGCAGTTTAGGGTGCCTGTCCCCATGTACACATATTTGAGCTGCCAGTCCTAAATTGTGTATACGTGTAGCTGTGGAGTCGGTTGTGTCCCGTTTGAGAACATGGGATTGAGTGATTGAGAACATAATAAAGCCAATGGTTTTGCTAGTTGGTCTCTAATTCCAAATATAAATTTTGGATGGATACCATCTTGACCTTGACATTTATCCACTTTTAATCCCTTCAATTTTTTAAAAACCATTATCTCCGTAATACAGATTGATTTTAATCCCACTATATCCGTTTCACATTTCAAAATATCTATAGGCTCTGTGTTCTTGGAGCAGTCCTCTTTTGTGTAAATTGTGCCAACGTATTGATTTAGTAGATTAGCTGTCTCCATATTTTCTCTTATTATTTTACATGTGCTATATGTGAGAAAAGATAAAAGAAGATACATAGTAGAAACATGTAAGGATATAGAAAACCTACAACAACCAGGCAAAGAAAGAGATGCATTCAAAGCAATAAGAACACTGACAAGGGAATTCCGTCCGGTTCCACGTGTCATAAATGACGAAGAGGATAACACACTAACAGAAACCAAAGACATACTGAATAGATGGAGAGAGTACTGAAGAACCATGTATGGAGACAGCACAAAGCGCTCAGTTACAATCCTACCAAAGGATGAGAAAGAACCTGAACCAACATTGGAAGAAGTACGCTCTGCAATTAAAAGCCTGAAAAAGGGAAAGTCCCCAGGATGCGATGATATCCCAGCAGAGCTAATACAAGCAGGAGGAGAGGCATGTGCTCGAGTCTACCACAAGCTGTGTAAACAGATATGGCACAGTACAGAGTGGCCAGAAGCATGGAAGAAATCAATTTATATTCCCCTCCCCAAAAAAGGCAACCTGAAGCTGTGCACGAACTATCGCACTGATCAGCCATGCTAGCAAGATACTCCTGCGAATCCTATTAAGAAGGATAGAGAAAAGGTTTGAATCTGAAATTCACGTAGTCCAGGCAGGTTTTAGGAAAGACAGAGAGACCCGGGACCACATATTCAATTTAAGGAATATCTATGAAAAATGTAGAGAGTTTAATGTAGACCTGTACACATGTTTCATTGATTACACTAAGGCCTTCGACACGGTAAAACATCAAAATCTGTGGAGAATCATGAAGGAAATGGGGTTTCCTTTGCGTATAGTCCATCTCATTGAAACATTATACCAAGATCAACAAGCCGCTGTCCGAGTATCTGGGCAAACATCAGATTGGTTTGCAGTACAAAAGGGAGTCCGACAGGGATGTATCCTCTCACCTTATCTGTACAACATATATGCGGAATGTATAATGAGAAATGTGCGAGAAGATGAGAACATTGAAAGTTTCGACCCATTTACGATTGGGAGGTACGAGATTCCAGAGTCACGATATGCAGATGACACAGTGCTACTATCAAGAAGTGCGGAAGGGCTAGAGCAGCTACTTTCAGCCGTTAATGGACATAGTAAAGATCAAAATCTGTTCATAAACATAAACAAAACAAAGATAATGACCACCGATAAAACACAATGTCAGCATACATTTACAGTGGGTGGTGAGGAAATAGATCAGGTTACACATTTTGAATATATGGGCTCCAGAATCGACAAAAATGGTGACTGCTAGAAAGAAATCAGAAGAAGACTAGCTATGGCAATGCAGAGACTGAACAGCCTGAAGAAATTATGGCAGGGCACCAACAAAACGATAAAAGTAAAAGTCTTGAGAGCCTGTGTTTTTCCTGTGGCAGCTTATGGCTGTGAATCATGGACGATTACCAAAACTTCTAGACAAAGAATCGAATCCTTCGAGTCAAAATGTTACAGAAAGATCCTCAGAATACCCTGGACAGAGAAAAGAACAAATGTAGACATTCGGCAAGAGTTGAGCATAGAGGAGAACTGGTTTATCAATTCCATTTTGGCTAGAAAATGCAAATACTTTGGTCACATCAAGAGACACAACGGTCTTGAGAGGACGGTGATGGAAGGTATGGTACCAGGCAAAAGAGGAAGGGGTAGACCAAGAAGACGATGGCACCAACATATCCAGGAGTGCCTGAGTATGACAGTGGCGGAAGTTGAAGTTTTGGCAAGGGAACGAGTTTCTTTCAGACAGACTGTGATGGGAGCGACGTTCTACAAAGGACATGCTACATGATGATGTATATGTGAGAAGATCTCCCTTGTTTTTTGTTCTTTGTTTATTTCTAACATAAGAAAAGAAGCTTTTACTATTAGCAAGTGGTTTTTTTGCGAAGTCTGTTTTTACTGCTTTATTCACTTTCTGAGCTGTGTTTTGCTTGTCCAAATATTTTAAATATGTTTCTTTCGATTTACCTGCCTTTATATATTTTTTTCCATGCTTTTATTTTTAGCTCTTCTACATTTAACTACAAATCTAATTATCCACTTTTTATAAGGTCTTCCCTTGTACTCATGTTTTCCCCGCAAATGTTTGATCGCTCTGCCTAGCACTTCATGTACAAATCGAACACTGATATAACATATTCGTTTGTTTCTACTCTAAACTATTTTACATCAACGTAATGCTTGGAAACGAACTGATATTTTAAAGAATCATTTGAACATTAAAAAAATAAGCCAACAATTTTGCGTCATCAGTTCATGTGCTTCTTATTTTATGAACCGTAAACAGGAAGTGCTGTTAGTGTTTTGAACAGGAAACTGTCGTTGGGTTGCCAAACAAACACCGTGTTGAGACTTGAGACGGTGTGATCATGAGTGCGATGTTCGAGGATTCAGCTTAAGAAGACACACTAAAGCTTAAAGTCTCTGCGTGTTGGCATAATCAGTGATATTCAGTGGCTCAGAATGAGTTCTGGGTAAACAATACATATTTATGCAGGAATTTATTTTTTTTCAAAAATGATTTAAGATTATGATTAGTATTGAAAGTTTTACAAGTTAAATTTAAAAAAGTAAAAACTTTTCTCTTTTTCTTTATTTTGTTGTTAATTGGAATAAAAAAAATAAATAAGAGAAGTTAAGAGTCAAGAGCATTATTTTGTTGTATACTACTCAATATTGAAAATAAAGTATGTCCAAAATATTACCGTGAGTAGACTCCAAGTCAAAGCTAGTACTAATCAAATAAGACAGAGTTGAGAGGTACTGTGAGTATTGATCCATTCTATTCAACTATTCATCCATAAGTATAAATAATAGTATTACTATTATAAGCCATAATAAGCCACTCTTACATACACGAAAGGCTGAAGCAGAATACTATAGTATGCTAGCATCATATAGGTATAGTAGATACTATATTACTAGCTCTTAGTCTTAGATTTAGATATATTGTGTTTTAATTTTACTCTCAATTCTCATTGAAAGTGTACTATTGGAGTAAATCTGTTTGCACAGAATGTAAGGATGAAAATGGTACAATAAGATCACATATGTGGAACCGATGAAAAGAACGGGACAGATACCAGAGGAGCATGACATATGAAGGAGGCTGGATAGACTTCACATTACACTGTAATGTACACTGTAATTCTGTAATTTACAGAAACCAGTGGATATCATTACAAGACATTCTCTGTTGTCGAATACACAGGGCAGGAGGAATAGCGGATGACCCGAGACACTCATAGAGGAATAGAGCTGAATGCTCATATCTAGGCAGCAGAATAATTCGCAGCCAATACATGAATGCCCAGCCCACGAAGAGCTAAGATACCAGACCTGGCCCAGAGGGAGCAGAACTGAGGTAAAAGCTATTGGGCACCAGCTCAGATCTGGAAAGGACTGTGGCCTTCATTTTGGTGATAGGACTGAAGATTTAGCATGATCAGAAAACCCAAATACCAAATACAGAAAAAGAAGAAAAACGGCAGGTAAGACATGGACAGAACTAATTCAAATTGCTTATGATTGGAAGACTTGGTGTGTATTTGTTGAAGATCTGTGCTCCAGAAGAAGTGGCCAGGTTTTTGGTTGACTAATCGGCATTCTCAGTTAATTTTTGAAGTTCAGTGTTATGAGCTAGAACATATACTTTGCTAATATGAGTTGACCAAGTTGATCCTGGGACCACTGTACCTTCATAGGTGGTTATAGAGAAATGCGCATCAGACTAGTAACCTCATCATGTAAAATAAATTGCTACAGAAACCACCACAGCAGGAGCATGCAAAGTACCTTGGTGTAAGCTTCCTGAAAGAGGCCAACTTTATAAGTGGCTGAAGTGAGAAGAAGCCAACAAGAATAGATATTACCACTCAGAAGGCACTACATACTTTGACAAGATTTTAATGGCAATTTATCTGAATTCAAATGTAAAACATGTAGTTTGTGTTTCATTTGATTTAACTATTTTTGTTTGTTAGAGAATTTAGTCCACAAGGCTAACTAGTCTTACAACTTAACTTAACGTTTTTATACCGGTTTAGAAGATTCTGCATAGTCTGTATACAACCAGCTTCATTTACATTTTCTTGCTGTAAAAACTATGTGCATCCAATATATTCTTGAATGCATTAATTATCCCTGCCTCCACTACTTCCTGTGGCAATGAATTCCAAGTATTCACCATGCTTTGACTAAAAAAATATTTTCTAATATCCAATCTGGACCTTTCTTTAGTTAATTTGTAGCTATGCCCACTTGTTATGGTAGGTTTGTTTTTTTTGAAAAACTTGTTATAGTCTAATTTATCCTTTTTGCTGATTATCTTATAAACCTGTATTAAGTCACCTCAAATTCCTCTCTTTTCTAGATACTTTAAGTTGGTTTTTCTGAGTCTTTCCTTATAACTGGAATCCCACTATCAGTTTTGTCACTCTTCTTTGTATTCTTTCCAGCATGTTTACATCCTCTCAATGATAAAGACTCCACACCTGTACACAGTATTCCAATCTTGGTCTTAATTAATGCTTTTACAGTTTGACAATAATTTCCTTGCTCCTATGTTTTAACTGTCTCATTGAATTCCATAATTGTCTTTTTAAATTTACAATAGACAGCTAGCCTCACTTCTGTCTGCACCGTGAAGATTTTTGTTAACTCTATTAAAATAAATATTTATTATTTTACTCTTCTGTGAACTTTGCTTTTATAGAAAGCTTTTCTGGTGTATTCCATGCTGACTTAGTAGCTGCCTTCAAATCTTTCTCACTCTAGACCAACCAAGTACAATTCTTTTTATTTAATTTCAAGATAGTCTATTCAGTTTTGAGTAGCATCTAGTCTGGAAACAAGGATTGTAGACCTGGTAATGGTCTAGTTCTTTTCTGTCTGGGATGAAATGAAACCACAGTCTGGATAGTAACTGCTAGAGCAAGTGATCAATTTTTAATGTTTATTTCTCTTTTTTTGGAATTTGTGTTATCTTAGTTTACTTGTACTTCTACAGCGCCAGATGGTCATGTGCAGGTCCCAGCTCTGGTATGTGCTGGATGTAGCCAGGAAGAGTATTATTTACTTAGCGGGTTAGGCTCAAGCAGCTTATTACTCCACTACATTGGGACAAGTGTCATGGAGGGTGGTTAACCGGGTGTGCGAGTCCGTCTTAATGGACACAAACACATCAAAGTAAACTCGCAGCCTGTTAGGCGCCATCTGTGCTGCAGTAAACCACCTAACTTTGGCCAGTTTTGTGCCATGTCACACAGTTAGTCTCCACTTATGACATGCTCTCTGTAGGGCAGTGGTGTTATTCTTGTCTTTGTCATATACAAAGACCCCGGCTGACCACTGTTGTTATCATGTAATATTATTTTTAATATAGTTAACAATCTTAAAACGCTTTTCTCTCAGCATCCTGGTGATGTAATACAAGTCGTTCAATTATTCTGCTCATCTGCTACTTCTTCTCATATCATTCTATGTAGATCCTTTATCTTTTTTAACACTCTTTATTCACTTCTTGGACCAAATTGTGCTCTTTTTTATCTTCTCAATTTTGTACCCCTTCTTTTGCTTTAATTAAATACAGCTTTCGCATTCTTCATATCCTTAAATTTCAATGGTCTTGTTTATTATGCTCGAGACATAATGAAAACTAATCAAAATTATATGTCAGTCATTGAAGATTTAAAAAACTACCTTACTTAGGGCAACAACAACGGACCACCAACAATTTCAACAAAATATGGGAACTGTTGCTTTTGATGCATATTTACTTCTTCTTTCATCACAAGGCGCTGCACAAAACATGTTTGTAGAGCATGTTTAGTGTTGATGGAAGTTTCAGACTAAATATATATAGTTATTTATATATTTTCATATTTATATAGTTATTTATATATCTACATATTTGAAACTACTAATATCTTGATTTGTGAAGAATAGTTTATTCGTACAATTATTTTGATTTATTGTGATTAAGTTTCTTGATAAATACAATTTTTTTATGGGCACAGTAAACTATTTTTCTTTAAAAAAAGATTAATATTTTTGTCAACATCAAAGTGCAATTTGATTTGCTTTAGAATAACAATTTATTTTTCCCCACAGGACTACAGGAGCAGTGCACTTTCCAGCCAATAAAAATGCAGGAGCTTCAGGAATATTTTTACGAAGAGGTGTGTGGAGTTGCCTGGTCAAGTTGAACTATATTTTGAGCTGTACATGCATTTTTCTTTTGTGTAACTATTCTTGTCTGTCTTTAAACAAACTTTTTCCTATTTTAGCACATCTTAGGGTGGATAGAGCTATTCATCATCATAATCATCAGTCCTGTAACCTGAAAGGTCATTATAGCACCAATACTGCTGATTGTTGGACCAGTTTCTGACACTCCTTTGGTTTTGTGCCAAGATGTTTGTCCTAGCTATGGACCTTCCCGTCCACTCTCTGATGTTGTCTTTGCATCTCTTTTTCTGTCTCCCTCTCTTGTGCTGCCCAGGCACAGAACCTTCTTTGACCAAGATGAATTTCTTCTTCTTCTGCGTACGCAGTCAGACAGTAACCATTGTTTTTTCGAAAAAAGCGGCGGTCATCCTGAGGCTGTCGCCACTGCCATAGAGCTTGTCTTGCAGTTCCACTGGTAATGGCCACATCTGCTCTCTCTGATCCTCGTATGTCGGGCAGTTCTGCAGCAGATGTTCAGCGGTCATTTTACCAGTACCGCACGGGCATTCGTCGGTACACCCTATCTTCAATTGACCAAGATGAATTTGAAACATGACCATACCATTTTAGCTTGCATACTTTTACCATAGTCAATAAGTCTTTATATTGGCCGACCTCTCTCAACGGTGTCCTGAACCGCCTTATTTGTGGTGTGGTCTAGATACGAAATGCCAAGGATTCGATGCAGACATCCCATCTCCATTGCACAAATTCTTTGCTCTAGAACCACTGTCAGAGTACATGTTTCACATGCGTAAAGATATACGGAAGTGACAAGTGCATACATTGAACTCAACTTGGTTTTCAGGTTTATTGTTGGACCAGTTCCTGCCACTAAACTCAGTTTTGTGCCAGGATATTTGTTGTAGTTATGGACCTTCCCATCCACTTTCTGATGTGAACAAATACTGAACTTGTATAAAAACCAGAAAGTGAATATAGCACTCAGAGAGGGAACAACAAACCCAGCCGCTGTCAAGAAAGGGGTGAGAAAAGGATGTAATTTATCTCCAAGCCTATTCGTCTGTATTCGGAGGTGGTGATGGAAGAAGCCACCAGAAATTGCAACATAGAGGTCAAGGTAAATGGGGAACGAATAAGTGCCATCGCTTGTACTTTCCCTTAGGCCAAGTAAGCCGCAGGAAGTTTAAAATACCTAATAGGGATAGTTGATAGCACTTGGCTGCCTGGCAAAGGACATTAATATGCCTGTTTGAAATACAAGGATTCTTAGCAATAAAGCTGTAAATTTAAGTATTTTATGCGCTCATTAAGGGAAGGTCTGAGAAACAGGCGAGAGAATGACAGAAGCCTGTGAAGAACACATTATGAATTGGATAGCAAGTTGGAGAGCAATCCTCAAGGCTGAGACAACAAATGTGAAAGACCTATCACAGCAAACCTTTAATATGGAAACAGTGCTTAATCTGCTCGAAATAACAAATATGTTTGTTGTGTTTGCCAGGACTACTTTGGGATCAGTGGTGAATTATTAATCAATCAAAGCCCATCGGTGCAGAGGCCATTGACAACATCCCGTCAGCATACACGGTTCTGGACTGCTCTTTCTGCCTCTCTCCAGATGTAATCATTTAATCTTAGTTCCTTCTCGTATTCTTTTCTCCATATATTTTTGAGTCTACCTCTCACTCTTTTCCCTTGAGGATTCCATGTAAGAGACTGTCGGGCTATGTTGGGCAGTGCATTCTATAGCATTTGTCCAATACAGCCCCATTTTCTTTGCTTAATTTGTTGTTCCAGTGGCTGTTGCTGGCTCCTTTTCCATAGCTCTTCATTCATCACCATGTCCTGCTACTTTATGCCCATTATACTTTGCGGGCTACTGTTAACAAAGGACCAAAGTCTTTGTTGTATGGCTTTGGTTTTTCTCAATGTCTGCTCTCCATACAGCAACACTGACTTGACACTGGTGTTGAATATTCTTATTTTGGTGTGAATCTTGATTTCTCTGGATCTCCATGTCAGGAATGACCCTTTTGTCTTTCCAATTCAGGTCCTTACATCTTGCATCTGTACATCCTGATGTGTCAAATGTGTTGACCAAATAGATCAAGGTATCCACTTCTTTCAACGGCTCTGCCTCCAGCATGATTAGTTCTTTGTTGATAATGTTGAGTTTAAGGAGCTTGGTTTTCATCATGTTGAGATTCAGTCCCTAAGTGGTGAATTAGCAATTTACAAAATGGGCACATGTGTAGTGTACCAAGAGAATAGGGGCACCAAGCAACAACACCAAATTACAATTGTTAATCAAATTGAAAATGTATAGGGCTTCACATTTAAAAAAGGCTCATCTAACCATCTTTGGTCCAGGTTCTGAGACCTCATTGGCTATGTTAAGTTCCTTGAACTTACTTAGCTATAATAAAGTAATGCTAACCATACTGTATTTAGAAGCAGCTTGTCAATTAGCGAGTAAAACTTTCGTGATGAAAGACTCTAGGTGGAGAAACACTATTGTGTAACTGTGTTTAGGGCACCAGTTGTAATTAACTCTGCTTCTGTTTGGTATCTACAGTAGTTTTACTTGTAAGCATGAATTTCACACCTTTTATTTAGGGGTTACTTACAGCAATGTTATGAATTATTTTCATTTGTTAATATCATTTTTATTTTTTGCTCTATTGCAGATCAGCATAGAAATGAACAAAGAAAGGTACAAAATATGTTGGTCATGTCAGATGTTGTTTTGATCATATAGATCTCAGAGGAATCTTTGTCATCATGTAGCATGTCCTTTGTAGAACGTCGCTCCCATCCCAGTCTGTCTGAAAGAAACTCGTTCCCTTGCCAAAACACCAGCTTCCGCCACTGTCATACTCAGGCATTCCTGGATATCTTTGTGCCATCGTCTTCTTGGTCTACCCCTTCCTCTTTTGCCTGGTACCATACCTTCCATCACCGTTCTCTCAAGACCGCTGTGTCTCTTGATGTGACCAAAGTACTTGCATTTTCTAGCCAAAATGGAATTGATAAACCAGTTCTCCTCTATGGTCAAATCTCTGTCCAGGGTATTCTGAGGATCTTTCTGTAACATTTTGGCTTGAAGGATTCGATTCTTTGTCTAGAAGTTTTGGTAATCGTCCATGATTCACAGCCATAAGCTGCCACAGGAAAAACACAGGCTCTCAAGACTTTTACTTTTATCGTTTTGTTGGTGCCATGCCATAATTTCTTCAGGCTGTTCAGTCTCTGCATTGGCATAGCTAGTCTTCTTCTGATTTCTTTCGAGCAGTCACCATTTTTGTAAATTCTGGAGCCCAGATATTCAAAATGTATGACCTGATCTATTTCCTCACCACCCACTGTAAATTTATGCTGACATTGTGTTTTATCGGTGGTCATTATCTTTGTTTTGTTTATGTTTATGAACAGATTTTGATCTTTACTATGTCCATTAACGGCTGAAAGTAGCTGCTCTAGCCCTTCTGCACTTCTTGAAAGTATCACTGTGTCATCTGCGTCCGTAACTCTGGAATCTCGTACCCCCCAATCGTAAATGGGTCGAAACTTTCAATGTTCTCACCTTCTCGAACATTTCTCATTATACATTCCGCATATATGTTGTACAGATAATGTGAGAGGATACATCCCTGTCGGACTCCCTTTTGTACTGCAAACCAATCTGATGTTTGCCCAGATACTCAGACAGCGACTTGTTGATCTTGATATAATGTTTCAATGAGATGGACTATATGCAAAGGAAACCCCATTGCCTTCATGATTCTCCACAGATTTTGATGTTTTACCGTGTCGAAGGCCTTAATGTAATCAATGAAACATGTGTACAGGTCTACATTAAACTCTCTACATCTTTCTTAGGTATTCCTTAAATTGAATATGTGGTCCCGAGTCCCTCTGTCTTTCCTAAAACCTGCCTGGACTACGTGAATTTCAGATTTAAACCTTTTCTCTATCCTTCTTAATACGATTCGCAAGAGTATCTTGCTAGCGTGGCTGATCAGCGCAATAGTTCGGTAGTTCATGCACAGCTTCAGGTTGCCTTTTTTGGGGAGGGGAATATAAATTGATTTCTTCCATGCTTCTGGCCACTTTGCACTGTACCATATCTGTTTACACGGCTTGTGATAGACTCGAGCACATGCCTCTCCTCCTACTTGTATTAGCTCTGCTGGGATATCATCGCATCCTGGGGACTTTCCCTTTTTCAGGCTTTTAATTGCAGAGCGTACTTCTTCCAATGTTGGTTCAGGTTCTTTCTAATCCTTTGGTAGGATTGTAACTGAGCGCTTTGTGCTATCTCCATACATGGTTCTGCAGTACTCTTCTCCAGAACCCATCATATAAGTAAATAGCACTATTAGACGAAATCCATAATATATAAATACTCTGACAATCTGGTGCAAGTAATATCAAGTAGAGTATTCTTAAAAAGAAAAAGCTTTCATTGGCATTATTTTTGTCAATAGTATTAGGATACAATATTTCTGTATGCCTGCGAGACCTGGACCATTACAGCGGATATCCAGGGCAGGATACATGCAATGGAAATTCGGTGCTATAGAAAACTCCTAAATAAAGATCGTGTCACGAACGTAGAAATCCGTCAGAGAGTTGAAGACGCTATTGGCCCTTTTGAAGATCTGTTTACAGCTATCAAAAGAGGTCCAACGGAATTACCGATACTCTTTGGGTCCGTACCGGGACAGAGATGGCGTGGACGTCCAAGGAAGAGATGGGTGGACAACATCAGTGAGTGGTCAGGCCTTCGTCCCGGTAAGATACTTCAAGCGGCGACAGACAGAGAGGGTTGGCATGGGATTTTCTTATCTTCATGTGTGCCCCAACGACCTGATGGGTTACGGGATGAACTGAACTAAACTGATTAGGATACTGACAAGTCCTGAAAGTCGCCACATCAATATATGGTGCCAATTGATGCAGGCCCCAGAGATGGAACTTTGGGAGGAACTTGCCACCAGACATCATCTACTATAAACACCATGGAAGTTGCTGAACAGACTCCGAACTGGTGTATCATGGTGCAAGAGATAAATAAAACGACGGAGATACACAGATAATGACACATGTGACTGTGTCGCAATACAGGACCCAAAGACCACCTGACAACCTATCCCAACCTCCAGGAAACATGTAATAGGTGCTGCGACATGTTAGAGGCAAATGACAAGGTAATCCATGTCGCTGAATACTGGATGCATGCCGTATGACGTGGTGCTTGGACACGGAAAGTAGGTGAGTAATAGCATTAGGAGAAACAGCAAATCCTGTTATATGGAAGTGAATCATGTATAATCAATAAACAAGCAAAAAAGTATATGAGAGGTCAGATCAATCGAGTAGCAAGGTGGTTAAAGCACTTGCTTATCACATCAAAAGTACCTGGTTGAATCCTCTGTCATGACATGCTCCAGTTTATTAAGCTGGGAATTGGTCCCTATCTTGCACATTTGAAATGCATGGCAGCCAAGGAGGGAACTGCTCATTCTACTTTAAAATGTTGACACCTAGGAAAAGAAGTTTCCAACACTTCATCTCGGATGCACTGTCTGCTATGGTATTACAGAAAAGTGGTTTTTACAAAACAATTTTCAGAAATTGAAGATGTGATGAAGAAAGTCTATGAAGGTGGGCTGGTGGAAGTAAATGCAGGTGTGCTGGTGGAAGTAAATGCAGGTGTGCTGGTGGAAGTAAATGCAGGTGTGCTGGTGGAAGTAAATGCAGGTGTGCTGGTGGAAGTAAATGCAGGTGTGCTGGTGGAAGTAAATGCAGGTGTGCTGGTGGAAGTAAATGCAGGTGGGCTGGTGGAAGTAAATGCTGGGAAAAGAGATTTAGGGTGACAGAGGAAACATATGCCGGTCAATTTATTATTGCAACATTGAGTAGTAACAGTTGATTGCCAATACTTTGGACAGGAATGTCAGTGAGCATGACACATGATGATAATAATCTGTAGACAAATAATCATAGGGTGTTTATAATTTGTACAAGATGCAAGAAAGAAAAAACAGTCCAAACCAGTTGTAAATGCTTTGAAGAAAATTTGATGTTGTTGGAACTGGGTTCTCTAAATTGTCAATTTCTTGAAGCTATCATCTTCTTTAATACATTGGAACTTTGTCGTTCTATCACTGCTAAACAATATGGTATGTATATCAATTCTGGAAATACCAAGCTATTGACGAACAACGTGGAAGGAATCCACAGAAAATGTCTCTGTAAATGGGCACACACTGTAGACAATAAAACAATTTTAATGTCTAGGATTATAATTAGAGATAGGGAACAACAGAAGAACTAAGAGTAAGAATGCCATTAACAGCAATTATCACAACACAAAAAGCCAATTTGAAAAGATAGAACAGATTGCTAAAATTGAAATTAAAGTCATTGCAAACATTGACTATCTCTGAATACTTATATGTGTGTGCTGCGCGGGTCATGTGGTTTGCATGCCATAAATAATCTTCTATGGCAAGATACAGAAGGGCAAATTCTCCCAGGGAGGTTAAAAAAAAAAGAGGCGCTTTAAAGACACACTAAAAATGTCTTTAAAAGCCTTCAGCATAAACTTCATCAAAAAAGGCTGCAGCAATAAAATGGAGACAGGATAGAAAACCTCATGAAACATCACTATCTCGCAAAGTGAACTTTCCATGCCCTCACACCCTGTGATTGTGCAGACCCCACATCGGACTCGTCAGCTATCTTCGCACCCATCCACAACCTCGACTCACAGAATACTCAACTGAAAGTACTGGTTGAATGAAAAAAAAAAAAGTCTTTATCATGCATGATGGACGAACAACATATGTGTGTTAAACAAACATTGGATGATTTTGTTTTTGGCGTTCGCCTTATTTCTCTAATCCCCAAAGTGGTGTGTGTTGCACTGTGGTTTTTATTTTCGCGCCCAGTGCATCTGACTTCAGCATGCATTTTTATGTAAGGGTCTGCTTCCTCCTGCATTTTCTAAGGGTTTGCTTCCCCGGCGTAATGGCCAGTGCTGTGATGGGGAATGAACCCAGCACCTGCGGATTGTGAGACATGCCACTTAACCACTAGCCCATGCCATCCAATTCTGGAATAACATAACAATTATTTTGTCTCAACTGTAAACATAAAAAAAAACAACACTTCCAGAATGTCAGACCATACAAAAACCTGCTGGCAGTTGTAAAAACATGCAAATTCCATTGTTGAGGGCATGTGTCATGATCAAATGGAGCTGCCTGACATAATAAAAGGAACAGTGTTGGTATTGAGAGGGGAAGAAAGATCCAAGATACTGTGCTGGACATTCAGAAATGGACAGGAAAGATCTTGAGAGAGGTAGAAACAATGGGGA
Organism: Ariolimax columbianus; assembly: GCA_036924085.1. NCBI lineage: Eukaryota > Metazoa > Mollusca > Gastropoda > Stylommatophora > Arionidae > Ariolimax > Ariolimax columbianus. Next base: position 42,123,068 of record JAVGWX010000009.1, read on the forward strand.
TAGACAGACAGACAGGTGGAAATGGGCAATTAGTAATAAAATAAGAGATGCAGAAAAAAGGAAGACACAAGTTTTGGATGTGAAGGAGTTGAGAATTATGTGATCATTTGTGTATATTTTTGTCTTTGGTAATTATTCATGGCATTAGAGATGTCAGAAATAATTATGATGAACATATTTAGATGGTAACTTGATCAGAATAGTACAAAACATAATCAATAGTATTATTGTTCAAATGCTGCATTGAAATGGTAAAAAGCAGGCCATTGAAATGAAATTCTTCAGAAAGATCCTTGGAATATCATATAGAAATCACATCACCAATGTCAGTGTACGCAATACTGTCCGACAGTTAATCAGGCCATATCTGGACCTCCTTATAATTGTCAAATCATAAAAGCTATGCTGGTACGGCCATGTGATACCTTCTGAGGTTTGCCCAATGTGATATTCTCAGGCACAATTCCTGGCAACAGACGAAGATGTTGCCCTAAGATGCTCTAGACAGATGGTATTCGCAAGTGGATGGGCATGGCATTAATTGAAACCACAACACTCGCAATGGATAGAGTATGATGGTGATGTGCAGATTGAAAGATTTTAGAATCTTATGTTGGTTCAGTAGAGAAGATAGAGCAGTAATGTGTACAACCAGCGAACTACAGGAACCATCAGTTTCTACTGTCTTTGTCATTTGCGGAGACAGATTGACCATCTATGGGTTTGCCCAAAGTGCAATGGTACTGCTATTTAACTGAACAGGAGAGATGGTGGCAAGTGGTTTAGATATCAGTCCTCAGTCCAAGAGAACCTTTTTTTTTCCTTTCAGAGGTAGCATAAATACCTAGCCTATACATTATGTGGGTACTGCAGGGACAAGCAGCTTTTACTCCTCCATCTCATAAATCCAACCGGCAGACCTCAACAATTGGAATAAACCACGTAATAATAGTTTTTATAGTCAACTAAAGAATTGCCTTATCCCTGTTACAAATTGTGTCCAGTTTGGTTACAAGACTAAAAAACTTCGGCATCCACTGAGACATACTGATGAGGAGGAAGCTTTCATTCAGATGGAGGTCGTTAAAGAAGAAGACAAGAAGAAGTTCAACAAGAACAATAAAGATTTCATCCGCACAAATAAAGAACGGTATGCTTTACATTTCTGTGAGATGTTGTCGTTCATTTTCATCTATCTTCCTGTTGCAGAACTGACTAGGTGTGTAGCCTACTCTCATTACTCTCCTGTCTATGCAGCTGCTAATGGGAACCTGACATGGCAAGGCAGTAAACAAGGGGGCAGATCAGTTCACCTAATACTACATCAATTAATATTAATTTGTTCTTCTTCAGCATTCGTCCTGAATAGGATGTTCTGTCATAGTTTACAGCGTGGCTGCGATATCTGCGCCTTTTGACCCGAAACATCCAATTTCAGCAGGCTTTTTTGAGTACTGGATGTGTCTTCCTGTTTGATCCCTATTCCTTGGCCAGACTATACTAGTAACTAGTGCAGCCTGTTTCCAGGGCCACCATGTGGAAGCGGAAAGGGTCTTTGTCAGCTATGGTTTGCTGATCCTGATGCACGCAGCCAGCTATGAGTCAGCATCTACTGTCAACTCATTCCCTGCTGCATCTTGGCAGCATATAAATTCAATTTCATTATATCAACAATTTACACCTGTGCTTTGTACAATCTAAAACTACCTTTATTCTTAAATTGTCATTAATATAAATTCTGTTTCATCATATGGATAAGTTTCACCTGTACTTTGTGCAGACAATATCTGTTCTAAGACTGCCTTTAGCCATAATTAAATTATCATTAATATCGTTGTGGACAATTTTCTCCTACACTTTGTACAGATACCATTTATTACTTTATTCCACAAATATCTTACATCTGGTCAGTAATTTAATCAGCAATATAATGTTTCCATTGGTAATTATTTCCTTATACGGCATCACTTATTAATTATTAGTGATTGTTTTGTATGCAAGGCCCTTTTGTATAGTCTTTACTATAGATGTGTGGGTTAGATTAGGGGTGTTATGTGTCTGAGAAAATAAATTCCTCCATTATCTTTTGGTGACTTAAGACACAATAATGTTTCTTTCTTTGGGCGGCAGTGGAAGAAATGGTGACAGGTAAAAGAAATGAAAGCCATATAGTCCTGCTTACAGATGCCCTGGCCGTAGTCACAGCACTAAAAAGCCAGAAAAATACTGAACTTAATGATTTAAGAGCAGTACTCTGTCAACTATGCCAGCAGTCCGCACCAAAAAGAGTAGTGGTACAGTGGGTTCCATCCAAGGCAACGAGGAGGCAGACAGACTGGCAAAAGAAGGTGCAAGACTGCCACAACCAGATACTAGTGTGACATACGAAGAGTCAAAACGGCTTATTAGAGCTAGATACATGACCAAATGGGAAACAGAACATACTGGCTACACAAAAAACGATGCCTATTACCAGTTGAACAGAAGAGAGCAGGTCGTGGTCTTCAGACTTCGCACAGGCCACAATAGACTGAGGTACCACCTATTCAACAAATTGAAGATAGGTGGCACTGACGAATGCTCGTGTAGTACAGGGAAAATGACCGCTGACCATTTGCTGCAAAACTGCCCGACATACGAGGACCACAGAGAGCAGATGTGGCCATCAGCAGTGGCAACACTAGACAAGCTCTATGGCAGTGTCGACAGCCTCAGGATGACCGCTGCTTTTTTCGAAAAAATAAAGGTCGACGTCTGACAGTGTAAGAAGAAGTTTCTTTCTTTGTTTGTCTCCTTTTGGTGATGACTAAAGAGAAAGCAAAAACAGTTTTTTCTTTAGTTGTTATGGTTTTTATCTTCTTTTGGTGATGCACACCACGTTAAAATATAGAGAGAGTCCTTTTGGATATATCAGGTTATATACAAATGGCTAATGGTAGTTATTACATGGGATCAATTCATGCTGAATTGAGTTTTTCCTCTTAACGATTTTTTGGTAGCATGCTTCATTGACTCTTACCTCCCAATGTATCAAGGACTTTATTCTGTGGAATTTATGTGCTTTTGATCGGTTATACTGTTTGTTATGCTACATCTTGCTGTGGCTGTGCCTGGCTCAAGCCGTGGGAAACCAGTCCATGATGGCGTTCTTCTTCTTCTTCTTCATCGTACACAGTCAGACAGTAACCATTATTTTTTCGAAAAAAGCAGCGGTCATCCTGAGGCTGTCGACACTGCCATAGAGCTTGTCTAGTGTTGCCACTGGTGATAGCCACATCTGCTCTCTCTGATCATGATGGCGTTCAACATTCCTTTTGATTGCACCCCAGAATTCATTGTAGGTTATCACTACTTTGACTGAAACCGCCTTACTCCTACTCCCTTCCACCAGAGGTCACACGATACCTCTCCCAACTTTGTATTCTCAGCACAGCAAGTGTCATTCTGACCTGAAGGTGGACACAATCCAGAAGACTCAGGAACGGAACGCGAAAAAACTGGGAGTCGAACACGGACCAAGAAAGCATGACACAAACATTGGTCCAACACACACTCCTCGATGCCCTCATCCCGTGGCAATGGAGTATTCGGCTCTACTTGAGGAGTCTGTAGGGATTTCGGTCAACACTCTACACTTGAACTAGCCTCAGTAGTTGGGCATGGTAGTGGCCGTTCGACGCAACAGGCCGTAGATGCCTATGCAAACATTATTATTGTTATTCCTCCCGAGGCATACTCTTGAAGAGGGATGTGAGGCTCCTCAGTAAGCTCACCACTATAAGGATAACAGTGTTGATCCCCACCTGATTAGCTAGATGGCTCAGACATAGCCTGTTTCTAGTGAGCCCAGCATGGATGTGAGATGGGTCTCTTGATCAGTATATTTTTACATAAAAACAGTGACACATTTCCATCACTGTTCTAATGTACAAGTTTTTTAACTTTATTTTCCCCATCCCCATTGATATCCCATATTTGATTTCCATTCTCTCTCTTAAGTTTTGTGCCAAAAGACCAAAACCATCATCAGCCAGCCCCAGGAAGCACACAGATCAAACCAGGAACCGTGACCTTGACTCAAGAGCAGCTTGCAGCACTCCTGGCATCATTAGGGAAAACAGCCAAGGACAATACTCTAAAGATTAGCATAGGTAGAACAATATATTCAATGAACGTATTTTTGACTGATTTTATCTGTAAGCTTGTCTACAAAGTACAAAGAAACATTGAGGTTAATGCAGAGATGAGGAAGCTCTGATCTGAGGCCCATTTGAGTAGATTTTCTATTCGAGTAATGCTAATTAATGGTAATGCCATTTGGGACACTGTTAAGAGAGAGGTCGACCAATATACAGACCTATTGACTATGGTTGTTTTTGTTTGCGAATGCCCACAATTCTTCTTCTGCGTTCGTTCTCAATCTCCCCTACCAAGCCCTGAACAGGTCTTTGCACATAGCAGGATGTAGTCCGGAGAACGAAATGCATTGTGGTGCTAGTTTACAGTTTGACTGCGATATTTGCACCTTCTGGTCCTACATATCCGTCTTCGGCAGGACAATGAGTAGGTTACTCTTTTGGACTGTGCGCCCTGAAAAAGACGTTAAGTGGCGGGTTGCAGTAGCTTTTCTCACATCCCGAGTGTGCTGATGAAGATGGACCTGGGTCCGCCAGGCGGTTGTGCTTTGCTTGGTTTCATCTGTGTGCCACTCACTACTACGGGAATCATGTCGGTCCCTCACCTCGTTAGCCAGGCTGCCATGAAAACAACCCGTTTTCAGGGCAGGCCACTAGGAAGCTGAGTTGAGGGTCTTGGCCAGTATGTTTTTCTGATCCTGACTAACATGTCTGATGAGTATATTTTGCCTGACCAGACGTTAGTCTTCCTTTCCACTGACTATGGTAAAAGCATGCAAGCTCACATAGTATGGGCACGTATCAAGATTGTCAGGGTTGACCAAGATTATCCTGCAAGGTACTGTGCCTGGGAAGCGTAAGAGAGGGAGGCAGAACAAGAGATGGGAAGACAACATCAGAGAGTGAACGGGAAGGTCCATAGCTAGAACAGATATCTTGGCACAAAACTAAGTGGAGTGACAGGAACTAGTTTAACAAACTGTAGTATTGGTGCCCCAATGACCTTTCAGGTAACGAACAGGTGATGAGGATGAATGCTAATTACAGATAATCAGTATCTTTCATTACATAAACAAGACAAAACATACATGAAAAGTTGCTTAGTGGAAGTAGCTTCAAGTGCAATGATTTCAACTTCATAGTTGAAGCAAACCTCCTTGCAAGCATTAGACAGTTTTTCAGTGAATCTGTCTGGGTATTCTTAATAAATGCCATGATCTGGTTTGATAGTGGCCTTAAATGCATATCCATCAGTATTTACATGTATCCATTCATCTGGATAAGCAACAATAGTTTTTGAGAGTACTTGGATCTAAATTTTTGATTGTATCTTCTACAAATTTTGTTAATATTCCTGTTTCAAGGAATGTTTGTGTGGATATGTGCAATAGATAAATAGGTATACACAGCTTATTTGCAAAGTATTTAGAAAATTTAAATATTTTATATAAAACTCATGTATGGTAGAAGACTGCCCAATACTTTGCATTGTACTCTCTTTGAGTGTGGAGTGTCTACTGGGTATGGAAGAAAGCTATAGAAACACGTCCCTAAATATTTGATAATACAGTCAAGGTGAGCAATTAACTTTCACAAGAAGTAAATATTTTCATGTATTTATATTTGTTCTGATAATGTTAGAAGAAAATATTACCATACAGCTGTCTTATTCTGTTTGCAGATGTTTTATACTTGTTCTGATAGAGTTAGAAGAAAACATGAACCTTACAGCTGCCTTATTCTGTTTGCAGATGCAAGTAACAACAAAATTGAAGTGGAGAATTACAGGGCTGGTGATAGTGGGGAGGATGAAGAAGCTTATATGAATAACAATTTAGAGAGGAGGGATAAGTCAGATAAAGGAATTGAAGCGTTATTGAGCAGGGCACGTGAGAATGGACAAAATATTCCCAAGCAGACGGCTGGCACTGACAGTGGGTAAGATGCCATCATGATTAATAATTATATCATGCGTTCTGTTATGACAGTATAGACTTTATGTGCAATTTGTTATCATATCCAAGTTGCAGACATTTAGTAATAAATGCCTAAATCACATATTTGTGTCAGATAGCCAACAGTTATAGAAAATAAGAGAATAAGGAAATCTCAGTTGCCAAACGAGCGATGAAGCGAAGAACATTGAAGATTCCATTCAAGACCAAATTCGCAACGCAGAGATCAGACGTCGAACTTCCTTCACTGACATCATATATGTCGCACTGTTACGAAAGTACAGATGGGCCGGCCATGTGGTGCACATGCCGGATAATAGATGGACGCGTAGAGTGACGTCGTGGTGGCTTACAAAATGTCCTTGTGGGCAATCGAAGTTGGGGAGAAGAGATGGCCCGAAGGAGGTCCAACATGGTATACCAAGACAAAAGAGTGAAATGAGTTTACTCAACATTTGGCTATCTGTCATCAGACACATGTGCCAGTGGAAGGCGTGGCTAGTGGGTAAGTGACACAGCTCACAATGCGAAGGTACTGGGCTCACTCCCAAATCACAGCACTGGCCATTATCCCAGGGAAGCAAACCCTTTAAAAAAATGCAGTAGAGAGCAGACCCTTACATAAAATGCATGCCGAAGTCGGATGCACTGGACCGACAGGCACAAAAATAAAAACATAGTGCAACGCACACCGCCTCGTGGAATAGAGAAATAAGGCGAACGCCCAAAAAAAAACTACACGTTTCTGATTGAATAACCGGGATTTAGAGAGATTATAGTTCCCAGTTCATAGGGAATTTTAAAATGTAACAATCACCGGTCAAAGACAATGAGTAGAAGATATAATTGAAAAGGGTACATAGAACTAACTTCATTGCACCGAAGTGTCTCCCCATATGTGCACAGCCAATTTCATAGCTTATTTGCGAAGTATTTATGAAAATCTAAATATTTTCTATAAAACTTCTGTATGGTAGAAGACTGCCCAATACTTTGCATTGTACCCTCTTTGAGTGAGGAGTGTCTTCTGGGTATGGAAGAAAGCTATAGAAACACATCCCCAAATACTTGATAATACAGTCAAAGTGAGCAATTAACTTTCACAAGAGTATAAATAAAATGTATATTTCATGCACATTTGAGGGCCCATTGCGTTAAAAGTCCATGATCACGAGCAGCAAACATTAAGACCTCAACTGTAAGTGAAATTATTTATAATCACATTAACCAAATCTTTTTCCACTGTGCTCCTGAGAAAATGCGCACTATTTAGACATTTGAGTGAAGCTTTTTACTATGACAAAATTATGTGCTCTAATTTAGTTATTCTATCTAAAATTGACTAATCTGCTAATCTCCAATGTTCCTACTTCATTAGTGTGTAGAATACATTCATAAAATTTATTTGATATATTATGTGGGAACCTCCCCTCCCCTCCTCCTCCAGAATGCAGTTTGATCCTCCGAGCAACAGATCTAGCTTGATCCTAATCATCAATGAACGAGTGATAATCTAAATCACACACATGTTGTCGTTCAAATAACTGATCCTTTTCAGAAAAATCTAGTTTATGAGCTTTAAAATACTTGAAACTACTTTCAACGACTTGTTCTGTTGTTAACCTTTTAGAATGGCCATTTTCTGAATTTTCATAACCATTTTACGTCACAAAAATCTTCCTGAAGGCATGCTTCGATATTTGCGCTGCCATATTTGTAAATTCCAGAAATAGGTGTACTAATAGATGTCACTATGACATGGCCAACATTCAAGCACTACAGCCAAAATAACGCCTTAAAATAATAGTCCAGCCGTTACACCGACAAATGGGTGGCTCGGGGAATGTGGTATTCACACACACCCTGATAGATTGGTGACACAGTTTCAAAGGGTTAAAAAATTAACAGATATAGCTGTTAATTTTTTTCTCATTTCTGTTTATTTTTTCCCTCTGTTCATATTCTCCTCATGCCTTTTCATAGTACAGTGAAGTCACTAACACTTTTAACTATTAAGTTGCTCGGTCCCGTCAATGAAAATAGATACATTTTATTCACTGAAGCCGAAAGGACAGTCACATGAATTGTTTATTAGTGGAATGCTTTTTTAGCATTTTTCTTTGTTTTGTTTTCTCCGTTCCCTCTGAAGTATCAATGGTGCTGCCCAAATATGTGAAGGTGTCCACCTCTTTCATTGCCTCACCTCCAAGCATGGCTGGCTCATTGCTTAACAGCTTGGTTTTCTTCATGTTAATATTTAGTCTCAGTTTGACTGATTGCTCTTTCATCTTATTTAGTTTTTCTTGCATTTGGATATGGCTGTGTGACAGTAGTACCAAGTCGTCTGCATGGTCCAGGTCGTCCAATGTGACCACAATAACCACTGTATGCTTGTTCTTTTTCCTAAAGTTGACATTTTCATAATCCAGTCTACTGCCATCAAGAACAAGAGTGGTGACAATAGGCATCCCTTCCTAACGCCCGTCTGTACTTCAAAACTGTTGGTCAGTTCTTCTTCATGTACCCCTCTGCACACTGTGTTTTGTACATATTCTGTATGAATGATATTTACTTCTCCAGTATCCTATAGTGTGTGACAGTAGTATCCAAAAAATACTTCAATCTATTTTATTAAAATAAACTGGCATCATACAATGAAGTTTAACACTTCATCTCCGATAGCAGTGCTGACTATGCGACTACCTTTACCTTTGATCTTATTAACCAAATGTATTTATCAATATCTGCCTTCTCTTTCCTCCATCTAGAGGGGAGTTCAAGCCACAAAAATCCCAAGCAAAGCTGAGCCAGAACTCCTTCAGCAGCCCTGACACCCCTCTACAACCACATCTGCTCTCACAAGATGGGAAGCAGGAACCTGGAGTTGGGAATGTGTCTTGGATGCATCTGACTGTGGGAGAAAGGAAGAGACTGCAGTGGGCAAGAGAAAGAGGTTGGTGGGTTTTTTTCTAAACCCCTGAGAGGTTTTTTTTCTAAACCCCTGAGAATATAAGTTATTCACACTTGTAGTCCCTGTAACATAATGTACAACCTTTCTCAACATTTTTATAATACAGGAAACTTTGAAATAGTTGTCATGTCTCAGGGAACACATGGGTGCAAAGCATGATATCTACAAAACTTGATATCTACAAAGCATGATATCTACAAAACATGATGTCTACAAAATATGATGTCTACAAAACATGATGTCTACAAAACATTTAGGACCATACAACACTTGGGTATCTCCCTGCCAAGTGGTATATGGGGTTTTGGCCCATATTTGTTATGACCAAAAGCACACTAGGTTGATGTGGTCAGCATTACGCCAGCCACCTGTACTTCTCAGATTGCTACACCCAATTTTTTAGGATGGTTTGACCCCGGGAGTCGTTTTTGCAATTTAAAAAAATCCTGCACCAATTTGGAATTGACTGCATATTTTGCTTGGCTGGGCAAACAGTGCACTAACCACTACATTACCACAGCTTCTGCATTTAAAGTCCAGAGAGCGGAATGTGTTGTTTTGTAGTTTGCAGCTTGACTGCGATATTTGCACCTTTCGGTCTAACACATCTGTCTTCAACAGGATATTTGTTCTGATAAAGTTAGAAGAAAACATGACCCTCACAACTGCCTAATCCTGTTTGCATGTGTTTTATATTTGTTCTTGGCTTCAGTAGTTTTCAATCTTCCCCTACCAAGCCCTGAAAAGGGCTTTGCAAGCAGCAGAATGTAGTCCAGAGAACGGAACGTGTTGTGTCGTAGTTTGCAGTTTGACTGCGATATTTGCACCTTTCTGTCCAAGTCCCGGCCCGATATTTTGCTTTGCTCAGTAACGTAACTCAATTAGTTGATAGTGTTACTCAGTGACGTAACTCAATTAGTCAATGATGTAATGAAATGAATAAATCACGTAACTCAATTAGTTGATGACGTAACTCAATTAGTCGGTGACGTTACTCAGTGACGTAACTCAATGACGTAACTTGTCTCAGTGACCTGATTCTAAGATGTATATTCCTGACTGCCTTTGTTGTTTTTACAGCGGAAGTACTTGATGACTATAACCCATGGGGAAGACCCGGTGCTGGAGCTCCAATGCATCAGAAGGAAGAAGAGATGAAAGCACACAGCTCTGCCCAGGGTGTTGGAAGTAACGGCCGAGTGGCAAATGTGTCCAGGTCAGGCATAGATGCTGATAGGAAACAGAAGCAGGTAATTTTAATTTTAATGCAACATTAAGACCAGTTGCAATACAGTGGTATGCTATGTTTCTCTCTCTTGTTTTCTATCAAATACTTATATCTATTTCCCAAATTGTTGTTGTTATTTATCCAGGCCCAGGCTTTTGACATTTGGCCCATTGCCATGTAATGGTATATGCATATGTTTGCAAAGAGTTTGGTCTCACAATAAATCTCAACAGAACAAATGAGCTGTGACAGGAAGTAGATGGCACGCAAGTCTCACCATTGAAAATTATGAACTGATAATTGTACACCAATTTGCATATCTGAGGTCCGTCTTCAACTACAAGCTCTCAGACAAGGTCTCGGATTGGGCAGGACAAAGCAGATGTGCCGACCATACTGTGCATGCCATAAAGGCTGAGAAAGGCTGGGACTGGCTATCTCTCTATGTAAAACAAATAGCTACCATAATAACCTAGAATACGTTCAATTGCCTTGATACAGATATTCTGCAAGGAGTCCAGCTACAGTGGTGGTCCCATGTTTTAATTGTAGCAAACAAAAAAAACTGAAGAATGATGGTGATACTGCCCAACAAGGCAAGCAAGGCAGTTGGTCTAAAAATAAATGGACTAAAGACACAATGCATGTTGGAACAGTTTCTGTCCCTGCCAGGAAATGCGGAATGGAACTGATTCCGTCAAAAATGTGAATTCATACATCTGCTTGGGCCAAGAAATGACGAACTCTCATGATATGCATAAAGAGATCTCACAAGAGTTAATGCGGGGTGGTTCAGCTTCAACTGCATCAAGACAGTACTTCAATAGATGAAAAACAACAAGACGAGAGCTCACAGTTTCAACAGCTTGGTCATTCTAGCCATGGTATATGGCTGCTGCAGGGTGTGTAACCTTAGCAAAAGTAACATAGCGCGGTTCCAATGAGTGAAAGAATGTAGAACACTCTCACTTTCACTATGAGACCACATCAAAAGTCAAACCTGCTTTAATGACGTTGTAGATATGGCATTGATAAGTACGTACAGGTGGGCAGGCCACATGGTACGCATACCTGACAAAAGATAGACACGTAAAGTGACATCACGGTGGCCCTACACCTATAATCGTCGCCCCAGACGTCCAACAATGAGATGGAGAGATGGTTAGTACTTAAAGGCAAAAGACAAGAAATGAGTTTAGACGACATTTGGCTATCTAGCATAGGGCACATAATAGGCCTGAATAGCTCAAGGACTACAGTAATGATGATAATACTTCTATTAATATGATCCTGATTTGTATAATAAGTGTTCTTTGTTTTTTTTCCTCCATAGGATCTTATAGTGAATGAAATAGAAAGACTTCAGAAAGAAATAAGAGAAGCAGAACGAAAGAAACTGAAAGACGAAGAGAGAGTAGAGAGCGCTTTGAGAGAAAGCAGACCAGAAGACATAAACGACGTAAATGTGAACAACCGTGAGAAAAACATGCCTTCACAAGGAAGAAAAACCAGAACACAGAATGGTATGGAAGTACAGATGAAAGCAGAACAGAAAACTCAAAGCAAGCCACAAGAAGATGATCAGGTACAAATTGCCATTGTTAAAAAGATGAATAAAAAGTAATAAAATAAAAAACAAAGGGAGGGATGACGCGAACCTTGAGAAGAAGAGTAGCTTTGGAAAACAGGAAGAAATAGTTATAGTCCATTCAGAAACATGTGTCGCTTTTAAATGCACTGTAGCTCAACAATGATGAAATTGCTGGAAATATACATTCGAAAGCAAGACAGTATGTGTCAGTATCATCATGTTCAGCCTGGCTGAGTGAGAGAAGGCAAACCTTGTTATAAAAAGGTACTGTGCCTTAGCATGCTTTAAACAGGCTGCACTAAAACATTGACGTAACTTCTCCCCCGCAGCTGCACTAAAACATTGACATAATTTCTCCCCCGCAGCTGCACTAAAACATTGAAGCTGTGTCCTGCCTGTCTTTTGTTTGTCCCAAACCTCTAGCTTTATATTAGTTGTTGTCATGTCCATTGCTTAAATATATACTCGGTAATTGCCAAAGCATCACCTGAAAAGTGAAGAAGTGTCGCATCAGAAATCAATAGAGACAAACAGGTTATTGTTATTTCGAATGCCCACAATGAGTAGGTTTACTCTTTTGTGCGCCCTGAAAAGGACGTTAAGTAACATGTTACAATAGCTTTCCTCACACCCCGAGCATACTGATGAAGGTGGACCTGGGTCCTCCAGGCGGTTGTGCTATGCTTGATTTCATCTGTGTGTCGCTCACTACTACAGGGATCACATCGATCCCTTACCTCGTTAGCCAGGCTGCCATGATAACAGCCTGTTTCCAGGGAGGGCTACTATGAAGTAAGGTGGGAGTCTGGGCCAGTATATCTTACTTGACTCTAACTAACTTATCCGATCAGTATGTTTTGCCTGATGGGAAGAAGAGCATGGGGGTCTGGTCTGGTCGAGGGATGATAATGTTCACTTAGGCATCTGAGGCCTGTTGCGTTGATCGACCACATCCATGACCCACTGATACGGTGTCGTTCCAGGCCTCTTCCAGAGCGGATGTGAATGTTGATATCTGCTGGAGCTATATTGTGCTGGGACGGCCTCTTCTGCATCTCCAGCCAGTCAGTCGAATATTTTTTACCCTGAGGAACAACTTGTGTAGTATCTTGTGAGACGGAAGGAGATATTAAAATGAATAAAGGGTATGTGATGAGAACTGAAGTTGATTGTTCAGGACTGAAGGACATAGCATGTTTTTGCTGAAGACATGAATACGAGACAGAATTACAACAGCAATAGGGCCTTTTGAAGACCTCTTGGTAACTGTCAAAAGAAGGAAGCTCGCTTGGCACGGTCACATATCGAGATCAAATGGTCTTGCGGGATCAAGATGCTGAGCAGCGCATCAGCTGCAGTGGTCAGCGACCCATATCTGACTGCTAGCGTCAGGGCCAGCGAACCAGAGCCGCCAAGATCCTTCCACACCTCCACGCGGTGATCCTGGATAACAGGCTGCAACAGAGCAGACTGGCTAAGTAGAAGGGATCGAAGAGGGAATGCTAACTCGGTACTAAATAAATGCTTGCTGAAGTTGGATGTGTTGGACCGAAAGGTGCAAATATCGCAGTCAAGCTGTATAACTACGACACAACGCATTCCGTTCTCTGGACTACATTCTGCTACTTAAGCCCTTTCAGGGTTTGGTACCGGGAGATTGAGAATGAACGAAGCCAAGCCAAGCCAAATGGTCTTGCAAATATGATCCTTCACGGAAAAGGTGCAAGGCAGACGACGTAGAACATAATTACAGAATGGGCGTGAATAATATTAGAATAATAGAAAAGGAAAGGGACCTAGTGGTTATAATAGATCAAACAGGTAAAGTGAGTGAGCAAGTCCAGGTAGCAGTGAATAAGGCAAATGCAATGTTAGGTATGATAAAAAGAAATATTAAACATAGGAGCAAGGACGTGATAGTCAAACTGTATAAAGCATTAGTTGGATCAAGATTGGAGTACTGTGTACAGGTGTGGAGTCCTTATCGTAGATGAGAGATAAACATGCTGGAAAGAATCCAAAAAATAGCAACAAAGCTGATATTGGGATTCCAGTATTACAGTTATGAGGAAAGACTAGGAAAAACCGGCCTACAGGGTCTAGAAAAGAGAGGAATTTGAGGTGACAATACAGATTTATAAGATAATCAAAGGAATGGATAAATTAGACTATAACAATTTTTTCCAAGTACATCCACCTGCAAAAACAATAGGGCATAGCTACAAATTAACTAAAGAAAGGTCCAGATTAGATAGATATTAGGAAATATTTTTTAGTAAGAGAGTGGTAAATACTTGGATTGCATTTCCATATTAAGTAGTGGAGGCAGGGACAATTAATGCATTTAAGAATAGATTGGATCCGCATAGTTTTTATAGCAAGGAAATGTTAATGAAACTGGTTGTATACAGACTCTGCAGCATCTTCGAAACCAGTATAAAGAAGTTAAGTTAAGTTACAAGGGGCTTGTTTAATTGCTCTATAAATAGGTTGTTTGGTATTTAGACTTTAACTCTGTCAACATAAGAGGCACTTCTGACAAGAAAATGTCTTTTATGTTCATTGCTATGATGATGTGGTAAAGTTACTTTTCTCACTCCAGGACATGGTAGGACTCAGCAGTACGACAAATGTAAACAAGAAGGAAGCTGAAAGAAAGAGGTGGCTAGCAGACTTAGGTCAGTGAATCACGGGAAGAGTCCTTTAGTGCCATGCCAATCAACTCAGGTTTTAGATCAGTTCTGTGTTAGATCAGTTCTGTGTTAGATCAGTTTTGTGTTAGATCAGTTCTGTGTTGTGTTAGATCAGTTCTATGTTAGATCAGTTCTGTGTCAGATCAGTTCTGTGTCATGTTAATATCAGTTCTGTGTTAGATCAGTTCTATGTTAGATCAGTTCTGTGTTAGATCAGTTCTGTGTCGTGTTAGATCAGTTCTGTGTCAGATCAGTTCTGTGTCATGTTAGATCAGTTCTGTGTTAGATCAGTTCTGTGTTAGATCAATTCTGTGTCATGTTAGATCAGTTCTGTGTTGTGTTAGATTAGTTCTGTGTTGTGTTAGATCAGTTCTGTGTCAGATTCGTTCTGTGCAATGTTTGCGGACGATCTGGCTATATGGACCTCTGAAAAGAATCTCACCATAGCACGTAATCGGATGCAGCAGGCCCTAACATCGCTGGAAGAGTGGGCGAACTCATGGCTGGTCAAAATAAATGAGGAAAAAACAACATGTACGATATTCTCGCTATCAAACAAACCCCAAAACACCAAATTAAGTCTTAACGGCAAATACCTGCAGCCAAACGACAACCCAAACTACCTGGGAGTCACATTTAATCGGCGCATGACATGGAAAAGTCAGATTGAGAGAAACCGAATGAGCCAGAGAAAGAATGGCAATCATGAGGAAACTTGCTGGCACAAGCTGGGGAGCAGACAAAAGTATACTAAAGAAGCTGTACACTGGAAGAGTGAGACCAGTTCTCGAGTATGGCATTGCGGCATGGACAACAGCAGCAAAGGCGAACTTCGATAAAATTAGCAAACTCCAAAACCAAGCAATGAGAGTTATAACAGGAGGCATGAAGTCAACGCCAATTGTAGAACTTGAAAAGATTACAAAACTGCAATCCGTGACCGACAGAAGAGACTGCAGAGCCCAGCAGCAAGCAGAGAAACTCAGAAGACTGACAGACCATCCAATGCACCAGAGACTTAAACAATTTCAGAAATGGGAAACTAAAGCAGAGAAACTTTGCAGAAATAGGCAAAGCAAAGATGCACGAAGACCCAATGAACGCACAAACAACACCAAAACCCATCCCTACTGTATGAAAACCTACCTGGAGGCAGCATATATTTCCAGAGGTGGTAGAAAATATACCAGGTATTGGAAACAGAAACTGCCAGTCTGAAAAAGAAAGAAGAGATACAACCCTGAGGTACATAACGAAAAACTACCCAAGCATGGACTGGACCCATGCATACACCGACGGTTCTGTAACAAACACAACACAGAACGGAGGGGCAGGGGAATTCCTGAGCCTACCAAATGGCAGAAAAATAACACTGTCATTGGCAACTGGAAAATACACAAGCAATTTCAGAGCGGAGGCAGAGGCACTGAGGGCGGCAGTGGAAGAAATGGTGACAGGTAAAAGGAATGAAAGCCATATAGTCCTGCTTACAGATGCCCTGGCCGTAGTCACAGCACTAAAAAGCCAGAAAAATACTGAACTTAATGATTTAAGAGCAGTACTCTGTCAACTATGCCTTCAGTCCGCACCAAAAAGAGTAGTGGTACAGTGGGTTCCATCCCACTGCAACATCCAAGGCAACGAGGAGGTAGACAGACTGGCAAAAGAATGTGCAAGACTACCACAACCAGATACCAGTATGACATACGAAGAGTCAAAACGGCTTATTAGAGCTAGATACATGACCAAATGGGAAACAGAACATACTGGCTACACAAAAAACGATGCCTATTACCAGTTGAACAGAAGAGAGCAGGTCGTGGTCTTCAGACTTCGCACTGGCCACAATAGACTGAGGTACCACCTATTCAACAAATTGAAGATAGGTGGCACTGACGAATGCTCGTGTGGTACAGGGAAAATGACCGCTGAGCATTTGCTGCAAAACTGCCCGACATACGAGGACCAGAGAGAGCAGATGTGGTCATCAGCAGTGGCAACACTAGACAAGCTCTATGGCAGTGTCGACAGCCTCAGGATGACCGCTGCTTTTTTCGAAAAAATAAAGGTGGATGTCTGACAGCGTAAGAAGAAGAAGAAGAATATCAGTTCTGTGTTGTGTTAGATCTGTGTTGTGTTAGATCAGTTCTGTGTTGTGTAGATCAGTTCTGTGTTAGATCAGTTCTGTGTTGTGTTAGATCAGTTCTGTGTTGTGTTAGATCAGTTCTGTGTTGTGTTAGATCAGTTCTGTGTCAGATCAGTTTTGTGTTAGATCAGTTCTGTGTCGTGTTAGATCAGTTCTGTGTTAGATCAGTTCTATCTTGTGTTAGATCAGTTCTATGTTAGATCAGTTCTGTGTTAGATCAGTTCTATGTTAGATCAGTTCTGTGTTGTGTTAGATCAGTTCTATGTTAGATCATTTCTGTGTTAGATCAGTTCTGTGTTAGATCAGTTCTGTGTCGTTTTACATCAGTTCTGTGTTAGAACAGTTCTGTGTTGTGTCAGATCAGTTCTGTATTAGATTAGTTCTATGTTAGATCAGTTCTGTGTTAGACCAGTTCTATGTTAGATCAGTTCTGTGTTAGATCAGTTCTGTGTTACATCAGTTTTGTGTTAGATCAGTTCTGTGTCGTGTTAGATCAGTTCTGTGTTGTGTTAGACCAGTTCTGTGTTAGATCAGTACTAGATCAGTTCTATGTTAAATCAGTTCTGTGTTAGATCAGTTCTGTGTTAGACCAGTTCTATGTTAGATCAGTTCTGTGTTAGACCAGTTCTGTGTTACATCAGTTCTGTGTCATGTTTGATCAGTTCTGTGTTGTGTTAGACCAGTTCTATGTTAGATCAGTTCTGTGTTAGATCAGTTTTATGTTAGATCAGTTCTGTGATAGATCAGTTCTTTGTTAGATCAATTCTGTATTAGATCAGTTCTGTGTTGTGTTAGACCAGTTCTATGTTAGATCAGTTCTGTGTTGTGTTAGACCAGTACTATGTTAGATCAGTTCTGTATTAGATCAGTTCTATGTTGTGTTAGATCAGTTCTGTGTTGTGTTAGATCAGTTCTGTGTTGTGTTAGATCAGTTCTGTGTTGTGTTAGATAATTTCTTGTTTTCTTCCCTATATGCTTTAGAGGTGGCTAAAGAAGGTTGTGTATGGGAGTAGCAACTTCACCATTTAAAAACCACTACTATAATACAGCATTGCAAATGACTGGAACAGACTTTCTTAAATCTGGATCTTCGTCAGGTAGATGGTTAGGTAATCTCCCAGAATTACTCCTTTGTTGACCCATAACTACCCACAGTTTTGGGTAGAACATGCTCTTTCTCTAGATGGGAGGTTATGTTTTTTATCACTATTTTCTGAAGAATTTATCCTAGATATTCCGCAAGGTGACAGTTCAATAGATACTTTGTAGAGTGTATTCTTTACCAAGTTTAGTATATCTTGTCTTGTTTTTCCCGTAGCCTGAAAGCTCATAGGGGCATTACACATTGCTACATTATGAACATATTCTGTCCAGCTCGGCCTTTTTTGCCAGGAACTGTGCCCCTGAATATTATATTAAGCACTCCGTGTGATCATATCACAAGGCCCACCCATTGGAGTTTTCTGCATTTTTACAACTGACAGGAGGCCTTGATATGGTCCAATAAACTATTATATTGTACTGCGTATGTTGACATCTGTGACATGATACATGCATGTTAATCTAAAGATCTGGGGGACAGCACAGACTAGTGGTTAAGTGACACGGCTCACAACCTGAAGATTATAGGTTCGTGCTCTCCAATTACAGCAGTGGTCGTTACCACAGGGAATCAAACCCTTAGAAAATGCAGGAGGAAGCAGACCGTTATATAAAATTCATGCTGAAGTCGGATGCACCGGGCCGACAGGCACAAAATAAAAACATAGTGCAACGCACATCGTCTTGAGGAATAGAGAAATAAGGTAAACGTAAAACAAATTTTTTAAATTCTGAGAATTCGCATGAAGGAATCGATTTCTATTTCCTAGCTCTATATTCTAACTCTGCATTCAATGTCCATGTTTCACACTCATAGGTAGATGGAGAGGATCAATGTTTGCATTAATGTGTTCTTAGTATTAAGCAATATGTTCTTATCTTTCCGTAGTGGCTTCAGTAGGTGAGAATTGTTACTGTCTATGCAGTCTTCTTATCAGCTCTGCATTGGTTTTCTCTACTCCAATTACAGATTCCAGATATTTGAATTGTGTGACTGTCTCAAGCTTTTGCCTATTACTAGTGATGTTTTCATTGATCCCTTTCTTGTTATTCATCATTAGCTTAGTTTAGTTTAGTCGAAGAATCAACGTCATTGCACACAGTGTAACTTATAAGTGCTCTGTTCTTCTCCATATTCTTGGAGAATCTCAGCACAATGCACGCACTCCGTAGCACAGGTGAGAATCCTGTAATAGATTGGGTAGATTTTAAAAATAATTTTGAATTATACCCGCGCGACGGCCGTTAAGCCTACTCTTTTTGGTTTCCAACTGTCTATGGATTTGTAACATGCGGACACTACACACTGGCATCCAATTTCTACTACCCAAAGATCCGGGGAAATGCCAGAAAGTCCACGTGAAAAAATCCTGGTCTCCATCTTTATACTGCTTTAAAAGCCTCTGTATACAACCAGTGTCTTGGAGGGTGGTTTAACCAATGTGTGAGTTCATCTTAATAGACTCAAACACACTAGAGCTAAGTAAGAGCTTAGCTTTTTAACGGCTGTTAAGCCTACTCTTTTCGATTTCCAACTACCAATGGATTTTTAACGTGCTCGACACTGAACATGTAAGTCCGATCTCACTACCCAGAAATCAGGCAAATTTTTACCAGAAGATCCAGGTGGAAAAAAAACATGTCACCACCGTGATTCGAACCTGCTATCTCCAGACACCTTACCTTGAGACTACTGAGACCTCCAGCACCCGAGATCTTACATCAAGACCACTCGGTCCCCTATTCATTATTAGCTATCATTTACTAGTATTAATTTCCATGTCGTACTTCCTTGATGTGGTATCATTCCTGGTTGTCAGAGCTTCCAGTTATTTTTCTTACCAGCCAGAGCATCTATGTCATCTGCAAAGGGCAGGTTGGTAATAGTGTATTGACCTTTGATTTACCATTTCATGATGACCATTCAGAGCAGCTGTCATAACCTTTTCCCAGAAATAAATTGAACAGGGTAGGTGATAGTAGACATCCTTGTCTTACACCAACCATTGTGGAGCATAGAGCCTAGTCGACAGTGAGCTGGCTTGCTAAACTGGGATTACAGCATGCCACGGTTCGAAATTATAGACCAACCCGGGCCGTGGTTCGTGTCTAAATATATATATATATAAAACGGATTGAAATAAATTAATTACCTTGTGTTTTGCTATACTAAATCAGTTTTAGTGTTTTCTATATTACATGTCAGTGTAGCAGTATAAATTGGTTCATGTGACCAGTACCATTAGCAAGTATGACTGCTTCATCATCACCTTGATGCTAAAGTTTAACATCATTAGACCATAAGCCTACTAAGCATTCATGATAAAGTTTAACATCATTAGACCATAAGCCTACTAAGCATTCATGATAAAGTTTAACATCATTTAGACCATAAGCCTACTAAGCATTCATGATAAAGTTTAACATCATTTAGACCATAAGCCTACTAAGCATTCATGATAAATTTTAACATCATTTAGACCATAAGCCTACTAAGCATTCATGATAAAGTTTAACATCATTTAGACCATAAGCCTACTAAGCATTCATGATAAAGTTTAACATCATTTAGACCATAAGCCTACTAAGCATTCATGATAAAGTTTAACATCATTTAGACCATAAGCCTACTAAGCATTCATGATAAAGTTTAACATCATTTAGACCATAAGCCTACTAAGCATTCATGATAAAGTTTAACATCATTTAGACCATAAGCCTACTAAGCATTCATGATAAAGTTTAACATCATTTAGACCATAAGCCTACTAAGCATTCATGATAAAGTTTAACATCATTTAGACCATAAGCCTACTAAGCATTCATGATAAAGTTTAACATCATTTAGACCATAAGCCTACTAAGCATTCATGATAAAGTTTAACATCATTTAGACCATAAGCCTACTAAGCATTCATGATAAAGTTTAACATCATTTAGACCATAAGCCTACTAAGCATTCATGATAAAGTTTAACATCATTTAGACCATAAGCCTACTAAGCATTCATGATAAAGTTTAACATCATTTAGACCATAAGCCTACTAAGCATTCATGATAAAGTTTAACATCATTTAGACCATAAGCCTACTAAGCATTCATGATACAGATTAAAATTCTAGATTTATTATTTCATTTATAATTCTCTGTGCTCTCTAATGCAGCACTCTAAGACATGCAGATCATAATTACTGAACACATGATTCATCTTTCAGACAAACAGAGACAAGAACAGCGTATGAAAAGACAGCAAGATAAAGAGAGGGACAGAGAAGGCATCAATGACGAGTTTGTAGACAGATTTGTGTACCATAAAACAGTGGAGCACATTTCCCCAAAATACGAACAGTCTGCTACACATGTGTAAGTGTGTCACATCAAAATCTGGATGCAGATCATGTATATATACATAGACAAAACAGAAATCTGCCCGCCAGTCAAACTGTGCAATATGAAAAATAACAGTATATTAACAATGAAAGGTTCCTTCGCTCATAGCTTTTCCCATTGCACTCTTTCTTCCCCCTCCCCTATGCACTCTAAAACACACACACACACACACCCCCACCACCACATTTTTATTTCTTGGTCCATAGATATGATTGTGTTGTGTGTAAAGAGGTAAATTAATAAAGAATTTGTTGGTGTTTTTGTTGTGTGTGTGTTAGTTTCTGAGATACAAGAAGATGAAGGTGATAGTGTTGAAAAACAGCACAAACATATAGACTTACCATGTTTTCGACTTCCTGCGCTTGAAAAAATAAATCTTTAAAATTCCACAGAGGACGAATAATCAATGTTTACAAGATCGTCATATCTGTTAGTTTCCACTATAAACATAATTATTATATCTACATACACAAACTAAACAGGTCTACCTCAGAAAAATCTGAAGTAAAAACTAAACTTAACCTACGATGGTGAGGCATTTGCTGCTACCACTAAGATTTGAGCAAGGTGACGCAGTCACAATGATTTTGCCAAGTCGTTCATCACTTACCTGTGTCACTGACTCATCCCAACCAACTCTAAAAGAACAGCAATGGACACCGAGCTGTTTTGTTAGTCCGTTGTACAAATAAATATTTACTTAATTTGTAATTAACAAAACTTTTTTGGAGAAAAAAAACTGCAAATCAGATAACAAGTTGATCTTGTTGTTGAATGCCCAGAACGAGAAAGATTACTCTTTTGTGTGCCCTGGAAATGACTTTAAATGGCGAGTTGCAGCAGCTTTCCTCATATCCCGAGCATGCTGATGAAGATGGACTTGGGTTCACCAGGTGGTTGTGCAATGCTTGGCTATATCTGTGTGTTGCTCGCTAAACTGGGATCACGTCGACCATCTGCACCTAGTTAGCTATGCTTCCATGAAAACAGTCTGTTTCCACTGAGATCTGCATGCAAGTGAGATGGGGGTCTTGAGTGGTTATTGACTCTGGTTTGTCCTGTTCGGAACTGAAAGATTAGACTTTTATCACTTCTATGTAGTTTATTTATGTCATCATTACTTTTTGGCTGTGACATTTCGCTAAAATACGCTATGACCCATTGTTCCCGTCGCCCACCTGTTCATCCAAAAAGCGTTATATGTTGACAGTCAATATATATACATATAAGTATTCCATAGTAATGTGTAGGAATGTTTGTATTTGCTCAAACTTTCCATTTGCCTGACCACCATCTTTTTGAATGTCCGGTGCTTGCCGGTGTTAGGAAAAAGACCTCTTTTTCCGAGGCCAGACAAATGGAACACTTTGTATTGAATTAAACAACAGCTAAAAAAAAACAATCGCAGATACCACTACATGGCATTGGGCCGAACGGCAGGAGTCCACAGGCTGCTGGATCAACAACCAACCAACCAACCAAAGTATAGCCTGGGTTATCATGTCGTCCTTGTTTTCTCCTGCGCTTCTGCTGTTAGGTATGATAAAAAGAAATATTAAACATAGGAGCAAGGAAGTGATCGTCAAACTGTATAAAGCTTTAGTTAGATCTAGATTGGAGTACTGTGTACAGGTGTGGAGTCCTTATCATAGAGGGGATATAAACATGCTGGAAAGAATACAAAAAAGAGCGACAAAGATGATAGTGGGATTCCAGAATTACAGTTATGAGGAACGACAGTTAATGCATTTAAGAATAAACTGGATGCGCATAGCTTTTAGAGCAAGGTGATGTAAATGTGACTTGTTGTATACAGACTCTGCAGGGTCTTCTAAACCAGTATAAAGATGTTAAGTTAAGTTAACGTGTCAGTGTTCCAGTTTTGGTACTTGACATTGCTGTTTAATGTTCACAGAACCAGTCACAGTACGAAAGATAAGGGATCTGTTTTAGGAAGAGCACCTGAGAATGGCATAGAGACAGTTGTTCCACCTGCTGCCATGAGAAGTGCAATGGTGGTTGGGGTAGGTCAGTTTACAAGACATGTGTTTGTGTTCCATCCTAGAGCTTTGAGAGTGTTTGTGTTCCATCCTAGAGCTTTGAGAGTGTTTGTGTTCCATCCTAGAGCTTTGAGAGTGTTTGTATTCCATCCTAGAGCTTTGATAGTGTTTGTGGGGGAGAGTTGTTTGTGAATGGGTGGTATGGGTTAGAATGTTTGTGTGGGAGAGTTGTTTGTGAATGGGTTGTATGGGTTAGAATGTTTGTGTGGGAGAGTTGTCTGTGAATGGGTTGTGTGGGTTAGTGTTTGTGTAAGAGAGTTGTTTGTGAATGGGTGGTATGGGTTAGTGTTTGTGTAAGAGAGTCGTCTGTGAATGGGTTGTGTGGGTTAGAGTGTTTATGTAGGAGAGTTGTCTGTGAATGAACTGTTTAGAAGTTAATGGTTGCTAGCTAAGTCAGCTAGTGGCAGAATGGTTAGAGCACTTGCTCTTTGACAAAATTATGAACTAGGTATGTCCTTGGCTCGTGTTATAGTTCATATACCATTCTGTAAATGGTGTTTTGAAATCCAGGTCAGCAAGGACGCAAATTGGCTACTCCATCTCACAAAAGCTAAAACTCATAGAATTTATCTTGATCACTTCATCCCCAATTGCCATCTGCTACAGTGCTACCTTGACAGTCTAGTCACCCCATATCACAATAGCTGATATCTCTTACAGTACAGTCTCTAATACTAGCTTGACCTCTAGTCACCCCATGTGACAATAGCTGAGACTTCTTGTTACAGTCCCTACCTTAACCTCTAGTCACCCCATGTCACAATAGCTGATACCTCTTACAGTACAGTCTCTAATACTAGCTTGACCTCTAGTCACCTCATGTCACAATAGCTGAGACCTCGTACAATACAGTCTTTGACACTACATCCCAAATGCTTATTTTTGGCTCAAATTTGTTTTACATGATGAGGTTGCTTGCTCCATGTACAACTATCATTAGTTATTTACAACATTCTTTGAAGCTTTCATAGGCCCTATTCTATCGTCCCCATCTTGACTTGCAGTGCAACAACCACAATGATGCTTATTCAAAATGTACAGAGCTTGAAAATCATGGAATTGATTTCCAAAGGAACAGACCTTCATTATCCCTTTGAAGGTGCAATTTGAAGATGGTATCCAACCTTCTAGTTTTCACATTAAAAAAATTACATCACAAACATTTAGACTGACCCATTTTTGGGTACAGTTCAGTTCAGTTCATCCCGTAACCCATCAGGTCGTTGGGGCACACATGAAGACATGAAAATCCCACGCCAGCTCTCTCTGTCTGTCGCCGCCTGACGTATCTCACCGTGACGAAGGCCTAACCACTCAGCGATGTTGTCCACCCATCTCTTCCTTGGACGTCCTCGCCCTCTCTGTCCCGGTACGGATCCAAAGAGTATCGAGTTGGGAATTCCGTTGGACCTCGCGACGTGCCCGCACCAGGCCATCTTTCGTCTTTTGATAGTTGTGAAAAGATCTTCAAAAGGACCGATAGCGTCTTCAACTCTCTGACGGATGTCTACGTTCGTGACATGATCCTTATATGTAACATTTAGGAGTTTTCTATAGCACCGCATTTCCATTGCACGTATTCTGCCCTGGATATCTGCTGTAATGGTCCAGGTCTCGCAGGCATACAGAAATATTGACAGCACCAAAGAGCGCAGTAGTCTGACTTTTATGCCGAGGGCGAGGCGCTTGTCTCGCCAAATAGGTTGCAGCCTAGTCAGCGCCGCTGTTGTTTTTGGGTACACCAGTCTTGTAAATCCATGAAATTGCTGCAAAGCACTGATAATGTTCCTAACCAGATCGGCATATCTGTTAGTTTCCATTACAAATGTATTTATAACATCTACTACAAACGCATTTATAACATCTCTTTAAACAAACTAAACAGACATACCTCAGAAAAATCTGTGCAACGACTTAACTTCATCACAATGAATAATGGAACAACCTTCCAAATCTATGTGAAACAGAAAAAAATTGTTTTAATTCAATCTAGCTATCTTGTTTACAAGACGAGTGGTTGTGGCCTAGTTTTTTTATTCAGCCACATCTATAGCAAAAACCGGGGTTAAGGTGACTGTTTTGTTTTGTAACCTCTTGTGCATTATTTGAATTCTTACATGGTTCGTTTTCAGTCTGTAGTGACAGAGAGCTGAAATAGTCACTCTCCTTTTATTCCTATTTTCTGACCTTTTCCTAAACTCTGCCCATATGGCTTCAGTCACTTCTTTATTTTTCCACTGTTTTCTTCAGGTTTTTGGTCTTCCCACTATTCCATTTCCTGTGGGTTTCAATACAGCACTTGTCTGGCTATATTGTCACATTTCTTCCAGGCAGTTTTGTCGTATCTCTCTATTCGATCTCATTAATCTTCATCTGGCTGTGCTAGTTGTTGTAGATATCCCTGCCAGAGATCTTACATTTGTTGATGTGAATGATGCAGCTGATAACAGAATATATGATGGAGACATCTGTTGGTGAAGGCTTAACATCTGAATGTGTACTCTTAGTTACTTCTTACGTTTAATTGCTGCATCATGTTAAGATTATATAGCCCAGGGTTGACTCTTTGTGTTTCATAACACAAAAATGGCTTTCATACTGCCTTATTTGTGATTCTTAAAGGATTAAAGTCAACAGTGAACTTGCTTGCTAAGACTGAGATTACAACTGGACCAGGGTTCGAAATCACGGCGGACAGAAAAAATCAGTTTGTGGGTTCGTTCCTAGTACGACTGCTTCTCCAGTCGACCAAGCTGCAATTTGGTACCTGACCTATGGGTTGGGCAAGGTATAAACAGCAAGGAAGGGAACTGATCACCCAACCTCACATAGGCTGCGGCTTAGTTCATGAAGATTTTATATTCATCCCCGACGGCAGCTGTTGGCATGGGACCCACCTATACCTTTTAAAGGTTTACAGCAAAACCCGACATTCGTCCACCTCTCTACTCATACAACTCGGCAATCATCCAACTTTTTCTGATAAAATTTGACTAGACATTCGTACATATGCCCAGAATTCAGATCATACCACATACACGGGGTCCACCACTTTCAAGAAGAGTCCACCTGTAAGTATATCTATAGAGATGAAATATAAACATATGCTTTGAAGGTGGTCGTTAATAGGCTTTAAAATTTCACTCCTATCTACATTTAGTGTACTCAATCAATTATGATGGTGTGCATACTTTGGCTGCTCCAGATAAGCAGCTCTTGACTGTCGATGGTATCTGTCCAGAGAATTATAAGAATCGATTGTCCTTAGACAGTCTGTGGAGAAAGATGACAAATTTAGCTATTTCTTTTTCAGTTACTCTTCATAAGTACAAAGAGTACACAGTTCTTGCATATTCTTAGTTTGGCATTTGTTGTGTGCTGCTAAGACTTGCAAATGTTATTAAGGATAATAAAAGCTCTTCTGTTTTTGCCTGTTTATCATCACCAAGGCTGGTCGCTCCTTTCGGGGCATAGGTAATTGACAACTCTCCTCCAGCAAACTCAGTCTTGAGCTGCCCTTTCTGCCTCTCTCCGCTTCTCTCCAGTTGAGGTCCATGGACCGGAGTTCATGTTCACAATCCTTTCTCCATGTGTTTCTTTGGTGTACCTCTCTTCCTCTTTCCCTGCGGATTCCATGTCATGGCCTGTCTGGCAAAATTTTATGGTGATTTCCGTAGCATTTGTCCTATTCAATCCCATTTCCTACATTTGATATGTTCCTCTACTGGTTGTTATTAGCTCCTTTCCCATAGGTCTTTATTTCTCACCATGTTTTGCCAGCCTTTACCCATTATCCCCCGTAAACATTTATTGACGAACGACTGGCGTTTCCTCTGTATTGCCTTTGCTGTTCTCCAAATATCCGCTCCGACAAGGAGTATTAACTTGACATTAAACAATCTTAACTTGGTATTAGTTTGTTTTTTTCCTGGATTCCCATAAATTATTCAGTAATTTGCCTGTTTAACCAACTTTTATTTTGATATCTAATCATTTTCATCGCATACCAAGAGCTCGGAGTTCATGATCTGTCATCATCACTTTCAGCAATGAAAAGAA
The DNA here is from genome assembly GCA_036924085.1 of Ariolimax columbianus. Taxonomy (NCBI): domain Eukaryota; kingdom Metazoa; phylum Mollusca; class Gastropoda; order Stylommatophora; family Arionidae; genus Ariolimax; species Ariolimax columbianus. The sequence continues at coordinate 42,150,398 of JAVGWX010000009.1, forward strand.
CTGAGCACATATTTCCCATGGGCAATAGAGTCGGTTCTATATGCCATTTTCCATTATCATCTGTTGGGTTGCTGCATAGTACCATAACCTGACTCTGGTGATCTAATTCCCTTAGGCTGGCACACTCAATGAAGCAAGGTATGACAACTCAAGGTCAGAGGAGAGGCGCAGGTGGTTGGAGGAACTTGGTGAGCAAACCTTGCATTTTCTATTGTATTTAGTCTGTATATACTTTTTTGTCTCTGTCTCATGCATCTTCTCTGTAGCTCCACCAGCACTTACTTCAGAAACTTCTTTATTTTCTTCTGATTCTTGAGAAGGTGTCTGATTCGCTCTTTTGTTCCTGTAACATATTTGTTGCAAATTGTTTCTAGATCTTACTTTTTGTTACTGTATCATATATGTGGCATATTGTTTCTAGATCTTCCTGTTGTTGCTATCATATATGTGGCATATTGTTTCTAGATCTTCCTTTTTGTTGCTGTATCATATATGTGGCATATTGTTTCTAGATCTTCCTTTTTGTTGCTGTATCATATATGTGGCATATTGTTTCTAGATCTTCCTTTTTGTTGCTGTATCATATATGTGGCATATTGTTTCTAGATCTTCCTGTTGTTGCTATCATATATGTGGCATATTGTTTCTAGATCTTCCTTTTTGTTGCTGTATCATATATGTGGCATATTGTTTCTAGATCTTCCTGTTGTTGCTGTATCATATATGTGGCATATTGTTTCTAGATCTTCCTTTTTGTTGCTGTATCATATATGTGGCATATTGTTTCTAGATCTTTCTTTCTGTTGCTGTATCATATATGTGGCATATTGTTTCTAGATCTTCCTTTTTGTTGCTAAATCATATATGTGGTATATTGTTTCTAGATCTTTCTTTCTGTTGCTGTATCATATATGTGGCATATTGTTTCTAGATCTTCCTTTTGTTGCTAAATCATATATGGGGTTATGTTGTTTGTCTTGAGCTTGCCTTCTGTAGCTTGTTGATATTTGGCAGCGTGGCCTAAGCGTGAAACGTCCATTTCACAATTCCAACGCATCGGTTACAAATCACGACCTGTCCAGTTCGACATGCACAATGTTTTTCTTTGTGCCATCGCGTGAGTGCCTACATACTGAGTTACCTTTAGTCATCCCAACTGATTATCTTGCCACTGGTCCAAGGTTGCTTGAGATGAGAGAATGAGGCTGATGATTAGCTCATGTTCTTCCACACTATAATCCAAATACGTCTGAAATCACATCATCAAGACAAAAAAACCGCCTGATGATGTCACCACCATCGCTTAGCTTGTGATGGGCAACTAACTTGCTTGTTGAGCTGAAGTTACCAGCCCTAGTATTCCTCTCTGACATCTTGGTTTGAGCATAAAAGCTCTAGAAACAATTATTGTATATTTATTACAGACTGTAACACTCATATCAGAATGCCGTTGTAGAGTTTCTGGCCATCATGGGACTTCATTTGATATGTGATAGACAAGCACTTTAACTGCTCAGTCACACAAACGCTCATGGATATTGGGCCTTTGGCAACATGAACAGTTGAAGAAGTAAAAATCATCAAAAGTTCAGCATTAATTTCTATATCAATTCCTTCAGAATTGTCAAAACAAGCAAACCTTCCCATAACATAGACACAAGTTACAATGAAGAGCATGAAGTAAGCATTAGTTGAATAGACTGTTCTCTTCCTTTGTTTCCAAATTTACTCACTGTATTTTTGCCTTTTTGTAATGAGGTTGACTGTTTGTGACTGTTCTGTAATAATCAATTTCAGTGCGATCCGGGAAGACCCAAAGGTGCTCAGTCCCTCTCAGCAAATGGTCAAAGAGTATAAATACTCATGATTGCTGTAATTCGTTGGTTGTGCACACTCTTGCTCTGTGTCTCTGATGGATCTGCATATGATTTCAAAATCCTGCAATCTGTGCATTGCTGATACATCGACTTTAATGTCTTCATCCAAAAGGCAATCATTGATCAACTTCAACATTCACCTATATCCATTGCCAATGTCCCCACTGCAGGTGCCAATAAGACCATGATGTCAGCTCTGCCAATCCCACAAATCCCAGCATGACCAGGAATGTATTTCCACACAAGTCTCTGTAGGTTCAAGGTCTGTGTATCAACTCATGCTACAGCCAGCCCTTTTGCACCTTTCGAAGCAAGGATTGAGAGTCAGAGACAATTGCAGCCTTCATTAAAGAGGTCTCAGATAGCCATCTCAGAGCTGAAGTCACTGCCTCGATCTCCATTCTGATACCGGACGTTGTTGTCAAGTATGCACCACTTCTTTCAGCAACGACTCTGCCTCTCACTCTAGCAGAGATCCCTAATTAGCTTTCTTACCGCATGGCACAGTTCCATGGCACAGTTCCATAGCACAGTTTCATAGCACAGATATATATATATATGACAGCTTCAAAATCCTGGCCATTTTCACATATTAGTTGTTTAATTGTGACTGAAAATGGCCACCCTTCATCATCATCCTCATCACGATCAACACCATCATCATTACCATTACCATCATAAAAAGGGTAGCTTATATCTTAAACTTTGGTTATTGACAGATCGGCAAAGAGAAGAACAGCGTCTATTGAAGCTTGCACAGAAAGAGAACGATAAACAGGATGCTGGAATATGGGCTGACCGATATCCAGCTGATCATCAGAAGCTGCGTCAGGCATATGAAATCCTCCAAAATCAGTCTGTTTCAACACGAACAAATGAACCCGTCAGTGCTCAGCGAATCAATAGTGCTCCTCATGCAGTTGTCCAGGATTCTGAGACGAGCAGTGCTACACCGTAAGAAGAAACATTTCTAACCTTAGACACTCATCATTAAAAATTTACGCAATTTTCCCTGCAGCTGCATTATTTTTCAGGACGTCACTCATTTAACTATGGTTTTAAGTATTAGAGCCTGTAACATTTTTAATTGATGGTCTATTGATATGATTTGTTTGTGAGTAGAGAAATAAACGAATAAAGAATTAGTTGGTGTTATTGTTTTTGTTGTGTGTGTGTTACTTTCTGAGATAAAAAAATATAAGATGATAGTGTTGAAAAACAGCACACACTTTCCTCCTTTCAGCGTCACTTTGTTTTGAAAAAAAATTAAATCGCCAACAATTGATTACCGATGTTTACCGTAATAGCCGTATGTGTCACTTTCGACCGTAAACATAATTATTGTATCTATATGAACAATTTAAACAGATCTATCTAAAAAAATCCATTGCAGAAACAGTGGACGAATCTTCAAATCCAAGCAAAACATATAAGAAATAATTTCCAAATCCCTAAAACTAATTTCAAAATCACAATTGTTGGTATCTAAACTGTACATTATGGAAGTCGGAACTCTCTACAATTTAAAGAGTAGTATTGTTCAGACTATTTATGTGCAGCCGTTTGATTGGAACGTCGGTTGCAATGCAAGGACAATGCAAGTCACATACTGCAACCTGCGCTCCCCAATTTTCTCTGTATCCGTCACTTTGGGGGATTAGCTTGAGTGGTAAAGGTTAATAGATTAAAAAAGCTTCATGTCCTTTTGTTCCAACTGTAATACAACCTAGCATATATAATATAGCTTTGAAAGTATTCCATGAGAAAAATATATTGTCTTGATTCACCCCATTTCTGTGAGAGCAGTTACAGGAATAAAAACCTTGTTACTCTTGCTGTCTCATCTCCCAGATCTCTGTTTGTCAGCAAACTGTTTTTTGTTTGTGTTCGCCTTATTTCTCTATTCCCCAAAGCGGTGTGTGTTGCACTATGTCTTTATTTTGTGCCTGTCGGCCCAGAGCATCCGACTTTGGCATGCATTTTATTTAAGGGTCTGCCTCCTCCTGCATTTTCTAAGGGTTTGCTTCTCCAGGGTAACGGCCGGTGCTGTGATTGGGGAGCGAGCCCAGCACCTTCAAATTGTGAGCCATGTCACTTAACCACTAGCCCACGCCATCCCCAGCCTGCACACTAAATCTCCTTTCTTAGTTTACAAGCCTCCAAGAATGTGATTAGACAGTGACCATGTTTCTTTGTTACCTGTTTTCGCTAGTAATAAAATGTCTCTATTGGTTACGTTATGGTCATTCTTAACCTCACATTTGCTGGGAGTGATTTAAATTTGTGGTATTACAGGAGAGAGTCAATATTAACTTAACTTAACGTCTTTATACTGGTTTAGAAGACTCTGCAGAGTCTGTATACAACCAGTTCCATTTACAACACCTTCCTCTAGAAGCTGTACGCATCCAATCTGTTCTTAAATGCATTGACCGTCCCAGCCTCCACCACCTCACTTGGCAATGCATTCCAAGCATTCACTACTTTCTGGCTAAAGAAATACTTCTTAATATCTAATCTGGACCTCTCCTTAGTCAACTTGTAGCTGTGCCCTCTTGTCCTTGTTAGTGGTTGTACTTTAAAAAACTTGTTATAGTCTCCTTTATCCATTCCTCTGATCATCTTATACACCTGTATTAAGTCACCACAAATTCTTCTCTCTTCTAGACACTGAAGGCCAGTTCTTTTTAATCTTTCTTCATAACTGTAATTCTGGAATCCCACTATCAGCTTTGTCGCTCTTTTTTGTATTCTTTCCAGCATGTCTATATCCCCCCTCTGATAAGGACTCCACACCTGTACACAGTACTCCAATCTAGGTCTAACTAATGCTTTATACAGTTTGACTATCACTTCCTTGCTCTTATGTTTAATATTTCTTTTTATCATCCCTAACATTGCATTTGCCTTTTTTACTGCTACCTGAACTTGCTCCCTCACCTTACATGTATGATCTATTATAACCCCTAAGTCCCTTTCTTTATCTATCTTTCTAATATTGTTCTCTCCCATTCTGTAATTATGTTCCATATTGGATCTATCCATGTGGATGACTGTACATTTATCTACATTAAACTCCATTTGCCAGATTACAGACCATTCTCGAATTTTATCTAAATCCGACCTCAATATATCTACTTCTGCTTTAGATGAAACACTACTGCATAGTTTCGTGTCATCAGCAAATTTTGCAAGTCTATTTTTGCTGTTTTATTTGCTTTCTGAGATATGTTCTGCTTGTCCAAATATTTTAAATATGTTTTTTTTGATTAACCTGCCTCTATATATTTTTTCCATGCTTTATTTTTAGCTCTTCTACATTTAACTACAATTTTAGTGATTCACTTTTTACGCTTGGGGTTTACTTCCCTATATGGAACACATTCCTCTTTTAGCGTTTCGAGAACTGCTTTAAAACTCACCCACTCCTGTTCAACATCTGTTCCTCTGACAATATCTTCCCAGATTATGTGGTTCGCTGCCTCTTTCATCCTCTTAACATCTGTCTTAGAGTAGTCATATGTTCGCGTGTTTATGTTCACTTCTTTCCCTGAAATAAGATCCCATCAGATGATTTGATGGTCACTTGAGCCAAACAGTTCCCCTACGGTAACGTTTTCAATCATATTTTCCTCTGTAGTAAAAACTAGGTCGAGTATGTTTTTGCCTCTGGTGGCTGCTACTACATGTTGAATTAAAAAATTTTCAGTTTTGCACTTAACAAAAGGTTTTGACTCTACAAGTGCTTCTGCCATATCCCATTTTATTTCTGGAAAGTTGAAATCCCCCATTAAAAATAAATTCCTATCACTTGCCTTTACTATGCTACTAATCAGCTCCTCATCTTCCTCCTTTTGACTTGATGGACATCTATAGCATACTCCAATCACTGTTTTTTCACCCCCACTTTCTATTTCACCCCATACACTTTCATTTTTGTTACCACATGATAAATCCTCTCTGCTAGTTATATTAACAGAATTTATACAGTATAATAAAACACCACCCCCCTTAGCCTTGTCTCCAACTACCCTATCCTTCCTTAACATTGTATATCCCTCTATTTCAAATTCACCATCTGCAATGTCCTCATATGCTCATGATTCTGTTAACCCTATTATATCTCGTTTTTCTTCCTCTACATACAGTTCCAATTCTTCTCTTTTATTTACAATGCTTCTCACATTTGCATAAAAACATTTTAGTTTGCAATTTTGTTGTTTTTCCACTTTTTGTTTTTGCTGCATCATTTTAATGTTTGGTTTTCCACTACTTAATTCCCACTTCTCTGACCTAAACTCTCCCCTTTGACTACATCCTCTATAGCACCCTATTTTAGGCCTATCTTTAGTCTCATACTTTGTGCGCAACTGTGTTGCCTGGACGGAGGGTGTGTTGACCAAGGTCCATGTGGGATCCAGAGAGGGAACCCTATACTCCGCTGCCTCGAGAGGAGGGAGAGTTTGACGAGTACTCCTTATCGTATGTTTCGGTGTGATATTTGTGGCTGTCTTTGTAGTGCCGAGTACCGTGTGGATTTTTCTAAATTTTCTTATTCCTCCTCTTTTTCCCCTTTTGTTTTTTGGCTTCCTTGTCCTTCTATTTTGTGCGGACGAGTTGTTTTTTTTTGGAGGATGTTGTGTTCCCGCAGATGTTTGAGTATTTTGTTTGTGCATGATGATATTGTGAGTCGTAGCCCTAAGAGATGGGTTCTTGAATATTTTACGGATTTCACGGCTGCTATTAAACCGTTTTCTCCCGCTGGTCGGTTCATGGCAGGGTCGTTATCGCGTCATGCACCGGTGATTTTCTGACCGTAAACATGACCCAGATCCCCTTGCGTGGGTTGCTGTGATCCTTTAATGAATAATTAAAAATATTCCTGTAGACATCTGTGAGTATATGGAAGTTCTAGTATTATTAGTTTGTGTGTTATGGCCGTTTTAGTATACTAGTACTTATAAGACAAACTATTGCACAATTTTCCAAATTTTGCTGTAAAAATAACTATTCTCACACCACATATAGCCATTACAATGTATGCATATAAATTTGTCTACCACACTCAGAGGTCTCTGTGAAACAATCAAGTCGCAGCCTCACCTCTGACTTGTGTAACAGACGTTTCTGTGTGGATAGGTCAGATCAGGACTTGGCTTATTTGATCTCATAAAGAACACAAGCAGCTGTTAATGGATCACAACATTGAAACGCACGTTTGGTGTTTGAGTGGCATATACCGAATGTGTGGAATGAGTCAGCACATACGAGACACGTTGATGTGATAGTAAATGAGGCTTGTCGCATTGCAACAGGGTGCCTTAAGTCAACATCAATGGGAAACGTTTATGCAATCATTGGCATCGCACCACCAAAAATCATGAGTTGTGGTGTGTCAGAAGTCAAAAAGAAAAAGCAGTCCTGTGATCAGAGACACCACCTTTTAGGATTTAATCTAGAAAAGGGATGACTGAAATCAAGGAAAAGTTTCCTTCAAACTGTACAGTTCAGAAACCTGAGCAAAACCGCACCGAAAAATGGCGTCAAATATATGGGGAGGAATGGATGGATATCACAGAAGAACTTGCAACAGAGCATAATATGCCATACTCAGTGTAGAGAGCCCTGAATAGATTACGAACGGAGTAACAAGGTGTAGAACGAACTTGGAAACAATGGGGATCTGTGGACAACGATGTCTGCAAATGCGGAGCAATCCAAGACACTGAACATCTGTATAACTGCCCAAGAATTAAAGAACCGTGTACTTAGGTGAATCTCATGGTAGCAAATGAAAGAGCTTCCAGTGAGTGCTGATTTCTGGTCCAAAACTTTTTGAGGTCGTCAGACAGGGAAAGTAAGTTAGCAATTTTTGTAGGTTTTTTTGTGTTTGCCATATTTCTCTATTTCCCAAGGCGGTGTGCGTTGCACTATGTTTCTATTTTGCACCTGTCAACCCAGTGCATCCGACTTCAGCATGCATTTTATTTAAGAGTCTGCTTCCTTCTGCATTTTCTAAGGGTTTGATTCCCCGTGATAACGGCCGGTGCTATGTTGGGGATCGAACTCAGCACCTTCGGGTTGTGAGCCGTGTCACTCAACCACTAGCCCACACCGTCCCCTAGTTAGTAAGTAAGGAGGAAACGGACATCATTGAATAAATATCTTATCAAGAAACACCATCTCATATGAATGTTAAGTGGAGTATTCGTTACATGACTTTAGATACATTTATAACAGACTTGTTTTCAGTATGTAGTTTTATGGTGGAATGCTGCAAAGCAACCATTACTTTATCCCTTCCTTGTTGTTATGGATCAAACACCATCCGGGCTCTTGCCCTTTGGTCCAATGCCATGTAATGATATCTGCATGTGTTTGTCAGTTGTTGTCTTGTGCCATACAAAGTGTTCAATTTATCTGATCTTGTAGAAAGAAACATTTTCATATTATCATTGAGTACCGAGCACTCAAAGAGAGGATGATCAGCAGTTTCGTATGGATGTTGTACAAAGCTGGGACCTCGGGGTGTGTTGTGGAGGGATTCTGTTAAGATTCTTGTTAAGTGGGATGTGTTGGGTTTTCGGCCGAAAAAAGGTGTTTTTATCCTTACTTGTGAGTTGATTTATACCGTCATTTAGATTGGGGAATGTAGATCTCCATACCCATGTTTCCCATGGCCCATCCCTTCCTTAAAAGTCCTACACTCCAAACTTGGCGTAATGGTACTACTGGGTATGTGATTTGTTTATGTCATACACTTTACCACAGGATTCTTGCAAGAAACCAACTAGCTTGGGCACCCCCATACTCCTACTGGAGTGATAAAGTAAGAATAATACATGATCTAGAATAGTTGTCCCTTGCTTTGGATATTTAACATGTGGACAATTTCAATAAGTTCAATTTTAATACCTTATTTCTTTCACAGGCCAACATTTTTACGAGGGCAGGGAGTATTCATTGATCCAGTGACCAGAAAGGAACATGAAGAGAAGAGGAGAATCCAACTGGAATATCAGGTTCGATGTCATTTTACTTGTTGTTGTCGTCGTCGCCATTGCTGTTGTTGTTGATGAGTGCTCACAATGAGTGAGATTGCTCTGTTGGGCACCCTGAAAAGAATGATAAGTGGTGGGTTGCATTAGCTTCTCTCACATCCTGAGCATGCAGATAAAAGTTGATTGGGGTCCTAGGAGAATTTTGCTTTGCTTCCCTACACCTGCGTGTTGCTCACTACTACGGAATCATGTTGATCCCCCACCTTGTTAGCTAGGCTGTCATGAAAGCAGCCCTTTCCAGGTAGACCTGTGTGGAAGTGAGATGAGGGTCTTGGCCAGTATATTTTGCCTGACCAGACATTAGTCTGCTCTCCCATTCTACTTAACTATGAGATTAAGGTACATGATATCAAAGCAAACAATAAAGTTCCTAGGAATCATTATAATGGTTAAGTTTGTTGTTGTTTGCGAATGCCCACAATGAGTAGGTTACTATTTTGTGCGCCCTGAAAAGGATGTTAAGTGGTGGGTTGCAGCAACTTTCCTCACATCCTGAGTGTGCTGATGAAGGTGGACTTGGGGTCCTCCAAGCGGTTGTGCTATGCTTGACGTCATCTGCATGTCATTAACTACTACAGGAATCACGTCGATCCCTCACCTTGTTAGTCAGGCTGTTTCCAGGGAGAACTAAAAAGAAGCCAAGGTGAGGGTCTTGGTCAGTATGTTTTGCCTGACATTTCTGATCAGTATATTTTGTCTGACCAGACATTTGTCGTTCTCCCCAACAGTTAAGTTTAGTCCAGACGTAAGACACTGGCCCCTCAAAGCGATTAACAGAAACGGTGGTCAATCAAATCTCACAAATTTCAAGCAACCCCTGGTCTCAAGGGGGTTAAGACCACGCCTTGGTCGGCTTCTGTCTCATTTACCTGGAACAATGACCTCCAGAACTGCTTTTTCCAGTCCATCATGACGTTTGATGTGGCCGTAAAACCTCAGTTTCCGAGACATAATGTGGTTTATAAATCAGTTCTCTTCTACACTTTGTTATTTTCTTTACCCAAGGTATTTTGAGGATTCTTCTGTAGCATTTTGTCTTTAAAGCAACTATCTTCTTTCTTAATATTTGTTTTATAGTTCAAGCCTTGCATCCATACATTGTCACAGGGAATACGCATGTTCTGAGGATCTTCATTTTAAATTCTTTGTTAGTATTGTGCCACACATTTTGTATCCTATTCAGTTTCTGCATCACTGGACAATCGTCTCCTTATTTCCCTTGTACAGTCCTATTCGCTTGTTATTAAAGAACCAAGGTGTTCAAAGTAATCCACATGTTCAATTTATTCATAACCAATTAGAAAATTACACAGACTTCCAGAAAATAAAATTAACAAACCAGCCTCTGACAAGGCAACAAAAGTGGGTGCTTGTGGCAGGGTTAACGAACCAGAACTGTCCAATAATCTATTCCACCTCCAAGTGGTAGCCCTGGAAACAGCCTGCGAGGAAAGGGTTTAACGAGGAACGGCCATTCCTGTCCCAAAAATGCATTGTGCTGAAACTGGGTCGCAGCCTTGCTGTAAAGTGTGGCAGAATATAACAAAACGTCCTTTCCATGGACGAACGACGAATAAAAAAAAATCTCTTTTTCTTTTTGATGGTTGTCTTGAAAAGGATGTTGTGTTGTAGTTTGCAGCGAGGCTGCGATATCTGAGCCTGACATATCCAGTTCCAGCACACTGAACCAATTTTGCCTTCCCTCTGTGATCCCTGTTTTCCTATTCAAGCTACATGAGTGCAACCTGTTTCCAAGGCTGCCACTTGGAGACAGAAAAGGATCTTGGTCAGCTCTGGTTTGCTGACCCTGATGCAAGTAGCCATCCACGAGTCACTGGCTGCTTTCAGCTCATTCACTGTGTTGTATCTTCAACCCCTATTGTTGGAATTTGATCGTCAATGCACTGAGGCATTATACAGGATGATGATGATGAAGATGAATTGCTGAAATGCTCAAAGAACATTTGGTTTTGTTGGGAATTTGATCATCAATGCCATGAGGCTTTATTTATATATTGTATTGTTTTGCATGTTTTTAATTTTCAAAGTGATATTGGACATTTGAGGTTTTTTCATAGTAGTCTAGTTTATTAATATCAGGACATTTGGGGTTTTTCATAGTAGTCTAGTTTATTAAGGGGTCATGCTCTCTGAAAATATTTTTTTTTAATTAATTAAATTAAACCCAATATTTTATAATGGTAATGTTAGGCTATGAATGTAGATATATTTGCAGGTTTAAAAAAACAAAAAAAACACTCGGTTGCCATGATAACTGCGGTGACCTTGAAGAAATGCTTGCTTGCAAATACCTTCAATTTTTAAAAACAAAACATATGTATTAAAAATAATATGAATGATCCATGAATATTAAGCATAGTTCTAGGGAAAGGGCATATTTATTTTATGAAAAAGGTTCAAAAATATTTTTTGTTCTATTTGAGCTCACAAAAAGTCGACAAAATACATCAACATTTGGCACAAAAAATGTATTTTAATAAAATATCTTTGACCAAATTAGCTTTTCTTTAAAAGATTACCAACAAGAGTGTATGAAAAATGTACACACCAAATTGCATGTTTCCAACATCTATATTAGCTGAGATTTTAGGGTTTCAGATACATAACAAATGGGGAAAAAAGATTTTGAGATAATTCAATTTTAAACTTTGAAAGCGAATAAAATTAAGTTTAATAACAAAAAAATGTATTCTTACATTGTTTTTTTAATTAAGCAACATATACATAGTCATTTGCAAATACAATTAATTGTTAAATGCACCAGCAACATATGTTTCACCTTCTGCTAACTCGTGCTGGTGTTCTCGTCCAATACGCCTTTTTTTAAGGTTTTTCCTTTTCCACCTTTGATACACCCAATGTTCGTCTTTTTGAATCATAGTATTTTTTGTTCAGCATTCGAGTAGCATGTATGTGATTTACAACACTCCATTCCAATCCAATTCTGTCTGTTACCATTTTTAGCCCTACAGGACCACAGTTGAAAGATAGAGTGGCAAAGGAAGTTGCCGTCTCTACCGCTGACAGTGAAGCAAATGTTGTTTTAGGGCAGCACTGTCAAATCAATGAGTTGAAACTTTCATTGGCATTCTGCGTACCCATTTTTGCGGGAGGAGATTTGTATCTTTCAGCCTTGTCACAATTAAGTAGATGAGTCTGCCAACTTCTGCCAAAAATGTATGCCGATGTTGTTCATGCAACCCTGTCTTCAGAGTTCTCTGGAAGAGGCACCAGGAATTTTCACCCTCTGGACAAATTCTATGGTTGGGTGCATTGTCAGTGCTCATCATGTGAAAAAACCCAGCTAACACTCCTCGCTTCATTTTTGTAACATCAGGGGCATTGTCTTTTAAATTGTTGGCATATGTGTTTGTAATTTGTTCGATGGGCGATGTGGTCAGTTAGATTTAGTGACTCATTTGTTTTCTTCAAATTGCTAAGAGCATTAAACATCCTTTTCGCTATGTGGTTGATGCAATCCTCTTTTCTTTATCTCAATGTCCTAGCATTTAGAATTTTGGACTTCATTGAATGCCTTTGCATCATCGTCGCAAAGCATAGTGCCATAAATCAGAGATATTTTTTCAACTGACCTTGAATAAATAATCCTTGCTGCCACAGTCTGCATTGCATTTGAAGAACAATCTACATTCTGCTGGCATTTAGGTTTATGCATTTGTATCCAATTCATAAACTCAGAAGAACCTGGCTTTGGACCAACTGCACATATTTTGCAATAATTGCTGATGACCTGAGTATCCAAACTAGGCGACTGTCAACGTCAATGGCAACACCAACTCCGTTGTGCAATGAAAGGCCACGTTTTTGCCATGTACCGTATTAAGACACAACGATGATAGGACGTCCCGTGTTACTTTTGACACGGCCTGGGAAGGGACCTGTAGTTGCTGCTCTTTCTGCAACTATACGAGTTGCTTGACACATTGCTTCTTCTGCTGGGATACTAACAGTTTTGGATACCTTGTAAAATTATTTGTGGTGCATTTGGTTCTTTATGTTCATGGTGGACAGCAATTGACTGCAACTTTGCATAGCCAATACCATTGTCATTACAACCAATGACTGTCCTACAGTTGATGTCATGCTGTTTATTCTGACCACTCTGACTCACAATCTGGACAGAGAATCTGTATAAGAACAGCAAGACCATGTGGTTATTTTGTAATCAACTGTAGATTATTCCTTCTGCAATTTCTACATCCAACTGTGGAAGCAAGAGAATGTAGAAAACTTTGATGGATTAAAGTATACTGATCACTGTTCAGGTTCAGTATCCCTTCAGTAAGATTCTTGTACACTTCTCCTCTGCCACTTTGGGGGTTCTATAGTTTCAGCAGCACCTGTAGGCTCACTGACTTCAGCATCCACAGTTGAACTGGAATACAGAAAATGACCCATTAATATCAAATACGATGACAAATAAACTCACATTAACAAAGCACACATATGCATGGCACAAACAGCCCAATTTATTTTCAAAATAAATGACAGTTTGACATTCTCACATGTAACATTCTTTCTTATCTAAGGCTAAACTAAATAACTATCTTTCTATTCTTTCACGATGTATTCATAAATTTTAACTATTAATGTCTAGTAATAAATGTGTACTCGTAACTCTAGTAATATAACAGATATTAAATTAATACTTACAGTGAATAACTTACTGAATAAGTACGTACACAATCTACACAAAATAACATTTCTTGAATAGCGTAGAGCTCTTTTTTAAAATTAAATATTGAAGCAAGGCTGCAGTAGGCAATGTAGAACGTGGTCGTGAACAATAAACATAATTCAGTAAACTTACCTTGAATTTAAAGGTTCTCTTAGTTTCGAGCGTAAATTCCTCGAGGTTTTTGGGGAGCACGCTTGTCGTTCTACTTCTATCCTCTTGTTGAAATGACTTTGCTGTTTCTAAATGATACGAACAGTTCCTAAACACAATTAAAAATGACAGACCGACAATGGTTTGGAAAACACCTCTTTTGCGCATGCGCGACTATTTTGTTCCCATGGACAATACTTGTTTCAACCAATCAGAAATAGCAAAATAATAAAACCAATGAAATATCGCATCAGTCATTATATTTGAAGTATCGTATCGTTTAGACAAAGCTAGCATTTGCTTTCGAATGAAAAATTCTGAAGAGAACTTTGGATCCCGGTCATTATGATATATAATATGACCCATTATACTTTTTTGAAAAAGCTGTTGCTATGTGTCAAACATTGTGTTTTATCATCAGTTTTCGGTATCTTTTTAAAGTAGGTCAACTTTAGAACCGGGGGTAGGGTGTTTATTATTAATTTTTAAATGTCAATATGCTTGCAAAATAACATTATTTTATATGTAAACGATTCTATTAATGTCGAACTTAATAAAAATTTCAAATCAATATTTTTCACCCAAACAAGAAATTTCCAAATCGCATGTCCCCTTAATATCAGGACATTTGAGGTTTTTCATAGTAGTCTAGTTAAGTAATATCAGGACATTTAGTTTTTTTCATAGTAGTATAATTCTTGTGATACCATGACATTTTTTTGGTATAGTGTTCTAGTTTTGTGATATTGGGGTCTAGTCATATGATATTGGAACAATTGTTTTCTATAGGGGTCTAGTTTTGTGATATTGGAACATTTGTTTTCTATAGTTGCCTAGTTTATTTCATATTGTGGCAATTTGTTTTCTATAATGTGTACATGTATTGGTAATATATACCATTTGTTTTCCATAGGCCCAAGTTAAGGCTCAGATTGAGGAAAAGGAAAGAAAAAAAAGGGAAGAACGAGAAAGAAAAATGCAAGACGACATGGAAGAGGAGAGAAAGCTACATATGGACAGAGATGTTGTTAACCAACAAATTGAGATGGAGCAGAGGAAGATCAGAGCACGAGAGGTTAGTAACTCAACTTTCATTTTCATGTCTCCAGTAAAATCCGTTGTAAAGGTAAAGAAAGTCCTATAGCAGACACTGCAATTGAGTTTGAAGTGTTAGAGACTTCATTGTACTTAGCCACATCTTTGTGAGGTGGACCATTGAAATTTGAGTTGTAGATTATTGACAGCCAACTGATTATAACATTGAAATTTGAGCTGTAGATTATTGACAGAGTAACTGATTAGACCAATGTAATTTGAGCTGTAGATTATTGACTGTCAAATGATTATAACATTGTAATTTGAGATGTAGATTATTGACAGCCAACTGATTAGACCAATGTCATTTGAGCTGTAGATTATTGACAGCCAACTGATTACGTCTGATTGGACACGTTAGTCCGGGTCAGGCAAAATATACTGGCCAACACCCCCACCTCGACTTCCCCACAGTTCTCCCTGGAAATGGACTGTTTTCATGGAAGGCTGGCTTACAAGGTGGGGGTGGATTGACGCAGTATTGAGTGACACACAGATGAAGCCAAGCATAGCACAACAACCTGGAGGACAATCGATCCACCTTCATCAGCACGCTCCGGATGTGAGGAAAGCTACTGCAACCCTCCATGCTGTCAGTGTGGCAGTCGACCTATTCTCATCTCTGTCACACACAAGCCTTCGAAGAAATCACACAGTCAAACCAATGGCATGAAACTGTGTTTGTGCTGGAGCTCAGGAAATTGATGACTGTACTCAGCAGGCCCAGTGGTCTCAAGGTAAGGTATTTGCCTCGGGTGCTGGAGGTCGAGGGTTCAAATCATGGTGGAGACCATTTTTTTTTCTGTGTTGATCATCCGGTTAAAAATTTCCATTGATCTCTGAGTAGTGAGATCAGACAGCTGTGTGCAGTGGCACTCGTTAAAAATCCCATGGCAATTGGAAATTGAAAAGAGTAGGCTTAACGGCCGCTGCTCGGGCAGAATTCAAGTTAAAAATCGACTCAAAATATTCTAGGGATTCGCGTCCCACAGAAAATGTCGCAAAATGGAGACTGTGGCTATAACATCATGTCTTGGTTATATAGTTAGCGAAGCAGCATAGATGGCGCCTGACAGGCTATGGGTATACTTTGCTCTAATTTACGCTTCCATCATCCCAGTCCCAAAAATAGGTGATCGTACATTCCAGAAGCTAACAGATGCTGGGACTGACCAAGTCACCAGCGAAATTTTGCCTGCCAAAAAATTTGAAACAGAGGAGGTCACACCTCCCCATGATGTCTAACAACAGAAGTGAACTGAAGATAGATAGATAGACAGATAGACTCAGTAGATAAATTACAGATCTTTATAGGACACTGTCTACCACAGTAGAGGCATGGGATCCCACTACTACAGTTGCCTTCCTTGTACACATAGTTGCTAGCCTCATCCACAAGCCTATTTAGTTTGCTTCCTTTTCACAGCAAACTCTAAGTCTGTCTAGCTGTAAATGGGTACCTGGCTGACAGTTGTGAAAGGCATAGCATCGAGGAAGAAAACTGGTCAGCCAATGTGTTAAGATGAAGTCTCCAACACTGGTCAACCAATGTGTTAAGATGAAGTCTCCAACACTGGTCAGCCAATGTGTTAAGATGAAGTCTCCAACACTGGTCAACCAATCCTGTTAAGATGAAGTCTCCAACACTGGTCAGCCAATGTGTTAAGATGAAGTCTCCAACACTGGTCAACCAATCCTGTTAAGATGAAGTCTCCAACACTGGTCAGCCAATGTGTTAAGATGAAGTCTCCAACACTGGTCAACCAATCCTGTTAAGATGAAGTCTCCAACACTGGTCAGCCAATGTGTTAAGATGAAGTCTCCAACACTGGTCAGCCAATGTGTTAAGATGAAGTCTCCAACACTGGTCAACCAATCCTGTTAAGATGAAGTCTCCAACACTGGTCAGCCAATGTGTTAAGATGAAGTCTCCAACACTGGTCAACCAATGTGTTAAGATGAAGTCTCCAACACTGGTCAGCCAATGTGTTAAGATGAAGTCTCCAACACTGGTCAACCAATCCTGTTAAGATGAAGTCTCCAACACTGGTCAGCCAATGTGTTAAGATGAAGTCTCCAACACTGGTCAACCAATCCTGTTAAGATGAAGTCTCCAACACTGGTCAGCCAATGTGTTAAGATGAAGTCTCCAACACTGGTCAGCCAATGTGTTAAGATGAAGTCTCCAACACTGGTCAACCAATCCTGTTAAGATGAAGTCTCCAACACTGGTCAGCCAATGTGTTAAGATGAAGTCTCCAACACTGGTCAACCAATCCTGTTAAGATGAAGTCTCCAACACTGGTCAGCCAATGTGTTAAGATGAAGTCTCCAACACTGGTCAGCCAATGTGTTAAGATGAAGTCTCCAACACTGGTCAACCAATCCTGTTAAGATGAAGTCTCCAACACTGGTCAACCAATCCTGTTAAGATGAAGTCTCCAACACTGGTCAACCAATCCTGTTAAGATGAAGTCTCCAACACTGATCAACCAATCTTTTCATTCCTGACTGCATTCTCTGATATGATATCACCTTAACCTGTGTGTTGCTGATACCGTAATGAAATGGATCATTTGGTATCAACTTACTTGACCTTATTCACTATCTGGTACACAGAGGTTGTGGAGTGTGTAGTCTAGTTGACAGTGAGCTGACTTGCCAAGAATGGGATTACAGCGCGCCAGGGTTCAAAATCACAGACAAACAAAATAATTTGGGCATGGTTCGTTCCTGGTACAACCGCTCCTCCAGTCGATCCAGCTGTAAATGGCTACCTGAGTTGGGGAAGGTATAAATAGCAAGGAAGGGAACTGGCTACCCCACCTCACATAGACTGTGGCTTAGTACATGAAGAGTGATCTTCATCCCCGACGGCAATTGTTACCATGGGACTGACCTTTACCTTTTCACCTTACACCAAGGTTGAATATTTGAAATACAAAGTGCTAATTTCTCATGGCACAGGTACCATATTTAGTCCCTGTATTGACACAATTCAGTCAGCTCATCTGTAAAATGGGCACCTGGCTAACAGTAGTCAGCGCCTCATAGCTGGCTGCTTGTATCAGGGTCAGTAACCAAAAACTGATCAAGACTCTATTCCATCTCCATGGCGACCCTGGAAACAGACTTCAACCACGAGATTAGGGAAGGGATGTGCTGAAATTGGATGTGTTAGTCCCAAAAGGTGCAGATTTTGTAGCCCCGTTGTAAACTATGACACAGCATCACAAATATCTTTTTCAGGACAAACACAGAGGAAGAAGAAGAAGGAGGATGAGGAAGGAGGAGGAGGAAGAAGAAGAAAAAGGAGGAAGAAGAAGAAGAAAAAGAAGGAGGAGGAAGAAGAAGAAGAAAAAGGAGGAGGAGGAAGAAGAAGAGAAAGGAGGAGGAGGAGGAAGAAGAAGAGAAAGGAGGAGGAGGAGGAAGTAAAAAGAGGAGGAAGGAGAAGAAGAAAAAGGAGGAGGAGGAAGGAGAAGAAGAAAAAGGAGGAGGCGGAAAAAGAGAACACAGGAGGAGGAGGAAGAAGAAGAAGAAAAAGGAGAAGGAGGAGGAAGAACAACAACAACTGTTAGAGACTTCACTGCATTAGATAACAGCTTTTTTTTTACGAAGTGTGGTGGCCAGTTCCCATCCTTACTGCCGCAGCAACGAAGGGAACTGGCCACTGCACTTGATAAAAAAAGCTGTTATCGAATACAATGAAGTCTCTGACACTTCATCCTTGACATGATTGTCTGCCATGGGGTCAACCTGTATTGTTTTTTGACACAAATGTTAAGAGAATGGATTACATATGAGACCTAATCTCTGTGAAAATGCTAACCAGACAGAATCAATCTGACAGGAGCAGCGTCAGAAACAGTTGGTGGCTCTGAAGTCAGCCATGGATGTAGCTGAGGAGAAGGCTGTGGAGGATAAAAATGTGAAGAGGATTCACGATCTGCAGCAGAGAGGTCATGATGTCTCCCAGCTGAGGGCAGCATATGAAGGTAAGATTTGGAAGGCTAGTTAGGTCTGCAGCAAAGGGGTACGTCGTCTCCCAGCTAAGGGCAGCATATGTAGGTAAGACGAGAGGGCAGTTAGGTCTGCAGCAAAGGGGTCACGTCGTCTCCCAGCTAAGGGCAGCATATGTAGGTAAGACGAGAGACCAGTTAGGTCTGCAGCAGAGGGGTCACGTCGTCTGCCAGCTAAGGGCAGCATATGTAGGTAAAACGAGAGGCAAGTTAAGTCTGTACCAGAGGGGTCACGTCGTCTCCCAGCTGAGGGCAGCACATGTAGGTAAGACGAGAGGCCAGTTAGGTCTGCAGCAAAGGGGTCACGTCGTCTCCCAGCTAAGGGCAGCATATGTAGGTAAGATGAGAGGCCAGTTAGGTCTGCAGCAGAGGGGTCACGTCATCTCCCAGCTGAGGGCAGCACATGTAGGTAAGACGAGAGGCCAGTTAGGTCTGCAGCAAAGGGGTCACGTCATCTCCCAGCTGAGGGCAGCACATGTAGGTAAGATGAGAGGCAAGTTAGGTCTGCAGCAGAGGGGTCACGTCATCTCCCAGCTGAGGGCAGCACATGTAGGTAAGATGAGAGGCAAGTTAGGTCTGCAGCAGAGGGGTCACGTCATCTCCCAGCTGAGGGCAGCACATGTAGGTAAGATGAGATGCCAGTTAGGTCTGCAGCAGTGGGATCACATCTCCCAGCTGAGGGCAGCATATGAAGGTAAGACTTGAGAGCTTGGGAGTCAGTTAGTTCTACAGCAGAGAGGTTGCGACATCTACCAGGGCAGCGTATTAAAGTAAAACTTGAGAAACCAGTTAGCAACTATATCTAATCCTCGTCTTCATCAATATGTGTGCTTGCTCGATCCAGTAGGAGCATGGGACTATACTAAAGTTGGTCTCCAAGTGCTAAACCTGTCTACGTTAAAACATGCATTGATTTTTCTTCCACATTTTCTCTGAGGTGAGAGTACAAGTTACGCTTTGGTAAAATCTTTGATCATGTCAGAAAGTGTTTTGATAATTCGAGGGCAAGTCAGTAAATATGTCACCAATTAATTAATTTTTTTAAAATTGAATGAGATAACTTGAAAATTATTATTGCAATTACATTATCCATTATTTCTTAACATAATTTCCACTAACATTGATACACTTATCTCAGTGTTTTAATAGTGCACCAAAACCTGCAGCATAGAAGTCTTTGGTCTGCTGTCTCTGACCATATTTACGTTCAGCCTCAGCATCACTCGTGAAAATTCTCCAGCCAAAGTAGGATTATGCTGTAGGCTAAATCAGGCAAAAGCCTTAATGCAGTTGCTACACTGTCTATCATTACTTACCTGTCAGCACGAATCCTCTCCCCCCACATGTCACACAGATTCTTCTGTTGCAATCCGAACATGACAACCAGGTCAGATTTCATAAATTTGTTTATCATCTTTGAGAAAATTTATCAACCCAGTTATCCACTACTTAATGCGACAAACACTTGTCACTGTAAACAGGAAGCAGTGTCTTTTGTTTTTTTAATTGTAATCTCTGTGAGCACGGATGCCATTTTGTATCTGAACCACATACATGCACAAGACACCGTCTGCTACCTACAGTAATCACAAATCTAGATGTTGCTGCCACTTAATGACAGTGTTATAATTATTGATTTTTTTGGGCGTTTGCATTATTTCTCTATTCCCAAAGGCAGTGTGTGTTTGCACTATGTTTTTATTTTGCGCCTGTCAGCCAAGTGCATCCAACTTTGGCATGCATTTTATGTAAGGCTCTGCTTCCTTCTGCAATTTCTAAGGGTTTGCTTCCCCGGTGTAAACGGCCAGTGCTATGATTGGGGAGATAACCCAGCACCTTCGGCTTGTGAGCAATGTCGCTTAACCACTAGCCCATGACAACTTTAGAAAATACCAACTATATTTTTCAGCTTATTCTGTATCAGTTTGTGACCTACTTACTGACTCACCTTTGTATATAATTTTTTTTGTCACTTAACTAGTCTTGTTGCTTCTTCTGCGTTTGTTCTCAATCTCCCGCTACCATGCCTTGAATAGGGCTTTGCAAGTAGCAGGATGTAGTCCGGAGAACGGAATGCATGGTGTCGCTAGTTTACACCTTGACTGCAATATTTGCACCTTTCGGTCCGACACATCTGTCTTCGACAGCTCTTGATGCGGATAGTGATCCTACAGTAGATGAACTTATCCCATGATGTCAGTGGCTTTTGTATTCATGTATTCAAGCATGTATGTGTTCTTTCTGGGGAGTCAAGATAGCGCAAGTTTTAGTGCACTTGTTTCTCAGCCGAGTGATCAGGGTTCGGTCCCCAGTTGGTACAAGATTTTTTTTAAATCGCAAAATGGCACCTGGGTACTGGAATAATTTGGCAAAGTAAAGGCGGTCGGCATGATATTGACCACATCACCCCATAGTGTTGCCGTTGGTCACGACAAATATGGGCTTAACACCATATTCCCAATATGCCACAGTAGCGTGTTAATGAACCTTACATTTTTATTTACTTTATGTGTTCTTGTAGAGATGGTTTCTGTAGCACTTTGTTTGACATAATCATGTTGCTAGTCTCATGCCTCCGCTTAGTCACCCTGAATGGCAATAATCAGTCCAACATTGACAAGTTTCTTTAATTTCATTAACATTGTACAGGTGTGTTTTTATCGATTTCTTCGTGTATAAATGTTCTGTTCCTTGGTTTTTGTGTGTTTTCTCCCCTTTTTTTTACTCTATATGGTCATCTCTAACAGGTTGGCCTCCTTTAGGAAGCCTGTGCCAAAGTAGTTTATGTGATTATACAATTGTGATTTCTGTAGCAGTTAGTTTTACATGATGAGGCTGCTAGCACTATGCACAACTCCCTTTAGCCACCTTCTACAACGTGCATGGAGGTGCAGTGGTACTATTCTTCCCTGACCAGCTCTTGGGGAACATTCTCAAGTCACCATTAATTAATTCCTCCATTGTTTGCTTCAAAAGGAACATGGGGCCACTAACAGCAGTTGGTGTCCTTGCAGGGAGTCTGCACCAAAGCATGTATTTGCTGTCGAAATTGCGGTTTCCACATGATTACTTTGCTAGACCAAATGTACAACATTCCCTAGTCTGGTATGTCCTATCCATCCCAAAATTCCTTCGCCAATCTCCAACTGTATTTTCCCAGCTTTCCTTCTTCAATATCCAGACGTGATGGCAGCTGTGTCATGCTCTTTGCCACAGGTCTGTTCTTGTTATTACACCTGACTGACGTGAAGTATGCATCAGAGACATCTGTTGGCGAAAGTGTGTAGTTAAGCATTTGTCATTTTCTTGAAAAATAAGGGGAATAACTCTATCTTATTTATTCTTGTTTATTCTATTCTTAGAAACAAACTTTGATATGTCTGTCCGACCAAAATCGCAGTCACTGCCAAGCACTTCAAGCACAGACATTTGTTACCTGAATAATTCACAGAATTCTTCAAACAAGTCTAATCAAATCCGTCCAATAAGAAGCAAGCATGAATACTGTTTTGACTTCCAAAGTTATTTTAATGTTGATTAAAGTTATACTGTTCTGTTCATTTCTGATACTCAAATATTAGCAATAACCCATCAATAATGATGGATATTTTTAGATGTCAATCAAAATAAAATTGAAAAGTTTTTTATCAAACAACTTTAAAAAAATCCTTAAGCTAGATTCTTCTTCCGTAACCTTTACAACACCACACTAGAAATTGAAGCAATCTTCCCTGCAACTGCATTATTTATCAGCACGTCACATTGTACTATGGTTGTTGACTTTAAAAACCTGTAACCTTTTTATTTGTTAGTCTATAGATATGATTTCTTTGTGTAGAGACATAAATGAATGAAGAACATGTTGGTGTTATTGTTTTTGCTGTGTGTGTGGTGTTAGTTTCTGAGATACAAGAAGATGAAGGTTAACATTATGAAAAACATCACAAACATTTAGACTTATCTATTTCAAGATGTACCTGGTCCTTAAAAAAATATTTTAATTGCCACAGATGACAGATAATGATTTTTCACAAGATCGACATATCTGTTAGTTTCCACTACACACGTATTTATTACATGAACATAAACAAACTAAACAGATCAACCTCAGAAAAATCTCTTGCATCAATATCTCATCCTCAATAAGGAGATAACGTTCAATCTACAAATCCGAGTGTAAAAGAGAATGAATCGTTTAAAAATTATCTTTAAAATCAAACGAGCCATTTCCCCTCGATTCAAATCGAAGTGTCCCGATAAACTGATGACTATCCATAACGTCACCGTGCAATGACATCAATTGTAAAATGTACATTTTTGTCAGTCACATTTTCACTCTAATGGCTCGGTGAAGGTTAATTCGGCATTCGTCTTGAAAAGGACATTGTACTGTAGCTTACAGCGAGACTGCGGTATCTGGCTTTCGACTCAACACATCCGATTTCAGCTTTGTTTTTTTAATGCTGGGTTTGTCTTTCCACTACAATCCCTATTCTCTTAGCCAGACTGTAGTCTAGAGCAACCTGTTTTCAGAGCTGCTGCTTCGAATTGAAATAGATTCATGGTCAGCTGTGCTTTGCTGGGCTTAATGCAAGCAGCCAGCTATGAGTCACTGGCTGCTGTCAGCGCATTCACTGTGCTGCATCTTCGACCCCCAGAGCTGGATTCGAACCAGCAATCTAATCATTTCTAAATTTTCACTTCTAGTTGAGCTATCACAGGTAATACAAATATTTCTTTATTTGCAGTACTTAAATGTTTAGGGTGTAAAATTGGTTTTTAAAAACGTAAAAGATTTCATGATATCTTCAACGGTGACGACAGCATAGATGTGGCCATGTATAGGAACAGTATAAAAGGAGTGGGATTGCTTTATTCTTCTAAAAAATAATATTAACATTCGGTAGTTAGATTGACATATCCCTTTTACTCACTTTATGTAACAAAATTCACGGGTTAACAAAATTATCCAAAATGTATTGCTGCGCAAAATATTCAGTGTATAAAACTTTAATTCTGAATTTGAAAAATCAATTGCACGTCATCAATAGTAGTTTCCAAAATAAAAGGATGTTATTATACAACTAAGAAAGAAGAAAAGATTCAAACCAGCAACCTAAGGATTTGTAAATTTTCGTTTCTTGCTCATTTTAATTAGCATGATTGTTTCCTCTGTTTAACATCCGCAGCTCATTTTGTAGTCATCTTATCATTTTGACCCTTCATAATAATGTCTACAATACCTTAACTTATCTACTTTAACATACCTACTATGGATAGCCTTTGGCTACCTGACAACATACATTAACATGCCTGTTTGAATACCAGTAGTCCAAGTAGTATACTTCAAATTTAAATTTGTTTAAAGCAACAATAAAAAGCTTACATTTTAAGGTGAACATTGTGTCTACTAATTACTATGGTCTAACGAATGCAGCTGGGTGCATATCAAAGCATGCACCCTCTTTGTTACCATGAGGTCGATAAGTTAAATGTCACATTTTGACTCTGCTGGTTTTTGGAAAGGAAGTGCTAACTTGTTAACTTCATTTAGAGAAACATTTGTCCCACAGAAAACTTTAATATACTTTGAAAATATTTGTAGTCAATTTAAGAGATCCACTTTATGACGTTTTAAATGTCAATCAGACATTGTTTCATCATATAACATATTTGGTTTCTGTTTTGGTGCTGTGATTGACGTTTGGTTTCTGTTTTGGGACAGTGACCGACGTTTGATTTCTGTTTTGGGACAGTGACCGATGTTTGGTTTCTGTTTTGGGACAGTGACCGTTGTTTGGTTTCTGTTTTGGGACAGTGACCGACGTTTGGTTTCTGTTATGGGACAGTGACCGACATTTGGTTTCTGTGTTGGTGCTGTGACCGACGTTTGGTTTCTGTTTTGGTACAGTGACCCACTGCCCTAACAAACGGCAAGAATGTTCATATATTTAAGTCTATTTTTGTTTGTAAGAAAAAAGAATCAGGGAATAGAATTAAAATAAAGTCGACCTGTATTTCGATCAAATGTTTTTGCTGTTATGCTACAAAGCATTTCTGTGTTGAAGTTGGAAGTTCACTTGAAATGTTGCATGCCATTTATAGATTTGCAGTACATGTATGGCTATTGTTCTGTCTGCAACCAGTCTGTAATGTAACTTTATAGTTTCTTTCAAGAATTTCTCAGCGTTAAGATGTACATAATGTTTGAATAATAATTGAACATAAATAATATTTCTAATAATTGAACATAATAATATTTCTTATAATTTACCATAAGTTTAATTATGTCCCATAAATGGGAAATTAGGCATTGTTATTGTTTTTGTTTTTTTTTCATTTTGTTTCTTCTATGTTATGCATACATCTAAACTTTTCTGAGAATTTTTCCTATACTTTTTTCCTTGTTTATAGCCAGTGCCCCATATGTCAAGGAATATGACATGTCCCTAATCACTGGGGGAGGAGTGGAATCATCTAGAGACAACCAGACATACATGGCAGCACCTGCACTCCTCTCCACATACAGCATTGATACGGGCATGGGCAGAAATGATCAGAACCCACTGGCAGAGCTTGGAAATGCTAGGCCAAGCTACAAGAAAGAGCCTTACATTGAGGACCGAATTCTAACTCCAAGCTCTTACCGGAATCCAAGCAAACCAGAAGATGTTCCAAATTCTCCAAGGAGAGCCTTTGGAACTCAGACATGTATGTGCATCTTCATTCATATGTTCTAGTGAAATATATTTACCAGTACAGCGTAAGCTGTTTTCTTTGTATACTTTTTTGTGAAAATGATTTGCTCTGTATTGTTTTTGGTCCAGTGCTTCCTTGTATTGTTAGGTCTGTGGTCCAGTGTTTCCTTCTATTGTTAGGTCTGGGGTCCAGTGTTTCCTTCTATTGTTAGGTCTGTGTCCAAGTGTTTCCTTGTGTTGTTAGGTCTGTATCCAAGTGTTTCCTTGTATTGTTAGGTCTGTGGTCCAGTGTTTTCTTCTATTGTTATGTCTGTGGTCCAGTGTTTCCTTGTATTGTTAGATCTGTGGACCAGTGTTTTTTTGTAATGTTAGGTCTGTGGTCCAGTGTTTCCTTGTATTGTTAGGTCTGTAGACCAGTGTTTTCTTGTTTTGTTAGATCTATGGACCAGTGTTTTCTTGTTTTGTTAGATCTGTGGACCAGTGTTTTCTTGTAATGTTAGGGCTGTGGTCCAGTGTTTCCTTATATTGTTGGGTCTGTTGTCCAGTACATCCTGTTTCTTTCACAGGCATTTATTGCTATTTTTGCCTTCCTTGTGAGCATCTGCTTTAGTGTAGTATAGAGCACTTGCTTTTCACTGCAAAGATATGGGGTTCAACTTCTATCAGCACGCTTTAGTCAACCCAACTGTACCGGTTCATTTAAAAATGGGTACCTGACCTGTGGATGACTTGGTCGGATCATTTTGATGCCATCCTCAACTATTCATCCAGGCTGCTATTAACCAAGGGCTTGACTGAGGTCAGAAAAGTTATCAGCTCCATGTCCAGAGGCAAAACTACCAGGTCAAATTCCTTCTCTGCTGAGATTTACCAAGCATGGGGTCTTGTGCTTCTTTAAGAACTGACTACACTCTTTCGCTGTATAAGGGAAGCAGAGAAAGTTCCACAGATGAAAGATGCCACCATTTACACCTGTCAGATGGAACTATGAGGCTAACATCTGGTCAGGCAAAACACACTGATCAGAAAATGTTAGCCAGGGTCAGAAGAAATATACTGGCCAAGACTCTCACCTCACCTCCTCGTTGGTCATCCTGGAAACAGGCTGTTGTCGAGGACAACAGTCTGACTAACAAGGTGAGGTTTGATATGATCTCCGTAGTAGTGAGCAACACGCAGATGAAGCCAAGCATAGCACAACTGCCTGGAGGATCCCGGTCCACTTTCATCAGCACGCTCGGGATGAGAGGAAAACTACTGCAACCCGTCACTTAATGTCCTTTTCAGGGCACACATAAGAGTAACCTACTCATTGTTGGCATTCGAAACAACACCTGTCAAATGGGGAGAAAGACTAACGTTCGGTCAGGCAAAATATACTGATCAGACATGTTAGTTAGGGTCAGGCAAAATATACTGGCCAAAACCCTCACCTCGGCTTCCTAGCAGCACTCCCTGGAAACGGGCTTTTTTCACAACTGCCTGGCTAACGAAGTGAGGGATCGACATGATCCCCATAGTAGTGAACGACACATGGTTGAAGTCAAGCATAGCACAAACGCCTGGAGGACCCCTTCATCAGCACGCTCGGGATGTGAGGAAAGCTACTGCAACCCGCCACTTAACGTCCTTTTCAGGGCGCACAAAAGAGTAAACCTACTCATTGCAGGTTTTCAATAATGAAACAACAACAACACCTGCACAAACAAAATGGCAACCATCAATCCTGCAACAATCACAGGTACATCTTCTTCCTGATAATGGTAAAAATAAAAGCACACGTTTACCAGGCCTGTGTCCTCAGCAGCACCCTTTTTTATGACAGTGAGACGTGGTCTAACTACACACACCAGGAAAGGTGGCTTAACAGCTATCACATGAGGTCCCTGCTCCTGGGGGTTGGGTGGCAAGACAAGATCACCAATGCAGAGATGTCAGAGAGAACAGGCACTGACGATCTTTTCCATGCTTAGTCTTCCAAGGCACCGATGGCTGGGACGCATTCAGAGGATGGTTGATGGGAGAAAACCAAAGGATCTTCTCTATGGGGAATTACAGTTGGGGAAAAGGTCTTGGGGCCAGTCACTATATTGGTACAAGGATGTATGCAAACGGGATATGAATGACGCGAGCATTGATTTGGAATCATAGGAAGTTGACACTGTAGATCATGTTACTTGAAGGGGCAGGATTAAGCATGGAATACAGACAAAGGAGATACTGACTGCAGATAGGCTACATACTCTGCATTTGAGAAGACACGCCACACCATGCAATGCCACAAACGGTCCTCACTTTCCGTACACACACTGTGGAAGACGCTTCTCTGCTCGGAATGGTCTTACGAATCACAATCGTTATCGTCATGTACTATAGTTACATCCCTTTGTTCAAAGCACAATTACTATTTTCTGACAAGACAAAAAGCCAATGAGTCACATAGTTCTAGTTAGATCATTCACATAGTTCTAGTTAAATCATGACCCTAACGGATCATTCACATAGTTCTAGTTAGATCATTCACATAGTTCTAGTTAAATCATGGCCTAACAGATCATTCACATAGTTCTAGTTAAATCATGGCCTAACAGATCATTCACATAGTTCTAGTTAAATCATGGCCAAACAGATCATTCACATAGTTCTAGTTAAATCATGGCCCAACAGATCATTCACATAGTTCCACTTGTATTCAGTATCATTGCCCATATCAATGTTATAACCATCTCCACATTTATGTATTCCAGTGGAACTGAAGGATCTGCAAGCCATCCTGCAGAACCTCCCCGATGACATTCAGATTGAATACAAAATGAAAGTGGAGGAAGCTTTACAGGAGAAAGAGAAACGAAAACAGGCCCCCGCAAGGAAAGTCCATGTTAAATCTGCAGAGGATAATGCAGATGTGTGTAAGGACGTCAACGAGACACAGTCCAAAGAGAGGTTTCACAAGTTGGAGAATAGACCTCAGTGGAATCAGAGACAGAGAAAAACTGTGGTGAAAAACTCTGAGAAAGACCCATTTTACATTCACAAGAAAGAAGAAGCAGAGCAGCGGAGAGAGAGAAGAGAAAGGCGCTTGTTTTATTTGCAGGAATTAAACAAAGAGAAGATACCATTGCATTCAAAGAGCCCTGGCAAGGGTCAAGGTGAATCTCCAGAAGAAATTAAACAAACAAAGGAAAGAGGCAGAAAAGTGGCAGTGACGAGCAAAAATCAGGATAGAAAACACATTGCTGACAGTAACAGGGATGTATCACCGAACATTTTGTCCTTGTTAAGTGATGGCAAGAAAGACATATCCAGGTCATCACTGAACACTAGAACAAACTCACCTCCAATACCTGTCATTCGACACAGAACAACAGCAAAAACTGACAGCGACAGAGACCCCTACCAATATGTCAATAATTATCTTCAGACAAACCAGACTGATTCTAAATATGGCGACGCAGCGGTTGTCCCAGCAGGAGATGAGTTTGTGCCTTTCATGAGATCCACAGAAATTCTGGATCCGTCCAAAGCCGATGAGCCTGTGGCCATATCCAGAGAAAATTCACGGATGGAGAGAGCAAGAAATGCCTACTATGAGACTCATCATCCGGCTAACAAAGGGAGGAAAATGGATGTGTATCGGGATCAAGAGCGGGTGATCAGCCTTAAGGTAATTATAAGTGTAGTATAGAGCACTTGCTTTGCACAGAACTCATTTCTGACAGTCTTAATGGCAAAGGTCATCACATTTACAAGGGGTGTTCAAGTCAAACCTGAACTTTATTTTGTACGGCAAAAAAAATGTTTGTTCGAATAGTCAAAAGGCCAATTATTTTTCTATATAATCTCCTGCAATGTTTATGCACTTATCCCAGCGTTTGCGTAAGGCTTGAAAAGCTTCAGCGTAGGAAGATTTGTCAGTATATCTGAACCAATCCAGGATAGCCTGATTCACTTCATCATCAGTCCGTAAATTCTGACCTCCCAGGAATTTTTGTAGGTGTCCAAACAGGTGGAAATCACCTGGAGTGAGGTCTGGACTGTAAAGTGGATTTGACAATACCTTCTGGCCAAGTTGCTGCAGATGGCACACATAGTGCCCTGAGTCGTTGGAGGTTGAGCATTATCTTGCAGGAGCAGGATGCCCTTTGTGATTAATCTACGCTGTTTTATTTCCACAGGCGGTTATGCACATCACTCAAAATGCATATGTACTGTTTAATGTTGATAGTAGCAATATGGATTAGAAAATCAACATGAATCAGACCAAGTTTGTCCCAGAAAACACTCGCCATCACTTTACCTGCAGACGCAATTGTCAGACATTCTTTGAGTGGTGGTGATTGCGTATGCTTCCACTGCTTAAATGCTCGTTTTGATTCAGGAGTAATGATGCGCTCAGGTTTCGTCACATGTAATAAAGCAATCCAAACAGTCATGCCCTTCCATGTCAAAACGTTCCTTTAATTCAGTGCAGGCTTGAACTCTTCTCTGCCATTCAAAAGCCGTTACACAATCTGGATTTTCACAGGAATGACTGGGGTGGGTTAAGATCCACCACAGCCGGGATCATTACTCACGGATGTACGGCCTTCTCTAAAACATTTACACCATTAAAATGTCTTACTGCGACTGAGTTTGCAGGTTTCATGCCTTCTTTCACAAGAAACTTCATCACACCACGCTATTCCATGCAAGCACTAACCATTTTTATTTATCTATCACATGGTTTGCCTATGGCAGGTGAACCACCAATACCAAGTTATGGTATCTGCATGTGTTTCTCAGTTGTTGTCTGTCTAGTGCCATACAAAGTGTTCCATTTACCTGGCCTCAGAGGAAGAAGCATTTTCCTAACATCGTTGAACGCTGATCACACAAAAAGATGATGATCAACGGTTTCGATTGCGTGTGTACACAGCTGGCACTCAGGGGTGCATTGTGGTTGGATTCTGTTCTGGTGCTTGATAAGTTGGATGTGTTGGGTTCTCAGCCCAAAAATGGTGCTCTGATCCTTCCTTGTGAGTTGATTGGCACTGTCATTTGGATTGGCGCTTGCCACATATCTGTAGAACTCTCTCCCCGTGTTTCCCATGACCCATCTATTCAGCCAAGTTTCTTTGTTTGCTGTTCTTATGATCTGTTGGTACGTATGGATCTTCTTGTGTTGATCCCTTCTTTGATAGTCTTTCAGCCTTATCATTACTAGGTGTGTTTGAGTGTCCACGGATGCACTGCTTAACTATTTTGACAACATGAAAGGTGATAATGTGGTCAATGTCTAGAGATACCTGGATAAGAACAGCATATATAGTAAGATGCAGCTGGCCTTGTCTTTCTTCTGCAGCCTCCAGGGAAGCCACATGAAAGAGGTTACTGTAAACATTATGTAGAGCAGGGGTTCTCAACCTTCTAAGATTGCGAACACCGTTCAAGTGTAATATTAAGTGAGTGAGCGAGCACCATGCAGTCTAATGGGTTTCATTTTTTTAAAACAATACATTTTTAAAACACTCACCAGGTTAATGACATCCTTGAACTTGAAAGCCACTCAGAAGTTCGGTGATGTCCAAGGAGAAGTTGCTTGCAGCTGCACATAAACAGTCTTGGAGATGTGAATTAGTTAATCGTGATCAAGTTTTGTTCTTGGGGTATTTCATGTGAGAAAGCATGGATGGATAACAACATTATTTGTTTGGGTTTGCAAAACAAAGTGTGGATTGAAAAACGGGCCTTACGACGATTGATGCTCTCGAGCACTTTTTTACTTGCATGACGCGAGCACCAAATGTTATTACAAGAGCACCAAATGTCATTAAAAGAGCACCAAATGTCATTAAAAGAGCACCAAATGTCATTAAAAGAGCACAAAATGTCATTAAAAGAGCACCAAATGTCATTAAAAGAGCACCAAATGTCATTAAAAGAGCACCAGGTTGAGAGCGCCTGATGTATAATGTGTGAGGTAGTAGTATTCCATAATAGCTGCTGCCGTCTGGGATGAAGTGTTAGAGACTTCATTGTGCAAGATATCTGCTTTTTCTGAGGTGAAGTGACCAGTTCCCTTCATTGCTGTCTTGACTTCCCTGATTGTCAATCAGATACCCATTTACAGTTTGGTTACTGCAAATTCAACCCAAACCTAGTTTCTTTGCTGTGAGTGGCAAGCACTCTAACACTGTCAGAAACAACTGTATATGATTACAAGATAATATATCGTTAGGCTAAGTTATGCTTGGGCAGTCTCGGTGATGGCATTTAGTTCATGCTGATTTAGTCTCCGTTTCAATATCGTTTTTATTACCTATTATCATTAACAGGCATCACAGAATCCTCTCTTGCACCCTGGTCTAGTAACAGACCACCCAACAGCAAGGCAGGAAATGATACTACAACAGCTGTCATCTCTTAAACAGGTATATTTGGATAAATTATTACATTTTGTTTCAAAGTAATGGTTAGTTGGCTATTTTGTAATACTGTTAAAGTATACAAATACTAGGCATAGAACTGTTCAGTATGAATGGCAGAGCAGCTTGGAAACGGGACCTGTAACAAAGAATAATAATCCAAACTGCAGACTTTCACCAACAGATGTCTGTCACACCCAGACAGCAGACTTTCACCAAAAGATGTCTGTCACATCGAGACAGCAGACTTTCACCAAGAGATGTCTCAGTCACATCCGGATAGCATCTGCCCAAGTTGAACTTTGTATTGAATTGCCAGATATAATGACAAACACAAATTTGTGACAAAGCCCATGACAGTAACTAGTACAGAGGAAAAGAAAATGAGTTGAGTTGGATAGGATGTACCATCAAGAAGGAACCTAGCAATTTAATCTGACCTGCACCAAATGGGAAACCGAACATACTGGTTACACCAAAAACGATGCCTATTACCAGTTGAACCGAAGAGAGCAGGTCGTTGTCTTCAGACTCCGCACTGGCCACAACAGACTGAGGTACCACCTATTCAACAAATTGAAGATAGGGTGTACCGACGAATGCCCGTGCGGTACCGGTAAAATGACCACTGAACATCTGCTGCAGAACTGCCCGACATACGAGGATCAGAGAGAGCAGATGTGGCCATTGCCAGTGGAACTGCAAGACAAGCTCTATGGTAGTGGCGAGAGTCTCAGGATGACCGCCGCTTTTTTCGAAAAAATAATGGTTACTGTCTGACTGTGTACGCAGAAGAAGAAGAAGAATCTGACCTGCACTGGATGGAAATGCTCAGCGGGAGAGAAGAGTGAAGAGATCATGTTGTTGTTTCCGAATGCCCACACTGAGTAGGATTACTCTTCAGTGCGCCCTGAAAAGGACATTAAGTGGCAGGTTGCAGTAGCTATCCTCACATCCCGAGTGTGCTGAGGTTCTGCTATGCCTGGCTTCATCTGCATGTCGCTCACTACTATAGGGATCACGTCGATCTCTCACCCCGTTAGCCAAGCAGCCATGGAAACAGCTCGTTTCCAGGGAGGTCTACGAGGAAGCCGAGATTAGGGTCTTGGCCAATATATTTTGACTGACCCTGACTAACAGTGTCTGATCAGTATGTTCTGCCTGACCAGACGTTAGTCTTCCTCGCTGGAGAGATCAGATAAAAGTGAATAAGAAAACTAAAGTCTCGTGAGCTGAACTAAAGATAGGGGCTCAACAAAAAAAAAGTCTCATAATTGCATTTTGCATTTCTGTGTTAATATGTAATTTAGACTAAAACTAGTCATTGAAATAGTATTTGTTAAAGTGGTAGTAGTGGAGTACAGTTTTGTCAATTATAAGGTTACAGTTGGACTGCTAGTGTGTAACCGTTTGAGCACTTGGACAAGATAACTCTTGCTACCCGAGAAGTTTGCCGGGGTCTATGTGTATGACATTCCTGGATATCTTATTGTCATCTTCTTGGTCTACCCATGCCTTTTTTGCCCTGCACCACATCTTCCATCACTGTCATCTCAAGACCGTTGTGTCTCTTGATGTGACCAAAGTATTTCAATTTTCGGGCATGATGGAATTGATAAACCATTTGTCTTCTATGTTCACCTCTTGCAGAATGTCTATATTTGTTCTTCTCTCAGTCCAGGGTATTGTCAGGATCTTTCTGTAACATTTTGACTCGATGGACTGGATTCTCTATCTAGATGTTTTGGTAACTGTCCATGCTTCGCACCCATAAGCTGTCACAGGAAAGACAATGGCTCTCATGACTATTACTATTGACGTTTTAGTGTTGTTCTGCCTTAATTTCTTCAGATTGTTTCACCTCTGCGTTGCCATGGCTAGTCTCCTTCTGATTTCTTTTCAGCAGTCGCCATTTTTGTAAATTTAATCAAGTTTTGGCCATGATAGCACAATGTGCGTAGGAATATCATGTTGTTTAGCGTTCTTTATATATCCATTGTCATGTGTTTACATTGTCATATCGGGACATTTGTCCAATAATTTGAAACAGATCCATTAGTATAAATGACCGTATCAGAATCCTGGACATTTTCACTTATTAGTTGTTTAACCTCGAGGTCCTCTCTCCTACTGATCCAGTCTCTGCCTTCTCTCCTCAGAGTGACAGTGACCTGGTGTTAGCCTGTCATTTTATCTCTAGTGTGAATCCATTCTTCCCTTTTGTTTATGGTCTCAAGTTACCAGACCAATCATTCTCTCTGCCTGTGTCACCCAGGACATTCCTTGCTAATATGACATATCTGATTACCTGCTATGTTCTGTTTCCAAGAATTAACTTTACTGCACTCCAGGTGCTCAGTCTCTCTCTGTAAAGGGTGAAGGCTGTGGATACAGAGGGCTCTTGCAGCTCATTGGTTGTACACACTTCTGCTCCATCTTCTCTTGCGCCCCAGTCCTTTCAAACGTCGGTTGAACATCAAAGGTCTGAAGTCCGTGAATTGCTGATTAATCTATTGAGGTGTAATCATCTAACAGACAGTCATTGATAGACTTCAAAATGTCACTCCTATCCATATCTAGTGTACTTGACATTGGTGTGTGTGAAGCCAGGATGTCCGTTTTTTTGTTGCCCTGTACCCCAGGTTGATAAAGTCAGTAGATCCATACCAGCCTCTTGCAGGTTTGATGCCTCTACAGCCACCATCCACTCATGCCTTAGCCAGCGCTTCTGTACCTTCCGTAGTAAGGATTGGGAACCTGAAACGATGACTGCCCCTGTTAGCAATATCTGTCACTTACTGATAACTTAACGTAACGTCTTTATACTGATTTCGAAGACTATACAGAGTCTATATACAACCGGTCTCTTGGAGGGTGGTTTAACCGATGTGTGAGTCCATCTTAATAGACTCAAACACTAGAGCTAATTAGACTCACAGACAGACGCCATCTATAGCTTCTCTTAACCTGGGGAAAGGTACAAATAATTTGGGAAGAGTTTTAGTTAGAACTTTTAGAGTTTTGCGCAGGCAGTGGCCATTAAGCCTACTCTTTTCGGTTTCCCACTGTCAAGAGATTCTTAACATGCTCGACACTGAACACGGGAGTCCGTACTCACTACCCTGAGATGGCAGGGAAATTTTTATCAGAAGATCCACGTGAAAAAATCCCGGTCTCCACTGTGATTTGAATGTGACAACTGATTACATGTCATATACGAATCAATAATGTATAACGCTTGCTAATATGACATAACTGATTACCCCTCTCATTCCCAGACTCTCAAGCAGAGACAGAGGGAGCTAGAGGACTACATGTCTCCCAGTGATCTGCAGGAAGGAGCAGTTTGTGGCTAGAGAAACTGCCTTGATAGATTACTAGCATTTGATTGTGTGTATACAGCATACCTATTTATAGATTCTGTAATACAGAAAGACAAGATTGCTGACATATTTATTTCTTCTAGTTCCCCAACAAAATATCTAACAAATTTTTGTCAATTTCAGAAAAGCATGCGATAAAGTCTAGTATGATGGTTTGTGGAGTATTATGCACCAATACAAAAAACAGAGACCAACTCACCAGTTATTAAGATTCTATGTACATATACCACTAGTGCAGTTCACATCAATGGAAGAATGGAAGATTGGTTTAACATGACAGTTGAAGTAAGCATGAATTCCTGCTGTCACTCACACTGTTCAATTTGTTCCTGAACAAACGTAACATAAGCTCTGAATGGCTATAATGGGACCATAATCATAGGCAAAGGCCATTGACAACCCTCCTCCAGCAAGTTTGATCTTGAGCTACCCTTTCTGTCCTTCAGTTACGGTCTAAGGTCTGAAGTACATTTTCAGTCTCTTCTGGTGTTTTTTGGTGTATCTCTTTTCCTCTTCCCCTTTGTGAATTCCACGTCAGGACATGTCTTGCCACATTTGATGGTCATTTCTGTAGTGTGTGTCCTATCCATTTCCTTCATGTGATTTGTTGCTCCACTGGTTATTGTTGGCTCCTTTCCCATAAGTCTTTGCTCCTCGCCATGTCTTGCCAGCCTATATCATTAGCCCCCAAAGACATTTATTGATGAACAACTGGAGTTTCCTCTGTATTAGTTTTGTCGTTCTCCAAGTTTCTGCTCCATACAGGAGTACTGACTTGGAATTAAACAATCTGAATTTGGTATTAGGAGGCTGTGTGGCCTAGAAATGAAGCATCTGTTTCACAATCCCAGCACACCTAGTTTGAATCCCACTCGTGTCCAGTTTGGCAGACATGAGTTTTTTTTCACTTCTCCACATATGGAAAGTAATGGCAACCTACCGTATAAATATATAACAGCTAAGTAGGTGGCAGCTGTAAGAAGCAACATTCTGCAAAGGTTGCTTTTAATTTGGTATTAGTCTTTATTTCCTTGGATTTCTGTATATTATTTAGTAACAGGAATACTGTCCTTGCCTTTCCAGTTCTAGCCCTTACATCTTCATCTTTGCCTTCTGAAGTATCAATGGCGCTGACCAAATATGTGGTGTCCACCTCTTCCAGTGACGCACATTCATAGGAGAATGCATGATTACAAACCTTAGCTTGATGACATAGATGCACTGACTGAAAATGATAAAGAGCTACAAGCAATATTGTACGGAGAATAACACAACAAATATCCACCTAATCGAAAATAACCTTTCAAGAAAAGAATACCCTTAGCCAAGCTATAAGGAAAGTCAACCAAATAAGAGACAACTATCACTGTCTTGATCAACAATGTAATCATGTTTCACCTGAGAGCGTGAGATAACTGGCTAAATAACAACTTACACCAGCTGAAATTGGAGCTGTCGCCAATGTGTATGTGCTGGCAGGCAGCACAGACATCCGAACATATCCTGCAAGACCTGTTGTGTGCTTAGTCAATTGCGTCCTGAGCACTGGCCCACTGAGACGACTCTCCACACAAAGCTGTTTGGAATCCTTGAAGAACTCTTCTCCATATCAACATTTATCCAAAGAACTAGAAGGAACAGAAAAAAACATGGCGAATGAGAAGAAGAAGAAGATCACTAGTAGAGAATCAAAGAAAATATCCTTGCAGATAGATTGAAGACAGTAACACAATTACCATATCTGTGATCTAAAGTTTCTTTTTCTTCTGCGGTCATCTTGAAATGAATGTTTGTGACGTTGTGTCGTAGATAACAGAGAGGCCGCGTTATCTGCACCTATTGGCCTGACACCTCCAGTTTCAGCACAGCATTTTTGGGACCAAGTTTGTCTTCTCTCTTCAATCCCTAATCTCTTAGCCAGGATGCATAGTGATAGTCTGTTTCCGTGGCCGCCACTTAGAAGCGGAATATGGTCTTGTTCAGTTATTGGTCACTGACTCTGATGCAAGCATCTTTCTGTGAGTCGCTAACAGCTGTCAGTTCATTCACTGCTGCAGCCTTGACCCCACAATTGAAGAAGATGGAACAAAAACAGAACTAAGAGCAATGACCATAGAAGCAATAACAATTCTTTTAACATTGAACCAGAGTATGAAAACATAAGAACATACGAACTAAGATTAAATTATTGGAAACATTTATTCCCTTTGTGAAAGCTCAAATGTTTGAAAACTTTACATTAAATGCAGATTTTGAATGAAAATTTCCAGCTATGATCATTGAATGCTTCAGATAGATTCTTGGAATAACAAACAAGAATCACATCTCAAATATCAGCATACAAATTAGAATGTATCAGAATATCAGACCATAAAAACATCTGCTGACTGTTGTGAAAATATGTAAACTCCAGTGGTTGTTGTTGTTGCTAATGCTACTCATACTTGAGTTGGTACTCTTGAAGATTTTCTTTTCTGGCAGGTTACAGTGGTTCTCCTAACATCTTGAGGTATACTTGAGAAAGTGGACATGGGGTTTTCCTGGCTGTAGTACAATCAAAGGCTTCTCAGTAAGCTCAACTACCATATGAATCAAAGTGTCAACCCCTACCTTGTTAGCCAGACTGCCATGAAGACAGGCTGTTTATAGGGAGGACTGCGAGACTGTGCATTTCACTGGTCCCCCACAGCTTGGCGAGCATGGTCGCTCCCCTGGGCCAGACTGCCTTTCTTTAGTCTGTATAAGTAGACCAGTCCTGCAGGATATGTTCTGGTCTTTGCTTGGGTGGTCCACAATTGCACATGGCGGTGTCTCTAAGACCCATTCTGTGGGAGGTGGATCTTGAGTCTGCAATGTCCCGTTCTAAGTCTGAAGATCTTTTTCTGCCCATCTCTAGATCTCAAATTTTATGAGCTGTACTGGTCTATACCATACCTCACAATCTTTCCTTCACTTGCTCTAACATAATCAGGTACCCATTTACAGCTATGTAAACTGATATATGATTTGACTACGAAACATACCAAATCAGTTTAGCTTTGAGAAGCAGTCGTTATCAGCAGTTTCAATTTCTGTCCTATCAAATGTTATTATTCCGTCCAGTGTTGTTGTTTAATGCCTACAATGAGTAAGTTTACTCTTTTGTGCGCCCTATAAAGGACGTTAAGTGGTGGGTTGTAGTAGCTTTCCTCACATCCCGAGCATGCTGATGAAGGTGGACCGTTGTGCTTAAGGCCGTTGTGCTATGGCTTGGCTTCATCTGTGTGGTGCTCACTATTACGGTGATCACATCGATCCACATCTCGTCAGCCAGTCTGCCTTGAAAACAATCTATTACCAGGGAACGCTACATGGAAGAGAGATAGTGGTCTTGTGAATGATGCGACGTCCTGGTCAATATGTTGTGCCTGACTGGACTAACGTCTCAATTCCCCAGTGTACAGTTGTTGATAAGGACATTGACTTGAGTCTCATAGTAGTCATGTTCTTATTAAATGTTTGTAGATCTGATTATTGAAACCGGCCATATTTGAATGTCAATACATAAATTTGTTCAGTGGCGTTGTTGGCCTTATGATCATACGATCTGGTTAATATCCAGGTAAAGACATCTGTTGCCTTTATAATTTATATAGGTTGATAAGAGATTCTCATTGTTCTTAGTTACTGATTTGAAGGGTTTGTGTGGTCCTTAGACTTATTTAAAGGCCTTTTGGTTTATGTTGTTCTTAGCTCCTCATTTAAAGGTCTTTTGGTTTGTGTTGTCCTTAGACTCATTTAAAGGTCTTTTGGTTTGTGTTGTCCTTAGACTCATTTAAAGGTCTTTTGGTTTGTGTTGTCCTTAGACTCATTTAAAGGCCTTTTGGTTTGTGTTGTCCTTAGACTCATTTAAAGGTCTTTTGGTTTGTGTTGTCCTTAGACTCATTTAAAGGCCTTTCGGTTTGTGTTGTCCTTAGACTCATTTAAAGGTCTTTTGATTTGTGTTGTCCTTAGACTCATTTAAAGGCCTTTTGGTTTGTGTTGTTCTTAGCTCCTCATTTAAAGGCCTTTTGGTTTGTGTTGTACTTACTCATTTAAAGGCCTTTTGGTTTGTGTTGTCCTTAGACTCATTTAAAGACCTTTCGGTTTGTGTTGTCCTTAGACTGATTTAAAGGCCTTTCGGTTTGTGTTGTACTTACTCATTTAAAGGCCTTTCGGTTTGTGTTGTCCTTAGACTCATTTAAAGGCCTTTTGGTTTGTGTTGTCCTTAGACTCATTTAAAGGCCTTTCGGTTTGTGTTGTCCTTAGACTCATTTAAAGGCCTTTTGGCTTGTGTTGTCCTTAGACTCATTTAAAGGCCTTTCGGTTTGTGTTGTACTTAGACTCATTTAAAGGCCTTTCGGTTTGTGTTGTTACTTACTCATTTAAAGGCCTTTCGGTCTGTGTTGTCCTTAGACTCATTTAAAGGCCTTTCGGTTTATGTTGTACTTACTCATTTAAAGGCCTTTCGGTTTGTGTTGTCCTTAGACTCATTTAAAGGCCTTTTGGTTTGTGTTGTACTTACTCATTGAAAGGCCTTTTGGTTTATGTTGTCCTTAGACTCATTTTAAGGCCTTTTGGTTTGTGTTGTCCTTAGACTCATTTAAAGGCCTTTTGGTTTGTGTTGTCCTTAGACTCATTTAAAGGCCTTTTGGTTTGTGTTGTCCTTAGACTCATTTAAAGGCCTTTTGGTTTATGTTATCCTTAGGCTCATTTTAAGGCCTTTTGGTTTGTGTTGTTCTTAGCTCCTGATTTGAAATGTGTTGGTTTATGTTGCCCTTAGATACATTTAAAGGCCTTTTGGTTTATGCTGCCCTTATCTCCCAATTTTAAATGTTTTGTTTATTTTATCCTTAGATTCATTTAAAGGACTTATGGTTTGTGTTGTCCTTAGTTCCTGATTTGAAATCTTTTGGTTTATGTTGCCCTTAAACTGATTTGAAAGCCTTTTGGTTTGTTTTGTCTTTAGACTGATTTAAAGATCTGTTGGTCATAGCAAAGGTTGTTCTTTCTTCTGTACCTTTGTATAAACTGACTCATATTTATTGATGGTATATAAAAATCTCATTGATTATTATTCTTGATAATTTGTTTTGTACCCATTAACGGTGTGAACATTGATGAGAGCTGTTCATGACCTGTATCATTGATATTCTGACTTATTTTTAAGGTCATTATTTTGCAAAAATGTTATAATAATATATGGATATACATTTCATATGTATGTTAATGTGGTACTACAGAAGAATGTTACGAACCCCATGGGCAAATAAGAAGTCTATTGAGGATGTGCTGAGAAAGATCAGTGCAGAAAAGCAGTTTATAACAGAGACAGATCAGTGCACCAAAAGTGTTTATAACAGAGATATGTGTGCAGAAAAGCAGTTTATAACAGGGAAATATCAGTGCACAAAAGCAGTTTATAACAGAGAAAAATCAGTGCACAAAAGCAGTTTATAACAGAGAAAGATCAGTGCACAAAAGCAGTTTTTAGCAGAGAAAAATTAGTGCACAAATGCAGTTTATAACAGACAGTGCACAAAAACAGTTTATAACAGAAAGATCAGTGCACAAAAACAGTTTATAACAGAGAAAGATAAGTGCACAGAAACAAATTATAATAGAGAAAGATCAGTGCACAGAAACAAATTATAACAGAGAAAGATCAGTGTACCAAAGGTGTTTATAACAGACAAAGATCAATGCAGAAAAGCAGTTTATAACACATTTCAGATGGAAGCAAACATCATTTTGTTGGTGTTTTGCAAGATCACACAAGGGAGTGTTGTAGACTTGAAAGGCTAGAATTTAAGCTTGATAAAATGTTGGAGACTTGATAAGGCTAGAATTTAAGCTTGATAAAGTGTTGCAGACTTGTTAAGGCTAGAATATTTAAACTCGATAAAATGTTGGAGACTTGATAAGGCTAGAATTTGAGCTTGATAAAATCTTGGACAATATACAAGAGTGGACAGGAAGGTCTATAGCTGAAACTAATACCCCGGCGAAAAACTGAGACATATGGCGGGAATTGGTTTGACAGACTGCAATAACAGTGCCTCACCGACCTTCTAGGTTACGGGACCATTTCTGATGATGATGATGAAAATGTTGGAGACTTGATAAGACTAGAACTTGAACTTGATAAAATATTGGAGACTTGATAAGGCTAGATTTTGAGCTTAATAAAATATTGAAGTGGGATAGAAATTAGAAAAACTATGCCTTTGTGTTGTAACTTGTTATTATGGTTGCTAAGGATGTCAAGAGTATTCAATCATGATGCAGATGAACAACATGATGACATAATTGCAGTTGAAAGAAGGCCTCTCTACTATTGACATGCACCAAAGAGGAGCAGCATTCTGATAGTCGTTTTTTGGGCAGCAAAGTGCTAAAACCTAAAGAAATTTATCGGCGAATGAAGATTCAATAAGGACTGATATTGTTGTTGTTTAATGCCCACAATGGGTAAGTTTACTTGTTTGTGCACCCTGAAAAGGGCATTAAGTGGTGGGTTGTGGTAGCTTTCCTCATATCCAGAGCATGCTGATGAAGGTGAACTACGGTGCTCCATGTGGTAGCTTCATCTGTGTGACGCTGACTACTATGAGGATCACGTTGATCCACATCTCGTCAGCCAGACTGCCTTGAAAACAAATGGTTCCATGGAACACTACATGGAAGAGAGATAATAGTTTTGGTCAATATATTGTGTCTGACGCGACGTCCTGGTCAGACTTGTATTTGTTCGAAGAAAGCAGCTGTCATCCTGAGGCTGTCTTTTTTTCATTCAAAATTTGTTAAGAAGAGACGTGTCACACAACTATTATTATTTTCTGACGTAGTTTCCACTGCGTTCGATACAGGTGCGCCTGTGCCTACAAAGTGTGTAGATTTCTCTAGAAAAAAAGTTTTTCAATCGCATGTGTAACCACTAATGCACCACGTCATTGTTTTAATTCTGGTGTCAACTATCATAGCCGGGGATGCGTTAGCTCAGTTCATAGCGAGCAATTCGCTATTTTCTGTGGTAACAGCGTGCCTCAG
Source organism: Ariolimax columbianus (assembly GCA_036924085.1). NCBI lineage: Eukaryota > Metazoa > Mollusca > Gastropoda > Stylommatophora > Arionidae > Ariolimax > Ariolimax columbianus. The sequence continues at coordinate 42,192,873 of JAVGWX010000009.1, forward strand.
TTCGAACCGAGTCCGGAGACTAAAAAAATCATGGTCGTGATTTTAATCGGGGACCGCTTCTCCAGTCAACCCAGCTGCACATGGATACCTGACGCATGAGTTAGGGAAAGTAAAAACAGCAAGGAAGGGCACTGGCCACCCCACCTCGCATAGGCTGCGGCTTAGTCCAATGGAGTCTTCAAAAACAACATTTCAACCAGCGGTTAATTCTGCTTAATTTCCACTTTACTTACCACTATAGCACCCACCTTTGCACACATTGTAGAACTGGAACATATCATGGATGATGTATTGCTAAACTGTGGCAGATATCTGGAAGTGGAACTATTTCACTCACTGTCATTCAGTGATTTTCATTATGATGTGTTCCTTTCTTTCATTTTATTTTGTTGTGCGACTTTATTTTTATTGCTGGGGTAGTCGAGGGGTTTTTAGGCTGAGGACTACAGGCCACTTCGTCCTTGTTGTCACCACGTCGTGTGCTGGCTATATTTGTTTATTTCACCCCCAACAGAAAAACAACATATGCTTACCTTGGATTCGATTCACTGCAATCATTTTCATCAAAACCATTTGACCAAGCATTACTCTAGTGTCATTATTCTTGTATTTCTGATCCAGTCGAGAACAGCAGTCTGTCACAGAACTCACACCATTGTGGAACTTCCTACTCCGCTTGTATACTTGCTGGAGTGACAGGCATGCATCACCACTGATATGAACCTTCATTCGCTGATGAAAGTAGATCCACAGCCAGTTAGGCGCCATATATAGCTGCTCTTAACAAATACCTGGGGAAAGGTACAAATAACTTGAGTAGATTTTTAATTTGAATTTTTTCCGGGCAGCGGCTGTAAAGCATACTCTTTTAGATTTCCAAATGCCAAGGAATTTTTAACGTGCTCAACACTAAACACTGGAGTCTGATATCAGTACCCATAGATCAGGGGAATTTTTATCAGAAGATCCACGTGAAAAAAAATCTTGGTCTCCGGCTTGATTCAAACTCGCGACCTCTGACACTCAAAGCGTACATCTTACCTTGAGACCACTGAGTCCGCTATTTGGTGCATGTAACGAGTGGGCAGCCATCTTTAACAGCTGCTATTAGATTATATGTGACTCATCTGCACTGTGGTACCACCTGGATAACGCTCTTGGAAGTCTTTAACATTGATACTGTCAATTTACATGACAATGCCACAGTGTTTAGAATTTCTATCGCAATTCAAGGTTGACACTTGTAGCCACAGATACAGCAGCGGGCCCCCCCCCCCCCCCCAATATATAAATACACACACACACATATACATATACATAACACACAGCAATACCATCATTTCTATCTGAATTAAAAAAGCAGTCAATGAATGTGGACATGCATTTGGGCTTCTGTTCAGAAGAATATTCCCTGCCTCTGATATAAACTCTCTATATTAATAGGAGGCTGCGTGGCCTAGGGATGAAACTCGCTCGATTTTCACAATCCCATCGTACCGGACTCGATTCCCACCGTGTCCAGTTTGGCAGACACTGGATGTTTTTCTCGGTCGATTGCAGCTCCAAGTAATGGCAACCTATCGTACTGCACACTTGCCAAGAAACTTATAACAGACAAATAGGTGGCGGTTGGAAGAAGCGATGTTCTGTAAAGGATATGCTATTTACTTTTATATTAATATGAATTTAGAAGAAACACTTTCATAGCGAGATCAAAATATAATTGAAGTACTTAGTGAGAACCAGTTGAAGATGAACAAAATATTGACTTTTGGTTTTCAAACCACAAAAATACTTGTCTTGAACAGTTTCACTAACATTTTTTACCAAGCCTGAATTGTATTTGTGCATTTAGAAGTGTGTATTTTTTAAAATATAACTTTATTTATATTTTGTCAATTGAAATACATGATGTACTATTTTATAGTGTGTGTTCTTCTTGTGTGATATTTATAGAGTTATGTTTATGGTTCTGGTAAGGTAGAGCTATCTGATGGTTTGTCAGTTTATTAAAAAACCCAGTTCCATGGCAACATTTGAAAAGGGCGTTAAGTGACAGGTTGCAGTAGCTTTCCTCACATCCCGAGCGTGCTGTTGAAGGTGACCAGGGTCCTCCGTGCGGTTGTTCTGTCACTCACTACTACGGGGATCATGTCGATCCCTCACTTTGTTAGCTAGGCTGCCATGAAAACAGTCCGTTTCCAGGGAGGTCTATGAAGAAGTCAAGGTGAGAGTCTTGGCCAGTATATTTTCATGACCCTGACTAACATATCTGATCAGTATGTTTTGCCTGACCAGAAATTAGTCTTTCTCTCCGTGCACTTCTGTAATATACATTGTTACTTAGAAATGTTTGGTTTGCTACATTGATAATTGTCATTGTTTTACTCACTACACAAGACAATGTAAAGCACCAATAACAACTTAGAAATGGCTTTCTATTGTTTCCCATCTCCTGTGCCTTCACTTTGATTGCAAGTTTATCTCGTGTTAGCAAATGTCAGGGGACATAATCTGTGAAAGTGTTTGCACTCATATAGACATATATTGATTTGCGCACTCCTTTTTCTCCATGGATTACCAGACAAGTTGTACAGCAGAGTCACAGCTCATGCCCAGAATGCACTAGCAACAGTGAACCTTGTGTTTTGTGCTTTTCGCATCTCCAGGACTTTCACTTGGATTAAAAATGTATCATTGTGCTGTGTTAGCACACAGCCGAGGACATATGAATGAAAGTTCATACACTCGAACACCCATCACTGGCAGAAATGCACAAAATCCTGCTTCCTCCCGTACACATCGAGCTCAGTGAGCTGAGAGCCTTTATTAAAGCCATATATTGTACTGGATCAGCTGTCAAGTGCTTGGTTGACAAATCCCCTTGGCTCAGCGAATCAAAAATTAAAGAGGGAATTTTTGTCAAACCATAGTTCCATTAACTCGTCAGAGACAAGATGCTAGATAAGCTGCTTGAGGTTGACAATAAAAAAAATTTGGTCGGATCTAACTTCCTCTGGAATGTCAGGGCAGAAAACTACAAGGAACTGGTTGAGAACACTGTATCACAAGCGTGGCTGCATTATGTCTTTAAAGATACACTTTCTTTATACCCACTTCGATTACTTCCCTGCTAGCTGTAGCTGGCTAGAGTAGAATACGATCAATGTTATCACCAGGACATTGTCACGATGGAGAAATGATACCAGTAAAACTGGTCCACTTCAATATTGGCGGACTGCTATTTGATGCTCGTCAGAGGTGATCCTGAGCAGCTAATATCTATATCAGGGCATTTCAAACTAAAAAAACCTCTTTGGATCAGACACATTTTTTGACAACTCTTCACTCAATGTCATAAATGCAATTGGTTCTAACAATGTATATATATATATACCTGTCAAAATGTTACTGAAGGCTGAAAAAAGATGAGAATAAGTTGACTTTAAATGGGATGGATGTGATTGCTTGTTCTGACACAATAGCTTGAATCGTGGCTTCGTCACTGCTGATCTTATAGCAATCTTGGTATTCTTAAGACTTGAGCGGTATTTTGTTTTAAGTGCCGTCAATATTGAAAATATCGGTGTTAACAACTGGCAGAAGAGCTACCATTGCTAATCCCGACAGTATTGGAAAGCCAAAAAGTTTTCAAGTTTTATCTTGAAAATTCAAGTTTTAAATTTGAGTCTCACAAAAGTTGTGCTAATTCTTCCTGGGCTTTCCATGAGAGGTGTTTCATATGTTTCATTTTCACAATAAAAGAGATTTGAATTCAATCTAACTGATTTTTATATGATTTCAGCAGAAAATATTTATGAAAATTGTTTTTTAAGCTTACCAAATGATCAGTTTTCAAATGAGTCATTTTCCACGTTATATCTTAACTTAACGTCTTTATATTAGTTTAGAAGACTCTACAGAGTCTGCATACAACCAGTTTTTGGAGGGTGGTTTAACCGATATGCAAATCCATCTTAATAAGCTCAAACACTAGATCTAAGTAGACCCGTAGCCCGTTAGGCGCCATCTATAGCTGCTCTTAACAAACGACCTGGGGAAAGGCACAAATAACTTATACAGTGTTTTAACATAAATTTTGTAAACTTGAAGAAAACGAGTATCTTAAAAATTATATTAACATCAGTTCTGTAAACTTTTGAATTAACACTATCTTAATAAACGAATGTCCTATTCATTATATTAACATCAGCTTTGTAGGCTAGACGTTATGTTACAGCTGTAAATATTAGCTAATAAAACGTCATCTCAGCATTTATTTATATTTTTGACAAGTATAAGTACATAGAGCAAATACATGAAGCTCCAATATCAACTTATGTGCACATTTACACTGCGTTCTCATCACGTCTCATAAGTTTACTCTGATATCTCCATGTCTCATGATGAAAATCAGGTTGCAAAAGCCCAGCTCGAGAGGGGATGTACAGTTTCTCGCTAACTCTGGTCCAGTTTTCTATATTATAATGCATCTGCTCTCGCTTTTCTAGGAAGAGATTTTCATGTGTTCAAAGGTTGGAATAGTTCCAAGATTTGCATTCTGAATTACGCTGGCCCTATTTGGCATGTCAGTCTTCCATTCTGGCACATAGCGCTTGGGTATAATTGGATGGATTCTAGAATATTCAGGAATCCTGGGTGTATTGTAACGAAAGTTTCTTGCCAAAGTTAACAATTTGTTGTTTATGCTTCCATATGTTTAATTTTTTCAAGGGAACCTGAATTTTATCTTTCATTCAAAGACATATTAAGTTCGTTGAGTTTCTCAAATAAATCTAACAGATAGTATAGAGTATACTACCAATCAATAGAAAGAAAACCCAGTTCATGCTCAACACCTTCTGCCCAAAAGGATACGCGCCTTGGAGTGTGTCCCGTCGAAAACGTAAATTCGTATATATCTACTTGGGCCAAGAGATCACGAATTCCCATTTCATAAATTGGGAGATCACACGAAGGATAACAGCTGGTTGGTTCAGCTTCAACTGTATTAAACCCATACTGCAACAGATACGAAACGTTAACGCTAGGGCTCACACCTTCAACAGTAAGGTTATTCCAGATATGGTATACGGCTGCGAGGTATGGAACCTAAGGAAAGTTAATGCAGATAGACTATGCGTTGACCAACGAGCGATGGAGGGAAGAACATTAAAGATCTCCATTCGAGACCAAATCCGCAACAACTTCCTTCTCTGACATCATAGATGTCGCGCTGTTACGAAAATACAGAGGGGCCGGTTATATGGTGCGCATGTCGGATAACAGATGGACACGTAGAGTAACGTCGTGGTGGCCATACAACTTTAGCCACCCTCACAGGTGACCGAGACTGGGGTGGAGAGATGGCCCAAAGGAGACACTGGGCCCAACATGGTACACCAAGGTAAAAGAGTGAAATGAGTTTACTCAACATTTGGCTACCTGGCATCAGACACACGTGTCTGATTGAATACCAGAATTTTGAGATAGTATAATTTGCACATAAAATTCTCATTGTGAAAGAAATTGACATATTCTAAGTTATTTTCAGATAAAATTGTATTACATCATTTTAAAAACTAATAGACGTTTTAAAGCTCGTCCCTTTGGCAGCCATCGCCCCTCTGCATGCAGTAACAGTCTGCTGAAATTGGATTCCATTTTTTCCCATGCATTTGCAAATATGAGACTATTAAATGCTCGACTTTGAAATGAAATTGATGGGAACAGCCTGGGCTAGTTGTTGAGTGACACGGCTCACAACCAGAAGGTGCTGGGTTTGATTGATGGGAACGGCTTGGGCTAGTGGTTGAGTGACACGGCTCACAACCAGAAGGTGCTGGGTTTGATTGATGGGAACGGCTTGGGCTAGTGGTTGAGTGACACGGCTCACAACCAGAAGGTGCTGGGTTTGATTGATGGGAACGGCTTGGGCTAGTGGTTGAGTGACACGGCTCACAACCAGAAGGTGCTGGGTTTGATTGATGGGAACGGCTTGGGCTAGTGGTTGAGTGACACGGCTCACAACCAGAAGGTGCTGGGTTTGATTGATGGGAACGGCTTGGGCTAGTGGTTGAGTGACACGGCTCACAACCAGAAGGTGCTGGGTTTGATTGATGGGAACGGCTTGGGCTAGTGGTTGAGGGACACGGCTCACAACCAGAAGGTGCTGGGTTTGATTGATGGGAACGGCTTGGGCTAGTGGTTGAGTGACACGGCTCACAACCAGAAGGTGCTGGGTTTGATTGATGGGAACGGCTTGGGCTAGTGGTTGAGTGACACGGCTCACAACCAGAAGGTGCTGGGTTTGATTGATGGGAACGGCTTGGGCTAGTTGTTGAGTGACACGGCTCACAACCAGAAGGTGCTGGGTTTGATTGATGGGAACGGCTTGGGCTAGTGTTAAGTGACCCGGCTCACAACCAGAAGGTGCTGGGTTTGATTGATGGGAACGGCTTGGGCTAGTTGTTAAGTGACCCGGCTCACAACCAGAAGGTGCTGGGTTTGATTGATGGGAACGGCTTGGGCTAGGTGTTAAGTGACACGGCTCACAACCAGAAGGTGCTGGGTTTGATTAATGGGAACGGCTTGGGCTAGTTGTTAAGTGACACGGCTCACAACCAGAAGGTGCTGGGTTTGATTGATGGGAACGGCTTGGGATAGTTGTTAAGTAACACGGCTCACAACCAGAAGGTGCTGGGTTTGATTGATGGGAACGGCTTGGGCTAGTTGTTAAGTGACACGGCTCACAACCAGAAGGTGCTGGGTTTGATTGATGGGAACGGCTTGGGCTAGTTGTTAAGTGACACGGCTCACAACCAGAAGGTGCTGGGTTTGATCCCCATCACAGCACCGGCCGTTACCAAGGGGAAGCAAACCCTTAGAGAAAATGCGGGAGGAAGCGGGCCTTACATGCTGAAGTTGGATGCACCGGGCCGACAGGCGCAAAATAGAAACCACAGTGCAACACACACAAACATTTTTTTTTTTAAATTGATAACTTTAACCGCATCTTGTAGCACAGCATTCAGATGTACATAAATTGTCTGAGATACTAATGTCTCTCAATGGATTGTCTGAGCCACTAATGTCTCTCCATGGATTGTCTGAGATACTAATGTCTCAATGGATTGTCTGAGCCACTAATTTCTCAATGGATTGTCTGAGCCACTAATGTCTCTCCATGGATTGTCTGAGATACTAATGTCTCAATGGATTGTCTGAGCCACTAATGTCTCAATGGATTGTCTGAGCCACTAATGTCTCCATGGATTGTCTGAGCCACTAATGTCTCAATGGATTGTCTGTGCCACTAATATCTCTCCATGGATTGTCTGAACCACTAATGTCTCTCCATGGATTGTCTGAGATACTAATGTCTCAATGGATTGTCTGAGCCACTAATGTCTCAATGGATTGTCTGTGCCACTAATGTCTCTCCATGGATTGTCTGAGCCACTAATGTCTCTCCATGGATTGTCTGAGATACTAATGTCTCAATGGATTGTCTGAGCCACTAATGTCTCTCCATGGATTGTCTGAGCCACTAATGTCTCAATGGATTGTCTGAGCCACTAATGTCTCCATGGATTGTCTGAGCCACTAATGTCTCTCCATGGATTGTCTGAGCCACTAATGTCTCAATGGATTGTCTGAGCCACTAATGTCTCCATGGATTGTCTGAGCCACTAATGTCTCCATGGATTGTCTGAGCCACTAATGTCTCCATGGATGCCATGGATTGTCTGAGCCACTAATGTCTCCATGGATTATCTGAGCCATTAATGTCTCTCCATGGATTGTCTGACCCATTAATGTCTCTCCATGGATTGTCTGAGCCACTAATGTCTCTCAATGGATTGTCTGACCCACTAATGTCTCCATGGATTGTCTGAGCCACTAATGTCTCCATGGATTGTCTGAGCCACTAATGTATCTCAATGGATTGTCTGAGCCACTAATGTCTCTCCATGGATTGTCTGACCCACTAATGTCTCCATGGATTGTCTGAGCCACTAATGTCTCTCCATGGATTGTCTGACCCACTAATGTCTCTCCATAGATTGTCTGAGCCACTAATGTCTCCATGGATTGTCTGAGCCACTAATGTCTCTCCATGGATTGTCTGACCCACTAATGTCTCTCCATAGATTGTCTGAGCCACTAATGTCTCCGTGGATTGTCTGAGCCACTAATGTCTCTCCATGGATTGTCTGAGCCACTAATGTCTCAATGGATTGTCTGAGCCACTAATGTCTCTCCATGGATTGTCTGACCCACTAGTGTCTCTCCATGGATTGTCTGAGCCACTAATGTCTCTCCATGGATTGTCTGAGCCACTAATGTCTCCATGGATTGTCTGAGCCACTAATGCCTCCATGGATTGTCTGAGCCACTAATGTCTCTCCATGGATTGTCTGAGCCACTAATGTCTCAATGGATTGTCTGAGCCACTAATGTCTCCATGGATTGTCTGAGCCACTAATGTCTCTCCATGGTTTGTCTGATTCACTAATGTCTCTCCATGGACTGTCTGAGCCACTAATGTCTCCATGGATTGTCTGAGCCACTAATGTCTCCATGGATTGTCTGAGCCACTAATGTCTCAATGGATTGTCTGAGCCAGTAATGTCTCCATGGATTGTCTGAGCCACTAATGTCTCTCCATGGATTGTCTGATTCACTAATGTCTCTCCATGGATTGTCTGAGCCACTAATGTCTCCATGGATTGTCTGAGCCACTAATGTCTCTCCATGGATTGTCTGAGCCACTAATGTCTCCATGGATTGTCTGAGCCAGTAATGTCTCCATGGATTGTCTGAGCCACTAATGTCTCTCCATGGATTGTCTGAGCCACTAATGTCTCTCCATGGATTGTCTGAGCCACTAATGTCTCTCCATGGATTGTCTGAGCCACTAATGTCTCTCCATGGATTGTCTGAGCCGCTAATGTCTCCATGGATTGTCTGAGCCAATAATGTCTCTCAATGGATTGTCTGAGCCACTAATGTCTCAATGGATTGTCTGAGCCACTAATGTCTCCATGGATTGTCTGAGCCACTAATGTCTCCGTGGATTGTCTGAGCCACTAATGTCTCCATGGATTGTCTGAGCCACTAATGTCTCCATGGATTGTCTGAGCCACTAATGTCTCCATGGATTGTCTGAGCCACTAATGTCTCTCCATGGATTGTCTGACCCACTAATGTCTCTCCATAGATTTTCTGAGCCACTAATGTCTCCGTGGATTGTCTGAGCCACTAATGTCTCTCCATGGATTGTCTGAGCCACTAATGTCTCAATGGATTGTCTGAGCCACTAATGTCTCTCCATGGATTGTCTGACCCACTAATGTCTCTCCATGGATTGTCTGAGCCACTAATGTCTCTCCATGGATTGTCTGAGCCACTAATGTCTCTCCATGGATTGTCTGAGCCACTAATGTCTCTCCATGGATTGTCTGAGCCACTAATGTCTCTCCATGGATTGTCTGAGCCACTAATGTCTCAATGGATTGTCGGAGCCACTAATGTCTCCATGGATTGTCTGACCCACTAATGTCTCCATGGATTGTCTGAGCCACTAATGTCTCTCCATGGATTGTCTGACCCACTAATGTCTCTCCATAGATTGTCTGAGCCACTAATGTCTCCATGGATTGTCTGAGCCACTAATGTCTCTCCATGGATTGTCTGACCCACTAATGTCTCTCCATAGATTGTCTGAGCCACTAATGTCTCCGTGGATTGTCTGAGCCACTAATGTCTCTCCATGGATTGTCTGAGCCACTAATGTCTCAATGGATTGCCTGAGCCACTAATGTCTCTCCATGGATTGTCTGACCCACTAATGTCTCTCCATGGATTGTCTGAGCCACTAATGTTTCTCCATGGATTGTCTGAGCCACTAATGTCTCCATGGATTGTCTGAGCCACTAATGCCTCCATGGATTGTCTGAGATACTAATGTCTCAATGGATTGTCTGAGCCACTAATGTCTCAATGGATTGTCTGAGCCACTAATGTCTCCATGGATTGTCTGAGCCACTAATGTCTCTCCATGGATTGTCTGATTCACTAATGTCTCTCCATGGACTGTCTGAGCCACTAATGTCTCCATGGATTGTCTGAGCCACTAATGTCTCCATGGATTGTCTGAGCCACTAATGTCTCAATGGATTGTCTGAGCCAGTAATGTCTCCATGGATTGTCTGAGCCACTAATGTCTCTCCATGGATTGTCTGATTCACTAATGTCTCTCCATGGATTGTCTGAGCCACTAATGTCTCCATGGATTGTCTGAGCCACTAATGTCTCTCCATGGATTGTCTGAGCCACTAATGTCTCCATGGATTGTCTGAGCCAGTAATGTCTCCATGGATTGTCTGAGCCACTAATGTCTCTCCATGGATTGTCTGAGCCACTAATGTCTCTCCATGGATTGTCTGAGCCACTAATGTCTCTCCATGGATTGTCTGAGCCACTAATGTCTCTCCATGGATTGTCTGAGCCGCTAATGTCTCCATGGATTGTCTGAGCCAATAATGTCTCTCAATGGATTGTCTGAGCCACTAATGTCTCAATGGATTGTCTGAGCCACTAATGTCTCCATGGATTGTCTGAGCCACTAATGTCTCCGTGGATTGTCTGAGCCACTAATGTCTCCATGGATTGTCTGAGCCACTAAAGTCTCCATGGATTGTCTGAGCCACTAATGTCTCCATGGATTGTCTGAGCCACTAATGTCTCCATGGATTGTCTGAGCCACTAATGTCTCCATGTATTGTCTGAGCCACTAATATCTCTCAATGGATTGTCTGAGCCACTAATGTATCTCAATGGATTGTCTGTGCCACTAATGTCTCTCCATGGATTGTCTGAGTCACTAATGTCTCAATGGATTGTCTGAGCCACTAATGTCTCCATGGATTGTCTGAGCCACTAATGTCTCAATGGATTGTCTGTGCCACTAATATCTCTCCATGGATTGTCTGAGCCACTAATGTCTCTCCATGGATTGTCTGAGATACTAATGTCTCAATGGATTGTCTGAGCCACTAATGCCTCAATGGATTGTCTGTGCCACTAATGTCTCTCCATGGATTGTCTGAGCCACTAATGTCTCTCCATGGATTGTCTGAGATACTAATGTCTCAATGGATTGTCTGAGCCACTAATGTCTCTCCATGGATTGTCTGAGCCACTAATGTCTCAATGGATTGTCTGAGCCACTAATGTCTCCATGGATTTTCTGAGCCACTAATGTCTCTCCATGGATTGTCTGAGCCACTAATGTCTCAATGGATTGTCTGAGCCACTAATGTCTCCATGGATTGTCTGAGCCACTAATGTCTCAATGGATTGTCTGAGCCACTAATGTCTCCATGGATTGTCTGAGCCACTAATGTCTTTCAATGGATTGTCTGACCCACTAATGTCTCCATGGATTGTCTGAGACACTAATGTCTCCATGGATTGTCTGAGCCACTAATGGCTCCATGGATTGTCTGAGCCACTAATGTATTCATGGATTGTCTGAGCCACTAATGTATATCAATGGATTTTCTGAGCCACTAATGTCTCCATGGATTGTCTGAGCCACTAATGTCTCCATGGATTGTCTGAGCCACTAATGTCTCCGTGGATGCCATGGATTGTCTGAGCCACTAATGTCTCCATGGATTGTCTGAGCCACTAATGTCTCCGTGGATGCCATGGATTGTCTGAGCCACTAATGTCTCCATGGTTTTTCTGAGCCACTAATGTCTCGCCATGGATTGTCTTCTTCTTCTTCTTCGTACGCAGTCAGACAGTAACCATTATTTTTTCGAAAAAAGCGGCGGTCATCCTGAGGCTCTCGCCACTGCCATAGAGCTTGTCTCGCAGTTCCACTGGTAATGGCCACATCTGCTCTCTCTGATCCTCGTATGTCGGGCAGTTCTGCAGCAGATGTTCAGCGGTCATTTTACCAGTACCGCACGGGCATTCGTCGGTACACCCTATCTTCAATTTGTTGAATAGGTGGTACCTCAGTCTGTTGTGGCCAGTGCGAAGTCTGAAGACAACGACCCGCTCTCTTCGGTTCAACTGGTAATAGGCATCGTTTTTGGTGTAACCAGTATGTTCGGTTTCCCATTTGGTCATGTATCTGGTTTTGATAAGCCGTTTTGACTCTTCGTACGTCATACTGGTATCTGATTGTGGTAGTCTTGCACCTTCTTTTGCCAGTCTGTCTGCCTCCTCGTTGCCTTGGATGTTGCAGTGTGACGGAACCCACTGTACCACTACCCTTTTCGGTGCGGACTGCTGGCACAGTTTGCAGAGTGCTGCTTTTAAGTCATTAAGCTCAGTGTTTTTCTGGCTTTTTAGCGCTGTGACTACGGCGAGAGCATCTGTCAGCAGGACTATATGGCTCTCATTTTCACTGTGTGTCACCATTTCTTCCACTGCCGCCCTCAGTGCCTCTGCCTCCGCTCTGAAATTGCTTGTGTACTTACCAGTAGCGAATGACAGTGTTATTTTTCTGCCGTTTGGTAGGTTCAGGAATGCTCCTGCCCCTCCGTTCTGTGTAGTGTCTGTTACAGAACCGTCGGTGTATGCATGGGTCCAGTCCATGCTTGGGTAGCTTTTCGTTATGAAGCTTAGGGTAGTATCTCTCCTTTCTTTTTCAGTCTGGCAGTTTTTGTTTGCAATACCTGGTATATTTTCTACCACCTCTGGAAATATATCCTGCCTCCAGGTAGGTTTTCGTACAGTAGTGATGGGTTTTGGTGTTGTTAGTGCGTTTATGGGATCTTCGTGCATCTTTGCTTTGGCTATTTCAGCAAAGTTTCTTCGCTTTAGTTTCCCATTTCCCAAATTGTTTAGTCTCTGGTGCATTGGATGGTCCGTCAGTCTTCGGAGTTTCTCTGACTGCAGCTGGGCTCTGCAGTCTCTTCTATCGGTCATGGATTGCAGTTTTGTAATCTTTTCAAGTTCTACAATTGGCGTTGACTTCATGCCACCTGTTATAATTCTCATGGCTTGGTTTTGAAGTTTGTTAACTTTATCGAAGTTCGCCTTCGCTGCTGTTGTCCATGCCAACTGGATGCGCATAGATTTTAGAGCAAGGTGATGTAAATGTAACTGGTTGTATACAGACTCTGCAGGGTCTTCTAAACCAGTATAAAGACGTTAAGTTAAGTTAAGTTATGCCGCAATGCCATACTCGAGAACTGGTCTCACTCTTCCAGTATACAGTTTCTTTAGTATGCCTTCGTCTGCTCCCCAGCTTGTGCCAGCAAGTTTCCTCATGATTGCCATTCTTTCTCTGGCTTTCATTCGGTTTCTCTCAATCTGACTTTTCCATGTCATGTGCCGATCAAATGTGACTCCCAGATAGGTTGGGTTGTCGTTTGGCTGCAGGATTTTGCCATTTAGACTTAATTTGGTACTTTGGGGTTTTAATGAAAGCGAGAATATTGTGCATGTGGTTTTCTCCTCGTTTATGTTGACCAGCCATGAGTTCGCCCACTCTTCCAGCGACGTTAGGGCCGTCTGCATCCGATTTCTTGCTATGGTGAGATTCTTTTCAGAGGTCCACATAGCCAGATCGTCTGCAAACATTGAGCTATGGACTCTTCTTGGTATATTCTCTGAAATATCGTTTATATATACCAGGAAGAGTGTGGGTGACAATACTCCCCCTTGGGGTACTCCCTGCTCGAGTGTCACCTTTTTGCTCATCTGCCCTTGTACTTGGACTCTGGCCGTTCTTTGTTTGAGGTAGTGGTTGATCCACTTGTACATCTTCCCACAGACATCACTTCTTCTAAGTCCATCCTTCCAGACTTTGTCAAATGCCTTTTCCAGATCCACCCAAACAGCTACTGTGTGTTTCTGTGCCTGGTAGGCATCTTCTATCTCCTGGGCTATGAGGATGACCTGGTCCTCAGTGGATCTGTGCTGTCTAAAGCCGGCTTGCTGTGGAATTAGTATTCGTTTTTCTTCCAGATGCCACATCAGTCTGGTGTTTATCATCCGTTCCATCAGCTTTCCGACACAGCTCAGTAGGCTTATGGGCATGTATCCATTTGGATCTGTTTTGTCCTTTCCTGTTTTTGGTACTGGTACCAGTATTGCATCTTTCCATGCCTGTGGTACAATTCCCCTTTTCCAGCTTTGGTTCAGGACCGATAGCAGTTTCTTCTTCGCTGTTTGGCCCAGCCCCATCAGCATTTCGTTTGTTACCCCGTCTTTTCCGGGAGATTTCCTTTTCTTTAGTGTTCTCATAGCCTCTTCTATTTCGCGCATTGTTAGTTTGGCCATCATGTGCTCTTCAGGAGCCGTATTTGTGTTTTCGTGTCCCTTTAGCTCTTCGCTAATGTCTGTATGCTTATCTGCAGGGACCTCGATGTGGTTTGCTCTGGCATAGTGATCGACAAAGGCGTTTGCGGCTCTCTTACCTGTGATCAAGTTCTCGCCCTGCTTGATAGTAATCTGTTTATTTGACGGGGTTTCGTCGTTCATGGCTCTGACTAGCTTCCATAGCTTGTTCCCGTCTTTGTCCAGGTTTAGACTTTCCGTTTTATTTTTCCAGCTTTCTCTTGCTGTTTGCTTGAGAGTGTGTTTGTACTTTGCCGCTGCGGCTTTGAGGGCGATGTTTGCCTCCATGGATTTTTCTCGCTCTGCCATGTTCCTAGCATTTGTTAATGCATCTTCCACTTTCTGCAACTCATCATTCCAGTAGGGCTTATAGTTTTTCCTAGCTCCTCTTGGGATGGTTTCAGTGGCGGCTTGCATTATTGCCTTGCTTAGGCTCTCTACCATGGGCTTCATTTTTGTGTTTCGTGTGTTGATGGTTTCACACAGCCCATCTGTCAGGATTGCAAATCTGTCCCAGTCGGCTCGTTTGTAATTCCAACGTGGGAGCGGTTTTGTTTCCTGTGGGCCTACTTCCATGTCAATGGTTAGTCTGATCGGCCTGTGGTCGCTACCTGCCAGTTGGTTTAGCACCTGGCGGTCTATTTTATGGTGTATGTCCTGTGTGGAGAAGGTCAAATCTGGAGTCGAGGTGGTATGCCATGTTCTTGAATAGAAGCTAGGGCTATCCTCCGGCCTATTGATTAGGGAGAGATTTGCACCTATCTCCCAATCTTCCACTTCGTCACCTCTGCTGTCTGTGTCAGAGTATTCCCATCTCTCCGAGTGGCTGTTGAAATCTCCAACTACTATGCAGTTGGAGTCTCTGACCTCCATACTCGAGAGCGATAGGTCTCTATTTGGTGGCATGGATTGTCTGACCCATTAATGTCTCTCCATGGATTGTCTGAGCCACTAATGTCTCTCAATGGATTGTCTGACCCACTAATGTTTCCATGGATTGTCTGAGCCACTAATGTCTCCATGGATTGTCTGAGCCACTAATGTATCTCAATGGATTGTCTGAGCCACTAATGTCTCTCCATGGATTGTCTGACCCACTAATGTCTCCATGGATTGTCTGAGCCACTAATGTCTCTCCATGGATTGTCTGACCCACTAATGTCTCTCCATAGATTGTCTGAGCCACTAATGTCTCCATGGATTGTCTGAGCCACTAATGTCTCTCCATGGATTGTCTGAGCCACTAATGTCTCAATGGATTGTCTGAGCCACTAATGTCTCTCCATGGATTGTCTGACCCACTAATGTCTCTCCATGGACTGTCTGAGCCACTAATGTCTCTCCATGGATTGTCTGAGCCACTAATGTCTCCATGGATTGTCTGAGCCACTAATGCCCCAACGGATTGTCTGAGCCACTAATGTCTCCATGGATTGTCTGAGCCACTAATGTCTCAATGGATTGTCTGAGCCAGTAATGTCTCCATGGATTGTCTGAGCCACTAATGTCTCTCCATGGATTGTCTGATTCACTAATGTCTCTCCATGGATTGTCTGAGCCACTAATGTCTCCATGGATTGTCTGAGCCACTAATGTCTCCATGGATTGTCTGAGCCACTAATGTCTCCATGGATTGTCTGAGCCAGTAATGTCTCCATGGATTGTCTGAGCCACTAATGTCTCTCCATGGATTTGTCTGAGCCACTAATGTCTCTCCATGGATTGTCTGAGCCACTAATGTCTCTCCATGGATTGTCTGAGCCGCTAATGTCTCCATGGATTGTCTGAGCCACTAATGTCTCTCAATGGATTGTCTGAGCCACTAATGTCTCAATGGATTGTCTGAGCCACTAATGTCTCCATGGATTGTCTGAGCCACTAATGTCTCCATGGATTGTCTGAGCCACTAATGTCTCCATGGATTGTCTGAGCCACTAATGTCTCTCAATGGATTGTCTGAGCCACTAATGTCTTCATGGATTGTCTGAACCACTAATGTCTCAATGGATTGTCTGAGCCACTAATGTCTCCATGGATTGTCTGAGCCACTAATGTCTCCATGGATTGTCTGAGCCACTAATGTCTCCATGGATTGTCTGAGCCACTAATGTCTCAATGGATTGTCTGAGCCACTAATGTCTCTATGGATTGTCTGAGCCACTAATGTCTCTCCATGGATTGTCTGACCCACTAATGTCTCAATGGATTGTCTGAGCCACTAATGTCTCTCCATGGATTGTCTGAGCCATTTATGTCTCCATGGATTGTCTGAGCCACTAATGTCTCTCAATGGATTGTCGGAGCCACTAATGTCTCTCAATGGATTGTCTGAGCCACTAATGTTTCTCAATGGATTGTCTGAGCCACTAATGTCTCTCAATGGATTGTCTGAGCCACTAATGTCTCTCAATGGATTGTCTGAGCCACTAATGTCTCTCAATGGATTGTCTTAGCCACTAATGTCTCAATGGATTGTCTGAGCCACTAATGTCTCCATGGATTGTCTGAGCCACTAATGTCTCCATGGATTGTCTGAGCCACTAATGTCTCCATGGATTGTCTGAGCCACTAATGTCTCAATGGATTGTCTGAGCCACTAATGTCTCAATGTATCATGCAATGAGTGAAAGTAAGAGATCCATTGCTTGCAGATTTAACTTTCACCTGAAATCCACAAATTTATCCTGCCATTGCCTCTGCACTATCGGTGCACACTCATTTATTATGTTCTTGTCCGTTTACTTTGAAAAATTCATTCACGCTTTTGAAAAAATGCTTCATCCGTTGTACGACCAGCTAACGACCGACAAAATAGTAAATCGTCGTGGACAATGTTATCGTAACAATACCTGATATATGCCAATAGCTGTGCCAAGTTTATACCACTTCATCCTCGACAGCAGTGTGACTGCTAAGGGCTTACCTTTACTTTTTCTTGTCATAAATATTTACTTTGCCTCTTCTTTAACCCTTGCATCTGTTAACTCTCTCTCTCTCTCTCGCTCTCTCTCTCTCTCTCTCGGTATTTGCATCTTCACAATTCTTCTTAATTCACCCCAAACAGAGTTTTGTTGGTTCCCATCGTAAATTACGGGACAATCTATTTCCTGTTAAGGGGAGGACTGCTCCATATAATTTTATTTTAAATAAATAATTAAAGACGTATATACAGATATAAGTGTATATAGATGGTTATATTCAGTTATGCGAAGGGTTATGGATTAGGGTTCGGTTGAGGGTAATGGTTAGGGTTAGATAACATGGTCTTTATTATATCATCTGACAGCATTGATAATGCCATGCTGATGTAGAAACTGGATGCTACTCTCCTTATCATGGACCAACGTTAACAGATTCAACAAATGCATCGCCAAAACGGCAGGAATAAGAAGCAGAAATTCTCGTCTATTCTGGCAGATTGATTGATAGTTAAACAGTTTTAAAATGGACTAGTCTGTGATGTAGCTATCTCAAATGTGGTGCTAAAAGTAGATATTTCTTTTGTTTGGGGTGAATTAAGAAGCAAGTAGCGTCTCTCTCTCTCTCTCCCTCTCTCTCTCTCTCTCTCTCTCTCTCCCTCTCTCTCTCTCTCTCCCTCTCTCTCTCCCTCTCTCTCTCTCTCTCTCTCTCCCTCTCTCTCTCCCTCTCTCTCTCTCTCTCTCTCTCTCTCCTCTCTCTCTCCCTCTCTCTCTCTCTCTCTCTCTCCCTCCCTCTCTCTCTCTCTCTCCCTCTCTCTCTCTCTCTCCCTCTCTCTCTCCCTCTCTCTCTCTCTCTCTCTCTCTCCCTCCCTCTCTCTCTCTCTCCCTCTCTCTCTCCTCTCTCTCTCTCTCTCTCCCTCTCTCTCTCTCTCTCTCCCTCTCTCTCTCCCTCTCTCTCTCTCTCTCTCTCTCTCTCTCTCTCCCTCCCTCCCTCTCTCTCTCTCTCTCTCCCTCCCTCCCTCTCTCTCTCTCTCTCTCTCCCTCTCTCTCTCCCTCTCTCTCTCTCTCTCTCTCCCTCTCTCTCTCCCTCTCTCTCTCTCTATCTCTCTCTCTCTCCCTCTCTCTCTCTCTCTCCCTCTCTCTCTCCCTCTCCCTCTCTCTCTCTCTCTCCCTCTCTCTCTCTCTCTCCCTCTCTCTCTCTCTCTCTCTCTCTCTCTCTCTCTCTCTCTCTCTGTACTCTCAACATTCAGTTCTGACTAACCAACTAATGCTTTAAAACATGAACTATTGATGTCATCTGAAACATTCAAATATGCGCCGGGGGACGGCGTGGCCTAGTGGTTAAGTGGCACGGCTCACAACCAGAAGGTGCTGGGTTCGATCCCATCACAGCACCGGCCGTTACCCCGGGGAAGCAAACCCTTAGAAAATGCAGGAGGAAGCAGACCCTTACATAAAATGCGTGCTGAAGTCGGATGCACTGGGCCGACAGGCGCAAAATAAAAACCACAGTGCAACGCACACCGCCTTGGGGAATAGAGAAATAAGGCGAACGCAAAAATAAAAATTTAAAAAAATAAAATTTAAAAAAATATGCGCCGTTCACGTACTAGTTAAGAGACAACATACAAGCACAGACATAAAAAGCCCACGAACAATAACACGGCCTGACAAACTACCAACTGCAACGACTATCCACCTAATAAACAACTATTGGTTATATTCAAAATGATTTCATGGAAAATATTGTGAGAATATAAACTTTGTCAACTTGTTGTTCCTATTCAGGGTACCTGACCAATTAAACAAGATAGTTACACAACAAAGACTGAGGTCTGGATGAAGTGTTAAATATTTCACCGTTAGAGGTCACTCTTTGTGTAAGGAGGGTGTGACAAGTTCCCTTCCTCTCTGTCTTGTCTTGCATATCACAAAGAGGTCAATGTAATCCCATATTAGTCACTGCCGTCCAGGACATGGTAGTAGATAATTCATTATTCGAGACATTAGCTTTTGTAATAACCATTTCATTGACTATCCTTAACAAGCAATCAAGTGCTAATTTACAGCTGCGTTGGTTAAGGTATTTTGGTACCCGGATGTGAATCATGTACCTCGCACGAGAAACAACTGTACAAACAACTTTACATCATAGGCTCTGATGTCTTATAACACGTCCTATTCACATCGCTGTCTAAACTTCGTTCTGTAAGTACCTCAGCACGCCTCAGAACGACATTAGTTGTTGTTACTTATCTCATAAAACAATTATTCTACTATGACAGTCTATCAATCTTCAGTCCACCTATGTCGTTAGACGCCGTGGTGAGGTGCGACCTCCTTTGTTTCATATTTTTTTTGGTCAGATGGAAATCCACTGGTGGAGATGGACGCGTAAATTAGAGCAAGGTAGACCCGCAGCCTGTCAGGCGCTATCTAAGCCGCTCCGCTAACCACATAACCAAGACCTGTTGTTATGGTCACACAGTCCCCCTTTTTTTGCGACATATTGTCTGTGAAGCAAATATCCCTAGAATAATTTGAGTCTATTCTTAACTTGTGGAGCCGCGTAGCGCAGTGGTTAGCGCGCTGGCTTCGCATCTGAGTGGTCCTGGGTTCATTACCCAGTTGAGGCGGTAATGTTTTTTTCAGACCGCAGTGGCTCCCGGGTCGACCCAGCCTTAAATGGTACCGGTACAGTCCAGGAAGTAAAAGCGGCGAGGGAGAGGAGATGGCTACCACCCTCATATAGCCGAGCCTTTGAAATGTGAGATCGCTAACACCTCACACCCCTACGGCAGTAATGCTATGGGATACTTTACTTTACTTTACTTAACTAGAATTTTGCCCGAGCATCGGCCGTTAGGCCTACTCTTTTCGATTTCCAACTGACGTGCGCGCCACTGAACACGGTTATCTGATCTCGCCACTCAGAGAACAGGGGAACTAATTACCGGATGATCTACGAGAAAAAATCCCGGTGTCTCCACCGAGATTTGAACCCGCGACTTCCAGCACCCGAGGCGAACACCTTACCTCGAGACCTCCTACAACAGTTCAATGTTTTAATTCAGTATTGTCTTGCAAGCAAGCTCATGATGTTATTTGTAGATTAAATTAACTCCAAAGTTGAGCCTGTAGCAGAAGTGATTTTATTGGACATGTCTGACATAATCCACGTCAAATGTTTGAATAATTGAAAGGAGAGCATAGTTACCTTCTTTCTTTTGTCGTGTCACTTTATATCGGACTGTAGCCCGGTGTCGTGGTATGTGTTTGTCTTTTGCCTCTCTCGTGGCCCGAGTGAGATTTTTTCCCATTTTGTGGCAGGTCTCGTTTACGTTGGCTATCCACCTTTTTCTTGGTCAAATTCTCGCCCTTCTTCATGTAGAAGGCTGCATGAACAATGTTGCTACAAATTATTATTTACGATTAAGATATTTATTTACGTCGGAAGAGACATAACTGAATAATTACAAGAAATAAATTAAACCAGAGTTGCCTTCCCCTGACATTTGCAAACAATTTGCTGGATAGGGTCTGCCTTGGGCGTCTCCCCTCTTACATAGGCGACATTCCTAGAACGAATGAGCTATGGCCCTGACGCAGATCCACATGGACGTACACATTGCGAGTGCGTACTGAAGCTGTAGGGTTTTAATTTTCCCCCGATCAGATTTCTCCGGCTCGTCTTCGTCTTTAGTACATGACATATGGGGAGGAAATCAGCTCTGAACTAGTACATGACATATGGGTTGGAATCAGCTGTGAACTAGTACATGACATATGGGGAGGAATCAGCTCTGAACTAGTACATGACATATGGGGTGGAATCAGCTCTGAACTATTACATGACATATGGGCTGGAATCAGCTCTGAACTAGTACATGACATATGGGGTGGAATCAGCTCTGAACAATACATGACATATGGGGTGGAATCAGCTCTGAACAATACATGACATATGGGGTGGAATCAGCTTTGAACTAGTACATGACACGTGGGGAGGAATCAGCTCTAAACTAGTACATGACATATGGTTATGGATCAGCTCTAAATTAGTACATGACATATGGTTAGGGATCAGCTCTGAACTAGTACATAACATATGGGGTGGAATCAGCTCTGAACTAGTACATAACATATGGGGTGGAATCAGCTCTGAACTAGTACATGACAAATGGGGAGGAATCAGCTCTGAACTAGTACATGACATATGGTTAGGGATCAGCTCTGAACTAGTACATGACATATGGGGAGGAATCAGCCTTGAACCCATGCACTTTTAGACCTACCCATTCTTTATATTGGACTTGTATCAGTAAAGGAGTTAGCGACAATTATTTGCATGAAAGGCTGTCACATTTAGAATAACAAGGTGACAAGTAGCCATGGGATTCAAAACTAGCATGGGATTATCAAAGATAAGATTGACTGCTGACCAGTCAACTAAGGACCACTCAACCGCCATTTTGGTTTAGGTTGAGCTAAAATGGGTCTTTAAAAGAGAGACTTGATCATGAGAGAGAGAGAGAGAGCGCGAGAGAGAGAGAGCGGATCGGCGCAGTTTTTCCCACCATATGTCAAGGGCTTTTGCTCATTGATACGAATTACTGTAAGCGACACGAGAAGAAAATTTGTCCACTTTGAGTTGCAGAATTTGGAAAACGTTTATGTAGTCATCAGCTCGAGGTGATCTGTTGAGGGTGAGAGATAAACGGCTCATGTCTGATAGTATGGAAAAGTTGTAAGCGTGGCACCTAAAAGAGTAATCTCGCAGATTGGCTCGTCGTCTGCTCGTGCCAGGCTGCATCGAAAAGTTATCTGAATCAGAATGGTTAGAGACGTCGGCCATAGCCCTCTGATCGTAAGAGTTGTAATATGAAACCTCAGGTATAATAATAAACTATTTTTGCACAAAACAAGACTGACGGCCGCCAGAGATCAACATCACCAGAAACTACATGAGGGCACACGTGACTACATAGTAGATGGTTAGTTCATCAGTGTAGAACAAGATTTGTATAGTGTTGTATATATTAAGTTACTGAACTGAGTTTATATCTCCAGGGATTCCATTCAAGCTCATGCTAAAAGTCCCTGAGATAGAAAGATGTTTTGATATTTAGTTAGTTTAGTTGTAACCATGTTGTAAACCATAGATTTGTAATAAATTGATTATCTTGTTTTATTGATCTCATGCGCTTTAGAATTTTCTATGTTGAAGTAGTTACCACCCACAGTTAGCAGGAAAGAAATCCAAGTAGGAATCAGAAAAGCGTATCTTTAAGCACATGCTGTTGTTGTTGTTTTGAGTGCCCACAATGAGTCGGTTGACTCTTTTGTGCGCCCTGAAAAGGACATTAAGTGGCGGAATGCAGTAGATTTCCTGATATCCCGAGCATGCTGATTAAGGACATATAGCCAGGTTTGTGATACAATGTCCTCAACCAGTTTCTTGTAGTTTTCTGCCCTGCAACATCCTGCTACTTGCAAAGCCCTGTTCAGGGCTTGGTAGCGGGAGATTGAGAACGAACCACGAAGAAGAAGAATGATATTCTTATATAAAATTATAAGTACATATTTGCTTTTATTAAATATTTAAACAATTAGTTATTTGAGTATTTATTTGGCGTTCATGAACTCCCTTTAATGTAAGAGATACATTGCCCTTGTGTCGAGGTCAACAATTGCCATGTGAGCACAGTTCACGATCAGGCCGTGTACCTGTTATTTTACTAGTACAGTAGCCTGTGTTGAGTGTTATTTATGTTCAACCAAACAGTGCTTATTTTCAAGACGTGTGTTTTACTCTAAGGATTGTTCGGACGATGGAAAACGATTCGATTTAATCAGAGGTATGTCAGCTTTCTTGTTATACTTTTTCTCGAACGAATCATGTATTGCCTACACTTAACCTTTTTCAAGCACAAAAAACGTCCAATACCATCATTATAATAATAACACCAATCCTTGGAATCGTGCATGTCAGCTGATAACTGAATAACTTTGGACATCATTTTCAAAGTGAGTCTTTTGGAACCTGTGAACATTAAACTGAGCCTTATCCCTGTATTTGTTAGTTTATTTCGGTGTTTCATTGCACGGCTTAAGTTACTACAGTTACTACTGCTGGTAAAGTACACATTCTTACAGTCCAAATGTTGACAAGATTTGAGTTTCTCAAATAAATCTGACAGATTGCATAATTTGCACAGCCAATGTCCATTGTCAGAGAAATTGACATATTCTGAGTTATTTTCTGACAGAAATAGTATAATTTCTTTATTAACACTAATAGAAGTCTTTTTTATTTCCACGCTATCAAGTGCCTTTTCGTAGTCTACAAATACATTGCATAGGGGCATATGGACTTTATACCCTCACTCCATCAACTGGTTGATTGTGTGAAGGTGGGCATTGGTTGAGAAGACCATATTTAAGCTTACTTGTTCTCGCGGTTGGTTCTCGTCGAGATGTCTTTCTAATCTGCGGGTATTTACTTACTTCCCCTGTCCAAGCATCACGTCATACAGTATGCATCCAGTATTCAGCGACATGGATTGTCTTGTCATTTGCCTCCAGTATGTCGCACCTATTACATGTTTCCTGTAGGTTGGGGCACGTCATCAGGTGTTCTGGGTCCTGTATTGCGCCGCAGTCACATGTGTCAGCATCTGTGTATCCCCATCGCTTCATATTCCTCTTGCACCATGATACATCAGTTCGAAGTCTGTTCAGCGACTTCCATGCTGTGTATGGTAGATGATGTCTTGGGTCCTCCCGAAGTTCCATTTTGGGGTCTGCATCAATTTGGGCCATCTCTCCATACGGCGACTTTCAGGGATTGTCTGTATGGGCCGTGTTAATTTTAGGAAGCTATGTCTGGATTTCAGCCTTGTGTTCTGCATCTGATGTCCAAACATTGGATGCCTTGGGCCGTGCTCCTGTTTTTTTCGTTCAATCTCTGCTGCGACGCTTCTTCGAATCTCGGGTAGTGCTATGCCAATTATGAGGTATATTTTATCAATGGAGGTGGGTTTTAGGTACCTTGATACCATCCGACCCGCATCATTTATTGCTGTATCGACTAGTTTCGCATGGGCAGAGTTTTTTCCAGACTGGCGGGTAATACCGGTTTATAAATAGGGGTCACTGTGGTTGAGAAGTAAGGTACTCGCCTCTCAAAGCGATGAACGGAAACTGTTGGCGATCGATTCCCGAAAATTTCATGCGACCAATGGTCTCAAGGGAGGTGGGACCAGAGTGTTTGCATTCTGAGTTTTCTCCAGTGGTCTCGATTTATGTCTTGCCACTGGTTCAAGATAGCTCAGGACCAGAGAGTGAAGTTGAGGACCAGCGCAGTTTCTTCCTTACTGTAATCCAAATACAGCACAAATGACATCAAGAAAAACCCGCCTGATGATGCCGCCATTATCTCTTGCGATGAGCAACTCATTTCATTGTCTAAATAGTTCATAGCAAGCAGATTGAGCGGTAGTTCTCCAGAATTTCTCTGTCAATTTTTTTGTTGTAGTTCAGGATTGTCTTGTAGCACTTCCAATGGTTTAGAATGTATGAGTGCAGATGTTGAAAAAAGTGGCCAGTTGGCTATGAAAGTGTATTTTCGGTTTCCTGCTGCTGGTTTTGGGAATTTTGACGGTGGTGGTGCAGTTATTCAGAACGGGCATTAGTTGTTTCAGGTAGCTGGTAGAAGCTCCCGTGCATTGCCAATTCTGGTTTTGAATAAGGTCCCCTCACTTGGCAGCATCTAGTGCTGTCGACACTTGATAGCGCCTGTTTGAGGGAAGGAGGGGTAATGTTTGTCGCCTTGTTCGGTCCGTGCTCGCTGCCTATATCAAGTCGGTGCAGTGATTCTACACCGATTCGAGCCTTGCTCTCCCAGTTTGTTGAGTGTCATGTCTATCGTTTCTCAACGGTTTTTTTTAAAAAAGTGTTTATAGCGTGTAGTTTGTGTATTCACGCGCTGTCTCTAGAATGAATGAATTCTGACAAAGCTGTACTTGATTGTTGCCTCTAACTGTCTCTAGAATGAATGAATTCTGACAAAGCTGTACTTGATTGTTGCCTCTAACTGTCTCTAGAATGAATGAATTCTGACTAAACTGTACTTGATTGTTGCCTCTAACTGTCTCTAGAATGAATGAATTCTGACTAAACTGTACGTGATTGTGGCCTCACACTCGGTGTCTAGAATCCATCACCACCAAAGTTGTGACTCTACTGTAAAGTTTTTTCTTCTAGCGTCACACATTAAGCTGACGAATTCATGGAAGAAACACGAGACCAGCACACCGGAATACACATGCAAATAACCTGCTAATCTGATACACAAAAAACCAGCAAGGGAGAAATGAGCCACTTGAGGATAGTCCACAAGGTCAGGACGTTACGTCAGGACGGAGGTCTGTCAGCTGCTGTTTGTATTGTACTTCTTGTTATTCTTATTCTTATTCTTATTCTTATTCTTATTCTTATTCTTATTCTTATCCCTGTCTGATATTTGGCTAATTATCTCTAGAGATGTTGGGTATACGCTTATAAGATGTAAATTCGAGTCTTGGTCGTCCCCTTCCTCTTTTCCCTAAATCTTCTTTCATAGACTTTCGTGTCCCATATTGTGCGCCAGCTAAAGGTATCTACTTTGTTTAGACCATTATCAATATTTATCTATGTGTGCCTACCTCACTGAGGAGATCCTCATTGGATCTTCTTACTGTCAGCATTTTCGCTTGCGATGTGCAACTATTATTATTATTACTACTACTACTGCTGCTACTACTATTGCTGCTGCTACTACTACTACTACTACTACTACTACTACAACTATTGCTACTACTGCTACTACTATTAGTACTACTGCTACTATTACTACTTTTATTATTACTGTAATTATTTTTAGTATTACTACTACTAATACTTTTACTACCATTATTATTATTAGTATTACAATTATTTTTACTAGTATTATTATTAATATTATTATTGTTACTACTACTATTATTATTATTATTATTATCATTATTATTATCATTATTATTACCATTATTATCGACTATGTGGCACATCAGGAAAAATGGAACGTTTGATTTGTTGATTCACCGGCCTGTCTGAATAATTTAACAACCAATCTGGATGGAACAAGTTTCCAGAATACTAGAAATAATGAGGAAGACATAAATGACTTGACAAAATGGATGGACGAATAAAGAAACAATGAAAGTTCTGAAATTCAAAAAGATAACAAACCGGAAAGTTTGGAAGGGACTTGGTTTTCAACGCAACTCGGTACAATTATTTGTGTTCTTAATCCGTTAGCCACGGGAAGCCAACGTTGTGCGTTAATTCACCCATTCTGACATTTTATACCATTCAATGACCACACGGGTTTCCGTACAGAAATAATTATAAGTGTGTAGCTACAGGGGGCCAAAAGTCTGATGTCCTGCAGAATATTGTCGAACGGGTCTAACTGACGGACTTTATTCCGATGTCGCCACAGAAACTCACACATGTAGGAATCTATCATGTGTGGCTGTGTGTTCCGTTTTGGTTAGCGTTAGGTTCCAGAACGAACAGGAATGTCCTGCTGACATGTACGACATCTCTAACGATCTTGGCGAACTGTGAGGGACAAAGCCATAACATGATTTTTAGCACACAGTCGGTTTAATACCGGGTTTGCTTTCCCACTGCTATCCCTATTCTCTTGTCCAGACTGCACTATTGCAACCTGTTTCCAGGGCCGCTGCTTAGAGACGGAATAGGTATTTGGTCCGTCCCGGTTCGCTGGTCCTGATTCGAGCAGCCAGTTACGAGTCGTTTGGCTGATTTTAGCTCATTCACTGTACCGCATCGACTTCGGTATAGTACATGATAGTTACAGCGTCTTAAAGACATACTGATCGTTTTTCTTATTGCTCTCTTCCTCGAATTCAATCTCCGCGCGTGTTCAGTTCATTTAGCCGTCTGCAAACGACAGAAGTGACGAGCCAAAAGCTGTTGATACAAAATTGTTTTAATTTATTTTCATAATTCAAATTGGATTTTTTCTTTTAAATTCTCCGCAAACTATCACTCCAACCTATCC
The DNA here is from genome assembly GCA_036924085.1 of Ariolimax columbianus. Classification (NCBI taxonomy): domain Eukaryota; kingdom Metazoa; phylum Mollusca; class Gastropoda; order Stylommatophora; family Arionidae; genus Ariolimax; species Ariolimax columbianus. Next base: position 42,220,269 of record JAVGWX010000009.1, read on the forward strand.
CTCCCCCCTCTCTCTTTCTCTCTCTCTCTCTCTCTTTCTCTCTCTCTCTCTCTCTCTCTTTATCTCTCTCTTTCTCTCTGTCTTTCCTCTTTAGCATATGTCTCCAATTCATCTGTCCATATCCCGATTTCTCAACCTCTATCTCTCTCTCTCTCTCTCTCTCTCTCTCTCTCTGTTTCTTCCTCTCTCTTTTTTCCTGTCCCGCCTGTCTCACTCCCCTTCCCGCTCTGTCTACTTTCCTCACATCTGTCTGCCTTACCCACTCCGTGTTTCTCCGTCTTTCTTTTCTTCTCTCTGTCTCCCTTTGCCTTCATGTCTACCTTCTTTTACTCTTTCGCTCATCCTCTTTTGAATTTGTCATGAATGAGTGTTACTCCCTGTTAAAATATGCTATTCTCTCTGCCGGTGTGTTACTGTCTTCTTTCATAAGTATTTCTTAATTTAAACTGCCTTCCCTGTCATATCTCTAATTCAACGCGTCACTGTATGGAGTGGCAGAAAGAACATCCTACAAAACTCGCAGAGGATGGATTGAGGACAGAGAACTGTCCAGATATGACTAGGTTATCAGACTACGTCTCTGAATCTGCCACAGCAGAATAGGACATCAGCTGTACGCCAAATTCAAGAGAAGTGCCACCAGCATATACAACTACGGCCTGGAGAACATGTCAGAAGCACGTGCACTTCAAGACTGCCCCAGCAGACAGATCGAGAATCTGTTCCATTCGATCAGATCTCGTTCTCTTACTGTTTACAGCATGTCCATCATTCGCACCATTAAGCATGAATGCAATGCTCTAGGTGTATGACTGGATAACCACCCCGTAAACTCTCTTTCTCCTAATCAGCCGAATTTATCTGTGCGTTGTCTTTTATAGATTATTTTCTTAGCTCTAGAAATACACATGGCTGTCTCGTGGTCCTACCCAGTTGGCTGGTTAGCCATCACTCTAATTTGGTCCCACTCAAACTAGAATCCAAATTGGTCGCAATATATGTAGGTCCTTGACACTTCAAATGTGACAGCCTGACGCGTGAGTTCCTGTCGTCAATCTAGCCCCTACCCCTGTTGTCTGGTACCAGAATAGTCCATCCGACACCAACCCTTCAAAATTAGCCAAGTTTTCCCCTTATTAGGAATATTGACCTCTCGCTTCTTGTCGAACTAGTGTCGACATTGACGTAACCTGAGCTCGTGCACCAGCATTCAGGCTAACTTTTGATTACCAGAGGAAACAGTCGTCAGCTCAATCTCTCCTGCCTTAAACGCACATACTCCATAAGGAGCTCTGGAACTGTCACATCAACAATACTCTATGGTGCGGAAGCTTGGACAATGAACAAGCAGTTAGAGAATGGGTCGCATTTCATGGAATAAGAACTAAATATGTACAGGTCTTTTATAAGCTAGGAGTAAAAATATAACTGTTGAAATACATGAAAATCCGTGAAATCAAATGTTTTGGCCACATTTCAGAAATAAGCAGATGCTCAAAATTTTCCACAGTAAACAAGTTAACTGAGCGAACTTTCACAAACACATGCGTACTCTTTCTCTCTCTCTCTCTCTCTCTTCCCCCCCCCTCTCTCTCTCTTCCCCCCCCCCCTCTCTCTCTCTCTCTCTCTCTATCTGTCTCTATCTCACAGACACACAAACACACACACACACATTGACATGCACACAGACAGACAGATTTAAATACAGACACACATAGTTAGAAACTGCTTAATATATATTTTATATATATTTTATATTTCAGAGGTATCATAGGACTTTCTTTCTATCTTGTCTATCTATCTATCTATCTATCTATCTATCTATCTATCTATCTATCTATCTATCTATCTATCTATCTATCTATCTATCTATCTATCTATCTATCTATCTATCTATCTATCTATCTATCTATCTATCTATCTATCTATCTATCTATCTATCTATCTATCTATCTCTATCTATCTATATCTATCTATCTATCTATCTATCTATCTATCTATCTATCTATCTATCTATCTATCTATCTATCTATCTGTCTGTCTGTCTGTCTGTCTGTCTGTCTGTCTGTCTGTCTGTCTGTCTGTCTGTCTGTCTGTCTGTCTGTCTGTCTGTCTGTCTGTCTGTCTGTCTGTCTGTCTGTCTGTCTGTCTGTCTGTCTGTCTGTCTGTCTGTCTGTCTGTCTGTCTGTCTGTCTGTCTGTCTGTCTGTCTGTCTGTCTGTCTGTCTGTCTGTCTGTCTGTCTGTCTGTCTGTCTGTCTGTCTGTCTGTCTGTCTGTCTGTCTGTCTGTCTGTCTGTCTGTCTGTCTGTCTGTCTGTCTGTCTGTCTGTCTGTCTGTCTGTCTGTCTGTCTGTCTGTCTGTCTGTCTGTCTGTCTGTCTGTCTGTCTGTCTGTCTGTCTGTCTGTCTGTCTGTCTGTCTGTCTGTCTGTCTGTCTGTCTGTCTGTCTGTCTGTCTGTCTGTCTGTCTGTCTGTCTGTCTGTCTGTCTGTCTGTCTGTCTGTCTGTCTGTCTGTCTGTCTGTCTGTCTGTCTGTCTGTCTGTCTGTCTGTCTGTCTGTCTGTCTGTCTGTCTGTCTGTCTGTCTGTCTGTCTGTCTGTCTGTCTGTCTCTGTCTGTCTGTCTCTGTCTGTCTGTCTGTCTCTGTCTGTCTGTCTGTCTGTCTGTCTGTCTGTCTGTCTGTCTGTCTGTCTGTCTGTCTGTCTGTCTGTCTGTCTGTCTGTCTGTCTGTCTGTCTGTCTGTCTGTCTGTCTGTCTGTCTGTCTGTCTGTCTGTCTGTCTGTCTGTCTGTCTATCTATCTATCTATCTATCTATCTATCTATCTATCTATCTATCTATCTATCTATGTGTTGTTATCTAGCCTTCTTCCTCACACACAATGCACCAAATACACACGTGGTTTTACCCCACCCCAACCGGCACACAAAGAGATGCCATACTGATAATGAGCAATCCAGGTGCCAGGATACTGTGTGGGCGGCGTAAACAGGAGAGAAGACGATCCGGTAACAGCCTTGGTTAGTGAAGTAATTTAACGACGCAGAAGCCAAGTCCATCAACACAGCAACAGACACGATTCAGCTAGGTTTAACGTTAACAATATTATTTTTGTGCTAACAATATAGATGCAACAACACCTTGCTGATTATTGTATCTTCATCATTTGATTCTTCGTGTAAGAAATGACAAGATCCTGGTGAATGGACATCACAACCAGACCTCTACAAACGTCATGATGAATGGACATCACAATCAGACCTCTATAAACGTCATAATGAATGGACATCACAACCAGACCTCTACAAACGTCATGATGAATGGACATCACAACCAGACCTCTACAAACGTCATGATGAATGGACATCACAACCAGACCTCTACAAACGTCATAATGAATGGACATCACAACCAGACCTCTACAAACGTCATGATGAATGGACAAAGCTACTTTAGAAGAAATTAATTCCTTCAAATATTTAGAATCCTGCGTATGTAACGACGGAAGATCTAATAAAGAAATTGATACATACGCGTGATAGCTACAGCCGTCCTGTCAAGACTGAATGTCATCTGAAAATCAACATTAGCTCCGCATTGACAAGTTATATCAATCATTAGTGATGTCTATTTTTGTGTGCGGATGTGAGAGCTCGACACTAACTGATGATATGGACAGAAGGATACAAGCTTTTGAATATAAATGATACGGGGGAAGTTTACGCACTTTTTATAACGAACGTAAAGGGATGATTATGTGAGAGATAAAACAAATTCCATGGCAGGTCAACAAGCACGACTTCTGTCAGTAGTGAAACCTCGAAAATGCACATGGTTTTGGACATGTAACGAGACTTGATGAAGGAAAGGAGATTCCAGAACTAAGATATGCAGATAACACAGTTACCCTCTCAGACAGCGTTGAGGATCTGGTACATTTGTTTACGTCCGTTCAGAAGCACAATGAAGATCGGAATATTTTCATGAATATAAAAAAAAAAATAAAAAAAAGACAATGTCCATTGGCACACACAGACCCCCAACCCAAGATCACTGTTGGTAATGAAGAAATTGAACATGTGGATTACTTTGAATACCTTAGTTCTTTGATAACAAATGATGGGGACTGTGCACGGGAAATAAGGAGACGATAGTCCACAGCGATGCAGAAACTGAGTAGTATGCAAAATGTATGACACAATACTAACAAAGAATTAAAATTGAAGATCCTCAGAACATTCGTATTCCTGGTGGCAAAGTACGGGTGATAGACATGGATCACACACACACATAAAGGCATATGGTCGAGGCTTTTGAGACAAAAATGCTACAGACGAATCTTCAAAATACCTTGGGAAAATAAAATAAAAAATAAAGCCACCCTGCAAGATGTGAGTGTCGAAGAAAGCGGGCTTAGTTTTACATTGTGTCCCAGAAACTGAGATTTTTCCACTACGCATGACGGGACTAGAAGAAGCAGTTCTGGAGGGCATTGTTCCAGGAAGACGAGCCAGAGGCACACGTAGATGGCCACTAGACATCAACGACCCTCTAAACATGAGCATGGAACAGGCGAGTAGACTTTCTGATCGAGATTCATATCGAATGGATGTGTTGAGAGCGACGTTTGGAAAGGACATGATGTTGATGAAGATGATGTTGATGATGATGATGATGATGATGAACGAGATATGATTCCATCTCTAAAGTAGTATTGCAGGGAACAGTTGAAGATGGAAGAAAGCGAGAAGGCTAAAGAAAGTCTAATGAACATCACATGATATCCACGCTCGTTTGCAGACTTGAAAATGGAGGCAATATGAAGGACTTTGTGTGCTGCTGTTTCCACCATTTCAACCCTACCACCTTAACGTGGGTAAGGGTTTATTGATTGATTGCTAGATTGATTGATTGATTGATCTTCGTGGAGAGTAGGATCTCGCATAATTTCAAGATACCATCGAAAACCGGAACATAACTCCCCCCCCCCCCCATTTTCTTGCCTGAGAGTTCATGTAAAAGGTAAAACATACCCACTGCACGAACCTCTTTAACACCTGACAGCGCTTCAGAGCACGAGGCTGACCAAGACAAGTTAGACTGACGGTATTAAAAGACTACAGAGGCATGGATCGAATTGCCCCACAGATGCCATTTAGAAAAAATATTGCAGCTTCCAATGACTTAATTGACCAGATGGCACGTATGGACATGTTTACATTGTCATATATTTTTTGTCACCTTACAACTGCTTCAGTAGACCAAGCTGTAAATGGGTACTTGGCATACGACTAGGTAGTAAAATGCAGCGAAGAAAGAAACCGGCAGCTTTACCTCATACAAGCTGGGGGCTTAGCACACCGAAGTCTTAACAACTGCATTCCCCGATAGTAGTATTGATAGTATGGAACAAATGTTGACTTAATATACTGAAGTCTCTAACAACTTCGTTACTCGACAAAAGTGGAACTAAAGTACCTACCTGTTTCCTAATATCTTCGCTTCTGATTACATCCATTCTTGTTACTCCAAGAATCCGTCGCAGGTATTTCTTCTCTGTTGTTACGATGTTTCTTTTACCTTTGTTAATGCCCAATTATGTCACTGATAGCACAGGATAGACCGGAATATCGCGTTTATTTTTGTATCCATTGTTATGTTTTACTAACATCGATTTCACTAAAAGAAAAGCAAAAGTGTGTTGGTCTTCTTGTACCTTTTCGCTCAATAGAAGTACATGACTACTGCAGGTCGTATCAAAGAACGTAAGTGCGCTCATTTAGTCTTCATTATGCAACGATTCTTTTTACAAAAAGAAGTTGCTAGCTGTATCCACTACCCTATTTTGTGGTCCTTTGCTGCATGCTTGATTGTTACAGCAAGAGACCCATCACCTAAGAGTCAGAAGTTGGGGCCAGATATCAGAGGATTATATTAACAGCAGTGACAAGTTCGGAGGTACCACCGAGGATCTATAAACTGGTTAATATTCAAGACTTTCCTTAGGCAACTGCAGCAGAAACATATGGTGAGGTCGGACCAAGAAGGATATAAAAACGACACACTGGTGGAAGAAAAAGTCACAATTATAATACGGGAAAAATATGCCGGAGTCGGATGCACTGGGTCGACAGACGCAAAATAAAAACCGTAGTGCCACGCACACCGTTTTGTGGAATGGAGAAATAAATGGAACGCGACAAAAAATGAAGTTTAAAAAATATGGGAAAAGAAAAAGACATGGAAACAATACATGGAAGCCAAGAATACAAGAGGAAAACCCGAGAAATAAAAGAACACTCTGACCGGAGACCAAGATAACAATTCAGTGCAAACAGCAAAACAAAGTTCCTGGGATGACTTTGGGGAAAAACTGATAAAGAATGCCGGAGAAACCAGAAACTGTTCTTCACGGCCATAAAGATCACGGTTAAAGGAAAACATAATTTACTGCAATTTGTAAACGAGGTATATTGCTTACTACGCCTATGGACATAAGGGTACTGATGTACAATAATGAAATACACCTTTAGTTCTTGAAACAGGAGAAGAGATTCGATAAAAGTAAATAGAGCAGGATCTGTGAAGCTTGCAAAGGAAGAACATCATAGTACACTTGATCTGTGCTATAGATGCCTTCTTCTTTTTTTTCTTCTGCTTCTTCTTCTTCTGCTTCTTCTTCTGAAAAGGGCTTTGTTAGTAGCAGGATGTTGTCCAATACATCCGACTTCAGCAGGCATTTTTGGGTAGCATGTTAGCCATTCCTCTTCGATCCCTTCAAATTAGCCAGCCTGCTCTGTTGCAGCCTGTTATCCAGGATCACCGCCTGGAGGTGTAGAAGGATCTTGGCAGCTCTAGCTCGCTGATCCTGATGCTAGCAGTCAGCTGTGGGTCGCTGACCGCTGCAGCTAATGCACTGCTTAGCATCTTGATCCCACCATACACGAGGCATAATCAAATGAAACCCGTCCCAACGGCTTTATTATAAAGGTATGAAAAGTAACAGATAGGAGTTGCAGATGCTACATTAGGGCAAGCTGTGAAGCATTTAGAGTCTAGCCTTCGACCTGACAAGTCGCGATGATAAACAATAAGAATATCAGATAAGTAGACCATTTTTTTCCTGATATGTTGATTTCCTAGTTCAGCATTGTTTTTTGTTGTCCCCGATGAAGGTCTATTGGTCGTAACGTAGGTTTTGTTTGTGTGCTCGTCTCGGTGCGGTATCTGACCGTACCCATTTAAAAATTCTGATTAAATTTAATTTTAATCAACTTCAAAACATTTTTTTTCATTGTTTGTTCTCACTACTTTAGGATAGAACCCGAAACCTAGAATTGTCAAAGACCATCAGTCGTGCAGGACAATGTAACATGATATCGTCAAACCGTTTCATACTACTCATTGATGATGCCATCAAAGCATTTAATGAGACGACCAAACAGTGATCACCGAGGTGCTGGATGATGAGAACCAGTCTGTATCTACTTCCTCGCCGGTATTTGATCCAAGGATACGAAAGTGATTGATTCACATTGCTTGCTTTAAATTGATTGATTGATTGATTGACTGATTGATTGATTCACATGTCCGCTCCAAGTGAAGCAATAGTGCTCCCGCTACAGCCAGTCTCTTTAAAGAAAGCCTACATACAAGCATGTGCAGTGGTGGTTTCAGTAGCAATTGTGTTATATGATGAGACTGCTAGCTTCATGCACATCCTTCCTTAGTTGCTATTTGCGACATGCTTAAAAGGTTAAGTGACCATGTTCTTTCCTACCCACGCTAATGCGTTTCTTCTAATCGCCAGCTTCAAATTGCGGTCTTCAGATTGCCGGATTCACACTGCCGGTTTCATATTGCAGGCTTCAGATTTCCGCCTACAGATTGTCTACTTGAAGTTTCTTTTCAGTCGCCAATATAGTTACCTGTGACATAAAAACATATATTATTGTGCTAATCCACTTGTTTACGAATGAGTTGAAATATATATATATAAAGAGAGAGAGAGAGAGAGTTTGTGTGTCTGAGAGAGAGAGCGAGAGAGAGAGAGAGAAAGAGAGAGAGGGGGCATAAAACAATGGAACGTATTATAAAGAGAGAGAGGGGGCATAAAACAATGGAACGTATTATCAACCTAAGGCTGCAGTGGTGTCTTGAGAACCAAAACCTTCTTGTGCCACAGCAGGCAGGATTTAGGAAATGCTGCTGCACTGAAGACCAGGCAACATACCTTTCACAAGAGATCGAGGAAGCATTCCAGGACAAGAAATTAGTATTAGCAGCATGGATAGACTTAAGGAAAGCTTTTGATAAAGTTTGGAAAGAAGGACATTTAAAGAAACTGAGAAATAATGGAGTGAAGGGTAGGATGTACAAATGGATAAAAGCATACTTACATAACAGAAGAGCCAGAGTCCAACTAGATGGCCTCAAGAGTAGGAAAATTCTACTGCGTCATGGTGTGCCTCAGGGAGGGGTTCTTTCACCTACACTTTTCATAGTCTTCATCAATGATTTGATTGCTGAGCTACCACAAGGAACAAAAGTTGCAATGTATGCAGATGACTTGGTAATATGGTGTGTAAATGAGCAAGCAACAGTGGCCACCAGAATGCTGCAAGGAGCTATTGATGCCTTGACCTCATGAACAAACAGATGATGTGTAAACATTAACACAGAAAAATGTAGCACTACGCTTTTCACCCTCTCCCCAAAACAAAAAAGCTGGAGTTATCAAGATAAATGGAGAACACCTCAAAGAAGATAAACAACCCACATATCTTGGAGTTACATTTGATGATAGGTTGACATGGAGGGAACACGTCAACAAGGCAGCCAAAAAAAGCCAGGAGGAAGTTAGCCATCCTGAGAAAATTAAGTGGAACCACATGGGGAGCTAGTGGAAAAATACTTTAAAAAGTTTACCAACAAGGTATACGGCCACATCTGGAATATGGGTCAGCAGCGTGGTGCCCGGCAGCAAACACTACCCTAAAAGAGGTGGATAAGGTGCAAAATCAGGCACTTAGGGTCATTACAGGAGAAAAGAAATCAACACCTATAGTGGAGATAGAGAAAATGGAAAGGATACAAGCACTAAGAGAGCGCAGAGACACAAATGTATTAACACAGGCAGAAAAGTTCCTCTGCATGCAGAGCCATCCAATGAAAGACAGATTTCAAAATTTAGCAATGGGAAGACTAAAAAGAAGTAGTTTTATGCATCAGGCGAAACGACTTCGCAGGCAAATTATAGATCTACCTGAAGTTGACATCTCCCTAAAGCTTGTGCCAGAACAAACCCCTTGGAGAGAGGAGCATGGACTATCAGTATGCATTCAAACAAAAGTGAAAGGAATATTAGACAAGGATGAACAGAACAGTATGCAACGAAGGATAGTGACCCTCAATTTCCTGGATTAAGAATATCCACAAAACCTCTGGATCAGAGTTTACACAGATGGGTCATCACAGAATGCAGTAAAGAATTGTGGAGCGGGAGTGTACATAGAATACCCAAACAACATTAGGGATACAGTCAGAGTACCAACTGGGAAATTCTGTCATACATATGATGCAGAAATACAGGCAATCAAGGTGGCAACTGAGAAACTGTTGAACACCAATGTCGGTCCACAACCTGTAGTATTTCTGACATGCACAATCATCACTCCAAGCACTTAAACTTGAGAAACTGCCAGATCTGCAGGCTCTACTGTCTGAACTGAGCAACCAGCGCAAGATTGTCATGCAGTGGATACCTTCTCATTATGGAGTACCAGGAAACGAGAGAGCAGATCGACTGCCAAAGGAGGGTCCTGCAGACGAGCAGCCAGATGTGCCAGTTACATACCAACAGAAGATAAGGATGATCAAATCAATCAGAAAGCCACCAACAGTAACACCAGACGATTACCATAACATGAACAGACAAGAGCAAACTGTTGTGTTGCGCCTTAGAATAGGACACAACCGACTCCGCAGCCACATGTACACAAAAATGAAGATTGGCAACTCAGCCATGTGTACATGCGGACAGGCGCCCCAGACAGCAGATCACATACTACAAAACTGCCCCGAATATGATATTCAGAGAAAATCTCACTGGCCCATAGAAACAACACTGGAAGAGAAACTTTATGGACCTGTATGGGAACTACAAAAGACGGTGAAGTTTATACAAGAGACAACATTGCAGATATAGACAATATTTTAGAGCGAACGAAGGAAAGAGAAAGAAAGAGAGGGGGGAGGGGGGGGGGGGATTGGAGTGAGTGAGTCATGATGTTCCTTTTCAAAATGTTTTCCCATCGTTTTTGTACTCCACCAACTGGCTGGACGAGAGTAATATCTTATTGATACACGTGTGTTGTAGTAGTGACGGACACGTGTGTTGTAGTAGTGACGGACACGTGTGTTGTAGTAGTGACGGACACGTGTGTTGTAGTAGTGACGGACACGTGTGTTGTAGTAGTGACGGACACGTGTGTTGTAGTAGTGACGGACATGCGTGTAGTGGTAGTGTCGTGACATGCGTGTTGTAGTAGTGTCGTGACGTGCCTGTTATAGAAGTGACGTGACGTGACGTGTGTATTGTACTATTGACGTGACGTGTGTATTGTACTATTGACGTGACGTGTTGTAGGGGCGTGACATGTGCGTTGCAGTTGTGACGTGACACGCGTGTTGTAGTAGTGACGTGACAAATGCGTGTTGTAGTAGGGACGTGACATGTGTGTTGTAGTAGTGACGTGACAAATGCGTGTTGTAGTAGTGACGTGACAAATGCGTGTTGTAGTAGGGACGTGACAAATGCGTGTTGTAGTGACGTGACACGCGTGTTGTAGTAGTGACGTGACACGTGTGTTGTAGTAGTGACGGACATGCGTGTTGTAGTAGTGTCGTGACGTGCCTGTTGTAGTAGTGTCGTGACGTGCTTGTTATAGAAGTGACGTGACGTGACGTGCTTGTTATAGAAGTGACGTGACGTGACGTGTGTATTGTACTATTGACGTGACGTGTGTATTGTACTATTGACGTGACGTGTGTTATAGGGGCGTGACATGTGCGTTGCAGTTGTGACGTGACACGTGTGATAGTAGTAGTGACGTGACACGCGTGTTGTAGTAGTGACGTGACAAATGCGTGTTGAAGTTGGGGCGTGACATGTGTGTTGAAGTTGGGGCGTGACATGTGTGTTGTAGAAGTGACGTGGCATGTGGGTTGTAGTAGTGACGTGACATGCGTGTTGTAGTAGGGACGTGACATGTATGTCGTATCAGTTTCGTGACCTGTGTGGGGTTGTTGGTTGGTTGTTGATCCAGCGGCCCGTGGGCTCATGCCCTTTGGCCCAAAGCCAAATAGTTGTATCAACAGCTTTGTACGAGCTGTTGTTTAGTACCGTACAAAGTGTTCCATGTCTCTGGCCTCAAGGTAGAAGCTCTTCCCTAACACCAGCAAATGCAGGACATTCAAAAAGATGGTGTTCAACAGTTCCATAGGGATGTGTGCATAGCCGGTACTCTGGAGTATGTTACGGCTGGATTATGTTCACGTGGCTGTTAAGTTGTATGTGTTGAATATAACGTCGGAAAATGGTGCTTTGATCTCTCATTTTCAGGAGATTGATCTTGTCTTTTAGATTTGGAATGGTCATGTGTTTGAAGATGTCTTTCCCAGTATTCCCCATTGCCCATCTATCCAGTCAAGTCTTTGGTCGCATTCTTAAATAGTAGTTTGGCTGTCTGCAGGGCTGTTGGTGTGTATTGTTGTTCTTGACTTGATCTCTTCTTTGCCAGTCTGTATGTCTTGTCACTGTCATGTATATTTGAGCGACCAGGGATCCATTGCATAACTATTCTGACTTCTTTGAATATGATAAGTTGGTTAGCATCCAGGGATATTTAGGTAACTCAGGCTCAGAATGACCACCATTTTTCGTAGCTCGAAGAGCAGATAATGAGTCTGTAAAGATTACGATGCCTTCGGCTCTTGATGGGAAATCAAAAACAGTCCTCAAGTGGTACTTTCAATGATGTTAATTCTGTTTTTAAGCAGCAAAGGAGGAGTTACTATCAGAACAATGTTCAGAAATTGAGGAATGCATAACCAGGAACAACACAAGAGAGCGTATCAGCTGGTTTATGACCTGAAAGGAAGGACATACCCAAAATGAGAATGTCTCAATACAAGACGTGACATGGATCTCCTTGACTGTATTAGAAGATGTTATTCGGAGATAGACGGAATACTGCTCCCAGTTATATAACGGACAGACCACTGGGGACCCTAGAGTGACATTAAAAGAAGTCACATAAGAATATGGCAATAATTTCAGCATCCCAAGTGAAGAAGTAGAGGTGGCGGTCAAGTCTCTCAAGAAGAACAAGACGGCTGGTTTAGACAACATACCTGGCGAACTTCTAACAAATGGAGGGACTGTGGTTAGAGACATTCTCACGAAGATCTGTAACACGATCTGGTAGACGGGGAAATGACCAACAAGTGGACAAAATCACTGATTATAGCCTTACCTAAGAGGGGTAAGCTCACAACAATGTCAAAATTACCGAGCCATTATTCTTATCGGCCACCCCAGCAAAGTAAAGCGTAAGGTTATCTTGAACAGACTGCAACCAATTGCAGAAAACGTTACTGCAGAAGAAGCCGGTATTTAGGCTGGTCGCAGCACAATTGAACACATTTTAAATTTGCATCTGCTCAACGAAATATACCTTTAGCATAGTCAAAAGCTATACCATTTTTGTTGACTTTAAAAAATGCTTTGGATGTTTTCTGGCATTAGGCTCTGTTGGCAAGTATGCCAACATATAAGATTGAGTGTCGGCTTGCCTGCGTCATTGAGAAACTCTACTCCCAAGACACAAGTGCAGTCTACCTTAACGAGATGACCGGGGAATAGTTCCGCACGTCAACGGGTGTACGACAGGGCTGTATTCTTTCACCGACCCTATCCAACATTTTTCTTGAACGGATCATGTCAGAAGCTCCGGAGGATCACGGAGGTACTGTCTGTTTAGGTGGTCGTTCCCTCACCAATCTCAGGCTCGCTGATGACATTACCAGGCTGGCTGGAACAGAACTAGAACTTGCGAGCCTAATCTCAAACCTTGACAATGCCGCTCAAAAGTTTGAAATGGAAATTAGTGCAAAGAAAAGTAAACTGGTCAGCTTCCCAGAAGGCCTAACGAGTCCGGTTGCGATCAAAGGAGAACCATTGCAAATTGTTAGACGGTCTAAATGCATGGGAGCACTGATGGATGCGGAATGTTCCAGAACTGAGATTCGGACACGAACAGTGATGACCATGGCTGCTTTGACCAAACAAAGACCGCTATAGAGGGAGAAAAGCAACAACCTGAAATTCAGGTTGAATTTAATGTATGCACTTGTCACTTCCGTGTACCTTTACGCGTGCGAAACTTGAACTCTGTTCTAGAGCGAAGAATTTGTGCAATGGAGATGTTATGTATGCGTGTAATCCTCAGCATTTCGTATCTAGACCATGTCACGAATAAGGGAGTTCGGGACACCGCTAAAAGAGAGGTCGGCCAATATAAAAACCTATTGAGTATGGTTAAAAACATACAAGCTCACGTGGTATGGGCGTGTTTCAAGAACGTCTAGGTTGACCAGGATGGTCCTGGAAGGTACTGTGCCTGTAAAGCGTAAGAGAGGGAGGCAGAAAAAGAGAGGACAAGACAGCATCAGAGAGTGGACGGGAAGGTCGATACACAAATATCCTGGCACAAAAGCGAGTGGAGTGGCGGGAACTGGTCCAACAATCTGCAGTATTGATGCCCCAATGGCCTTTCAGGTTACGGGACTGATGAAGATAAATTCTGCCTCATATTTTGAACATATGTCCCTACAAAAATTGTTTATCAGATGTTATGCTTTACTGGTGACCTTAAAAGCAGTAAGGTCGATTGCGAAAACATGATCAAACAATAATTTGTGTAGAAATGGCGTGTATCTGCGTGCGTGTGTGTCTGTGTGCACGTGTGTGTGTGTCTGTGTGCACGTGTGTGTGTGTATCTGCGTGCGTGTGTGTCTGTGTGCACGTGTGTGTGTGTATCTGCGTGCGTGTGTGTCTGTGTGCACGTGTGTGTGTGTGTCTGTGTGTGTGTGTGTGTGTCTGTGTGTGTGTGTGTGTGTGTGGGTGCGCTCGCGCTCTTATTTAGCAACACCCTGTACGTTACAAAGTCCCTTTATGTGCTCGCGCATATGTGTGTGCGCGAAAACGGAGAAAGAAAGAAAAGAGAGAGAGCAAGAGAGTTAGTAAGAGAGAGAGGTAGGTAGGTAGTTAGACATGTAGAATCATTCAAAGCACCATAACCTCTTTCACGCCTTTGTCTAACCATTATTTCTGCACTTAGCGGCAACCTGAGGCACATGAGCGTATTCATCAATCTCTCGCCCACTCTTTCTCTCCGGCCCCAGGTGAAAGACTATTTACGAGCAGCCTGGAGCTGGTATTCTAGATTCTTAAGTGTCTGCGCTCGAGCGCCAGGGGAAATGTGATCAGACCAATAAAAATTCTGCCCACCTATCCAATCACGGTTTACTTCCGTTCAGGTTTGGTAAACACTGAAATCTTGATTTCTGGAATTTCTTAACTAAAAAGTGTGTTCTGTGATTGTTGAGGTAAGTTGAAAAACATATTCTTTGCAGTGAAAATGTATACTTCCCCGTGTGTAGGTCATAGGCAGGTTTATTTCGATAATTTGAACTCTCTCTTTAAATGGAAACCTAAAAAAATTATATGGGTGATTGTTCTCCTGTGTTACCTCGTAATAAACGGTTAAGGAAGTGTGGGCTTTGGGCTGGCTATCTCATCCTTTAAAACACCGTTTCCCATCCGCCTGTCCGCGGACCGCGGGACCGTTGTCGGTACGCGGAAACTTCCTGTCGGTCCGCGAAAAAGTAAATTGCTACTGAAACCTTTATCCTATTTACTGGTCGAATTCTGGTTATTTTAGAAGGTTATATAATTTTATTTTATAATATTACATTTAACAACTAATACACACAATGCTATATAAATAATGGGATTGTTTGTTTTTTCTCTGTCTGGTTTGAGTCTATTAAGATGGACTCCCACATCAGTTAAATCACACTCCAAGAAACTGGTTGTAAAGAGACCCCGAAGTGTCTTCTAAAATAGTGTAAAGACGTTAAGTTAATTTAAGTAAGTAAGTTAAACACATTCAGAATTGATTACTGAATTGTAGTCAGATTTATTAAACAATCAAATTTAATCGATTAGTGAATTTGATCATTGATATTTAGAAGGCGGCAAAGGAAGCTCTGTGCCAATATTAGATATAACATATTGTGTTTGTCTCTCGCCTTGTTTTCTAGTGTTCAGTGCGATGTAGTGTGTTTTGGTCTTATGACCCAATGCGTCCGACTTCATCACGCCTTTAAAATAAAATAGGTTGAGTAATCGTACGTGTATGGCCTTGATGGTTCATGAATTATAACACTGGTTTGTTAGCCATGCCACGCTAACCACTAAGCTTGATGGTTCATGAATTATAACAAGAACAGGTCTGGTTTGTTAGCCGTGCCACGCTAACCACTAACCTTGATGGTTCATGAATTATAACACTGGTTTGTTAGCCGTGCCACGCTAACCACTAACCTTGATGGTTCATGAATTATAACACTGGTTTGTTAGCCGTGCCACGCTAACCACTAAGCTTGATGGTTCATGAATTATAACACGAACAGGTCTGGTTTGTTAGCCGTGCCAAGCTAACCACTAACCTTGATGTGATTGTATGTTACGTAATCATTAGCTTGTAACAAAAGTGAACTCATTTTTTGTGAGGGATAATGAAATACTTCGTGGTTCGTATGTCCTGTACTGTTGAGAATCGACCCAGGTGATTATAATCTCTCTCGGAAAATGGCTAAGAGTTTAAAAAGTGATGGTTCATGTAGCTCACTGGTTGTACATACTTCTTCTCAGGCAGCCCTCTCTGCTGGACTAGTATGATTTCAAATTCTTGCTATCTGTGCTGGTTCAAAGACTGCAGTGTCTTCATCCATCTAAAAAGCAATTGTTGATCAACTTCGAAAGGATACTACTATCCACTGCTAATGTTTACAATGTGGGTGTCCCCGAGGCTAGGACGTCAGCTCTTTCATACCCACACAAACCCAGCATGGTCAGGACAGTAGATCCACGTAGGTTTGAGGCCTCTTTGTCCACTTTCCACTCATACCCCAACCAGTCCTTATACACCTTCAGAAGCAAGGGTTGAGAGCCAGAAACGATTGCGGCCCTCGTGACAAAGGTCCCAGATGACCACATCATAGCCGGTCACTGCTTCGATCTTTATTCTGTTACTGGACGTTTTTGCCAAGTATGCACACTGCCTCTCAATTGAGAATGTTTGATCCACTCAAATGAGCGATGTGTGGTCCAACAACGTCATATTGACTAACTCTAATTAAACTATCAAAAGTAGGACATGAATATAAACACACCAAACCGAGGCAATAAATAGGGTAGAAGGCTCACCCCACTTGATATTCACGTGAATGAAACAAAAATAAAGCAGGTACAAGAGTTTATATATTTGAGAACTGTTTTTACTGATGGTTGCAGACTCGATAGAGTTGATACATACAAGAGTGCTGGGGGTAAACCCTGTCACCTACCAAATGTCTCCTCTACTAAAACACCCCAAGATATCCCTCCAAGCAAAATAGCAGACGATAAATAGTATCTTCATACCAATCATGTGCAATCAGCGCCAGACATGGACATTGAATATGGCACAGGGACGAAAGTTAACCACCTGTAAAATGCAGTGCCTACCAAAGGTCCCCGACAACACCAGAAGAGATCGGATCACAAATATGAGTATTCAGGAGAAGGTTAGAATAATTCCCTGCCTATATAACATCGAGCAACAGAGAATGAATTGGTTTGGCCACATTGTGAGAATGCAACCAGCCCACACTGTTCATGCAACCCTCTACATGAAAACATCAGGAAGAAGGGCGAGAGGTAGACCGAAGAAAAGGTGGATTGACAGCGTAAACAAGACCTACCGTAAAATGGGGGCAATGTTACTCGGACAAATACAGATCACTGGGCTACAACCAGGTAGAAAGATCGACGACAAAAGATGAAGACATGTGCCCTTGTGGTGAGAAAAACAGACAATAGAACATGTTATCTAGACCTGTCTACTCAATGAGAGGTGCAGTGTGGCAGCAGTGGGAAGCGTAAATTGCTTTTCTTGAACCAAGGGTGTTGCGGTGGTTTTTGTAAGACCGTTTGTTGTAGGATTTCTCTGATCCCGTTTATCCACCTGTAACGCGGCCCTCCTCGTGTATATATCTAGATCTTCTTGTGTCCTAAGCGTACATTGTTGTTGATCATAATATATTTTTATGACCTGACAGAACAATCATATTTATGTCTGGAAAAGTATTAAACACAAAGGGTAGCTATCACTATATTTCTGCTGTCGTTTATCATATCTCCTCTGCTAACCCCAATACGTTTTTCTTTGACATTTAATTTCACGCTTTGCAATTTTCCTCATTTGCCTTGAATAAAGACCAAGTTTGATATTGGTGGCAAGTAGTTTGTATAAATATACTGTTTATCAGTTGTTGTTTTATTGTCAAGCTAATCTCTGGGTGTTTAAGCATGGGAGACAGTTCATAAGTCACAGCAAAGACTTCAAATTTCCGCATCAAGTCTTCTATCTACTATGCAAATACTTCCCAGGTATTTCAACTCTTGGGCCTACTTAAGTTTGATATTTTTTAAATATATGTTAAGTTGAACTAAGTGTTCTGCTAATCTTCATTATTTCCGTCATTGATGTGCTAATTTTTCACATTCCGTGCGAGGTGCATTCATATGATTCTGTACTGGAAAGCACGGTTCATCAAATGAGTTTGGATCGTCGCTTCTTATGTTAAAATTCCACTTCTGGTGTTGCATTTTGGGTGACATCTCTTGTTATTCTGTCCTTGTAATGTTGAGCAGCAATGTTGGAAAAATGAACAGCAATTGTGGAAACATGAACAGGAATGGTGGAAACATGAACAGGAATGGTGGAAACATGAACAGGAATGTTGGAAACATGAACAGGAATGTTGGAAACATGAACAGGAATGTTGGAAACATGAACAGCAATGGTGGAAACATGAACAGCAATGGTGGAAACATGAACAGGAATGTTGGAAACATGAACAGCAATGTTGGAAAAATGAACAGGAATGTTGGAAACATGAACAGCAATGTTGGAAACATGAACAGCAATGGTGGAAACATGAACAGGAATGTTGGAAACATGAACAGCAATGTTGGAAACATGAACAGCAATGGTGGAAACATGAACAGGAATGTTGGAAACATGAACAGCAATTGTGGAAACAGGTCTATATCCCAATCCTTAGTAGGGCTTCAGTAAAATGATTTCTTTGAACTCAATGACACGGAGTGACTAAGACATAGTCGGTTCTAACACTAGAACGAGTGTAGGTATATGTAGTGAACCTATCTTTATCAATGACAAGTGGTGAACATGACAGCTATTTTAGAGTAAGGTCTTGAGACTACAGATTGAGGTCATTCTGCTGACAAGTATTATAGTGCTAAAACTGGTCTTGTGGTGTTTGTACAGATGAAGCGCCGGCTATGCTAGGGTCAAAGTTATGCTTTCAGACAAAAGTCAAAGATCTTATTAAAAGTGCATTCACTCATTTAACGGTATGCTCTTGTCAGCAGAAATGACATCAAATCTGTAGTCCTCTACCATGACCTACTCTAAACTACAGATGGTCATGCCTCACCACTTGTCTTGTTAAAGATTGGTTCTTCTAACCTACACTGCTAGTTGTTGAAAGAAAATTATTGTCAATCGTGTCATTGAGTTTAAAAATGAACTCATTTTTCTGAAAGCCTAAAGGAAATATAACCTTGTGGTTCACCTTAATAATGAAGCGTGGGGGAAAAGAGCTGCCTACTTACAGACATTTTTCGTATTCTCAGCACAGCAAGGGTCACGCTGACCAACATGTGGACAGTCAGAAGCCTCGGTGGCGGGACACGTGGAAACAGGGAGTTTGACACGGACGGACACTGAAAGCTTGACACAAACATTGGTCTAACACACTCCTCGCGGCCCTCCTCCCAAGGCTGCGGAGTACACGGCTCCATCTGGGGAGGCTGTAGGGATTTCGATCGATACGCTATGTATGGACAAGCCTCAGCAGTTGGACATGGTAGTGGTCAATCGACGCAACTGGCCTTTGACGCCTAAGCGAACATTATTATTCTTGACCGGGCTCTAGTATGTGCTTCGTTCATGGGGAGCTTCACTGATCTTGTTATTTCTTCTAATCATCTTTTACGTGGTCGGCCCTTGGCTTTGTATCCAGATTATCTGTGTAGCATTGCTTTCTGGGGGATACTATCTGGTGTTTGTCCTGTCTCGTGGCCGAACCATTTGGTTTGCTGTCTCTTGATGAAGTCTAGCACGGGTTGTGCCTACTAATATCTTCATTTCTGATTCTATCTACTCGTGTTACTCTTGCAATCTGCGGATGCATTTCATCCCTCTTGTTACGGTGTTTCTTTAACTCTGTTTGTTAATGTCCCATTCTGGCAGTGATAGCTCAATGTCGGTAGGATTGTCGTGTTGTATAGTGTTATTTTTATATCCATTGTCACGTTTTGACATAGTAATATGATAGCACTTACCCAATAATTTGACTTGCTTTAGAAGAGGTTGCGCTGATACGAAATCTATTATGATTCCCTGAATGTAGCCAGCATTCCTGATGAAGCTGAGGGTGAGTTTTTGGATGTGCTGAACGGTTCCGCGACACGTAATTTGTTTGATGACAAACTGCCGACTCAGTTCATGTGTGTTATGTATCATTCATATTCAAATGTCACTAATCTTGCTTTTCGAATTTTTCTTCCATTTGTATCTGTATATCTCTGCGAGGGAGAATTTTCTAACCTTTTTTATAATCTTCTTTTTCTGTGTCATTCGTTCTCAAACTCCCACAATCAAGTCCTGAAAATGGCTTTGCAAGTAGCAGGATGTAGTCCGAAGTACGGAATGCGTTGTGTCGTAGTTTACAGCGATATTTGCACCTTTCGGTCCGATACATCCAACATCAGCATTGCATTTTTGAGTGCCAGGTTAGCCTTCTCTCTTCAATCACTTTTCCTTAGCCAGTTTTCTTCTTCTTTTTCTTTTTCTTCTCCTGCTTCGTTTTCCTTACTCAACCTCCTCCCCCTCCCACCGCGTCTTCTACTGTTTCTTTTTATTCCTCTTGTTCTTTTTTTCTATTTCTACTTTCTTCATCTCTCTTCTTCACCGTCGTTCGTCCTGAAACGGACGTTTTAACGTATCGTAGTTTACAGCGAGGCTGGGATATCTTCGCTTTTCGACCCGACATCTGATTTCAACTGGATGTTTTGGGTACCGGGTTTGCCTTCCTACTGCGATACCTATTCTCTTACCCAGACTACACTAGTGCAGTCTGCTTTCAGGACCGCCGCTTAGAGGCGGAATATGGTCGGCTGTGTGTTTCACTGACCCTGATGCAAACAGGCGCTATAAGTCGCTGGCTGCTGTCAGCTCATTTCCCAGTGCATATTCGACCCCACTGTATTCAATGACAGCCATGCTGCGCATTTTCCTAGACATTTGGTCTTCTGCGTTAAATGAATCCTGCATATGGAATATGGTGCAAATCGTTGAAAATGTATCCAGATTTTGCTGCTAGTTGGAGTGCCTATATTGGTTTCATAATACAACATAAACAAAACAAAGAAAATGACCACAGAGAAAACACGCTGTCAAGATAAATTAACAGTGGGTGGTGATGAAATAGATCCGGTCACGTATTTTGAATATCTGGGCTCCAGAATTGACAAAAATGGTGACTGCTCGAAAGAAATCAGAAGCAGACTAGCCATGGCAATGCAGAGACTGAACAGCCTGAAATTATGGCAGGGCACCAACAAAACGATAAAAGTAAAGGTCTTAAGAGCTTGTGTTTTTCCTGTGGCAGCATATGGCTGCGAATCATACACAATTACCGAAACGTCTAGACAAAGAATTGAATCCTTCTACTCAAAATGTTACCGACAGATCCTCAGAATACCATGGACAGAGAAAAAGATTAATATTAACATTCGGCAAGAGGTGACCATAAAGGAGAACTGGTTTATCAATTTCATTTTGACCACAAAATGTAAATACTTTGGTCTCATCAAGAGACACAACGGTCTTGAGAGAACAGTGATGGAAGGTATGGTGCCAGACAAAAGAGGCAGGGGTAGATCAAGAAAACGATGGCACCAAGATATCCATGAATGCCTGAGTATGACTGTGCGGAGGCTGGAGTTTTGGCTAGGGAAAGAGTTTCTTTCAGACAGACTGATGGAAGCGAAGTTCTATAAAGGAAATGCTACATGATGATTTTAGCCTGATTTAATGTGCTGCAGCTGCAGAATTTGTTACAACCGTGTAGTTTATTAATGGGTCTAAGACAATATGTGTCACGGTGAGCCGTTTGAAAATTAGCAGCAATAATATTTGTTCCCCAACTCAACTGACAAACAAATAAGTATTTTTTTGTTCGACGTTTTTCGGTTGCAGTTTTTTTAATTACCTTTCCATGATCCGTCAAAATTTGATAGACGAACATGTCGCATTGTAAGGGACTGTAAAACATTCAATCTCTCAACGTTATGGGGAAGTTGGTTGCAAGAAGAGAAATATAAGTGCACGCGAACGGACTATTGTAGCTTGTAATGAACGTGACCCTAGACTTATTTTGATAGCTGTCCTCGTGTTTGAAAGCTTCTAATGTTATCCAGAGTTTCTTCATAGAAGTTCTTATCATAATCTGTCTCATTATCTAACAAAATAGTATGTTGAAACGTTTGTCATGTTTTATTGTTCTTTTTGTTTAACTGTCTAACGGTGAAAAGACATCATCACATTATGTTTCTTAATGGAATCCGGTTTGAACTTTGATCTTTGTTTTTGTTTAAATATGTTCACATACATTTGTCCTGTATGACATAGTAGTGCTATGTGTCTGTTTGTATCACGGTTTATTTTACTGCCTGTTTTCTTACAGATCGGTATCATTGTCGTTTGCTGTCTATAGTCTGGTATGAAATAGATGTGGTTATTTGAGACGGAAAGACAAATATATTTGAACATGATTGAAGACAAAGCTAACAGAGGCGTTGTTATGATTGATACGAGTGTCAGAGGCCTACTCGAATCTATCTACTGGTTGGCTAGAGATTTAAGACACATGTTCCCCCTCAAGGTCATACTGACATGTGGCTCTTTATTGTGTCCCGACCCTCAGCCTCTTCGGTCTAAGAGGCCCCAATAAAAAGTTATTAAACTGTCCCCTTCAATCGCACGACTTGGCAGGCATTGAGCTGGACAGAATGTATTTCTACCACAAGAAAGATAGCATAAGGTCCCCACCACGCTTACCGGCACGAGTAGTCGAACAAGCAAGATAACTTATCATTACCCGGGTATCATTACCTATTGTATCGGCTGCGGGGACCGGTATTTACAATCAAGACGCTCGTGTTCTACCTTGAGTCTGCGTTTGATCTTGTTCAGCTTGCATAGCTCGATTTTTATCACGAACCATTGTCTTTGGGCCGTCTCTGTTGCTAGAATTATTTTCGTTTACCTTCATAGATCTGTCTGCATTTTTTATGTTTATGTACTTGAGTCCCAGTGATGCAATTTGTCAGTTAACGCCTGTGATAAGGTAGGAAATGTTGTGAGTCTGCCAATCATGTCACTCTATTTGTTCGTTGTCCGCTAAGAAAGCAACACAAAGTATTGCGAGGATCTGTGAATCGTCTTTTGTAAATAGCGCAATTAGTCAATATTGCTCTAACTTATTTGTTTGATGTGATAAAAGGTATGCCTTTCCAATTTCTCCTGGCGAAGACACACCCCTTTCCACTTCATCCCGTAATCCATACCATGTTAATGCTGTACAGTATATAGCTAGTTGTCGTTTCGTTATTTTGTATTTTCTTTTTTTTTTATACCTCTACAAGCTCATGTCTTCAAATATATTGTATTCCGTTGATTTTCTCTTTTCCTGTTCTTCAGTGTTAAAATGTAATCAGTCAGCCATTTCTTTCACCAGAGTTGCTCATTAGATATCAAATCTGTTGCCCCGCCTCCGTTATTGTTGATTTCAATATCTCTCAATTCTGCTCTACATTTTGTATGTTCTATAAGATATCAAATCTACGATTTGCCTCTAATGACGAAGACATGGCCATTTCCAACCCTTCAGTTATCTATACAATTTTCATGTTGTATATCGCATTTTGCAGTGCAGTTAGAAATTGTTCTCTTTCGCTGCTGTGTTCTATGATTTTAAGTTAGTACGATTTTAAAAATGTTGCTTTTTGTTCCTTTAATCCTTTCCAGTCTTGATTTTTATTCATTCAATTCGAGGATATGATTGCTGTCACAATCAACGCCATGCAATGTTTTTGAAACATTTCTTTGCCTCTTGTCTATTTGTATATAATCTACCTGGTTCTTCTTGTATTACTGTTCGGCCTTTCCCACGCCCACAGTAATCTAGGATATTGTTGAAACCACATGTTAACGTTTATTAATGTGTCTCTAACTATCATCACTACTTAAACATCGGAACATCAGTATAGAAACAAAACGGAAGTTGATAAACACTATTTTCTTACCAACTCTTTGATATCAGTGCCAAACCTGGAAAAGCTTACCAACTCTGTGATATCAGTGCCAAACCTGGAAAAGGCATGGGAAAAGAAAATTGCAACCTATGAAATGAGATGCCTGACAAAAGTCATCAACTTAATCAGCAGAGACAGAATGAAAAATTCCCTACATCAGAAAAATTGTGGAAAAATCTTTCCCAAGAATACAGAAGGTTAAGTGGTTTGGTCATCTCATGAGAATGAAACTAGATCTGCTGCTATTAAAAACACATCAGTAGCAGATTGGGGTTTAGAACCAAGGAAAGGCAGCAAGGCAAATAAACATCAAAGTTGTCCTGTGCCTTGATTGGCTCACAAGAGCCCCAGCACCGTATAGGGCCCAAGTGCGAGACTTGCAGCTTCCCCCACTTCGCGGCATCAGTGGATCAAGTTAAGTAAGTAAACCATTTCCGGTTTAATTTCTATGCCACATTCCATAAGATCATAATATGTGTCTATACCTTCCTTTCCAACTGTTACATCGAAATGACACAGAACCATTGTCACCACACGGGATTTATAGATCTGTTTTGGCGCTGTTGAGTACTTAATTAGGCCTTCTAGTGGAACCCAGCAATGGATATAAAGATTGTGATGATATGTGAATTTGCAGTAAATTATTTTTGAATCCTCTTGACCTCAAATACCTACCTACCTACTTACCTACCTACCCACCTACCTACCTACCTAACTACCTACCTACCACCTTTCTAACTACCTTTATATTTACCTACCTACATACATACATACACACACACACACACACATACACACACACATACACACATACATACATACATACATACATACATACATACATACATACATACATACATACATACATACATACATACCTACCTACCTACCTACCTACCTACCTACCTACCTACCAACCAAAGTATCTCAATCATACCACCAGCTTAGAAACGTGTTTGACTACACATATTTTATTAGCCTGATCTCTATCAAAGTTTCTCAGATATCTTCTTCTTCTTCTTCATCGTACGCAGTCAGACAGTAACATTTATTTTTTCGAAAAAAGCAGCCGTCATCCTGAGGCTGTCGACACTGCCATAGAGCTTGTCCGGTGTTGCCACTGGTGATGGCCACATCTGCTCTCTCTGATCCTCGCATGTCGGGCAGTTTTGCAGCAAATGCTCAGCGGTCATTTTGACGGTACCACACGGGCATTCGTCGGTGCCACCTATGTTCAATTTGTTGAATAGGTGGTGCCTGAGTCTATTGTGGCCAGTGCGAAGTCTGAAGACCACGACCTGCTCTTTTCTGTGCAACTGGTAATAGACATCGTTTTTGGTGTAGCCAGTATGTTCGGTTTCCCATTTGGTCATGTATCTAGCTCTAATAAGCCGTTTTGACTCTTCGTATGTCATACTAGTATCAGGTTGTGGTAGTTTTGCACCTTCTTTTGCCAGTCTGTCTGCCTCCTCGTTGCCTTGGATGTTGCAGTGAGATGGAACCCACTGCACCACTACTATTTTTGGTGCGGCTTGCTGGCATAGTTGACAGAGTATTGCTCTTAATTCATTAAGTTAAGTATTTTTCTGGCTTTTCAGTGCTGTGACTACGGCCAGTGCATCTGTAAGCAGGACTATGTGGCTTTCATTCCTTTTACCTGTCACCATTTCTTCCACTGCCGCCCTCAGTGCCTCTGCCTCCGCTCTGAAATTGATTGTGTACTTACCAGTAGCGAATGACAAGTGTTATTTTTCCGCCATTTGGTAGGCTCAGGAATGCTTCTGCCCTTCCGTTCTGTGTTGTATTTGTTACGGAACCGTCGGTGTATGCATGGGTCCAGTCCATGCTTGGATAGTTTTTCGTTATGTAACTCAGGGTAGTATCTCTTCTTTCTTTTTCAGACTGGCAGTTTTTGTTTCTAATACCTGGTATATTTTCTACCACCTCTGGAAATATATGCTGCTTCAAGTAGGTTTTCGTACAGTAGGGATGGGCTTTGGTGTTGTTAGTGCGTTCATGGGGTTTTCGTGCATCTTTCCTTTGGCTATTTCTGCAAAGTTTCTTCGCTTTAGTTTCCCATTTCCGAAATTGTTTAGTCTCTGGTGCATTGGATGGCCAGTCAGTCTTCTGAGTTTCTCTGATTGCAGCTGGGCTCTGCAGTCTCTTCTGTCGGTCATGGATTGCAGTTTTGTAATCTTTTCAAGTTCTACAATTGGCGTTGACTTCATGCCTCCTGTTATAACTCTCATGGCTTGGTTTTGGAGTTTGCTAACTTCATCGAAGTTCGCCTTTGCTGCTGTTGTCCATGCCGCAATGCCATACTCGAGAACTGGTCTCACTCTTCCAGTGTACAGTTTCTTTAGTATGCTTTCGTCTGCTCCCCAGCTTGTGCCAGCAAGTTTCCTCATGATTAGTATTCTTTTTCTGGCTCTCATTCGGTTTCTCTCGATCTGACTTTTCCATGTCATGCGCTGATCAAATGTGACTCCCAGGTAGTTTGGGTTGTCGTTTGGCTGCAGGTATTTGCCGTTTAGACTTAATTTGGTGTTTTGGGGTTTGATTGATAGCGAGAATATTGTACATGTGGTTTTTTCCTCGTTTATTTAGACCAGCGATGTTAGGGCCTACTGCATCCGATTTCTTGCTATGGTGAGATTCTTTTCAGAGGTCCACATAGCCAGATCGTCTGCAAACATCGAGCTATGGACTCTTCTTGGTATATTCTCTGTAATGTCATTTATATACACCAGGAAGAGTGTGGGTGACAGTACTCCCCCTTGGGGTACTCCCTGCTCAAGTGTCACCTTTTTGCTCATCTGTCCTTGTACTTGAACTCTGGCCGTTCTGTTTTTGAGGTAGTAGTTGATCCACTTGTACATTTTCCCACAAACTTCACTTCTTCTTAGCTTGACTCTAAGTCCATCTTTCCAGACTTGGTCAAATGCCTTTTCCAGGTCCACCCAAACCGCTACTGTGTGTTTCTGTGCCTGGTAGGCATCTTCTATTTCCTGGGCTATGAGGATGACCTGGTCCTCAGTGGATCTGTGCTGTTGAAAGAGTTCGATCCAGGGGACTTGATTAAAGGCTTTATCGTAGTCAATAAAAGAGATAAAAGTGGTCATTAATTTATCATTCTTTCTGCGAGAAGCTGCAATGATACGAGGGCAACCCGTGTACTTTTGCCTTACGAAATCCAACATGGTTATCGATTAGCACATCCTTTATATTGCCATCGATTGCCTTTTAATATAATTATTAAATTCCATATATGCGTAAGATGACTCTTTTGTGCATCCTGGAAATGATGTTAAGTGGCGGGTTGCAGTAGCTTTCCTTACATCCAGAGCGTGCTGATGATAGTTTACGGCAAAGGAACTGGTCACCCTACCTCATACAAGCTGTGACTTAGTATACTGAAGTCTCTAACAACTTCATCCCCTGACAGTAGTGTAACTACTATGGAACAAACCTTGACTTAGTATACTGAAGTCTCTAACAACTTCATCCCCTGACAGTAGTGTAACTACTATGGAACAAACCTTGACTTAGTATACTGAAGTCTCTAACAACTTCATCCCCTGACAGTAGTGTAACTACTATGGAACAAACCTTGACTTAGTATACTGAAGTCTCTAACAACTTCATCCCCTGACAGTAGTGTAACTACTATGGAACAAACCTTGACTTAGTATACTAAAGTCTCTAACAACTTCATTCCATAACTGTAGTGTAATTACAATGTCACAAACTTGCACTTTACTTAGCAAGCCCTCATGTACAAGCATAATGCCTTGTAAATGTGGAACAGCCATATAGTACCGTTTACAGTTGGATGTGAACCCTTCCTGACAACCAGGGGCCTCCATAACGATTGAAACAGTAAGATCTAGTCAGGCACTGATAAGTTCCCTTAGCACCTGGAACGGTCAGTTTCTCATCTGGGTCCCCATATTTCATTGGTGAAGGTGAAGGCCACAATTGACAAGACTTGGTGATGGTTCGCAAACGGCGAGAATCGCTATAATCGGATTCCATGTCGACTCTAACAAGGACTTCATCTACCTGAGCAACAAATAGACCTCAGACGTTCGTAGCAGTCCTGACGAAGTCCGAAGGATCTGCCACAGCAGAAGCTCTCCCTGGAAACCAAGTTGTACCTTTACACATTCTGCGTTATTGCAATCCTTGTGTATGGCTTCAAAACTTGGACGGTCTTACAAAGAGACCAGAAGAGTCTTGAAACCTTCAATATGCGCAATGAGAGACGCATCCTTGAAACCTTCAATATGCGCAATGAGAGACGCATCCTTGAAACCTTCAATGTGCGCAATGAGAGACGCATCCTTGAAACCTTCAATGTGCGCAATGAGAGACGCATCCTTGAAACCTTCAATGTGCGCAATGAGAGACGCATCCTTGAAACCTTCAATGTGCGCATTGAGAGACGCATCCTTGAAACCTTCAATATGCGCAATGAGAGACGCATCCTTGAAACCTTCAATATGCGCAATGATAGACGCATCCTTGAAACCTTCAATGTGCGCAATGAGAGACGCATCCTTGAAACCTTCAATATGCGCAATGAGAGACGCATCCTTGAAACCTTCAATATGCGCAATGATAGACGCATCCTTGAAACCTTCAATGTGCGCAATGAGAGACGCATCCTTGAAACCTTCAATGTGCGCAATGAGAGACGCATCCTTGAAATCCACTGATAAGACCTGATTACAAACTCTGAGGTTATCCGACAAATACATCTCGAGAGTATTGTTTTTGTTATGGACCGTCGCCGAATCTCCATCTTCTGTCATGTTGGCCACCTCCCCCAGTATGTGCCAGCTCGCCAAATCATGTACCTGGCGGTCAAAATCAAGGGTGTGAAGAGACTTTTGTCTCACATCTAGGCGCCAAAGGGGGCCCCTGCGAAACACATAGCTGCGGAAAATTTCCTCTACCCCATCAGAGCTATACGCCCCTGGACCTCGGCCATCAATCGTGGTCACAGACGATCGGCCCAACGAACCTTGATCGCCTACGCGAATTATTCTTATTTTTATAATTATTAGCCCTACCATTAACCTTACTATTAGCCATATTATTAGCCCTACTATAAGCCCTACCATTACCCCTACTATTAGCCCTACAATTAGCCATATTACTAGCCCTTCTATTAGCAATATTATTAGCCCTACTATTAGCCCTATTATTAGCCCTACTATTAGCCCTATTATTAGCCCTACTATTAGCCCTACTATTAGCAATATTATTAGCCCTACTATTAGTCCTACTATTAGCCCTATTATTAGCCCTACCGTTAGCCCTACTATTAGCTCTGCTATTAGCCCTACCGTTAGCTCTACTATTAGCCCTACCATTACCCCTACCATTACCCCTACTATTACCCCTACCATTATCCCTACTATTAGCCATACTATTAGCCATATACTATTATTTAAAATGTTCAACTTGGACGTAATCATTTTTTAAAAATCAGGAATCTTTAGACCTCGTGGCGATCTCGTTTTTGTCACGAGGTCTCGTATGATGAAATGAACACTCAAGTGACAACTTATTTTGTTTCCAGACTTAAACACATTTATGTTTGCAATGAAAAATTCCAGGATAAGAAGTATATGCACATGTATACATTAAGAAAAGTTGTTCTTGATAAACATTTGATTATATGTAAAACACTTGTTCAAACCAAAGAAAGTTTTAAAGCCAAAATCTTGGCTGAA
Organism: Ariolimax columbianus; assembly: GCA_036924085.1. Classification (NCBI taxonomy): domain Eukaryota; kingdom Metazoa; phylum Mollusca; class Gastropoda; order Stylommatophora; family Arionidae; genus Ariolimax; species Ariolimax columbianus. The sequence goes on from JAVGWX010000009.1 coordinate 42,249,801, forward strand.
TAAGTGAACTTTATTTTATGACAATACACACCTTTTTTCAACCACATAAGCTACTTTTGGTTATATCAGAGCGCGTGAGCCCCACGAGCGCACACAAAATAATCGTCAAGCAGACCAAACTCTTGGACAGCCCTAAAATGCTCTGCCGGCTAGTACAGGATACAGACCAATTAAATCACTAATTATTCGATTTCAGTCTTGTGCACTCCATCTTGTATGCATGTATCTTGTGTGCACATGGTGCTTTGAGCCGTTTATCTGTTTCTCTCTTTTGCTTTCGTCATTTCTCAGGTGGTGCTATGCCGACAATGAGGTATATTATTCAGTTAGAGTAGGTTTTACATCATTTTTGCAAACTGGCTTGGCGTACTCAGCTATGAAGAAACACAGGACGAGCGCTGACATCTGGCTGTGCTCCCCATGTTGTGCCAGTCAATTTGTCCCTATTATTTTTCACAATTATATTCTTTTTTTTTCCTGGCAGTGTATCACACAGGACAGCGTGCGATCCAACTTTACACTCATGTATTTAGGGGAGGGGACATACTGTGTCCCAGCTCCTGTCCCTTACCATTTAATCTGTAGTTCTCTTTTTGCTTCTCTATTTCTGAGGTAGAAAACATACTTGGGTTTTGAACTGCTAAGCTATTAGACATATTTCCATTTTCACATTATTTTTGGGCGGCTGCTAAATCAGTTTGCATGCCTTCCTGATAGATGTGCGTGTGTTTTCGATTAGACTCTTCAAGCTATCACTTTACCTCTCATCAATGAAGTCGGGAAGTAAGATAATCGAAAGCCCTCATGTCTATTTCCGGCGAGTACGAACGTGGGCTAGCGAGACTTCTGCTGGTACGTTCTGCACGTTCTGTTGGAGACGCCACGCTCAGTTAATCACGATCCCGAGCTTGTCGGTAGGAGTTATCCTTGAGAAATTCATAGTTGTTTATAAGATTGAATGATGTGTTTAATATTCTCGGGTTGTCTGGCTTACTTTCTTAATTTAACGTTAAGAACTTAACGTAACGTCTTTATACTGGTTTAGAAGACTCTGCAGAGTTTGTATACAACCAGTTTCATTTACATTTCCTTGCTCTAAAAGCTATGCATATCCAACCTATTCTTAAATGCATTAATTGTCCCTGCCTCCACTACTTCCTGTGGCAATGTATTTCAAGCATTCACCACTCTCGGACTAAAAAAAGATTTCATAATATCAAATCTGGACCTTTCTTAAGTTAAGGTGTAGTTATGCCCTCTTGTTCTTATAGGTGTTTGTATTTTTTTTTAAAATTGTTAGTCTAATGTATCTGTTCCTTTGATTATCTTATAAACCTGTATTGTCACCTCGAATTCTTCTCTTTTCTAGACACTTTAGGCCGGTTTTTCTGAGTCTTTCCTCATAACTGTAATTTTAAATCCCACTATCAGCTTAATCTCTCTCTTTTGTATTCTGTCCATCATGTTTATATCTGTTCTACGATGAGGACTCCACAACGTTACACAGTACTCCAATCTAGGTCTAACTAAAGCTTTATACAGTTTATCACTTCCTTACTCCTGTGTTTAATATTTATTTGTATCATACCTAACATTGCATTTGCCTTTTTCACTGCTACTTAGACTTGCTCACTCACTTTACCTGTACGAGCTATTATAACCCTTAAGCCCCTTTCCTTTTCCATAGTTCTAATAATGTTCTCGTTCATTCTGTAATTATGTTCTATATCGGATCTACCTACGGGGATGACTGTACATTTGTCTATATTAATCTCCATTTGCCAGCGCGCAGACCATTCTCTTATTTTATCTAAATCCAACCTCAATATATCCACTTCTGTTTCAGATGAAACATTACTGCACAGTTTTGTGTCATCGGCGGATTTTGCAATCATGAATCAGATATCAATATCCAAATCCTTTATATATATATCAAGAACAAAATTGGTCCCAAACCCGAGGCCTGTGGCACTCCACTCTTCACCTCACACCACTGAGAGTACTCCTTATTTATGCCCACTCTTTACCTTCTGCCCTCTATTTAGTTGTGTGCCTGGCTTGTAACGTGGATGTATGTTGGGTGTTGTTGGCAGCGGTTCTTAATCTGTGGTTGAATGACCCCTGGGGATCCGCGAAGTTTTTCAAGGGTTTCGTGAATGTCTTGAACAAATGTTATGAACGTTTACATTTAAAATCAAGAGATCAATAAAAAGAATTTTTTAAATAGAAATACAGAAACAATGAAAAACACAGCAGTAGTTACTTTAGACAACGTTCACACAATTGGATAGATACCGATTAACAGACAGTAAAATCAGGTTGCAGGACAAAGTGCCGAACTCTGAAATCCTTGGTATGTCTGACATGGTGGGCATACATACGGTTCTTCCAAAAGTGCAGTTTAGATGGACGGGACATATTGTTCGCGTGTCCGATGAGCTCATCCAAAAGCAACTTCCATACAGTGAGCTCAGAACAGGCAGCGGTTCATTATATGGACAGAAGAAACGTTATGGAGACTCCTTGAATGCGTCTCTGAAAAGCTTCAACAACGGTGTTACTTCCTATGAGTTGCTTGCACAGAACCGTTCCACCTGGCGCGCTTGCATTATCCAAGGTGATCAGATCGCAGAGCAAAATCTCATTGAATTCCATCATAATAAGTGTGCCACGCGGAAGAACAGGACGCATGACTCCACAGTCGACTCCTCACATGCGTGTGGAAGGTGCGGCAAAGTATGTCATGCCATGTTTGGTCCATATGTTTATGAGAACACATTTTTCAGCATTAGTCTGATGCTGTAACCGTCTGCGCTAGCGATGGTCCTGCGATAGCGATGGTCAACTATTATTACTACTCCATCTTTTTATGTGGCCAAAATATGTCACGTCTTACTGTAATTGTTTATTAATACACTTTTCCCTTTAACTTATTCAAGTCCTGCGTATTCGTTTACGTTTCTTTCCACAGTGTTGTTGTTTATTGCCCACACTGAATGGTTATTCTTTTGTGTGGGGGAACTAGGACGCTAGTTTGATCCCGCACCACACACTGACCAGGGCGAAGCGTCAGGATCAGGCCCAATATATTAACCAGGGCGTCGTGTCAGGATCAGGCACATTATACTGACCAGGGCGTAGCGTCAGGATCAGTCACAATAAACTGACCAAGACAACCATCTCTCTCCCATGTATCGTTACCTGGTAACAGGCTGTTTTCAAGACAATCTGGCTGACGAAAAGTGGATCAACGTGATCCCTGCAATAATAAGCGTCACGCAGATGACGTCAAGTATTGCACAACCGCCTTGGAAGAACAAAAATGAATTTACTAAGCTTGGTCAACATCCATTGCCGACTTTAAACTTTGAAAATGATCATCGTCCATGACGCTTTCATCACATGTGCCGGGTCCAGTGTTTACTTCGGATTTTTCAACTCAATGAACGCACGTGTCTGTTAGGATGCGACTTCAAGTTACTGATCGCGTTTGTTACTGTTCTCATGTCAAACTACATGTTTGGTACAATTCTCATGTCAAGCTACATGTTTGGTACAATTCTCATGTCAAGCTACATGTTTGGTACAATTCTCATGTCAAACTACATGTTTGGTACAATTCTCATGTCAAACTACATGTTTGGTACAATTCTCATGTCAAACTACATGTTTTTTGCTGTTCTCGTTTGGAAGGTTACAGTGGCTGGGTTATGTTCCTCTCCAGGTACCATACTGGTTCTCAATAGGCTTTTAATTGAACATATTTTAATTCACAGTATATTCCAAGGCACGCCATTCTTGTGCACACACACACACAAAACATCTGACTGACAAAACCCGGATGTTGAAAGTCTGAGTGGACTTGTATTTAGACATGAAAGTTGACTGCCTGCTGGTCGCCATCTCTTTGATTGCCTTGCTCTTGGACGTAGTCTTTGTTGAAGGTAAGCACCGATCATTCCTTATTTCTTTTGTTTTTATTCTTCATTTTAGTCATATACGACCGTTGTTGATTAACTATTTGTACAGAGTACTTTTCTATTTCGCAGGCAATGTCATGCCATGTGAAATTTACACGACGTTTTGTAGTTGGTGAGTGCATGTTGTTAATTTATAAATGAGAGTTTAGAAATTAGTTTTTCTATCAGTGGCAAACTAGATCGAACTAGCTGCGTCTGCTATGCACGACCTCCCTTGGGACAAAAATCCTCATCTACCAGACTTGGGTAGTCCCAGTCCTGCTTTACGGCTCCAAAACCTGAACATTGCTGAAACATTACATGTCGAAACAGGAAGCCTTTCACGTGCACAGCCAGCGGCGTATCCTGGGCATCTGATAACATGACAACATCCGCAACGTGGAGGTCTCTGCTAAAACAGGCCTCCACACAATATCAGTAACAATTGACCGGCGCCGAGTTTCTTTGTTCGGTCATGTTGTACGGCTGGACCAGGAAACCCCTGCCCACAGATACTACATGTCTTTTCTCAGCGCCAAACGTCTTCCCCCGACCGGCTGGAGGCGCAGAAGATGCCGTCCCCGAACAGTATGGGTCCAGCAAATAGCAACCTCTTCCTCCGCTTAGAACGAGCCCTGGAACCGTGTCACAGCTGTGGGTCATGGATGTGGCCGACCGACCCAACGGGCCTCAGACACCTAAGCGAACATTATTATTGTTGCTTAATATTTCCTTCTATGTTTACATATATTAAATTCTACTCACGCATAGTCTAGCGACCCATCGTCACACTGTAGGTTAAAGTTAGAGGCGGAAGTTCGTGGTGGGTTTTCCCGTAAAGTGTTCGAAGTCCCGAAAACAAAAACATGTCTTAATAGAAATAAAAACTTTTATCGAGAAAAAAACGACAGGGAAATGAGACACGAATCCGGTCAGACACAACATACTGACCAGGACGTCGCGTCAGGGTCAGGCCCGATATACTAACGAAGATCACGATATCTCTTCCATGTAGCGTTCCTTGGAAACAGGCTGTTTTCAAGGCAATCTGACTGACGAGACATGGATCGACGTGATCCCCGTAGTAGTGAGTGTCACACAGGTGAAGCGAAGAATATTACAACCGCCTGGAGGACCGCGATCCACCTTCATCCCCATGCTCGGAATCTGAGGAAAGCTACTACAACCTGTCACTTAACGTCCTTTTCAGGACGCACAAAAGAGTAACATGATTGAGGTTTAGAGAGATTGACATCAGGTGCCAAAAAAGCAAATGCAATTGCATACCAGCTATCACCATTATGGAAAGACCTTAACATAAACATGTCCACAAAAAAGAACGCTTTTCAGCAATATATTAATGCCAACTCTCTGTTACCAGTGCCTATATTGGAACAAAAACTAGATGGATAGGAAATGTTGTGTGGATATTCTAAATCGTCATGGGATGACGACTACTTCAGCTACTCGTCTGGCCCTAAACATAAAACTACGACTCCCCACAACGCCTCGTGACAAAAGTGGATAAGCCAAGACAAGACACAAGAGTCAACTTACTCTCTGTGGGAATTCAACAGCCCTAAACACAAAGTTTTAAAAAAAAAGTATACACTTGTTCAATTTTGTTTTCTGTTGGGTCTTTTGAATCAGCCCTTATGCATTTCTGTACATCGTTGAGATATTCATGATTAAAGTTATTGTTTTGATTTCAACATGTTGGCGTCAGTGTCCAATTTATACAAACGACAGCGCGTGGCACAATCAGTGTAAGTATCTGGCGGTGATAACGTTACTCTCTTCTCATAACTACAATTGTTCTGTGACAAATGGGTGATGCAATAAGATGTGGAGTCTTTATCGTAGATGAGATATAAACGTGCTGGAAAGGATACAAAGAAGAGCTACAAAACTGATAGTGGGATTCCAGAATTACAGTTACGAGGAAAGACTCAGAAAAACCGGCCTACAGTGTCTAGAAAAGAAAAGAATTCGAGGTGACTTAATACAGGTTTATAAGATTATCAAAGGAAAAGTTAAATTAGACTATAACAAGTTTTTTTTCTCAAAATACAACCACCGACGAGAACAAGATGGCAGAGATACAAATTAACTAAAGATAGGTCCAGATTGGATATTAGGAAATATCTTTTTAGTCAGAGAGTGGTGAATGTTTGGAATGCATTACCCCAGGAGGTGGTGGAGGCAGAGACAGTTAATGCATTTAAGAATAGATTGGATGTGCATAGCTTTTAAAGCAGGATAATGCAGATGTAACTGGTTGTCTACAGACTGATAAGTCTTCTAAACCAGTATAAAAACGTTAAGTTAACTCTTTTCTGATAACGACAGCAATACTCGTATGATCTTCTTTTTCTTATTAAGCGTTTGTAGTTAAAAAAAAAGAGTGTGTAACATTATGTCGTAGTTTACAGCGAGGCTGCGATATCTGCGCTTTTTGGCTCTTAACATTCAGTTTCAGCTAGCTATTTTTGGTACCGGTCTTGCCTTTCCTGATTACAAGAGCGCAACCTGTTACGAGGGTCGCCTTTTGGAGGCAGAATTTAGGTCTTGGTCAGCTGCAGTTCACTGACCCTAACTATGAGGCACTGGCTGGTATCAGTTCATTCAATATACTGCATCTTCTGACCCATTTGTATTATGCCAATGGAATGATCTAACATTCTCTGCTGATGACGATAGTTTTATTACCACAATTCAATAATGCACGTAATCTACTGACAACGATAGTTGTATTACGACAGAATAATGCAACGCTCTTTACTGACATCAATAGGGGAATTACGATAATAGAATGATGCAACAATCTTTACTGACAACGATATGTGCATTATGACAATAGAATAATGTAGCCCTTTCTGCTGATAACGATAGATGTATTGTTACAATAGAATGACGCAGCACTCTCTGCTGATGACGATAGATGTATTGTTACAATAGAATGACGCAGCACTCTCTGCTGATGACGATAGATGTATTGTTACAATAGAATGACGCAGCACTCTCTGCTGATGACGATAGATGTATTGTTACAATAGAATGACGCAACACTCTCTGTTGTTCTGTTCAGGCCGTTTCTTCTGCTACCGGAGACTGAAGAAGAAGAACAAATGCGGAGGATACCTGCGACACGAGAAGTACATTGATGTCGAGTCTTGCTGTACCGCCAAGGGGCGGGGCTTTGCTGATAAGAAAGTTTGTTCCGTTGTTCGTGCAACTATTTTTGTTTGTTGCTAATGTTCTTGCCTTGTTTGTTGTTATGTCACACATCTCCTTTTTGGCCGGTTTTTAGCAGAAAACTGGGTGGGATAACATGGGATCTCGTGATAATGGGGTCAAGAAATATCAGTTTAGCAATGTTTTACCACATGAAAGGTGGCCTATTCATCTCCGCAGACTGAAGGCAAAGACCAAGGTGATACGCGAAACAATATACGACTCTTGTTTTGCGGATGACTGTGCTCTGAACAGTAGCTCAAAACGGAATATGCAGGAGGGTATGGACCGGTTCTCTGCTGCTTGTGATAACTTTGACTTGACAATTAGCACAAAGAAAACCGAGGTCAAGTATCAGCCGGCTACAGGCACATTATATAAACAGTCAGTAGTTACAGTGAGGTGACAGCCAATAGTTACAGTGAGGGGACAGACAGTAGTTACAGTGAGGGGACAGCCAGTAGTTACAGTGAGGGGACAGCCAGTAGTTATAGTGACTGGACAGACAGTAGTTACAGTGAGGGGACAGCCAATAGTTACAGTGAAGGGACAGCCAGTAGTTACAGTGAGGGGACAGCCAGTGGTTACAGTGAGAGGACAGCCAGTGGTTACAGTGAGGGAACAGAAATTACAAGCGATTAAAAATGCATCTACCTCGGAAGCATGCTGTGAGATCAGTCAGGGCCAGCGAACCAGAGCTACCAAGACCCTTCTGCACCTCCACGCGGTGATCCTAGATAACAGCCAACAGAGCAGACTGGCTTAGGAGAAGGGATCGAAGAGGAAACACTAACCAGGTACACAAAAAATGATTTCTGAAGTCGGATGTGTTGAACCGAAAGGTGATAATATCGCAGTCAAGCTGTCAACTTCGAAACAACGTATTCCGTTCTCTGAACTACATTCTGCTACTTAAGCCCTTTTCATGGTTTGGTAGCGGTAGATTGAGAACGAATGAAGACAAGCCAACATTGAAGCTTGTTATAATGGACATTGTATTGATTATGCTATTCATTTGCTGTGTTAAATGGAGAGCCCAGCACAACGAATACAAGCCAAAAAATGAGAGCATAAATCAACTTGACATAGATGGACAAACAAAGATCATCAGACAGAACGGAACAGGTCAGACTCAAGACCCATCCCCACAGAATGGGCCTTAGAGACACCGCCACATGCGATTGTGGAACTCCCAATCAAACACTAGAACATATCCTGCAGGACTGCCCCACTTATGCAGACGTAAGGAGAGCCGTTCTGGCCTGGGAAGCGACTATGCTCGACAAGCTGTGGGGGATCGATGAAGACCTCAAACGCACATCAGCCGGCTAAAAGTATAGCATCAGTTGATGGTCGAAGACGATGAAGAAAAAGCAGACGGTGAAGAAGATAAATAAGATGAAGAAGATGAACTAGTGTCAAGTAGCAGTAGGTGTGCACTGCTTACCTGTGGATAACACAGTACACAATGCATTTCTTCCCCCTATTACTTCTTTGTACGTTTTAAGATGTCTACTGCAACATACTTACAGAAAATCATCAACCTAATGTTAATGGCATCCGATTGTTCTCAAAGGATACAAATAATGTCAATGTGCCCTTTGCCAGTTCCTTATTTGTTAGTGCGTACTTCTGCAGTAGACCTTCATCTGTAATTCTTTTAGTACCACAGTCACAATTGTTGGTACCTCATAGCTTTCGTTTATGGGGATAGGAGGCTAACTTCTGGACAGTTGAAACATTCTGCTCCAACAATTTTAATCAGGTTCAGGCAAGATATATTGACCAAGACCCCGACTTCACTTCCTGGCAGTTCTCCATGGAAACGGTCTGTTTTATAGCAGTCTGGCTAGCGAGGTTGGTGATCGACGTGATCCACGTAGTAGTGAGCGACACGCAGATGAGACATAGTGTAATACAACTTTCTGGAGGATCCAGGTCTATCTTCATCAGCACGTTCGGAAAGTGACGAAAATTGCTGCAACTCGCAACTCAACGCCCTTTCCAGTGCGCTTAAAATATAAAACTTACTCATTGTTGGCATACAACAACAACAATAATCTTTCGTTTTTTTTTCAACATCATCCTCATGTAGTCTGTCCTGTGCAGAGCGTCACTCTCATAGCATCTTATCTGTAAGGCACTCGATTTCTGGCAAACTCTCCCGTCTCTGCCACTATCAACCCCCAGAGCCTCTGTAATGTCCCCTGTCCATCTTCTCGATCTGCCTCTGTCACCTTTGCCAGGCACTTCTTCTGTTTCGTTCGATCTCCATCTCCCACTATCAAGCCCTGCAAAGGGCTTTGCAAGTAGTAGGATGTTGTCCTGAAAACGCAGTGCCTTGTGTCGTAGTTTACAGCTTGACTGCAATATTTGCACCTTTCGGTTCGACTCATCCGACTTCAACAGGCTATTTTGGGTACCTGGTTAGCCTTCCCTCTTCAATACCTTCTCCTTACCCAGTCTGCTGTGTTGCAGCCTGTTATCCAGGATCACCCCGTGGAAGTGTAGAAGGGTCTTGGCAGCTCTGGGTCCCTTTCCCTGACGCTATCAGTCAGATATGGATGCTGACAGTTGCAGCTCATGTGCTGCTCACCATCTTGAGCTTTATTTTTTTCAACGTTATGTTATTTACTAGGAAGTTTTGTTCAAGATTTCTAAGATTTCTGTGTTTTTCTTGTCCCGCTATCCATGGTGCTTTAAGCATCCTCCTTTAACATGTTAGCTGGAAGGATTCAATCTTCCTCCGTAGGGTTTGTATCGTTGATCATGTCCCTTGTCCGTACGTCGCCACCGGCAAGATGCACGTCCTCACGATCTTTATTTTTATAATATTGTTAGTCTTCTGCCATACGTTTTTAAAAATTCAAGTTAACCTCTGTAGTGCCATGATCTTTCTTCCCCTTATTTCTATTTGACAATCTCCATTGTTACTTACTTAGTTTCCGTGTCCAAGCACCACGTTATATATCTTGCATCCAGTATTCAGCGACATGGATTGGCATGTCATTTGCCTCCAGCATGTCGCGCCTATTGCATGTTTCCTGGAGGTTGGGGCAGGTCATCAGGTGGTCTGGGTCCTGTATTGCGCCGCAATCACGTGTCATCATCTGTGTATCCCCATCGCTTCATATTCCTCTTGCACCGTGATACACCAGTTCGGAGTCTGTTCAGCGACTTCCATGTTGTGTATGGTAGATGATGTCCAGGAGCAGGTTCCTCCCGAAGTTCCATTTCTGGGGCTCGCACCAATTCGTGCCACCTCTCGATACGGCCATTTTCAGGGTTTGTATTTATGGGGTTTGTTGTTTTTAGAAAGCTATGTCTGAATTTGAGCCTTGTGTTTTGTAAATCTCTATTGTTGCTTATAGTCGAGCCAAGTTATTCAAAACTACTCTGCCGTTCTGAACTTTTTGCTTGTAGAATACTTTTAGGTTTGGTTTTCGCATTGTCAGTGCTCATTGTCTTAGCCTAGCCGGTGTTTATGAATATTTCGTTTGTTGAATAAATACACAATGTCAATGTCTTATCTGATGTGAGCGCTGTTTATTTATGTAACAGATTAAGATAGGGAGAAACCGCTTTAGATGCATTCCTTGCTCAGATGTACCAGCAAAGACAGCGGCTGTCACCAGCATAATGGATACCACCTCAACTTCAACACAGTCCACAACTCCAAACACTGCTTTGGACATCAGTACTGGGGACTTTTCATGGCCAGAGCCAGCAAGACGAGGTATGGGTCCAATTATTGGTCTTCTTCAAATGTTTTTTTTCTTGTTCAAATTGTTGTTTTTGTTCAAATTGTTGTTTTTGTTCAAATTGTTGTTCTTGTTCATATTGTTGTTCTGGTTCATATTGTTGTTGTTGTTCATATTATTTTTTTCTTGTTCAAATAGTTGCTCTTATTCAAATAATTATCTTGATCATACATTCGAGCAAACATAACCATCGCAATGATTACAGCAACACTTACGTACACAACCATCGACAACTGCAAGCAAACAAGTCGATAGTATTCTCGTAACAGATCTTAGCTGTGTAGATTTATTAGGATAGTATTTTTTACATGTTTTATTGAAATTAGAAAGGGTGGGAGCATTGATAGTCAGTAACCATTCGTTGTTTCTTATAGAATTAAAACTAACAAAGCTAGCCAGTACAGATGTACTCAAGTCTGGACATAGGAATGCATAGCGTTGGTTTGCAAGTCAAGCAGATGTTAAAAACTTCGTAACCTTGCATAACGCCTAGACACCTGTTCCAGCATGATCAGAAGTGACGAATGCTATTAGATGCTTTTTTTGAAATCTGGAGGACTAACCTTAGGTACGAGACCTGGAAAAAGCGGGGGATATAATTAGCTAGGGGAGTCCAACTCATTTAGAGGGGAGGAACAAGTCGAGAGATTGCAGAGCGAAGAGGGGAGAGACAAGTCGAGAGATTGCAGAGCGAAGAGGGGAGAGACAAGTCGAGAGATTGCAGAGCGAAGAGGGGAGAGACAAGTCGAGAGATTGCAGAGCGAAGAGGGGAGAGACAAGTCGAGAGATTGCAGAGCGAAGAGGGGAGAGACAAGTCGAGAGATTGCAGAGCGAAGAGGGGAGAGACAAGTCAAGATCTTTTGGGGTGCGAGATCATGGAGAGATAAGAGGACAGATTCATTCTAGAGCGAACATCGGAGGAACAAGTCGACATCAGTCGGCAGCGAGCAACTAGGAGAACAGGACCGTCTTGATAACGGTGGAGAGAAAGCAGATAATTTGTTGAGCCAAGAGAGAGAGAGAGAGAGAGAGAGGTTTCGACAGACAATGTTTCACTACGTGAGTCCAGATGTTCAGCAACATATCAGGAGAGAGAAATAGTCATGAAAGTGATGTTTCGCAAAAGCAAGTGGTAGAACCAGGTATAGTAGTGCGCCACTGGGAACTGTCATAGCACATTTTTTCCCGTTGCTGGGGTAGTCGAGAGGTTTTAAAGGCTGAGGACTACAGGCCACTGTACACTACTTCGCCACTGCTGTCGCCACGTCGTGTGCTGGCTATGTTTGTTTATTTCACCCCCCCCCCCCCCCCTCCAACAGAAAAACATCTGCCATACCGGGGATTTGAACCGTTGCCCTCCTTTTCGGCAGGAAGCGTCGCGAGGAACATGCAAGGGCAAGTCATCTTAGATACTATTTATTTGCATCGCTGATGAGAATCCAGCGTCTTAACTAAAATATCTCAAAAAGTCCAGCGTCTAACTAGAGAGATAATAGACTAGCACAGCGCTTCAACTATCACTACAAGCCACCGTCGACGAGGAGAATAGGACCATTGACGAAATCACTTGGGTTGCAGAACAGACATGAATCTTCCATTCTGTGGCAACACACATAACGGTTCGTCTATTAAATTATAGTTCGTCTTTCAAGTAACGGTTAGTCTATCCAATTACAGTTCGTCTATGACGTTACAGTTCGTCTATGACGTTACAGTTCGTCTATGGCGGTACAGTTCGTCTATGACGGTACAGTTCGTCTATGACGGTACAGTTCGTCTATGACGGTACAGTTCGTCTATGACGGTACAGTTCGTCTATGACGGTACAGTTCGTCTATGACGGTACAGTTCGTCTATGACGGTACAGTTCGTCTATGACGTTAAAGTTCATCTATGACGTTAAAGTTCATCTATGACGTTAAAGTTCATCTATGACGTTACAGTTTATCTATCAAGTAACTGTTCGTTTATTAAGTTACAGTTCGACTACCGAGTAACTTCGTTTATCAGTGACCGTTCATCTATCAAATTTCAGTTCGTAATCAAGTTTATTTTATTTTAGTTTACATCATGTTTCTAACAGTCAGACAGGTATAGTTTTGAGTGAAAATTGGAGTCGGCTGTGAACATGTAGAAACCAAGTTTGCATTGTTGTGTTTAAATTTCAATTAGTGTCATAGTTAATGTATTGGAAGTGAGATATAGTTAGTGCAGACCCTTGCAACATCTGCTACGATAGTTCAGTCAGCTTGAACTGCTACATTCTCATAGAGCCAGGTACAACAAGAGAAACATACTTCCAACATAGAACACATACCAAACGAGCGCAGAGGGCTGGAAAGGATGATTGTGTAGGTTAAACGACACAGTTAACAGCACAATCTATTCATAAACACTGACAAGACAATGCGTACACTGGTCCTGTCAATATTCCTCTTTGCTTGTGAGATATGGACAGTTACAGATGACCTTCAGCGAAGGATACATGCCTTGGATATATGTTTCCGAAGACTTTTAAACGTCACGTACAAAGAGTGAGTTACAAATGAGGAAATACGAGATAGAATTACAACAGCAATAGGTCCTTTCGAAGATCTCTTGGCAACTGTCAAAAGAAGGAAACTCGCTTGGTACGGTCACATATCGAGATCAAATGGTCTTACAAATACGATCCTGCACAGAAAGGTACAAGGCAGACGACGAATAGGCAGTCCCAAAAAGAGGTGGGAGGACAACATAAAAGAATGGACCAATCTCCGAGTTGCATCCTTTTTTTCAAAGCACAATTACTATCGTCTGACAAGACGGAAAGAGCAACTGATATGTTAAGGATCGTGTACTGCTATTGGATCGAACACAGAAAAACAACATAGCTGAGAGGCAGAGGAAAAAACAAACTTACTCTAAGTATGAACAATCCACATTTAATTTTGAGTTGAAAATGACAATAATTTTTTGACATTTGTCTTAGACTATGCTGTGCCTCCTGATCACGTGTCCAAGGATGGCAAAGGACTGTTGATTACATGGGAGGGGTGGTCCCCGTGCTCCGTGTCTTGTGGGGCAGGTTGGAGGTCAAGGGCGAAGGTGTGCGACAACTGTGACAAAAACGATTATGAGAACGTCCAGTCGCAGCCATGCATGGTCAACTTCTACTGTCCGGGTGAGTAGCACATGCATGGTCAACTTCTACTGTCCGGATGAGTAGAACATGCATTACAATCATACATGGTCAACTTCTACTGTCCAGGTGAGTAGCACATGCATTACAATCATGGATGGTCGACTTCTTCTGTCCGGGTGAGTAGCACATGCATTACAATCATGCATGGTCAACTTCTACTGTCCAGGTGAGTAGCACATGCATTACAATCAAACATACTTGACAATCTTTCAGCATTCACAGGGGTGTTAAACAAGGCTACGTACTGACCGGACCCTGTTCAAAGTCTTCGTTGCGCTACTACTGAAGCAAGCATTTGATAATGCTTTCAGATTCATATAAGCAAAAACAAAAATACAAGAAAAACGGTCGTTCTAACAGACCAGCAGCGTACTACAAGCCATCTCAAACATGAACATCACAATGTGTTTAAGAAAAATTATGGGAGAGAGGACTTGCGTCTGTTCAAGGCAAAACATACTAATCTGACAATGTTACTCAAGGTCAGCTAAATAAAACTGTCATGCAGGTCTCCCTGGAAACAGGCTGTGTTATGAGTCTGGCTAACGAGGTGGACGATCACGTGATCTTCGCAGTAGTGAGCAACACGCAGGCAACACCAAGAATAGCACAACAGCCTGGAGCACCCGTGTCCACCTTCAAGAGTAAACTTACTCATTTTGAAAATTCTTTCCACAGACAAAAAAATTATAATTGAGAAGTCTAGGAAGAAGAGTCTGGTTTTCATTTTGCTTTATATGAAACCTATGTCACCATGGCAACGGACCCTGTTACAAGAATCCTGTATCGAAGCTCTTATGGCCACCCTTGTAGTGGAGTTCGTTAAATCTAACAATTTGCTGAGGTTGCTAGCCCCATGAAGGTTTTGTTTTCTCGCATGTTACAACATGTTTGAAATTAATAGTGACCTGTGTGTCCTTACCAGACATCTCTTGTGTAAAACAAACGTTATAAAAGATCTCTTCTCCCAGACTTTCAACCAAACCAAAAATGATTTCCAGTCCATGTTTCTTAGAAATGTTCTTGCAGTGCAACTTGGTACCATCTTCGTCCCTGCTTGTCAACCCATGGCCACGGCAAGTACATTGTGTCTCTGCAGACACGATACAAATGTTGGATCGAATGCAAATGTGCTCTGACTGTAATACTGATATTTGTGGAACTTAATTGAATGTTTGCCAAGGGTTTACGACGCTGGAAGATCTGGCTACAGGGCAAGGGGGCGGCCGCGATGCAGGTGGATAGATGACATTAGAGTGTTTGTGCAGCGACAAAGGCTCACATTGACCGACACAACGCACTTGGCACAGGACAGACGACCTAAGCTCTCCACCGGCTTTAACGGCATAAGGGGAAAGAAAACTTAACTAATTGAATGTTTTTGTTTGTAGTGCTGTCTTTTGTTCGATTACTGATGAAGACATGTTTAGATCAAATAGTTAGTATGTGTTTTTATTATTGCTTTCGTGTAGAACTTTTTAAACTTTGCTTTTCAGCGAAAGTCTGCGTCTAATTAATGTAGTGGTTCAACGCCCACTGCCGCTGTCCGCCCGCACGTTTCAGTCTACCCAGCAGTATAGGCTGTTCTTAGTTCTTAGTCGACCTGTAGCTCTGCAGGGGCAGATGCACCTGTGCATGTCCCAGCTCTGGTATGAGCTGGATGTAACCGGGAGAAGGGTTTCCTGCTTATCGGGCTAGGCTCGAGCAGCTTAATACTCCTCTGCGTTGGGACAATCGCTTACGGAGGGTGGTTAACTGATGTGCGAGTCCATCTTAATAGACTCAAACACTATAGCAAAGTAGACCTGCAGCCTGTTATGCGCCATCTATGATGCTCTAAACAAACCACCTAACCATGGCCTGTGTTATGCAATGTCACACAGTTAGTCGCCTCTTACGACATGTTCTCTAGGATGCAATGGCGCTATTCTTGTCCTTGGCATACACCAAGACTCCGGCAGACCAATCGGGCGGTTCATTTGTAAATGACCTACGGTTAGATAAAGGAAGTCAGAGAATACGTGAACTGGCCTCTCATCTCATACAAGCTGTCGCTTAGTACAATATATTCTCAATGAACACTTCATCCCAAACGGCAGTTCCTGCTACGAGACTTTATTTTTCACCTAACGTTGATATTAAAAGCAAGATATTTTGTTGGAAAAATGTATATGGGAAATTTATTGAGACTATACCAGTGTTCAAAGAACAAATCTATAAGTGTCTGAAATACAAACAATGATGCAATTTAGTTTGACAGAATATTAACATGAGAATATTAACATGAGAACAGCAACATCAAAGCTGATAGTAGAGTTCCAGCATCACAGTTATGAGGAAAAACTCAGAAAACCTGCATACAGTGTCTAGAAAAGAGAAGAATTCGAGGTGACTTAATACAAGTTCAAAAGATAATTAAATTAGACTATAACAGGGTTTTTTTTTCTTTCAAAATACCACCTACAAGAACACGAAATCACTGGTACAAATTAACTAAAGAAAGGTCCAGATTAGATATTAGAAAATATGTTTTTAGTCAGAGAGTGGTGAATGCTTGGAATGCATTGTCACAGGAAGAAGTGGAGGCAGGGACAATTGAGTTCAAGAATAGATTGGATGCTCATAGTTTTTAGAGCAAAGAAAAGTAAATGAAACTGGTTGTATACAGACACTTCAGAGTCTTCTAAACCAGTATAAAAACGTTAAGTTAAGAATAAGAATATCAGAACTGTAACGAACGTGTAGTTTAACATAAGAACTATAACAGACGTGTAGTTTGACATGAGAACAGTAACAGACGTGAAGTTTGACATAAGAACAGTAACAGACGTGCAGTTTGACATAACAGTAACAGACGTGTAGTTTGACACAACAGCAACAGACGTGTAGTTTGACATGACAGTAACAGGGTTGCAGTTTGACATAAGAACAGTAACAGACGTGCAGTTTGACATAAGAACAGTAACAGACGTGTAGTTTGACATGACAACAGCAACAGACGTGCAGTTTGACATAAGAACAGTAACAGACGTGTAGTTTGACATAACAGTAACAGACTGGTGCACCACGATGCAGGAAGAACTTAAGAGATGGCGATACATGGATGATGAGATATTCAAATGTGAAGCAACACATTACCGGTATTATCTGTCCAAACCTTCAGGGAACATGCAATATGTGTGAGATGTTGATATGGAATGGCTTGGCTTCGTTCGTTCTCAATCTTCCGCTACCAAGCCCTGAAAGGGCTTAAGTAGCAGAATGTAGTCCAGAGAACGGAATGCGTTGTGTCGTAGTTTACAGCTTGACTGCGATATTTGCACCTTTCGGTCCAACACATCCGACTTCATCAAACATTTTTTGAGTACCGGGTTAGCATTCCCTCTTCGATCCCTTTTCCTTAGCCAGTCTGCCCAGCAGCAGCTTGTTATCCAGGATCACCGCGTGGAGGTGTAGAAGGGTCTTGGCACCTTTGGTTCACTGGCCCTGACGTTATCAGTCAGCTATGGAATGGTAGGGCAATCCACGTGACCGAACAGTGAAAACATAGCACGCAGGACACGGGAAGTAAGTAAGCAAGCAAGCAAGAACAGCATACACCCACCGCCATTGGTCGCCAAGTTTACATTAATCTCATCAACAGTTGATGGAAACTGGGGTCCTTGGTACCCATGGGAGTCGTGCACATCAACTTGTGATGGGGGAATACGGACACGACACAGGAAGTGTAACTACCCTCCACCTGCTTATGGAGGGGACAATTGTGAAGGGGATGCAGTGGCTCTACAAAAGTGCAACAAGAAATCCTGCCCAGGTTAGTATCTACTTCTGGTCCACGTGTCGTTAGACGCGCTGGGATGTGCATTTTTTTTTTTTCGTGTGTCAGGTCCGTCGTTAGGCGTCCTTAGAATGTGTAGTTTCCTTTCGTGTGCAAAATGTGTCGTGAGACGTCCTGGGGATGTGTATTTTTATTTCTTATCACATATCGTTAGACGTCTTGGGGATGTGTAGTTTCCTTTCGTGTGCAAAATGTGCTGTTAGACGTCCTGGGTATGTGTAGCTTTCTTTCTTGTCAGACGTGTCGTTAGACGTCATAGGTATGTGTAGTTTTCTTTCATGTCTCAGATGTGTCGTTAAACGTCCCGGAGATGTGTAGTTTTATTTATTGTAAAATGTGTCGTTAGACGTCCTGGGTATGTGTAGTTTCTTTTCGTGTGTCAGATGTGTCGTTAGACGTCCTGGGGATGTGTAGTTTCTTTTCGTGTGTCAGATGTGTCGTTAGACGTCCATGGGATGTGTAGTTTTCTTTCTTGTCAAATGTGTCGTTAGACGTCCTGGGGATGTGTAGTTTTCTTTCTTGTCAAATGTGTCGTTAGACGTCCTGGGGATGTGTAGTTTTCTTTCTTGTCAAATGTATCGTTAGACGTCCTGGGGATGTGTAGTTTTCTTTCTTGTGAAATATGTCGTTAGACGTCCTGGGGATGTGTAGTTTTCTTTCTTGTCAGATGTGTCGTTAGACGTCCCAGGGATGTGTGGTTTCTTTCGTGTGTCAGATATGTCGTTAGACGTCCAGGGGATGTGTAGTTTTCTTTCTTGTCAGATGTGTCGTTAGACGTCCTGGGGATGTGTAGTTTTCTTTCTTGTCAGATGTGTCGTTAGACTTCCTGGGGATGTGTAGTTTTCTTTCTTGTTAGATAGTGTCAGAATTGTCGTTAGACGTCCTGGGGATGTGTAGTTTTCTTTCTTGTCAGAATTGTCTTTAGACGTCGTGTAGAAGCGTAGTTTTGTTTCGTGTGTCAGATATGTTGCCAATGCTGCTGTCATTCTGCATTTCTTCAGTATCTCACCACACCGTCTATCCATCTCTTTCCTGGTCACGCTCATGCTCTGTAACACCACTATCTAGTGTTATAGATCCGCAAAGCTGGTAAATTTGGTTGCATTCTTGTCAGGTGTCCTATCTATTCTCTGCCTTTCTATGTAATCTATGCACAGTGCTGCTAACACTATCTTTCTGGTTACTTAGTTTCGTACTCTATAAATCCTTGTGACCACGACAGCCTTTCTTAAAGACCTCATACGACGATCTTTTATTTCTTGTGTATTGTTGATAGTCAATGTCTTACACTGGTAGGAGATAGTTGGTATAAAAATATTATTAATAAACTCTCCAAGAGACAGTGTTGTGTCTTAATAGTGGTAACAAGAAACTGTATTTCCTTTCTTGATTCCACCTCTCTGTCGATCCTTTCATCGTGTTTGAACACACTACGCATTTATTTGAATTCTCTGACCTGTTTAAGTTGTGTGCTTTTCACCTGAATATTTAGTGTTTTCTCTATTTTGCTTATTGTCATTGTCTATGGTTAGTATATTGAGTAGTACTGTCTGTGGTAGATTGTTGTTCTTTGTTTGCGAATGCCCACAAAAAGTAGTTTACTCTTTTGTGCACCCTGGAAAGGACGTTGAAGTAGCTTTCCTCCCACCCCGAGAGTGCTGATGAAGGTGAACCGGGGTCCTCCATGCGGTTATTGTATGCTTGGCTTCATCTGCGTGTCACCCACTACTACGGGGATCACGTCAAGCCCTCACCTCGTTAGCCAGGCTGTCATGAAAACAGCCCGTTTCCAGGGAGGGTAACTAGGAAGCCGATGTTAGAGTCTTGGCTAGTATGTTTTGCCTGCTAGTATGTTTTGCCTGACCCTGACTAACATGTCTGATCTGTATATTTTGCTTGACCCTGACTAACATGTCTGATCAGTATGTTATGCCTGAACCTGACTAAGATGTATGATCAATATATTTTTCCTGACCAGACAGTAGTCTTCCTCACCGTCTATGGTAGATAATGAACGTGGTCTTCCCAGAAGTTCCAGCGGCTAGTTTCTGTGGGATGTTGTTAGTTCTCTTCTTAAATGTATCTCTTACCTGCACTCGTTCTGATAAGTCTTTAACCCTCCGGCCATACAAATTATATTTGTGTTTTAGGACACTAATCTAATCAATAAAGGGTTTAACTTTCAAGACTTTGATCTGTTTTTTTTGTTGGTTGTATAATCTGTATTCACAGAATTGTTTTATATATTCTTGTGACTAATCACAGACTAGTGTGTGTGTGTGTGTGCGTGTGTGCGCGTGTGCGCGTGTGTGTGTGTGTGCGCGTGCGCGTGTGTGTAAAAAGGGGAGCGGGGTAGAAAGGAGGTGGGGAAAATGGGTGCGGGTGTGTGGTGTAAATAAAAAAAACTAGCAGAAATGTATACTATACCTTTCTTCTTCGGCGTTCTTTCGTCCTGAAAAGGACATTTCCTCGTAGTTTACAGCTAGGCTGCAATATCTGCGCCTTTCGGTCCGACATTCAGTCTCAGTACGGCATTTTGTGGTCTAGGTTTGCCTTCCTTCTGCGACTCTCCTATTGTCTTAGCCAGACCACACTAATGCAGCGTGTTTCCAGGGCCGCCATTTGTAGGACGAATCGGGTCTTTGTCAGCTCTGGTTCGTTTACTTGATGCAAACAGCAGCCACACTGAGTCGATCTCTGCTGTGGAACATCTTCAGACCCGTATAGTTTTGAATGTTACTGTAAGTTTAAATAGAAAAACATACAAACTTCTAAACAAAGCAAAAACACTAGATTTCTGAACTTTTGTCAGCAGAACGGGTTGTTTTGTGACAGCTTTTTCAACAACAGAATGGCGGCCACAGTTTTGATCACTTAAGAAGTTGGATATCTTGATCTTGCTCTTATTAATGCCTAGTCCTCAGTGTAGCTGCGGGTCCCAACTTCGTCTACGGCGAACACTGTCTTGGACAAGTCCAGTGCGTGATAAGCACTCCCCCAGTACAGCAAGGGAGCCTGCCTACTTCAGATGTCTGACTCACCGGAAAAATCCCAATGAAACGTCACATTCATTGGCCGACTAAATATCGGAACTTGCATGTGTCAACTTTAATAGCGTGTTCGGGAAACAGATGGATATGCAGTTTTCTTTAGGGCAGGATTCTGTGAAAGGATCACTATGAACAGTGATTTGTTGTGTTTTGTACCATGAATTTGTTTTATTTCTCTGTTTCTAGCATCAATCAATCAAAGTTCTTCGCTCCTCTTTGTGCATAGACCATCGCTCCTCTTTGTGCATAGACCATCGCTCCTCTTTGTGCATAGACCATCGCTCCTCTTTGTGCATAGACCATCGACATCTTGCCAGCGTACACGGTCCTGGGCTGCTTTGTCTGCCTCTCCCCAGATCTCATTTCATTTTAGCTCCTTCTCACATTCTCTTCTCTGCGTATTTTTGGGTCTAACTCTCTCTCTTTTGCCCTGATTCCACGTAAGAGTCTTTCTGGTTATGTTAGAATGTGCCTTCCGAAGCGTATGTCCTATCCAGCCCTATTTTATTTGCTTAATGTGTGGTTCCAATGGCTTTTGTTGGCTCCTTTCCCACAAGTCTTCATTCTTCACCATGTCCTGCCACTTTATGCCCATTATCCTTCATAGGCATCTGTTAACGAAGGCCTGGAGTCTTTGTTGTAAGACCTTGGTCGTTCTCAATGTCTCCGCCCCATACAGCAGCACCGACTTGATACTTGCGTTGAATATTTTAATTAAGGTGGGAATCTTGATATCTCTGGATCAACATATATTATTTAGTGTCAGGCATGCCCCTCGTGCCTTTCCAATTGTGATCCTTACATCTGCGATCCTTACATCTGCATCTGTACCTCCTGATGTGTCTATTGTGCTACCTAAATAGGTAAGTCTTCCTGCCCACTTTTTCTGCATAGATTACCGCATTATTCACCAAGAACAATACTATGTCAGAATTGTGGAGATTTTGCAAACGTTGATTCGTTGGTTCCGGAGAGTGATTCCGACCAAGCGTCTCTCAAGAGAGTCCTGGGTCACTCTCTATTTGTCTTCCAGTAATGTTGTTAGTGTACATGTCTCAGCGCCGGAGCACAGTGGAGTTGAAGAGAGTGACGCGTATGGCGTAGACTGCCCTGCCTGCGCGGCTACATCTTATCATTTGAGGTTTAAGGTTATTATCTATATTGATCAGGCGTCCAAAGTAGATGTACTCGTTAGCATCCTTTATCGTAGCCCGCCAAGGAAGACTGGATCACAATTGGCGAAACGATTGCGTAACACTTTGGTCTTCGAGACATTCATCTCCAGTTCGACTTTCCTGCCCGCTCCATCGAGTAGTTGTCACTTGGTTGGCTTTTGCTGTTGACTCTGTGATGAGCACTATGTTGTCGGTAAATCGAAAGTAATTGAGGCGTCTGCCGTAAATATGGATGCCAAAGGCTGTATATCAAAGAACTAATTTGATCGTATTCCTCTTCTTCTTTTGCTTCCGCTGCGTTCGTCCTGAAAAGGATTTCGGGACGTCGTGTCCGAGTTTACAGCACTGCTGCTATGTCTGCGCTTTTCGATCCGACACCACCGATTTCAGTTGACCGTTTTTGGGACCGGGTTTGCCTTCCAACTACGATTCTAATTTTCTTAGCCAGACTACACTGGTGCAGCCTAACATCGGAATGACCACAACAGTTTCGACCACTTAGCTGATCCACTACGCACAGCCGATGCAATGATGATATTTTCTAATATTGTTACATGACTTGAAAAGAAAAGTTGATATCGCTAACATTAATAGGTCTATTGTCCAATAATATTCCGGATAAAATGAGTTGAGAAGTTGAATGTCAGGGAACGTATCTTTTGGTGAATTTGGTTTAACTCTGTTGGTCTGAGAGACGATACTACCGTCCGGTCTAGCAAAAGATACTAATCAGACTATGTTCGTCAGGGCCAGATAAAACATACTGACCAAGACGCCACCTCAATTCCAAGCAGTTCTTAAGTAAGCCTTGGGATCTGAGGAAAGCCACTGAAACTTCCCACCAAAGAAAGTAATCAAGAATGTCTGACTCAAGTACAAGAAACATTAACAACAATAACCTTGGTGGTTAAGTAAAATGCCGATCATAGACTCGGGTCTTGACAAAAATAATATACTTACATAATTTGTATTAACAAATCGTTTGGTAAAAGTAAGATGATCATGCCTGACTGGCTGCGCTCTCGACTCGCTCCGGTGTTTGTGTCGTTTTATGTAGTTTGCTAGTTCCTGTTAGGATTATAATTCATGACTCCTTCATCAGGTGGTATCAAAGACTTTATTCTGTGGAATTAATGTGCTTTCGTTCTATTATCATGTTGTTCTGCTGCATCTTGCTGCGGCTGTGCCTAGCTTAAACCGCGAGAAAACAGTCCAGGATGGCGTTGAACGTTCCGCTTGACGGCACCACAGAATTCAGTCCAGGTTTTCACTACTCAAGAGCCTTACTACTTGAACTTCCTCCTGTTCCCCTCCACCAGAGGTTACACCATACCTCTCCCAACTCCGTATTCTCAGCACAGCAAGAGTCACGCTGACCCGAAGGTGGACACAATCCAGAGGCCACCGAGGCGGAACGCGAAGAAACAGAGTCAGGCACGGACAGACACGGAAAGCCGACACAAACATTGGTCCAACGCACACTTTTCGCTGCCCTCATCTCGAGGCTGCCGAGTACTGGACTCCACCTGGGAAGTATGTAGGGATTTCGGTCGACACACTACGCATGATTACTCCTCAGTAGTTGGACTTGGTAGTGGCCAATCGAACGGGCCTTAATTATATAATTATTATTCTGGACAAAAATGTTTTTACAAATTCACTTGAGATGATGTGAAAAATATCTACATTTGCATTTAAGGAGATGGGGAAAATGTGTACCAATACACTTGAGATGTGAAAAATATGTACATTTACACTTGAGGATATGCGAAAAATCTGTACATAAGTGTGACAGTTCCAGCTGGAGCATGTACTTTTAGAGCAGGGGAGATTGAGCTGGCGACTCTAAGAAACAAAGGTTGTCTGAATGCGTTGGACGAACGCAGGCCACGGCAGGAATAATCACAGTTGCGATACTAGGTCGACAAGGAAACAAGGGATTAGGTAAAAGACTTTCTATGGTACAATTAGTGGGTGTCAGAACTGATCACTCTGGTGTCAGACTGGACGGAAAGTGGGGTTGGTGACATTGAATACTTATACGAAAGGCTACCACATTTAGAATGACAGTGAATCGTGGTTAAACAACCAATAACATTTTAGATTGAGGGCAGTTCCAAATTGGAGTGATGGCTAAATCAGGTGACACAGAGAAGATCATTGAACAGCCATGGTTGTTGTTTGAATATAAAAAGACACTGTAGCAATAAATTCGACAGACTGGCAGGAAGACTGGTAGAGAGACTGGAAGTGAGAGAGTTTGCAGGGTAGTTGTCCCATCATACACCTCGAGTTTGGCCATTCGCACTCAATAGGTTCTTATGATGGACACCCTGTGAACAGTAAGAGATCTGGATGTGTGTTGTATATTCAGGTCACCTTGTAGACAATGTGTATTCTGATTATATGTGAGCATACAGAGGAGCCTGAGTATGTGAAGTGACCTAATTGAATTTGAATGCACAGATCGTCTGAGTGCTAATCTTATCGCGAGAACAAGTTTGTGATTGTGTGTTGAGATGGCAGATAGAGGACGGCGAAATGATTACATGTGAATGTACATATCGCCTGAATACGTGATCTGATATGTGAATGCACAGAACGTCTGGGTACGTAATTTGATCGCGAGGACCAGTTTGTGATTGTGTGTTGAGGGTGCAGATAGAGTACAGTGAGCTAACTGGAGACATTAAGTTGTGACTAGAATAATTCTTTAGCCTGCAAAGTTCAGTTGTTGCAAGTATAGACTTAGAATCTGTTTTGTTTTTTAATGTAGATACAGAAATAACATACATTGCTTGTATTTTATGTGGTAGTTAAATATATATATTATGATAAATTAGTTTAGAAGTTCTTTTCTTTTATTGATATTGTGCAACAATTGTTCTTGTTAATAAATTATTTTATTTTGTTATATGGTCAGCGATATTGTTTACAGTGTCTTGCTGTGTTGAAGTCATGCCGTTGTGCAGATAAATGTTGTAACTCTTAACCCTTTACACCCTAAGCCTTAAAATAGGAAAAACATATTCATAAGCGCAGGGAGATACTTCTTTGCCTTATTAATATACCATATATTGCTTATGCGATGTAAATGATATCTCAGCACAGAACAAGCAATGAACAGTTGCATTGAACATAGTAGTAGTGTTTCCGGTTTCCAAAAAACATACAATGGGCAGGTTAGGGTGTAAAGGGTTAAGATAAGTGAAATACTGAACTAAACATAGACTCTACCACATATCTTAATTTGGTCCGAGTGACCAGGATATCTTTGATAAAATAATTACTCAGAATTAACCTTAAAGCCTACGCTGCTATATATACACCTGAGAAGGTGCAACAAATATGTACATATACAATTGAGAAGATGCAAAAAATATGTACAAATACACCTGAGTAGATGCGAAAAATGTGTACACATGCAATTGAGATGCGAAAACTCTTTACATATACAAATGAGATGTGAAAACTCTATACATATACACTTGAGATGTGAAATACATGTACATATATACTTGAGGAGATGCAAAAGATGTGTGCAAATGACAGGTAACTCAAATTAACTTGGCATTGGTACAGATCTCAACTAGAACAAATGGGATAATTACTGTGATCATCATAAACAGTGGCAGGTTTGATGACCCAGTACATATCTGTACAATCCATCCACATTCCACGTACAGGGAACTTCGGTGAATGCATTCTCTTCCCTATCAGTGTAATAGTCTAACTTTTTCTATAGTGGACGGTAACTGGAGCGAGTGGTCAGAGTTCTATGAGTGCAGCAGCACCTGTGGTCCGGGGATTTCCAAGAGAACCAGACGATGTGACTCACCGCTACCTCAATTTGGCGGGAAAAATTGCCCGGGTTCTGAGAGCTTCACCAAGAAGTGTGAGGTTGTCAAATGTCAAGGTATGTATGGATTCCAACTGTGCATGCTTGTGTCTTGTTCAAAGTTATGATAATTTAGGACTATAACACAACAAAATTAATCGTATGTAATAGTAAATAGTGGAGAAAAGTTGAAGAATACAAATTCTAATTTTCTTACATAAGAAAATGACATTACATGGACTAATAAAAGAACTGAATTTGGCAACTTTTGGGATCATCATCAGCTCCATAACCTAGAAGGTCGTTGAGGCACCGTTATTGCAGTTTATAGTACCAGCTCCCGTCATACAACAACTGTGTGTCTGGGACTACTACAAACCTGGTAGAGCCCATCTCTCTTCAGGTGACAGTTCATTATAGTATTCTAAATTTTATACAACAAAGCTGACCCTGTCTTCAGCTAGGACAAAGGGCACAAATCTCGTGAAGTTCAGCCGGGTGAACTAGATCGTGAAATACGACACATGTTTAAGCGTAGTGCTATTCATATAGCCAATGTCCATTCCAGGATAATCGGATGGAAGAAAACACACAAAACGAACGAATTAACCAGTCCAAATAGAAAACAACACATTTCCACGAACACAAGTGTAAGTCGTCGACTAGTGTGAATTCCTGGCAAATCCGTGGTCTGGCGGCATTTATAATGAACTAAAACAGAAGAGAAATGTAGAACCGCAGACAGTTATGGCGCCATCTTCTCTGCTCATTTGGGTTCGCAATATTTTATAAAAGAATGGAATCAAGATGGTGAGTAGTGCTATGACTGCAGCAGCCAGGGACCCAAAGCTGGCTGCTAGCGTCGGGGCCAACGAACTAGAGCTGACAAAACCTTCTCCACCTCCATGCGATGATCCTGGATAACAGACTGCAACAAAGCAGACTAGCTAACGAGAAGGGGTCGAAGAGAGGAGGCTGACCCAGTTCCAAAAAAGGCCTGCTGAAGTCTGATGCGTTGGACTGAAAGGTGCAAATATCGTAGTCAGGCTGTAAACTACGACCCAGCGCGTTCCGTTCTCCGGTAACACCCTGCTACTTGTGTGTAAACCAGGGCTTTGTAGCTGAAGTTTTAGAGCAACTGATGAAGAAAAATCAGAAGAATAAAGGAAAATCTCTTTTTAAATTAACGAATTGTTTTTCTTTAAATATGTCACAGAACATTTGATCAGATCTGGTTTGAATGTATCTGTTTGAAACCATACAAACTGTACATTAGCGAGCCTATTCAAGGACCTGCATGTAATGTTCAAAGTGAAGTTTATCCAGGAGACAACATTGTAGATATAGATATTATATTTTCAAGCGAATGAAGAATTAGAAGAACCAGTATATCATAACCACTAATTCAATCAATCAGAGTCCATCGCTCCTTTCATGGCATAGACAATTAACAATCCTCCCTCAATAAGTTCGATATTGAGCTGCCCTTTCTGCCTCTCTCTAGTTCAATTCCAAAGTTAATTTTCACCGTCTTCTCCGGGTGTTTCTTTGTCTCTACCTCTCTTTCTCTGTGAGTTCCATGTTAGGGCATGTCTTGCCGCATTTGATGGGGTTTTACGTAGCAAGTATGTTATCCAAACCCATTTCTTCCGTTTGACCTGTTACTTCACTGGTTGCTGTTGGCTCCTTTCTTCATTTCTCACAATTTCTTGCCATCACAAACCCATTTTTCCCAGTAGACATTTATTGATGAACGACTGGAGTTTTCTCTGTATTGCCTGTGTCATTCTCCAAGTTTCTGCTCTGTATAGGAGTACTGTATTGGAATGAAACAATCGTAGTTTGGTTATTGTCATGTAGCATGTCTCGTGACAGGCCGATCTGTAAAACACTCGATTCATGCGCAGCTCTCCTGCCTCTGGCACAGTCAACCCAGAGCCTCTATAATGCCATTAATCCATCGTCTCCTTTGTCTACCTCTGCCTTTTCTTCACTTGGGTTTGTGTGGCTGACCATGTCTCACATCCGTACGTTACCACCTGGAAGAAGCAAGTTCTCATGATCTTCATGTTTGTCATTTTGATCGTTTTCTGCCATACGTTTTTTAAATTTTAGTTAACCTCTGTAGTACCATATCCATTTTACTTTGGCAATCTCCATTGTTGCTTATAGTCGAGCCGACGAGATATTCAAATCTGGTGAGTTTCTCAACTGTTATCTTCTCCAGGATAACTTTAGGGCTGGTCTTAGTCTTGCCAGTATTTATGAATAGATTTTGTTCTTCGCTGTGTTGTTTAACCGACAGGATCATCTTGTCAAGCCACGCCGCGCTCTTAGAAAGAACAACTTTATCATCTGTGTATCTTAGTTCTGATATTTCATTTTGTCTACTGAGAATTGGTCAAATTTCATACTCTTTGACATTCTTGACATTTCTCATGATGTTTTCTGCATATATATTTAACAGATAAGGGCAGAGAATGCATCCTTGTCTTACTACCTTGAACCAGCCCGATGTCTTTCCAGCTATTGTTTGTTGTCCTTTACACAGTCATTCGATCTGTCAAATTAATTACTTCTGGCATGATGTGTCATAGATTTTCATGTGGTACACGAAAACCTTGGTATAGCCTATAGTAGGTGTGTAGGTTCACATTGAACTCTTCACTTTTCAATAATATTTCACATCCTAAGGATGTGATCCCTCGTGTCTCTGCCATATCTAAAACATGTCTGAGCCTTATGCGTTTCCTTGCCGATTTTGTTTTCTAATCTGTTACATGATGTAACCTAATTTGGTATGTTATTATTTATTTCATTGGACTTCTATATATTATTCAGAACAGGAATACTGCCCTTGTCTTTCCAATCCTAGCCCTTACATCCGTCTCTGTGCCCCCTAAAGGATCAACGGTGCTGCCTAAATATGTGAAGGTGTCCGTCCTCCTCCAGTGTCTCACCTCCACGCATGACTGTCTCTTTGCTTAAGGTGTTGATGTTAAACAGCTTGGCTTTCATTATGTTAATATTTAGTTCAAGTTTAACTGAATGCTCCCTCAACTTATTTACGAGCGTGTTCAAATGAAACCGGACCACTGCAACAAGTGAACACATGCACGATGCGCATGATGTCACTTCTGGTGTAAACAGCACCTACCAAACGTCAAGTTTACAAAATGTAATTATCCTCCGACATAGTTTTCTCAGCAGACCGTTGAAAACATGGCGGATATGATACGGAATCCGTCCAGAGTTGATCAGCGACGGGTGATTCAGTTTCGAACAGCTGAAGGCTGTCGACCAGTTAACATTCATCACATAATGCAGGCAGTGTATGGTGACAAAAGTGTGTTGAAGACAACAGTGAACAACTGGACAACGAAGTTTAAAGAAGGACGTGAGTTAACTGAAGATCTTCCGAGACCAGGTCAGGCGCATTATTGTTGGGTTAACTCACGTCCGAGACCAGGTCGGGGGCGTTATTGTTGGGTTAACTGACGTCCTTCTTTAAACATCGTTGTTCAGTTGTTTACTGTTGTCTTCGACACACTTTTGTCACCATACACTGCCTGCATTATGTGATGAATGTTAACTGGTCGACAGCCTTCAGCTGTTCGAAACTGAATCACCCGTCGCTGATCAACTCTGGACGGATTCCGTATCATATCCGCCATGTTTTCAACGGTCTGATTCGAAGGATAATGAAATTTTGCAAAATTGACGGTTGGTAGGTGTTGTTTACAACAGAAATGACGTCATCATGTACATCCTACGTATGATCACTTGGTGCAGTTAGGCCCGGTTTCATTTTAACACGTCTCGTGGATGTTTAAAATGTCAATATCATATGGTGCTGATTGTTTCTTTTATCAGTGGATGGAGGATGGTCTTTGTGGGGCACATGGACAATATGCACTGCAACCTGTGGAAAAGGTGTCAGGGAGAGATCAAGGGCCTGTGATAGTCCACGACCGCAGCATGGAGGACTGGAGTGTGAGGGATCCGAGACACATAAAGAGGAGTGCTATGGTGGTCAGCATTGTCCTGGTTAGTACCAAAACAGAAAGGTTGTATATCAGAACTGTAACTTAGTGATATATCACAACTGTTTTTTAGTCGACCTGTACTTCTACAGGGGCAGATGTCCTTGTTCAGATCCCAGCTCTGGAGTGAGCTTGATTTAGCCGGGAGAAGGATTTTCTGCTTAGTGGGCTAGGCTCGAGCAGCTTAATACTCCGCTGCGTTGGGACATACGATTACGGAGGGTGGTTAACCAACGTGCGAGTTCATCTTAATAGACCCAAACACTAAAGCAAAGTAGATCCGCAGTCTGTTGGGCGCCATCTATGCTGCTCTGAACAAACCACCTAACCATGGCCGGGGTTATGTCATGTCACAGTTAGTCGCCTCTTACGACATGCTCTCTGTGAGACGGTAGTGCTTTTCCTGTCCTTGTCAAAGACTGCAACTGAAAAAAATTAACTTAAAGTGATATGTCAAAACTGTAACTTACAGTGATATATCAAAACAGTAACTTACAGTGATATATCAAAACTGTAACTTACAGTGATATACAGTGATATATCAGAACTGTAACTTACAGTGATATATAAAAACTGTAACTTACAGTGATATATAAAAACTGTAACTGGCAGTGATATATCAAAACTGTAACTGACAGTGATATATCAAAACTGTACTTTACAGTGATATATCAAAACTGTAACTTAAAATGATACACGGGGCATTCAAATCAAACTGACTTTTTGTTCTAGTTCTACCTGAATAGATTATAGTGTGCAAGAACTGCTATCATTAGTTAGGGGCATATACTTTCTATTACTGCTGGGTGACAGATAAATCAAAATGGCAGACAACACTGTTAGTGCTTGCATGAAACAGGATATTGTGATGAAGTTTCTTGTGAAAAAAGGTGTGGAAATTTATAGAAGACTGCAATCACAATACGGTGATGAGACACTCCTGAATCAAAACGAACGTCCAAGCAGTGGAAGCATACGCAATCACCACCATCCAAAACATTTTGGACAATTGCCTTCGCAGGTAAAGTAATGGCGAGTGTTTTCTGGGACAAACTTGGCATCAATCATGTTGATTTTCTACCCCATGATGCCACCATCAACAGTGAACAGTACAGTACATACACATTTTTAGTGATGTGTATAACCGTTTGTGGAATTCAAACGGCATGGTTTGATCATATGGTTCACCGCACTGTGTGCCATCTTCAGCAACTCAGCTGGGAGGTATTGCCACATCACCTTATAGCCCAGACCTCGCTCTAAGCGATTTCTACCTGCTTTGCCCCCTAATAGAATTCCTGTGAGGTCAGCATTTAAGAACTGATGTTGAAGTGAAACAGGCTATCCAGGATTGATTCGGACATACTGACAAATCTTTCTACTTTGAAACTTTTCAAGCAGTACTTACGCTGGGATTAATACATAATCATTGCAGAAGATTATATAGAAAAATAAATGACATTTTAACTCCTTGGAAAAACTTATTTTTAATTTAATAAAAAAGTCCCAGTTTGACTTGAGCATCCCTCGTAAATCAAAATTGTAACTCAAAGTGATATTTTAAAATTGTAACTTAAAGTGTATAATAAAATTGTAACTTAAAGTGTATAATAAAACTGTAATCTAATGGGTTGTATTAAAACTGTAATCTAATGGAATATATTAAAACTGTAATCTAATGTGATATATTAAAACTGTAATCTAATGTGATTGATTAAAACTATAACCTAATGTGATTGATTCAAACTAAAACCTAAAGGCGTATGTTATAACTGTATCTTAAGTGATATATTAAAACTAATAAAGTAATATATCAAATCTATAAACAACAATTAATTTTAAAATTCTGACATCAAACTTTATAATAATATAAAAATGCAAAACAACAACTTGTTGAACTAAATAAAAAATGTATACAAAACATAAACATAAGTCAATAGCCATACCAAAAGTGAAACATAAATCAAATGTGAGATTAAAGTCTAAATTGTGCTTTCAAAAAAAATTATAAATTTGAGATACCTGGGTATTCTAATAACAGATACAATAAGATGGTTAGTAAGAAATACAAAAAACAGGATCTTGAAAGATGAAACAGGCTCTGAAAAACACAACATACTATCAACTAGTTGAACAGCCATGGAAACAAAGAATGTTACACTGTGGTACAATCCTTGGGGGATGAAACTATTTCTAACGTTACCTTCAGGGGTATTTCAGTGTGTGAACCTTGCTTTCTATGTTTACGAACTGATATGTATATAGTTATTGTGTTTCTTTGCGTGAATTGTCTTTTAGGATCAAAGCATATTTGAAAATAGTTTCTATATTTTTCTGACTCTCCATGCAAAACATTCTACGAGTTGTGGCTTTATTACAAACATTTGCATCATCTGGTGGGACAGAATTAAATATAGCAATTGTTATGAAGCAAACATGCCACAGGTTTAGTTAGAAAAAGTTGGCATGGCTTTTAGACACGCATCCCACTGCTTGGGTCATCTGGACAAAAAATTACTTTGGTTGTTCTTTGAACAACTTAGTCACTGAGGCCATGACGTCTGCATCGGAGTCGAATCTTTATTTCTTCATAAATTTTACGGGTCCAAACAAATGGAAGTCACAAGGGGACATATCAGGGCTATAGGATGGTTGTGGCAATACTTCCCACCTTTTCTGTGCTAACGCTTTCTGAACAATGTTCATGACATGTGGACGCCAATTGTCGTACAAGAATCACACCACACGAAAGCATGCCAGGTCGTTTATTCTTTATTGCTGTATGCAGCTTGTCTAGTGTGTCAAAGCACCACAAAGCGGATGGCATTGATGTTCATGCCAGGCTCTTTAATCATTTAAAGTCTACTCACGCACTTCCTTAAACATCGTTGTCCAGTTCTTCACTGTTGTCTTCGACACACTTTTGTTACCATATTCTGCGATGATTGTCAACTGGTCGACATTCTTCAGCTGTTAGAAACTGAATCACCGCTTGCTGATCAACTCTGGGCGGATTCCGTATCATACCCACCATCTTTTCAACAGTCTGCTGAGGAAAATTAAATTTTGCAAACTTGACGTTTGTTATGTGCTGTTTACACCAGAAGTGACATCATGCGCATCGTACGTATGTTCCCTTGGTACAGTTCAGTCTGATTTTATTTGAACACGCCTTGTATATTTTTTAAAAGAAACTAATTTTGGCTACAAAATAGTTATTTTCAATCAATAAAAGGTTACTAAAGGTCAGTCCCATGGCAACCATTGCCGTATGGAATGAAAAAAACTCTTCATGTACTAAGCCGCAGCTTATGTGAGGTGATTTTGTCCAGTTCCTTTCCTGGCTATTTTTACCTTCCCTTCCCCATTTTACCTTCCCATCCCCAATTCAGCTCAAGTGCCATCTCCACATTGAAGGTCGACTGCAATGCATCTCCAGTGTTCTCTTTCTCTTGCCGCAATAAGACAATCTAACAAGCTTTTTCCAGTCTGTCTCCAGATTTTATCAACCCACTTATAATGTCTGCCTCTTGAACAGCTGCCATCCTCCTTACCGTCTAGTGTGGTCTTCAACAAGGAAGTACATCTTGCTATATGGCTAAAATAACTTATTACGTTAAAAATATTAATACTTAATAATTCTTTCAATATTTATGTATTAATACTTAATACATGAGTATTACCAAACCTTTATTTTTAATGAAAGAATGTCTTCAGTTTCTGTTATAATCATCTCGTTATAATCATATCTGAACAGTGGATGGCAATTGGAGTCCATGGACCAGTTACGGGTTCTGTCGAGCTCCTCGCTGTGGTAGAGGACACCAAATTCGATCTCGTTCTTGCTCAAACCCTTCACCATCACATGGTGGTAAGCCATGTGTAGGCCAGCAGTATGAACGAGTGTCTTGCTACAATGACCAAGACTGTCCAAGTGAGTTTTGTTGTGATTAAGAGGGTAATGGGTTAAGTAGTGCATACAGATGAGGAATTATTCATATATCTTCATCCTAAAATAGACAAAACAAAAAGTGCAGATAAGAATACAAAAGGTGAGAGTAGCTTCCATTGTGTTGGGAACTTACGGAAATCAAAAGAAATGAAGTCCAACATAAATATAACAATCTTCAATTCCAATGTAGAGTTCTTTCTATTGAAACGTGGAAAACAACCAAAAATGCTCAGACTTTCATAAATGGGAGCCTGCACAGAATAGAGAAATTAATATGCTTTTATAAGATCACTAAAGGCATGGCCAAGATACAGCAGTGAATGAGCTGACAGTAGCCAGTGACTCATAGATGGCTGCTTGCATCAGGATCAGCAGACCATAGTAGACCGAGACATATTCTGCCTCCATGCGCCCCTATAAACAGACTGCAATAGTCACTAGTGTAGTCTGGCCAAGGAATAGGGATCGGAGTGGGAAGCCAAACCCAGTACTCGAAAAAGCTATATAAAAAAAAAAATCACTAACAG
Source organism: Ariolimax columbianus (assembly GCA_036924085.1). Taxonomy (NCBI): domain Eukaryota; kingdom Metazoa; phylum Mollusca; class Gastropoda; order Stylommatophora; family Arionidae; genus Ariolimax; species Ariolimax columbianus. The sequence continues at coordinate 42,284,362 of JAVGWX010000009.1, forward strand.
AGAACTGTTGGATGGAACTAGACAGATACCAGTGGAACATTAGGTCAGGAGAAGGGGCTGGCATTGGTAAGACATACTTCAAGGAAACTAACTTATAGCATTACAAGACAGTCTCTGTTCTGGAATTTCCCAGGGCAAGAGAAGTAGAGTGCAAAATACACATGGAGAAGAGAGCTCTAGACAAACATAGAGAGAATAGGAAAGACGTGGACGGTGACAGAGGATGGCCCAGGAAGAACTTTGCATATATTTGTTGAAAATGTAATCCTGATGGATTAGCTTGGCTTCGTTAGTTCTCAATCTCCCGCTACCAAACTCTGACACATGCCCAAGTAGCAGAATGTAGTCCAGAGAATGGAATGCATTTTGTCATAGTTTACAGCTTGACTGCGATATTTGCACCTTTCGGTCCAACACATCTGACTTCAGCACAACATTTTTTGGTAATGGGTTAACCATCCCTCTTCAATCCCTTCTCTTTAGCCAGTCTGCCCTATTGCAGCATGTTATCTAGGATCATCATATTAAGGTGGAGAAGGGTCTTGGCTGTTCCGGATTGCTGACCGTGATGCTGACAGTCAGCTTTGGCTTGCTGGCTGCTACAGATCACTGCTACCACCACCAGTACCATCCACAAACAAGTTCTGCTGAAATTACAAATAACCTAAGATTGACCACAGCTTTCTTTGGATATATTTCAGTTGACATTTAAAAGCGTATAAATGAGAAGACAGTCGGCACATTATCCTGTTAGTAAATCAAGAGTTATATGATAATCATTTTCAAGCATTAATCAGTGGCATCACTAGGGTTGGTATTACCCAGTGCAGTAACTCATGGTGTCGCCCTCTATGGAATTTCCCCCTTACTAGACCATACATAATTCTTAGTAATATTTTGTGTACTTGTAAATTTCGACTAAATCAGAAAATTCCCAGACCATAATTAATTCTTCACCATCATCAAGTGCTGTACCCGCAACGGAGGTTGACGGTAATGGATCGCCTCCTGTCTCTGTCCCTCGCCAGGCTGGTACACGCAGTCAGACAGTGTCCCAACCACATCTTGATATTGTTTGTCCATCTGTACCTCTGTCGCCCTTTGGCTCTATTGCCCTCTACTCTTCCCTCCAAAATAACATTTAACAGACTCGTGGACGCTTGACATGACCAAAATATATAATTTTTCTGCTTCCTTCAGAAGTATTTGTTTCACCTGGAGTTGTTCCAGAACCTCACTATTGGTTTTCCTATCTTTCCAAGAAACTCCTCCAAGTCTTCTGAATACCAACATTTCAAATGCCTCAATACGCTGCTTCTCCATTTTCTTTGTCAGTGTCCAGGTTTCTACTTAATGCTTAGTAACCTAATTCTTAGTAATGTTTTGTGTACTAATGTTACTTGTAAATCTTGACTAAATCAGAACATTCCTTTTCTAGCATTTGCAGCTGGGAATTTGTGAATCTATCTTCAGACCACTTGTTGTGTCGTTAGATGACGTGGGCAGGTGTGACCTCCTTTGTTTCATATTTTTTGGCAGGCGAAAATCCACTGGTGACTTTCCAGGTCAATCCTAGTATCTGTTACCAACTATTGGGTAGCCCCTGGAATATACGATTGTCTATTTTTGGAACTGATGATGGTGAAAGTGTAAATTAGAGCAAGGTAGATCCACAGCCTGTTAGGCGCCATCTATGCCGCTCCACTAACCCCGACCTGAAGTTACATCAACCACACGGTCCCCTTCCAGCAACATATTCTCTTAAGGACAAAAATCTTTCAAAAAATAATTTGAATCAACTTTTAACTTGAATTTTGGCCGGGTAGTGGTGTTAAGTCTACGCTTTTCAATTGCCAGGGGATTTTAAACATGAGCGCCTATGCACACGGGTGTCTGATCTCACTATACAGATCAGGAACAATTTTTACAGGATGATCCATGTAAAAAAATTCCAGTCTCCATCGTGATTTGAACCTGCAACCTCCAGCACCCGAGGCAAACACATTACATTGAGACCACTGGGTCCCCAAGTGATTTATGAATCACAAGATCAGAATGTCTCGACTGTCCATTGGTAGATTGAAAATAGTTCCTTATCAGCTTGAACTTTGAAAACAACAACACTTCTCACATGAAGCTAAGACAAACACGCAGGCACCATCAACACTTCTCATATGAAGCTAAGACAAACACGCAGACATCATCAACACTTCTCACATGAAGCTAAGACAAATACGCAGACACCATCAACACTTCTCACATGAAGCTAAGACAAACACGCAGACACCATCAACACTTCTCACATGAAGCTAAGACAAACACGCAGACCATCAGGAATATTTGTTTAGTTTAGGGAAAGGGTTTGGAGAGATTCTATGAATTCCCATTCCGCTTGATTGTTTTCTATCAAAAGCTCAATTTCAGATACTTAGTCAGTGATATTGTTCCCAAGCTGATGTTTTGGCTACATGGACTGAATAAGTTCCAACTGTATGTGTGTATCGAGTTTAGAATTTGTGCGCGTGTTGAGAATAGTATGTGTGTGTTTATAGTTGAGTATTGTTAGTGTGTGTGTATGTTGAGTATAGTATATGTGTGTGTGTATAGTTGAGTATAGTTAGTGTGTGTGTGTATGTGTATAGTTGAGTATAGTATGTGTGTGTATAGTTGAGTATTGTTAGTGTGTGTGTGTATAGTTGAATGAATGTGCAGTGTCTCCATCATTAAGCAAAGACAAACAGAATACATTTTGTTACATTTTTCCACCTGTCTAGAAAATGGATCATGGTGCGAGTGGAGTGAATGGAATGCCTGTCTATCTACCTGTCGCGAGGGGAGCTCATTACAAGGGAGACAGAGGGTCTGTGCTTGTCCTGCACTTTCCAATGGTGGCCAGGATTGTCAGGGTAAGTTCAATTGTAGCTTGGTGCGTTCAGGCAAATTGTTACTTTTAGTCAAATGTATCTGGAACCTAAAGAAAACTGATGCCAATAGACTCCGTGTTGCCAAATAAACGATGGAATGAAGAACATTGAAGATGTCCAGTCGAGACCAAATGGCAACACAGTAGATCAGACCTTGAACTTCACAGACATCATAGATGTCGCGATGTTAAAAAACACAGATGGGCTGGTCATATGATGCACATGCCAGATAACAGATGACAAGTAGAGTGGCACTACAACTTCAGACTCCCTAGCTGGCAGCTAGCTCATTTACTGATCCATCTTGGGTTACTGTAGTCCGCCGATCAGAAACGTGTGCCTACAAACGTCATTTAATTATCTCAACAAAAAACAATCTTCCACATATCACCATGATCTTGTTGATGTATTCTTTTGTTTTCTATGCCATTATCATTTACTGGTAGTCTTCTTAAAGCAGCAAGCTTCTTTGTACTTTTATGGAGACATAATTAACAGTTTTGAGGGGCAGAAGGCGTATCTTCAATTTTTGCTTGACAAGATTTCCAGTTTTAACCAAATATGTAATGATTTTATCTTTTGGATGTAATTAAGAAATATACAGCATTGTTTGTTGAAAGAAGCTTACATAGTCTTGTCTGACAGAATAAGGTGAGAAAAGACTAAGAGGTTGATAACTGCTTTTGTCTGAACGAAACACAAACCATATTGATCTGATGTACAGATTGTTCTATCTGGTGCAAGGTAAAATCGACAGCTATGAACATATAAATATAACATATATTATAAGCACATAATTTGTAACTTTGTGCCTATGTGTGAACTACAGGTGAAAACTTCCAAATACAGGAATGCAAGAATCTCCCTGCATGCAACATTCCTGGTGAGTATGAACATTTGATTTATTTGCAGTTTTTTTAAATTATTCAGTCCTTTTTATTTGACTTATTGAATCGTAGGTGTTGATTTCTTTAAAAACAAATATTGGTGCAAGTATCGACAAGGACTGGATAACGTCCAATATCAGATACCACTTCTTGGGGTGAAATATTAGAGATTACATTATGTGGTCTCAGTTTCTGTGAGTTGGAGTGACTAGTCAGTAGCAGATAACGCCTTTTGAAATGAGATATTAGAGACTGCATTGTCTGATATCTTAGTTTCTGTGAGTTGGGGTTACTAGTCAGTAGCAAATTACACCTTTTGGGATGAGATATTAGAAACTGCATTATCTGAGGTCCCAGTTTTAGAAACTGCATTATCTGAGGTCCCAGTTTCTGAGTTGGAGTGAGTAGTCAGCAGCAGAAAACACCTTTTGAGATGAGATATTAGAAACTGCATTATCTGAGGTCCCAGTTTTAGAAACTGCATTATCTGAGGTACCAGTTTCTGAGTTGGAGTGAGTAGTCAGCAGCAGAAAACACCTTTTGAGATGAGATATTAGAGACTGCATTATCTGAGGTCCCAGTTTCTGAGTTGGAGTGAGTAGTCAGCAGCAGAAAATACCTTTTGAGATGAGATATTAGAGACTGCATTGTCTGAGTTCCCAGTTTCTTGAGTTAGGGATGAGATATTGTTGCTTGCGAATGCCCACAATGAGCGTTAAGTAGCGAGTTGCAGTAGCTTTCCTCACATCCTTAGTGAGTTGAGAAGGCGGACTGGGATCCTCCAAGCGGTTGTGCAATGCTTGGCTTCATCTACGTGTCACTCACTACTACAGGGGATCATGTCGACCCCTCACCTCGTTAGCCAGGTCGCAGTGAAAACAACCTGTTTCCAGGGAAGGTTACTAGGAAGCCGAGATGATGGTCTTGGAGAGTATGTTTTGCCTTACCATGGCGGCTAACATGTCTGATCAGCATATTTTTGCCTGACTAGATGTTAGTCCTTCCCCTCGGGATGAGATAATTGGGGTGACTATTTTCCTTCCTTGACTTCGATAGACACAGGTAACTATTTACAGGTATTGGAGTGTGGCATGATTTGGTTAGATTTTCTATGAGAGCAAGCCCATATATGTGGTCTGCCTCTACTCGTGGACCTGCATATGATATGCACTCGCTGCAGATTGGTGGTGTGTGTGTGCATATATATATATATATACACACACACACGTGACCTGAATGCTTACTGTTCATATACATTACATTACTTTTATTAATAATTTCCTTACAAACATCAAAGTCGTGTTGTTTTTTGCTAAACATTTAATGTATTTAAAACATAAATATTAACATTTGTTTGCGCTATTTCATTTGCTGAATTTTCTCATCTTCCTTCAAATCTTTGAAGTTCATCCTGAAAAGTATGATGCGTCATAGTTGACAGCAAGGCTGTGACTTTGTCCAAAATTCTATTTCAACAGGTTGTTTTTTTTGGGTACAGGGTTTACCATCTTACTATAATTCTTAGTCAGACTACACTAGTGCAGCCTTTTTCCCCAAGGTTGCTTCCCAAAGGCAGAATAGGATAATTGTCAGCTATGGTTCGATTACCCTGATGCAAGCGAGCCAGATACGAGTTGCTGGCTCTTATCAGCTAATTTATATACAGCGTTACATAGTATTTTCTGGTCCCCAAAACATATACTGAATAAATAAAAGCTTGTAGCAGAAAAACTTATTTGGTTTTGTTCCTATTTACTTGTTTACATTCACGATTATACATTCAATCGTTTTTATATGCAACGTTCTGTTTGGATAAAACCAATAATGTTAACATAATAAAATACATGAGTTTAATATTTACAGAATGTTATTTTGTTTCACAGAACAGTCACAATTGTTTGAAGAAGATGATGATTCTACTGATGAGGTAAGAAGCATTACACCAGGGGCTCTCAACAAATGTGCATTTCCTCACCCGGGGCAATTTTTATGGTTTGGAAGAGGGAGGTGGGAAGAATTGCAAAGTGTCATAGATTTATGTACAATCTGTAAAATTGTAGTTTGTTATAAGTTAATCTGCAACATTCAAATTGACGCGTGAACATGCATTATTTTCAGTTGCTAACATGCCCGTTATCAATCAATCTAGATGAGCCTTTAAGCAGAAATATTTCACTTGTAATCCACCACATATCTCATGAGTTGGGGAGGAAGACCGTCTGGTCAGGCACAGCATACTGATCAGACATGTTAGTCAGGGTCAGGCAAAATATACTGGCAAAGACCACACCTCAGCTTCCTGGAAACGGGCTGTTTTCATGGCAGCCTGACTAACGGAGGGAGGGATGAGCGTGATTTCTGTAGTAGTGAGCAACATGTGGATGAAGTCGAGCAGAGCATAAACCACCTGGAAGACCCCCCCCCCCCCCCCAGTTTCTTGGTCTACCTCTCTTCCTCTTCACCTGGGGAGTCCTTGATGGTGCTTTCTGTAGCATGTGCCCTATCCAACCCAACTTCCAATATTTGATTTGTTGCTCCGCTGGTTTTAGAAACAATTACTTTGTGCAAATCCAACTCTAAGCAAACAGTTAAACAATTTCTGTCTCACACTTCATTACTGTAGTGTTTTGTCTGCAGAAACTACTGAGGATTAGATGGCAGGACATGGTGCCAAATGCCATACAACCGAAAAAGTCGGCTCACAGCAACCCTTCAACTTGTGCAGCAGGAAATTCAGGGCTCTGATTGGCTTATTCAGCCATCTGCGAACAGTGAATGTTGACAAAGTGGTCCTCACAGATTACGATGGACGAAATAGGGGACAACACTGAAATGAATGGACATTTTTCAGGGATTGGTGAAGGCACACACTGCTCCCCACTGTGGATAAGCCCCATCATGGACAATGTAAAGTCAAAAATAGACATTAGGTACTAGTGGGGACAGTACTTCGGGGGGGGGGGGGGGGGGGAAGGAAAGGAATGAAGAGCATGTGTTCCAAGCACATCAGCTTGTTCGTGATGACCCGTGCCAGAATAGAAGCATCTCACAAAGTTAATCACGGAAGAATAATTACTGTTCAACCACAAATCAATCAGATTCCTGTCATGAGTCAATTATATCATGTCTGCTACCTTAACATTTGCCTCCAGCTCTCTTACATGAGCGCCTTGTGTCTCTCTACTTCTCTTGCCCTGTGGATTACAGAACAGAGCTTGTCTGGTAATGTTATCCAGTTGTTTCCATAATGTGTGGCCTATTCATCACCTCCTCAATATTTCATACTGAACTAGTATTTGGTATATTTTTCCTCAAATCAGTTTGACTGTTTTGTCTACATTTTTAGCGCTAATTGTAGTGACCTCTCGAGTATATCTTATTTTGCATCTGGCTGTGGGTATGGGACAGACGGGCAAAGTCGAGATCGCCAAGTTGTCTCGTCAATGTCCATTTAATACAGTTGTCTTCATAACCCAGTTATCCCATTCCGCACCAAAAAGAGTAGTGGTACAGTGGGTTCCATCCCACTGTAACATCCAAGACAATGAGGAGGCAGACTGGCGAAAGACTACCACAACCAGATACTAGTGTGACCAACGAAGAGTCCAAAATGCTTATTAGGGCCAGATACATGGCCAAATGGGAAACCGATCATACTGGCTATACAAAAAAAATGTTGCCTACTAACCAGTTCAACAGAAGAGAGCAGGTCGTGATCTTCAGACTCTGCACAGGCCACAACAGACTGAGGTACCCACCTATTCAATAAACTGAAGATAGGTGGCACTGACAAATGCACTTGTGGTACAGGGAAAATGACCGCTGAACATCTGCTGCAAAACTGCCCGACATACGAGGACCAGAGAAAGCACATGTGGCAACACTAGACAAGCTCTATGGCAGTGTCGACAGCCTCAGGATGACCGCTGCTTTCTTCGAACAAATACAGGTTGACGTCTGACAGCGTACGAAGAAGAAAACCCAGTTATAGTAGACAGCATTACCAAACCCCCGTTCTTATTTCAAAGGGTTTAGAAACTGACCCTCGTGTAGCGCTCACCAGATCTGTATGTGGGTTAGAGGTTACGCAGTGAGCATGTTTCTCTATAAAACATGAATTATCTTTAAGCTAACAAACGCAGCCTATTTACATGTTATGACCGGACAACATGATCTTAGTCTCATAATTGTTGAGACATATAAAGTATTTGTCTCTACTGGTACTTAAAATCTAATTACGTTTTGTTCACTCTGTAAACAAGTTTCTGTCTACTGATTTTGTTTGTTTGTTTACATACAAGTTTTGTTTTTTTGCTTACTGTTTAACAAACAGCTTTTGTCTAATCCTGTTGGCGAATGCCCGCAATAAGTAATTTACTATTTTGTGTGCCCTGAAAAGGACGTTAAGTGGCGGGTTGCAGTAGCTTTCCTCACATACCAAGCATGCTGAAGGTGGACTGGCGTCCTCCAAGCGGTTGTGCTAGGCTTGGCTTCATCTGCGTGTCACTCACTACTATGGGGATCACATCAATCCCTCACAGTATGTTTGCATGACCCTTACAAGTCTGATCAGTATATTTTGCCTGACCAGACAGTCTTCCTATCCTTGTTAACTGTTTAAACATCTATTGTCTACATTTAAGCTATGATGTTTTTGCTAAGAATAACTCACCCAATATTCTAATACACATAATATCTCTACAAGGAATCATATCAAGATGAATATACTACCAGCACAGAGAATCCTATAGCAGGTCAGGACAATAACAGCAGCAGTGAAAGCTCAGTCAACACATGGACACAGAAAGAAGGATCAACAGTTCCAGGGAGACTGTAAATTGGAAATGTCTCTATACAGTTTAATAATTATTACCAATACATTTTATGAGAATTTGTGTTCATTACAAGTGTCATTAGCCAATTTGGTAGGTTACAGCGAGGTTGTGATCTGGCATTTTAGGATGCCGAATGTGCCTTCCCACCTTTGCCAGACTACATTAGTACAGCTGTTTCCTGGGTCGCCGCTAGAAGATCAAATAGGGTTTTGGTCTGCAGTGGCCCTGATGCAACCCAGTCACTCGTTTACTGCCAAATGATTCATTTTTGGCCTCAGCCACACAAATATAGAACATCTAACATTTTTGCTCAGAAACCATGGGGGTGTGACTAAAAGTGCTCCTGATTTTAAATCGTCAACAAAATATCTTTTCCACAACTAATATACAAATAAGGAAGGAAAAAAAAAAAAAAGAAGACCAAGCGACAAGATTGGATGGTCACAGAAAGTGGGACAAGGAAGTCAAGGTAAAAAAAAAAAAAAAAAAAAACTTATACAAAGAAATATGCATGTCCTTTGACCCATAATATGAACTTTCTGCATGCATATAGCACTTTGCTCAAAGTTTTGTGTATGTATACTCAATAACCTATATAAAAAAAGGATTTCAACGAAAACAACATTGGGCTGGTTTCTACTACTGACTTGCCTCACATCTTGGTGTGCAATTGTGGAAATAAAATGACAAAGGAATTGTTTGTGCAGTCTTTCTTTAGTGTGTCAGCATTTTCTGGAAAGTCAGTTTTATTCCTGCATCATATACATTTGTTATTGTTTGAAGGCCTGCAGTCTGAGAATGGACTTCTTCACTGCCCATACCCATATGGTGAAGGGTCTGGATGCTGATGGTCCCTGCAGCTCGCTGGTTGTAACATTTGTCCTCAATCCACTCAAACCTGTGGATTGCCGATTTACCTATTGCGGTGTCCTCATCCAGCAAGCGGTCGGTCACTGATCGATTTTAAGATGTCACTCCTGTCATCAATAATGGGAGCTTGTGGTCACTCCTGTCCATCAATAATGGGAGCTTGTGAAGCTTAGATGCCAGTTCTTCCATTGCCATGAACCTAGCATGACCAGGACAGATTCATGTCAACCTCTGGAGGTTTGAAATCTCAACAGCTGCTATCCACTCGTACCTATACCATCCCTTCTGCACCTACTGAAGTACATACAGACACCCACCTGTCACGATGACTGCCCTTGTTAAAGGGGGGTCTCGTATAGCCATCTCATTGCAGAGTTCAAAGTTTCCATCTTATTCTCAAACTGGAGGTTGTATCTCCCTCCCGCTCAGCGGGGAGGAAGACTGTCTGGTCAGGCAAAATTTACAGATCAGACATGTTAGGGTCAAGCAAAATATACTGGCCAAGACCCTCACCTTCCCTTTCTAGTAGTCCTCCCTGGAAACGGACTGTTTTCATGGGAGCCTGGCTAACGAGGTGAGGGATTGACACGCAGATGAAGCCAAGCATAGCACAACCACCTGGAAAACCCCAGTGCACCTTCATCAGGATGTGAGGAAAGCTACTGCAAACCGCCACTTAATGTCCTTTTCAGGGCGCACAAAAGAGTAACCTACTCATTGTGGGCATTTACAAACAACAACACTCCGATCAGCAACGACCTGGTCTCTCACTCTAGCAGAGAAGCCGAACTTGATCTCCCAATGTGCAGCACCGATTCAGTGTATGTTGATGGTGTTACTATGTCCAGAAGAGTTGTATTTCAGACCCAGTTCTAGCATTATGGCACTCCCCATGTAAATGTGTCAAGTTTGAAGATACATAGTTGCATGTCTAATATGGCCATTAGCAAATGTAGGAGAATCCATTGACAACAAATAGAAAAAAAAAATACAAAAAATGTCAGGTTGCAACTTTCTTAAAGACCAGGCGATATATAATGAAAAAGCATGACCAGAGAATATGCTTTACAAAGAATCATGCTGTGGATACCCTCTCATTGTGGAAAACTGGCTGGCAAAGGAGGATGCAGCAGACGAGCAACCGGATGTACCAGTTACACACCAGCAGAAGAAAGGGATGATCAAATCAATCCCTGAGCCACCAACATAGAGACACAACTATCATACAGAAAAAAAGCTAACTGTGTGTGTTGCACCTTAGAACAGCACAGACTTGCAGCGACATGTACACACAAATTGAAAACTGACTGTACATGTGTACAGATATCCAATACCTCAGAGAAACTTTATGGACTGCCTTAACAAAAGAAAAGGCTTATGCAAGTTAGACTAGGGTATACTGTGGTGTGCCATTGAGCTCATCTCACACTGCATTTGGACAATCATTTTTGTCCTTCGGGTGGCTTGAGTTTAAAGCTCTTGTCTAAGACAGCCAAAAGAAAGAAACACCGAGCCAAAAGGTGGTGCCATACTTCGACATTTGACACTCCTGGGGAGGAGCCACCTCCTGCCAGACATGCAGATGGGTGGTGGATAGCTGAATGGTCTCTAAATTTGGAGGTTAATGATTAATATCAAACAGCCGTGAACTAAAATAGGTGGCCAGCCCATCAAACATGCAAAGACAACGGGCCAATCACCTGTTTACTAACCAGATTATAAGTCTGGACAGAGCGTAACAATGATACAAACAGGCAAGAAATACAGACTATCATTTTTGGAATCTTAGTATCAACGGAGAGGAGTACAAGCTCATTGACAAAACAATTCTGAATTGGAAATTCTAGCTCTTACAGACAATTGTTTAAAAATATAGGGTCATGCATGTTGATGGTTAAAAATGCCTCACTACAGTCAAACTGTGGAGATTCCAGAGCCAAAATGGTACCGCATAGTGTCTACAAGGTGGGTGCCACGGCAGCTTACTCCAGAATTGAAATGAAGCGTTTATGCCTGTCAGGAACGTTTGTGGTACTTTGAAGCAGAAGATGGTTTCCTAGCAAGAATTGTTTCTGGAGATGAAATCTGGATTCATGAGCCTGAAATGAGAGCAAGCATGGAATGGTGCCGTATCTCCTCACCAAAATTGAAGTTTCACACGCAACAATCTGCAGAAGGTTATTGATGCTGACTGTCTTCTGGGGTATCGAGATGTTAATTTAGAGCCCTACCTACCCATGAGGATGAACACTGTCACAAGTCCCATGTATAGATATTCTCATGAATCATCTTCAACCCACAATCGAATCCAAACGACGCTGACTTCTGAGTAAAGATGTCCTTTTGCAACATAACAATGCTCCACACCATGATGCCCATGTAACGGCTGCAACCATCGAGAAGCTACAGTTTCACTGTCTACCACATCCGCCATACTCACCAGACCTAGTCCAAAGTGATTTCCCCATCTTTGGATGACTAAAAGAGGCATTAGGAGGAAAGACTCAGATGAAGAGGTCCAGCAGGTAGTGCTTGAGTGGTTACACATTCCACAAATAGATTTTCTACAGGAATCAACTTTACAGGCGCTGGGGGAAATTGTGTCAAAAAAATAGTTGCGTTTCATGTTTTCATTTGAAGCCCCCTCATATATACTGGGCCTTAACGAAGAACGCAAGTCAACATTGTTTATGTCCCAAATGAAGAGGATGGTGCCAATGTAAAGGACAAATCTTCTTCTTAAAATGACAGTAGATGATTGTCATGATGAAATTACCGATCTTGGAAATGTCAGAATGGAATGCATTGTGTCGCTAGGTTAGTTTGACTGCAATATTTCCACATCCGTCTTCGTTAGGTCTGTCTTCCTTATACCATTAATAAATCTTTCTTCTGTCTTTCTTATACCATATTAAATCTTTCTTCTGTCTTCCTTATATACCATCTTCTGTCTTCCTTATACTATCTCAAATCTTTCTTCTGTCTTTCTTATACCATCTCAAATCCATCTTTCTTGACTTTTCTCATAATTGTTCAGTAAAGATAGTTCATTGCCATGTGTCATGCCTTAGAGAGGCAATCTCAATTTCTTGCACAACTACCTGTATTTGAGCATTTGAATGTCACAGGGATCAAGATGCTCAGCAGCGCAAGAGCTGCAGTAGTCAGCGACCCATAGCTGACTGCTAGCGTCAGGGCCAGCGAACCATAGCTGCCAAGACCCTTCTACACCTCCACGCGGTAATCCTGGATAACAGGCTGCATCAGGGCAGACTGGCTAAGGAGAATGAATCGAAGAGGGAATGCTAACCCGGTACTCAAAAAATGCTTGCTGAAGTCAGATGTGTTGGACCAAAAGGTGCAAATATCGCAGCCAAACTGTAAACTACACACAACACACCGTTCTCTGGACTACATTCTGCTACTTAAGCCCTTTCAGTGTTTGGTAGTGGGAGATTGAGAACGAACGAACGAAGAAGGTCACAAATATTCTTCTACCCATGTCATCCCAGATCTTTCTTTTTCTTCTTGTGACTTTTGCCCTCTAGCTGTAAAGGTTACTAGTCTTACATTAGTTATATTTCTTTCAACCTGCAACAAATATCTATTACTGGAGCAGATAAACAACAGCTAATTCAAATAACAAAAAGGACAAATGAAAACCACACAACTCAAACACCAAAAGAAGAGGGTACAACAACAACATGGTTACAATTAACAAAATGAGTAAACAACATGTTTCAAATCTCAAAAGAAAAACCAAATTTCATGTAGTTTAAATTTCAAAATGATATTCAAGGAAAAGGATACTATTCAAATATCAATAGGAAGTGAAAAGAAAGAACTCTGCACGATTTATGTCTAAAATTAAAAAAACATGATTGAAATATAAGAATAAAAAACACATGACTTGAGATTCAATTAAAAAAATACCATTCTCTAGAGGTCTTTTTGTTACAACAGTCTAGTCTGCAAGTGACAACAGTCCACAGGTCAACATGTCACTTCACTACTGGTCATTGGTCCACAGGTCACTTCACTACTGGTCATTGCATAAGTCACTTCACTACTGGTCATTGGTCCATAAGTCATTTCAATACTGATCATTACTAAACTGGTCAATTCCAAACTGGGCATTTGTATTGGTCATTGGTCCATATGTCTCTTGACAATTGGTTATTGGTACATTGGTGACTTCAATACCAGCCAGTGGTACATTGGTAACTTCACTATTGGCCAGTGTGGTACACTGGTGACTTCACAACTGGCGACTTCGCCAGTGGTACATAAGTGATTTCACTACTTGTCATTGGACTATTAGTCACCTCACCACTGGTCAGTGGTACATTGATGACTTCACTACTTTTCACTGGTCCATTGGCCAATCCAATATTGGCCCATTTGTGAATTTATTACTGGCCATTGGCCCATAAGTCGCTTCACCACTGGTCATTGGTCCATAAGTCACTTCACTCCTGGTAATTAGTCCGTGGGTCACTTCACAACTGGCCGTCAGTCTGTGAATCACTTCACTACTGGTCATTGGTCCATAAGTCACTTCATTACTAGTCATTGATCTGCGAGTCATTTCACTACTGGTCATTAGTCCATGAGTCATGTCAGTGTAGGTCATTGGACAATTTATCACTTCACTACTAGACATTGGCCCATAAGTCCCTTTACTGGTCATTGGTCACTTCACTACTGGTCATTGGCACATTGGTCACTTCACGCTCTTCACTACTGATCATTGGTCTATCAATCATGTCCATTGCTCAAAGATGTCATTACTGGCCATCTCCAATGGCTTGTCGGCGACTTCACTAAGAGTAACTAGAGACTTCTGTGGTAATTTACTACCAGACCCATGCGACGGTTAATTTATTCCATGAACCGGACTTGAAGGTATTTTCCTCACTTTTGACAAGGTAACACATGCACTGCATTTTGGTTTCATTTTCTTTTCTTCATTCCTGTCTACCTTATCTGTTAACTCGAGATTTTTCCGTGGGTCTCTCGATGAATCGATAGAGCACTGTGTCAGAGTGTATCCAGATTTCTCTAAACTTGGGTCAGCAGTGTATTCTGTCAATGTAAATAGTAGCAATGGTTTATGCCAAAGCAATTTGTGCAAAGATTATTTATTATTATCAAAGATCAATATATAGAGAAAAGAAAACGCACAACCACTGAAATTATAACAAAGAAGAAAAGAATAAAAATGCAGGTTGAGCAGAGCCTGCAAGGGTGGATTAATAGATATAAAACAACAAAGCTACAGGAACCATTAGTTTTTTTCCGTTCGCCTTATTTCTCTATTCCCCAGGGTGGTGTGCGTTGCACTGCGGTTTTTATTTTGCGCCTGTCGGTCCAGTGCCTCCGACTTCGGTATGCATTTTATGTAAGGGTCTGCTTCCTTCTGCATTTCAAAGCGTTTGCTTCCCCTGGGTAACGGCCGGTGCTGTGATAGGAATTGAACCCAGCATCTTCGGATTGTGAGCCGTGTCACTTAACCACGCTGCCCCCTTGAACCATTAGTATTTAGATGCTTCACCATCTACTAAATGTGAGTGAGCAGCAATGGGTCTGCCTGGAGTGGTGTAATGTTGGCTATGTATAACGCAAGATAATCAAGAAAAAAAGGCTAATTTACAAAGAAAAACAAAGGTAAAGGAAGGAACTGTGGAGTGAGATGGTGAGTTCTTCAATCTGAGAAGACTGCATGCAAAAACAATAGTATAAATTGAAACCATATGTGTACTACTCTTTGCTGATGACCGCGCTCTCAACGCCAATTCAGAGACTGACAATGCAAGGTACTGTTAACCTTTTAGGTGCAGCGGCTTGCAATAACTTGTGGTCTCACCATTTCTACTAGCGAGACTGAAGTGCTGCAGCCAGCAGCCCCAAGAACTGAGCACAATGAGCCATCTATCACTATCAATGGCCAGAAGTTAACGTCCGTGGAACATGTTGTTTAACATGGTAGCACTCTCTCCAGAGCAATCAAAATTGATGAAGTAAACTCAAGAATTGCCAAAGCATGTGTAACATTTGGAAAACTAAAATCCTGAATTTGGGACCTGAGAGGAATAAGCTTATAACCAATTAAAGGTTTATGCAGCAGTCGTCATACCAACTCTTCTATACGCCTGTGACACTTGGACTGTGTACAGTCGACATGCAAAGAAGCTTGATCACTTCCATCTGGGCTGCCTAAGGAAACTGTTGAACATAAATGATAAGATAAGATCACATATGAAGTTCTTTCGCGGGCTGGCATAATAAGCATCCACACAACTCTTGTGCAAATTGCAGTTTAGATCGCAAATCGCCATGTTGTCCACATGACAGATCAACAGCTTGCAAAGAAAATATTCTATGGTGAGCTTGAGTCTGGCAAATAAACGTTACAAGGACCCTCTGAAAGCCTCAATGAAGAACTGTGGCAACTGACCTTGAAAATTGGGAGAACATTGCTGCCTGGCATAGAAAAATCTCTGCTGGCAAGGCCCATATGGAGCAGACAAGAATAAGGGAAGCTGCACGGAAGTAGGGCCACATGAAAGGCAAGAGACCAGTTGCCTTATGCTGAGTTTCTCTGCCCTCAGTTTGGCAGATGCTTTCGGGCTCAGGGTTGTTTTATCAGCCACCTCCAAACCCACTCCAGGGCTGACAGATAACAATGTGATCCTTTCCGGAAACAATGGACAAACAACATACTCTGTGGGAGTCTGGTATTTGATAGCAATGACAGAAAAGGGATGTGAAAAATAAAAACGTGGAACACCATAGCCTAACCTCCTACCAGGGTGCTTCAGTTGGGAGTGGTTAGCTGATTGGTTTCTATATTTGGAGGTAATCGTTAATACCAAATAAACAGCCGTGAACCAGAAACTAGTGCATGGAGATGAAAATGAGGCAGCCCCTCCATCATGCAAAGGCAACAGGCCTAGCTTCTGTTTGTCTAGCCATCCGACTACACCAATAAAGGAAGATAAAAAGGGACCAACCTTAAAGATGACGAACTGGTGTGAATTACGGACCTACAATTTTTGGATATAGAATATTAGAAGTATCAAGGGAAACGAAAGCAAGCTCAAGAAATGAAGAAATCTTAGCTCTCACAGAAATTAAGGACATAGTCAAAGTAGAAGGCTGTATTGTATCCAGGAGTAAAATGGACAATGCAAAAGGATGGAAATATGTCTCTGAACACTTGATGGTACTGGACCTGAAAGAAGAAAGCAAGTTAGCCAACATCACCATTGTTTACTCACTGAATGAGGAAGATTGAGCAGATGCCAAATTCTTCGAGCTGATTAACGGCTGGATGATTGTCATGAGGTAATTATCCAGCAGCATCTGGAATCTGCCAGCAATTCAGCTCAATGCCATGTAATGGTAGCTGTATGTGCAGCTCAATGCCATGTAATGGTAGCTGTGTGTGTGTGTTAGTTGTTGTTTATTGCTATACAAAGAGTTCCCATTTATCTGGCATTGAAGGAAAAATCATTTTTCTAACACCGAGCACTCAAAGAGATGATAATCAATGGTATGTACATAGCTGGCACTTCAGAGTGTGCTGTGGTTGGATTCCGTTCAGGTGCTTGCAAGAAAATGCTGCTCTGATTCTTCCTCATCAGTTAA
The DNA here is from genome assembly GCA_036924085.1 of Ariolimax columbianus. Taxonomy (NCBI): domain Eukaryota; kingdom Metazoa; phylum Mollusca; class Gastropoda; order Stylommatophora; family Arionidae; genus Ariolimax; species Ariolimax columbianus. Next base: position 42,301,528 of record JAVGWX010000009.1, read on the forward strand.
TTTATACAATCATTTGAATTGGGGATTACCACCATATGTCTGTAGATCTCCTTCCCCATGGTCCATCTTTTCAGCTAAATTTCTTTCTATGATTTTCTTATGAGCTGTTTGTAAAGTTGTTGCTGTTCTTGTCTTGATCCCATCTTTGGTTGCCTGCTTTATTCATTGCCAGGTGTGTTTGAGTGCCCAGGGATTCCCTGCATAACTATTTTGATGACATGGGAAGTTATAATGTGGTCAACTTCTAGAGATATTTGGATAAGGTCAGGTCTACAATGACCAGTATGTTCTAATGCTTGAAGGACTGTCATCGAGTGTGTAAAAAATAACAATCTTTTGTGCCTGTGAGGGAAAGGCATAAAAAAACTATCCTCAGATGGTACAAAGTGGTTTCAAGTGCAGTGATTTCAGCTTCAGAAGTTGGAGCAAACCTCCCGGCAAGCATCAGACAGCTCATCAGAAGATCTATCTGGGTATTCTCTATAAACGCCATATCCTGCTTAAATGATGTACATCAATATATACATGTACCCATTTATCAGAATAGGCATCAATAGTTCTTTGAGAGTACTTGGTTCTGAAATTTTGGTTGTATCATCTATTGATTTTGTCTGTAAACATCCAAAATAGCAACCCCATCAAAACAGCATCCACAATTAATAAACCAAATACCAGAATAAGAAAGATATAAATAGTTTGGGTAGATTTTTAACTAGAATTTTTGTCTGGACAGCGGCCGTTAAGACTAGTCTTTTCGTTTTCTAGAAGCTCTCTGGTTAAAACTGAAAACTGCCTTCAAGGCATCTGCAGTAGCATGTGGTGAAGTCAAGAAGAAAATAAAGCCAGTAAATAGGTCACAAATGGCTATTCAAAAAAAAGACAAAGATACAAACTTGAAAACCATTTATTATTGCACTTACATTGTCCCTTGTTAACTAACATTGATATACTTATCCCACAGACTTATCAGTTCAAATAAATCTGCAGCATAGAATTCTTTGCTCTGCTGTCTGTCTTATTTGTACTTCATGTTTAACCTCTCCATCATTTGTGATACATCTCCTGCCAATGTGGAATAATGCCTTAGGCTAAACCATGAGAACACCCTACTGCATTTTGACAGTCTGTCGATCATTACTTGCCTGTCAGCTCGAATTATCTCCCATACACACTGCTTAGATGTTTCTGTTGCAAGCTTAACGGGACGACCAGATCGGGATCATCAGCAATTTGTGAGCATCCTTGAGAACATTTATTGACCCATTTAAGCACCACTTTACTTGAAAAACACTTCTCATTGTAAACAGTGTAAAAAAACAAAAACAAAGTGAAAAATATGGGAAATGGGTATTGTCAGATACCACACCGAGACAGAAACCCGAACGAAACCTACGTTGCAACCAATAGGCCTTCATTTTGTATCTGAGCTGTGCATGTGACACATAGCATCTGCTACCCACAGTAGTTTAATGTTGCTGCCATTTATAAAAATTAACATTTTTCAGCAATCACATATTAGTTTGTGACCTATTTACTGACTTACTCTTCAATATAGAGGACACACGGGTGGGCAAATAAGTCAAAATCATAATTAGGGAAAGAAAAAGGCAGGGATACAATACTTGAAAGCCAAAAATATAGCAGTAAAAAAAAAAAAACAATTGAGTCTGGATCACTGTCCCTTTAGTGGGAGAAACAAGAACTCTGCCATCTATATACCCTTGCCATTGACAGATTAAGACATGGGCTTTGGGGGATGCTTTACAGGGCCCTCCAAAGGTATGCGTTTCTGTAGTTTCATTTCTTAAATTTATTTTGAAGCTATAATTAGATATCTGAAAGTATCTGCAGTCCGGCAGCCTAGAAAATCGTAATCCTGCACAGGCCCTAACAATACATATCATCAGTGGAGCTGCATACTAAATCAGAATGTCTAGAGTATCCCTAGAACTTTTCTATATGTTTTAAAGGGAATATCATGCAGAATGGCCAGTTCCGATATTACTCATACATGCACTTACCCAAGGAGCAGCCAATTTTCAAGTTTATGGTGGGTGGCAGTGAGAGAGGGAGCAGTGCAGCAGCCAGACAAAATTAGTGAAACCAACGACCCTGTTCAAGCTGATCACAAAAGAGATGGCCTATGCCACATCCATTTCCAACAGCCCAGTCTCCTCTAACGCTAGCATGACAGCGTGGGATGCTTCGAGGAGGGCATGAACATTCCAATCATACGCTGGTCACGTTGTGACAAAATTACATGACTGGAATGAGAAACAGGCTGTCTGCAGACTCTTCTAAACCTGAATAATGACGTTAAGTGAAGAACAATGGATTTGCCAGGAAAGTCACCAGTGAATTACTGCCTGCCAAAAACAAAACAATGTAGGACCTCAGCAGAAATGTAACCATTAATGTCAAAAGAAACACGGAATGACACCAACATCAGTGTCAAAGCTGGCACATAACAGAAAACAACACCTTCCCACGACCTCTAAAGACATGTGTATAGAAGATAAAGATGACCAACAGTACATGAAATGAAAATAAGGAGAGGGCATCACTTGTACTATGTTTAGTTCCTGATAAAGATTTTCTGGTAGTAACATTTATGTCCATGTAAAAGTATCCTCTACCACCACTTATATCATTACCCAGAAATGTACCTAATGCCTGGCACTCCATAGTAATCTGATCTGGCACATGATTCCATTTCTTGTAGTGAGGTAGTTGAGACCCCGTTGTCTTCACTCCATGATCCTCTTCAGTGTATCCTGTAAGTGTAACAAGGACAGAAGCTTATTGAACCCCACTTATAAGGATCTATAATGCAGAGGGCCCATTCCCCCAATAGTTTCCAAGAGAGTTCTGTGTGAGATAAGACAAGAATAGCACCACTGCCGCACTCTGGATGTCATAAGAGGCAATTAACCATGTGGTCTAAACCTTCTTCTGTATTCATCCTGAAAAGGATGCCGTGATGTAGTTTACAGCAAGGCTGAAATATCTGCGCCTTTCAACCTGATACATGCAGTCTCAGCTGACTTTTTGAGTATAGGGTTTGCCTTCCCTTTTCTGTTAGCGAGACTTCGTTAGTGCAACCTGTTTTCAGAGATGTCACTTGGATGCGAATAGGGTCTTCATCAATTATGGTTCTCTGAACTTGATGCAAGCAGCCTGCAAACCAAATCTAATGCCTTTGTCCGGTCAATGAAGGCAATATGAAAGGGCAAATTCTGATCGCGTGACTCTTCCTGAAGTTGTAAAATAGACAAAAATCATGATCCATTTTCCAGAACTAAATCTACACTGTGACTCTGGATACACACGCTCAGCCAATTTATGTAGCCATAGTAAGATTACTCTGCCGAAGACTTTACCTACAACACGAAACAGAGAGACACCTCGATAGTTATTATAATCCCTTTTATCATTGTTTTTGTATGTTACAATCTGTGCATCTCTCATAACTTAACGTCTTTATACTGGTTTAGAAGACCCTGCAGAGTCTGTATACAACCAGTTACATTTACATCACCTTGCTCTAAAAGCTATGCGCATCAAATTTATTATTAAATGCATTAACTGTCCCTGGCAATGCATTCCAAGCAGACACCACTCTCTGACTAAAAAAATATTTCCTAATATCTAATCTGGACCTCTCTTTAGTCAGCTTGTAGCTATGCCTTCGTGTTATTGTGGGTAGCTGTTTTTTTTAAAACTTGTTATAGTCTAATTTATCCATTCCTCTGATCATCTTATAAACCTGTATTAAGGTCACCACGAATTCTTCTCTCTTTGAGACACTGTAGGCCGGTTTTTCTGAGTTGTTCCTCATAACTGTAATTCTGGAATCCTACTATCATCTTTGTCGCTCTATTTTGGATTCTTTCCAGCATGTTTATATCCCCTCTATGATAAGGACTCCACACCTGTACACAGTACTCCAATCTAGGTCTAACTAAAGCTTTATACAGATTGACGATCACTTCCTTCCTCCTATGTTTAATATTTCTTTTTATCATACCTAACATTGCATTTGCCTTTTTCACTGTTACCTTAACTTGCTCACTCACCTTTCCTGTATGATCTATTATAACCCCTAGGTCCCTTTCCTTATTTATCTTTCTAATATTGTTTTCTCCCATTCTGTAATTATGTTCCATATTGGATCTACCCATGTGGATGACTGTAAATTTATCTACATTAAACTCCATTTGCCAGCTTACAGACCATTCTCGAATTTTATCTAAATCCGACATCAAAATATCCACTTCCGCTTTAGATGAGACACTACTGCATAGTTTTGTGTCATCAGCAAATTTTGCAATCATGGATCCCATATCAATGTCCAAATAATTTATATATATCAAGAACAAAATTGGTCCCAGAACCGAGCCCTGTGGCACACCACTTTTCACTTCACACCACTCAGAGTACTCCTTATTTATGCCCACCCTCTGCCTTCTTTCCGTTATACCAATTTTCAATACATTTGGTAACTTCCCCACCTATTCCATGTGATTTTAACTTTCGAAATAATTTTTGTTGAGGTACTCTATCAAAGGCCTTTGCAAAGTCTAGATAAATAATGTCCACTGGCTCCCCTTTATCTATGATTTTAGTAACCTCATCCATGAATTCTAATAGATTTGTTAAGCATGATCTCCCTCTAGTAAACCCATGCTGACTATTTCTAATTAGATTAAATTTGTCTAAATGCATTACAATGTTTTCTTTGATTATTGACTCTAACAATTTACAGACTATGCTATTTAAACTCACCGGTCTATAATTTGCTGGATCTGATTTTTTGCCTTTTTTTAATAAAGGGGATCACTCCTGCATCTTTCCAATCCCGTGGAACAATCCCTTTTGTAAGTGATTGAGAACATAATATTGCCAATGGTTTTGCTAGTTGGTCTCTAATTTCATACAGCAATTTTGGATGAATACCATCTTGACCTGGACATTTATTCACTTTCAACCCCTCCAATTTTTTAAAAACCATTTCCTCTGTAATACAGATTGATCTTAATCCCGCTGTATCCATGTCTCTTTGAAAAATATCTATAGGCTCTGGGATCTTGGAGCAGTCCTCTGTTGTGTAGACTGTGCCAAAGTACTGATTGAGCAGATTAGCTGCCTCCCTATTCTCACATTATTTTCCCTGTTCTGTCTATGAGAGGGCCTACTTTGTCTTTCGTTCTTTGTTCATTTCTAATATAAGAGAAGAAGCTTTTACTGTCAGTGTTGATCCTCTGAGTAAGTTTTTTTTCGAAGTCTATTTTTGCTGTTTTATTCGCTTTCTGAAATATTCTGCTTGTCCAAATATTTTACATATGTTTCTTTTGATTTACCTGCCTCTATATATTTTTTCCATGCTTTATTTTTCGCTCTTCTACATTTCACTACAAATCTAGTTATCCACTTTTTACGCTTGGGGTTTACCTCCCTACATGGAACACATTTCATCTTTTAGCGTTTCTAGAACTGTTTTAAAACTCTCCCACTCCTGTTCAACATCTGTTCCTACGACAATATCTTTCCAGATTATGTGGTTCGCTGCCTCTTTCATCCTCTTAGAGTAGTCGTATGTTTTGCGTGTTTATGTTTACTTCTTTCCCTGCAATAAGATCCCAACAGATGATTTGATGGTCACTTGAGCCAAACAGTTCCCCAACGGTAACGTTTTCAATCATATTTTCCTCTGTAGTAAAAACTAGGTCGAGTTAAACACCACCTCCCTTAGTCTTGTCTCCAACTATCCTATCTTTCCTTAACATTGTATATCCCTCTATTTCAAGTTCACTATCTACAATCTCCTCATATGTCCATGATTCTGTTAATCCTATTATATCTGGTTTTTCTTCTTCTACATACAGTTCCAATTCTTCTCTTTTATTTACTATGCTTCTCACATTTGCATAAAAACATTTTAGTTTGTAATGTTGTTGGTTTTCCTCTTTTTGCTTCTGCTTTATCATTTTAGTGAACACTGACCTGTCAACTACAGCGGTTGCAAAAGTGCATCAAATCAGGTGTGATCCTGTTGCGGCTTGGTACTCTGCATTTTGCCTAACAGCATCTGATCAGTATTAATCACCTTCCCCTGACTAACATCATCTGATCAGTATTAATCACCTTCCCCTGACTAACATCATCTGATCAGTATTAATCACCTTCCCCTGACTAACATCATCTGATCAGTATGGATTCACCTTCCGCTGACTAACATCATCTGATCAGTATTAATCACCTTCCCCTGACTAACATTATCTGATCAGTATTAATCACCTTCCCCTGACTAACACCATCTGATCAGTATTAATCACCTTCCCCTGACTAACATTATCTGATCAGTGTGATTCACCTTCCCCTGACTATCATCATCTGATCAGTATGGATTCACCTTCCCCTGACTAACATTATCTGATCAGTATGGATTCACCTTTCCCTGACTAACATTGATCAGAATGATTCACCTTCCCCTGACTAACATTGATCAGTATTATTCAACTTCCCCTGTAACATTAATCAGTATGATTGACCTTCCCCTGTAACATTAATCAGTATGATTCACCTTCCCCTGACTAACATTAATCAGTATGATTCACCTTCCCCTGACTAACATTGATCATTATGATTCACCTTCCCCTGACTAACATTGATCATTATGATTCACCTTCCCCTGACTAACATTATCTTATCTGTATTATTCACCTTCCCCTGACTAACATTGATCAGTTTGATTCACCTTCCCCTGACTAACATTGATCATTATGATTCACCTTCCCCTGACTAACATTATCTTATCTGTATTATTCACCTTCCCCTGACTAACATTGATCAGTATGATTCACCTTCCCCTGACTAACATTGATCAGTTTGATTCACCTTCCCCTGACTAACATTATCTGATCAGTATGATTCCCCTTCCCCTGACTAAATCTGATCAGTATGATTCACCTTCCCCTGACTAACATCTGATCAGTATGATTCACCTTGCCCTGACTAACATCATCTGATCAGTATGATTCACCTTCCCCTAACTAACATTGATCAGTGTGATTCACCTTCCCCTAACTAACATTGATCAGTGTGATTTACCTTCCCCTGACTAACATCAATCAGTATGATTCACCTTCCCCTTCTAACATCGATAGTATGAATCATCTTACCTTGACTAACCTGGTCTGATCAGTATGATTCACCATTACCCCGAATAACAGTCTGATCAGTATGATTCACATTATCTGATCAGTATGTTTTACCTGACCCTGACTAACATTGGTCAGTACGATTCAAATTCCCCTGATTAATATTATCTGATCGGTATATTTTACCTGACTAACATTGATCAGTATGATTCACCTTCCCCTTACTAACATTGGTCAGTATGATTCACCTTCCCCTTACTAACATTGGTCAGTATGATTCAAATTCCCCTGACTAACATTAATTGATCGGTATATTTTACCTGAACCTGATTAACATCGATCAGTATGATTCAGCTTCCCCTGACTAACATCGATCAGTATGATTCAGCTTCCCCTAACATCGATCAGTATGATTCAGCTTCCCCTGACTAACATCGATCAGTATGATTCAGCTTCCCCTGACTAACATCGATCAGTATGAATCAGCTTCCCCTGACTAACATTGATCAGTATGATTCAGCTTCCCCTAACATCGATCAGTATGATTCAGCTTCCCCTAACATCGATCAGTATGATTCAGCTTCCCCTAACATCGATCAGTATGATTCAGCTTCCCCTGACTAACATCAATCAGTATGATTCAGCTTCCCCTAACATCGATCAGTATGAATCAGCTTCCCCTAACATCGATCAGTATGAATCAGCTTCCCCTAACATTGATCAGTATGAATCAGCTTCCCCTAACATTGATCAGTCTGAATCAGCTTCCCCTAACATTGATCAGTATAAATCAGCTTCCCCTAACATTGATCAGTATGAATCACCTAAAAAGGGCTTTGCAAGTAGTAGGATGTTGTCTAGAGAACAAAATGAGTTGTGTCGTAGTTTACAGCTTAACTGTGAAATTTGTACCTTTCGGTCCAACACATTTGACCAGTAGGCATTTTTTTAGTACAGGGTTAGTCATCCTTCAATCCTCTTCTCGGGATCAAGATACTGAGCAGCGCATGAGCTGCAGTGGTCAGCGACCCATAGCTGACTGCTAGCGTCAGGGCCAGCGAACCAGAGCTGCCAAGACCCTTCTACACCTCCACGCGGTGATCCTGGATAACAGGTTGCAGCATTGCATACTGGCTAAGGAGAAGGGATCGAAGAGGGAATGCTAACCCGGTACTAAAAAAATGCTTGCTAAGTCAGATGTGTTGGACCGAAAGGTGCAAATACCGCAGTCAAGCTGTAAACTACGACACAACGCATTCCGTTCTCTGGACTTCATTCTGCTACTTAAACCGTTTCAGGGTTTGGTAGCGGAAGATTGAGAACGAACGAAGAAGAAGAATCCTCTTCTCCTTAGCCAGTCTGCTCTGTTGCAGCCTGTTATCCAGCATCACCGCATGAAGGTGTAGAAGGGTCTTGGCAGCTCTGGTTCGCTGGCCTTGACACTAGCAGTCAGCTTTGGGTCGCTGACCGCTGCTGCTCAGCATCTTGATTCCACAGAAATAACTGATATGTTCCATTACAAATTAGTTTTCACATGTTCATACATAATCAATCTGATTTTACAGCAAACCAATGAATGATTGATGTCGCAGACTGCACTATGTTAAGAGTGTATGACAGGGATCAGACCCAGCTGATGAGTGCTTTGATCCATGTATCCATGATGCGTTATGTTGGGGTTTTGTCTTCTTCTTCTTCAGGGTTCATCCTGAAAAGGACGCTGTGCCATAGTTTACTGTGAGGCTGTGATATCTATGCCTATTAGCCCAACACACACTATAGTTTGGAGTGTAAGAAGACACTATGAACCATTTTAATTATATATTTTATGATAATTTTTTGAAAGTGGTCTGTGAATCACCATGTACATGTCATTTTGACAATAAAAGTTCAGTTAGATAAGAGAGACTTAATAAAAGTTGTTAGATAGACACATAATCTTCTTCTTCTTCTTCGTACGCTGTCAGATGTCAATTTGAATTTGTTCGAAGAAAGCGGCTGTCATCCTGAGGCTGTCGACACTGCCATAGAGCTTGTCTAGTGTTGCCACTGGTGATGGCCACATGTGTTTTCTCTGGTCCTCGTACGTCGGGCAAATTTTGCAGCAGATGTTCAGCGGTCATTTTCCCGGTACCACAAGTGCATTCGTCAGTGCCACCTACCTTCAATTTATTGAATAGATGGTACCACAGTCTGTTGTGGCCTGTGCGGAGTCTGAAGACCACGACCTGCTCTCTTCTGTTCAGCTGGTAGTAGGCATCATTTTTTGTGTAGCCAGTGTGTTCTATTTCCTATTTGGCCATGTATCCAGATAAGCCTTTTGGAGTCTTCATAGGTCACACTAGAATCTGGTTGTGGTAGTAGTGCACCTTCTTTTGACAGTCTGTCTGCCTCCTCGTTGCCTTGGATGTTACAGTGGGATGGAACCCACTGTACCACTACTCTTTTTGGTGCGGACTGCTGGCATAGTTGACAGAGTACTGCTCTGAAATCATTAAGTTCAGTATTTTTCTGGCTTTTTAGTGCTGTAACCACGGCCAGGGCATCTGTAAACAGGACTATCTGGCTTTCATTGCTTTCGCCTGTGAGCATTGCTTCTACTGCAGCCTTCAGTGCCTCTGCCTCCGCTCTGAAATTGCTTGAGAATTTTCCAGTTGCCACTGACAGTATTATTTTTCTACCATTTGTGTTGTGTTTGTTACAGAACTGTCGGTGTATGCATGGGTCCAGTCCATGCTTGGGTAGTTTTCTGTTATGTACCTCAGACTATGTCTCTTCTTTCTTTTTCAGTCTGGCTGTTCTTGTTTCCAATACCTGGTATATTTTCTACCACCTCTGGAATGATACGCTGCTTCCATGTGGGTTTGCGTACAGTAAGGATGGGCTTTGGTGTTATTAGTGTTTATAGGGTCTTCGCTCATTTTTGCTTTGGCTATTTCTGCAAAGTTTCTCCGCTTTAGTTTCCCATTTCCAAATCTATTTAGTCTCTGATGCATTGGTGGATGATCTGTCAGTCTTCTGAGTTTCTCTGCTTGCTGTTGGGCTCTGCAGTCTCTTCTGTCGGTCATGGATTGCAGATTTGTAATCTTTTCAAGTTCTACAATTGGCGTTGACTTCATGCCTCCTGTTATAACTCTCATGGCTTGGTTTTGAAGTTTGCTAATTTTATCAAAGTTCGCCTTTGCTGCTGTTGTCCATGCCGCAATGCCATACTCGAGAACTGGCCTCACTCTTCCAGTGTACAGTTTCTTTAGTATTCTTTCGTCTGCTCCCCAGCTTTTACCAGCAAGTTTCCTCATGATTGCCATTCTTTGTCTGGCTCTCATTCGGTTTCTCTCGATCTGACTTTTCCATGTCATGCGCCGATCAAATGTGACTCCCAAGTAGTTTGGGTTGTCGTTTGGGCGCAGATATTTTCCGTTAAGACTTATTTTGGTGTTCTGTCGTTTATTTGAAAGCGAGAATATCGTACATGTTTTTTCCTCGTTTATTTTGACCAGTCATGAGTTCGTCCACTCCTCCAACGATGTTAGGGCCTGCTGCATCCGATTGTTTGCTATAGTGAGATTTTTTTCAGAGGTCCACATAGCCAGATCGTCTGCAAACATGGAGCTGTGGACTCTTCTTGGTATATTCTCTGTGATGTTTATATAAACCAGGAAAAGTGTGGGTGACAGTACTCCCCCTTGGGGTACTCCTTGCTCCTATGTCACCTTTTTTTCTCATCTGCCCTTGTACTTGAACTCTGGCTGTTCTGTTTTCGAGGTAGTGGCTGATCCATCTGTACATTTTCCCAGATACTTCACTTCTTAAAGTAAAGTAAAGTATCCCATAGCATTACTTCACTTCTTAGCTTGACTTTAAGTCCCTCTTTCCACACCTTGTCAAATGCCTTCTCTAGATCCACCCAAACCGCTACTGTATGCTTTTTCTCTTGGTACGCATCCTCTATTTCCTGGACTATGAGAGTGATCTGGTCCTCAGTGGATCTGTGCTGTCTAAATCCTGCTTGCTGTGGAATTAATGTGTTATTCTTCCAGGTGCCACATCAGGGTGGTGTTAGATAGACACATAATGAAAGTTTTAAATAAGAGACGCTTAATAAAAGTTCAGTTAGATTAGATACACATAATAAAAGTTCAGTTAGATAAGTAGTAAAGTAACCCATAGCATTACTGCCGTAGGGATGTGAGGTGTTAGCGATCTCACATTTCAAAGGCTCGGCTATATGAGGGCGGTAGCCATCTCCTCTCCCTCACTGCTTTTACTTCCTGGACTGAACCCGTACCCATTTAAGGTTGGGTTGACCCGGTAGCCATTGCGGTCTAAAAAAACACTACCGCCTCAACTGGGGAATGAAACCAGGACCACTCAGATGCGAAGCCAGCGCGCTAACCACTGCGCTACGCGGCTCCCTTGTTAGATAAAGAGTCACATAATAAAAGTTCAGTTAGATAAGAGAGACATAATAAAAGATAGATCAAGAGATATTTTAAAAAGTCAAATAACACATACCTGGAACTTTTACTTTGTAGCTCTGCTTCTCTTTGGCCACCAGCTGTGTGCAGTAAATATTTTCCTTTGGCTGTAAAGGTCTTCTTTCCTTGGACTTGAGAACCTGTACTTTTTGTTCCTTTTCATCATTCAACACTCCTGAGTGAGGCAATCTCTTCACTTTTGTATTATGGCAAATGTTTTGTCTATTAGTGCTGTTAAACACCTCTGACACACTGTCTGAAGTATTCTGGAGACTTGAAGTCATCTTTCCTATTTTAGGAGCACACGTTATTCCTTCAATGTCCACATTCTCTATTAATGCATCTTGTCTTTTATATGTCATTCTGGGATCTTTCTTATGAACATGAAGAACTACTTTGTCTTCAACAGTACAAATGAGTGACGTGGCTTTCCTATCTCCCTCCATCAGATCTGGTGTGATGAGAGATGAAGCTTGTTGACTGCGTCCTATCTGTTCTTGGAGCTGCTCAAGTTTATTCATCAGCTCCGTCATGACGGTCAACTGACTTTTCTGATCATCGCTATTGCCAATGAGATTTGCTAAACTTGATGTAGCTAGTGTCAAGTGTGTAGTCGGATGTGTTATCTCAGGATGAGCTAGGAGATTCATATTTCTGTATTGATTTGTTTCATCACACACGATGTTGCCAGACTGGGATGTGATAGAACTACCGAAACAACACTTAGATTCCACTGTAGATGCTGAACTAACTGTGCTGGAAGTATTTTGGTTAGAGGTTGCTAAACTTCGTCTGGAAGAGTCTCTGAAAAACTCTGAAGAAATTGTCTGCTGAGTACAATTATCCTGAACAAATTCAGCTCTTAACCCATGGCATTTCGGCAGGGCATCTGTTGCCCAAATATTTGTTGATTGCTTCATACCACTGGAAGGAAATTCTGAGTTTTTGCTTAGAGCAGAGCTGTGAGCCAGTAGAAAGCCAATAGAGTCACCAGAAGGAACAGTAAGTTCTTCACTAATGGCAACATGAAGGCCTCCTAAGGTTTCAAAACCTGGATTATTCCGACCTATGCCACTTGCTGATTCAAGACCATCACAGTGGGACAGGTGCTGATGTGTTGAAAAAATGTTTTCCTCTTTGAGCTTTGTTACGGACATCTTTCCCGGGGCATCTGTTTCAGCTGACTTTCTTGTAGATGTTCCTCCTGACGCAATTAGCAAGTCCACTTTGGACTCATTATATGGCTCACCCTTCAGACCTTCCATCAGATGCATCCTATGACTGAGCCCTGATTCTCTATCCTCTAATGCAGGGGGCATATGTGAACCTACTGCACTGACTGAGAAATTGTCCTGGATTTTTGTGATACTAGAAATCAGAGATGATGCTCCACCATCTGATTCAAGTGACATATCTGAAACTGGTGGGCTGACTGATGTGTCCTGAATTTTTATGATGCTGGGAATTGGAGATGATTTTGATGTATTTGAGAGTGAAGAGCCTCCGCTGTCACATCTATTTTGGAGATAAAATAAGTAGCAAATGAATAAGTCAAGTTAAAAATGCCAAACTTTAACAGGAATCTGAGTTTAAATACCAGCAAAGCATTTTTTATGAAGGATGGAAGACTAGAGAAAGAAATTGAAATTTGATGTCAGAAAGCCACTGAACTAACTTTTCCAATGTACTACTTAAAACACCCAAACATTGGCTTGGAGACTAAAGACGGGTAACTAACAGTAAATCTTTACCAACTCTCTGATACCAGCTTTGCACTTGGTCACACCAAAGCACATGTAAATTAAGTGTCAGAAAAGTCACCAGAATTGGAAATGAGAAAATTAAATAAAAGTCACCAATTTAACAAGATATATGATGACGAAGTAAAAGTTAAGTCACTAATGTCATCGGAATTGGAAATGATAAAATAAAAGTCACCAATGTCACCAGAATGGAAAATCATTAAATAGAAGTCACCAGAATGTGAAATAGTGAATTAAATCAGTCACCAATGTCACCAGTAGGAGCCCACTGGATCAATAACCAACCAATCACCCTGGAATTATATCATCAGTTCAGCGCTGGATCAATAACCAACCAATCACCCTGGAATTATATCATCAGTTCAGCACCGGATCAATAACCAACCAATCACCCTGGAATTATATCATCAGTTCAGCGCTGGATCAATAACCAACCAATCACCCTGGAATTATATCATCAGTTCAGCACCGGATCAATAACCAACCAATCACCCTGGAATTATATCATTAGTTCAGCGCTGGATCAATAACCAACCAATCACCCTGGAATTATATCATCAGTTCATCACTGGATCAATTACCAACCAATCACCCTGGAATTATATCATCAGTTCAGCGCTGGATCAATAACCAACCAATCACCCTGGAATTATATCATTAGTTCAGCGCTGGATCAATAACCAACCAATCACCCTGGAATTATATCATTAGTTCAGCGCTGGATCAATAACCAACCAATCACCCTGGAATTATATCATCAGTTCATCACTGGATCAATTACCAACCAATCACCCTGGAATTATATCATCAGTTCAGCGCTGGATCAATAACCAACTAATCACCCCGGAATTATATCATCAGTTCAGCGCTGGATCAATAACCAACCAATCACCCTGGAATTATATCATCAGTTCAGCGCTGGATCAATAACCAACCAATCACCCTGGAATTATATCATCAGTTCAGCGCTGGATCAATAACCAACCAATCACCCTGGAATTATATCATCAGTTCAGCGCTGGATCAATAACCAACTAATCACCCTGGAATTATATCATCAGTTCAGGTGAAATTCCAGAAATGTCAAGCAATAAACGGCCTCAGACAACCATATAAACAAATTCTTTTTTTTTCCCTAACAAGCCCCTATTGTGATGGAAAAGTGGTGGCAAGAAAGCAGGTGTGGATAAGATTGAAAATGCAGCCATAAACCTGAATACAGGCAGCTCATGGCCCATGCCATTTTTTCCACTATAACTTGAACAAGCAACTGATTTTGGTAACCTCCCTGAGCAGCCAGACCTCTTTAGGATCACTATTCCCACCACATATGAAGAAAACCAAATCTGTTTAGAATCAACACTTTCAGCAAATGGCCAGTCATGCTTGGAGGTAAGACACTGGTAGAGGTGAACCCTTCACATGTCTGGCAGCACCATTGATACTTCAGGGTGCACAGAGGCAGATGTAACTAAACTTTACATAACATCTTTATACTGGTTTAGAAGACTCTGCAGAGTCTGTATACAACCAGTTTACTTTACATTTCATTGCTCTAAAAGCTATGCGCATTCAATCTATTCTTAAATGCATTAATTTGCCTCCACTACTTTCTGTGGCAATGCATTCCAAACATTCACCATTCTATGACTAACAAAATATTTCCTAATATCTAATCTGGACCTTTCTTTAGTTAATTTGTAGATATGCCCTCTTGTAACTTAGGTAAGGGCTAGAATTGGAAATGCAAAGGACAACATCTCTGCTACTGAATAATATGTGGAAATTCAGGGAAATAAAGACTAATACCAAGTTAAGATACCCAATGTTAAGTCAATGCAATACAGAGGAAACTCAAGTCAATCGTCAATAAATATAATTAAATGTCTACGGATGATGAGTATGTTATAGTGTTGCTGTCTGGTATGTGGGAAATGGCATGTATGAAGCAGGTGAGTTATAACTTATAAATTGGCCCTGAAAAGGCTAACATTTGAGACATTGGTAGCATATTTTAGCACAGGGTAGAGAGAGATCAAGGGCAGTTATACTTATAACGGCCACAAAAAGACTTAACATTTGAAACATTGGTGGCAGATTATAGCACAGGGTAGAGTGAGATCAAGGGGAGTTATAACTTATAATGGCCACAACAATTTTGAAACATTGGTAGCAGATTTTAGCACAGGGGAGAGAGTTCAGAGCTCCCACATGTCATGCATTCTTTAACAAAGCTGGTCTTGATTTATCTCTGTCCAATAATCAGGACAGGGGAAGGGGAGATGGTCGGTTTTACTTCAGTAGGTTTGTGCAATAGTGTTAAAGATTTAACAGAATAAGATGGGTGTTCAAAATGGTGGTGGCAAGTCCCTATGAGGGATCGGGCAAGAGTTAACGTATCGCCAATATTGTTGCATCTAGTTGTCATGTAAAGAAGTTGGTAGTGGTGTTTTGAGTCCGCCCATTCCATTATGTCTAGTCATTATGGAAAGTTGGTAGGGGACTCTGAGCTACGTGTGATTTGGTGACATGATGTCACAGTGAGATTGAAAGGGAGACAATATAGCCAGGGAAATTGGTAGTGGCTCCAGAAAGGAGGAACTTGACTGATTGACAGTCAGTCCAGACCTAGCAGTGGCACGAGCTACTGGCTGGTGAACGGAGTGGGGACAGAAGTTCCTCATGACCAGCAGCCATGTTAGATAGGGATAAGCATAGAATCCAAAAAAAGGCAGAAAAACACAAAGCCGAACAGGCAGAGCTAGCTTGGAGGTTTACCCACTTTGAGTTCCATAGGCATTGCACTTTATTGCCCAATGGAAGGGACAATGAAACCGACAATGAAACCGAACCCACAGCGACCAAGAGAAAACTGATTCTGAAATGTGCCACATACGACCTATCTTCTCTTCCGCATTAATGACATTTAAAGTTTCATAATCAAATATATTTTAAACATGAATATTTCATGTCATTGATAGTTTAATTTATGTGTCTTAAGTCACAATTTTAGCTAAATTCGCTTAATTCCAATTTATTTATTTTTTTTTTTTTAAATTTAAAAAAACTATTTGCCATACAGAGTTGTGGCATTTGCCCCAAACTGAAAGAGACATATTGGAAAATGATCTAGGGATCAAAAAGGGCTAACCTTTCTGTTTCCACTTGCTTTCGATCAAAAGACCTTCTGAAGTGATAGTTTGAAAATCTGTGACCAGGATGTTTCTTATGGAAATGGTCATAAATGATTCTCTTCTTGTAGGATTTCTTAAAGGAGGCATTTGTGTGGCACTTCAGTAGCTCCCTCAGACTTCTTAAATAGAATCAAACAATACAACAAAGTTTTAGCATTAGAACAAAATAACATAATGGTTGAGGCAACAACTAAAGAGAAAAGCAGTACTATATCAGAACAATAAGAGATAAGGACAACGGTAGCATTGACAACAGTAACAGACAAGGCAACAATAACAGACAAAACAGTAACAGACAAAACAACAGTAACACAAAACAACAGTAACAGACAAAACAACAGTAACAGACAGGACAACAGTAACAGACAAGGCAACAGTAACAGACAGGACAACAGTAACAGACAAGACAACAGTAACAGACAAGGCAACAGTAACAGACAGGACAACAGTAACAGACAAGACAACAGTAACAGACAAGGCAACAGTAACAGACAGGACAACAGTAACAGACAAGACAACAGTAACAGACAAGACAACAGTAACAGACAAGGCAACAGTAACAGACAAGGCAACAGTAACAGACAAAACAGTAACAGACAAAACAACAGTAACACAAAACAACAGTAACAGACAAAACAACAGTAACAGACAAAACAACAGTAACACAAAACAACAGTAACAGACAAAACAACAGTAACAGACAGGACAACAGTAACAGACAAAACAACAGTAACAGACAGGACAACAGTAACAGACAAAACAACAGTAACAGACAAGACAACAGTAACAGACAAGGCAACAGTAACAGACAAGACAACAGTAACAGACAAGGCAACAGTAACAGACAAAACAACAGTAACAGACAAGACAACAGTAACAGACAAAACAACAGTAACAGACAGGACAACAGTAACAGACAAAACAACAGTAACAGACAAGACAACAGTAACAGACAAAACAACAGTAACAGACAAGACAACAGTAACAGACAAGACAACAGTAACAGACAAGGCAACAGTAACAGACAAAACAACAGTAACAGACAAGGCAACAGTAACAGACAAGACAACAGTAACAGACAAGGCAACAGTAACAGACAAGGCAACAGTAACAGACAAGGCAACAGTAACAGACAAGGCAACAGTAACAGACAAGGCAACAGTAACAGACAAGACAACAGTAACAGACAAGGCAACAGTAACAGACAAGGCAACAGTAACAGACAAGACAACAGTAACAGACAAGGCAACAGTAACAGACAAGACAACAGTAACAGACAAGGCAACAGTAACAGACAAGGCAACAGTAACAGACAAGGCAATAATAACAGACAAGACAACAGTAACAGACAAGACAACAGTAACAGACAAGACAACAGTAACAGACAAAACAACAGTAACAGACAAGGCAACAGTAACAGACAAAACAACAGTAACAGACAAGACAACAGTAACAGACAAGGCAACAGTAACAGACAAGGCAACAGTAACAGACAAGACAACAGTAACAGACAAGGCAACAGTAACAGACAAGGCAACAGTAACAGACAAGACAACAGTAACAGACAAGGCAACAGTAACAGACAAGGCAACAGTAACAGACAAGACAACAGTAACAGACAAGGCAACAGTAACAGACAAGGCAACAGTAACAGACAAGGCAACAGTAACAGACAAGGCAACAGTAACAGACAAGACAACAGTAACAGACAAGGCAACAGTAACAGACAAGGCAACAGTAACAGACAAGGCAATAATAACAGACAAGACAACAGTAAGAGACAAAAGACAGCAGTCAGAGACAAAAGACAGCAGTCAGAGACAATTCAATAGCAACAGACAAAGACAACAGTAAGAGACAAAGACAACAGTAAGAGACAAGGACAACAGTAAGAGACAAGGACAACAGTAACAGACAAAGACAACAGTAACAGACAAAGACAAGATACAAAAACAACAGTAACATACAAAGACAACAGTAACAGATAAAGACAACAGTAGCAGACAAAACAGTAACATACAAAGACAACAGTAGCAGACAAAGCAGTAACTTACAAAGACAACAGTAACAGATAAAACAGTAGCATACAAAGACAGCAGTAACATACAAGAACAGTAACAGACAAATGCAACAGTAACAGATAAATACAATAGTAACAGACAAATACAACAAACAAATACAGCAGTAACATACAAAGATAACAGTAACAGACATATACAACATTGACAAACAAAGACAACAGTAACAGACAAGGACAACAGTAACAGACAAGGACAACGGTAACAGACAAAGACACAGTAAGAGACAAATACAACAGCAAGAGACAAAAACAACAGTAAGAGACAAAAACAACAGGCAAAGACAAAAGTAACAGACAAAGACAAAAGTAACAGACAAAGACAACAGTAACAGACAAAGACAACAGTAACAGACAAAGACAACAGTAAATGACAAAGACAACAGTAACAAAGACAAGTGACAGACAAAAGTAACAAACAAAGATAACTGTAAGAGACAAGACAACAGTAACAGACAAAGACAGCAGTAACAGACAAAGACAGTAGTAACAGACAAAGACAGTAGTAACAGACAAAGACAACAGTGACATACAAAAGACAACAGTGACATACAAAAGACAACAGTAACAGACAAAGACAACAGTAACATACAGAAACAACAGTAACATACAGAAACAACAGTAACAGATAAAGACAACGGTTGCAGACAAAGACAACAGTAACAAACAAAGACACAAACAACAGTAACAAACAAAGACACAGACAACAGTAACAAAGACAAACTGTACAAACTGTATGTCTGGTTTGTTAGCACTTTGTCCAGACATAATTATGCCTTCCTAAAGATGTCTGCCATCTAATCAGTACTTTATAATGTGCTGTTGAGATCAATGTTTTTTTCACTTCTTGCAAGATCATTTGCAATGCAAATCGAAAGGGAATAACAGATCCACTTTACCACAGAGCCATCATCACCATATGCAGGGCATGCAGCAATGAGATGAACAACTGATAAGTGATAACACTCTGTAGGATGATGATGTATTTCATCAATGCCCGACATTACTTTCAGGGCATAAGCCATTGGCAACCTTCCTCCAGTAAATTGAATCTCGAGCTGCCCTTTCTGCCTCTCCAGTTGAGGTCCAGGGTACAAAGTTAATTTTCAGTCTCTCCTCCGGGTGTTTCTTGGTTTATCTCTCCTCCTCTTCCACTGTGGATTCCATGTTGGGGCCAGTCTGGCCACGTTTGATAGTGACTTCCATAGCGTGTGTCCTTTCCAACTCTAAAACCTGCGTTTGATCTGCTATTGTTGGTCATCGACTGATGGATGTGTGTTGCATGGTGAAATACCAGAACACAGCTTTTCAGCTATTATTAGGGGAAAAGTCAAGGAGAGTAAGGCATACAGAACTTCATGGAGAAACTGGTCAGCGTTATTGAGACACTGAAAAAGACAGCATAATTTATTGAAGAATTCAGCCGCAGTCTAAATAAGCAATGATCAAAAAGAATAGGAAAAAAGTGATGGTTGTTGATCACATCGTCAGTCATTGAGCAAGGATCTAAGAAGAAATGTCGCAGTGCGCAGTCATTGACACTGATGGTTGGGTGAACATTGCTGCTGATCACTCTGCCTGGCGTAGTGGGGTCTCCTTTGGCATGGAAACGAGCGACACAAAAGGCAAGAGAAGAGTTGTCTCCTGCTGACGGTCAGACAGTGCTTCTCTGCCCTCGGTGTGGTAGGCACTTTCGTGCTCGGATTGGTTTGGTCGGCCATTTGCAGCCCCACTCTGGGATTGACAGATGACAATGTGGTCCTCTTTGGAAATGATGGACAAACAACAAGAAGAAATGATACTAACTTATGGGCCAGATCAAAGGTTTGTCTTCTCTGTGTGGGTTCTGGCCGACAGTATGGGTGAGCTCTCCTACTTCTTCTGTCCTCTGCCATTTCTTCAAAGCCTCTAGATTGGTACGAATGACTACTCGACTCCCAAGCCTCATGGAAACAAATACAAAAAACAAAAACAATACAACGTACTGAAAGAAAAGAATATATCAATGTTTTTACTGATTCAATTCTTAGTTTTTTTTTTACAACAGGGCAATTGAGAAAATAAATTAAATAACTTTAAATAACTTTTCAACAAGAAGTTCTAAATCGGGTTTCGTCTTGAAAATGACGTGTCGTATTTGTTGAAAACCTATGCTGCACAGGGAGTTGAAGGGTTTTGATTGATTGACATGTAAGATAAATATCTTTGTGGTACTTGTCTAATTTAAGTTAAGGATTTTAAACATTATTTAAAAGACAGAAGAGCTAGAGTGCAAGACAGTTTTCTTCTTGAACACTTTCTCATCTTTTTAAGAAAAATGTAAAATAAAACATGCCACAAAAGGTTCACAACTCCTATGCGAATAACCTTGTCCTAAAGACCACTGAGACCATCGCATTACTACGAGAGCATGAATTCTAGACTCAATGATGACTCCTGAAGTTTGGTCCAAACATTGTCTTTTAAAGATTAATGAACAACAAAAAACATCACACATTATAATTACCATCTTCAATAGGCCTAAACATTCAAAACTCCTAATTAATAAGATAAGAAAAAATAAAGTGAAAAAAAAAAAAAATAGGTATGGTCAGATGCTGCATCGAAACGAAAATACGTTTCAATCAATAGGTCTTCATCATGGACAACGAACAATAACAATGATGAACTAGCGAATCATAGAAGTGAAGAATGCATAGATGAGGGAATGTCAACATATAAGGAAGGTTAAAATAGGGTACTTAACTGAGAGAACATCACATCACTCCTCCTCCTCAGGATTCCGAGTGACAGATTAAAATGAGATGAAGTGTCCAGGAGAGCGTTAGAAGTAGGAAACAGCCTGATAAGCCAGTGGCGGCCAAATACGGAAAAGACCAAATGGCGATGTAGGTCGAGGGAAAAGAGGATGGCAGATGGATGGAGGCTGGTATTAATCAATGGGCAAACCGTAAGGGAAGAGGAATTGCCAGCTTCCCTTTTAGTCGCCATAGACGGTCTCACGATTTGGGACACCTCGAATAGCAAAACATCAATGATGACAAAAGTAGCAGACATCCCGGATGGTGTGCTGAAAAGGATGTCCTAAAGAAACTATATACAGGCAATCTAACACCTGTCATGGAGTATGACATTGTAACAGCCAAAACTAACTTAAAACCAAACAGTATTCATCATAATAGGACCGAATTTACAACACAAAAATCATGTACCAAGCTGCCTTTAATTATATCGTAGATGCTGCTTTGTCTAAAAAGCTAGCAGATGGGCAGGGCATGTGGTGCATATGCCAGACAACAAATGGTGATGAAAGATGTCTTGGTGGCCCTCCAACTTTGAGCATGCACATGGACGTTCACCAATGAGATGGAGAAATGGTTTGAGCGAAACCCTTGGTCCAACCTGGTACTCCAGGGCAAAAGACCGTATTGAGTTTAAACAACATATGGCTATCTGGCATCAGGTAATTCCTTTGCCTGATTGAATACTAGGATTACAGATGCAGACAAGATGGCTAAATATCACACCAATAAGTTATTTAAAATATCACAGAACTGCTGCAAATGGAGGACAGATTTTAGAACAGAGTCCTTCAGCAGACTGGAAAATTTAAGACTTTTGTGAACAAGTCATGTACCAGAGACTTAGCAGCTCAGACTAAAGAAATGATTAACCACTTGCAAATACAATTATGGAAAAACCAATATTATTAACTGCAATTAAAATGCTTTCCAGAGTAAAAATACAAAATTCCAGGCATTCAGTATAAAAAGACACTGCCAGATAATTTTTTAAACATTAGCCTCACTCAAACTGTATCAAAAAGAAATTACAATAAAAAAGACTGGAAACATATACACTTTTGGCTCAAATGAGAACGCTGTTTTAAAAAAAAAAGGGTATTTTATATAAATATATCCATTCAACAGCACTTGCCATTGGGCATTACTGCCAACGACTTCTACACAGAAACAATGGCCCTGCAAGTGCACAGACAGAGAAGCATGCAGTTATCTTTACTGATGCCTGCTTGATGATGACACTGAAAAGTCAAAAGTACATTGGACTGAAAGACTTGTCTTGAATACAAAGAAATATGCAGTGTGAAGGAGGCTGAGTGGTCCAGTGAAGTATCTGTTTCACAATCCCAACGCACCCGGTTTGAATCACGCTCAAACTAACAATGAGCGAAATGGAAGAGGCCATGAGAACATTAAAGAAAAGGAAATCTCCCGGAAAAGACGGGATAACAAACGAAATGCTGATGGGGCTGGGCCAAACAGCAAAGAGGAAACTGCTATCAGTCCTGAACCAAAGCTGGAAAAGGGGTATTGTACCCCAGGCATGGAAAGACACAGTACTTGTACCAGTACCAAAGAAAGGAAAAGACAAAATGGATACAGGCCTATCAGCCTACTGAGCTGTGTCGGCAAACTGTTGCAACGTATGATAAACACCAGACTGATCAGGCATGGAAGAAAAACAGATACTAATTCCACAGCAAGCAGGCTTTAGACAGCACAGATCCACTGAGGACCAGGTCATCCTCATAGCCCAGGAAATAGAAGATGCCTACCAGGAGCAAAAGCATACAGTAGCGGTTTGGGTGGACCTGGAAAAGGCATTTGACAAAGTCTGGAAAGATGGACTTAGAGTCAAGCTACGAAGAAGTGAAGTTCGTGGGAAAATGTACAAGTGGATCAACCACTACCTCAAAAACAGAACGGCCAGAGTCCAAGTACAAGGGCAGATGAGCAAAAAGGTGACACTTGAGCGGGAGTACCCCAAGGGGGAGTACTGTCACCCACACTCTTCCTGGTGTATATAAATGACATTACAGAGAATATACCAAGAAGAGTTCATAGCTCAATGTTTGAAGACGACCTGGCTATGTGGACCTCTGATAAGAATCTCACCATAGCAAGAAATCGGATGCAGCAGGCCCTAACATCGCTGGAAGAGTGGGCGAACTCATGGCTGGTCAAAATAAACGAGGACAAAACCACATGTACAATATTTTCGCTATCAATCAAACCTCAAAACACCAAATTAAGTCTAAACGGCAAATACCTTCAGCCAAACGACAACCCAGACTATCTGGGAGTCACATTTGATCGGCGCATGACATGGAAAAGTCAGATCGAGAGAAACCGAATGAGAGCCAGAGAAAGAATGGCAATCATGAGGAAACTTGCTGGCAAAAGCTGGGGAGCAGAAGAAAGTATACTAAAGAAACTGTACACTGGAAGAGTGAGACCAGTTCTCGAGTATGGCATTGCGGCATGGACAACAGCAGCAAAGGCGAACTTCGATAAAGTTAGCAAACTCCAAAACCAAGCCATGAGAGTTATAACAGGAGGCATGAAGTCAACGCCAATTGTAGAACTTGAAAAGATTACAAAACTGCAATCCATGGCCGACAGAAGAGACTTCCAAAAGAGCATAATTCAGTTGATACCAGCTCACTGTTGCATCCCAAGAAACAAGAAGACATAAAAGGCTTGGAGGGACTTTACCACAAAACAATGTGTGGGCTATATATTATTTTGTCTTTAATTTAATATAGGAGGAAAATCACTCAGAGACCTCATCTTTGTAGAAAATAGTGATTGGTCCAAAGGATCTGTGCACCCATGGCAGGTGAACACTTGTTGCAAACCTCCCCAATGTCCAATGATGAAAGGAGAGGCAAGTGGTCATAACTATTTCCTTGCATGATAAGCTGTATGGCATTGTCAAGCTTTGGGCTGACTGTTGCTTTGGTTAATGTCAGTGTGGATGTGTTTGGTATTGCCGTAGGTCGGAATTGTAGTTTCTGCAAGTGCTGATTGTGGGGAGAGATAGAGAGAGAGAAAGAGGACTGGGTTACTTTGTTCTACATTTCTTTTTTGTGTCCTAGATCTTCTCATAGGAATTATAAATGGATGGACACAGACATATGTTCTCTGCATTGTTTTTTTCTTTGGCAAGTCTGTTGTTTTCCTAAATAATGATCTACGATTGATATTTATTCTAGATTTAATCAAATGAGGTTCGGACAAGAAAACACATTTGGGTGCCTAAGACAAATATGAATGACATCAAGTCGACATTCAACAACAATATTTTGACAAATATATGCAATGTCAGTTAGTAGTTATTCAACATATTGCATATTCCATTTGCATTGTTAACTTTTAAATCGTTAAAATATAAACATGTATTGCATTTGATTTCTTCTTTCACTTCTCTTATCAATCAAAGTCCTTCAACTCCCTGCGGGGTATGTCAACAAATGCTAATCATGTCTTCCTGTCATGCGCCATCTTTTCCAGCTCTGCCCACATCTTTCTTTCTGTTTTTGTTTGTCTCGACTTCTTTTCTTCATGAGTGTTTTGGTCTGCCACTGCTTTTCTTCCCAGAAGATTCTAGATCATTGACCATTTTATAATTCTATCAGCTGTTTTTTGTAATTTGTGTCCTATCCATCATCATCTCTTTATGTCTAGCCCGACTGGCATCTGTCCATTTCTTTCCCAGTTCTATATTAGCGACTTTATAATACCATTGTATTCCCTCTATTTGGGGCAGGAAACCAATAAAGAAAGTTTGAACCATTTCAGTTGTACTTCTCATTGCTCAGCATATTATAGAGCCATACACTAGGTTAGAATTTACACAGGAGATGGAAGATCTGTACTTTTGTGGTGGACTAAAGCAATAATAGCTCCACTCACCTTTTGTATTCTTTATTTTACATCTCTATTAGTACCTCCAACCTAGTCTAATATTATTTATTCTTCCTCTTGAAGTATGTCTTATAGTACAATCTAAATGTCGCTATGGTAGCGAAACCTGGTCTCTAACCAAAGCAGCAGAGAACCAACTGAGACCAGCACACGCATCTCTTGAAAGACGCCTCGTGGGCAAACTCCCAGACAACACCGGCAGAGCAAACTGCACAATAGCGATATCCAGAGAATGCCACACATCAAGGATGTCCTACAGTACATTAACCATTCGAAACACCGTCAACCATTTGAAACACCGCTGGGCTGGTCAAATATCCAGAAGACAAGATGAACGATGGAGTATCTGGGGCTAGTCTCTCGGTGGCTCGATTGGCTCGCATCCAGTGTTCGTACAGCGATCTCAGTCCCGCCAGGCGGAGTGAGAGCGCAGCTTGCCTACCAAGTTCGCCCGCATCTCCCCGGTTGTCGATCGGGACCAAGTTGGTGGCATCATACCGCTGGTAGAGGTGTGTTACTGTAGTCCGTATCGAGAAGCTTTGTCAGTCCGTGAGGTTTGTCAAAGGCTAGCGCGTATAGCCAATCTGGACAGTTCGTCTCGCTAGAGGAGCTTGGGACCGGCAAATGGAAAGCAGGAATCGTGTCTAAAGGCTCTGTCCTCGCCCGACCAACCGATCGGAGAAGGGCAGGCAAAAATTGTCTCCAGTTCAAGTGAAAATCATCGCCGCGGCCGTTGGGATTCTACACAGAGCGCTGCCATCCCTCCCCGAGCGAGCCCGGTCGGTCAGTTGGTGTGTGTACGGCCCCCTGCCAGGCGGTCCTAAGTCGACGGAGTGAGGTACGGAACAACTGTCCATCCATCAGTTGGTCCGCGCGGCCGTCCTAGAGAGGCTTTTTACACATCCATCCATCGCCGACTGGTGTGTGTGGTTCGTCCGTCTCCGACAGATATCTGGTTGATCCTGCCAGTAGTCATATGCTTGTCTCACAGATTAAGCCATGCATGTCTAAGTTCACACTGTCTCACGGTGAAACCACGAATGGCTCGTTGAATCAGTCGAGGTTCCTTAGATGACATGATCCTACTTGGATAACTGTGGCAATTCTAGAGCTAATTCATGCTTACCAAGCTCCGACCCTCGCGGAACGAGCGCTTTTATTAGTTCAAAACCAATCGTCGTTTCCCCTCGCGGGATTGCGGCGTCCCCACTGGTGACTCTGGATAACTTTGTGCTGATCGCATGGCCTCATGTGCCGGAGACGCATCTTTCAAATGTCTGCCCTATCAAATGCCGATGGTACGTGATATGTCTACCATTTTTGTAACGGGAAACGGGGAATCAGGGTGCGATTCCGGATAGGGAGCATGACAAATGGCTACCACATCCAAGGAAGGCAGCAGGCGCGCAACTTACCCACTCCCGGCACGGGGAGGTAGTGACGAAAAATAATACGGGACTCTTTCGAGGCCCCGTAATTGGAATGAGTACACTTTAAACCCTTTAACAAGGATCTATTGGAGGGCAAGTCTGATGCCAGCAGCCGCGGTAATTCCAGCTCCAATAGCGTATATTACAGTCGTTGCAGTTATAAAGCTCGCAGTTGGATATCAGGCGCCGGCGGGCGGTCCGGCTCTTGCCAGTTCACTGCCTGTTGTCTCCTGCCCTACCGTCTGCCAGCTCTCTCCCGCGGGTGCTCTTCGCTGAGCGCCCCGGGTAGCCGGCGCGTTTACTTTGAAAAAATTAGAGTGTTCAAAGCAAGCCTCAGCTGCCTGAATAATGGTGCATGGAATAATGGAATAGGACCTCGGTTCTATTTTGTTGGATTTTGGAACTGGAGGTAATGATTAACCTTAAGCACGCCCTTGTCCGATCCCTTTGAACCAGCTCGGCCTGCAAAAACGGTGTCCGGAAAAAAAATTTTTTTTTTTTGAACGGAGTCACTCCTGACATCCATTTTTTACTGCTGACTACGCCCTCCATATATACACGATATTTTGCCGGTTAAAGTATCGTGTGTTCGATTACAAATGGCTTTTGAACAGTTTTAATTTTGTATACGCCGTTTGGAGCAAGCCAACTTTTTGCGAAAGGGGAAGTAGGTTGTTGAAAGATTTTTATCGCGTAGATCTGTTTATTTTGTTTGTTTAAATGAAAGAACTACGTTTGAATTGAAACTAACAGTTGTGGCGATATTGTAAACACAGTATCGATACGTTGTTGTGGTTTCCATGGTTTTCTATCGAAGCGACTAGGCCTAGTGGTTGAGTCCAAATTTTTCCCGAGATTTTCATAAATTTTCAACTTCATCTTTTTAAATCTCAAAAACTAACAAACATACAACAAAAACAATAACACCCACATGTTCGTTATGCTATTGTGTATCTACACGCCAGAAAATTATATTTATTGACAAACAAACATAAAAGTTACAAAATTTTGAAAGACGACTACCACAGCGACTAATTAAGAAAATTAATTAGGTCAAATTTTTTTCAAAAATAATGTGGAGTGCGTAAGGTTAACATGGACAAACGGGGGGCATTCGTATTGCTACTGCGAAAGCATTTGTCAAGAATGTTTTCATTAATCAAGAACGAAAGTCAGAGGCGCGAAGACGATCAGATACCGTCGTAGTTATGACCATAAACGATGCCGACTAGCGATCCGCAGGAGTTGCTTCGATGACTCTGCGGGCAGCTTCCGGGAAACCAAAGTGTTTAGGTTCCGGGGGAAGTATGGTTGCAAAGCTGAAACTTAAAGGAATTGACGGAAGGGCACCACCAGGAGTGGAGCCTGCGGCTTAATTTAACTCAACACGCTAACACTGAAATGATTGACAGGCCAAGAGCACTTTCATTGGGTCTAATAGGGAACGTGTGCTGGAATTAGACCCTTGGAAGACAGGTCAGTTTTACCCTACTAATGGCAGGGCGTTGCTACGGTAATCCTGCTCAATCAGAGAAATCGCAGGTTTTAGACATTTGGTCATTGACTGACTAATAGCTCTCTCTTGATTCGTTGGGTCTAATAGGGAACGGGTGCTGCTATTAGACCCTCAGAAGACAGGTCAGTTTTACCCTACTAATGATAGGGTGTTGCTATGGTAATCCTGCTCAATTCGAGAGGAATCGCAGGTCTCAGACACTTGGTCCATGTGCTTGGCTGATTAGCCAATGGTGCAAGGCTACCATCTGAGAGATTACGGCCGAATGCCTCTAAGCCGGAATCCCGCCCTGAATCACAGCACCACTGCGACGGGAGGCAACGATATGGTTGGGACCTGGGGCTCGCGGCTCAGCCCGATCCGGTCGAGCCGCAGAAAGAGATCTCTGCCGTCCCGCCGATCAAAGCGGGCGGGGAGCTGCTCGATATTCCCCCCACATAGCGTTGAGGTGTGAAACCACTAGTAGAAGACTTAGTTCTCGGTCGGGGTGTCGTAAGCAGTAGAGCAGCCACCTCACTGCGAACTGTTGAGACTCAACCCTTGATCATGAGATATGTCCGCACACCAGGCGAACAACATCTCCGTGCCATGACCAGGCTTGTCCCCTGGTTAAATGCACTCCTGCCTCGCTCTTTACCTCTGTCTGCTATCAGTCATCCCAATGGAAGCAGAAGAGATGCAGGCCAGCGGACATTGCACCTCTGCCCTATTGTGACAACCTCCCAGGTGGCAGGGAATGCTAGGCGTACCATCACTGCAGAGAAGCCGAGAAAATATAGGGAGCAAGAAGATACCCCACTCACATGCATATGCTACGTTTCTGGCAGGACGTGACAATCCTGGGACACAGACACACTGGACTGCCTTTCTTCCGGGATACTTGAAAAACTAGTACATACAGTTTATCATATCATATCATATATCATCGCCACACCCTATAGACACGAGTGGTGAAGACTCGATTGTCCTGCAAGACAACTTCTCTAAGAGAGACAACTCTGACCACAAACAACTGCTGCCTTGCAGATAGGCTGGGGATAGCCAAAGGCTAAGGAGGGCATCCCTACAGAAACGCCTGTTAAAATCGGCTGCACTGGGCCACAGGCTTAACGAAACAGTGCAATGTATATCGCTGTATGATGACGTTACAACCTAAACAGAAAAAAAGTATGGTGCTCATCCTGTGGAGTACCGCCAGGCAGCGAGAGTGCCGGGCCTCACGCCTCGAAGGGGCCCACCCAATGCTACTGGTGGTCACCCACCCAAGTGCTGTGGAGTCAAGGCACAAGGGGATGGGGCAAAAACTATTCACCAAAAACCCAAGACCCTCAGAATACTTCAGTGCAATGCGGAGGGAGTCATTAACAAAAAGCTTTCCCTAACACATCACCTGCATGAAGGCAAGATTGACGTGGCATGTATCCAAGAAACGCACCTTAACAACAACCACAAATTCTCAATCAGAGGATACCAGACCTTCCGTCATGATAGAGAAGGTCACAAAGGAGGGGTTCTGATACTGAAACGTAACTGCATACCGAGTAGCTCGGTAGCTGTCAATCACACTGGACAAGCAGAAATTGTAGGAGTCGACATGACACAAGAAACGAGAATCCGCATCTTCAACCTGTATGACCCACCCAACAAAGACCTGTCTCTCTTGAGTATGGAAATCAAGGACTCCAGGGGCCTAGTAGTTGGAGACTTCAACAGCCACTCGAAGAGATGGGGATTTTCGGACACAGACAACAGAGGTGATGAAGTGGAAGACTGGGAGATAGACACTGGAACAGATTTGCAATCCTGACAGATGGGCTGTGTGAAACCATCAACACACGGAATAACAATATGAAACCTATGGTGGAAAGCCTAAGCAAAGCAATAATGCAAGCAGCCACCGAAACCATCCCAAGAGAGGCAAGGAAAAACTACAAGCCATATTGGAATGATGAATTGCAGAAAGCGGTAGATGAAGTCTCAAATGCTAGGAACATGGCAGAGAGAGAGCAATCTATGGAGGCAAATATCATCCTCAAGGCCATCACGGCAAAATACAAAAGAACACTAAACCAAATAAGAGACAGCTGAAAAAATAAAACAAAAGCCTCAATTTAGATAAAGAAGGAACAAACTATGGAAGTTAGTCAGAGCCATGAATGATGAAACACCATCAAATAAACAAATTACCATCAAGCAGTGCGACAACATGCTTACTGGAAAAAAAGCAGCAAACACCTTTATAGAACATTATGCCAGAGCAAACCATATTGATGTCCCTACAGACAGGCATACAGACATTAGTGAAGAACAAAAGAGCCACGACAACATCAAGATGGCACCAGAGGAGCACATGATGGCAAAACTAACAATGAATGAAATGGATGAGGCCATGAGAACTTTAAAGAAAAAGAAATCGCCCGGAAAAGATGGGGTAACAAACGAAATGCTGATGGGGTTGGGCTGAACAGCAAAGAGGAAGTTACTATCAGTCATGAACCAAAGCTGGAAAAGGGGAATTGTACCGCAGACATGGAAAGACGCTGTACTTATACCATTACCAAAGAAAGAAAAAGAAAGAACAGATCCAAATGGATACAGGCCTATCAGTCTACTGAGCTGTGTAGGAAAACT
The DNA here is from genome assembly GCA_036924085.1 of Ariolimax columbianus. Taxonomy (NCBI): domain Eukaryota; kingdom Metazoa; phylum Mollusca; class Gastropoda; order Stylommatophora; family Arionidae; genus Ariolimax; species Ariolimax columbianus. The sequence goes on from JAVGWX010000009.1 coordinate 42,332,505, forward strand.
GATGGAGTGTATGATAAACACCAGACTGAAGTGACATCTGGAAGAAAAACACATACTAATTCTACAGCAAGCAGGTTTTAGACAGCACAGATCCACTGAGCACCAGATCACTCTCATAGCCCAGGAAATAGAGGATGCTTATCAGGAGAAAAAACACAAAGTAGCGGTTTGGGTGGATTTAGAAAAGGCATTTGACAAGGCGTGGAAAGAGGGACAAAGTCGAGCTACGAAGAAGTGAAGTTTGTGGGAAAATGTACAGATGGATCAGCCACTACCTCGAAAACAGAACAGCCAGAGTTCAAGTACAAGGGCAGATGAGCAAAACGATGACACTTGAGCAGGGAGTACCCCAAGGCGTAGTACTGTCCCCCACACTTTTCCTGGTGTATATAAACAACATCACAGAGAATATACCAAGAAGAGTCCACAGCTCCATGTTTGCAGATGATCTGGCTATGTGGACCTCTGAAAAAAATCTCACCATAGCAAACAATCAGATGCAGCAGGCCCTAACATCGTTGCAGGAGTGGGCAAACTCATGGCTGGTCAAAATAAATGAGGAAAAAACAACATGTACGATATTCTCGCTTTCAAATAAACCCCAGAACACCAAAATAAGTCTTAACGGAAAATATCTGCGGCCAAACGACAACCGAAACTACAACCCAAACTACCTGGGAGTCACATTTGATCAGCGCATGACATGGAAAAGTCAGATCGAGAGAAACCGAATGAGAGCCAGACAAAGAATGGCAATCATGAGGAAACTTGCTGGCACAAAGCTGGGGAGCAGACGAAAGTATACTAAAGAAACTGTACACTGGAAGAGTGAGACCAGATCTCGAGTATGGATGGCATTGCGGCATGGACAACAGCAACAAAGGTGAACTTTGATAAAATTAGCAAACTTCAAAACCAAGCTTTGAGAGTTATAACAGGAGGCATGAAGTCAACGCCAATTGTAGAACTTGAAAAGATTACAAATCTGCAACCCATGACCGACAGAAGAGACTGCAGAGCCCAGCAGCAAGCAGAGAAACTCAGAAGACTGACAGACCATCCAATGCATTAGAGACTAAATAGATTTAGAAAGGGGAAACTAAAGCGGAGAAACTTTGCAGAAATAGCCAAAGCAAAGATGAGCGAAGACCCTATGAACACCGTAACAATACCAAAGCCCATCCCTACTGTACGCAAACCTACCTGGAAGCAGCATATCATTCCGGAGGTGGTAGAAAATATACCAGGTATTGGAAACAAAAACAGCTAGACTGAAAAAGATAGAAGAGACATAACCCTGAAGTACATAAGGAAAAACTACCCAAGCATGGACTGGACCCATGCATACACCGACGGTTCTGTAACAAACAACACAGAACGGAGGGGCAGGGATATTCCTGAGCCTACCAAATGGTAGAAAAATAACACTGTCAGTGGCTACTGGAAAATTCTCAAGCAATTTCAGAGCGGAGGCAGAGGCACTGAGGGCTGCAGTAGAAGCAATGCTCACAGGCGAAAGCAATGAAAGCCAGATAGTCCTGTTTACAGATGCCCTGGGAGTAGTCACAGCACTAAAAAGCCAGAAAAATACTGAACTTCATGATTTAAGAGTAGTACTCTGTCAACTATGCCAGCAGACCGCACCAAAAAGAGTAGTGGTACAGTGGGTTCCATCCCACTGTAACATCCAAGGCAATGAGGAGGCAGACAGACTGGCAAAAGAAGGTGCAAGACTACCACAACCAGATTCTAGTGTGACCCACGAAGAGTCCAAAAGGCTTATTAGGGCCAGATACATGGCCAAATGGGAAATAGAACATACTGGCTACACAAAAAATGATGCTTATTACCAGCTGAACAGAAGAGAGCAGGTCGTGGTCTTCAGACTCCGCACAGGCCACAACAGACTGAGGTACCACCTATTCAATAAACTGAAGATAGGTGGCACTGACGAATGCACTTGTGGTACCGGGAAAATGACAGCTGAACATCTGCTGCAAAACTGCCCGACTTACGAGGACCAGAGAAAGCACATGTGGACATCAACAGTGGCAACACTAGATAAGCTCTATGGCTGGATGACCGCTGCTTTTTTCGAAATAATACAGGTTGACGTTTGACAGCGTACGAAGAAGAAGAACGATGATGGAGTACCATAACCACCATGTGGTACCCGCGCAACAAGAGACCTTGGGGAAGGCCCCCAACTCGCTGGCGAGATTTACTAGAAAAATATAACATTCACGACCCCACAACAGACAGACTGCTATCACACTGGACGACAGAAACGACTGGATCCTGAGTTGGAACCCACTCAAGGGTGACCACCAATTGACGAACAGGTCAAACTAAGACCCTTTCACGCCCAATTTTAGTGACCACACAGATATATATATATATTGTATTATGCATTTGGTTGTGGTTGTGAGACAGAAGAGCCAAGTCATCAGCAAAGTCCAAATCATCAAGTCTTTTCTTCAAAAGCTATTGAATTCCATGTCTGTGTGTAGAAGGTAGATTTTTCATAATCCATTCAATAGACAGCAGAAAGAGAAATGGTGATAGGAAATTACTTATCTTTTTCAAAAGATATTGTTAAATTCACCAGCGGCAATACCATGACAAAGAGTCATAATGTTCTGTTCCTAAGAATCAACTTCACCGTATTCCGGGCATACCCATAGGTGCTCAGTCACTGCCAGTAAATAGTGAAGGGTGTGGATACTGATGGTTCCTTCAGCTCGTTGGTTGTACACACTTTTGTTCAGTTCTCTTGTGCTCCAGTCCGCTCAAACCTTGTTCCATATCAAAGATCTAGTCTGTGAGTTGCTGATTCATCTGTTGCTGTGTTATCCCATGAGGTCATTCATTGACTTCAAAATGTCATTCATACCATATCTAGTGCCCACGAGGTTGATGCCAGTGAGCCCAGGATGTCAGCTCTTTCGTTACCCTGAACCCCACAATGACCAGAGCAGCAAATCTGCACTAGCCTCTCGAGGTTTGAAGCCTCTGCAGCTGTTATCCAGTCATTCCTTTATCAGCCCTTCTGAAGCAAAGATTGGGAGTTAAAGACTGCCCTTGTTAAAGAATTTCAGACAGCCAATTCCATAGCTGCAGTCACTGTTCCCATCGCCATTCTGGTGTTGGAGGTTGATGTTTTGTATGACCTATTCTGCTCAGCCCTCTCATCCTAGCTGAGAAGCCCCAACTAGATATCTCACTTCGTAGCACCAATCCCTCAGTAGATATGATGGCACTATACTGCATGCTATCATTTATCAGCTGGTTAGCCTAGAGCTCTGCATTTCTTGCCTAGGGTTATGACAACTATGTGGTAATCTGACATTCCATTGTGAACCTATTCTTCTGCCTTGACTATCATCTCAACTGTGGTCACCTGTTCAGTCTCCCTGATGGCTACATTCATCAAAGGTAACATATAGGAGGTCAACCTTCACTTTAGTTGTTCAAGGAACACTGTATCATACAGGCCAAGTTAGAATTGATCTGGTAGCTGGAATCAGCACACCATTGTGAGATTGTCTGCAAGATCTCTTGGATGTCTTTGATCATCTCATGCCTATCTGAGCCAGTCCTGTACTTCAAGATATCTGGAAATGTTTGTGTTCAGCCTAACCCCATTGTTTGAATGTTGGCCACCTTTATTGTGTAGATGTTGAACAGCAACGATGAGAGCGGAAAACCTAGCGGAAGTTCTGAGAATATGTGCCTCGGCTCTGATGTCCAAGATCCAAAGCAAAGTGCAACTGGTCTCTTCATCAGTGCAATTGATATCAAATGTACCAGATCTGAATTTATTTTACAGTGCTGCAGACAGTGCATCAAGGTCCCAAAATCAACATGCATCCTTGAGGTCTAGAGCAACTTTGACCATTTTCTGACCGGACTGGAAGCAAAAGTCCCAGTATTATGCCAGGTCTCCTTCGTTGGTCTGTAACTGCCAAGGGTATATCAAATAGAATGTGTTAACTTTCTAGACGGGACGTTTTCTGGCCACAATCTTCTATAGCATCTTGTGATATATATGTTCTGCTAGTGATAATATATAGAGTGACTAGTATTGGTCAAGGTGGAATCTTTGCCAGGTTTAGGGAGTAGGCGAAGATAGCTTGGAGCCAGTCTTTTGGGAACTGACGCCATCTTTATTTTGGTAATGAAATCATTCACACAATTTCTGATCTCTGGCTCACCCAGCTGCTTAATGTGGCAACACTGTACTCCATCAGGACCTAGGAGGGAGGGGGGGGGGGGGGGAGTGTTCTTGTTGGAGCACATAATAGATCTTTTCCATGATGGCAGTGTCTAGAGCATGTTTCGTTAATTTCTGACATACATCTCTATCCCTTTCATCGTCTGGGCAAAATAACGATTAAAAAATCCAAGCCATCAGGAGCATCCCCATGGAGTTCTAAATAGTGGGGATGAGCTGAATTGCATTTCTTCCATTCAATTTACAATGAATGTGCCAGAACTTCTGGAGGATATTATCATTATCCGCCCTGTAATAAATTCTTCCTGCCTCTCATTTTTAGATTCACTAAGCCTTGAAAGCAATTGTTGCCTCTGCATTTTTTCTCTTTCACTTTTAACCTCGTTGACATTCTAAGCCTGTATCTTTCGGGCTTTCTGCCACTCTTTTGTTTCCATCTTTTCATTCCATGCCAGTTCTACCAGTTTGCTCCCCCATTGGTGGTTGGACAAAAGACAATCTAATTGTCTGGTATAGTCTATGTAAACCATTGGCATGGTCATGTGTGTGATATCTGAAAATCTGTTTAGCTTTACTGGTTGGTTTATGTTTCACAATAACGATGCCACATAGCAGGTGATCGCTCTCCTCTGCTCTCAGTATATTCAAGTGAGTGAAGTGGGCCACTTGTTAACAGTGCCAGATCGATGACACCATCAGTATCCCCAGGTGAATTGTTCTGTCCATCTATCATGACAACAGTAATGTTTGTGTTCAGTAGTACCTAATTCAAAGCAATTTCATGCATATTTTCATTGACGTTTCCCCACTCCTTCGATCAGCAGTATTACTATAATTGCCAGCAATCACTGCAATCAGATACTTTTTTTTTATTTTTACGCTACCAGGCACTTGACAATGCAGGCAAAATCTAACGCTTTTCCTCATAAATTACTAATTAGCCGAATGGGGTGTGCAGACAGGTTATACATTCTTTAATCTTGCTTATATACTGTCACTACAATACTGACTCGCTTTTACTGGTACCAGTATCTATGCAATCCATGTGTGGGGGGAGGGGAGCTCTTGCTATAATAAAAAATTCTAATGCAGTTGAGTATCAGTGTGAGTAATCAGTAATGTATGTGCTCTATTTTAAGTTTTTTTTTAAATTTTAACCCCCCAAAATAATATGCAATTTATTGCTTTAGATTCAACTCAACTAACCTGGGTATCTTTTTCAAAATGAAATAATTTCTTCTGGGAGAATATTACTTTACAATGTAACAATTATGTAAATCTCTTTTTAAATACAAACTGTCCATATCAAAATAAAAGCATCGCTAGACTTCCACATTACATTGACGCCAAGAAGAGCTCCCACAGGAGACAGTCTCTGATTTTTTTTATTGAAGAAAGTCACCACGAAATTCAAAAAATGATTGTGGTGCAAATGTTTATTTTTACAATGGAGCATTTGTTTGATACTGTAATTTACGAAGAAAAAATGCTCCTTTTGTCATCAATTAATAGCTTGTAGTGATTTATTAATTCGGTAACCCATCAAACAAGTCTTACCATTTCAAAATGTACTCTAAGTGTAAGTGAGAACAGTCAACTTGTTTTCTCTTGTTGAGTCCTGAACCGGGGTCCTGCAAGTAATGTCAGCAAGAGATGTCATGTGACCACAAAGTCTCCAACCGTCGCTCTAAAATAATGTCCAATGTATGAATGTTTCAATAATTTCAAGCTATAAACTCGACACCAATGTTTGAAAAACTTGGTCAATGTTTTCTTTTGTATCGAATTTGTTTGTCCAGTACCCGAAAAGACATTTAAATTCAGAATGCTTGTCCTGTGCCTGCCGTTGTTATTATGTACAAATGTTTGGACATTTTGTTGTTATTTTTCAGATATAATTGGTATCCAATCTAGCTGCAGAGTGAGCAGCCCCAAGAGGGTTTGTTAGGGCGTGAAGATCGTGCAATCAGTTTTATCACTCAAATTTGGAGGGAAAAAGCCAAGTTCGCACAATGAAAATCAAGGTTTAAGAAAAATGTACTCTGAAATGTTTTTATGCAAATGTTAGAAGCACAGTAAATAAACGAGAGGAATTGGAACTGTGTGTAGAGGAAGAAAAGCCATATTTAATAGGATTAACTGAATCATGGGCACATGGGGATAGTGAACTTGAAATAGAAGTATATACAATGTTAAGGAAGGATAGGGTGGTTAGGGACAAGGCTAAGGGAGGGGGCGTTTTATTATACTGTGCAAATAGAGTAAATATAACTATACTGGCAACAAAAATAAAAGTGAATGGGGAGTAATAGATAGTGGGGGTGAATGAACAGTGGTTGGAGAATGCTACAGATGTCCTTCAAGTACAAATAAGGAACTAATTAGTAACATTAAAAAGGCTAGTGTGGGAAAATTATTATTAATGGGGGATTTCAATTTTTCTTAAATAAAATAGGATATGACAGAAGCATTTTTGTTAAGTGCAAAATATTTTGATTCAGCATGTACAGGAAGCTACCAGAGGCAAAAACATACTTGTTCCTAATATTTACTACAGAGAAAAATATGATTTAAAACGTTATATGTGGGGGTACTGTTTTGCTCAAGTGACGATCAGATCATCCGTTGGGATCTTATAGCGAGGAATGATGTAAATATAAACTCGCGAGCATACGACTACTCTAAGGCAGATGTACACGAAGATGAAAAATGTACAGCCAGGCACATACTCTGGAAAGAAATTGTCAGAAGTACTGACGTTGAACAAAAGTGGGAGAGTTTCAAAACAGTTTTAGAGCAACTAAAAGTGGAGTGTGTTCCATGTAGGGAGGTGTGTTAGAAATAAACAAACAACGAAAGACAAGGTAGGCCCTATCACAGATAGCACAGGTAAAATAATAAGAGAAAATAGGGAGACAGCTAATCTACTAAATCAGTAATTTGGCTCAGTCTACACAAAAGAAGACTGCTCCAAGATCCCAGAGCCTACAGATATTTTCAAATGTAAAATGTGTTACGGAGGAAATTTGTTTTTTTAAATTGAATGGGTTGAAAGTAGATAAATGTCCAGGTCAAGATGGTATCCATCCAAAAATGCTTCTGGAAATTAGAGACCAACAAGCAAAACTATTGACTATATTATGTTATCAAGCACTTGCAAAAAGGTTTGTTCCAAGAGATTGGAAAGATGCAGGAGTGAGTCCCTTATTCAAAAAGGGAAAGAAATCAGATCCAGTTAATTATAGACCGGTAAGTTTAACGAGCAGAGTCTGTAAATTGTAGGAGTCAATAAACGAAGAAAACATTGTAATGCATCTAGACATGTTTAATCTAATCAGAAATAGTCAGATTTGAGTTCATGGAGGAGGTTACTAAAATGATAGATAAGGGGGGGGGGGGGGGGGACACTGGATGTTATTTATCTAGATTTTGGAATGGCTTTTGATAGAGTACCTCATCAAAGATTATTTTTAAAATTTAAAATCACATGGAATAGATAGGGAGGTTGCCGAATCAATTGAAAGTTGGTTAACGGGAAGAAAGTAAAGAGTGTGCATAAATAAGGAGTACTCTGAGTGGTGTGAAGTAAAAAGTGGAGTGCCACAGTGCTCGGTTTTGGGACCGATATTGTTCTTGATATATATAAATACACGATTTGGACATTGGTATAGGATCCATGGTTGAAACATTTGTAGATGACACAAAACTATGTAGGAGTGTCTCTTCCATAGCAGGCGTGAGTATATTGGAATCGGATTTAGATAAAATTTGAGACTGGTCTGTGAAATGGCAAATGGAGTTTAATATAGATAAATGTAGTCACCCACATGGGTAGATCCAATATGGAACATAATTACAGAATGGGCGAGAACAATGTTAAAATGATAGATAAGGAAAGTGACCTAGGGGTTATAATAGAGCATACAGGAAAAATGAATGAGCAAGTCCAGGTAGCAATAAATAAGGCAAATGCAATGTTAGGTATGATAACAAGAAATATTAAACATAGGAGTAAGAAGGTGATTGTCAAACTGTATTAAGCGTTAGTTAGACCTAAATTGGAGTACTGGGTACAGGTGAAGAGTCCTTATCGTAGAGGAGATATAAACATGACGGGAAGGATACAAAGAAGAGCGACAAAACTGATAGTGGGATTCCAGAATTAGAATTACGATGAATTACTCAGAAAAACCGGCCTACAGTATCTAGAAAAGAGAAGAATTCGAGGTGACTCAACCCAACCATCAACGAGTGCAAGAGGGCACCGATACAAATTAACTAAAGAAAGGTCCAGATTGGATATTAGGAAATACTTTTTTAGTCAGACAGTGGTGAACGCTTGGAATGCATTTCCCCATTACTTTTTTGTGTTTGTTTGTTTAACAATGCAGCACCTGTAACGTCATTGAAGGCAAACTGACGCCTGATTTCTGCGTTGCGAATTTAGTCCTTTAGAGTGACTGTCAATGTCCTTTGCTCCAATTGCCCTTTGAACTACTCGAAGCTTATCTGCATCTACTTTGTATTGTAGCAGAGTCCAGGTTTTCACTGGGGTTTTTATATCTAGAATGTTACCACATGCATCTACATCATTCACGACCACACACAGCAAATAACATAGAACGCAGCAGGTGGCAGATTTATTATATCATATTCATACAAAAAATACTATTAAAGTGAGTGCAACGAAATTACAAACAACACAAGAAATACCTCTTAACTAAATACATACGCGGATGTTATCAGTATAAGCTATTCAATTTTGCTCCGAACTACCCCAACCCAGTTTTAGTGGCACACTCCCCTCCCCTTATCTACACCCTCAACACACTCTCAAAAACTTGTCTTCACGATCGTATTATGTACATTCACTCACACTCAGATTCCATCAGGCGGGTGATCTTGACATTATACATTCAATCTATTCAACGTATACTCACATGTGATCACACATTCAATCAATCTGCATACACATACACTTCTGGAACATACATCGTTCACTCTGTGTCCTCCATACACCACACACACATCCAGATCTCTCCTAAGCCCTAGGCAATCTGTACACTCGTGTAACCATTCAGGACATACAGCGTTCACAAGGTGTCCTGTACGTATAACACACATTCAGATCTCTTCTAGACACAGGGCGCCCAACACACATCTTATAGAGCGACTGGCAAAGACTCAAAGGCGTATTCTGGCTGAGCCACCCTGTTTTCATTCTATCTCACTAACATTCGTAAAACAGCATATTAATCGCTCTTCTATAAAGTCGGCGAGTTAAACAGACTCCTAGATAAATATTAATCTCTCTCTCTCTCTCTCTCTCTCTCCATGGCCAGTCTGCTTGAGTTAAACTTTGTCTAGTATTATATAGTCTCAAGCAGTATCAGAGCTGTCCAATGGCCTCTACGGAATGTCTGTTCCAGCCATCCTCTAGTTATGATCTTCCTCAATTTAGTCGTTATTGGCACGAATCACTCTGAATTCCTGTCCCTCAAAATGTCGCAGCAAGCTCTGCTGGCCTCTGTATGTCACTAACCCCATACTACCCAAATAGGAACACCAGAGTGGTCAGCTCCTAGCCCCTACCTGTAGTAGACACATTCTTTCCCCCAACCCCCCGTTTTCCTTTGTTGACTTAGTATCGAGACGGTGAGCGATCTTGGCATAGTGTCGAGGTAGAGAGTGACCTTGGCACACATTCAGGTACCTTTGTTCTCCGAGTTGCTGACCATATCACCCCTGCCATAAACGTTCATAGGCCGGCTGGAACTGTAACAGTATCGGTTTCCTACCTTGCAGCCTATAATCATGGCTGAAATAACTATGCTGTTGGTGTTGTTGTTGTTGTGAATGCCTACAATGAGTAAGTTTACTCTTTTGTGCGCCCTCAAAAAGGACGTTTAGTGGCGGGTTGCAGTAGCTTTTCTCACATCTCGAGGGTGCTGATGAAGGTGGACGGGGTCATCCAAACGGTTGTGCTGTGCTTGCCTTCATCTGTGTGTCGCTCACTACTACGGAGATCACGTCGATTATCCTTGAGGACTACGTGGAAGTCGAGGTGGGGGTCTTGGCCAGTATATTTTGCTTGACCATGACTAACATGTCTGATCGGTATGTTGTGCTTGACAGACGTTAGTCTTCCATCCTAACTATGCTGCTAAGGATATAGCCACTTGCCTTGTCGTTTTTTTAATCTTTTGAAGTATGGCTTTGAATCGATTCAAGCTGTATGATCCTGCTGCAATCCTAAGTGGAATCTTGCGATTTCTGTTTGAGGAATTTGTAATTTCTTGGCCCAGCTAAATGTACGAATTCACGTTTTCAGCAGGATAATTTCCTAATCGCAGTCCTCTACTGGTGCAATACCTGTTCAGTATGTATTTGGTTTGGGCTGAGCAGCGCATGAGCTGCAGTGGTCTGTGATCGATAGTTGACTGCTAGCGTCAGGGCCAGCAAGCCAGAGCTGACAAGACCCTTCTACACCTCCTCACGGTGATCCTGTATAACTTGCTGAAACCAGGCAAGCTGGCTAAGTAGAAGGGATCGAAGAGGGAAGGTTAACCCGATACTCAAAAATGCAGGCCGAAGACGGGTGTATCGGGCCGAAAGGTGCAAATATCGTAGTCAAGCTGTAAACTATGACACAACGCATTCCGTTCTACGGACTACATCTTGCTACTTTCTCATGTCTTGGTAGAGGTAGATTGAGAACGAAGAAGAAGAAGTGATGGGTTATCTTTATATTGCGTTTAAGACGTACGGCTTTGCTGAGCTCATCTAGGACTTGCTTAGCCTCTCTGACACCGTGACTGGGATGACTTCGTCATCAGAAAACAGGTGGCTGAGCATTTCTTCGTTTATGTTAATACCTGTATCATCCCAATTTAATGCCCTAAAGTCTTCCCCAAGGGCTGCCGGGAAGAGTTTTTGGGGAGAATGCATCGCGATGACGTGTTATATATATTCAACATTATTATCGGTGCTGAAAAATGGCCTATGAATAAACAGTTGGAGAACAAAACAGAGGCCCTCGAAATGTGGTTATACAGAAGAATTTGTCGCTCTGATTCCTTGACCTAGTTTGGTCAGCTCTGCTCGTTGGTCTTGTTTGGACATATCTGGTTTGTTGACCTAGTTTGGTAATCTCTGGCTCGATGACATAATTTGGTTAGCTCTTGTTTACTGACCTAGTTTGGTCATCTCTAGTTAGAGGCGAAAATAGCTTTTGTCAAACTTGCATTGCACTTTGTGAAGATAAGGAAGAGAAAATTAGTTTTTAAGTTAATCTTGCACACACATTGGCACAACTTGGGCGTGAAGAATTGAGTGCAAGGTCTGGTCTAGTCTGCTCCTACATGAGTAAAATACTAGACGAACACAAAATCACACCCCAGTCATATCACAGCAGGTCATTTATAGGGAATCACTGCAACAAATGTACATCTAACGTTTATGAAGCCCTGACAAGAGAAGTCATTACACAAACATGCAGACTTAGACACAACCAAGAAATCCTAGACATGGCATTTATCGCCAGAGAACATTTCAACACACTAAATGAAGCCTATGAACAAGTCCACATGAACATTTCTCACAGTAAACTCATTTCTGAAAACTCTATCACATCAATTCAAACATCAATACAGACGTACATGACTTTATTTATGAAGCTCTTTCAGAGACAGATAATTTCAAAACAACACATACTAGAAACACATTGCATAGACTGGATTAGAATGTATGGGTTTGGATTTGGTATGCAATGAGAACAAGGAGGTGGACATGTGCATTCAAAGGTAGCACAAGTTCAAAGTGGGTGAAAGAGAAAGCATGAATGATGAATGATACAATGTGTCTGAGAACAGTAGGAGCTAGTTAATTGTACTGACGTAACTGGATTTTCTGCTCATTAAGGGCTCCAGATCCCCTACAGAAAAATAATGGATATCAATATTATGTGCCCACAGAACACGGCAAACAATGACATGACATTAACTGTATTGTACGTTGAACAACGTTTATCATTATATTTCTAATCTCATCATTTTATTTATTTCTTGGTCACTTTGATGACATGTCTCAGGTATTTCCTGCTCCGTTCCGTTGCAGACCGTAAGCCATACGTAGCAATTCGTACAGGAGAAGGAAAAACTCTGATTTCAAAACTCTTGTCCCCTTGGGTGTGGCATATTGAGTACCAAGCATTGAACTTGGCCTGGAGGAGCAGCAACTTAGTCTCCAAACTTGACTAAGATATCTGCCTAACAGAAAGTATGACGAAAGACCAAGTAATTGTTAGATGGTTCGGGAGCAGACCTGGATAGGTGCAGGATTTGAAGATTTCTTTGGAGAATCTAAAACCAGAGCACACCGATGAAGCCCTGCATATTTGGAAAACACTCTTGGCCGGCGGGGAATGCCACTCCCGTCCACTCTGACCATAGGCCTTGCGACGCCGCATGCTGAAACAAGATGGGATGTCTGAATGGAGGAATGGAGCGCTTGACTCTAACTCAAGATGGGATGTCTGAATGGAGGGCTTGACTCTAACTCAAGATGGGATGTCTGAATGGAGGAATGGAGGGCTTGACTCTAACTCAAGATGGGATGTCTGAATGGAGGAATAGAGCGCTTGACTCTAACTCAAGATGGGATGTAAATAGAGAATGAGAATATAAAACACACATCAGAAGAGTCACGCCCACTCACCGCCATGAGAATATAAAACATACATCAGAAGAGTCACGCCCACTCACCGCCATGAGAATATAAAACATACATCAGAAGAGTCACGCCCACTCACCGCCATGAGAATATAAAACATACATCAGAAGAGTCACGCCCACTCGCCGCCATGAGAATATAAAACATACATCAGAAGAGTCACGCCCACTCGCCGCCATGAGAATATAAAACATACATCAGAAGAGTCACGCCCACTCGCCGCCATGAGAATATAAAACATACATCAGAAGAGTCACGCCCACTCGCCGCCATGAGAATATAAAACATACATCAGAAGAGTCACGCCCACTCGCCGCCATGAGAATATAAAACATACATCAGAAGAGTCACGCCCACTCACCGCCATGAGAATATAAAACATACATCAGAAGAGTCACGCCCACTCACCGCCATGAGAATATAAAACATACATCAGAAGAGTCACGCCCACTCACCGCCATGAGAATATAAAACATACATCAGAAGAGTCACGCCCACTCGCCGCCATGAGAATATAAAACATACATCAGAAGAGTCACTCCCACTCGCCGCCATGAGAATATAAAACATACATCAGAAGAGTCACACCCACTCGCCGCCATGAGAATATAAAACATACATCAGAAGAGTCACGCCCGCTCACCGCCATGAGAATATAAAACATACATCAGAAGAGTCACGCCCACTCACCGCCATGAGAATATAAAACATACATCAGAAGAGTCACGCCCACTCACCGCCATGAGAATATAAAACATACATCAGAAGAGTCACGCCCACTCACCGCCATGAGAATATAAAACATACATCAGAAGAGTCACGCCCACTCACCGCCATGAGAATATAAAACATACATCAGAAGAGTCACGCCCACTCACCGAAATGATAATATAAAACATACATCAGAAGAGTCACGCCTACTCACCGCCATGAGAATATAAAACATACATCAGAAGAGTCACGCCCACTCACCGCCATGAGAATATAAAACATACATCAGAAGAGTCACGCCCACTCACCGCCATGAGAATATAAAACATACATCAGAAGAGTCACGCCCACTCGCCGCCATGAGAATATAAAACATACATCAGAAGAGTCACGCCCACTCGCCGCCATGAGAATATAAAACATACATCAGAAGAGTCACGCCCACTCGCCGCCATGAGAATATAAAACATACATCAGAAGAGTCACGCCCACTCGCCGCCATGAGAATATAAAACATACATCAGAAGAGTCACGCCCACTCGCCGCCATGAGAATATAAAACATACATCAGAAGAGTCACGCCCACTCACCGCCATGAGAATATAAAACATACATCAGAAGAGTCACGCCCACTCACCGCCATGAGAATATAAAACATACATCAGAAGAGTCACGCCCACTCGCCGCCATGAGAATATAAAACATACATCAGAAGAGTCACGCCCACTCACCGCCATGAGAATATAAAACATACATCAGAAGAGTCACGCCCACTCACCGCCATGAGAATATAAAACATACATCAGAAGAGTCACGCCCACTCACCGCCATGAGAATATTAAACATACATCAGAAGAGTCACGCCCACTCACCGCCATGAGAATATAAAACATACATCAGAAGAGTCACGCCCAATCACCGGCATGAGAATATAAAACATACATCAGAAGAGTCACGCCCAATCACCGCCATGAGAATATAAAACATACATCAGAAGAGTCACGCCCACTCACCGCCATGAGAATATAAAACATACATCAGAAGAGTCACGCCCACTCACCGCCATGAGAATATAAAACATACATCAGAAGAGTCATGCCCACTCACCGCCATGAGAATATAAAACATACATCAGAAGAGTCACGCCCACTCGCTGCCATGAGAATATAAAACATACATCAGAAGAGTCACGCCCACTCGCCGCCATGAGAATATAAAACATACATCAGAAGAGTCACGCCCACTCGCCGCCATGAGAATATAAAACATACATCAGAAGAGTCACGACCACTCGTCGCCATGAGAATATAAAACATACATCAGAAGAGTCACGCCCACTCACCGCCATGAGAATATAAAACATACATCAGAAGAGTCACGCCCACTCACCGCCATGAGAATATAAAACATACATCAGAAGAGTCACGCCCACTCACCGCCATGAGAATATAAAACATACATCAGAAGAGTCACGCCCACTCACCGCCATGAGAATATAAAACATACATCAGAAGAGTCACGCCCACTCACCGCCATGAGAATATAAAACATACATCAGAAGAGTCACGCCTACTCACCGCCATGAGAATATAAAACATACATCAGAAGAGTCACGCCCACTCACCGCCATGAGAATATAAAACATAGATCAGAAGAGTCACGCCCACTCACCGCCATGAGAATATAAAACATACATCAGAAGAGTCCCGCCCACTCACCGCCATGAGAATATAAAACATACATCAGAAGAGTCACGCCCACTCGCCGCCATGAGAATATAAAACATACATCAGAAGAGTCACGCCCACTCGCCGCCATGAGAATATAAAACATACATCAGAAGAGTCACGCCCACTCGCCGCCATGAGAATATAAAACATACATCAGAAGAGTCACGCCCACTCACCGCCATGAGAATATAAAACATACATCAGAAGAGTCACGCCCACTCACCGCCATGAGAATATAAAACATACATCAGAAGAGTCACGCCCACTCACCGCCATGAGAATATAAAACACACATCAGAAGAGTCACGCCCACTCACCGCCATGAGAATATAAAACACACATCAGAAGAGTCACGCCCACTCACCTCCATGAGAATATAAAACACACATCAGAAGAGTCACGCCCACTCACCGCCATGAGAATATAAAACACACATCAGAAGAGTCACGCCCACTCACCGCCATGAGAATATAAAACACACATCAGAAGAGTCACGCCCACTCACCGCCATGAGAATATAAAACACACATCAGAAGAGTCACGCCCACTCACCGCCATGAGAATATAAAACACACATCAGAAGAGTCACGCCCACTCACCGCCATGAGAATATAAAACACACATCAGAAGAGTCACGCCCACTCACCGCCATGAGAATATAAAACACACATCAGAAGAGTCACGCCCACTCACCGCCATGAGAATATAAAACACACATCAGAAGAGTCACGCCCACTCACCATCATGGGGATATAAAACACACAACAGAAGAGTCACGCCCACTCACCATCATGGGGATATAAAACACACAACAGAAGAGTCACGCCCACTCACCATCATGGGGATATAAAACACACAACAGAAGAGTCACGCCCACTCACCATCATGGGGATATAAAACACACAACAGAAGAGTCACGCCCACTCACCATCATGGGGATATAAAACATACAACAGAAGGGACAGAGAGATAGAGGGCATCTGCAATCGTCCAACTTGATCATAAAACAGAATACAAAGACAGAACTCACTCTCCTACACAGAAGTGCAAGCTGGACCAGCAGACCTGACATCACCATGGTAACAGCTGGCATTACAGATGCTTGCACATACAAAGTTCTGGAAGACACTGGAAGCGATCACAGACCTATATTCATCACTATAGTAAAACAATAAAAAATACAAGAAAGAGAGAATGACATACTGAAACTATAAAACAAAAAAGCTAACTGAACCAACTATACAGTTCTCTTAGACAACAGAATTATCAACATCAACTCAACAGAAAATACAGAGAATACACACATCAGCATTAACTCAACAGACACTACAGAGAATACAGACATCCACATCACAACAACATTCCTGGAAATAGAGAGAGTCGCAAGCGTTTTAGTCCTATCTGGGCTTCAGATCTAGAAACAATTGTTAAAGAGCGATGGCAAGCCACAAGAAAGAGGAGAAAAGAAAACAGTCACCAAATCAGAACAATATACAATATATTCACAGCACAAGCAAGAAACTACATTAAGAATGCACAAAAAAAGAAGACTGGACAAAAACATGCACAGACTTGAATTTAAATAGTAAAGGACACGAAGCATGGAATTTTCTACACCGTCTGGGTGGGAAAGGGAAGAAGGCAAATCCAAACCCACTCAGATCTGGTAGACCAATCATAACATACAGCAAGAAAAAGGCAGATATGTCCAAGTCATCTGAATAAGTTAGAAGAAACAGACAAAGCATTTAAGAACACAACAAGACCACAATAAAGAGCTGACAAAGCACATTGCCATATTTGAGACTGAGTACACAATACAGGAGATGAATTATTCTTTATGAAAGTTGAAGACCAAATAGGCCCCAGGAACTGACCCAATTATTAATGAGATAATAATGAACCTCGGCTCCAGGAGCTGACCTAATTATTAATGAGATAATAATGAACCTCGGCTCCAGGAACTAACCCAATTATTAATGAGATAATAATGAACCTCGGATCCAGGAACTGACCTAATTATTAATGAGATAATAATGAACCTCGGCTCCAGGAACTGACCTAATTATTAATGAGATAATAATGAGCCTCGGCTCCAGGAACTGACCTAATTATTAATGAGATAA
Organism: Ariolimax columbianus; assembly: GCA_036924085.1. NCBI lineage: Eukaryota > Metazoa > Mollusca > Gastropoda > Stylommatophora > Arionidae > Ariolimax > Ariolimax columbianus. Next base: position 42,350,036 of record JAVGWX010000009.1, read on the forward strand.
TAATGAGCCTCGGCTCCAGGAACTGACCTAATTATTAATGAGATAATAGTGAACCTCGGCCTAAAAGCAAAGGCTATCCTCCTGAACTTCGTCACCAGAACATGGTCAGAAAATACACTTCCAAAAGCATGCCTCACTGCAAACATCAAACAAATTTATGAGAAAAAAATCAGTTGATGACCCAAGAGATTACAGATATCTCACTGACCTCAACAATTGGTAAATTTAGTGAAAGAATTGTGAGCCCCAGACTGAACTGGTGGCTGGAAACCAACCCAATAATTGATAACAGTCAATCAGGCTTCAGAAAAGACTACAGAACTGACGACCAACTTTTTTCATTTTGTGCAGAAAGCCCTAGGCTGTTTCCAAGACGGCAAACACACTACAGCAGTATTCATTGACCTGCAGAAAGCCTACGACAAAATATGGAGGCAAGGACTTGTTAATAAAATTACAACAATGGGCATAAACGGAAAAATGTTCTATTGGATCCTAAAATAGAACAATACAATCAACGCTAGATAGCACCACATCAACTAAAAAAACACTGTAGCAGGGATTACCTCAAGGTTCTGCATTAACTTGTACCCTTTCTTCCTCATCTACATAAATGACATCCCCCCCCCCCCCCCCCTTGAAGGTTCAAAAGACGCTGTAGGTAGTTGACTGAATCATCTGGACAACAGACACATACAAAAAGACTAGCCCAAGCAAAGCTAAACAGAGCTCTGACCACAATAGCTGTGTACTGCAGGCTTTGAAAACTAAAAAAAACACACACACACTGTATACACAGTCTTCATCAGAAACACAAAAGAAAACACGAAAGCGTACCAACTCAAACTCGATGGGCAATTACTGATCAGAGATGAAGGTACGTCGTACTTGGGAGTCGAACTTGACAAGCAACTATTGATCAACTATGTTGCACACAAAATGAAAGACAAGACCAGCAGACACCTGAATTTGGTCAAACACCTTCAAAACTCCCCCTGGGGAGCAGAAAAAGGGAAAATAAGGTAGCCATACTTTATGTCCGATCAATAATGGACTACAGTCTGCCACTGCAGACCACAATGAGCAAAGCAGTCCAGAAGAAATTTGACCAAATGCACAATCAAGCTCTCAGGTTATATGCGGGGGCAGAAGAACCACGCCAACAGCCGCCTGCGAACTTGATGCCAACATAGAACCTATGGACCTAAGGTGTGGGCCAACATATTTTTTTTTTTTTTTGCGTTCGCCTTATTTATCTATTCCCCAAGGCGTGTGTGCGTTACACTGTGGTTTTTATTTTGCGCCTGTCGGCCCAGTGCATCCGACTTCAGCATGCATTTTATGTAAGGGTCTGCTTCCTCCTGCATTTTCTAAGGGTGTGCTTCCCCGGGGTAACGGCCGGTGCTGTGATGGGGATCGAACCCAGCACCTTCTGGTTGTGAGCCGTGCCACTTAACCACTAGGCCACGCCGTCCCCTGGGCCAACATATAACATATGGACCTAAGGTGTGGGCCAACATAGAACATATGGACCTAAGGTGTGGGCCAACATAGAACCTATGGACCTAAGGTGTGGGCCAACATAGAACCTATGGACCTAAGGTGTGGGCCAACATAGAACCTATGGACCTAAGGCGTGGGCCAACATAGAACCTATGGACCTAAGGTGTGGGCCAACATAGAACCTATGGACCTAAGGTGTGGGCCAACATAGAACCTATGGACCTAAGGTGTGGGCCAACATAGAACCTATGGACCTAAGGTGTGGGCCAACATAGAACCTATGGACCTAAGGTGTGGGCCAACATAGAACCTATGGACCTAAGGCGTGGGCCAACATAGAACCTATGGACCTAAGGCGTGGGCCAACATAGAACCTGTGGACCTAAGGTGTGGGCCAACATAGAACCTATGGACCTAAGGTGTGGGCCAACATAGAACCTATGGACCTAAGGTGTGGGCCAACATAGAACCTATGGACCTAAGGTGTGGGCCAACAAAGAACATATGGACCTAAGGTGTGGGCCAACATAGAACCTATGGACCTAAGGTGTGGGCCAACATAGAACCTATGGACCTAAGGTGTGGGCCAACATAGAACCTATGGACCTAAGGTGTGGGCCAACATAGAACCTATGGACCTAAGGCGTGGGCCAACATAGAACCTATGGACCTAAGGTGTGGGCCAACATAGAACCTATGGACCTAAGGCGTGGGCCAACATAGAACCTAAGGCGTAAACGTGCAGTATTTGAGGCTACAGAACGATACAGAAGAATGAGACAAGAACATCAAATTAGTTGGTTGAAAACTGGAAACCAATTCACAGACTAAAACAAAAGTCCCCATTACAAGCAACAACAACTTTAACAGAACACAATCATTTCCTACATAAACGGAACATAACATAAACATGCCCAGTCCTTTAGCCAAGAAAGGTTTAAACCTCCTATCGTAAGAACCCTGCTTTAGGAAAGTACAAGGACAAGAGAAACCAACCCAATAATACTACAGACAGCAACCTTGGACACAATAAGCTACCCTAACACTATGATACATGCATCTACAGACGGCTCTGCTTTTAACGCCTCTATAAATGTCGGACGGATTTAATAAAGTACCCAAATGGCGATACATTCGAACCATATGAACCATGAGGAGAATACTGTAATAACCAGCAAGCAGAAATCGCAGCAATAAACAACACCATTCATGCAATACTCAAGAAGTTCCAGCAAGAAGCTGACACGCAAGAAATAATATCAGAAAACTGACCGGCACAACAGGGGGGGGGGGGGGGGGGCAGAGTCATCAATCCTTCGGACATCTACACTTGCCGTGTGTTTCTCTATAGCTGAATACGCTGCGCTAGTCTGGAAAAACTGCTCATGCGAAACTAGTTGATGAGAAAAATAAATGAGGCGGGTCGGATAGTATCAGGGTGCCTAAAACTCACCCGCATTGATAAAATATACCCCATAATTGGCATAGCACCCCTCCCTTTTCCGAGATCCGAAGAAGCGTCGCAGCAGAAATTAAACGAGAATAACATGAGAACGACCCAGGCACCCAATGTTTGGACATCAGGTACAAAACACAAGACTCAAATCCAGACATAGCTTTCTTAAAACAACAAACTCCATAAATACAAACCCTGAAAGTCGCCGTATCGAGAGGTGACACGAATTGGTGCAGGCCCTAGAGATATAACTTCGGCAGGAACTAGCTCTTGGACATTATCTACCATACACAGCATGGAAGTAGCTAAACAGACTCCGAACTGACGTATAACGGTGAAAGAGGAATATGAAGTGATGGGGATATACAGATGATGACACATGTGATTGCTGCGCAATACAGAACCCAGACCACCTAATGACCTACCCCAACCCCCAAGGAAACATGCAATTGGCGCGACATGCTGGAGGCAAATGACAAGGCAATCCATGTCGCAGAATACTGGAAACAAGATATAAACGTAGTGCTTGAACCCGGAAAGTAAAGTAAGCAAGAAGCAAAACCCGTCTGAAATTCCAGTCTTCGTCGATTCAAGAATAATGCTATAAATACTAGAGACATGCATACAAGCTAACAAAGAAATTACAAAACTGAATGAGACGTTCGATAAGATTAAAACAACACACAACATTATAGTCAACTTCCAGTGGATTCCTGGACATATGAACATTTTCGCCAATGAGAATGCAGACAGACTAGAAAGACTAGGAACAAGAATGGTTCGAATAAACACATTAGACAACATACAGACAGCAAAACACATTAGACAACATACAGACAGCAAAACACATTAGACAACATACAGACAGCAAAACACATTAGACAACATACAGACAGCAAAACACACTAGACAACATACAGACAGCAAAACACATTAGACAACATACAGACAGCAAAACACATTAGACAACATACAGACAGCAAAACACATTAGACAACATACAGACAGCAAAACACATTAGACAACATACAGACAGCAAAACACATTAGACAACATACAGACAGCAAAACACATTAGACAACATACAGACAGCAAAACACATTAGACAACATACAGACAGCAAAACACATTAGACAACATACAGACAGCAAAACACATTAGACAACATACAGACAGCAAAACACATTAGACAACATACAGACAGCAAAACACATTAGACAACATACAGACAGCAAAACACATTAGACAGCAAAACACATTAGACAACATACAGACAGCAAAACACATTAGACAACATACAGACAGCAAAACACATTAGACAACATACAGACAGCAAAACACATTAGACAATATACAGACAGCAAAACACATTAGACAACATACAGACAGCAAAACACATTAAACAACACACAGACAGCAAAACAAATAATTCAAAACAACTTTAAAGAGGAATTGATGAGCCGGTGGACGAAAGGGTCTACTGAGTGTGCCATGAATAAAGAAATGACACGCCCAAACAAATATGGCAACATCAACAAACTGAAACGCAGGAAGCAGAGCATAATCTTCCAACTTAGGACAGAACACATCGGACTTAATAAATACAAGTTACACCCTGTACACAAAACTAACTGCCACAACTGCACACACCCATAAGAGACAGTGCAACATGTGCTGTCCGCTTGCCTCAGACTCACCACAGACAAAAAGTTATTTGCGGGCACCCAACAATCACCAACACCTCATACAGCTCCACCCCAACACCTCATACAGCTCCACCCCAACACTTCATACAGCTCCACCCCAACAATCACCAACACCTCATACAGCTCCACAACAACAATCACCAACACCTCATACAGCTCCACCCCAACAATCACCAAAACCTCATACAGCTCCACCCCACCAACACCTCATACAGCTCCACCCCAACAATCACCAACACCTCATACAGCTCCACCTCACCAACACCTCCACCCCAACAATCACCAACACATCATACAGCTCCATCCCAACAATCACCAAAACCTCATACAGCTCCACCTCACCAACACCTCATACAGCTCCACCCTAACACTTCATTCAGCTCCACCCCAACAATCACCAAAACCTCATTCAGCTCCACCTCACCAACACCTCATACAGCTCCACCCCAACAATCACCAACACCTCATACAGCTCCACCCCAACAATCACCAAAACCTCATACAGCTCCACCTCACCAACACCTCATACAGCTCCACCCCAACAATCACCAAGACCTCATACAGCTCCACCCCAACAATCACCAACACCTCATACAGCTCCACCTCCACCCCAACAATCACCAACACCTCATACAGCTCCACCCCAACAATCACCAAAACCTCATACAGCTCCACCTCACCAACACCTCATACAGCCCCACCTCAATAATCACCAACACCTCATACAGCTCCACCCCATCACCTCATACAGCTCCACCCCAACAATCACCAACACCTTATACAGCTCCACCCCAACAATCACCAACACCTCATACAGCTCCACCCCAACAATCACCAACACCTCATACAGCTCCACCTCACCAACACCTCCACCCCAACAATCACCAACACCTCATACAGCTCCACCCCAACAATCACCAAAACCTTATACAGCTCCACCTCACCAACACCTCATACAGCCCCACCCCAATAATCACCAACAGCTCATACAGCTCCACCCCAACAATCACCAACACCTCATACAGCTCCACCCCAACACCTCATACAGCTCCACCTCAACAATCACCAACACCTCATACAGCTCCCTAGTGTTTGAGTCTGTTAAGATGAACTCACACATTGGTTAACAACCCTCCGTAAGCACTTGTCTCAACACAGCGGAGCATTAAGCTGCTCGAACCTAGCCCGCTAAGCAGGAAGTCCTTATCTCCGCTATATCCACCCCATACCAGAGCTGGGATCTTCCCTTGTAGAAGTACAGGTTGACTAAGAACGATGTTACCGACTTGTGCATGCATATTCATATGTATGGGTGGGGAGAAGACACTAACGCCTGGTTAAGCAAAACATACTGAATGGTACGGTAGTCAAGATAAGGTGAAATATACTGATCGTACCCACATCACTTCCCACGCAGTTCTCCCTGGAAATGAACTGTCATGGCAGTCTGGCTAATGGGGTGGTGTTCGACGTTGTGATCGCAATAGTGGACAGCTTACAAAGAAGCCTTGCATTGCACCACAGCCAGGAGGACCCCAAGTCCCCGTTCTCAAGTACACTTTGGTATGTTAGGAGAACCACTGTAACTGACCATCAAAAAAAGTCGTCAAGAGAATCTAACTCAAGTAGGAATGGTATTAGCAGCAACAAAAACCAATACATGTATGTAATGTGTGTGTGTGAGTATGTATTAACCCTAACCTCACTCCCTTTTTCGTGATGATTTTAATTTTTGTCATCGTTAACATGTTGTACTAATAATTTAATTCACCCCAAATAAATCAAATAAAGCTATTTTAGCACAAGATTTGGGGTAGTGACGTCACAGAATCGTCAACTTTTTAACTGTTGGGAGTGTCAAACATTCTGCTTCTGCTTGTTCCTACGATCTTATTAGAAAATCATCCATGAATTTCTTGAAACTGATAAGGAGAGTAGCATCCAGCCTCTACAGCAGCCTGGCTTTATCTATGCTGTCAGACCATGCAACAGCAACCATATCATGGTGTTGTCCTTCATTGAACGACAAAATTGATGTACATGTCAAAACGCACAATGTCGGCAGGACATCTCTGTGAGAGGTGCATAAAGGGACAAAGTACCCATAATGTTACTGCGTATGTTAGTTTTATGACTAATAGATAAAAGGTCAAAATATGTCGACACGTCCCGCACTTAACCGGCCTTATCCTGTTTACCATGCAACATAAGGGCACTTAATATATCTCGGTCAATAAGGAACTGCCCGAATCCGGTAAACCAAGATGGAAAAGTCCCGTAAACTTGGGAAGTTCCGATTATTACAAATACTTTATCCGTATCTAACTCGATGGTTCTCACACATTTTTTTCTGAGCTGCATTTACTGAATACAAATTTGCTCGAGTCACCTTTGTTTTGTTGCGGATAAAAAATACCTTTGATAAAATTCAAGTGATGTACTCCCGCGATTCAAATGCAAACCATTTTCTTCACTAGGGATCAAGATGCTGATCAGTGCGTGAGATGTAGCGGTCAGCGATCCCCACCGAAACTGGCTGCTAGCGTCAGGGCCAGTGACTCAGAGCTTCCAATATCCTTCGCGACCTCCATGCGGTGATCCTGGATAACAGGCTGCAACAGAGCAAGGAGAAGTGATCAAAGAGGGAAGTGATCGAAGAGGGAAGGCTAAACCGGTACGCACGAATGGCATGCTGAAGTTCAATGTGTCGGACCGAAAGGTGCAAATATCCCAGACAAGCTGTAATCTACGACACAACGCATTCCGAATTACATCCTGCTACTTGCAAAGCTCTTTTCGGGGCTTGGTAGCGGGAGTTTGAAAACGAACGCCGAAAAAGAACAGTTGAAATTCACAAAGGGAATTTTGTTCATGCAGAATGATGTGACGCACTTCCTGCCACGTATTTCGTTCTCAATCACCGTATCGCTCATCCTCAACTTTATACCGGTTTCTTGGAGAGTGGTTTTGATCGATGTGCGAATCAATCTTATTAAGACTCAAGCACTAGAGCTAAGTAGACCCATAGCCAGTTAGGCGCCATGTATAGCTGCTATTAACAAACCACCTGGGGAAAGGTACAAATAACTTTTTCATTTGAATTTGGTCCGGTTATCGGCCGTTAAGCCTACTCTTTTAAATTTCCAACTGCTAAGAATTTTTAACGTGCTCGACACTGACCACGGGAGTCCGATCTCACTACCCAGAGATCTTGGGAATTTTTACCAGAAGATCCACGTGAAATAAAAAAAAACGCGTTCTTCACCGTGATTCGAATCCGCGACCTTTGGCACCCGAGGCGGACACCTTACCTCGAGACCACTGAGTCCCTTTGAATCCTACTCTCGTGCCGCACCACACCGTTTGAGAAACACTGTTCCAGGGTCCACGTGCACGAGATAAGGAAGATCGATGACCAAACCCTTTTCTAACTATCAACATTACTTTTCAGAAATAGTCTCGAACATTAGTTTGCAGCTTCATAAATAAAAACTGGCCTTTGAAGCTATACAATGATGCCACAAGTAGAAATCTATTGCGGAACATAGCACAGTTCAAATTTCAGTAAAGAACAAAGAAAGCACTTGTGGCTATAACCAATACCATTTATGGACAGGTTCTATGGAGATACCAAAGGCTAACCACTGTTCTCTAAACTCCGGGAAGCATTCGAAGAAGAAATTTTACAGCAATTGTATCATTTGTAATGAATCGGGAAAACCCAAAATCAGTTCATACTTCATGCCACGTCAGGCTAGCTCAGATTGTATCAGACCATCACCACACTTTTTCCCGATACTTGCGCTGTTTAATCTATGCCAACATTATCATGTTTTAAAAAATAATTCTTCCTTATTGCCATAAACGTCAACGCGTGTAAACTCATACCGCCAAAAAGGGGCGCACAGATTTGATTTAATGAAACGAGGACCAAATGGAAGCCAAGTTAAGGATGCTAGGGATGCACCAAGTCAAGTTAATGAGCCGCATGAAATCAAGTTAATGAACCAAGGGCAGCATGCAGTCAAGTTAATGAAATAATGACAGCAGAAACTCAATGGACATAAGGCATCATGAAGTCAAGTTTTTGGACTAAACACAGTGCGAATTAAAAGTAATGGAGACATGTCTAGGTGAAGTCAGTAGGCCAAGGGCTACATGAAGTCAAGTAAATGAACAAATGGCCACATGAAGTCAAATTTAATGGACCAGGAACCACCGCATGAAGTCAAGTTATTGGGCAACATGAAGTCAGGTTAATGAGTCAAGGGCAACATGAAGTCAGGTTAATAAGTCAAGGGCAACATGAAATCAGGTTAATGAGCCAAAGGCAACTTGAAATCAGGTTAATGAGTCAAGGAAAACATGAAGTCAGGTTAATGGACCAGGTGTCACATGAAATCAAGTTATTGGACAAAGGGCAGAATGAAGTCAGGTTAATGGACAAAGAGCAACATGAAGTCAGGTTAATGGACAAAGAGCAACATGAAGTCAGGTTAATGAGCCAAGGGCAATATGAAGTCAGGTTAATGAGCCAAGGGCAACATGAAGTCAAGTTAATGGACTAGGAGTCACATGAAATCAAGTTATTGGACAAAGAGCAACATGAAGTCAGGTTAATGAACCAAGGGCAACATGAAGTCAAGTTAATGGACTAGGAGTCACATGAAATCAAGTTATTGGACAAAGGGCAACATGAAATCAAGTTATTGGACAAAGGGTAACATGAAGTCAGGTTAATGAGCCAGAAACAGCATAGTTAAATTAATGGACCAGGAGTCACACGATCAATCAACTGATGGAGAGGGCACATGAACTGCCCTTATGCCTTGTATTTATCAATTACGAGAAAGTGTTTGACAGTATTGAGATCAATGTTGTAGTATATGTTCTCAGAAACCAGAGCTTCTTTTAAACATATATCAGACTGACTGAGGAAACTAACAAAAACTACAATACAGCCATCATGCTATACTACAGTCAAGTACATTTTCTGATAACAAGAAAAGTCAGACATGGCGACACCATCTTCCCAAAGCTATTTACAGCAGCTCTCAAAAAGATTTTCCAAAATTTACATTGGATCAACAATGATGTAAATATAGATAACGAGTGGCACATCCATTTTATAATTTGCAGAAGACATTGTGTTCATCAGTCATAGATTGAGGAAGTCCAACAATCCTTGAATCACCTAAATAGAGTGAGCAGAGGTGCTGGTCTGAAGATAAACAAAAGTAAAACACAATGTTTCAGAAACTCTTACTGTCCAAAGCAGGACATCAAGCTGGGAGAGGATGTCAACTCTTACATCTACCTAGGCCAAGAGATAAATGCCAACTCCTACCTAGGCCAAGAGATAAATGCCAACTCCTACCTAGGCCAAGAGATAAATGCCAACTCCTACCTAGGCCAAGAGATAAATGCCAACTCCTACCTAGGCCAAGAGATAAATGCCAACTCCTACCTAGGCCAAGAGATAAATGCCAACTCCTACCTAGGCCAAGAGATAAATGCCAACTCCTACCTAGGCCAAGAGATAAATGCCAACTCCTACCTAGGCCAAGAGATAAATGCCAACTCCTACCTAGGCCAAGAGATAAATGCCAACTCCTACCTAGGCCAAGAGATAAATGCCAACTCCTACCTAGGCCAAGAGATAAATGCCAACTCCTACCTAGGCCAAGAGATAAATGCCAACTCCTACCTAGGCCAAGAGATAAATGCCAACTCCTACCTAGGCCAAGAGATAAATGCCAATAAGAAAATCAACCAGGAAATCTCTAGATGACAAAAAGCAGCTTGGGATTCCTTTAACTTCAGTAAGCCAACTCCAAGAGATGAAAAACACAATGGCAGGAGTACACTCTTTCAATCTAGTTGTCATTCAAGCAATGATTTTCGAATGCAAAATGTCTGCAACTTGCGCAAAACAGATGCCGAGAAGTTCAGAGAGCAATGGAACGACGCGCACTAAAAATTTAGATGCGCAATAAGCTCAGGAACAAAGAAATTTTACATCAAACTTTATTTCAGTATGTTGTGGAAGCAGCGATATCACGCAATCATCGTTGGGCTGGATGAGGTACACATGCCTGACAACAGATGGATATGTAGAATGTTTTGGTAGCCATATGCCTGTACACATCCACGGGGTCACCCATCTATGCGATGATGATATGGACTGACCAAATACTTAGACTCGCATTGGTACAGCATTGTGAAAGATTGGGACGCATGCATAATATTGTTGGCTTCCTCGCATACGGCAAATCTGCATGACTGACGCAGAGGATAATGTGATAGAATAATTCAACAAATAATAACCATTTAATAAATTTAAGTTGCTTATTTTTGATAATCAATAAATTATTAATGTGTAAGTGCATTTGATTTTGGCAAGTCACCTTGCCAAATTATTGATGTTCAGCCATTTATAAGTAATACTTATAAGTTGTAAGTAAAATAATATAGTGTATATGACTTGAGTGTGACTCAAGTCCGAGTGTGCAGTTGCAGAATATCTTGTATGTGATAGAAGAATGAGATGGTGAGCAAATCGTTCTCCTTGAGATTGAAAGAAAACAATCGTATTTTGTGAAATTCTGAAAAGGCAGCAATGGGACTATTGTGACATGCTGAGAGGGTAGCAGTGGATCTGTTGTGGAATGCAGTGGTGGACCCAATTTGACATGCTGGGAAGGCACTAGTGTAGCTATTATGACATGTTGGGAAGTCAGCAGTGGACCAATTTTGATGAGCTGGAAAGCAGTAGTGAACCAATTGTGACATGTTGAGAAGGCAGTGGTGGACCTATTGTGACATGCTGGGCAGGCAGTGCTGAACCTATTGTGACATGTTGAGAAGGCAGCAGTGGACCAATTCTTAGCTCTTAGGTACCACATGGCTATGTTTGGTTTGTGTGTGAGACCCTCAATAAAGGAAGACTACAAAGTACTGCTTTGTTAGGCCCCCATGGTTTAGTGCATTAGGGGAGGAGCTTAATGTCCACAGCCATTACACAGGTCTGAATTCTTTCTTTTATCAACTGCACAGTTTTTAATGTGTCATCTATTTCTTGCCCGCAAAACGTTTTTTAATTAGCATAGTTTTCTCTGATGCCAAAATGTGTTGATGCAAACATATGAACACAATTGTGTGTATCGTGCTGATGTCTTTGTTCACTTCTCAAATAGTCTACTGTGCTTCAATGTGTGTATTATACAGAGGAAACAAGTCAAAATATATTCAGAAAAGCAGCAAAATCTAGCAACGCTTGAATAGCACAGCAGCACATACAGGGTGACCAAAAAAAAATCTACATTAACAGACCTTGCAATTGAATGACATTGCTAACTTGTTTTTTTTCTCTTTTATGAGGCGGTGTTCAAATGAAACCGGACCAAACTGCAACAAGTGAACATTCGTACAATGCGCATGATGATGCCACTTCTGGTGTAAACAACACATACCAATCGTCAAGTTTGCAAAATTTCATTATCCTCCAACTCATAGTTTCCTCGGCAGACCGTTGAAAACATGGCAGGTGTGATACGGAATTCGTCCAGAGTTGATCAGCGAGCGGTGATTTGGTTTCTAACAGTTGAAGGATGTCGACATTCATCACAGAATGCAGGCAGTGTATGGTGACTAAAGTGAATAACTGGATAACGATGTTTAAAGAAGGACACGAGTTAACGAAAGATCGTCTGAGACCAGGTCAGGCGTAGAAGATGCCATCGCCAAAATTGATGCAGCAATTCGGGTGGACTGTCGCCGGTGCTTACGCCCACCAAACTTTTGTCACCGTGCACTGCCTGCATTCTGAAATGAATGTCAACTGGTTGACATGCTTCAGCTGTTAGAAACCAAATCACAGCTAGCTGATCAACTCTGGACAGATTCCGTATCACACCTGCCTTGTATTCAACAGTCTGCTGAGGAAACTATGAGTAGGAGGATAATTAACTTTTGCAAACTTGAAGGTTGGTATGTGTTGTTTACATCAGAAGTGGCGTCATCATGCGCATTGTTCGTATGTTCACGGTGCAGTTAGGTCCTGTTTCATTTGAACACACGTCGTATATTTCACACGTTTTTTCCATTAAAATTAGACCTAAAGTTATTCTAGAGAAGCAAGAAGTTAAGAACGGCACAAGTTTTGATTATCTTGAGTTAATTATACACAATTATGGAGACTACTCCAAAGAAGCAAGAAGAGGAATGGCCATGGCAATGTAGAGGTTAGTTAAATAAAAAATATATGGCAGAATACCAAGAAAATAGCAGAAATAAAGGATCCTGGGGATTTGCACCTTCCCAGTGGCAACATACGAATGTGAGACATGGACAAACACTAAGGAAAAGGATTTAATCCTTCAAGCTAAAATGTTACAGGATAGTACTCAAAATACCATGGATATTTGGAATTCCGGTATTCAAACAGGCATGTTGATGTCTGTTGCCAGGTAGCCAAAGGCTTTAGCTATACGTAGTAGGTATTTTAAACTTTCTGTGGCTTACTAGGCATGGGGGAAGGTACAAATAATTTGGGTAGATTTTTAACTTAAGTTTTGTCTGGGCAGCGGCCATTAAGTCTACTCTTTTCTATTACTAACTGCCAAGGAATTCTTGACATACTCAACACTAAACACGTGAGTTTGATCTCGCTACCCAGAGATCAGGGGAATTTTTACCATTAAAAAAAATCCATGTGAAGAAATTCAGGTCTCCAGCATGATCTGAACCCGCGACCTCTGGCACATGAGGCAGACACCTTACCTCAAGACCACTGAGCTCCCATGGATAGCAAAAAAGAAAAACACAGAAATCCTAAAGCTGGATATAGAACAAAATTGGCAAGTAGACAATATTATGCCTTGAAAACAAAAATTCTTTGGCCGAAGTGGTCTAGAAAAATATAATACTGGAGGGTATAGTAACTGGCTAGTGACACAGACTGAGGAGAAAATAGACACAGGACATTAAAGAGATACAGAGGACGACAGTGACAGAGCTGGCCAAAGATCGAGAGTATTATTCATCAGCTGGTATGAGACCGGCATTCCGCAAAGTACATGCTACATGGTGAAGTTCATATTTGATTATCAATATTTGATCAATATTGTTTCAAAGTGTTTTAATAAAATCAGGTAAAGTTATATCTTTTCTGCTTTAGGTACGGCGGTTTTTATTTTTCCCAGGCCACCCTGTATGAACACACACAAGATTGACAGTATTTGTGTTCACTACACCATCAATTTTGTGGCAGAGTGATTAAAATAATTATCTATTACAGCAAAGAAATAAGCTTGCACCACTTTCCGATTTACCTATTTTGAAAAAGGTGCTTTATAGAAGTATCCTTAGTGAACCTCACGGGGCTACAAAAACATAGCATCAGTTGACCAAAGAAAAAAACTTTAGCGAGGAAGTAACCATGCTCAAAAAGCTATGGGGGACTGGCGAAGACCTGAAACACAGTCTTCTTCATAAACCTCACCGGGCCAGAAGCATAGCATCAGTTGATCGAAGAAGATACTTTAGTGCAGATGTTCTTTAAGGAGCAATTTAAGGTGGTAGCTATATGCTTCAAGAGGAGTGAAATGAAGAAGAAACCATATCTTAAGGAGGTAAGAACAGCACTACCTAACCCTATCATGCGTGTCGTATAGGATAACTAATTTGTGCATGAAAAACATAGTGCTTTAAAAACCATAACTGCTTTGACATACGCTCCTTTTGGACCATAAAATGAAGGATGATAACAGACAAACACAATTATCAAAATAAACCCATTTTTATGTCAAATTCTTTATGTATTTAATAACTGTAAATAAACACATGACATACTAACAATATGTACAAAACAAATTATACTTTATACAAACAATGTTGAAGAGATGTGCTACACTAGAAGCTGAGATCGATTTTTTGACAAACAAGGTATTTAGCAGTCTGAAAACCGACTGCCACAGCCAAACTTGACTCACTCTAAAAAAACAAATTGTTACAATTTTTTTACTAAGTACGGAAACTCTACCAATAGCCATTTTTTTTTTTTACTGTTGAATACGTCACGTTCATCTACACAGGTTTTTTTGCCGGTAATAGTATCGTATGTTAGATTACAAATGGCTTTTGAACGATTTATTTTCTTATTTCGCTGATTGGAGCCAGCCGACTTTTTGGGGAAAGGTGAAGTAGGTTGTTGGAAAGGATCTTTATCTGGTAGATCTGTTTATTTTGATCTAATAACTACACTTGAATTGGAAATTAACAGTTGTGCCAATATTATAAACACAGTATCGATTCTTTGTTGTGGTTTCCATGGATTTCTATCGGAGCGACTAGCCGGGGAAAGTCCAAATAGTTTTGTTTTCAC
The DNA here is from genome assembly GCA_036924085.1 of Ariolimax columbianus. Lineage (NCBI taxonomy): Eukaryota > Metazoa > Mollusca > Gastropoda > Stylommatophora > Arionidae > Ariolimax > Ariolimax columbianus. The sequence continues at coordinate 42,365,085 of JAVGWX010000009.1, forward strand.
AAAATTTCATATTCATCTTCTTGTATCTCAGAAACTTACAAACACACAACAAAAACAATAACATGAACAATTTCTTTATTCATTTATATCTCTCCACACAAAAAAAAAAAAATATTTATTGATAAACAAACACAACAGTCAACATTTTTGAAAGTCAACTACCATAGAATAATTTTAAGTTGAGAAAAATTTTCCAAAAATTATAGCAGTGTGCTAAAGGTTAGCAGTATTACATGAGAACAGTACGAAACGTACATGTTTTACCGAGATGAATATGTACACATTTACAGGTTAAACAACTATTTTCAGTCAGAACTCTTCTCAGACATCGGTCATGATTGAGTTTGACATATTAGACACTTTATATACAAATTCAAGTCAGTCGCGTTTGGTTATGATTTCTGTAGATAACTTTTGAAGACCCTTTATCTTTCTACACCAATGTCTTCGGTTCTCTTCAGCACCTCTGAGCTCGCAGTAGGATTTGACTGCCCCGTCTCTGCAGACCTGAGTGATAAAATTAGTCCTTGGTTAAACTCTGCCTTGTTCCACGCAAGGGTTGCCTGTACTGGGCCAGTAAATCTTTGATTATCGCCAAGCCAAGGTAGTCATTGACTTCGAACTATTGGCACAAGATGTCTTGTTTCGTCAACTGTCTCTAGCACCATTTTATTTGACTTAACTTCCATCCTCTGATCACTTCCGTTCTCCGATAACACCACATCTCAAAGGCCTCCAAATATCTTTACACTCTTGTTTATAGTCCTGTTAAGAAAAATAAGTTCTACATACAGCCCAGATATAAGATTAACAGTTTATTTTGACAAAGTTTTAAGTCCAAACCCTACTTTGCATATCATAAACATCCACTAATTGGGTTGTGTATGGAATTTGCAACTTAAAAAACAACTAAAATAACAACTGCAAAAGCATTTACATGCTTTGGTGCAGGCTTCCTACAAGGAGACCAATTAAAGTGGTGGTTCATGCTCTGATTGTAATGAAAAGGGAGGATAATGATTGACAAAAGCGCAGCATCAATTTGTAACAAACAATTTATTAAATAAGAATAATTGTATGCATATACAAAATATACCAACCAAACACAAAATATACCGGCCATACACAAAATATACTGCCATGGATTATATCAACAAAATATGTTGCAGAGATTCAAATTTAATTACTAGGAAACTTGAGGAATGAAGCTGATAGAAATGATAATAGTTCAAAAGGGATTCAAATGCAATCCCACAGATTTTTAAATAGGTGGTGGCAAATGTGGCTGAACAGGGGTACCCCACCATAACCGCAGGTTTGGTGCTGGATCACTGCCGTTATTTTACTTGTATCTGCATGCAAAGTCCTAAAAACATGCTTACATTATAGCTTATTTTCACTCTTCTAGCTACCTATATTATGCTTACCCATTTATCCAAAAACTCACAATATCATAAAATTCTACATTACAAGATCATGTTCGTTATTTCAGCTGATCTTTGTTGTAACAGTTAAGAAAGGTTAGTGAGACCTCAAAGAATTATGAGAAAGTTTCCAGCCATCTCTGGGTGGTAACTTAATTCGATCATCCATGATGGTCATATTAAACTGGAATACCTTTATCTATGTATAATACAATACAGTCAAACAAATTATGGCTTGAGTTTATAATACATTATAATATCCTTCCTCTACCTGAATACTATTATTAAATTACACCATTTCTGTTATTCCCACTTTTACAGAATATATTATCTATTCAAACAATTAATTTAAAAAAAAAAACTAACAAACTACATTCTGGTAATTAACAGGACAAATTTGAGTTAATGCAAGCAACAAAGAGTCTTGCTTGTTATGTAGACCAATAACCTTGTAAAAGTGAATGAATAAGAACAAAAGTAGATAACTAGAGGTTGTTTCACAGAAGAATATTAGAAACCCCATTGACAGCTAGAAGATAATGCGCATGTGAAACAGAAGGAAACAGCTCATGATCTCTGAGCATGTTATGAGAAGGTGACTGCTGTACTTCTGACAGCTCTGGATCTTACTCCTATGTATTTCTAGTAAGGACCATGATTCACATTGATAACACAATGTAGGGATGAACAGTGCATTGATCAGCCTCGCCTTAGTCGAAACTAAGAAATCTAGGGTGTTTCAAAATTGGTGCCCGTTGATAGTGAACACTGTTCATTTTCTGAATTCTATGTGCAATCTCTTTGTGCACTCTGCGATCATCCGCGAAGATACTACCTAGATATTTGAACTCCCTTACTTGCTTGATACTTATGTCACCACTGGAAACTTCTTTGCACGTGTTTACACGATATCATTATAATCTCTGTCTTTTCTGTGTTAATCCTCATGTCATATCCATTACAAACAAAATTAGGTGACAAAATGAAATAATGGACAAAATATATTTGTTTCTGTAACACCTTTCAACATATAAAAATGATAGAAATGTGTTTATTGACAGTAATTCAATAAGTAGTATCATCATGGAATGAAGTAGTATCTATGTGTATAGTCCCAATCAATGGTTACCATTTTTCACTGGTATTTTCTATATAATGTTACGTGCTAGCAGATTTTTTTCCTACATGAAATTAATAATTTTCTAGCTGTGGCCTCTAAATATCCTATTTCAGGAACAAACAATGTCTGATATTTATAGATTGACAAACTGAAATCTTCATTCAACCCTTTCCAGCTCATAGGCACATAAATCGGCTGCTAAAAACCTAAAATTGTTAACTGCTATGACCAAAACAGATTTCTGAAACATGCATTTGTGTTTTAGTTTGCAGAATTTAATTTTAATTTCTGAGTTAAAATTTACATCGTTATGTCTTTTTTAGGCCAACTTTCATTTTGGGCTAAAATTTACTTTGTCATGTCTTTTTTAGGTCAACCGTCATTCTGTATTCAAGTTACCTTTGTAATTTTTTTAAGGTCAGCCTTCCACTTAAGCTCAAGTTTTCTTCACCATATTGTTTTAAGTCAATCACCCCCCTGGGTACTGTAGCATAATTGTTTTTTGTTTCTATTTCTAAGAATCGACATCACTGCACTCTGGGCATATCCATAGGTGCTCAGTCTCTCTCATCAAATGGCATAAGGTATGGATGCCGGTGGTCCCTGTAGCTTGCTGGTTGTACACTCTCCTGCTCCGTCTTCTCATGTGCCCCACTCCGCTCGAACCTCATTTAATGTTGAAACTTTGTAGTCTGTGGATTGCTGCTTCATCTATTGCAGTGCCCTCATCCAGCAGGCGGTCATTGATTGATTTCAAAATGTCACTTCTATCCATCCCTAATGTGACCATAATGGGAGCTTGTTAGCAATTGTTATAATGAATGACAGAATTTATGCATGGGATATCTAGTATTTTCCAGCTCATGCCATCCATTGGCTTTATTCTGTACACGAATTTTGTTGTTTGATTTCAAAGCTACCTATGCTGACTTGTCCACCCTTGATGAATATTCTCTGGTGAGAAGTTGTAGAGGCTCCTCTTACATCCCTGGGCATACTGAAGGTGGTCCTAGGTGGTCTCCCTAGCTGTAGTACAATGTCTCAGCACGATCACCACTATGAAGATCACAGTGCTAATTTCCATCTTGTCCAGGCCCACAATGTGGACTTAAAAGGAAGGGGGCATGGGGTGGGGTGTGTGTCTTAGTATGTTTCATCTGATCCTGATATTACCCTTCGCAATCAATTTCGCTTGAATATAACACACACACAATGTGCACTCCCATTAGCCTGTTGTATTTATAACCGAGGATGTGGGCATGTAAGTGTTTATATTATGTGCGTGTTCTTTCCTTCTTTTTGTGTCAAGACATGATACCAACATAGATTGTAATAAAATTACACATAAGCAAGTATAATAATAAACATGGATTGAATTCAATTTTATACCTTTATAAAAATGATGCCAGTTCTTGACCAGTAGAATACACTAACAGTAGGATCTGTCTACAACTAAGGAGAACTTCAACATGAGTTATAAACTCATTGACATCATGTCTCTCTATTTCCTCATGGCTGTATTGAGCCAATCCATCCTGTGTTTTCTGCTTGCTTCTGTTTCCATCTTCTTACTAAAGATTCATGATATGTTTATGGACATATCTGACAACTTTCATCTTTTCAAATGCACTTTTTAACAGTAGATAATGTTTGTTTTTTACAAAATAAATGAAAGATTAAAAAAACCAAATAATACTGAAGTACAAACGGCAGTGTCCAATAGTGTAGTGGTACACCAGTCACCTTTCATGGAAAAGATACGGCTACGCCAGTCAGCTCACCTACTAATAAGCAACCTATGACTTACACAATGAAGTCTCTTAACACTTCATTCCCAACAGAATTGTCTTCTACGAGACATAATATAGGTATACAAAAATATGTTACATACTTTAATCAGTGTTTCCCTTCATGTTTTGACTTCAAGCCATGAAAGCCCGAACGATTCCTCGAACAGAATTCCTGCAAACTGGACAGTCTTTGAGAGCTGCAGCACAGTCAGTACAAGAGACGAGGTGTCCACATGGGAGAAAAACCACAGCTACTTCTTTATCCATGCAAATCTTGCAGACTGTCTGCTGACGAAGCTGGCTGTTCTGCTCTTTCAGTTGATTCATGACGACTACAGAAGACAAAAATAATGCATACAAAATATTAGATAATTTACACAAACACACAAAAAAGCAAGTAAAATCATTGGGTAAATGTCCCGAATATTTCAATGTAAGTGTGTGACTATGGATATTTTTTTGTTGTTGTTGCGTTCGCCTTATTTATCTACTTTCCAAGGCGTGTGTGCGCTACACTGTGGTTTTTATTTTTGCGCCTGTCGGCCCAGTGCATCCGACTTCAGCATGCATTTTATGTAAGGGTCTGCTTCCTCCTGCATTTTCTAAGGGTTTGCTTCCCCGGGGTAACGGCCGGTGCTGTGATGGGGATCGAACCCAGCACCTTCTGGTTGTGAGCCGTGCCACTTAACCACTAGGCCACGCCGTCCCCGACTATGGATATAAAAAAGAACACAATATTCTTACCCAAATTGTGCTATCAGTGCCAGAATTGGACATTAACAAAGATAAAAAGACACACTGTAACAACAGAATGCATGGAATAACAAGAATGGATAGAATCAGAATAAAAAATATTAGGAGACAGTAGGTACAACACCAGTGCTAGACCTCATCAAGAGACAGCAAACCAAATGGTTTGGCCAAGTGACACATCAAACACAAGATAGTATCCCTCAGTAATCAATGCAATACAGATACAATGGATACAAAGTCAAGGGCAGACCACGTAAAAGATGAATAGCAGAAATAACAGAAGCAGTAAAGCTTCCCGTGTACGGAGCACATATTAGGTCCCAGTCAAGAAATCTTTTTATAACCTGACGCTGAAAGGCACAAGTAGGACAAGATTGGTCACAAAATTTGATACCTCCTACAACAGCCTTTAAAACCTCATTCCGAAAGACATTATCCACTATACAGCGATCTTTAACTCAAGCAGTTACTGCTGCGACTAGGCACAAATATACTGTAAGAAACATTTTTCAAATGTGAACGAGCTTTACTTTGCAATGTTGACCAACATATCATTGGAATGCTATTTATTGTTAAATACAGAATAATGAGGATACACCCCAACCATGGCTGTAACTAAAATCTAAGGAGTGAAAAGATGGACCTCTCCATTATAAGGAGTGAAAAGATGTACCTCTCCATTTTAAGGAGTGAAAAGATGTACCTCTCCATTATAAGGAGTGAAAAGATGTACCTCTCCATGATAAGGAGTGAAAAGATGTACCTCTCCATTATAAGGTGTGAAGAGATGGGCCTCTCCACTATAAGGTGTGAAGAGATGGACCTCTCCATTATAAGGAGTAAAGCGATGGACCTCTCCATTATAAGGTGTGAAGAGATGGACCTCTCCATTATAAGGTGTGAAGAGATGGACCTCTCCATTATAAAGAGTGAAAAGATGGACCTCTCCATTATAAGGAGTAAAGCGATGGACCTCTCCATTATAAGGTGTGAAGAGATGGACCTCTCCATTATAAGGAGTAAAGCGATGGACCTCTCCATTATAAGGTGTGAAGAGATGGACCTCTCCATTATAAGGAGTAAAGCGATGGACCTCTCCATTATAAGGTGTGAAGAGATGGACCTCTCCACTATAAGGTGTGAAGAGATGGACCTCTCAAAAGATTAAGTTACTCATTGTGAGCATTCAACAACAACAGTACTTCTAAGACAATACTTACTCTTATACTTAATCATGTTTTTAATAAAGAAAGACTATACTTATTCTTTGTAATACCAAGATATCCAGGTATGACTGCGGCGGAAGCTGGAGTTTTGGCAAGAGAATGAGTTTCTTTCAGACAGACTGTCATGGGAGCGACGTTCTACAAAGAACATGCTACATGATGATGATACTTATTCTTGTCTTTAATCATGTCTGTATACTTATAGACAATACTTAATCGATCTTTAATCATGTCTGTATACTTATAGACAATACTTAATCGATCTTTAATCATGTCTGTATACTTATAGACAATACTTAATCGATCTTTAATCATGTCTGTATACTTATAGACAATACTTAATCGATCTTTAATCATGTCTGTATACTTATAGACAATACTTAATCGATCTTTAATCATGTCTGTATACTTATAGACAATACTTAATCGATCTTTAATCATGTCTGTATACTTATAGACAATACTTAATCGATCTTTAATCATGTCTGTATACTTATAGACAATACTTAATCGATCTTTAATCATGTTTGTAGCACATCTAAGACAATACTTACTCTTATCTTTAGTCATGTCTGTAGTAATACTAACGGCCTGAGAGTCTGCAGGATTGTCCTTCTTCTCTCTTCTCTTCCCATCCAGCTCCAACTTTTCAAACAGCTTGTCAGCAGACAGCATACCACCTGCATGGAAAATACATTGTGGAATTGTCAAATATTATAAATATGGTAAAAGTGCTCGATTCTCTACATGAGTTATTCTATGGGTTCTTCATCTTGTGCAAACATCATCTGAGTGATATTTACTTCTGTATCCTCTCCCCCATTTAAGTTTGTTTCCATTTACATGTTGACACACAAGAAATATAGTGTATCTACCTTCGGACCACCTGTTATATATTAAAGTGCACCTAATCTAGAACATTTTGTTATCAAATGTACTTGAACATTAACAATTTTCTCATCAAGATTACTTACTTCTTCAATATTTTGACATCACATGTACTTCAACGTTAACAATTTTGTCATAAATATGTACCTAAATCTTTAACATTTTGTTATCAAATGTACTTGGCTGTAAAAATTTTCAACATCAAGATGTACTTGTCCTTTTAACAATTTTGTCATCAAGTGTACTTAATCATCAAGCTTTTTCATCAAGTGCACTTCACAAACACTGTGCCACACAGTGTTCATATCCTTTAATAATTATGTCATCAATTGCACTTGACCAACAATTTTACATAATCTTTAAACATTGTGCCATTGAATGTACTTAATCTTCAAACATTTTAGTCACCAATTTGTAGTTAATTTTGAATATAGTAACAATAATGCTAGAATAATAAAACGTGCTAATTTCAGATATAGTATAAACAGTGATATGCAATAAAAGTCTTACAAGAGTCTTTGACAAAGGTAGCAGCGACAATAACATCCTCTTCCTTGTAGCCCATAGCTAGAACTGTTACCACTGCTGGGTCTCGCTTCAAGGGCATGGTCTTAGTGTCTGAAAGTGATACACAAACCATGAATATACTAACAATACGGCTCAATGGTTTTAACCCTTTCCAGATCATAGGCGCAAAAAACCTAAAATTGTTGTCCGCTATGACCACAACCGACCTTTGAAACATGAGTTTGCATTTTGTGATTTAGTTTTTTTTAAATTTATCGGCTCTACAAAATGGCAATTGATGTTTAACTGTAAGGTTATTTCCAATAGGTAGACATTTGCTAAAGTTATGATGCTTGAAAACGGAATCGCGTATTGCGAAGAAATTTGGGCTTCAAAACCAGAGAAATGATTTATGATTTGACCAGTACAATAAACATGCATCTGGATTACTTGTGGATATTCAATCCACACTCAATTCAGACTACATAATACAAAAGGTAAGTGTACAGGAATTGACAGATATATCTGTAAAACACAATGTAGGGGAAGACTTAGTAAGTACGAAAAAAAATTATCTCTACAATTTCCACCTCTGCATTTATGTCATTTAATGCTTCCTACTAATATATAATCTTTATTATGAATACTTTATGTCATAGATAGTTTCATGACGTGTCTATAATGAATTTGATTTTGAATAAAAATTTGACATTTTCGTCCAGACTGAAAGACACAAATCGGCAACATTAGTCCGGACTGTAAAGGACTAAAAAAAAATATAAACTAGTGTTCTTTCAGAAAGATACTGCATTTATTTGCATGTTCTGAAAAATCACACGAGCAATAAATGCCTTTGGAAATAACAGTTAATTAAGAGGCAAAGATGCAAATCTTTGTAAAAAATAAACATTAGATGTAAATCATTGTTTTAGAACAGTCTGAGCTGTTATACAGTACAATGCCAGTCTTTTATGGCAACACTGCTGGGGAAATAACCTACCAGTCACATCCCTCTCTAATCTATTTGCTCAGCTCCATTAGGGAAGGCCAGGCAGGTAGAGAGAAAACTGGCTACCCCACCTTACAATGATCTCATAGAATGAAACCTTTAAGACCTCATTCCCAGGGAGAGCAGCAAAGATGGCACATTACAAGCCACGGGTATAATTATGCTCTTGTGTTTTAGTCCATCGTGGATGCTGCAAGGCCACAGATTTGACTGGAATTCACACTAGTTAACGACTTTCACTTGGATCCATGGAAATGTGATGCAAGAAACTGGTTAGATACAGACTCTGCAGTCTTCTAAACAAGTTAGAGAACTAGTTCTATTTTTGTTTTAACATATATAGTCAGTTTTTCATGATCAAAAGTGCACAAATCGATTACTAACTTAACATCATCTTTATACTGGTTTAGAAGACTCTGCAGATACTGTATTCAACCAGTTTCTTTTACATTCACTTGATCTAAAAATACCTATGTACATCCAATCTATTCTTGAATGCATTAATTAAATGTGCCTCCACTATTTCCCCTGTGGCAATGCATTCCAAGCATTCCCCACTCTCGTACTAAAAAAATATTTCCTAGTATCTAGAATAATTAAGCTTGCAGAAAAACAAATTGACACAAAGTATGTAACTTAAATATTAAAACAAAAATAGCCTTACCCATTTGAAAAGAGGCAGCTGAACTTCCCATCTTTTCTGAGACCATTTCAAAGCTGATCTAGAAGATATAATGTATATATTGCTTCATATAAAAGATATATAATAATGATGCCTCTAGTAAGTGTATTGTGACAATTTCCATTTATACATTAATGTCATTTAACACTTCATACTAATATATGGCTTGGCTTCGTTCATTCTCAATCTCCTGCTACCAAGCCCTGAAAAGGGCTTTGCAAGTAGCAGAATGTAGTCCAAAGAACGGAATGGGTTGTGTCATAGTTTACAGCTTAACTGCAATATTTGCACCTTTTGGTTCGACACATCTGACTTCAGCAGGAATTTTTTTTAGTACCAGGTTAGCCTTCAATCCCTTAACCAGTCTGCTCTGTTGCAGCCTGTTATCCAGCATTACCGTATGGAGATGCAGAAGGGTCTTGGTAGCTCTGGATCGCTGACCACTGCAGCTCATGTGCTGCTCAGCGTCTTAATCCCATACTAATATATAAAATTTGTATGAATAATTAATGTCATAGATAGTTTAATTATTATGTGTCTTACTGTGTTCAGATTGTAATTTTGGCTCAATTATATTTAGTTCAATAACAATTTATTTTATTTTGATATAAAATTTTGATGCACAAAATTCTGGCATGTTGACCCAGACTGAAAGACATAAATCTGCAAAATTAGCCAGAAATGAAAAGAGTTAAAGCAGCCTGTGATGATCTTAATGATTCAGTGAGCCTGCTTGCTCAGACTGGAATTGCAGCAGTCATGGTTTGAAATCACAAACAGACACCAAAACAAAAATCAGGGCTTGGGGTTTGTTCCTGGTACGACTGCTCCTCCAATAAGTGGGTACCCCGACGCATGAGTTGGGGAAGGTATAAACAGCAAGGAAGGGAACTGACAACCCCACCTCACATAGACTGCGGCTTAGTACATGAAGAGTTATCTACATCCCCGATGACAATTGATGCCATGGGACTGACCTTTATCTTTAATGATCATATTCCTTTCTTACCAGTAAAAGGTACTGGGATCCCAATGGTAGATATCTGAGAAACACTGGTGCATTATCTATTTCTTTCTCATCGTCTAAATGTATGATTTATCTGTTAATAACTAATGATCTACATGTCTAAGCAATCACTATTGCTGAAATCCTATTTATGATGTGAAAACAAACCTGGTCTTTATCTCTGTTCAGATCTTGGACAGCGTCAACGAACTGCTGCCCCATTGTCTGTCTAATAAATGCACATTTTGGAAACCACCGAGCGTGTTCTACCCACACATTATCGTTGTCTTCCCAGTTCCTGAGTCCACCTCCACAGTAAAAACAGCGAGCACAGTCTCCATAACCTTAAATACAGCATATCATTATTCATTATTTTAAAATAAACAACAATCTCAACATTTCACAGAGTTAAAATTTGCTGTGCCACTTTCGCTTTTATGTGACTGACAAAAATTTCAGCGTAACAAACCAAAACGACAACTGAATATACACCATTTTAACCATATATAGACATCCGGGTTACCATAGAAATCGGCTGAAAATACTACTCTTTCGGTTGTAGAGAGTTCCACATTCGTCCTGCTCGGTAAGACAGTGAATGGCGATTTAGAAATTTTTTTTAGACTGTTGGATAGTATTTCTTCTGTATTTCCATTGGGTTTGAAGATTCACCCATTATTGAAAATGGGGAAGTTAAGTTTTTGCAACATATTTTTCTGAGGTAGATTTATTTAGTTTGTTTATGGGGGGGGGGGGGGGGGGGGGGGGGGGGGGGGTGCAATAAAATATGTTTGTAGTGGAAACTAACAGACATGCTGATCTTGTAAACATTGATGTATCCATCGTCTGTTGAACTTTCATACACAGCAGGAATGCAGAAAATGAGTACATCTATATGTTTGTGCTGTTTTTCAACACTATCACCTTTATCTTCTTGTTTCTCAGAAACTAACACACACCCAGCAAAACCAATAACACCAAAAAGTTCTTTATTAATTTATGACTTTACACACATCAAAATCATATTTATAGACCAACTAATAAAAAGGTTACAGACTTTCAAAATCAACAACTATACTAAAATGTGATGTGCTGAAAAATAGTGCAGCTGTAGAGAAAATTATGTCCATTTTTGTTGTAAACGTCTAGGATCAGGCTTTCAGTTTTAATTTAGATAATATATCTTCTTCTTCTGTGTTCGTCCTGAAAAGGATGTTGTGATGTTTACAGTGAGGCTGTAATATCTGCCCCTTTCAGCATGACACATCAGACTTCAACTGGGGTTTCTCTGGGTGATGGATTTACTTTCCCACTGTTACCGCTATTCTCTTAGCCAGACTACACCACTTAATTTAACATCTTTATACTGGTTTACGAGACTCTGCTTTACATTTCCTTGATCTAAAAACTATGCGCATCCAATATATTCTTGAATACATTAATTGACCCTGCCTCCACTATTTCCTGTGGCAATGCATTCCGAGCATTCATCACTTTCTGGCTTAAAAAAGATTGTTTCCAAGGCCAGGCTCGGAGGCAGAATTGGGTCTAGGCTGTGGTTTGCTGAACCTGATGCAAGCAGCCAGCTATGAGTCGCTGACTGCTGTCAGCTCATTCACTGTGCTACATCTTCTCCACCCCCCGCTTCCCCCCCCCCCAGATAATATATAAGATTTAGAGTAAAACTATGTAAGTAAATCTTAATTTACATAAGCATAAATGTCACTAGACAAATGACATAATGGAATAACATTTAAAAAATCAGATTTTCTCCCTAGCCATAAAAAAGTCAGTCCTGGAAATAGACTGTACTAGTTTAGTTTGGCATGGCCAAGGGATAGGGATCGCAGTGGGAAAGCAAATTCGAGCCTCAATATAAAAAAAAGCTAGTTAAAATTGGATATGTCTGGTCAATAGACACAGATATTGCAGCCTCGCTGTAAACTATGACACAACATCCTTTCCAGGACAAACGCCGAAGAAGAAACACATACCTGCGTAGTAAAATCCTGCATCTGCCAAATCTTCCTTTTTCAAATGGTGATCTCTGGGCCAAGGCTCAAATGATTCAAAACGTTTGGCCCTCACTGCATATTCAAACCTCTTAGGCCTTTCAGTAATGATGCCTAGTTCGCTGTATGTTGGCGTCCTTCCGGCAACCCTGTTGCTATTCTGAGTGTCAGCTGTTTCAGTAACTGATGGATTCACAAGTCCATGTACTATACTGGAAGTATGGTTTACCATAGTTGTGATAGGTGTTGTTGCTGTTGACCTGATGGCTGTTGATGAACTGGTGGTTGTTGTTGCTGTTGATGCTGTAGAAGTGTTTTGGGCATTTGAGCTAACCTCTTGATTGACTTGTGAGGATGCCATTGGTGATGAAGGTACTGCTGTTTGCTCAGGTTGCTGGACATTTTGAGCTGAAGTCTGTACTGCTGTCACTGTAGCTGCGGCGGTTGATGGATTTGCCCTTGCAGAGCGGTTGTTCTGACTTTCTTGTGTTCCAGTAGCATCGCTTATGTCTGGAGATGCTACATTCAGATTAGAGGAACTGATTGAGTTGCTATTTGAGGTCACGATACCGACTGACACATCAGATCTTGAGGGTGCAGTGGGTCTAGATGTGGTCACTGTAGACTGTCCAGACGTTGGCGACCTAGAGCCATTTGGCCTCATGACAGTCTGGTTAGCCATCTGAATGGGTTTAGCACCGTGTTCAGATACAACATTATTGTTTCCAGAAGATGGAACTGGCAAGTTGTGTTTCCTTGGTGCTGTTCCTTGTGCTTTGATTATTTGTCCACTAACTGATAGATGTCCACTGCCATGTGCTGAATCAACCTCTATATTATCTTGGGCTATTTCATGTCCTGAATGTTGCCGCTTAACTTCATATGTTACTATTCCTCTACTGTTACTTAGTTGGCCAAAAAGATGTATTCCACTTTCTGGAGCTATCATAGGAACATTGTTGCAGTCTATTCCAGTTACCATGGGGCAATTAGGTGACACATCTCTGTGGACATCAGAAATAATATCTGATACCTGCCAGTGTTGTTTTATTACACAGCAGAAATAGCAAATCAGTCTGTCGTCACCTCCTTTACCTGAACCTAGGTAGGCAAACCCTGCTTCAGCTAACAAGATGGCAGATTTGTTAGCATTGTGAGGATATCTTGAGTATGTGTGCAGTCTCCATTTCTCCTCATTTAACCAGGTCCATGGTATGTCCTCAATTGCAGCTGGATGCAATTTAGTATTTGGTACCATGTATACTAAAATTTCTGTCCTGATTTTGAAATTTTTCTGTAACAGCATCTCTTCCATAAGTTGTTTTTCATTTTTGTCTGGCTTTTCCATTTCAAATGGTTTTCTTTGATTTTCTGCATCGTTTTCTAAATGAGTGACTTCTTTAAAATTAATTTCATTTACTGCATTTCCGAACTGTCTGACAACCTCAAGAAAATAGCTATCTTTATGAATTATTGGTGACTTATGGTATGACTTTATTAACATTACAGTCTGTGAGTTCTTGCACTTTTCATCATTCATACCAATTTGTGACGAAAGATTAGACGAAACTGAAAACTCTGAAAGTGTAGCGGCTGGCTTCTCTTCACTTTTGTCAATGATGTTTACGTCAATGACAACTGGTTCATTTTCTATTGGACTAACTTTATCAACTGTGCTATCAACATCGTCTTCATTCTTGATATAAATATTCATTTTCTTATCATGTTCAAAACCATCTAAATGTAATGACTTTACACTGCCAGCTGAGTAGTCAGTGTTTCCTGAAGCATCTACAGTATTGTTTAATTTTGGTTCTTGTTCCGTGCTTCCAGTCCAGTTACAATTCTTGCATTTTCTATTTTTATGGAAATCTAAAGCAAAACGGAAATGCTTTTGTAAAAGCTTTCTTGTTCCGTGGATTTTTTTATTCATGCCAGAACAGTAAAAACGACTAATAAATGATCTTTTCTTGTCATCCTTCTGGTAGTTTATTCTTTTCCGGCTTGATAAACTGCCTATTTGTGAACCAGTCATATCTGGTCCTTGTTTTACGAAGTGACAAGATTTCAAAATATCCTGCAAAAGAAAACAAGTTCATTAATTAAATTATGTGTACAATGCAATGATGCGCTGATTATATGTTCAGTACAGTTGTTACAATAGTCACCAGCACGATGACATAAATCTAGGTATGCAAATAATAGGCACAGTAGAGCCTGATAGCAAATAGCTTTTTAAATGAATTCAATCTAATGTCTGCTTATTTATACGCCATGTACGATACTTCACAATTAATTTGGAATTATTAATGTTCTTGTTCACACATAAGTACATAACTACATTTATTACATGATTGCTGCTTTTATCATTTTCAGAGGTCCTGTGAGTGTGATACATTTGGGGAATAATCTTTATTTACCACAAGTTATATTAACTTGGTTTATTATATTTTACTGATGCTATCTGAGTGTTCTAAAAATAAATATTGCCTATTAACAATCAAATGGCATGCTGTAGGACTGTAGTGTATTCTATCTATCTATCCATCCATCTATCGGAAGACTGTTGTTCATTCTAAGGACATGTTCGATGTATGTACATTGTTTTTTTCTGGATGGTCAACACGTATATTTGGTTTGTCTCTGTCCTTATTGAGTCATTAGTTATGAACTTGTTCCAGCGTATATTCAATAATTTTCTTAAACATCTATTTTCAAAGAAATTTCCTTTTTTTCCAGTGCTTTTGTTGTCTTCCAGCTTTCACGTCCATATGTAGTATATATGAACTATTTCATATTAACATTAAACGCACTCAAGTCTATGTCAACGACATCTGACTAAATGAGTGAACCAAGCATAATAATGACTACGGTATGGTCAGATGCCAGTTGACCGAGTTGTCGTTAACATAGACTTGAGTGCTTTCAATGTTCATCATCATCATTGGTGTCTTAAATCTCTGTAGACCAAGCGTCCTGTGAATTTGTCCAGCTCTGTCTCCTGTATTTCAACACGGTCTGCTATGACTGTTGTAACGGCCACGCCACGAGTGACAATACTGTCGCAGATTGTACAACATGCTGAGTAATGTCTCAGCATGCTGAGAAGGCCGACTTGCTAGGGTGTCGCCCATCTCTTCAACGTTTAAATTTTTCTCTGCAGTCAGATGGCCCCTATAAGCATCTGTCAATAGATTCTCTAAACTACTCGATACTGAGCAATTATTTCCTAACTTCCGAATGGTATGTCGCATGACTTTATTTTATGTCCCTCTTGCATACGATTACGTCATTGAATCACAGTGTGGGGCGGCCAATTCGTCTAACTCCAATGGCCAGCTGTCTATAGAGGATATTCTTTTGCAGCCTCTCATGTGGTAAACATGTCCCAACCATTGAAGGCATCATTGGCTCAACATCTAGTACATGGCACATGCTGTGAAGTGTGCGTGTTTGCTCGCTGTAAAATCACATTATGTGGCACTATCTCTTGCCACTCAATCCTCAATATACACCGCAGACACCTCGTATGAAAGGTGTTGAGCCACCACTCCTGCTTAGTGTAAGTGCTCCAAGTTTCATTTCCATACATGAGAGTGACAAAAACTCAGGCTTGGTATACTCGGACCATTACCGGATTACCATTGGTGTCATGAGACAGTATTTTCAATGTTAATGTACAATATAAATGTTAATCGTTTATAAACTTTACATCCGATGATTCTTCTTCTTCTTCTTCGTATGCAGTCAGACAGTAACCATTATTTTTTCGAAAAAAGCGGAGGTCATCCTGAGGCTCTCGCCACTGCCATAGAGCTTGTCTTGCAGTTCCACTGGTAATGGCCACATCTGCTCTCTCTGATCCTCGTATGTCGGGCAGTTCTGCAGCAGATGTTCAGCGGTCATTTTACCAGTACCGCACGGGCATTCGTCGGTACACCCTATCTTCAATTTGTTGAATAGGTGGTACCTCAGTCTGTTGTGGCCAGTGCGAAGTCTGAAGACAACGACCTGCTCTCTTCGGTTCAACTGGTAATAGGCATCGTTTTTGGTGTAACCAGTATGTTCGGTTTCCCATTTGGTCATGTATCTGGTTTTGATAAGCCGTTTTGACTCTTCGTACGTCATACTGGTATCTGTTTGTGGTAGTCTTGCACCTTCTTTAGCCAGTCTGTCTGCCTCCTCGTTGCCTTGGATGTTGCAGTGTGACGGAACCCACTGTACCACTACCCTTTTTGGTGCGGACTGCTGGCACAGTTTGCAGAGTGCTGCTCTTAAGTCATTACGCTCAGTGTTTTTCTGGCTTTTTAGCGCTGTGACTACGGCGAGAGCATCTGTCAGCAGGACTATATGGCTCTCATTTTCACTGTGTGTCACCATTTCTTCCACTGCCGCCCTCAGTGCCTCTGCCTCCGCTCTGAAATTGCTTGTGTACTTACCAGTAGCGAATGACAGTGTTATTTTTCTGCCATTTGGTAGGTTCAGGAATGCTCCTGCCCCTCCGTTCTGTGTAGTGTCTGTTACAGAACCGTCGGTGTATGCATGGGTCCAGTCCATGCTTGGGTAGCTTTTCGTTATGAAGCTTAGGGTAGTATCTCTCCTTTCTTTTTCAGTCTGGCAGTTTTTGTTTGCAATACCTGGTATATTTTCTACCACCTCTGGAAATATATCCTGCCTCCAGGTAGGTTTTCGTACAGTAGTGATGGGTTTTGGTGTTGTTAGTGCGATAATGGGATCTTCGTGCATCTTTGCTTTGGCTATTTCTGCAAAGTTTCTTCGCTTTAGTTTCCCATTTCCCAAATTGTTTAGTCTCTGGTGCATTGGATGGTCCGTCAGTCTTCGGAGTTTCTCTGACTGCAGCTGGGCTCTGCAGTCTCTTCTATCGGTCATGGATTGCAGTTTTGTAATCTTTTCAAGTTCTACAATTGGCGTTGACTTCATGCCACCTGTTATAATTCTCATGGCTTGGTTTTGAAGTTTGTTAACTTTATCGAAGTTCGTCTTCGCTGCTGTTGTCCATGCCGCAATGCCATACTCGAGAACTGGTCTCACTCTTCCAGTATACAGTTTCTTTAGTATGCCTTCGTCTGCTCCCCAGCTTGTGCCAGCAAGTTTCCTCATGATTGCCATTCTTTCTCTGGCTTTCATTCGGTTTCTCTCAATCTGACTTTTCCATGTCATGCGCCGATCAAATGTGACTCCCAGATAGGTTGGGTTGTCGTTTGGCTGCAGCATTTTGCCATTTAGACTTAATTTGGTACTTTGGGGTTTTGATGAAAGCGAGAATATTGTGCATGTGGTTTTCTCCTCGTTTATTTTGACCAGCCATGAGTTCGCCCACTCTTCCAGCGATGTTAGGGCTGTCTGCATCCGATTTCTTGCTATGGTGAGATTCTTTTCAGAGGTCCACATAGCCAGATCGTCTACAAACATTGAGCTATGGACTCTTCTTGGTATATTCTCTGTAATATCGTTTATATATACCAGGAAGAGTGTGGGTGACAGTACTCCTCCTTGGGGTACTCCCTGCTCGAGTGTCACCTTTTTGCTCATCTGCCCTTGTACTTGGACTCTGGCCGTTCTTTGTTTGAGGTAGTGGTTGATCCACTTGTACATCTTCCCACAGACATCACTTCTTCTTAGTTTGACTCTAAGTCCATCCTTCCAGACTTTGTCAAATGCCTTTTCCAGATCCACCCAAACAGCTACTGTGTGTTTCTGTGCCTGGTAGGCATCTTCTATCTCTTGGGCTATGAGGATGACCTGGTCCTCAGTGGATCTGTGCTGTCTAAAGCCGGCTTGCTGTGGAATTAGTATTCGTTTTTCTTCCAGATGCCACATCAGTCTGGTGTTTATCATCCGTTCCATCAGCTTGCCGACACAGCTCAGTAGGCTTATGGGCCTGTATCCATTTGGATCTGTTTTGTCCTTTCCTGTTTTTGGTACTGGTACCAGTATTGCATCTTTCCATGCCTGTGGTACAATTCCCCTTTTCCAGCTTTGGTTCAGGACCGATAGCAGTTTCTTCTTCGCTGTTTGGCCCAGCCCCATCAGCATTTCGTTTGTTATCCCGTCTTTTCCGGGAGATTTCCTTTTCTTTAGTGTTCTCATAGACTCTTCCATTTCGCGCATTGTTAGTTTGGCCATCATGTGCTCTTCAGGAGCCGTATTTGTGTTTTCGTGTCCCTTTAGCTCTTCGCTAATGTCTGTATGCTTATCTGCAGGGACCTCGATGTGGTTTGCTCTGGCATAGTGATCGACAAAGGCGTTTGCGGCTCTCTTACCTGTGATCCAGTTTTCGCCCTGCTTGATAGTAATCTGTTTATTTGACGGGGTTTCGTCGTTCACATCCGATGATTAACTTTAGCCTAAGATTTAGAAATGTACGCCAATATCAACAGCTGTTCTGAACAGAACACAGAACGGTGAAAACATTACATTACTAAACATTAAACAGTTAGTGAGTTAGTTTCAGTTTCAGAACTAGAAGAACAGTTGAAAAAACGAGTGTTCTGTTCAAGTCCAACTTGCAAGTCTTGAATTGCATAAACATCAAAGCATTATCATTGCATTAGCCTTAGGCTATGTTACTATTTATAATAGTTGTGTAATGATATTAGCATCGCCATTATTTAGATTATTATTATTATTTAAATAATTATTTAAAATTTATTATTTTATAATTCATAGATTTAGATGTTGACTTTAAAAAAAATATTAAGTTCAAATTGTCAATAAGTGTGGTTAGAGAACTAACCAATTACTTTAGTATAATTCAACTACAAATACGATATAGCACAAATAACACAACATAATCTGTACTTTTCAGATTTCACTTGCGATTAGAAATCCAGTTTGTGGTGACATAAAAACGCTAAGAATATGTTAGCAAGTAGGGTTGCCAGGTGAAAACTGTGAAAATATGCCTAAAATAAAATTACAAGTGTTCCAAAAATGCCACATCTGGAACTGAAAAACTTATTTTTCTGATCCTCAGAATCGACTTCACTACACTTCGGGCATACCCATAGGTACTCAGTCTCCCAGTAAATTGCGAAAGGTGTGGATACTGATGGTTTCTGCAGCTCGTTGGTTGCACACACTTCTGCTCCGTCTTCTCTTGCGGCCCAGTCCGCTTAAACCTTGTTCGATATCAAAGATCAGAAGTCTACGAATTGCGAATTGTGGTGTCGTCATCTAACAGGCGGCTTTTGATAGACTTCAAAATGCCACTCCTATCTAGTGTACCCGTATTGATGCACATGAAACCAGGATGGCAACTCTTTCGCTGCCCGGAACCCCACAATGACCATACCAGTAGATCGACACCAAGCTCCCCAGATTTAATGCCTCAACAGCTGCAATCCACTAATAGTAAAGATTGACCATCTGAAGCAAGGATTAGAAGTTTGAAACGATGACTATCCCTGTTAAATAGATCAAAGATAGTCATCTCAGAGCTGCACGCACTGTTTCCATCTGTATTCTCGTACGTGGGGGTTACTGTTCTATTGAACCGCTCTGCTCAGCGACGATAAGTCATCTCACTCTAACTGAGAAGTCCTAACTAGATACCTCACTTTGCATCACCGATCCATCTGTATATGTGATGGCAAAACTTTACTGCATGTTATCATGTATCAGTTGGTTAACTTGGAGCTATGTCCTCTTGTTCCGCCACTCTCTGCATTCCCTGCATTAGGTTATGAGTTGTCTGCCGGAGTATTTCTACATGACAAGAACAGAGAGCATGTCCTAAAAGGCGACTAACTGTGGGACATGGCATAAGACCAGCCAAGGTTAGGTGGTTTGTTAGAGCAGCATAGATGGCGCCTAACAGGCTGCGAGTCTAATTTGCTAAAGTATTTAAGTCTAATAAGATAGACTCGCACGTCGATTAACCACCCTTCGTAAGCGATTGTTCCAACCCAGTGGAGTATTAAGCTGCTCGAGTCTAGCCCGCTAAGTAGAAAACCCTTATCCTTGCTACATCCAGCTCATACCAAAGCTGATACCTGTAGAAGTACAGGTCGAAAAAAATAAGGTTATGATGACTCTGTGGTAATCTGTCATTCTGTCGAGTATGAAAATTTTATTATACTTTGACTAACGTCTTAACTTTACTTAACTTAACGTATTTATACTGGTTTAGAAGGCTCTACAGTCTGTATACAACCAGTTTCTTGGAGGGTGGTTTAGTCGATGTGCGAGTCCATCTTAATAGACTCAAACACTAGAGCTAAGTAGACCCGCAGCCAGTTAGGCGCCATCTATAGCTGCTCTTAACAGACCACACGAGGAATAGAACAACTAGCTTTGGTAGATTTCTAACTTGAATTTTGTTAGGGCAGCGGACGTTGAGCCTAATTTTTTTAATTTCCAAACTGCCAAGGAATTTTTAACGAGATCAGGGACATTTTTACCAGAACTGAGGTCACGTGTACAATTTGTTCTCTTTGTCTTTATCATCCACGACGCCCCTCTCTTGATTTTTGATCCAACTTAATTATTTAAGAGCAGTACTCTGTCAACTATGCCAGCAGTTCGCACCAAAAAGAGTAGTGGTACAGTGGGTCCATCCCACTGTAACATTCAAGGCAACGAGGAGGCAGACAGACTGGGAAAAGAAGGTGCAAGGTTACCACACCCAGATTCTAGTGTGACCTACGAAGAGTCCAAAAGGTTTATTAGGGCTATATACATGGCCAAATGGGAAACAGAGCATACTGGCTACACAAAAAATGATGCCTATTACCAGTTGAACAGAAGAGAGCAGGTCGTGGTCTTCAGACACCGCGCAGGCCACACCAGACGGAGGTAACATCTATTCAATAAACTGAAGATAGGTGGTACTGACGAATGCACTTGTGGTACAGGGAAAATGACCGCTGAACATCTGCTGCAAAATTGCCCGACATACGAGGACCAGAGAAAGCACATGTGGCCATCACCAGTGCCAACACTAGATAATCTCTATGTCAGTGTCGACAACCTCAGGATGACAGCTGCTTTCTTCGAACAAATTCATGTTGATGTTTGACAGCGTACGTATAAGAAGAAGAAGAAGAAGATTCTTGATCCTTCGATGTCTGATGTGTTGTTGTGCAGTGGGTCAGTCATGTTTGGCGTCACCCATATAAAGGCTTCGGCCTGTGTCAATTTATATCTGAATGTCATAAACTGTGTGCCAATGCGTTCACACAATTTTAAAATTTAGCTTGAAAATGCCAATAAGGCAGTTCTGATCAAAAGTATCAGAGGGAGTATTTGTCACCGAGTCCGACTATCGTGTCTCTACCTCTCTCGCTTGGGAATTCCCGAACAGAGACTTGTAAAAACTTAACTTAACGTCTTTATACTGGTTTAGAAGGCCCTGCTGGTTTCCTTAAGGCTCAAGATGTATCCTACCAACGACAGTGCCTTCTCTCAACCTAATGTTCCACTACCATCTGTCTAGTTCTGGTCAACAGTTCAACATTAGTGATCTTATAATAGAATGTCATTCTCTCTTCTGCGTTTGTCATGAAAAGGATGATGCGACGTTTCTTGTACTTTACAATGCTGCGAAATAATATGAGCCCTTCGACGCCACACATCCGGTTCCGACATTGTTTTTTTTTTGGGGGGGGGGGGGGGGGGGGGTAAGGGAGGGGGGGGCCCCGGTTTTCTTCACTTTTCGATTCCCATTCTCTTAGTCAGATTGCATGAATTTCCAAAGTGGCCACATTGAGGCGGAATAGGGTCTTGGTCAGCAATGGTCCACTGACCCTGATGCAACCAGCCAGTTATGAGTCGCTGGTTACTGTCAGTTCATCTACTGTTGCGTCGTTAGCTCCATATTGAAGGTTGGCTGTGAATGTAGCTTGGAGTGCGCCATATGACATGTTTTTCTGTGTTCATCTGTTTATGTTATCTGTTATCTTCCCAATTATAACGCCGTTATCGTCTATCACATTTGCCCCTCACTTTTCCTTCTGTGTATGGTTTTCTTCAGGATTGAACGATTCATTACTCTTTGCACTTGCAATTTCTAAAAAAAAACATTATTTGTCATTGTGTCTTTCCAAGAGATACATTACATTCTTCTATATATCCACATTTCAAAAGCTTCAACTGTTCTTTTTAACCAGCTCTTCATCCGACTGTTTGTGTTCTCGTCTCGGTGCGGTATCTGACCATACCCATGTTTAAAATTTTGATTTAACTCAAACTTTATCAACGTTTACCATTTTTTTTTCTCATTTTTTCCCAAATTATATTCATCTGAATGACACACTGCACATAAAGTTGAATTAGCGATCCCGAGACCACGCATTTAGTCATATCAGGGTAGAAGGCTCTCCAATGCAGTGTATTAATTACATACTACGCTATTTTTTAAGGCCAAAACCATTGTGGGCGTGAAGAAGGCTTCAAGGTTTGAAAGAAAGTTATAGAAACAAAACACTACACACATACATAATCCCCCCCCCCCCTTTTACGAAAAACCTGCGGATTATAATTTGATCCCGTCAAAAACATCTTTGTACATTTACCTGGACCAAGAAATTACCAGCTCCCACATAATACGCCAATAGATCTCACGACGGATAGCAGATGATAGTTCAGCTTCAATTGCAACAGATCCATACTTCAACATATGAAATACGGCGAAATGAGAGCTCACACCTTGAACAGCATGGCCATTCCTGCTGTGGTAAATGACTGCAAGGTGTGGAACCTACGGAAAATTGACATAGAGCGGCTCTGAGTAACTCAGCGGACGTGAAACGCAGAACATCTTCAATCTTCACGAACACAAAACTGTCAGCAGCAGTCAAACTTGCTTCAATGAGGTCGTATAAACGGCGCTGTTAATAACTACATGTGGGCCGGCCACGAGGAACGCGTGCCGGACAATAGTTGGAAACCTAAAGTAACATTAAGGTGGCCCTACTCCTTTCATCACTGGCTTATCCGGCGCTTTCCCCCCTCTCTTCTGGTCATCTTATTTTACCGGTGACCTTCATTCGTAGTCGAGCTTCCGATCCATCCAGTCGCGATGACAGACACTATATCAGATAAGTAGACCATTTTTTCCTTATATGTTGATTTGCTAGTTCAGCATTGTTATTATTTGTTGTCCCTGATGAAGACCTATTGGTAGTAACGTAGGTTTTGTTTGTGTTCTCGGTACGGTATCTGATCATACCCAATTTTTAAATTTTGATTAAACTTAACTTTAATCAACTTTAACCTTTTTTTTCCATTTATTTGTTCCCACCTTTCATCACACAGACGTATAGTAACGGTATTGAATGATGGCATGCGACAAGACCTTGGTCCGGCATGATCATTATCATCATCAGTCCTGTAACCTTGAAGGTCGTTGAGGCACCGTTATTGCAGTCTGTCGAACCAGTTGATGCCATACGTCTCGATTTACCGCCAGGGTATTAGTTTCAGCTATAGACCTTCCCGTCCACTCTTTTATATTGTCCTCCCATCTCTTTTTTGGTCTCCCTCTCCCACGCTTCCCAGGCACAGTGCCTTGAGTGACGGTCTTGGTCAGCCCCACCAATCGTGTTATATGTCCATACCATGTCAATTTTCGTGTTTTTACAGTAGGTTTTTTTTATACTGGTCTTCTTCCTAACAATTTCAAGAATACTCTTGTTTGTAACGCGATCCACATATGGAATGCCAAGAATTCTTCGCAAGCATCTCATTTCCATTGCGCAAATTTTACGTTCTAGAACAGCGTCAGAGTCCAAGTCTCACACGCGTAGAGGTATACCGAGGTGACAATTGTACACATTAAAGTCAGCTTCAATTTAAGGGTAATGATCTTGTCTTTCCAGAATATTCGCAGTCTTGTTGGGTCAACAATGTCCATCGCTGTTCTTGACGGGATCTCCGATCTTGGCCCTCCGCTCCCATCTATTTTAACCGCGTAACACTTTCCAGAGGTTCAACCTTGACCATAATGGTATTGAAGGAAGTCAAGTGTTTTATGGGCGCGGTGACCAGTTAACAATAACATCATATTGCCTTGCATTCACTATCTATAAAAGCTACCCGTTTACACTTTAGAGTGCCGCGATTTGGGTCACGAACTGGTTCCTTTCCCATTATAGAAAATCGTTCAAAATGCTCTGTTATTCAAAAGCCACGATGTTTGACCAACAGACATAATATAATAAACGAACTGTTGGCAGAAGACCTTTTTAACGTTCAGTCGAGTGACAGAGTATCGATATTCAGCAGAAACTCGCCGACTGAGAACCCGGTTGCGATTTCAAAATAAGTATGTACCGTGGGAAAAACCGTCAAAAGAATTCCCGTTTTCGGTAGCCTAATTTGACATATGCGTGGCGTGGATTTCCCGAATATCTGTCTGTCTTTGTACTTTGTTTCTGTCCGAGTAGCAATGTAATGGTAGAGTGTCCGCCTTCCGTCTTGGACATGTACTCGAATAACCACTGACCAACTAAATTCAAAACTGTACAGGCAAAAGAGGAGCTACAAACAACGGTCGAGTTCATCACAGGAACTCCTCCGTCCATGTAAACATCTTGACTCTTGACATCTAGAATCTAGATTCTAGGACGCTCAGATATGACCACAAGAAGAAGATGTTTCGTGTTTACTCATCCAACTTGCTTTGTCCTACATATTTCTTGATTGTTTCTCTTATCCTTTCTAGTACTTGATATTTCTCATTGTTTCTCTTGTTGAATGTCCGGCACTTGCCGGTGTTAGGAACGAGCTTATTCCTCCGAGGCCAGATACTGAGATAGAACACTTTGTACGGAACTAAACAACAGCTTACAAACACTTGCAGATACCACTATATGGCAATGTGCCAAAGAGCAGGTGCCCATTAGTTGCTGGATCAAAAACCAACCTTGTTTATAGATCCTTCTTTTGGAGTATGTGTCCAAAACATGTTTCTTGTCTTCGTTTCATTTTCGATAATAGTGATGTTACAACTGGTTTCCTGTCCTTTTTTGCTTTTATCTTTCTATATGTTCATGGTATATGCCGACTTATGCTCACCAAGAAAACCTATTCTGTTGCTAGGTGTTACTTCTATGTTTGCTTGATTCAAAATTATGTTAAAAATATAGCCAATCTATTACGGGATCCTCGCTGGTTCTACGGAGTTCGTGCGTTGTGCTGCTGAGATTCTCAACAAAATATGGAGAACAGAGAACTTATGAGCGAAACGATGTGCAATGACGTTGATTATTCGACTAAACTAAACTAAAACTAAACTACAGTAAAGTAAAGTAAAATCAAGTAAAGTATAGTCAAGTCAAGTCAAGTAAACTAAACTAAAGTAAAGTAAACTAAACTACAGTCAAGGAAAGTAAAATCAAGTAAAGTAAAGTAAAGTGAAGTATAGTCAATTCAAGTCAAGTAAAGTAAACTAAACTAAAGTAAAGTAAACTTAACTACAGTAAAGTAAAGTAAAATCAAGTAAAGTAAAGTAACGTATAGTATTAGTTTAGTCAAGTCAAGTAAACTAAAGTAAAGTAAAGTGAAGTAAAGTAAAGTAAAGTAAAGTAAAGTAAAGTAAAGTAAAGTAAACTAAAGTAAACTAAACTAAACTAAACTAAACTAAACTAAACTAAACTAAACTAATAACCAATGATGTATAGGAATCATTCGTTTCTGTGCCTATCACCTTCTACTGGCAATCTGAGCAACAGGAACAACAGTACAAGTTTCCCAAATAATTGTAAGCTCATTGAAAAGGTTTTTCTTTGAATTCGTTGATTAACTTAAATAAGACAAACAATTCATATGAAATGAACAGGTGCAAAAGGGAAGAATATACCTTAATGATGGTCAACATCTAAAATAGAAAGCTTAATGCGGTGATACATGCATACTTTACAAAATGAATACATTTTTGTGGAACAAAATGACATCAGCAATTCGATGTACGGACATTTAGACTTTCTGATAACTTTGAGTCCTTGTAAACAAATTCTGACAATCGGATACTTTTTCTGCTTGAAAATTTATAATAATGTACATTATACAGGGAGCCGCGTAGCGCAGTGGTTTCGCATCTGAGTGGTCCTGGGTTCATTCCCCAGTTGAGGCGGTAATGATTTTTTTTCAGACCGCAATGGCTCCCGGGTCGACCCAGCCTTAAATTGGTACCGGTTCAGTTCGGGAAGTAAAAGCGGCGAGGGAGAGAAGATGGCTACCGCTCTCATATAGCCGAGCCTTTGAAATGTGAGATCGCTAACACCTCATACCCCTACGGAAATAATGCTATGGGATACTTTACTTTACTTTACTTACTACATTATACAATTTGTGGATTATTTTTACAGAATAACTTGACTTTAATTATACGACTGTCTCTTCTTACAACGACTGCATTACAGTAATAGTAACACACATTCATTACAGTAATAGTAACACACGTTCATTTAATTTTGACACTGTGTTCTTCTTTACCTGAGTGACGATATTATCTGTAGCGAATCTGCAATCGTGATGTATTTCGATACCTGTGTCCAGTAAACCGCGCTACGCAAGCTTTTATCTGGCTTGTAATAGTGTCGTTTATATACTCAAGCAATCCCAAGTAGGACTTGTTAAACAACATCGGAAATTTCCAGATGTCTGTGTCACGGGTTTGTTTGTTTTATTTGTCTGCCTCATTAGTTTATACTGGCGCAGCGGCGCCTATTCTACCCTAGACCGGAGTCTTCTTCTGCGTACGCAGTCAGACAGTAACCATTATTTTTTCGAAAAAAGCGGCGGTCATCCTGAGGCTCTCGCCACTGCCATAGAGCTTGTCTTGCAGTTCCACTGGTAATGGCCACATCTGCTCTCTCTGATCCTCGTATGTCGGGCAGTTCTGCAGCAGATGTTCAGCGGTCATTTTACCAGTACCGCACGGGCATTCGTCGGTACACCCTATCTTCAATTTGTTGAATAGGTGGTACCTCAGTCTGTTGTGGCCAGTGCGAAGTCTGAAGACAGCGACCTGCTCTCTTCGGTTCAACTGGTAATAGGCATCGTTTTTGGTGTAACCAGTATGTTCGGTTTCCCATTTGGTCATGTATCTTGCTTTGAAAAGCCGTTTTGACTCTTCGTACGTCATACAATGCCATACTCGAGAACTGGTCTCACTCTTCCAGTGTACAGTTTCTTTAGTATGCCTTCGTCTGCTCCCCAGCTTGTGCCAGCAAGTTTCCTCATGATTGCCATTCTTTCTCTGGCTTTCATTCGGTTTCTCTCAATCTGACTTTTCCATGTCATGCGCCGATCAAATGTGACTCCCAGATAGGTTGGGTTGTCGTTTGGCTGCAGGAATTTGCCATTTAGACTTAATTTGGTACTTTTGGGTTTTAATGAAAGCGAGAATATTGTGCATGTGGTTTTCTCCTCGTTTATTTTGACCAGCCATGAGTTCGCCCACTCTTCCAGCGATGTTACGGCCGTCTGCATCCGATTTCTTGCTATGGTGAGATTCTTTTCAGAGGTCCACATCGCCAGATCGTCTGCAAACATTGAGCTATGGACTCTTCTTGGTATATTCTCTGTAATATCGTTTATATATACCAGGAAGTGTGTGGGTGACAGTACTCCCCCTTGGGGTACTCCCTGCTCGAGTGTCACCTTTTTGCTCATCTGCCCTTGTACTTGGACTCTGGCCGTTCTTTGTTTGAGGTAGTGGTTGATCCACTTGTACATCTTCCCACAAACATCACTTCTTCTTAGCTTGACTCTAAGTCCATCTTTCCAGACTTTGTCAAATGCCTTTTCCAGATCCACCCAAACAGCTACTGTGTGTTTCTGTGCCTGGTAGGCATCTTCTATCTCCTGGGCTATGAGGATGGCCTGGTCCTCAGTGGATCTGTGCTGTCTAAAGCCGGCTTGCTGTGGAATTAGTATTCGTTTTTCTTCCAGATGCCACATCAGTCTGGTGTTTATCATCCGTTCCATCAGCTTGCCGACACAGCTCAGTAGGCTTATGGGCCTGTATCCATTTGGATCTGTTTTGTCCTTTCCTGTTTTTGGTACTGGTACCAGTATTGCGTCTTTCCATGCCTGTGGTACAATTCCCCTTTTCCAGCTTTGGTTCAGGACCGATAGCAGTTTCCTCTGCGCTGTTTGGCCCAGCCCCATCAGCATTTCGTTTGTTATCCCGTCTTTTCCGGGAGATTTCCTTTTCTTTAGTGTTCTCATAGCCTCTTCCATTTCGCGCATTGTTAATTTGGCCATCATGTGTTCTTCAGGTGCCGTATTCATGTTTTCGTGCCCCTTTAGCTCTTCGCTACTGTCTGTATGCTTATCTGCAGGGACCTCGATGTGGTTTGCTCTGGCATAGTGAGCGACAAAGGCGTTTGCGGCTTTCTTACCTGTGATCAAGTTCTCGCCCTGCTTGATAGTAATTTGTTTATTTGACGGGGTTTCGTCGTTGATGGCTCTGACTAGCTTCCATAGTTTGTTCCCGTCTTTGTCCAGGTTTAGACTTTCCGTTTTATTTTTCCAGCTTTCTCTTGCTGTTTGCTTGAGAGTGTGTTTGTACTTCGCCGTGGCGGCTTTGAGGGCGATGTTTGCCTCCATGGATTTTTCTCGCTCTGCCATGTTCCTAGCATTTGTTACTGCATCTTCCAATTTCTGCAACTCATCATTCCAGTAGGGCTTATAGTTTTTCCTAGCTCCTCTTGGGATGGTTTCAGTGGCGGCTTGCATTATTGCCTTGCTTAGGCTTTCCACCATGGGCTTCATTTTGGTGTTTCGTGTGTTGATGGTTTCACACAGCCCATCTGTCAGGATTGCAAATCTGTCCCAGTCGGCTCGTTTGTAATTCCAACGTGGGAGCGGTTTTGTTTCCTGTGGGCCTACTTCCATGTCAATGGTTAGCCTGATCGGCCTGTGGTCGCTACCTGCCAGTTGGTTTAG
Source organism: Ariolimax columbianus (assembly GCA_036924085.1). NCBI lineage: Eukaryota > Metazoa > Mollusca > Gastropoda > Stylommatophora > Arionidae > Ariolimax > Ariolimax columbianus. Next base: position 42,394,419 of record JAVGWX010000009.1, read on the forward strand.
CACCTGGCGGTCTATTTTATGGGTCCAATGATCTAATTTACCTTATTGCATCTTTGTTGGATTATTGCCGTAATTCTTCAGTGTGCTGATAACGTTGTCCCTAAGTATGTGAAATCTTTCACCTGTTTGATTTGCTGTTTTTCAATGCCGTTATTGATGCCTCCGGCTATTTTAGATATTTTCATGATCTCACTTTTTATTCTACATTGATTGTCATGCTGTATTCTTTACATACTGGATTTAGTTTAACATTTTGTTGCTGCATTTGTACCTCTGAAGTTGCTATGACTGCTTGAACATCAGCAAATAGGAGTTCATTTAAGTGTTCATCAATGCTGCTACCTTCATTTGGGTTGGCTGTTTTACAAATGGGGTCTACATAAGAAATGAACAACAAAGGGGATAACACACATCCTTGTCTTACTTCAGATTCGATATGACATTTTGCTGAGAGTCCGGTTCAAACAGAGCTCTTGCTATTGATCTAAAAGACTTGTTCACAGGTTAATTAGGTGATCAGTTACTCCATAGTGTGCCAATATTTTCCATGGATGATGTCTATCTACTTTGTCAAAAGCTTTTTCTTGATCTACAAACGCACCATACAGTTACTGATCGTGTTCAATTGTTTTCTCCATGAATTGTAGGAGTATAAAAATTGCATCAGTGCAGGATAATTGGCATAAAGTGGCAAGACATGGTACGGAATGAAGACGTATGGGGAAAGGAGACATCAACAGCAGCTGGAACAACAAATTCAGCGAAGAAAATGGGACATGATAGGACATACTCTACGGAAGGCACCGTCCAACATACCCTGACAGACTCTTTCATGGAATCCTACAGGACAGATCAAGGGTAAATCAAAAGAAACATATTTAAAATATTTGGACAAGCAAAACATAGCTCAGAAATAGAATAAAGCAGCAACAATAAAGTTCGAAAAAACTTTCTCAGAGGATCAAAACTGATAGTAAAAGCTTATTTTCTTATGTTAGAAATTAATAGTTGTCCATCACAAGTGATGAAGACCACTCTCTTTGTTCAGCCGTGTGGACAGTCGTATCTCCTGCTGTGTCCGCTGAAATGGATGACTTGCGCGGAGATTTGGATTAAAGTGAGGAAGAAACTGCGCCTTTTGTCAACCTCACTCACAGAGCCTAAGCTACCTTTTGCCAGTGGCAAGACATTCATCGAGACGACTGGAGATAGCATAGGATGCAGATTTTGTCTCAGGGTTACCACCGAAGCCTTTCCGTAAACATGTAACCCGCAGGGTAGAAAGGTGGGAAGGCATCTAACGCAGTTTGTCGTGCCTTTTCGATAACCACAAGAGGTCGTATGGACAACACTCAGCGTGTGAGTGAGTCTGGCATCTCTCCCCAGCTGTATTCAGCTCATCATAGTAGCATCTAAAATTCCCACACGCCAAATTCGTGAAGTTGAACCGGCAGAACTAACCCGTGAAACACGATAGAGGTATAACTGGTTTAAGCGTAGTTCCATTCACTGATTCAGCCGGTGTCCAGACCAGGATAAACGGATGGAAGAAATCACAAAAAAAGAACGAAATAACAAGTCCCGACGGAAAACAACACCACGTTTCCGTGAACACAAGTGTAAGTCGTCGACTAGTGTGAATTCCAGGCAAATCCGTGGTCTGGCGGCATCCATAATGATCCAAAACAGTAGAGAAATGTAGACTCGCAGCCAGTTAAGGTTTTTTTCAAAAGAGACATGGATACAGAGAGATTAAGATTAAATGTGTTTTACAGAAGAAACATTTTTTTTTTTAATAGAGGGGTTAAAAGTAGATAAATGTCCAGAGCAAGATGGTATTAATCCAAAATTGCTGTTTACAATTAGAGACCAACTAGCAGAACCATTGGCTATATAATGTTCTCAATCACTTACAAAAGGGATTGTTCCAGGAGAGTGATCTACTTATTCAAAGAGGGCAAAAAAATCAGACCCGGCAAATTATAGACCGCTAAGTGTAACTAGCATAGTCTGTAGTTTGTAAGAGTCAATAATCAAAGAAAACTTTGTAATGCATTTAGACAAGTTTAATCTAATCAGAAATAGTCAGCATGGGTTTACTAGAGGGAGATCGTACTTAACAAATTTATTAGAATCCATGGTGGAGGTTACTAAAATGATAGATAAATCGGAGCCAGTGGATGTTAATTATCTTGATTTTTGTTAAGGCCTTTGATAGAATATCTCATAAAAGATTATTTAGACAGTTAAAATCCCATGGAACAGGTGGGGAAGTTGCCAAATGGATTGAAAATTGATTAACCGGAAGAAGGCAGATAGTGGACATAAATAAGGAGTACCAATTTTGTTCTTGATATATAAACGATTAAGACATTGATATCGGATCCATGATTGCAAAATTCGCTGATGACACAAAACTATGCAGTAGTGTCTCATCTAAAGCAGAAGTGGATATATTGAGATCGGATTTAGATAAAATTCGAGAATGGTCTGAATTGGAGTTAAATGTAGATAAATGTACATTCATCCACATGTGTAGATCAAATATGGAACATAAATACAGAATGGGTGAGAACAATATAAGAATGATAGAAAAGGAAAGGGACCTAGGGGTTATAATAGATCATACAGGTAAAGTGAATGAGCAAGTCCAGATAGCATTTAAAAAGGCAAATGCAATGTTAGGTATGATCAAAAGACAAATTAAACATAGTAGTCATAGGAAGTCATAGTCAAACTGTATAAAGCATTATTTAGACCTAGATTGGAGTACTGTGTACAGGTGTGGAGTCGTTATCGTAGATGGAATATAGAAATGCTGGAAAAAAAAAAAAAAGAAAAAAAGAAAAGCCAAAAAGCTGAAAAAAAAATTCCAAAAAGACAGTTATGAGAAAAGACTCAGAAAAAGCGGTCTGCAGTGTCTAGAAAAGAGAAGAATTCGAGGTGACAATACAGTTTCATAACCTAATCAAAATACAACCACCTACAAGAACAAGAGCTCATAGCTAAGGGAAGGTCCAGATTAGATATTAGGAAATATTTTTATAGTCATAAAGTGGTGAATGCTTGGAATGCATTGCCACATGAAGCTGTGGAGGTAGAGACAATTAATGCATTTAAGAATAGATTGGATGCGTATAGCATTTAGACAAAGGAAACCTAAAAGAAACTGGTTGTTTTGTTAAGTGCATAACTGACAATTTTTTAATTCAACATGTAGAAGCAGCCACCAGAGGCAAAAACATACTCGACCTAGTTTTTACCACAGAGGAAAATATGATTGAAAACGTTACCGTTGGGGAACTGTTTGGCTCAAGTGACCATCAAATCATCCGTTGGGATCTTATTGCAGGGAAAGAAGTAAACATAAACACGCGAACATACGACTACTCTAAGGCAGATGTTAAGAGGATGAAAGAGGCAGCGAACCACATAATCTGGAAAGATATTGTTGTAGGAACAGATGTTGAACAGGAGTGGGAAAGTTTTAAAACAGTTCTAGAAATGCTAAAAGAGGAATGTGTTCCATGTAGGGAGGTAAACCCCAAGCGTAAAAAGTGGATAACTAGATTTGTAGTGAAATGTAGAAGAGCAAAAAATAAAGCATGGAAAAAATATATAGAGGCAGGTAAATCAAAAGAAACATATGTAAAATATTTGGACAAGCAGAACATATCTCAGAAAGCGAATAAAACAGCAAAAATAGACTTTGAAAAAAAAACTTGCTCAGAGGATCAAGACTGACAGTAAAAGCTTCTTTTCTTATGTTAGAAATAAACAAAGAACGAAAGACAAAGTAGGCCCTCTCATAGACAGTACAGGGAAAATAATAAGTGAGAATAGGGAGGCTGCTAATCTGCTCAATCAGTACTTTGGCACAGTCTTCACAAAGGAGGACTGCTCCGAGATCCCAGAGCCTATAGATATTTTTCAAAGAGACATGGATACAGCGGGATTAAGATCAATCTGTATTACAGAGGAAATTGTTTTTTAAAAATTTAAGGGGTTGAAGGTGAATAAATGTCCAGGTCAAGATGGTATTCACCCAAAATTGCTGTATGAAATTAGAGACCAACTAGCAAAACCATTGGCTATATTATGTTCTCAATCACTTACAAAAGGGATTGTTCCACGGGATTGGAAAGATGCAGGAGTGGTCCCCTTTTTCAAAAAAGGCAAAAAATCAGATCCGGAAAATTATAGACCGGTGAGTTTAACGAGCATAGTCTGTAAATTGTTAGAGTCAATAATCAAAGAAAACATTGTAATGCATTTAGACAAATTTAATCTAATTAGAAATAGTCAGCATGGGTTTACTTTAACAAATCTATTAGAATTCATGGAGGAGGTTACTAAAATCATAGATAAAGGGGAGCCAGTGGATGTTATTTATCTAGACTTTGCAAAGGCCTTTGATAGAGTACCTCATCAAAGATTATTTCGAAAGTTAAAATCACATGGAATAGTCGGGAAGTTGCCAAATCGATTGAAAATTGGTTAACGGGAAGAAGGCAGAGGGTGGGCATAAATAAGGAGTACTCTGAGTGGAGTGAAGTGAAAAGTGGTGTGCCACAGGGCTCGGTTTTGGGACCAATTTTGTTCTTGATATATATAAATGATTTGGACATTGATATGAGATCCATGATTGCAAAATTTGCCGATGACACAAAACTGCAGTAGTGTCTCATCTAAAGCGGAAGTGGATATTTTGATGTCGGATTTAGATAAAATTCGAGAATGGTCGGTAAGCTGGCAAATGGAGTTTAATGTAGATAAATGTACAGTCATCCACATGGGTAGATCCAATATGGAACATAATTACAGAATGGGAGAAAACAATATTAGAAAGATAGATAAGGAAAGGGACCTAGGGGTTATAATAGATCATACAGGAAAGGTGAGTGAGCAAGTTGAGGTAGCAGTGAAAAAGGCAAATGCAATGTTAGGTATGATAAAAAGAAATATTAAACATAGGAGCAAGGAAGTGATCGTTAAACTGTATAAAGCTTTAGTTAGACCTAGATTGGAGTACTGTGTACAGGTGTGGAGTCCTTATCATAGAGGGGACATAAACATGCTAGAAAGAATACAAAAGAGAGCGACAAAGATGAAAGTGGGATTCCAGAATTACAGTTATGAGGAACGACTCAGAAAAGCCGGCCTACAGTGTCTCGAAGAGAGAAGAATTCGTGGTGACAATACAGGTTTATAAGATGATCAGAGGAATCGATAAATTAGACTATAACAAGTTTTTTAAAATACAGCCACCTACAATAACACGAGGGCATAGCTACAAGCTGACTAAAGAGAGGTCCAGGTTAGATATTAGGAAATATTTTTTTAGTCAGAGAGTGGTGTCTGCTTGGAATGCATTGCCAGGGGAGGTAGTGGAGGCAGGGACAGTTAATGAAATTTAAGAATAAACTGGATGCGCATAGCTTTTAGAGCAAGGTGATGTAAATGTAACTGGTTGTATACAGACTCTGCAGGGTCTTCTAAACCAGTATAAAGACGTTAAGTTAAGTTAAGTATACAGACTCTGCAGAGTCTACTAAACCAGTATAAAGACGTTTAGAAATTAGGAAAGAGAGAGGGAGATAGAGAGAGAGAGAGATATAGAGAGAGAAAATAATATATATATATATATATATATATATATATATATATATAGAGAGAGAGAGAGAAAGAGAGAAAGAGAGGCAGAACCCAAAATATATGGAGAAAATGTATTGGCCAGTGTTGGTACATAATTCATTTCTACAAATGCAGCATATCAAGTCAGGGTTGGACATTGGAGTCAGCCTTTGTCTTGTCCGCACATCGTGTTTTCTCTGGGGCTCGGAGATCCGGCGTTCTTCAGCAGCGGAGGCATCTCTCATCCTGGTTCCACACCATGTCTAACTGTCGTCTACCAGTTACTCCCATGAATGTTACATCGACGTAGAAGCGTGTCAGAGATAAACATTTTGAGGAAATCCATCATGTGTTTGTCAATCGTTTCGGAACATGACCACATTATCATCTGTCAATCCTGGAGTGGGTTCTTAGGTGGCTGATTAAACCATTCGAAGAGGACCACATTGTCATCTGTAAATTCTATGGTTGGTTCGTAGGTGGCTAATCAAACCAATTCGAGACCGAAAGCGTCTGTCACACTGAGGGCAGGCAGAGAAACGCTGCCTGACCGTCAGACGGAGGCAACTTGGCTCTTGCCTTTCGTGTCGCTCGTCTCTGTGCAGCTTCCTTGATTCTTGTCTGCTACATATGAGTCATGCCAGAAGAGATTTTACTACGTCAGGCACGGCGATCAGCAGGAATGTTCTCTCAATGATAAGGATCAAAGTCGAAATTCTTCAGTGAGACTTTCATATGTAATCCATGATAAATCAGCAAAACCTTGTCGGTATTGCTAGGTGCGTAGTTCACCAAATCAGGCCCAACACACCATGATTTGTATTATCTAATATATCCAGAAACACATTATCTGTATTATCTAATATAACCAGAAAGACATGATATGTGGTTGAAGCCATTGTAACTATCCATAAACATGCACAGATAATGTTTTTTCCTTTTTTTTCTTCGTCGTTCATTCTCAAACTCAAGCTACCAATCCTTGAATTGAACAACACACGAAGGGCTTGTAATACAAGGTGGTGTAAGAGAGATAACTCTCAAATTGTCCTCACCAAACGTCAATAACACATTGGCTGCTGGTCTGTCTGGCTGATGTGGAACGACTGCCAACACACTCACTGACTCTGACTAACTTACACTACACAGGCTCAAGCTAGCCCTGCTTGCATTTGTGTTTTATGTTTTAGGACTACGTGCTATACTGTTACAGCAAAAAGGTATGCATTTACTGTGTTCATATTGTGTTTAAATTGAACATAATTCACTCATTAAGTGTGATGGTCAATGATAGGAGTATTAGGAGTGATAGGTAAAGTTCAAATTGTCAACCCAGACGTGTGTCCACGTCTTCTCTTTTGTTGGTAGATTTAAAAGAAAAAAATGCATTGTCACAACGATTTTGGTTTTTTACACGGCAGATTGCTGGTGAGGTTCATTATTAGCTTGGTTTCATTTTGATGTAAACACAAATGAACTTAAATACGTTTAAATTAATGAATGTTAGTAAAAAAACCGTCACATGTAGTAATCTGCATAGAGTCACTAGGGATGAGTGACAAAACTTTTTAAGTATAAAGAATAACCTATTGATGTGTTCAGCCGGCCAGCTGTCAGAAATCTGAAACATAACATCACACAATCAATATGAGTATGTAAATATTATCTTTCAAATATAATTTAAGAGAAAAGTGTTTTCTATCCTGCGTGTATATTAGATAACTGCATCGTGGGCAGCTGGGATATATGAAGATTATAACAGTTAGCTTGTTAGATCAAATTGCCGTTGAGTTTTTGGAAATGATGTATTTAAAAAAAAAAAGTATAATGTAATGTACACTTTACAAAAGTTTGCTGTAATATGGTCAAATATGAATATTTGAATCCTTTAAATTCAGGGCTTATATTATATAATAGGATATGTTATATAGAAATCAAAACTAATGTGCAATCCGTGTCTGCTTGTATCAATACTAGTTTCAGATCGTAAGGTTTGATGGCAGTAAGTCCTGTTTCAAAGCACAAAACTCATACTTCAGCTGATTAAAAAACGTATTTCTTCCTCCATTCCTACTATATGAAGAACTTCTAGAAGGAGCAACAGATATAGCTTTTGAACAAATTTCAATCTTTACTTGCAATTCAGTCTCAGAACAAAAGACATTCTACCTATGTCACAAGGGGTAGAAGAGACTAATATCTGGTCAAGCACAACATACTGATCGGCCATGTTAGTCAGGGTCAGGTAAAATATATTAGCAAATGCCCCATCTATCTTCCAATACACACAAAACACATGTTTGAGTCCAACATTTTAAGGTAAAACAAGCATTTGTGTGTGACACATCATGATTTTTTCTAGATTTTATGAAATGAAACATTTGTTAAAACACTGAATGTATGGGTTATAACAAACAAAAATAGGTATGCAATATCTAAACCTTAAGTACTTTGGACTCCACATCAACGCTATTACTAGAATGAAGTATATCTAGTATTGTCGAGTGCAAAATGTGTTTTGCAGTGATATCCGGCACATTCAATAGAGTATCCTTTTCACTGTCGTTGTTATTGAAGAAATACCCACGATGGGTAGATTTACCATTTTGTGCGTGCTCTAAAAAGGATGCTTACTGGAGGTTTGTTGTAGCTTTCCTGATGAGCGTGCTGATGAAGGTAGATTGGGGTCCACCAGGCGGTTGTGCTATGGTTAGCTTCACCTGCGTGTCGCTCACTACTATGTGGATCACATCAATCCCTTACCTCGCTAGTCAGACTGGCATGAAAACAGCCTGTTTCCAGGAAGGGCTACGGGGATGCCGAGGTGAGGGTCTTAGCCAGTATATTTTACCTGGCCAGATGTTTGTCTTTCTTTCCATTTTCGCTGTCAACTTTTGCTATAGAAAAGGACATATTTTTTAGTACTCGCATATAATATGCACCAGAGCTTTAGCGGTTGAAAACGAGTAAAAATTGTGCATATTATACACAAGATATTGCGGTACTTATGTTCCTATTCTTCCCGTTCCAATAAGGGAACCTAGGATCCACAGAAGACAAAGCTTCAATGATGTATATGTTTTCACAATTCCTCCTGTATTATAACATTATGTTGTATGTGTAAATGAAAAGATTTATACATTCATGATTGTTATGTTCGCTTTGCTTAATCGCTGTTCTTTTGCCCAGAGGCTGTAAAGGTCTTTTGTTAATACTTGCAGTCCAATGTTCAGGAATATAGGGGATTGTCCTGTTGTATCATACATGCCACTATTGGTAGGAATTTAATTTACTTTATAATTTTTTCACGCACAGCGGCTAACAGCGTGATCTTTTTAATTTTCAACGGCCAAGAGTTCTTTTGCAGGCACAGCATGTCAGGTATCATCAGATTTTATCGTTCATCTCCGATAGGACTAGGCACCTCATCACACCACCTCCTTTGAGACTAGGGGATGTTTGAAACTTGTAGGATTTGAACACTCACTGTACTGTCTGACTGCGTACGCAGAAGAAGAAGAAGAAGAACACTCACTGTTTCTGGCTCTTGTTGGTTTCCTGAGAGACGAGCGCCTTAACTCTCAGCTATAAGAACTCCACAAAAGATAGTTATTGGATTTATTTTTGTGTATTTTATTGATAGTTAGATTTCTTTGCACTCATGCCGTTAAGCATCGTGGGGAGCTTAAGTAATTTGTTCTGCACCAAGTGTGTTGCGCTGGACAGTGTGAGCTTGTGTCACTGCACAATCACTCAAATGTCTTCCATCCACCTGCCTCGCGGCAACCCCATTTTCCTGTAGCCAGATGTACAAGCATTTTAAGCCATCAGTGGAAGTTGATGAGGGTGCATGAGATGACCAAACCAATGTATTTTGTGCCTGGAAATGTATTTTGCACAAGACGTAGTGCCGACCATACTGCGAATATCATTGTTTTACGTTCTGTCTTTCCTGGTAACACAGATGACCTTCCTCAAACACTTCATTTCACATATTGAAATTCTGCTCTCACTGGCCCTGGACAGAGGCCATGATTGGCACTGGTAGCACAGAGTCGGCATAAATATACTGTTTATCAGCTGTTGGTTTGTTGCCAAGCTAATGCTTGGGTACCTAAGCAGTGGTGACAGCTGATAAGTTTTATTGATAAAAGACAGTTATTAAATGTATTTGATATTTGCATTATTTGGCAAATATAATATTTAACTACAAAATTTAAGTATGCCAGTACATATTTTGTAAATGCTAATTTCAACAGGTCTCCCGGAGAATCTCTAATGTATGATGGACTGATGATTCATAGAAGGTGACAATATTGTCTGGGATGCTTGAATCAACCTCAGATGATGAGATTTTCTTGCCTGATGGCAATTCAGTGCCAGGTCCTGCTTATCAGCATTTTCTGCCAGATTATCAGCAGCAAAGTCATCATGACAGCGTATCATCTGATAACGCCGTAGGCTATTTCACTAATGCTCTTATACAGGGCCCACAATCTGCAGAACGCATTGCTGGAGATGGGTCAGAGTGGCTGCACTCTGACAGTGGCATGAACCAGGTTCTGGAGCAGCCACCCCTTTCCAAAGGCCGGACTTTGAGGCAAGGATCTATTGTAGATGGCCTCCTGCATGAGATCTATGACAGATGGCATTATGGACGAAATGACAGCATTGACAGCGACACGCTGACAGAATGCTCCAGCACTTCAGACGTATTTTTCCACAGCAGATCAGAGTCAGGCGGATACTACTCAGCAGTTGAAAAACGACATGGAGGTCAGCTCAACAAATCTTTCCTACAAAACCAAAGTAAGTTTTAAAAACTAAACTAAAATTTTCCGATAAACAGATGTAAATTTTTATAGCTGAACTAAAACTTCCTGATAAACCAAAGTAAATGTTCATAGCTGAATTAAAACTTCTTGATTAACCAAAGTAAGTTTTTATAACAGAACTGAGACTTCCTGATAAATGAAAGTAATTTTGTTATAACTGGACTGAGTTTCCCTCATAATTTAAAGTTAGTTTTCTATAACTGAACTGAGACTTCCTGATTAATGAAAGTACATTTTTTATAACTGATATGAGACTTCCTGAGAAAATCAAAATATTATTTCAAATATTTCCTGATTAATCAAAATAATTTGTTGGCTATATGATCAAATCATCCCTTAACTTAACTTAACGTCTTTATACTGGTTTAGAAGACACTGCAGAGTCTGTATACAACCAGTTACATTTACATCACCTTGCTCTAAAAGCTATGCGCATCAAATTTATTATTAAATGCATTAACTGTCCCTGCCTCCACTACCTCCCCTGGCAATGCATTCCAAGCAGACACCACTCTCTGACTACAAAAATATTTCCTAATATCTAATCTGGACCTCTCTTTAGTCAGCTTGTAGCTATGCCCTCTTGTTATTGTGGCTGGCTTTATTTTAAAAATAACTTGTTATAGTCTAATTTATCGATTCCTCTGATCATCTTATAAACCTGTATTAAGTCACCACGAATTCTTCTCTCTTCTAGACACTGTAGGCAGGTTTTTCTGAGTCTTTCCTCATAACTGTAATTCTGGAATCCCACTATCATCTTTGTCGCTCTCTTTTGTATTCTTTCCAGCATGTTTATATCCCCTCTATGACAAGGACTCCACACCTGTACACAGTACTCCAATCTAGGTCTAACTAATGCTTTATACAGTTTGACTATCACTTCCTTGCTCCTATGTTTAATATTTCTTTGTATCATCCCTAACATTGTATTTACCTTTTTTACTGCTACCTTAACTTGCTCACTCACCTTTCCTGTATGATCTATTAAAGCCCCTAGGTCCCTTTCCTTATCTATCTTTCTAATATTGTTCTCTCCCATCCTGTAATTATGTTCCATATTTGATCTACCCATGTGGATGACTGTACATTTATCCACATTAAACTCCATTTGCCAGCTTACAGACCATTCTCAAATTTTATCTAAATCCGACCTCAATATATCCACTTGCGCTTTAGATGAGGCACTACTGCATAGTTTTGTGTTATCAGCAAATTTTGCAATCACGGATTCCATATCAATGTCCAAATCATTTATATATATCAAGAACAAAATTGGTCCCAGAACCGAGCTCTGTGGCACACCACTTTTCACTTCACACCACTCAGAGTCCTCCTTATTTATGCCCACCCTCTGCCTTCTTCCCGTTAATCAATTTTCAATCCATTTGGCAACTTCCCCGCCTATTCCATGTGATTTTAACTTTCAAAATAATCTTTGGTGAGGTACTTTATCAAAGGCCTTTGCAAAATCTAGATAAATAATTTCCACTGGCTCCCCTATGTATCATTTTAGTAACCTCCTCCATGAATTCTAAAAGATTTGTTAAGCATGATCTCTCTCTAGTAAACCCATCTTGACTATTTCTAATTAGATTAAATTTGTCTAAATGCATTACAATGTTTTCTTTGATTATTGACTCTAACAATTTACAGACTCTGCTCGTTAAACTCACAGGTCTATAATTCTCTGGATCTGATTTTTTGTCCTTTTTTGAATAAGGGGATCACTCCTGGATCTTTCCAATCCCGTGGAACAATCCCTTTTGTAAGTGATTGAGAACATAATATAGCCAATGGTTTTGCTAGTTGGTCTCTTATTTCATACAGCAATTTTGGATGAATACCATCTTGACCTGGACATTTATCAACTTTCTTATCAACATTATTTTATTTTTGTATAATTGTGTCAAATTATTAAGGTGGTATTAATGAAGAAGAGATTGGTGGACAGTGAGTGTCGTGCATTTCACAAAAAAGTGGACTGACGATTACTTTGTTTTATCATGCAGAAGGAAACCCCTTTTTGTTTGATAGGTTTTGAAGTTATTTCTGTTCTGAAACAATAAGAGCAAGGGCATGTCTGTTACAGTGATCTCAAAGATTAGCAGAGAAAAGATAAGATACAAAATTTAAAAAAATATATATATTTGCTCAGAAAATATATTTCCACAAAAGAAAAAATGAAGATGACGAAATTGAAAATTGTTTGTCAGGCTTTTTTGGCATCATCATCATCATGTAGCTTGTCTTTTGCAGAACGTCACTCTTATGATAGCTTCTCTGTAAGCCATTCGATCCCTGGCCAGCTCTCGCCTCTGTCACTATCAATCAAAAATCCTATGTAGTGTCCCTTGTCCATCTTCTCATTGGTCTGCCTCTGCCTCCGTTGTCATGTATCATACTCTCCAGTATCGTTCATTCTAAGCCATTGTGACATTTGATGTGGCCAAAGTTTGTTATTGTCCTAGACATAAATTTCTTTACCTACCAGTTTTGTTCCATATCCAGCTCCTGTAGGATTTCTGCATTTTTCTTCTTTGCTGCCCTTGGTACTTTAAGCATCCTCCTTTAATATTTTAGCTGGAAGGATTCAATCTTCTTCTCTAGAGTTTTGTGTAGTTGACCATGTCTTGCATTAATACATTGTCATTGGGAATTATCTTTCTTTTTGTCATTTTATTAGTGAATTTTCATCCTTTTTTTAATTTTAGTTACCTTTTGCATTCTTTTCATTATTTCTTGTTGGCAATCTTCGTTGTTGCTTATAGTCGAGTTGATATTCAAAACTCGTGACCTTCTGAACGTTTTGTTTCTCTAGGGTAACTTTAGCTCTGGTTTTTCCCTTGTCAGTGCTCATTGTCTTAGTCTTGCCAATGTCTATGAATATATTTTATTCATCGCTGTGTTGTTTAACTGACATGATTATCTGTTGCCATACCATAGCACTCTTTGAGAGTACAGTTGTATCATCTGCATGTCTTAGTTCTGCTATTTCATTCCCGATGACTGAACGGGTCGAACTTTTCATACTCTTGAAATTATTAACGTTTCTCATTATGTTTTCTGCATAGATATTGAACAGAAATGCATCCTTATCTTACTCCCTTGTGCACCTCGAACCAGTCCAATGTCTCTCCATCTATTCTGACCGTTGCTTGTTGTCCCTGTTTTGATCAGTTGAATCAGGCTTGCACGTACACATGCCACAGAGACAGAGAGAGTGAGAGTGGAAGGAGCTCTAGATTGACATATATAATATAAGGAAGATGTTGAGCTGAAACCATTATCTCTCAGCAGCTGGACTTGCTGTTTATAGGTTAAAGATATGTGCTCCTCATGGGGCTTGCATATTTTAATGATGATGATGATTAGTTACAGGCAAGTTTGTTATGTCCAAAACGATGAACCCAGCTATTAACTTGTCATTACTGGTACTTAGCAACAGGAAGGCAAGGTGATTACTGCTTGACAGCTTCCAGGGCAAATGGTTTTGACCTGTAGTTGTGTCATGTCAGGATCTGGTAATGATCTGCTATAAGAGAGTCATGGGTTAGGGTGCGAGTTCTAGGTTAATGTGTTGTCAGTACGCTCCTATGTGGTAGCAAAACATGGGCAACCTATGCAGAAGCGAAGTGTGATTTAAATTTAAAGGTAAGCTGAGTCATGGACATAAAGAGGCACACTTAAAGATGTTGAAAAAATATTGAAAATTACTTTGTGTTTGTTCTGAATGAGGTAGTTGAAACATGCTGTTTACATTTTCTTGTAAATCAATTCTAAGCATCTTTGTATCATTTCTGAAAAAAAAATATCTATCACCCTCTCAGGTGATTAAATCGCAATCATAAAACTAAACAATATTGCACTGAAATAACATTTGAAATGCACTTTGAGAGCTTGGAGTGTAACACTGTCAGCCAGTGAAGGCTGGTCTAATTTGTGGTTATTTGGCTGTGCGAAAAAGTAGCGTGTAATGACCATCTTCTAGCTACCAATTGACCTGATTCCTATGCTGTTAGGTTGGACGCAGTCAGCTTTGCCGCTCCATGAATTTGCTAACATGTCACTACGCTTAAACAAAAAAGACCATTACAATTTCAATTTCTAATTTATTTCACATCTGTTTTATGCAAAGGGATGTCTTCTCTAATTCTTCAAAACCTTTTTAGATAGCTCAGCCTATCCTGTCTATTCTAACGCTTCGCTACTACTGAACCTATGCCAAACAAGAACAAAAGCTTAATTCCTTCCATCTACGGCGCCTGCAGTCCATTCTTGGAATTACACATAGAGACAAATGCAGAGGTGCATTCTCGCACCGGTCTTTCAAGCATGTACACTTTTCTTAGGCAGTGAAGACTACAATGACTTGGTCATGCTCGTCTTGTGAAAGATGGTCGCGTGCCTAAAGATATTCTCTATGCGCAGTTGGCAGAAAAACAGTTGGCGGACCACAACAGAGATTCAAAGATTTATTACAGAAGAATATCTTAGGAGAGTATACCCAGCAGAAACGTGGATACGGATATATACAGATGGCTCATTGAACAAAGCCACATCGAATGGAGGTGGAGGGGTCTATTACAGACTAAGGAATGGAGAAGAAAAAACATGAATATATTCACGATGCGAACATACTCCAATAACTTCTGTGCAGAAGCAGAGGCACTAAAGGCCACAGCTGAGCTTGTAATCCAAGATGAAGATATCCACCAAGAAAACATAGTATTCCTCACTGATGTCGTGTCGGTATTAACAGTGCTAAAACAACACAAAGATGAAGATCTCGAGCAATGTACGTTATTCCTGACACAGCTTTCAGCAAAATACCCAAGCTTTGTCATACAGTAGATCCCATCCCACTGCAATATTGAAGGCAATGAAGCTGCAAACTAGAAAAATGTGGGGGAGCATCCCCACAAACAGACCTGAGCATCACATATAATGAGGCCAAGACCATAATTAAAGCCAACTTCAGGGAAAAATGGGCTGATTAGCACCCTGACTTCCAAAAAAAAGTTACTTTAACCTAACTAGAAAAGAGCAAGTTATCATCTTCAGACTGAGAACTGGGGATAACAGACTCTAGATTTACAACAAAATAAGGATTTGGACAAATGACAAGTGCCTATGTGGGGAGCATACCATGAAGTGGAACATATCCTACAAAGCTGCACGCTCACACAGGAGAGAACAATACTGGCCTCTCGAGACAGATATGAGACAAAAGCTATATGGAGATAAAACAGCCTTACAAACAACAGTGTTCTTTGTAAAAGAAACCGGGACCTTGATATGAAGATGTAAGAGAAACCGAGACCTTGATCTGAGTATGTAAGAGAAACCAGAACCTTGATCTACGGATGTAAGAGAAACCAAGACCTTGATCTAAGGATGTAAGAGAAACCAGACCTTGATATGAGGATGAACGAAGAAGAGGATGAATAGATTCAAAGATGTGTGTAAGTGGGACATGCACCCACTGGACATGAGTCTGACATCTTGGGAAGATGGATCTGCAGTCCGAGCCAAGTGGAGATGTACCAGAACAAGCCACACTAGACTGGATGATAAGAAGCCCTTACGACTTGGAGAAGTGAAACGACAACGTCGCAAGGAAAAATGAAAACACAAAAACTCAGTAGAGAGTTCTCACTCCAAGGTCGCATCATTCTTTGGTCCATCATGATTGAAAGGGGCTACCTCTATTGATTCGTCCGGTCTAATAGTGAACGGGTGCTGCTAATAGACCCTCGGAAGACAGGTCAGTTTTACCCTACTAATGACAGGGCGTTGCTACGGTAATCCTGCTCAATTCGAGAGGAGCCGCAGACATTTGGTTCACGTACTAGGCTGACAAGCCAATGGCGCGAGGCTACCATGTGAGGGATTACGGCCGAACGCCTCTAAGCCGGAATCCCGCCCAAAATCTCAGCACTACTGTGATGGGAGGCTTTGATATGGTCGGGACCTGGGGCTCGCGCCTCAGCCCCACACGGTCGAGCGGCAGAAAGAGGTGTCTCTGCCGTCCCCCGATCAAAGCGGGCGGGTAGCTGCTCGATATTCACCCCATACGGCGATGACGTGCGAAACCACCAACAGAAGACTTAGTTCTTGGTCGGGGTGTCGTAAACAGTAGAGCAGCCACCTCACTGTGAACTGTCGAGACTTAGCCCCTGACCATGAGATATGTCCGCACACCAGGCGAACAACATCTCCGTGACATTACCAGGCTTGTCCCTTGGTTAAATGCACTCCTGCCTCGATCTCTACCTCTGTATGCTATCAGCCATACCAATGGACGCAGAAGAGATGCAGGCTAGCGGACATTGCACACCTGCCCTATTGTGTCAACCTCCCAGGTGGCGGGAAATGATAGGCGTACCATCACTGCAGAGAAGCCGAGAAAATAAAGGGAGCAAAGAGATACCCCACTCACATACATATGCTACGTTTCTGGCAGGACGTGACGATCCTGGGATACATACACACTGGACTGCCTTTCTTCCGGGTTAGTACAAACCAGTACATAGTCCATATCATATCTCATATATCATCACCGCACCCTATAGACACGAGTAGTGAAGACTCGTTAGTCCTGTAAGACAACTTCCACAAGAGAGACAACTCTGATCACAAACAACTGCTGCCTTGCAGATAGGCTGGGGACAGCCAAAGGCTAAGGAGGGCATCCCTACAGAAACGCCTGTTGAAATCGGATGCACTGGGCCACAGGCTTAACGAAACAGTGCAACGTTTATCGCAGTACAACCTTACAGAAAAAAGTATGGCGCTCATCCTGTGGAGTCCCGTCAGACAGCGAGAGTGCCGGGCCTCACGCCTCGAAGGGGCCCACCCTTGACTACTGGTTGTCACCCACCCATGTGTTGTGGAGTCGAGGCACATGTCTATGGGGCAAAATCTATTGACCAAAAACACAAGACCCTCAGAATACTACAGTGGAATGCGGAGGGTGTCATTAAGAAAAAACTCCCCCTAACACATCACTTGCATGAAGGTAAGATTGACGTGGCATGTATCCAAGAAACGCAACTCAACAACAACCACAAATTCTCAATCAGAGGATACCAGGCTGGATAGAGAAGGTCACAACGGAGGGGTTCTGATACTGACCCGTAACTGCATACCGAGTAGCGCGGTATCTGTCAATCACACCGGACAAGCAGAAATTGTAGGAGTTAACATAATGACTCAAGAGACGAAGATCCGCATCTTCAACCTGTACGGACCATTAAACAAATCCCTATCGCTCTCGAGTATGGAAGTCAAAGACTCCAACTGCATAGTAGTTGGAGACTTCAACAGCCACTCGGAGAGATGGGGATACTCGGACACAGATAGTAGAGTTGACGAAGTGGAAGATTGGGAGATAGACACACATCTCTATCTAATCAATAGGCCGGAGGATAGCCCTAGCTTCTACTCTATAACATGGCATACCACCTCTACTCCAGATTTGGCCTTTCCACGGTGGACATTCACCATAAAATAGACCGCCAGGTGCTAAACCAATTGGCAGGTAGCGACCACAGGCCAATTAGGCTAGAAGTTGATATGGAAGTAGGCCCACAGGAAACAAAACCGCTCCCACGTTGGAATTACAAACGAGCCGACTGGGACAGATTTGCAAGCCTGGGCTGTGTTAAACCATCAACACACGGAATAACAAAATGAAGCCCATGGTGGAAAGCCTAAGCAACGCAATAATGTAAGCTGCCACTGAACCATCCCAAGAGGGGCAAGGAAAAATTATAAGCCCTATTGGAATGATGAGTTGCAGAAAGCGGAAAACGCAGTCACAAATGTTAAGAACATGGCAGAGCGAGAACAATCAATGGAGGCAAATATCGCCATCAAAGCCGCCACGGCCAAATACAAATACACTCTAAACCAAACAGCAAGATAAAGCTGGAAAAACAAAACAGAAAGCCTCAATTTAGACAAAGAAGGGAACAAACTATGGAAGCTAGTCAGAGCCATGAATGACAAAACTCTATTAAACAAACAAATTACAATCAAGCAGGGTGACAACATGCTCACTGGAAAAAAAGCAGCAAACGCCTTTGTTAAACATCATGCCAGAGCAAACCACATTGATGTCCCTGCAGATAGGCATACAGACATTAGTGAAGAGCAAAAGGGGCACGACAACATCAATATGGCAAAATTAACGATGAATGAAATGGAAGAGGCCATGAGAACGTTAAAGAAAAGGAAATCTCCCGGAAAAGACGGGATAACAAACGAAATGCTGATGGGGCTGGGCCAAACAGCAAAGAGGAAACTACTATCAGTCCTGAACCAAAGCTGGAAAAGGGATATTGTACCCCAGGCATGGAAAGACGAAGTACTAAAAAGCCCGAAAAATATTAAATTATTTAAGAGCAGTATTCTGTCAACTATGCCAGTAGTCCGCACCAAAAAGGGTAGTGGTACAGTGGGTTCCATCCCACTGCAACATCCAAGGCAACGAGGAGGCAGACAGACTGGCAAAAGAAGGTGCAAGACTACCACAACCAGATTCTAGTGTGACCTATGAAGAGTACAAAAGGCTTATAAGGGCCAGATACATGGCCAAATGGGAAATAGAACATACTGGCTACACAAAAAATGATGCCTATTACCAGTTGAACAGAAGAGAGCAGGTGGTGGTCTTCAGACTTCACACTGGCCACAATAGACTGAGGTACCACCTATTCAACAAATTGAAGATAGGTGGCACTGACGAATGCCCGTGTGGTACCGGGAAAATGACCGCTGAGCATTTGCTGCAAAACTGCCCGACATACGAGGATCAGAGAGAGCAGATGTGGCCATCACCAGTGGCAACACTAGACAAGCTCTTTGGCAGTGTCAACAGCCTCAGGATGACCGCTGCTTGTTCGAAAAAAATAAAGGTTGACTGCGTACGATGAAGAAGAAGAAGAAGAAAGGGGCTACTATAGTCAGTCATTTTTTAAAGAGGCTACTATACCCAGACTTGTTGGAATGACATGCGACCTGTAATTTATCTTCAACGTTCCCCACACGGTTAGGACTTAAAAATAAACTGAGAAATATATACATAATATTTCATGTATGAACAGAACACTAGGAGAAAGCATTTATCAGTTAATAGTGGACTGAGTTCAAATCTCGGTCTATCCAGCTGTAAAGGAGTATCTGACCTACAGTTAGAAAAGACAGGTCAGTGGAAATGATCACCACACCTGAGATAAGTCTTAGCTATACCTTGATTCCTGACAAATTTGTACCCTATATGTACTTGTAATTAATTTCTTGGATAAATAGGTGCTTAGTCTGTTGTGTCAGTGTAGACAAACAAGTGATTAGTCTGTTGTGTCAGTGTAGATAAATCAGTCTGTTGTGTCAGTGTAGACAAATCAGTCTGTTGTATCAGTGTAGACAAACAAGTCTATTGTGTCAGTGTAGACAAATCAGTCTATTGTGTCAGTGTAGATAAATCAGTCTGTTGTGTCAGTGTAGACAAATCAGTCTGTTGTATCAGTGTAGACAAACAAGTCTATTGTGTCAGTGTAGACAAACCAGTCTATTGTGTCAGTGTAGATAAATCAGTCTGTTGTGTCAGTGTAGACAAACAAGTCTATTGTGTCAGCGGAGACAAATCAGTTTGTTGTGTCAGTGTAGATAAATCAGTATGTTGTATCAGTGTAGACAAATCAGTCTGTTGTATCAGTGTAGACAAAACAGTCTGTTGTGTCAGTGTAGATAAATCAGTATGTTGTGTCAGTGTAGACAAATCAGTCTGTTGTGTCACTGTAGACAAACAAGTCTATTGTGTCAGTGTAGACAAATCAGTCTGTTGTGTCAGTGTAGACAAATCAGTCTGTTGTGTCAGTGTAGACAAATCAGTCTGTTGTGTCAGTGTAGACAAATCAGTCTGTTGTATCAGTGTAGACAAACAAGTCTATTGTGTCAGTGTAGATAAATCAGTCTGTTGTGTCAGTGTAGACAAACAAGTCTATTGTGTCAGTGTAGACAAATGAGTTTGTTGTGTCAGTGTAGATAAATCAGTCTGTTGTGTCAGTGTAGACAAACAAGTCTATTGTGTCAGTGTAGACAAATGAGTTTGTTGTGTCAGTGTAGACAAATCAGTCTGTTGTGTCAGTGTAGACAAATAAAGTATATTGTGTCAGTGTAGACAAATCAGTCTGTTGTGTCAGTGTAGACAACCAAGTGATCAATCTGTTGTGTTATTGAAATAAAACTGTTGTTAATTCTCAGTAATAACTACTTTACGTATACCTTTTTAAGAGTTGTAAAAGAGAACGATATTTACACCTAATTTTGTGAGATGAGATGATCAGTTTCGTTCTTCGCTGCCTGGTCTTCCATATGCTGTACGTCATTTATAGCTGGAGAGTACCGAGACTCAGCATTTAACCCAGTACCAGATCGTCTGTTTAACCAAGGTGCGGTGTTCAACTCCAGCTACCGGCTAGCTCCAGTCGATCCAGTTGTAAATGGGTACATTGCTTACTGTTAGGAAAGGAAGAGCAGAGAGAAATGGCAACCCTTCTACGCAAAAAGGCAGTGTCCTTGTACAATGAAGTTTCTAACACAGCAGTGATTACTATTGGACTGACTACCTTTGCGCACTAGCCACTCTGCATCTCTAGACACATCCCTGACGTGTTAGTTCAGAAATACACTACAGAAAGGATGGGATGGGCCATCCCACCTCATTAAGACGCATACTAAGATAACGTTGTCTCTAACACTACAGCCCTGACGGGATTCTCTTCTCTGTCACTGCCCTTTATCTGGATATAACTGAACGTCTTTATACTGTTTTAGAAGACTCTACAAAGGCTGTATACAAGTAGTTTCTTGGAAGATGGTTTTTGCCGATGTGTGAGTCCACCTTAATAAGCTCAAACACTAGAGCTAAGTAGACTCGCAGCCAGTTAGGCGCCATCTATAGCTGCTTATAACAAACCACCTGGGGGAAGATTCAATTAACTTGGATAGATTTTTAACTTGAATTTTGTCTCGGCAGCGGCCGATAAGCCTAATTTTTTTCTATTTCCAACTGCCAAGGAATTTTTAATCTGCTCCATGGATACTGAACACGGGAGTCCGATCTCACTACTTAGAGATCACGGGCATTTTTACCAGAAGTTCCACGTGAAAAAAAAATCACAGTCTCCACCGTGATCCGAACACGCGACCTCCGGCACCCTAGGTGGACACCTTACCTCGAAACCACTGCTGACATGTCCACGGGATGCATATAATGGTCTACATGTGTTTGTCAATGTGTTTATTGTTTGGTTTAGTTCTTTCCCGTTTCCTGATCACCTCGAGCGTGCAAAGGATAATATCAATATTCCAAATAACACACATTTCCGTCCCATCTAATTATTTGATGCAAACTTTATTCATTGTCCTTGATGCACTTTTATACAATAGTACAGATTTGATGTACTACCAATTTCCTTGCTGTTGTCAGCATTGATTTATTAGATACGGTATTGCTCTCACTGTCTCTCTCTCGCTGTCGCTCTCATTGTGTCTCTGTCTCGCGCTCACTGTCTCTCTTTCGCTCTTGGTGTCTCCTATATCAGTGCTTCCCAAACTTTTCAATATGACGAGCCGGCAGGATCAATTTATTGCTGCAGGGATTGGTACTTATTTATTGTTTATGATGAGTTTACTTCGTTCGTTCTCAATCTGCAACTACCAAGCCCTGAAAAGGGTTTTGCAAGTAGCAGAATGAAGTCCAGATAAAGAAATGCGTTGTGTTGTAGTTTACAACTTGACAACACATCCGACTTCAGCAGGCATTTTTTTAGTACAGGGTTATTATTCCCTCTTGGATCTCTTCTCCTTAGCCAGTCTTCTTTGCTTCAGCGAGTTATCTAGGATGATCGCGTGAAAGTGTAGAAGGGTCTTGGAATCTCTGATTAGTTGGCCCTGACGCTAGCAGTCAGCTATGGCATCTTGAGCATCTGCTCAGCATCTTGATCCCATTGTTTATGCTTTTTTTAATCAACTTAAATTTGTATTAAAATATGTTTAAGTGTGTGATTAGCCAAAGCTATGATTCCATTATAAATAGAAACACTCTACAGCGATTAGCAAGCAGCCGTCAGAATACATTGTGAAACCTCAGATTGGGTTGAGATACACAAGGCGGACAGACAGGGCTGCATTCTTTCACCATACCTGTTCAACATATATGCGGAAAACATTATCAGGAATGTAAAGGCAAGCCAATTTCTACAGACTTCGATCTTTTCACAATAGGAGGAAAGGAGAAACTGGAAATACGATATGCCAACGACACAGTATTGCTCTCGAATAGCGCCAAGGGCATAGAACAAATAATTACATCAGTACAGAAACACAGCGAAACCCCGAATGTCTACCTGAGTACAAAGAAAACAAAGATAATGACAACTGATTAGACAAAACTCCAACCTAAAATCGAGATAGCTGTCGAAGAGATTGAAAATGTTTCACATTTTGAATATCTGGGGTCAATACTGAACAACAATGGAGACTTTACAAAAGAAGTAAAAAGACGACTGACTATGGCAATACAGGAGATAAGGTGTATGCAGAACCTATGGCATAATATAAACAAAGAACTAAAGCTAAAGATCCTAAAAACATGCATTTTTTCTGTGGCAACCTATAGATGTGAAACATGGATGATTACAAAAGCAATAAAAGCGAAGATCGGTGCTTTTGAAATACAGCGCTACAGAAGAGTCCTAACAATTCCGTGGGCAAAGAAAGAAAGAAACAAATCCATCCAGCAAGATCCGAATGAAGAGGAGAATTAGCTCATAAATGACGAAATGACCCGAAAACTGAGGTTTTTTGGACATGTCAAACAACACAGTGGAGAGAGCGGTGATGGAAGGCATGGTCACCGGAAGGAGAAGCAGGGGCCAACCGATAAGACGATTGACTCAGGACATCAAGGAGACGCTGGATTTGACATTGGGAAAGACCGGAAGACTGGCGAAAGATTTAGTTTCCTACAGACAGGCTGTTATGAGAGCGACGTTCTGCAAAGTATATGCTACATGATGATAATTATGATGATACCATTACAATTTAATAGTTATTTTCCGTGTTCTACGTCAGACATCATGTTTCCAATGTTCAGCTACGTGGATTGCTTTGTCATCTCCCTTTGTGTTTCTTCTTTTATTTTCTCCTATCCTGTTATGTCTTTCGGCGTTAGGTTATGAAGAGATCTCTAGAACGAGCCATACTGTGTGCCTCGTGTACAGTGGCATTCACCACCTCATATATTTCCGTAAGCCATCGTTTTCGGAGAACACCTTCGACATTGAATCCGTTGTATCTTCTTCTTCTTCGTATGCAGTCAGACAGTAACCATTATTTTTTCGAAAAAAGCGGCGGTCATCCTGAGGCTGTCGCCACTGCCATAGAGCTTGTCTTGCAGTTCCACTGGTGATGGCCACATCTGCTCTCTCTGATCCTCGTATGTCGGGCAGTTCTGCAGCAGATGTTCAGCGGTCATTTTACCAGTACCGCACGGGCATTCGTCGGTACACCCTATCTTCAATTTGTTGAATAGGTGGTACCTCAGTCTATTGTGGCCAGTGCGAAGTCTGAAGACAACGACCTGCTCTCTTCGGTTCAACTGGTAATAGGCATCGTTTTTGGTGTAACCAGTATGTTCGGTTTCCCATTTGGTCATGTATCTGGCTTTGATAAGCCGTTTTGACTCTTCGTACGTCATACTGGTATCTGTTTGTGGTAGTCTTGCACCTTCTCGTTGTATCTAAATATCATTGCTTGGTGGGGGGTGATAGTCTTGTTACGTGGCCAAACAATTTTAGTTGCTGTCTTTCTATGTAGAATAACTTTGTTACACCCACTATTTTACGCAGACGTTTCATTTCTGATGTTACGTTGTACCTTTTCCCCTCATCATGTCATTCATGTTGCATGTTTCCAGAACGTTTGGGCAGATCATCAGGTGGTCTGATCCTTGTGTTGCTCCACAATCGCATTTCTCATCATCCATGTATCCCCATCTCTTCACGTTCTTCCTGCATTGCTATACACCAGTTCCGAGTCCATTTAGTGACTTCCATGTTGCGAAAGACAAATGTTGTCAGGGCATCTTCCTCCCCCATTGTGATCCAGGCAACATGCGCCAGTCGATTTCTTTTTTCCATGCGACGGTTTTCCAGGACTAGTATGAATGGGCAGTGTTGACTCAAAACTTCGTCTAGGTTTCAGTCTTGTGAACTGCACCTGGTGTCCAAACATGGGGTGCGATGGGTCTTTTGTATGTTTTGCACTTTCAATTTATGATACGACACTTGTTCGATCCGAGGAGGTGCTACGCCTAATATATTGGTTTATTATTTTCATTTGGAGTAGGTTTTTGGTACCCTGTAACCAGGGGTGCATATTTCTGGGGTGAAAAGTGTGCAGCGCACACAGTAACAAAAACAGCAACAAAAATGTATAATTCAATAATATTTCATGTTTAATTTAATAAATATTGATAAAATAACGAGTAAAAGCAGAATGGAATTGAATATTGAAAACGCAAAGTTTCATATTATTTGGCTCATTACATATACAACCTCGCTTACTTCGCTTTGCTATTTACTGGGCGTGCTGACGCTTCCCTACTCAATTTAAATCTACCTTCCGGTGTTCACTATTCACCAGAAATATGGGGAAAAGGAGTTGATGAAGAAATAGCCGGTGGGCTAAGTAGTCTAGCAGTGCTGGGCCTTTGCAGCTCACCTTTCACCAGTTCATGAGAACTAAATGCCTTGTGTTGTGTAGTGTTCTTTGTGCTAAGCAATTTATTATTTCCTTATTTTGTATAAAATTTAGTAAGAGAAAGGCCAAAATTGTGACCATTTGATAATTTTACTGTTATAAAATGGAAAATAGTTCGCCATTTTTATTGAATAGTTACTATCATAAAATAAACATCTTGAATGCTGATAAACCTAGGCCTGGTCTTAACTTAACTTACCTTAACTGAACGTATTTATACTAGTGTAGAAGAGTCTGCAAGGTCTGTATACAACCAGTTTCATTTACATTTCCTTGCTGTAAAATCTATGCGCATCCAATCTATTCTTAAATGCACTAATTGTCCTTGCCTCTACTACTTCCTGTGACAATGCATTCCAAGCAGTCACCACTCTCTGACTAAAGGAATATTTCATAATATCTAATCTGGACCTATCTTTAGTTAATTTGTAGCCATGCCCTCTTGTTCTTGTGGGTGATTGTATTTTGAAAAAAAAACTTGTTATAGTCTAATTTATCCGTTCCTCTGATCATCTTATAAACCTGTATTAAGTCATCTCGAATTCTTCTCTTTTCTAGACAGCGTAGGCCGGTTTTCCTGAGTCTTTCCTCATAACTGTAATTCTGAAATCCCACCATCAGCTTTGTCGCTCTTTTTTGTATTCTTTCCAGCATGTTTATATCCCCTCTATGATAAGGACTCCACACCTGTACACATTATTCCAATCTAGGCCTAACTAATGCTTTATACAGTTTGACTATCACTTCCTTGCTCCTATGTTTAATATCTCTTTTGATCAAACCTAACGTTTCCATTGGTTTTTCACTGCTACCTGAACTTGCTCATTAACCTTACCTGTATGATCCATTATAACCTCTAGGTCCCTATGCACTAAACATGGGTAATGAGAATGTCGAGTTTAAGTTTGTATCAATTGAGAATAATGTTATAATGTAATTGAAGCAGACAAGCAAGTTCTACGACAATGCTATTGACCTGTTTCTCTTACAAAATAGGATATTTGAGTTGATTTATAAATTACATTGCTAAGTAGTATAATTCTTTTGAATATATTTTGTAAAATACATTTAGAATTTTCAAAGCACACCCTGTTTGAGATTTCACGGAACGTCACTGCCCATAAACATCCTGCCAGTCTCATTTACCGCTGAATCAATAAGTTTGATAAATGCAGCGTTTTCTTAAACTGGCATGTTGTAGCTATGGAAAAACACAGGACAAGTGCTGATGTCCGGAGGACACCTGACTGTGCTCTCCATGTTGTGACAGCCAATTTTCGAATGATACCGATTAATGATAGAGGTTTTAAACTTTTGTCTTATGACGGTTTAAAAACAACTTAAATAATTGACACATACATTTGTTTATGAAACAAGAAAATAAAAATTATCAGACATTTCATAGAAAATTATATGAATGAAAGTGGGGACGGCGTGGCTCAGTGGATAAGTGACACGGCTCACAATTCGAAGGTACTGGGTTCGATCCCCATCTCAGCACCGGGCGTTACCCGGGGGAAGCAAACCCTTAGAAAATGCAGGAGGAAGCAGACCCTTACATAAAATGGATGCTGAAGTCGGATGCATTTAGCCGACAGGCGCATAATAAAAACCACAGTGCAACGCACACCGCCTTGGGGAAATAGAGAAATAAGGCGAACGCAAAATAAAAATAATAAAAATATGAATGAAAGAGCCATGCCACATCCGGTTTCCAGTTGCAGGTCAAAAACCAGATATGTCGCCCTCAAAATTTGGTGATGGTAGTTATTAAGCGAAAGAAAAATCTAATAATATATTAAAATCTCACGGCAATCCTATGTTTAATATTTTATGTGTGGAAATTGTTGGATCCGTTTTTTAAATGAAAAATATGGCGGATATCATGTGATGATCTAGAGACAACCTTGTGTTTTTGAAAGTCTTTCCAAGGCGAGACGCAAACGAGGAAATGTCTTCATATTTTCATTCTGCGTGTCGCTCACTTCTTCTGGAATCACGTCGTTCCTCCACCTCGTTAGTCAGGCTGCCAAGAAAAACATCACGTTTCCAGAGAGACATGAGTGGAAGTGAGGTGGGAGTCTTGGATAGTATATTTTGCTTGACCCTGACTAACATGTCCGTTCAGCATGTTTTTTCTGACCATGACTAACATATCCGACTGATATGTTTGTCCTGAGCCTGAATAACATGTCCCATCAGTTTATTTTGTCTGACCCTGATTAACACTGCCGATCAGCATATTTTGCCTGACCCTGACTAACATGTCTGACCAGTATGTCTTGCCTGACCTTGACTAGCATGTCCAATCAGCAAGTTTTGCTTAACCCTAACTAACATGCCCGATCAGTATGTTTTCACTGACCATTCGTTAGTCTCCTCTTCCTCAGCAGACGGAAGAAAGGACATGTTATTTCAGTGAGATATTTAGTTGAAGTACAACGGTACAATGACTACAATTTACTGGAGATTCACCGAAGATTACAAATAGAGAAACATAATCATATTTTGTTCTCCTTTTGATGCCCAATAGAATTAGTTATACGTATAGTTTAAAAAAATAATTTATGTACTGCAATTAAAAAGCAAAAAGCCCAGACAAGATGGACGATACATGTTTGCATGCCCGATGAGTGCATCCCCATGCCCGATGAGTGCATCCCCATGCAGCTGTTATACTGTGAGCTCAATACAGGCAGCATCAGATTAGGAGGATAGAAGAAACGCTTCAGAGCCTTTTTGAAAGTCTCTCTGGAAAACTTCAACATTGTCACCTTCTGGAAGTTGTTTGCACAGAACCATTTCATCTGGCACATTAACATCACCAAAGGTGCTCAGATCACAGAGCCCAAGACCATCTCGGAGGCACAAGAGTAGACGTGCCGCCCGAAAGATCAGAATGCACGTCGACTCCACAGCCGACACCTCATATGTGTCATGGGTGGGGCGAATTCTGCTGTGCCAAGATTGGTCTCTATAACCAAATGAGAACACATTTCGCAGCACACGTCTGAGGCAATCACCATCTTCGCTTGCAATGAGAATATTACCGAATATACATTGTTTCAAGAGTTTTCTTTTACATACGTTGTTTTATTATTGTTGCTTTCGCCTTTTTCTCAATTTCCTAAGGCGGTGTACATTACAATGTGGTTTTATTTTCTGTCGGTCATCCCTGTGCGTCCTTCTTCGGCAGACATTTTATGTACTAGTCCGCCTGCTTCTGCAGTTTCTAAGGAATTGCTTCCCAGAGGTAACAACAAGTGCTGTGATTGGGGAGCGAGCCCAGCAACTTTGGGTTGTGAGCCGTGTCACGTAACCACTAGCTCACGCTGTCCCCATCTCTCACACCTGACACCATGTTACACAATCAACAGGCCTGTATGATGGCGGTGTCAGCAATAGTTTTATTGACAAACTACTACTTAATCTAACTTAACACTAGATCAAATGGCAGGTTGTTTAACCTGCAGGTCAAAACGATGGTCGGGGAGATCACCATCACTGACTTGCTTTTCGCTGATGATGCTGCAATTGTCACCCACAGTCAGCATCAGCTTCAGAGCTTGATAGATCGCAAAGATTTTGGTATCAGAATAAGTCTCAACAAAACAAATATACTGGGGCAGGAAGTATCTGCTACGCCAAGTCTTAGTATTGATGATTATGAACTGTCAGCTGTACACCAATTCACATTATCTGGGGCCCTTCAACAACGACAAGCTCTCTCTAGACCCAGAAATAGACAGTCGCATGTGCGAAGCTGCTGCTACATTTGCTTGCCTCACAACACGTGTTTGGAAAAACCAGAAACTGACAATTGTAACCAAAAGCCATGGTGTACACTGCATATGTTGTCAACAAGCTCCTATATGGTAGCGAGACTTGGGAAACCTATGTCAAGCAAGAGCACAGGCTTAACACGTTCAATCAACGGTGCTAACGATCTATTCCTGGAATTACATGGAGGGACAGAGTGACAAATGCAGAGGTGCACTTTCGCACAATTCTCCCAAACATGTAAACTCTCGTTAGGCAGCAAAGACTACGATGACTTTATAATATTCGTCGCATGGAAGATGGTCGGGCTCCCAAAAATATCTTCTATGAACAGTTGGTGGATGCCAAGGGAACAGTTGGTGGATGCCAAAGGAACAGTCGATCGTCCACAGTTGAGGTTCAAAGATGTGTGAACGCGTGATATGAAGGCATTGGACATTAGTCTGATAGCCTGGAAGACGCAGTTGTCAGACACCATTACAAATGATTATGGCGGTTGGCGCCGAAAACCCTAGGGACGCAGTGGTCGAGAGGTAAGGCATAATGCAACCATGGAGCTTGGGAACATACAAGAATGACAGAGAGTGGCGGTGAACTGATCGAAGTGGAAACATTTGAGTTCTGCTGTATGCGCCATTTTTGGCGCTGGAAGACCATAGCTTTTAAGATATCATGTTAGCCATCTTAAACACTTTATATAACATGTTAGCAGTCTTGGGCACTTTAAATAACATGTTAGCCATCTTAGACCCTTTACATAACATGTTAGCCATCGTAGACACTTTACATAACATGTTAGCCATCGAAGACACTTTACATAACATGTTAGCCATCGTAGCCACTTTACATAACATGTTAGCCATCGTAGACACTTTACATAACATGTTAGCCATCGTAGACACTTTACATAACATGTTAGCCATCGTAGACACTTTGCATAACATGTTAGCCATCGTAGACACTTTACATAACATGTTAGCCATCGTAGACACTTAACAGAACGTGCTAGCTTTTTTAGACATTTTACTTAACATGTTAGCCATCTTATACACTTTACAGAACGTGTTAGTTAAAGGCACTTTACATAACACGTTAGCCATCTAGGCACTTTACATAACATGTTAGCCATCTTAGACACTACATAACAAGTTAGCCATTTTAGACACTTGAATATCATGTTCGCCATTTTAGAGACTTTGCGTAACGTGTTAGACATTTTAGACACTTTGCATAACGTGTTAGACATTTTAGACACTTTGCGTAACGTGTTAGACATTTTAGACAATTTGCGTAACGTGTTAGCCATTTTAGACACTTTGCGTAACGTGTTAGCCATTTTAGACACTTTACAGAACGTGTTAGCCACTTTAGACACTTCCATCTGCCGAAGACGGATGTGTCGGACCGAAAGGTGCAAATACAGCAGTCAAGCTGTAAACCAGCGACACAACGCATTCCGTTCTCTGGACCACATCCTGCTACTTGCAAAGCCATATTCAGATCTTAGTAGTGGTAGATTGAGAGCCAACGCAGAAGAAGAAGAGGAAGACACTTCCATGCCATGTGAGCCATTTTACCTCCTAGAAAGAATGTGCCACATAATTAGTCGAAGACGTCTAAAATATTTGGCCCAATAGTTAGAAAACCTATTTTCGACACATTCCTAGTTTGTTTATTTAGTTGTCGGCGCTTATGATGGAAACTTGTGACTTATAACTTTGGATCGCACACATCATCACACTATGGCTGGAATACTTCACTGCCACCTGCGGGTTTAAGATCAGACAGTCAAGACATGTGATCCTTCACCTGGTATTCTCATTTAGAAGGTAATCAGAGACAACCGAAGAAAACCGGGTAGATGAGACTCCTAAACTGGACAATGCAGCTTCTCTAGGCGAAGGAAAAGTCTGATGATAAACCGCTAATAAAAGTCATCGCGGGAGCTGAGATCCTGCTCAGTCGTCGATGGCGCTGAGAGAGTTATATACAGAAGGAGAGAAGAGGTGACAAGAGGAGAGAGAAAAACCAACGAGCTATAGGAACCAACTGTATCCACACCCGTTGCCATTTACTGAGAGAGATTGAGCACCTATGGGTATGTTCGTAGTGCAGTAAAGTCGATTCTTAGGTAAGCTTACTATACGTCCCGGTTTGACCGAGATTGTCCCGGTTTGAATTTATCGTTCCGGCGTCCCGGTCAGTTTTTCATTTTGTCCCGGTTATTTGGAAACAAATTAAAAAGGTTCGAATATACACGAAGCCAAAAAGTGCAGCCTCGGAAAATGGCAATTAGGCAACACGAATACACGACTTTAACACTGGCCTAGTACACAACGTCTCAAGGCAGTCCTTTCAAAGGGATCAAGATGCTCAGCAATGCATACGCTACAGCGGTCAGCTACTTAAAGCAGTCTGCTAGCGCCACGGCCAGCGAACCAGAGCTGCCAAGACCCATCTACACCTCCGCGCGGTGATCCTGATAACAGGCTGCAACAGAGCAAACTGACTAAGGGAAGGGATAAGAAAGGGAGGGCTAACCCGGTACCCCAAAATGCCATACTGAAGTCCGATGTGTTAAGCCGATAGGTGGAAATATCGATGTGAAGCTGTAAACTACGAAACAACGCATTCCGTTCTCAGGACTACATCCTGCTACCTGTAAAGTACTTTTCAAAGAGAGTTCACGCTAGTGATACATAATAATACGTTATGTTCAGTTAAGAGTGAATTAAAAATGATTTCTACATAATTGTTGTTTATTGAATCATTCGTACTTAGCTGAATGTACTCTCCCTTCCCAGTTAACCTCGTGTTCAGTCGGACGGGGTTCGAATTCGAGCTGCGACTGTCGGTTCATGATGTAAATTTTTTCCGGAGATCTCTGGGTTCATCGTTGAAGCTATGGAGTTCGTGCATTGTGCGATGCTCTCGGCGGGCGGGGATACCTTTCTGTTGAGAGAGACTGAGCCACATGGGGACACCCGCGGCGATGAAGTCGAGCCCTAGCCTTTAACCTCTCTTTCTAAAATCTCACAACAGGCGGTCACATTCTGTTTCGAGCAAACTCCCGACATTATCCCGGTTTGAGAAATGTTATTGTAAGTCTAATCGCAGGAACAGAACACAGACAGAGCCCTAATTTGTTTGACAAGTTCATTTGACGATAACCAATATTATCTATTATATTTGAGGAATGTGTCGTAATCCATGCAAGTTCTTCTCTGGGTTCAACATGGTATGAGAGAGAGATAGCAGCGAAGCCCTAGTTATGATTGAAATA
This sequence comes from Ariolimax columbianus, assembly GCA_036924085.1. Classification (NCBI taxonomy): domain Eukaryota; kingdom Metazoa; phylum Mollusca; class Gastropoda; order Stylommatophora; family Arionidae; genus Ariolimax; species Ariolimax columbianus. Next base: position 42,426,783 of record JAVGWX010000009.1, read on the forward strand.
ATTTGATAACAGCGCTCACGGCAATTGTGGTTAGTGATGGCAGATAAGGACAGTGGCAGCAAGTGTGTCACGTGCGCCGTCCCACCCCAGTCGGTCGAGTATTACGGGGACAACTAATCAATGCAAACAAAATATAAAAAAAAAGAGTTAAAGTCCATGCCAGACAAAACGAACGCAGTTATCAGACACCATTACAGATGATTATGGCGGTTGGCGCACAAAACCCTAGAGACGCTGTGGTCGTGAGGTAAGGCTCAAAGCGATGAACAAAAACGACAGGCGATCGGGTCTGGCAGGTTTCAAGTGACTTCTCGTCTCAAGGGAGGTGGGACCAGAGTGCCTGCATCAAGAGTTACCTCCAGTCGTCTTGACTTATGTCTTGCCACTTGGTCCAAAATAGCTCGGAACCAGAGAGTGAGTTTGATGACCAGCGCAGTTTCTTTCTCGCTATAATAAAAATTGCAGTGGAAGTTACATCATCAAGACAAAACGGTCGGTACTTGCATATTAATTTATTTCAAACAAAACAAATATCTATTTTTAGTGTCGGATTTGAGAAAGTGACGTCAAATAATATTTCATTTTTTTAACTGTTGAGGGTGTCAAACATTCTGCGAGAATAGGCGAGAATTTCTGCTTTTTCCTGCCCGTCTTAGAAGTTAATCTTTTGTACTACGATTAGTGTTATAGATAGGATATGACTACGGCTAAGATTATGGTTAGAGTTGGCATCTTTTCTACACTTTTATCATTATCTAAGTCTTTATTTTCCCGAAATGGAATGTCCCGTTACAGTCATCAGCTATCAAATACGTATGATGGGAACCCTGGAAATTCTGTGTTTGGGGTGAATTAATACACAAGTACCAAACCGTCTGATGATGTCGCCATTATGATGGGCAGCGAACTTTCACTATGGACGGCTCTAGCCAGGTAACCTGCCGGCCACGCGCAGCTCCAGACATCCGGAAACTGGAAGATAGCCACCTTGGATGTCCTGGCCCTGAACAAGCCCGGCTACCCGACAACCCTGATCCAGGGTAAAGGTAACGCGAAGGTAAAGGTAGTCCCATAGCCGACACTGCCATCGGGGGTGAAGTGTAAGAGCCTGCATTGTACTGTCACAGCTTTGTGAGGTGTGGTGGCCAGTTCCTTTCCTCGTTGCCTTTTTCCTTTCTTAGCCGCCAGCCAGGTGCCTATTTACTGCTGGGTTGACTAAAGCTGCCTGCAGCTGGAGTTGAACCCGTACGTTTGCTACCAAAAGCGAGTGCTCTACCACTGCGCTAAATAGCCTCTCTGGTTCTAGGTACCTACAACATCACCATCGCCAGAATCACTGAGGCCAGAATCCCAGGAGACGACGACTACACTCTCGGTGCCCTCTCCATACATGCCCTCTCCACACAACGGTGTAGCTCTCGTTCTCAGACCGCTATGCGAGATCAAAATGCTGAGCAGTGCATGATATGTAGGAGTCAGCGCCCCATAGCGGACTGCAAGCGTCAGGGTCATCGATTCATAGCTACCACGACCCTTCTACACCCCCACGTGGTGATCCTGGATAACAGGTTGCAATAGAGCAGACTGGCTAAGGAGTAAGGATAGAAAAGGAAAGGATAACCATGTACTAAGAAATGTCGTCTGAAGTCGGATGTGTCGAATGGAAAGTTGCAAATATCGATGTGAAGCTGTAAACTACGACACAACGTATTCCGTTCTCCGGACAACATCCTGCTACTTGCAAATTCCTTTTTAGGGCTTGGTAGCTGGAGTTTTAGAACTAACGATGAAGAAGAAAAAGGTATATGGCTTACGGTTAGGAAAAGAAAAGAAATCGATTAACATAACTGACCACTCCGCCTCACACAAACTGTGGATTAGTATACTGACGTCTCTAACACTTCGTTTCCGGTCTTCTTCTTCTTCTTCTTCTTCTTCTTCTTCTTCTTCTTCGTACGCAGTCAGACAGTAACAATTATTTTTTCGAAAAAAGCGGCGGTCATCCTGAGGCTGTCGCCACTGCCATAGAGCTTGTCTTGCAGTTCCACTGGTGATGGCCACATCTGCTCTCTCTGATCCTCGTATGTCGGGCAGTTCTGCAGCAGATGTTCAGCGGTCATTTTACCGGTACCGCACGGGCATTCGTCGTTACCACCTATCTTCAATTTGTTGAATAGGTGGAACCTCAGTCTATTGTGGCCAGTGCGAAGTCTGAAGACAACGACCTGCTCTCTTCGGTTCAACTGGTAATGGGCTTCGTTTTTGGTGTAACCAGTATGTTCGGTTTCCCATTTGGTCATGTATCTCCCTTTGATAAGCCGTTTTGACTCATCGTACGTCATACTAGTATCTGTTTGTGGTAGTCTTGCGCCTTCTTTTGCCAGTCTGTCTGCCTCCTCGTTGCCTTGGATGTTGCAGTGGGATGGGACCCACTGTACCACTACTCTTTTTGGTGCGGACTGCTGGCACAGTTTGCAGAGTGCTGCTCTTAAGTCATTAAGCTCAGTGTTTTTCTGGCTTTGTAGCGCTGTGACTACGGCGAGAGCATCTGTAAGCAGGACTATATGGCTTTCATTTTCTTTATGTGTCACCATTTCTTCCACCGCCGCCCTCAGTGCCTCTGCCTCCGCTCTGAAATTGCTTGTGTACTTACCAGTAGCGAATAACAGTGTTATTTTTTCTGCCATTTGGTAGGTTCAAGATAGCTCCTGCCCCTCCGTTCTGTGTAGTGTTTGTTACAGAACCGTCGGTGTATGCATGGGTCCAGTCCATGCTTGGGTAGTTTTCCGATATAAAGATTAGGGTATTGTCTCTCCTTTCTTTTTCAGTCTGGCCGTTTTTGTTTCCAATACCTGGTATATTTTCTACCACCTCTGGAAATATATCCTGCCTCCAGGTAGGTTTTCGTACAGTAGTGATGGGTTTTGGTGTTGTTAGTGCGTTTATGTGATCTTCGTGCATCTTTGCTTTGGCTATTTCTGCAAAGTTTCTCCGCTTTAGTTTCCCATTTCCCAAATTGTTTAGTCTCTGGTGCATTGGATGGTCGGTCAGTCTTCGGAGTTTCTCTGAATGCAGCTGGGCTCTGCAGTCTCTTCTATCGGTCATGGATTGCAGTTTTGTAATCTTTTCAAGCTCTACAATTGGCGTTGACTTCATGCCTCCTGTTATAACTCTCATGGCTTGGTTTTGAAGTTTGCCAACTTTATCGAAGTTCGCCTTTGCTGCTGTTGTCCATGCCGCAATGCCATACTCGAGAACTGGTCTTACTCTTCCAGTGTACAGTTTCTTTAGTATGCTTTCGTCTGCACCCCAGCTTGTGCCAGCAAGTTTCCTCATGATTGCCATTTTTTCTCTGGCTCTCATTCGGTTTCTCTCGATCTGACTTTTCCATGTCATGCGCCGATCAAATGTGACTCCCAGATAGTTTGGGTTGTCGTTTGGCTGCAGGAATTTGCCATTTAAACTTAACTTGGTATTTTGGGGTTTGATTGAAAGCGAGAATATTGTGCATGTGGTTTTCTCCTCGTTTATTTTGACCAGCCATGAGTTCGCCCAATCTTCCAGCGATGTTAGGGCCTGCTGCATCCGATTTCTTGCTATGGTGAGATTCTTTTCAGAGGTCCACATAGCCAGATCGTCTGCAAACATCGAGCTATGGACTCTTCTTGGTATATTCTCTGTAATGTCGTTTATATACACCAGGAAGAGTGTGGGTGACAATACTCCCCCTTGGGGTACTCCCTGCTCGAGTGTCACCTTTCTGCTCATCTGCCCTTGTACTTGAACTCTGGCCGTTCTGTTTTTGAGGTAGTGGTTGATCCACTTGTACATTTTCCCACAGACATCACTTCTTCTTAGCTTGACTCTAAGTCCATCTTTCCAGACTTTGTCAAATGCCTTTTCCAGGTCCACCCAAACCGCTACTTTGTGCTTCTGTGCCTGGTAGGCATCTTCTATTTCCTGGGCTATGAGGATGATCAAGTATCTGAAACTTGCGATTCCTATCGGATTGAGCAGGATTACCGTAGCAATGCCCTGTCATTAGTAGGGTAAAACTGACCTGTCTTCTGATGGTCTAATACCAGCACACGTTCCCTATTAGACCCAACGAAAGTGCTCTCAGCTTGTCAATCATTTCAGTGTTTTCGTGTTGAGTCAAATTAAGCAGTAGGCTCCACTTCTGGTGGTGCCCTTCCGTCAATTCCTTTAGGTTTCAGCTTTGCAACCATACTTCCATTGGAACCCAAACACTTTGGTTTCCCGGAAGCTGCCCACAGAGTCATCGAAGCAACTCCTGCGGATCGCTAGTCGGCGTCGTTTATGGTCAGAACTGCGACGGTATCTGATCGTCTTCGCGCCTGTAACTTTCGTTTTTGATTAATGAAAACATTCTTGACAAATGCTTTCGCAGTAGCTTGTCTTGCGGCGATCCAAGAATTTCACCTCTAACGCCGCAATACGAATGCCCCCGTTTGTCCCTGTTAATCATTACCTCCAGTTGCGAAAACCAACAAAATAGAACCGAGGTCCTATTCCATTATTCCATGCACCATTATTCAGGCAGCCGAGGCCTGCTTTATACACTCTAATTTTTTCAATCTAAACGTGCCGGCCACCCGGGACGCTCAGCGAAGATCACCCGCCGGAGAGAGCCGGCAGACGGTAAGGCATGAGACAACGGGCAGTGAACCGGCGCGAGCCGGAGCGCCCGCCTGCGCCTGAGATCAAACTACGAGCATTTTAACTGCAACAACTTTAATATACGCCATTGGAGCTGAAATTACCGCGGCTACTGGCACCAGACTTGCCCTCCAATAGATCCTCGTTAAAGGGTTTGAAGTGTAGTCATTCCAATTACGGGGCCTTAAAAGAGTCCCGCGTTGTTATTTTTCGTCACTACCTTCCCGTGCCGGGAGTGGGTAAGTTGCGCGCCTGCTGCCTTCCTTGGATGTGGTAGCCGTTTCTCATGCTCCCTCTCCGGAATCGAACCCTGATTCCCCGTTGCCCGTTACAAACATGGTATGCATGTCACGTACCATCGACATTTGATAGGGCAGACATTTAAAAGATGTGTCGCCGGCACATGAGGCCATGCGATCAGCACAAAGTTATCCAGAGTCACCAGTGGGGACATATGACTACTGGCAGGATCAACCAGATATCTGTCGGAGACGTACGAAGCACACCGGTTGGTCGGGCGTGGACAGGGCCTTTAGGCACGATTCTTGCTTTCCATTTGCTGGTCACAAGCTCACTGCGAGAGAAGGACCACAAGCGAGACGAACTGTCGAGATTGGCTATCCGCGCTAGCCTTCGACGAACCACACGGACTGACAAAGCTTCTCGATACGGACTACCAGTAACGCACCCTTACCAGCCGTACGACTCCACTAAATTGGTCCTGCTACAGTGCCGGGGAGAGGCGGGCGAGCTTTGTAGGCAAGCCCGCGCTCTCACTCCGCCTGGCGGGACTGAGATCGCTGAACGAACACTGGATGCGAGTCGGTCAAGCCACCGAGAGACCAGCTCTAGTTTCCTGTCTGCTAATGAACACCCTTTACCTGCTTACCTTTGCCACGAGAAGAATCCGCACTGACAGCTCAACTACATAAGATGATCACACCGTAGTCTACAATGAGTATGTCGTGAAAGTTGTGCAGGGGAAGGTAACATGTCCATTTCTGAACTGTCTGGTTTAGATACCACCACTGTAAAAGCCAATACATGACTCTGTACAGGCTTTCTGAAAGGAGACCAGCAGCACTGGTGGTTACATTCTCCTTTAAGAAAAATTAAGGTTGAGGGATGGTGGCTTAGGAATATGATTAGAGGATGTGAATTTAGGAGCGGTTAGAACGCGTCAGTCTTACAGCTCATCTTAATGGTGTACACGCTAGTCGTGTTACGCTACAGTCTACCTAGATTAAAAGTCACATGAATCTAGCAGAGAATAGAATAATGCATCGATGAAATGAAATAGTCACCTCGCATGACATCACGCTGAGCTGACCTATAGGGACGTCTGCAAGACGGCCGAGTCGTCCGCCGGGGTCCTGGAAAACGTCCGAGTGGTACGCCGGGGTCCTTGTGTATGACAAGTTCAAGAATATCACCACTGCCCCACAGAGCCAACTAACTGTGTGACATGGCATAACATCGGTCAAGGTTAGGTGGTTTGTTTAGAGCAGCATGGATGGCGCATAATGTGCTGCGAGTATACTTTGCTCTAGTGTTTGAATCTGTAAAGATGGGCTCGCACATCGGTCAACCACCCTTTTGTACAAATGCAGCGGGGTAATAAGCTACTCGAGCCTACCCCGCTATGCAGGAAATCCTCCTCCAGACTACATCTAGCTCATGCCAGAGCTGGGACCTGCACAAGTGCATACGCATCTGTAGAAGTACAGAAGGACTAAGAACTTGAAATTTGCATGCTATTCGATACATACAACTACATCAGTCAATATCCGTCGTTCCTCTTGGGGCATAGCCATTGACAACCCTCCTCCAGGAACTTCGATCTTGAGTTTCCTTTTCGTCCTCTCTAATTTGAGAGGTCTGAAGTTAATTTTCAGTCTTTTTTCAAGATAGTACTTGGTCTACCTCTCTTCCTTTTCTCCTGTGGGTTCCATGTCAGAGCATTTGCGACCATATTTGATGGTTCTTTCCGAAGTGTGTGTCCTAGCACAGAGAAGATTAACTTCTGTTCACGCAATACATTCTGATGGAACATGCTAGTCAGGTCAGTTAAGATATACTGGCCTAGGCCCTCATCTCACGTGCGCTCAGGTCTCTCTGGAGACGGGCTGTTTTCATGGCAGCCTGGCTAACGAATTGTGGGATCTACGTGATCCCAGTAGTAGTGAGCGATGCGCATATAAACATAGCACAATAGCGTGGAGGATACCTCATCAGTATGCTCGGGATGTAAGGAAAGCTACTGTAAACCGTCACTTAACACTTTTTCAGGGCACACAAAAGAATAATCGTTCTCCATGTGGGATTCAATAACAGCAATAATAACAACAACCACATTTCCTACCTTTGATTTGTTACTCCATTGGATGTTGTTGGCTCCTTTCCCCACAGGTCTTCGTTCCTCACCATGTTTTGCCAGCCTATACTCATTGTCCTCAGTAGACATTAATTGACGGGGGGACCCAGTTGTCTCTAGGTAAGGTTTTCGTCTCGGGTGCTGGAGGTCGCGGGTTCAAATCATGATGGAGACCATGTTTTTTTCATGTGGATCACCGGTAACAATTTTACATCATCCTTGAGTAGGGACATCAGATACCAGTGTACAGTGGCGGGCACGTTAAAAATCCCTCGGCAGTTGGAAATTGAAAAGACCGTTAAGGTCGCTGCTCGTGCAAAAAAAACCCAAAACAAAACAAAACAAAAACAAACTGTCATACGACATTTTACCCATTGCTAGGGTAGTCGAGAGGTTTTGACGGCTGAGGACTACAGACCGCTTCGCCACTGCTGTCGCTATGTCGTGTGCTGGCTATGTTTATTTCACCCACAACAGAAAAACAACATAGGCCATTCCGGGGATCGGAACCGCTGCCCTCATTGTCGGCAGGCATGCCTCAAAACCATTCGGCCACGCGCTCCTCGCTCGTGCAAAATTCAAGTTACCAATCTACTCAAATTATTCTAGGAATTCTCGCCCCACAGGGTATATGTCACTATAACGATGTTGGCAATGACACCAGGTCTTGGTTGTGGTTAGTGTAGAGGCAAAAATGCATGACAGGCTGCGGGGTGCATTGCTCTAATTTACGCTCCCACCACCATCAGTTCGCAAATTAGGCGAACGTATATTCCAGGGGTTAACAACCTAACGGATGCTAAGAGATACTGGGATTGACCTGGCAATTTACCAGTAGATTATTGTTTGCCGAAAAAAATTTGAAACACATGAGGTCACACCTCCCAACGACGTCTAACGACACAAGTGGACTGAAGATAGCTATATATATATATATAGAGAGAGAGAGAGTGATAGATAAAGATAGATAGATAGATAGATAGATAGATAGATAGATAGATAGATAGATAGATAGATAGATAGATAGATAGATAGATAGATAGATAGATAAAAATACATTTATTGACGAAAAGCAGGAGTTTTCACCGTATTGCCTCATACAACTACATGGCTGCTGATATTTGTATATGGAAGTGACCACACCCGATGTCTAGAACGACAATGAAAACAGCTGTTAATGTCCTTGAGTACTGCGCAGATAAGATAAGAAATCTTTCAATAGAGGAGAAAAAGCTGGCGGTTACATTTGTCGATCGTGGTATTGTAAGGCTGTGTGCGACAGCTTGTATGCCTCTGTGACCACTATATGTCATATCGGACTGAAACGTTTTCAAGAACTACACAAACATGTCTGGTCAATGTTTATGGTCTCCCTGTTTGGTTTGTTTCTTAAGACAAACTGCTCTGTGCAGTGTTTTGCGCATTGGGGCTAAGTGAATCAGACTATAGCATGTATTTTTTTATGGATTTGCTTTCAATAGGGACATTAATTACCTTGCTGAATTAGTCCGACATATGTACTTTTGGGTTGTGAGCAGTGTCACTACCCACTTCACGACGCAGCCGTTTCATTTACACAACCAGATATATGTTGCATGGTACAAAAGTTAGAGGGAGCGATAGAGGTTACGTTTGTGTGGTCTCGAGGTATTCTTTATGTTAGAGGGAGTGATAGAGGTTATGTTTGTGTGGTCTCGAGGTGTTGTTTAATGTTAGAGGGAGTTATAGAGGTTACGTTTGTGTGGTCTCGAGGTGTTGTTTAATGTTAGAGGGAGTGATAGATGTTACGTTTGTGTGGTCTCGAGGTGTTGTTTAATGCCCATAATGAGTAAGTTTACTCTTTTGTGCGCCCTGAAAAGGACGTTAAGTGGCGGGTTGTAGTAGCTTTCTCTACATCCCGAGCATGCTGATGAAGGTGGCCGTGATCCTCCAGAAGGTTGAGCTATGCTGGGCTTCAACTGTGTAGTGCTCACTACTACGGGGATCACATCGATACACATCTTGTCAGTCAGGCTGCCTTGAAAACAACCTGTTTCCAGTCTGCTACATGGAAGAGAGATTGTGGTCTTGGTCAGTATATTGTGCCTGACCCTGACGCGATGTCCTGATCAGTATGTTGTGCCTTACTGAACTAGCGTCTCAGTTTCCCACGTCTCGAGGTAAGACGTCAGCTTTTGGTGCTGCAGTTCGCGGGTTCAAATCACGGTGTAGAGCGGGATTTTCTCACGTGTTGTGCTATTTCCACTGATCTCTGGGTAGTAGAGATCGGATGTCCGTGTTCACTGTCACGCGAGTTAAAAATCCATAGGCAGTTAGAAATCGAAAAGAGCAAGCCGCTGTCCGAAGAAAATTTAAAATTATGTTGAAAATCTACCCAATCTATTACGGGATCCTCGTGCATTATGCCGAGATATTCTCCAAAATATGGAGAAAAAGAGCACTTATGTGCAATGACAAGGTAGACATACTGCATAAGAAGGGATCAAGCCAAGAACAACAATAGAAACCACCAACTATACAGACAGTAAAGCAGCTATTGAAGACTGCAAAGAAAGAGGCTTGACTGATGAGATGGTCAATACGGGGCGAGAAATCTACAAACATATGGTCATACTAAATCTCAAAGAGAACATCAGCTTCCTGAAAAGGAGAGACCAAAGCACCAACTTTGCACTTAATACATACAACTTAACAGTCACTTGAACATAATCCATCCAGAACATACTCCAGAGTGATGGCTGTGTAGACATCCATATGAAACTGTTGAACACCACCTGTTTGAATGCCAGGTGCTTGCCGGTGTTAGGGAAGAGCTTCGCCCTCCAAGGTCAGATAAGTGGAACACTGTATGGAACTAAGAAACGGCTCACAAACACTTGCAGATACTCACTACATGGCAGGGACCCACAGGCTACTGGATACAAAACCAACCAACCAACTTTATATATATTTCATACTATGAACTAATTGTTAAACATTGATTGTCTGGTTATTGCATGTTTGCCCAGATTTGCATTAGAGCCAAATATAATCAGACGTGATGCCACTTTTTACTGGACAGATTTTCATATTTCACTAGCATTCTGTTGTCCATGGCAGTTTATGATTGAAATAATAATCATACAGCCAGTAAACTGTTCAGCCTTCCATTTCTACATTCGTGTACGTCAGTTTAGAAGTTGAGTTTAAACCATCAATCTAATACAACAGAAACAGCAAATAATTCATCATTAAACATAGTAAAACGCGTGTGGGGCCAAGCCCATACAATCTCTGCAACCGACTTTTTTACATTTCACTATGACATATGCCGTTCTGTTTATGGAGATAAGACAGAGTGTCTTCATCCTGAGTTACTTACAGTCGTCTTGACTTATTTCTTGCCACTAGTCCAAAATAACTAGGGACGAGAGAGTCAGTTTGATGACCAACACAGTTTATTGCTCACCACATTCCACATTCAGTACATGTTATATCATCAAGACTAAACCGTCTGATGATGTCGTCACCATCGCTTGCGATTAGTAACTAACAGTATGTGTGTGTGTGTGTGTGTGTGTGTTTGTATGTATGCACTCGTGCGTGCGTATGAAATGTAGTGTACACATTGGTAATGGTTATATCATATTGCTCATTTTCTGTCTTATCCCATACCTTCCTAGCTGGCATTGCATGATTATTTCTCACACATTCCTGATCACTCTTACTTCTAGCACATCGCTGCCAGATTCATATTATAATATTCCGTGTATGTTTGCATGTCGTTGTTCTTTGTCGCCGAAGAAGGCCCAGTGGCCGTAACTTATGTATTATTTGATTTATGTCTTGGTGCAGTAACCGAGTCTCACTTTGTTTCATGCTACTAACACCAGTTGATGGAGACACACTAAACCCGGTGCTTATTGCCGAGAACGAGTGGTCGTTAACAAAGACCCGGGATAATAACCTTTCTACTGCAAGCGTTCGTTAGGACAGCTGCGTAAATGTCATACACGCATTGTGTCATTTAACAAAGTAGAGACTTACTCATCAAGTTATTTACATTAACAGTACACATCATCATGAATCGTGACTAGAGGAGTTATCGGTCACTTCTTCCAGCGTGAACTTTTTGTTTATTTAAAATATATCTTTACTGGAAATACTCAATTCATTCAGTCACCATGCCGTCCCAAATCGTTCTTTTTTTATTTTCCTGTGGCGTGACTTCTGTTTCATTGTTATATTTGCTACTGCAGTTTCCTGATATTTTCTTCTAAACATCTGGTCAGTTTTGTCTGTCTAATATCTGTTCGGTAAACAAAAGCTATTCGCCAGGGATTGATGTTGTTGTTTCGAATGCCAGCAATGAGTAGGTGTACTCTTTTGTGCGTCCTCAAAAGGACGTTAAGTGACGGGTTGCATTAGCTTTCCTCACATCTCGAGCGTGCTGATGAAGGTGGACAGGGATTTTCCAGACGGCTGTGCTATGCTTGGCTTTATCTGCGTGTCGCTCACTACTATGGGGATTACGTCGATCCCTCACCTTGTTAGCCAGGCTGCTATGAAAACAGCCCGTTTCCACGGATGGCTACGAGGAAGCCGAGGCGAGGGTCTTGGCCAGTATATTTTGCTTGTCCCTGACTAACATGTCTAATGAGTATATTTTGCTTGTCCCTGACTAACATGTCTAATCAGTATATTTTGCTTGTCCCTGACTAACATGTCTAATCAGTATCTTTTGCGTATCCCTGACTAACATGTCTAATCCGTATATTTTGCTTGTCCCTGACTAACATGTCTAATCAGTATATTTTGCTTGTCCCTGACTAGCATGTCTAATCAGTATATTTTGCTTGTCCCTGACTAACATGTCTAATCATTATATTTTGCCTGACCAAACGTTAGTCTTCCTCCTCAGGGATAACGGATTAGAAGACTGCAGAGTCTGTACACAACCAGTTTTTTCTACTCCTTGTCCTATCGTGTCTTTCTCGTAACCCCTACAAGTCGTGGGGGCATCACTCATCGTGCGAGCGATGTGTCTTTGGCATGTTGCTAACCAGGTAGGGCCCAATCTCGCTTGGGTGATGTGTTAGTTCATTATTGACCCGTGTGTATATTTCCTAGCCTCACCAAAACGAGCACTGTCAACAAACAGGGGGATGTGTGCCAATCTCCTATAGTTCTGCCGCGTGGACTGGACCGTGGAAGTAGACACAGGATAACCAAAATAATATTTCAAATAGCCGGTGACCATGCCAAGTTATTGGAGGGTAAAACACAAAATAAACGAATTCATTCAAATGGAAAACAGCAACACATTTCCGTGGACACAAGTGTGAGTCGTCAATAAGTGTGAATCCCAGTCAAACCCATGACCTGGCGGCATCCATAATGGACTACAACACGAGAGCAAAATAAAACCTTCGATTTTTTTAGCTGCTATCGATGGAACTAATACATCTAAACCATTTAAATTTAAAAAACTGAAGGAATATCACTATGCTAAACTAATTCTAGTTTAACCTGCCGTAGGCGAACATTTGACTCTGTTAAAGCAGAAAGGGTAGTCAATGATTCACTTCAACTCACAAAAGTTCAGCTCTCAAAATTGGAAAATTGTTCATAGAACCAACTTTATTACATTTGGTCGTCCTCATATGGACTGAGTACATCATAATAGTGAACACGTATACGGCTCAGACATGTTGCCCCCTGACTTTGTTAGATTCTCAATTTCAGGCGGCTCGACAGGAAAAAGCCATACTACCACGAACACAATCAGACACTCTAGGTTCGTCAAACTGAACACAACGTGATTTGGACCTGACATGTTGGGATTATAATCAAAGTTCGCAATCCCTAGGCCACACACACCCCGCTGCAATCCTTTATCAGTCTCTAACACATCTTCCCTAGACGGCATTGTCAACTACGGGACTTCTTAAAAAAAAAAAAAACTCGATTAAAAAAAAAGAATATCGTACTTACTTAATTTATGAGGGACGTTCAAGTCAAACGGGGACTTTTTTTTGTAAGGAAATTTTTTTTCTTCAATTTGTCAATATGCAATTTACTTAACTCGATATAATCTCCTGCAATATGTATGCACTTACCACTGCGTTTAAGTAAAGCTTCAGGGGAACTGAGACGCTAGGCTAGTCAGCCACAAAATATTGACCAGACGTCGCGTCAGGGTCAATACACTCACCAATATCACAATCTCTCTTCCTTGTAGCGTTCCCTGGAAACGGACTGTTTTCAAGGCAGCATGGCTGACGAGATGTGGATCGATGTGATCTCCGTAGTAGTGAGCTCCACGGAGATGAAACCAAACATAGCAAAATCGCCTGGAGGACCACGGTCCACCTTCACCAGCATGCTCGGGATGTGAAAAAGCTAATACAGCCCGCCACTTAACGTTCTTTTCAGGGCGCACAAAAAAGTAAACTTACTCATTGTGAGCATTAAACAACAAACAACAACAACATGTAGTACTTCAAAGGCTTCACCGTATAAAGATTTGTTGGTGTGTCTGAACCAATCAAGGACATAGTGCAGTGATCCGTATGCGGTCGAGCGTTATCTTGCAGGAGCTGGACGCCCTGTGTGATCAAACCATACCTTTTTCCCCGCACATTAATCAGAATGCGTATGTGCTGTTCACTGTTGTCAATTGCACCACGAGATATACAATTTCCGCAGGTTTCACACCTTCTTTGACAAGAAACTTCCTCACAACACGCTGTTCCGTGCAAGTACAAACAGTGTTGTTCGCCATTTGTATTTATCCGTCATGTGACTGGCCTATGGGAAGTGGGCCACCTAGCAGTAATGGGACAAAAGTGTCCCTAACTAATGATAGTAGTTCCAGCACATTATAAAACTATCAGGTAGAACTAGAACAAAATGTCGCGGTTTGATTATAACGTCCATTGTACTTTCCGTGTCCAAGAACCACGTTATACAGCATGCATCCAGTATTAAGCGACATGGATTGCCGTCTTTTGTCTCCAGCATGTCGCACATATTGCATGTTTCCTGGAGGTTAGGACAGGTTTCAAGTGGTCTGGTTCTTGTATTGCGCCACAGTCATCTGTGTATCCCCATCTCTTCATGTTCATCTTGCATCGTGATACGACAGTTCAGAGTCTATTTAGTGACAAGCATATCGCGATATACGAAATGTGTTCAAAAAGTATCCGACCATAATTATTTCTGCGAAAACAAATGAAACATGGGTGCTGTCCTTCTGCAGGGAGGTATATTGGATATCATGCAAATGCGTGTATTTTTTCCTGCCCGCAGATTGCGTCAGTTACTAGTACTTAGTTCTCCAGCGGTGAGCATAGTGAGCACCCGTCGGATTTTAATTCACCACGAAATGATGCAATGTCAAAGTCTTGTTGAACATTTTCTTTGACTTCAGTGGGTCGTTGTACATCACCAGTACGCACCATAAGGTCAAAACATTACCAAAGAGTACTGCCTGGAGGTCATCTGTCTCCTTCGTGATGCAGTTCTAAGCAAACGACCAGACCTGTGGACAACGAGAACTTGGCAGATCCATCATGACAACGCACCTACCCATTCTTTCATCTGTTTCAGACTTTCTTGGTCAAACACAACATTTCTCTGGTTCGCCAGACTCCCTATTCTCCCGAAATGGTTCCTTACGATTTTTGGCTGTTCCCCAAGATGAACATTCCTCTGAAAGGGACCCGATTTGAGTCACGAAAAGACGTTATGCAGCGATCCAACTGTATTTCATTCCCAAAGAGCTTAAATGCTTTCAACAATGACAGGACTGTTAGAGGAAGTGTGTGGAGTCCCAAGGAGAGTAGTTTGAAGGAGATTATGGTTTCAAATCTCGAGACAGAACAGTCTGACGTTCTCTCTAGCAAAGCTCTACACTCTAAGATAGCCAGAACAGTCTGACCTTCTCTCTAGCAAGGCTCTACACCCTAAGGTAGCCAGAGCAGTCTGGCGTTCTCTCTCTAGGAAAGCTGTAAACCCTAAGTAAGCCAGAACAGTCTGACGTTCTCTCTAGCAATGCTCTACACCCTAAGGTAGACAAAACAGTCCGACGTTCTCTCTAGCAATGCTCTACACCCTATGGTACCCAGAGCAGTCTGACGTTCTATCTAGCAAAGCTCTACACCCTAAGGTAGCTAGAGCAGTCTGACGTTCTCTCTAGCAAAGCTCTACACCCTAAGATAGCCAGAACAGTCTGACGTTCTGTCTAGACCAGCTCTACACCCTAAGGTAGACCAAGATCGGAGCATATGTAGTAAGCTATATAAAAAAACACATAAATAACAAAATAAAAACAAAAATTCCTCCCTTAAAAAATCAATCACGATTCGACGAATCAAAATGCAGAGTGTATAACAAAAATATCAATTTAATGACACTTATCACACGTTCCAACATATTTCACTGTTACCTAATTTGGAACTATCGTTGACAATTGAAGAAGAAGAAGAATTACATAATATGACATAGCAAACCAGACTGCGACAACAACAGTTCTGGAGTTTTTAGTTCCCAGAAGGCGTACAATAAGAAGATATTGATCGCAATAACTACTGTGCGACACACCGCATGATATTGTGTATATTGGTATATTTGTTATTATCAAATGTTATAGCTTCGTTTTATGTGCACAGTGTGTTATATTGGTGTGTATTATATAGGAGTCTGGATGTCCGGGGTGCATCCTGGCGTGACGATGTTTTTGTTTTGCTATTGATAGAATCGGAACAAATAAGTTAGCAGTAGGGAAGCTAGGAGCGTGTTACAAATACAGGGTATCCCAGTTGCTACCGGCTCCTGGTTTTTCTTATAACCTTTAAACCAATGAACGTAATTTAATAACATTTGATAGGGACATACATTGGTGTGTGAGAAACATAATGAGCTCAAATTAAATGCTGCAAGTGGTCACCATTAGCATCAATGCATGCGTGCACACGCCTCTCCATGTTTCGGATCGCATCAGGTGTTTCAGACTCAGTTTCCCATCGAATGTGTTCTTGTAGTTTCATGAGATTCCTTGGCTTGATAAGAGGGGAAAGGGGGGAGGGGGGTGTATTTGAAAGGTGGGATTAGATCCTGGGTCTATGTTCAAATCCTAGACATCCAATTTTTTTCCTTCTGATGTTTTCCTTAACATCTGATCAATGCACATTACTTTTCATTATGGCATATATAAAAAAAAAATAGTTGAGATCAGGAAAACAGCTGCGAATTGTTTATTTACCGTCTGTAAACGCCACCGGATTTACATTATTATAGATCGAGTTCTTGTTTTGTTGTAATCAATAAAGCGAGGTAATTTATGTTGGAATCGAAACGTTCAGTCAACAGGCAAAACATTCTGATCAGACAGTGTTAGTTCGGGTCAAGCGAAATAAACATATCAAGACCCCCCCCCCCCCCCACCCCCTCACTTCCACGTACTTCTTCCTTACTACACAGAGTGCTTCATGGCAGCCTGACTGACGAGGCGGGGGAATCAATGTGATCACCGTAGTAGTGAGTGACACGCAGATGAAGCCAAGCGAAGCACAGCCTCCTGGAGGATCCCGGTCCACCTTCATCAGTACTGCAAGTAAAGCTCCTGTAACCAGCCACCTACCGCACTTATCGGGGCGTACCAAAGAGTAAACGTATTGATTAACAATAAGAATACCAACGTCTCGGAGGCTTGCAAGTGTGAATATCATGCAGACACTCCTTCAACATCGGTTGTTTGTTTTCTTTGACTCCCGTCAACTGCTCATCGGATCCCAACTTTGGTATAACTTCTTAAAATAGAACATCGGATTGCTGTCACCCCCCCCTCCCCATCCCCCCCCATCTCTCTCCCCCCCCCTCCAAAAAAAAAATTGATCTAGTCCTACAGTGGATTTCGTCCCGTTGTGGGATCCTTGGAAACGAGAAAGCAGATGAACTCGCAAAAGCCTGAAGTGGTGACACGCAGACTCGCCTAAAATACAAGCCAGAACAGTAATTGTCTTGTAATGATATCAACTGGTTTCCGTAATATTTGTATCCGATCCGTTGTAAACGTCTTCTGTTTACGCTTGTCTTACTGGCATCTGTCCGGTTCTTTCCCACAGTCTATTTTAGTGACTTTATCGTACCTTTTATTCCTTTAACGTTTCACAGACTCGCCATCAACTGAGCTACAAAGAAGCAAATACACTCCTGAAATGATCCATGATGATGTAATGGAGAGAGCAGCACAAAGAATACACGATAGAAAATTACTGCATAGACAAACCTGGCAGAGAGCGGCAGACAAAGATCTTCATACTCAGAACAGGACATTGCAGACTCAACGCCCACCTCAACAGAATTGGTCACAGAGACACCGCCATATGCAATTGTGAAGCACCCAAGCAAACACCAGAACATATTCTACAAGACTGCCCCACTTGTACAGACTAAAGAGAGGTAGTCCTGGATAGCGACAATCCTCGAAAAGCTGTGGGAGACCGGCGAAGACCGGACACGCAGTCTTCTTCGAGAACCTCACAGGGATAGAAACATAGTATCAGTTGATTGAAGAAGAAGAAGAAGAAGGAAGAGGAGGAGAAAGAAGGAGAAGGAGGAGGAGAAAGAAGAAGAAGAAGAAGAAGAAGCTACACCTCCTGAAGCTATTTCTGGCTTGTCCATATAAAGTGCACAATCGAGACATTACCAGCTGTGTGTGTTCTGATTCTGTTCTTGTATTTCAAGAAAGAAATGTAATAAATATGAATCATATTGTATGAATATAACGGGATTTCATAATTGGAAATTGATTAAGTTATTTAGGAATAGCTAAGTTTCATTTGATCATGGGGAACCACATTGTTATCGAAGGATTATATGGCACTACGGCATTGGGTAATCAGCAAAGTAATCTGAGGAGAGCACACTGCTCAAACATCTGGTTTTGTTATGTTGTGTTAAACAATCGACATCGCTCCACTATATATATATATATATATATATATATATATATATATATATAGAGAGAGAGAGAGAGAGAGAGAGATCTATAGATGTACATTGTATGTCAGAAAATTATATTTATGCTGATAAGGTTAAAGACGAGGGCTGGACTTCATTCCGGCTTGTCTCCACATATGACTCAGTCTCTCTCCGCAGAACGGTATGTCACCTGCAGAGAGCATCGCACAAAGCACGAACTCTGTAGCATAATTGCCATCATGAACCGACCGTCGCAGTTCGGATTCGAACCTCAACCGTCTTAACACGAGGCAAACGACTCCGCCACTAAAACCGCCTGATAATGTATGTAGTTTAATTGGCCGTATACTACTCGTAAAGCGATTACATTATATTTACCTGATGAGGTTGCTAGCCATAGGCACAGCTTTTTATGATTGTCTTTTACGACTCGCATGAAGATTAAATGGACATTCCCTTTCTAGTAAGGGGCCCTGGTGTCCGCATGGGATCCTATAATAACTGTGTGTGTGCGTTCGCCTTATTTATCTATTCCCCAAGGCGGTGTGCGTTGCACTATGGTTTTTATTTTGCGCCTGTCGGCCCAGTGCATCCGACTTCAGCATGCATTTTATGTAAGGGTCTGCTTCCTCCTGCGTTTTATAAGGGTTTACTTCACCGGCTATAATAACTAAGGACAGTTAAAACATTTAGGGAACAATTTATCAATGTTTCATAGTCTTAGTCGACCTGTACTTCTACATGGGCTAATACCCTGGACAGGTCCCAGCTCTGGCATGAGCTAGATGTAGCCGGGATGAGCATTTCCTGCTTAGCGGGTTAGGTTCGAGCAGCTTATTACTCCCCTGCGTTGGGACAAGTACCGCGGAGGGTGGTTAACCGACGTGCGAGTCCATCTTAATAGACTCAAGCACTAGAGCAAAGTAGACCCGCAAACTGAAACCACCTAACCATGTTTTGTGATGCTAGCCGGTGTTATCTTATGTCACAGATTTAGTTGCCTCTTACAATATTGTCTCTGTGTTGCAGTGGTGCTATTCTTGTTCTTTTCATACACAAAGACCCCGACAGATCACATTTATCAATGTTATCACTGTTAATGTGTAGGTTTATTAACATTGTAACAGGAAGGAATAACATTGCATTGCATTGCAGGGTGAACGAGCGGTTAAGAAAGCGGAGTCCTGACCAAAAGACGAAGGACAAAGGTTTTGTCTCATAGTAGTTGCACTACTGCCGGATAATGACGTTATTAGATACTTCAGTATACTAAGCCACAACTTGTTTGAGGTAGAAGGGCCAGTTTTTTTCCTCGCTTCCTTTACTTATCTAGTCGCATACCAGTTACCCGTTTACAGCTGCGTAAATGGTAACATGATACAAACTGTCGTAAGACTGAGTGATCTCGAGATAAGACGTCGGCCTCAGGTACTAGAGTTTGCAGGTCAAAATCACGGTGACCATGAATTATTCACGTGGACTTTTTGGTGTTTTCCCTATTTCTGGGTAGTAGAGATCGGTCGCCTGTATGAAGTGTCGCGTACGTTAAAAATCCCTCGGCAGCTGGAAATCGAAAAAAGTATGTTTAACGGCCGCTGCACGGGCAAAAAAACTTACTCAGTCTATTACGGGACCCTCGCGTGCATTGTGCTGAGAATCTCCAAAAATATGGAGAAGAACAGAGCACTTATGGGTTAAACCATGGCCATCTATAGTTTATAATAAACTACAGATGGCCATGGTTAAACCGTGTGCAATGACGTTGATTCTTCGACTAAACTAAACTAAACTTTGACACAAACTATGTGATGAAGGTGATACTTTTGGTTACATGATGTTGTGGAGGTTGGTGAAGGTCTACAGTTTGGATGTGATACTTTTGGTTACATGATGTGGTAGAGGTTAGTGAAAGTCTACCGTCTGGATGTGATACTTTTGGTTGCATGCCATGTGTCTGAGTCATGTAGTTCGACCAATGTTACATGCTTGCTGAAAAGTCAAATCATTTTCCCTGAGAGAAAGCTGCATTTGGCCATATTTGGCTGACGAGTCTTACAAATACCTATTTCAAATACCTGGTTCAATAAACATTGTACTATTTTGCCAGGTATGCAGGGCCGTGTGATACTGAATTTGGCGTATTGCAGCAGTGTGTATGATAATGCTGCCATAGATATTATATGAAGATTAATGCAGCAAGGACAGGGGAAATATAAATTAGAAGAATATAGAAGACACTTGAAGCATGTCGACCAGTTGACATTCATCGCAGAATGCAGGCACTGTATGGTGACAAAAGTGTGTCGAAGACAACAGTGAAGAACTGGAAAATGATGTTTAAAGAAGAACGTCAGTTAACGCAACAATATGCGTCTTATCTGATCTCGTTCGTTAACTCATAATGGTCGACATCCTTCAGCTGTTAGAAATCGAATCATCGCTCGCTGATCAAGTCTGGACGGATTCCGTATCATACCCGCCATGCTTTCAACGGTCTGCTGAAGAAACTATAACTCGGAGGATAATGATATTTTGCAAATTTGACGGTTGGTATGTGCTCTTTACACCAGGAGTGACGTCCGGTTTCATTTGAACAAGCGTCGTACTAAAGGAAAAATCTTGACTTAATATACTGAAGTCTCAAACATTTTCACTATCAACAGTAGTGTAACTTCTTGTTCTTCTTGTTCTTCTTCTTCTTGTTGTTGTTGTTGTTGTTCTTCTTCTTCTTCTTCTTCTTCTTCTTCTTCTTCTTCTTCTTCTTATTGTTATTATTATTAATAAGCTTCCGTTAAAGATGAACTCTTGGGGATTAAACCTAATATTAGGGAAGGAAGACAAAGGTCTGGTCAAGTAAAATATACTGATCAAACATGTAAGTCAGGTTCAGGCAAAACATACTGGTCAAGACCCCCACCTTGGCTTCCTCGTAGCCTTTCCTTTAAACGGGCTGTTTTCATGGCATCCTGACTAACAAGGTGAGGGATCGACGTGATCCCCGTAGTAGTGAGCGGCACGCAGATGAAGTCAATCATAGCACAACCGCCTGGACGACCCCGGTCCACCTTCATCAGCACTCTCGGAATGTAAAGAAAGCTACGACAACCCACCACTTAACGCTCTTTTTAGGGCGCGCAAAAAAAGTATTCCTACTCATTATAGGCATTCAACAACAACAACAATAATAGTTAATAGTAGCTTCCCTAGCCACTCTGGGCACAAACCAGAAATATATCTGGCTCCTTCCCTATCACAGAGATGAGCGTGATTCATTCGACAGTGTTCAATGTCGAGTGCCGAGCTTAAATAATTGTGAGGACCCTTGGCAAGCTTACCATCTTCACCAAGAGTCGCGTATCCATCAGGTCCGCCATGTTTAAGTTTATCCAATAGGGCAGGGATGCGTTTCTCGGAAAGATGCCGAGTTGGGCACCCTCAGCGAAGTGCAATAGAGCTCACTCCGAATTTCTAATCAAGATCATCCATCCATAGTTGTTTCTTTAATAAAAGCATTAGGTAAATACCGGTACTTACCTTCCCGACAGGAATCTTGCGGTCAAGCTTGTATGTGCTCTTTCAGTGGTAGTTTCTTGAGGGTTTAATTTTACAAATGAGGCTGCTGCCTATATTTGTAGTCATTATGAATAGCATTGATTGAAAGGCTCATTAGGCAAGGTCTCTCAACAAAGTAAAAAGCCACAGAACAAGCCCAACTGGGTCATGACTCCGAAGAGTCACCCACCTGTTGCCAGGTTTTCCTTCATAGATATGGAATTGAACCCACATCCTTCCAGTTGCTAGACCACTGTCATATCCATTCAACCTGCTTCAAGCGATGATACAACTAGTATTTTTGTTCAAGCAGAGGCAGAATGTATTCTTAAAATAACAAAAATACAAAAAACACCCCTTTTGGCATTTCCAAACGGGTAAAATAATACAGCTGTAACTTTAACGGTACGAAAGGAAAGGAAGACCAACGTCTGACCAGGCAAAATATATTGATCCGACATTTTGGTCAGGGTCAGGCAAAATATACTCGTGAAGACCCTCACCTTGGCTTCCTATTAGCTCTTCCTGGAAACGGGCTGTTTTCAACTAAACGTCCTTTTAGGGTCCCCCAAAAGGGTAAATCTACCCATTGTGTGCATTCCTTCAATAACAACGGTATGACACAAGTTCATTGAGTTGTGCAATACGAGGTATAGTCGATAAGTTGTGCACTTTAGTATGAAGGTCTCAAGGAAGTTGCCTGGAAATTGGTGCAAATGTGGGTCCTTCTCTATGTATTCACCCAACAAGGCGATACACATCTTCTGTCTATTTTTCACTATCCTGATGTCTCTGGTTCAGTGATAACGCCCTAGACGTCATAAAAATGACGCCCAAAAAGCGGAATCGTCATATTTGGGAACAGGAAGTAGTCACTAGGTGTCAAGTCTGGTGGGTATATTTGATGTGGCATGATTTCATCTATCTATCTTATCTTATCTTATCTTATCTTATCTTATCTTATCTTATCTTGTCTTGTCTTGTCTTGTCTTGTCTTGTCTTGTCTTGTCTTGTCTTGTCTTGTCTTGTCTTGTCTTGTCTTGTCTTGTCTTGTCTTGTCTTGTCTTGTCTTGTCTTGTCTTGTCTTGTCTTGTCTTGTCTTGTCTTGTCTTGTCTTGTCTTGTCTTGTCTTGTCTTGTCTTGTCTTGTCTTGTCTTGTCTTGTCTTGTCTTGTCTTGTCTTGTCTTGTCTTGTCTTGTCTTGTCTTGTCTTGTCTTGTCTTGTCTTGTCTTGTCTTGTCTTGTCTTGTCTTGTCTTGTCTTGTCTTGTCTTGTCTTGTCTTGTCTTGTCTTGTCTTGTCTTGTCTTGTCTTGTCTTGTCTTGTCTTGTCTTGTCTTGTCTTGTCTTGTCTTGTCTTGTCTTGTCTTGTCTTGTCTTGTCTTGTCTTGTCTTGTCTTGTCTTGTCTTGTCTTGTCTTGTCTTGTCTTGTCTTGTCTTGTCTTGTCTTGTCTTGTCTTGTCTTGTCTTGTCTTGTCTTGTCTTGTCTTGTCTTGTCTTGTCTTGTCTTGTCTTGTCTTGTCTTGTCTTGTCTTGTCTTGTCTTGTCTTGTCTTGTCTTGTCTTGTCTTGTCTTGTCTTGTCTTGTCTTGTCTTGTCTTGTCTTGTCTTGTCTTGTCTTGTCTTGTCTTGTCTTGTCTTGTCTTGTCTTGTCTTGTCTTGTCTTGTCTTGTCTTGTCTTGTCTTGTCTTGTCTTGTCTTGTCTTGTCTTGTCTTGTCTTGTCTTGTCTTGTCTTGTCTTGTCTTGTCTTGTCTTGTCTTGTCTTGTCTTGTCTTGTCTTGTCTTGTCTTGTCTTGTCTTGTCTTGTCTTGTCTTGTCTTGTCTTGTCTTGTCTTGTCTTGTCTTGTCTTGTCTTGTCTTGTCTTGTCTTGTCTTGTCTTGTCTTGTCTTGTCTTGTCTTGTCTTGTCTTGTCTTGTCTTGTCTTGTCTTGTCTTGTCTTGTCTTGTCTTGTCTTGTCTTGTCTTGTCTTGTCTTGTCTTGTCTTGTCTTGTCTTGTCTTGTCTTGTCTTGTCTTGTCTTGTCTTGTCTTGTCTTGTCTTGTCTTGTCTTGTCTTGTCTTGTCTTGTCTTGTCTTGTCTTGTCTTGTCTTGTCTTGTCTTGTCTTGTCTTGTCTTGTCTTGTCTTGTCTTGTCTTGTCTTGTCTTGTCTTGTCTTGTCTTGTCTTGTCTTGTCTTGTCTTGTCTTGTCTTGTCTTGTCTTGTCTTGTCTTGTCTTGTCTTGTCTTGTCTTGTCTTGTCTTGTCTTGTCTTGTCTTGTCTTGTCTTGTCTTGTCTTGTCTTGTCTTGTCTTGTCTTGTCTTGTCTTGTCTTGTCTTGTCTTGTCTTGTCTTGTCTTGTCTTGTCTTGTCTTGTCTTGTCTTGTCTTGTCTTGTCTTGTCTTGTCTTGTCTTGTCTTGTCTTGTCTTGTCTTGTCTTGTCTTGTCTTGTCTTGTCTTGTCTTGTCTTGTCTTGTCTTGTCTTGTCTTGTCTTGTCTTGTCTTGTCTTGTCTTGTCTTGTCTTGTCTTGTCTTGTCTTGTCTTGTCTTGTCTTGTCTTGTCTTGTCTTGTCTTGTCTTGTCTTGTCTTGTCTTGTCTTGTCTTGTCTTGTCTTGTCTTGTCTTGTCTTGTCTTGTCTTGTCTTGTCTTGTCTTGTCTTGTCTTGTCTTGTCTTGTCTTGTCTTGTCTTGTCTTGTCTTGTCTTGTCTTGTCTTGTCTTGTCTTGTCTTGTCTTGTCTTGTCTTGTCTTGTCTTGTCTTGTCTTGTCTTGTCTTGTCTTGTCTTGTCTTGTCTTGTCTTGTCTTGTCTTGTCTTGTCTTGTCTTGTCTTGTCTTGTCTTGTCTTGTCTTGTCTTGTCTTGTCTTGTCTTGTCTTGTCTTGTCTTGTCTTGTCTTGTCTTGTCTTGTCTTGTCTTGTCTTGTCTTGTCTTGTCTTGTCTTGTCTTGTCTTGTCTTGTCTTGTCTTGTCTTGTCTTGTCTTGTCTTGTCTTGTCTTGTCTTGTCTTGTCTTGTCTTGTCTTGTCTTGTCTTGTCTTGTCTTGTCTTGTCTTGTCTTGTCTTGTCTTGTCTTGTCTTGTCTTGTCTTGTCTTGTCTTGTCTTGTCTTGTCTTGTCTTGTCTTGTCTTGTCTTGTCTTGTCTTGTCTTGTCTTGTCTTGTCTTGTCTTGTCTTGTCTTGTCTTGTCTTGTCTTGTCTTGTCTTGTCTTGTCTTGTCTTGTCTTGTCTTGTCTTGTCTTGTCTTGTCTTGTCTTGTCTTGTCTTGTCTTGTCTTGTCTTGTCTTGTCTTGTCTTGTCTTGTCTTGTCTTGTCTTGTCTTGTCTTGTCTTGTCTTGTCTTGTCTTGTCTTGTCTTGTCTTGTCTTGTCTTGTCTTGTCTTGTCTTGTCTTGTCTTGTCTTGTCTTGTCTTGTCTTGTCTTGTCTTGTCTTGTCTTGTCTTGTCTTGTCTTGTCTTGTCTTGTCTTGTCTTGTCTTGTCTTGTCTTGTCTTGTCTTGTCTTGTCTTGTCTTGTCTTGTCTTGTCTTGTCTTGTCTTGTCTTGTCTTGTCTTGTCTTGTCTTGTCTTGTCTTGTCTTGTCTTGTCTTGTCTTGTCTTGTCTTGTCTTGTCTTGTCTTGTCTTGTCTTGTCTTGTCTTGTCTTGTCTTGTCTTGTCTTGTCTTGTCTTGTCTTGTCTTGTCTTGTCTTGTCTTGTCTTGTCTTGTCTTGTCTTGTCTTGTCTTGTCTTGTCTTGTCTTGTCTTGTCTTGTCTTGTCTTGTCTTGTCTTGTCTTGTCTTGTCTTGTCTTGTCTTGTCTTGTCTTGTCTTGTCTTGTCTTGTCTTGTCTTGTCTTGTCTTGTCTTGTCTTGTCTTGTCTTGTCTTGTCTTGTCTTGTCTTGTCTTGTCTTGTCTTGTCTTGTCTTGTCTTGTCTTGTCTTGTCTTGTCTTGTCTTGTCTTGTCTTGTCTTGTCTTGTCTTGTCTTGTCTTGTCTTGTCTTGTCTTGTCTTGTCTTGTCTTGTCTTGTCTTGTCTTGTCTTGTCTTGTCTTGTCTTGTCTTGTCTTGTCTTGTCTTGTCTTGTCTTGTCTTGTCTTGTCTTGTCTTGTCTTGTCTTGTCTTGTCTTGTCTTGTCTTGTCTTGTCTTGTCTTGTCTTGTCTTGTCTTGTCTTGTCTTGTCTTGTCTTGTCTTGTCTTGTCTTGTCTTGTCTTGTCTTGTCTTGTCTTGTCTTGTCTTGTCTTGTCTTGTCTTGTCTTGTCTTGTCTTGTCTTGTCTTGTCTTGTCTTGTCTTGTCTTGTCTTGTCTTGTCTTGTCTTGTCTTGTCTTGTCTTGTCTTGTCTTGTCTTGTCTTGTCTTGTCTTGTCTTGTCTTGTCTTGTCTTGTCTTGTCTTGTCTTGTCTTGTCTTGTCTTGTCTTGTCTTGTCTTGTCTTGTCTTGTCTTGTCTTGTCTTGTCTTGTCTTGTCTTGTCTTGTCTTGTCTTGTCTTGTCTTGTCTTGTCTTGTCTTGTCTTGTCTTGTCTTGTCTTGTCTTGTCTTGTCTTGTCTTGTCTTGTCTTGTCTTGTCTTGTCTTGTCTTGTCTTGTCTTGTCTTGTCTTGTCTTGTCTTGTCTTGTCTTGTCTTGTCTTGTCTTGTCTGTCTCTCTCTCTCTCTCTCTCTCTCTCTCTCTCTGTGCCTGTCTGTCTGTCTGTCTGTCTGTCTGTCTGTCTGTCTGTCTATCTATCTCTGTCTGTGTGTCTGTCTGTCTGACTATCTATTTTCAGTCCACTTTTGTCGTTAGACATAATGGGGAGATGCGGCCCCCTTTGTTTAATATTTTTGACAGATGAAAATCCATTGGTGACTTGCCAGGTCAATTCCAGCATCTGTTAGCCCCTGGAATATACGATCGCCAATTTTTGAGACTGGTGGAGGTCGAAGCGTAAATTAGAGCAAGGTAGACAGCACCCGAGGCAAGCACCTTACCTTGAGACCACTGGGTCTCCCAATGATTTCATACCCGCTCGTTATTCTGACGTCCATAACTTGATAACTAGAGACATGGTTCCTGGCCCAGACAGCCCAGTTCTGTAACCAGGGCATCAGGAAGATGAAGAATAGATGAGAGAAGTGTATCGTCTTGCAGGGTAAATACATAGAGAAGGATTAAAGTTCACACCAATTTCCTTCATACACATGTGCACAACCGTCCCTCGTTCACTGATTGGTTACTTGAATCCTTGGGAGCAGTAGTCGAGGAATAGGGGTAAATTATCAAAAATGGAGTAACAATTACAGTTACAATTGTGGAGGATGACAAGGGTTTACAACAAATACAGGTAGAATGAAGTATGTAACATTTTGTGGGGTTGTGATTGATAAAAGAAGAGTGGTGGAGTTGCAGGATTGATGAAAGGGTGGAGGATGGGATAAATATCATTTAACAAAAATATATTTGAGTAATATCCAAATAAGTTCTCCGACCCCTGCTTTAAAGCATCCTCCATCTAAATGAGATAGAGCAACATGTTGTAGCAAAGAAAATGTTTAATAATTGTATTAGAAATTTAAATTAGTAAGGCCAGTGAAGTATGAGACTAAAGATAGGCCTACAATAGGGTGCTATAGAGGATGTAATCAGAGGGGAGAGTTGGGGTCAAGGAAGTGTGAAATAAGTAGTAGAAAAGCAAACAGTGGAAAACCAACAACATTACAAACTAAAATGTTTTTATGCAAATGTAAGAAGCATAGTAAATAAAAAAGAAGAATTGGAACTGTATGTAGAAGAAGAAAACCAGATATAATATGATTAACAGAATCATGGACATATGAGGACATTGCAGATAGTGAACTTGAAATAGAGGGATATTCAATGTTAAGGAAATATAGGATAGTTGGAGACAAGACTAAAGAAGGTGGCTTTTTATTATACTGTATAAAGTCTGTTAATATAATGATCAAACATGTTTTATCATGTGGTAACAAAAATGAAAGTGTATGGGGAGAAATAGAAAGTGGGGGTGAAAAAACAGTGATTGGAGTGTGCTATAGATGTCCATCAAGTCAAAAAGAGGTAGATGAGGAGCTGATTAGTAGCATAGCAAAGGCAAGTGAAGGGAAATTATTATTAAAGGGAGATTTAAACTTTCCAGAAAATAAAATGTTTTATGGCAGAAGCACTTGTAGAGTCAAAACCTTTTGTTAAGTGCATAACTGACAATTTTTTAATCCAACATGTAGAAGCAGCCACCAGAGGTAAAAACACACTCGACCTAGTTTTTACTACAGAGGAAAATATGATTGAAAACGTTACCGTTGGGGAACTGTTTGGCTCAAGTGATCATCAAATCTTCCGTTGGGATCTTATTGCAGGGAAAGAAGTAAACATAAACACAACTACTGTAGGGCAGATGTTAAGAGGATGAAAGAGGCAGCGAACCACATAATCTGGAAAGATATTGTCGTAGGAACAGATGTTGAACAGGAGTGGGAGAGTTTTAAAACAGTTCTAGAAACGCTAAAAGAGGAATGTGTTCCATGTAGGGAGATAAACCCCAAGCGTAAAAAGGGGATAACTAGATTTGTAGTGAAATGTAGAAGAGCGAAAAATAAAGCATGGAAAGAATATATAGAGGTAGGTAAATCAAAAGAAACATATTAAAAATATTTGGACAAGCAGAACATATCTCAGAAAGCGAATAAAACAGCAAAAATAGACTTCGAAAAAAAATAAACTTGCTCAGAGGATCAAGACTGACAGTAAAAGCTTCTTCTCTTATGTTAGAAATAAATAAAGAAAGAAAGACAAAGTAGGCCCTCTCATAGACAGTACAGGGAAAATAATAAGTGAGAATAGGGAGGCAGCAAATCTGCTCAATCAGTACTTTGGCACAGTCTACACAAAAGAGGACTGCTTCAAGATCTCAGAGCCTATAGGTATTTTTCAAAGAGACATGGATACAGCAGGATTAAGATCAATCTGTATTACAGAGGAAATTGTTTAAAAAAAATTGGAGGGGTTGAAAGTGAATAAATGTCCAGGTGAAGATGGTATTCATCCAAAATTGCTGAATGAAATTAGAGACCAACTAGCAAAACCATTGGCTATATTATGTTCTCAATCACTTACAAAAGGGATTGTTCCACGGGATTGGAAAGATGCAGGAGTGATCCCCCTATTAAAAAAAAAGGCAAACAATCAGTTCAAGCGAATTATAGACAGGTGAGTTTAACGAGCATAGTCTGTAAATTGTTAGAGTTAATAATCAAAGAAAACATTGTAATGCATTTAGACAAATTTAATCTAATTAGAAATAGTCAGATTGTGTTTACTAGAGGGAGATCATGCTTAACAAATCTATTATAATTCATGGAGGAGGTTACTAAAATGATAGATAAAGGGGAGCCAGTGGACGTTATTTATCTAGATTTTGTAAAGGTCTTTGATACAGTACCTCATCAAAGATTATTTTGAATGTTAAAATCACATAGAATAGGTGGGGGAGTTGCCAAATGGAATGAAAATTGGTTAACGGGAAGAAGGCAGAGGGTGGGCATAAATAAGTAGTACTCTGAGTGATGTGAAGTGAAAAGTGGTGTCCCACAGGGCTCGGTTTTTGGACCAATATTGTTCTTGATATATATAAATGGTTTGGACATTGATATGGGATTCATGATTGAAAAATTGGCTGATGACACAAAACTAAGCAGTAGTGTTTCATCTAAAGCGGAAGGGGATATATTGAAGTCGGATTTAGATACAATTCGAGAATGGTCTGTAAGCTGGCAAATGGAGTTTAGTGTAGATAAATGTACAGTCATCCACATGGGTAGATCCAACATGGAACATAATTACAGAATGGGAGAGAACAATATTAGAAAGATAGATAAGGAAAGGGAACTAGGAATTAAAATAGATCATACAGGAAAGGTGAGTGAGCAAGTTAAGGTAGCAGTGAAAAAGGTAAATGCAATGTTAGGTATGACAAAAAGAAATATTAAACATAGTATCAAAGAAGTGATAGTCAAACTGTATAAAGCATTAGTTAGACCTAGATTGGAGTACTGTGTACAGGTGTGGAGTCCTTATCATATAGGGGATATAAACATACTGGAAAGAATACAAAAAAGAGCGATGATAGTGGGATTCCAGAATTACAGTTATGAGGAACGACTCAGAAAAACCGGCCTACGGTGTCTAGAAGAGAGAAGAATTCGTGGTGACTTAATACAGGTTTATAAGATGATCAGAGGAATGGATAAATTAGACTATAACAAGTTTTTTAAAATACAGCCACACACAATAACAAGAGGGCATAGCTACAAGCTGACTAAAGGGAGGTCCAGATTAGATATTAGGAAATGTTTTTTTTAGTCTGAGAATGGTGTCTTCTTGGAATGCATTGCCAGGGGAGGTAGTGGAGCTGCAGGACAGTTAATGCATTTAAGAATAAACTGGATGCGCATAGCTTTTAGAACAAGGTAATGTAAATGTAACTGATTGTATACAGACTCTGCAGGGTCTTCTAAACCAGTATAAAGACGTCAAATAAGTTAAGTTGTGACGTAGTATTTATGTTCTGTTTAGAACTGACGGTCGTTGCACTGAGGGGTTACATTATCAGATCACTTGCAACTTTCTGTTGTTATCGTTGTACGCTGTTATGGTTGTGTATTAGTATCGTTGTGTATTAGTATCGGTGTGTATTGGTATCGTTGTGTGTTGGTCTCGTGAGTTGGTTTCGTGTGTTGGTATCTTTGAATTGTCGTCCTTATGTGTTGGTATCCGTACATTTTGATGTTGTTGTGTTTGATTTAATGTCTTGATCTAATCCATCTGGTTTCCCTTCCTTTATCGAGGCGTCTTCTTGAGTCCAACCCATTAAACTTCATGTTCCCTATTCTCCTCTTATGTATTTCGACACTAAATGTTCTTTGTTGATTCAAATGCAAGCATATCTGGTTAATTGTTCTGTTTATTGATGAGAGTGTGTCCACCCATCAGCAATCTTCATCTGTATTGTTGTTGTCGTGTTCATTGTCACATTCCGTATTTATTATTATAGTTCGTTCCAACATTTCTGAACCACCTTTATTGATTTATATTCAGTAATCCCCTTGACATAATGTCATGCCATTTTGTGTGGATATTAGTAATAGTCACGACCTTAAGAAAGTGTTTTTTCCCATCTGTTCTCCTGTAAGTTATTACTTATTTAGGATTATTAAAATAACACTGATCTGGATTTGGCATATCTATACAAGTTTTACAGTAACACATTCCAGTATTCAGTTCAATGTGTGCTTTCGTCTTCAAAAGCTAAATTATTTCCAGCGAGGAATCGGGAATTTCGTGAATAACAATTCAGGCGAATCGTTCATCCTTCTTTTGCACCCATGTATGCGGCGTATTTACACGTCTTTTTTTTTATCCCGTTACGAGAAGTTGAACGGGGTACTTTTTTTTATCAATTTGTAAATGACTTTAAAGTGCAAGTTCATGACTATGCAGAAGGTAACTGACTATTGTATAGTTACTTCTGCAGAGATGCCAGAAAGAGTCGTTTATGTCATGATATGCAAAATCCTAGGAAAAGAACACAACGCTAAGCAAAGATAAAATGTATATTGTTACCCGTTGGATAAAACATGACTTAAAATCTATAAATAGTACATGAAAAGGAAAATCGATGATTTCGACAAAGACGATATTGGACATGAGATTGTGAAAATGTTTTTGGAAAATGAAGTTATTACACTTCGTAAACTAAAGGTTCTACAGCAAAGTCACTGCGATATTGAAATATACCCATGCATTTTGGAACGGACTATAGCTCTGTACATATAACACGAGATATACGAGAGCGATACTAGTTACTGAATGCATGTAGTCTGAATGGGACACTAAGTATGTTTATGAGCCCTACAGTAACACTGCTTAGAAATGCGCAGCTGGCCTAAGCCTGGAGTTGATGACCTTGGTTCTCTGGGATATTATTACAAGCGTAATACATTTACCAATCGGAACAGAGGGGAAAGAAGGAAGTGCAGGTGATGACGATTTCTTTTGTCATCTCTTTACTTTTGTGTTTGCAAGGTCTAAGGGAGGTTGAAACAGCATGTTTGTTAAAATAGAAACAAACCGATCGTTCTCAGAGCTCATCAGCGGTTAAATAGTTGGTAGGTGTGGTTGTTGTGTGGGGTCTGTCTGTCTACCTATCCGCACGTTAAACCTACTCTTTTCGATTTCCAACTGCCAAGGAATTTTAAGCGTTCGCACCACTGAAGATGGGTGTCTAATCTCACAACTCAGAGATTACGGAACGTTTTAACCGCTTGATCCACGTGATTTGAACCGGCGACCGAGACTAACACCTTACCTCGAGACCACTGGGTCCCGTAGTCTGACAATACACAACTCTGTATAAACATCTGTTCCGTCAATCCTTTCTAGTTTGCCTGTTAAGATAGCACTGAGCTTGTACATCTAACAAAGATACAACGTGACGCGTGTGTAGCAGATGTTGATAATCAATCTTGGCTGTGGCAATATTTATTGAAGCTGGTTTGTGTACGACGTTCAAGCCAATTAAAGTAGAACAACTGACACAACAATCGATGAGGGCCAATTATTGGCCTTGAAGTTAGTAAGTGACCTGTTGACAGCTCGAGCAAAGAATCGATTGGAGGACAGTTTATATCGTGATGGTCGAGGTACAGGTGATTGTTATGCATAACGTACAATAGGAACGTTTTCATCATTAGCAACGCTTTAGAATAGACAAGGTATAAACCAGTTGTGAAATAAATTAGAAATTTGAATTGAAATGGTCATTTTTGTTTAAGCGTAGTGACATGTTAGTAAACGTGCAAAGCTGATTGCGTCCAGTACTTCTTCTTCTTCGTACGCTGTCAAACGTCAACCTGTATTTGTTCAAAGAAAGCAGTGGTCATCCAGAGGCTGTCGATACTGCCATAGAGCTTGTCTAGTGTTGCCACTGGTGATGGCCACATGTGCTTTCTCTGGTCCACGTATGTCGGGCAGTTTTGCAGCAGATGTTCAGCGGTTATTTTCCCGGTACCAAAAGTGCATTCGTCAGTGCCACCTATCTTCAGTTTATTGAATAGGTTGTACCTCAGTCTGTTGTGTCCTGTGCGGGGTCTGAAGACCACGACCTGCTCTCTTCTGTTCAACTGGTAATAGGCATAGTTGCACCTTATTTTGCCAGTCTGTCTGCCTCCTCGTTGCCTTGGATGTTACAGTGGGATGGAACCCAATGTACCACTACTCTTTTTGCTGCGTACTGCTGGCATAGTTGACAGAGTACTGCTTTTAAATCATGAAGTTCAGTATTTTTCTGGGTTTTTAGTGCTGTGACTACGGCCAGGGCATCTGTAAACAGGACTATCTGGCTTTCATTGCTTTCGCCTGTCAGCATTGCTTCTACTGCAGCCCTCAGTGCCTCTGCCTCCGTTCTGAAATTGCTTGAGAATTTTCCAGTTGCCACTGACAGTGTTATTTTTCTACCATTTGGTAGGCTCAGGAATACCCCTGCCCATCCGTTGTCTTGTGTTTGTTACAGAACCGTCGGTGTATGCATGGGTCCATTCCATGCTTGGGTAGTTTTCCGTTATGTACCTCAGGGTTATGTCTCTTCCTTCTTTTTCAGTCTGGCTGTTCTTGTTTCCAATAACTGGTATTTTTTCTACCACCTCCGGGATGATATGCTGCTTCCAGGTAGGTTTGCGTACAGTAGGGATGGGCTTTGGTATTGTTACAGTGTTCATAGGGTCTTCGCTCATCTTTGCTTTGGCTATATCTGCAAAGTTTCTCCGCTTTAGTTTCCCATTTCCAAATTTATTTAGTCTCTGATGCATTGGATGGTCTGTCAGTTTTCTGAGTTTCTCTGCTTGTTGCTGGACTCTGCAGTCTCTTCTATCGGTTATCGATTGCAGATTTGTAATCTTTTCAAGTTCTACAATTGGCGTTTACTTCATGCCTCCTGTTATAACTCCCATGGCTTGGTTTTGAAGTTTGCTAATTTCATCAAAGTTCGTCTTTGCTGCTGTTGTCCATGCCGCAATGCCATACTCGAGAACTGGTCTCACTCTTCCAGTGTACAGTTTCTTTAGTATACTTTCGTCTGCTCTCCAGCTTGTGCCAGCAAGTTTCCTCATGATTGCCATTCTTTGTCTCGCTCTCAATCGGTTTCTCTCGATCTGACTTTTCCATGTCATTCGCCGATCAAATGTGACTCCCAGGTAATTTAGGTTGTCGTTTGGCCGCAGATATTTGCCATTAAGACTTATTTTTGTGTTCTGGGGTTTATTTGAAAGCGAGAATATCGTACATGTTGTTTTTTCATCATTTATTTTGACCAGCCATGAGGTCCCCTACTCCTCCAACGATGTTAGGGCCTGCACCATCCGATTGTTTGCTATGGTGATATTTTTTTTCAGAGGTCCACATAGCCAGATCGTTTGCAAATATGGAGCTGTTGACTCTTCTTGGTATACTCTCTGTGATTTTTTTTATATACACCTGGAAAAGTGTGGGTGACAGTACTCCCCTTTGGTGTACT
Source organism: Ariolimax columbianus (assembly GCA_036924085.1). NCBI lineage: Eukaryota > Metazoa > Mollusca > Gastropoda > Stylommatophora > Arionidae > Ariolimax > Ariolimax columbianus. The sequence goes on from JAVGWX010000009.1 coordinate 42,460,853, forward strand.
CCCTGCTCCAGTGTCACCTTTTTTGCTCATCTGCCCTTGTACTTGAACTCTGGCTGTTCTGTTTTCAAGGTAGTGGCTGATCCATCTGTACATTTTCCCACAAACTTCACTTCTTCGTAGCTTGACTTTAAGTACCTCTTTCCACACCTTGTCAAATGCCTTCTCTAAATCCACCCAAACCGCTACTGTGTGTTTTTTCTTCTGGTAAGCATCCTCTATTTCCTGGGCTATGAGAGTGATCTGGTCCTCAGTAGATCTTTGCTGTCTAAAACCTGCTTGCTGTGGAATTAGTATGTGTTTTGCTTCCAGGTGCCACATCAGTCTGGTGTTTATCATCCGCTCCATCAGTTTTTCTACACAGCTCAGTAGACTGATTGGCCTGTATCCATTTGGATCTGTTCTATCTTTTTCATTCTTTGGTACTGGTATAATTACATCATCTTTCCATACCTGCGGTACAATTCCCCTTTTCCAGCTTTGGTTCAGGACTGATAGTAACTTCCTCTTTGCTGTTTGGCCCAATCCCATCAGTATTTCATTTGTTACCCCATCTTTTCCGATTTCTTTTTCTTTAAAGTTCTCATGGCCTCATCCATTTAATTCATTGTCAGTTTTGCCATCATGTGCTCCTCTGGTGCCATCTTGATGTTGTCGTGGCTCTTTTGTTCTTCACTAATGTATGTATGCAGGGACATCAATGTGGTTTGCTCTGGCATAATGTTCTATAAAGGCGCTTGCTGCTTTTTTTTTCAGAAAGCATGTTGTCGCCCTGCTTGGTGATAATTGGTTTATTTGATGGTGTTTCGTCATTCATGGCTCTGACTAAATTCTATAGTTTGTTCCTTTCTTTGTCTATATTAAGGCTTTCTGTTTTGTTTTTCCAGCTGTCTCTTGTTATTTGGTTAAGTTTTCTTTTGTATTTCGCAGTGATGGCCTTGAGGGCGATATTGGCTTCCATAGATTGCTCTATCTCTGCCATGTTCCTAACTTTGAGACTTCATCCTCCGCTTTCTACAGTTCACGATTTCAATATGGCTTGTAGTTTTTCCTTGCCCCTCTTGGGATGGTTTCCGTGGCTGCCTGCAGTATTGCTTTGCTTAGGCTTTCCACCATAGGTTTCATATTGTTATTTCGTGTGTTGAGGGTTTCACACAGTCCATCTGTCAGCATTGCAAATCTGTCCCAGTCGGCTCGTCTATAGTTGCAACGTGGCAGCGTTTTTATTTCCTGGGGGCCTACTTCCATATCAATTTCTAGCCTAATTGGCCTGTGGTCGCTACCTGCCAATCGGCCGAGCACCTGACGATCTATTTTGTGGGCGTCCAGTACAATAGCGTAGGAATCAGGTGAATTGGTAGCTAGGAGACGGTCATTAGCGCGCTATTTTCTTTCTCACAGCCATATAGCATGTCTATAGCCACACATTGGGCTGGCCTATCCCGACTGGATTTTTCAATTTTTAGAACAGGTGAACGATTATGCTCATTTATGTTTATGACTCAGCTTACCGTAAAATTATCATCATGTTTCGCTGCTGACCTTCATCACGGAGAATGGGAGATGAAATTTGTCCTTCTGATCTCACGAGGTTACGGATTGACTCTTCATTGTCTTTAAAGCTATGCTAGCTTATTACTCTCAGTGGCAGATCGATTATAGTGATTGACGCTGTCGTCATCGTCGCTTATGATGGGCAACTAACTAGCTAACTAACTCACTCACTCACTTACTCACTCACTCACTCACTCACTCACTCACTTACTTTCGTGACACTAGGACTTTTTGTGCATGTTCGTAACACGCACCAGTCTACCCTGCTGATAATGAGTACCATTTTTAATTACGGAGGGCAAGGCATCGAGAAAGGAAAATGGTCACCTCATTACAGAAAAAGCTGATACATTGTATATTGAAGTCTAAAATAATTCCTTGAAAAGCAGCAAATCATACAGGTGAAAGTGAAATATTTCACGTATTTATGGATAATGTTATCAGTAGACATAAGAATTACAGTGGAAATCCCAGGACGACGCAAGAAGGCAAATCAGCACATTGGACAATTAACTTCAATACTTAATGACAAGCACGTGACAATAACTACGAAAAGAGCTTTATGCAACACAACTTTCGTCCCTGCTCTACGTTATCAATTTCAAAATTGGACACGAACATCAAATGAAAAAACTACACTTCGTAACAGTAGAAAAGAAATGTTTGCGAAAAATATTGAGCTTAACAAGGAGAGACATGATCAGAAATGATGACATCAGGAGAAAAGTGTGAACAACACCAGTATTAGACTACATCAACAGACAGCAACTAAAATATTTTGACTACGTAACAAGATTACCACCACCATACATCACCCCCCAACAAGCAATGCTATTTAGAAACAACGAATTCAACGCCAAAGGCCGACCAAGAAAAAGGGGGCCTACACAAATATCTGAGACGGTGAATGCCACTGTGCATGCGGCACACAAGAGGGCTCGTTCTAGAGACCTCTTCATAATCTGACGCTGAAAGATATAACAAGATAAGCGAACAGAAAGAAGAAGCCTAAGCTAATTCGCAACGACATATGTCTGCTGTGAGACTACAATACAGTCTTGCAACTAACTTAATGGATCCCTTAAAGACAGAACCTTCTCACCAACTAAATCACATTACCAACAATCAACACTCATAGCAATCATTATATGTAATGCTTCGTGGCGTTGACGATCAATTCCTTCTCAAACTCTTTGTTATTTGAACATTTCACCACTTCAGATACTCGTTGTTTTCTCTTCCTTTTTGTCATGCAATTCCATATATTTCTTCTCCGTGTTCTCTGCCTCTCTTACCACTGATGGTCATAGGAAACTAACACATGATCAGGCAAACATAGTGGTCGGACATGTTAGTCAGACCAAGGTAAAATATACTGATCGGACATGTTAGTCAGGGCCAGGTAAAATATACTGATCGAACATCTTAGTCAGGGCCAGTAAAATATACTGATCGGACATCTTAGTCAGGGCCATGTAAAATATACGTCTGGTCAGGCACAACATACTGATCAGAATTGTTAGTTAGGGTCAGGCAAAATATACTGGCCAAGACCTTCACCTCGGCTTCCTCGTAGTTCTCCCCGGAAACCGGCTGTTTCCATGGCAGCCTGCTAACGAAGTGAGGGATCGACGTGATCACCGCAGTAGTGAGCGACACGTAGATGATGAAGCTAAGAATAGCACAACCGTCTGGAAGACCCAGGTTCACATTCATCAGCGCGCTCGTGATATCAGGAAAACTTACAGAAACCCACCACTTAACGTCCTTTTCATGTCGCACAAAAGAGTAAACCTACTCACTGTGGGCTTCCGAAACAACAACATGAACTAAGCCGCAGCCTATGTGAGATTGGGTGGCCAGTGCCCTTCCGTGTTGTTTATACATTTCCCAACTTATATGTTAGGTGCCCATTTACAGTTGGGTCGACTGGACAGGAGGTCGAACTAGGAACGAACCACACCCACATTTTTTCCAGTTGTCCGTACTGTGGAACCCTTTCGTGGGTATTATCCCAGTCTTAGCAAGCCAGCTGGCTGTCGGCTAGACTTCACGCTCTAGAAACCTGCAGTAAGCTAGTGTCAAATGTTCCTTATAGATGTTAAACAGCTTCCGCTATCTGTTAGACGAATTCTATGTATCTGGGAAGCTAGAGATCTTTCCACTTTCACGATCTCTGTTTTATTTATTGTTATCGTACGGCAATATATATTTTATCACTCCCAGCTGCTAGATATAGAGCGCTTATGATATCACTCACAAATGCTAGATATAGAGCACTTATTGTATCACTCCCAGATGCTAGATATAGAGCGCTTATTGTATCACTCCAGCTTCTAGATGTAGAGCGCTTATGATATCACTCACACCTGCTAGATATTGAGCACTTATTGTATCACTCCCAGATGCTAGATATAGAGCGCTTATTGTATCACTCCCAGATGCTAGATATAGAGCGCTTATTGTATCACTCCCAGATGCTAGATATAGAGCGCTTATGATATCACTCACACCTGCTAGATATCGAGCGCTTATTGTATCACTCCAGCTTCTAGATGTAGAGCGCTTATTGTATCACTCACAGCTGCTAGATATAGAGCGCTTATTGTATCACTCACAACTGTTGAAGTGCCTAGTTTTCACACATGAGATACTTCGATTGTACTCTTTCGATACACCTTCAAATTCACCCGGGTGTAAATCGTTCCTCACTTCCAGCTAACGAATGCAAGGCAAAAGGTTGCTAACCCCAGACATAACCTTCTTTAGTCGCAGTTACATTATATGTCCACTGGAAGAAGACATTAGTTATCAGCAATAGGCGAGCGATGGGCGACATCAGAAATGGGCGACTTATAAGCAATGGACGACTTATTAGCAACGGGCGACATAAAAAATGAACGCCTTATCAGCAATAGGCAACTTATCAGCAGTAGGCGACTTATCAGTAAAAGGTAATCTTATCAGCAATAGGCGACATCAGGAATGGGCGATTTATCAGCAATGGGCGACTTATCAGTAAAAGGTAATCTTTTAAGTGATGGGCTGCACCATAAATGGATAACATCAGCAAAAGCCGACTTATCAGCAATGGGCGACTTATCAGTAAAAGGTCATCTTATCAGCAATGGGTGACTTATCAGTAAAAGGTAATCTTATTAGCAATGGGCGACTTATCAGCAATGGGCGACTTATCAGCAATGGGCGACTTATCAGTAAAAGGTAATCTTATTAGCAATGGGCGACTTATCAGCAATGGGCGACTTATCAGCAATGGGCGACTTATCAGTAAAAGGTAATCTTATCAGCAATGGGCGACTTATCAGCAATGGGCGACTTATCAGTAAAAGGTAATCTTATCAGCAATGGGCGACTTATCAGTAAAAGGTAATCTTATCAGCAATGGGCGACTTATCAGTAAAAGGTAATATTATCAGCAATGGGCTACTTATCAGCAATGGGCGATTTATCAGTAAAAGGTAATCTTATCAGCAATGGGCTACTTATCAGTAAAAGGTAATCTTATCAGCAATGGGTGACATTCAGCAATTGGCGACTAGTCGTGTATGTTTTCTATGAGAAATAACGAGAAAAGCAGGTAATAAAGTACGGTATAATTACAAAAAAACATCCATCGGTCTTCTGGACCATGAAATGAATATTGTGCAACAAAATCCTGTCGCTGGAACTGAGAAAGAGAGTCCTTTGATGCTACGTGGAACCAGTACTGACATATGGCAGGGAATCATGGACAATCAGCAGGCAAGTGCATATATCTTTGGAAGCAACGGAGATGTGGTATTACAGAAGAATACTGCGGATCCTATTGACTGCAAAGAAGACTAATGATACAGTACTCGAAGAGGCACACACACAAAGACAAATCATTGCAAGAATTGGAACAAGGCAGTCATCCTTTTTCAGGCATGTTATGAAAAGAGGCGGTTTAGAGCACGTCGTGACAACGGGAAAGATAGGAGGAATGAGAGACAGAGGAAGATCGAGAGAGACAATGCTGGACACCCGGAGAGAATGACACGAGCGACAATCAACATAATAATAGCCTTCCATCGCAAGCGATGATGACAACAGCAGTCAGACATGTTGTGTTGCACCTCACCAGTCAGTTCAGAGGTGGCTGTATAGTACAATTCTGACACGGAACATCCTTACACCATTGGACATGTGGGTTTTGGTTGCTTTGTCTTTTCGCAAAGTGCGTTTTTTCTGTGCTTCGGAGGCCCTGCGTTCCTCAGCAATCATGGTCCCTCTGATGGTGGTTCTGCGCCATACTTTGCGGTCCTGTGCAAGGCATTCCCACTCGTTTGCATCGATGCTGAAGCGTATCAGAAATACTTTGAGGGAGTCGTTTCTTTTGGCTGTCATTTTCTCACATCCTTTACTTAGACATTTTATCTTTACTTTATCCTATCACTTGTTCACGTCTTTTGCTAAGACATTTTTTTCTTTCTTTCCTTATCCCGTCACTTTCTCCCGTCTTTTGCTTAGGCGGTTTTGTTCCTCACCACTGCAGCATTAACTTTCTACCAATGTACACTGTGCGGCATCTCTTATTTCTTAATAAAATCTTTATCGCAAAGAACATACAAATTGCATTTCTCTCGTGACATGTTGGTCAATGTTGTTGATTGATTATTTCATTACAGGTAATTTTTTTGGTGGCCAACATAATAGTGAACTGAAGAAGCTCTTAACGTAGACATACACATTAACCACCACTCCTAGCAGTGAAATCAACTGTTATGCTAGTTATGGGAGACGTGAGTACAAAAGTAGGGAATGGAAAATTAAAAAATGTTATCGTAAAATTATGGACTTTGGCCCAGGGTATTCTGCGAAGAGAACAAGCTTTCTGTATGCAATACCTTTTTTTTGACACAATATTGTACAATTATATACATGGAACATCCCAGTAGATAACCACAAAATCCGACTTCATCAAGAACAGATTAAAACATAATATTAAGACACCGAATGGTCTGCGGGGTCTTTGTGTATGACAAGGACAAGAATAGCATCACTACCTCACAGAGAGCATGTCGTAAGAGGCGACTAACTGTGTTCATATGCATAACACCGGCCATGGTTAGGTGGTTTGTTTAGAGCAGCATATATGGCGCCTAACAGGCTGCGGGTATACTTTGATCTAGTGTTTGAGTCTATTAAGATGGGCTCGCACATCGGTAAACCACCCTCCGTAAGCGCTTGTCCCAACGCAGCAGAGTATTAAGCTACTCGAACCTAGCCCGCTAAGCAGAGAACCCTTCTCCTGGCTACATCCAGCTCATACCAGAGATGGGACCGGCACAGGGGTATCTGCCCATGTAGAGGTATAGGTCAACTAAGATTAACATCGCCAAAACATACACAGGAGCAGACATCAATACAGATCGTAATCCTGTTTCCATAATGTTGCATATAAAACTTAAGTGCTCAGCGAACAAGATAACCAACAAAAAACCTTATACAGGCATTTCAGCATTAAAACGACTAGATATGCAGAGATGTCCTGTTAATGTAAAAAAATAAATAAATATAATTGCTTAAAGTCAGAAAGCATGTAACAATACAGAAGAGAAAGTACATACAAAAATGATGGTGCTTAAAATACAGTATTTACACAGCCCAGAGTTTGCGCGTCTACCTAATGAACTGCACAGTCCTACCTGCATTATGTTATGCCGCAGAAACATGGGCACTTACAAAAGAAATGGAATAAAAACGCAGAGTGATCCAGGCCTTCTTTGAGAGGTGTATGATCAGCCTTACGCCCCACAACCAACGTTTGAGTGGTCTTCATAACACTGACTTACAGCAGACGCCATTGGTAAAGGTTGCAGTTACCCACGCAGACAAGGCATTGCTGGGCTAGTCACTTGGTTTGGAGAACTGATGACAGTTGGAGCACAACGACAGCAATGTGGTACCCTCGAGACAGAAGACGACCAAGGAGATGACCACCTATGCGCTGGTCTGATTCCCTTGAACTCACAAACAATATCTAGAACACGAAGACCGAAAACAATGGAAACGAAGTCGTGACCCGCAGCGGCGTAACCACCTCTGAGGAGCGGGTTATCTAGTAATCCAGTAATATACACAGCAGATGAACGAACGCTTGCCAGTAAAAGAGTTCAAGAAATATAAAATATAGATAACAGAGAACATCCTAATTCAAATTGCAGAAAGAAAGATGGACAATGACACACCATGATATGCAAATATAAATAAAGGCATGCGTAAGATGTTTGCTGACTCAATAAAAGTGAATAGAGAAATAATGTAACAATATTGCCAGAATAGGCCATTGAACTATTCTATGAAAACAGAAAAAAAGCCAAGAGAAAATAAGAGGCACATAAATCTTGAAACAAGCGAAAGCTACAGGCCCAGACAACATTACAGTAGAATTGATAAACTTAACTTAACTTTATACTGGTTTAGAAGACTCATCAGAGTCTGTATTCTACCAGATTCTTTTACATTCACTTGATCTAAAAATCGACCTATGTGCATCCGATCTATTTTTGAATGTATTAATTGAGCCTGCCTCCACTATTTCCTGTGGCAATGCCATCCAAGCATTCACCAGTCTCTAACAAAAGAAATATTTTCTAGTATCTTATCTGGACCTTTCTTTAATTAATGTGTGGCTGTGCGTTTTTGTTCTTGTAGGCGGCTGTATATTGAAAAACTTGCTATAGTCTAATTGATCCTTTCCTTTGATTATCTTATAAATCTGCATTAAACCACCTCCAACTCTTCTCATTACTAGGCACTGTAGACCGGTTTTTCTGAGACTTTCCTCATAACTGTAATTGTGGAATCTCACTATCGGTTTTGTCGCTCTTTTTTTTTTAACCTTTCCTGCAATTTTATAAACCCACTACGATAATGACTCCACACATGTACACAGTACTCTAATCTGTGCCTAAAGCTTTACACAGTGTAATTATCACTTCCATGCACCGATATATAATATTTATTTTTATCATACCTAACATTGATTTGCCTTTTTTATTACCTGGACTTGCTCATCCACTTTACCTGTATGATCTATTATAACCTTTAGATCGTTTTCCTTTTGTATCTTTCTAATATTGTTCACTCCCATTTTATAGATATGTTCCATATTGGATCTACCTATGTGAGTGACTGTACATTCATCTACATTAACTCTAATTTGCCAGTTATCAGATCATTCCCGAATATTATCTAAATCCTACCTGAATATATTCACTTCTGCTTTAGATGACACTTCTACATAGTTTTGTGTCCTTCGCGAATTTTGCAATTGTAGATGGGACATCATTGTTCAAATCGTGTATAGCATGAATGGTGGTCTATTCAATATCCGCAGACTGAAGGCGAAGACAAAGGTGATGCACGACACGATATGCGAACTCCTGTTTGCGGATGACTGTCTTCTGAACAGTTGCTCAGAACGGAATATGCAGTAGGGCAATGGATCGGTTCTCTGCTGCTTGTGACAACTTTGGCTGGACAATTAGCACAAAGAAAATCTAGGTCATTTATGAACCAGCACCAGGCACATCGTATAAACAGCCAGTAGTTACAGTGAGTGGACAGAAATTACAAGCGGTTGAAAAATTTGTCTGTCACTGACTATTGCTGATGAGCTGGCTAATACAAGAATATCAAAGGCCAGCACAGCTTTTGGCCAAATACGCTGAACAGTATGGGAACGTTAGGAAATCAGCATAATGACTAAGCTGAAGGTCTTACGTGCCGCCATTATCCCCACCCTGCTCTACGTGTGTAAGAGTTAGACTGCCTACACTGGTGATGCCAGGAGACTAAATCATTTTCACATGAACAATCTGAGACGCATACTGCATATGCACTGGCAGGACCAAATCACGGAGCCAACATATAATGTATTCAGGCAGCTCTGCAAAAATATCAATTGCGATGGTCTGGCCACATTGCTCGAATGTCAAACGAAAGACTTCCAAAGAGGCTCCTGTATAGCGAACTGAGAGCGATCACAAGGACATCCAGAACGCGTTTCAAGGACAGTCTGAAGGAGTCCCTTAAGTGATGTCAAATAGATATTAACATCCGGTAGCACCTGGCTCAAAATAGCTGAGCATGGAAGATCATGGTCACAGATGGCGTTGAATTCAACGAACGTTTCCGTATCCTGGCAACCCAGGATAGACGTGTATTCAGGACGTCAAGAGCAGAGAAAATGTGAGAGGCAACTGCTGACTACGTCTGCCATTCGTGTCATAGACTTTTCCAGGCTCGAACTGGCTTGATCAGTCATGAGCGCACACCCATACTCAAGTTTGTATTATGGCACGCGATGATATTGGTAGTTCTCATCGACGACGATGGACGAACTAGTATTATTATAAATTGATTTATTTATATATAAAGAACAAAATTATTCGCATGAACGGAGCCGTGTGGCACTCCACTGTTGACCTCACACCACTCAGAGTACTTCTTATTTAATGTATGCTCACGCTCTGCGTTCTTTCCATTAACCACTTTTCAGTCTATTTGACAACTTCGCCATCTATTGCTAAAACACATTAGAGTGCTTTGGCAAAGACAGAATTACCTAACTGTAACGACATATATAAAACAGGATAGGCATCCAAGGATTTGAAGACACCATTTTTTATCACATTGTCTAAAAAAACTCGTTTTTACATTGTTTTTCTAAGATACCAAAGCAGTGGATTATACAGACTATAAAAGAATCAATATAGTGAGTCAGAGGGTCAAGATCATCTCAAAGATTATATAGGAAAGAATTACAAATAAAATATACAATGAAATAGTCTGATCAATTTGCATAGACCGTCATACGACTACAACTAATTTAAGCAATGGCGGAGGTCTTTGAAATTGTTCACACATGCGTGTGATTGCTTAGTTGAAATATGTTTTTTGCAATATTGTCACTGAATTGCTGAACAGAGATACAAGAAAGCAAACTGACCCCTATTTTTAATTTGCTTGTGGTTTGGTTATGAGTCAACCAATTGCTCATGCCAAATTCGAATTGTTGTATATTCAATAGTATATTTAATTTGACGAACATAAAATGTTTGCTTGTAGGTTCAGAAGTATTTAATAGAAAACATTAGTCGTGTCCTACAATTTTCACAATTCTCTTGAAATAAAATTATATAATAGTTTATATACTAATTTAATATATAACATATATTTGTCAATAGACGAAAACCGGCTGGGTACGACCACATATCGAGATAAAACGGTCTTGCAAAAAAATCCTGCATGACGGAAAGGTGCAATGCGGACGACGAAGAGGTCATCCCAAAAAGAGATCGGAGCACAATATGAAAGAATGGACCGATCTCCGACCAAAAGAGGCACAGGCAATAGTCGCTGACAGATAGGGTTTCGCGTGGCGGTTGTGGGGGTGTCTTTATAGGTGCCCTGACGACCTTACCGGTTACGGGTTGACTTGACTTGGCTTACTATCATCTGTATATGTCGACACCATATCTTTATTTTACAGGGTAAGTTGCCCTTAGTTCGTGATACCGGGTTTGGTGTATTTGTCATCTTCTGAATTTTGAGTTGACTAAGATATGAGGGATCAGTTGTCATCAAAGTCCAGGTCTTCTAGTTGATTCCATCCCGGTCTCTCAGACTGTGCCGGCTGTATGGCTATCTTGACACTTTTGTTTGACGTCACACTTACATTGCTTCTATTACTCACACTCGTATGTTGTATCGCACGATTAACACCTGTGACTGCACTAAGTTATCGATGGCGTTTTGAGGATTATATTTGTACCTGGCTAATGAATGGTAGTGGGCAGATATGAAAGTAGAGATAGATTATAAGTTCAGTGGTTAGGTATCCGGTGCGATGAGTACATGAAAACCGGATTCGAAAGCCTTTGAGCAATGTGTAGGCAGATTATCCTGCTCTTTAATAGGGGAGCAGATGCAAAACATAGAGAGAGTGAGGATTTTATGTGTTTCAATTTGATATTGATTTTAAAATTGGTAACTAGGCACATTTGAATACTTTAAAATGTACTGGCTGTATTGGCAGACGTTGCCATGGATAGTTGTGTAAGTTAACCAAAGCATTCCCTCGCCCATCCTTTCTCATTCTCAAACTGTCGTTCACGTCAAATTCTTCCCTATCAACTCCTCCATCTTTCCGTCCATCTCTTCCGTCTCTAAACATGCTCTCATCCATCCTTTCAAATAGCCCGCCTACTACCCTTCCGTTTTCTCACTCCTTGGTTATAAGCAACAAACTATCCATCGTGTCAGTAGTCGCAGGTATACAGTATTCTTTGTGCAACAATGCAGTCATATGTCCATAACTCGTGAAAGGAACGGCATAGGGGACGTACAATAAATTGCGTTATCTTGAAATCGGCCATGGAATGAATAGTGAAAATGTCAGCTCGATATATCACTCCTTTCTCGAGTCTTGGCGTATTTAGGCACGCACGCACCCCCCGCCCCTCCCCCACCACCACTCACCACATACACACAAATACACATACCCACTAACACTCACACACACATGTATATATATATATTGGTAAAAGTTGTTCGCCTCGGGTGCTGGAGGTAGCGGGTTCAAATCACGGTGGATTCCTGAATTTTTTTCACGTTTAACATCCGGTAACAATGTAATCTGATCTCTGAATAGTGAGATCGGACACCAGTTTTCATTATCATGCACGTTACAAACCCCTCGGCAGTTGCAAATCGAAATAGGTAGGCTTAACAACCGCTGCTCGGGAACAATTCAAGTTAAAAATCTACTCAAATTATTTTAGCTTTTCTCGCCCCACAGAGAATGTGTTGCAAAAAGGGGACATCAGGTCTTGGTTATGTGATTAGCGGAGCGGCATAGATAGCGCTGTCAGGCTGCTGGTCTACCTTGCTCTAATTTGCACTCCCATCACCACCAATTCTAGAAATAGGCGATCGTATGTTCCAGAGGCTGCCAACGTAACAGTTGGAAACAGATACTTGACCTCTCAAGGCACCAGCTACTTTTCGCCTGTCCAAAAAATATGAAACAAAGGTGGTCACACCTCCCCACGACGTCTAACGACACAAGTGGACTGAAGATATACGAGGCAACTTCAAAAAGTTCCCGGAATGAGTGGATTGTATAAGTTACAATATAATTATCTACACTACATTTCCTTCAAAGCAGTTCCCTTCCGCAACTACACACTTTTGCCGACGTGCACAGAGCTGCTGGAAACATTCGTGGAACCCATTCTTTGACACCTCTCTCAGCTGTCTTGTCGCATTGGTGATAACCTCCCCAGCACCATTGAAGCTGCCCTTTCAGTGCCGATTTCAGTTGAGGGAACAAGAAAAAATCAGCCGGAGTCAGGTCAGGAGAATATGGAGGATGTTCCAAGGTAATTACATTGTGCTTTGCCAGTAGGGATCGTTGTGCTGGCGCATTGTCATGCAGCATAATTCACCAGTTTGTTCTTCATTTTTCTGGTCGTTTTCTTCAGATTGCATCTGTTAGACGATGTAGGATATCAACGTATGTTTCCTTGTTTACCGTTCGGTCTTCGGAAATGAAATCATGGTAGATAATACCCTGGGAATAAAAGAAAAAAACGCCCAACATAACTTTTCATTTGCTCTTGTCCAAACGAAATGCCTGTGTCCGGGGAGATGTGGGAGATTTCCATTCAGAGGACCGACATTTTGTCTGAGGATCGTACAGAAAACACTAGGTCTTATCTCCTGTGATTATGTTGTTGAGAAAATTGCTATCTTGATCAGCCATTATGATTAAGTCTCCTGACAGAGTCAATCTCGTTACTTTCTGTTCAGGAGATAACATTTTGGGAACCATGTGTTGACAAATACGCTGCATGCGCAGTTCATTTCCAATTGATATTCCAACTTCTCAGACTATTTTCTCGACACTAAATCTTCTTTTAGCACACACAACGTTTCGAACACGCTCAATGTTTTCATTGTTGATCGAGGTTGATTGTCGTCCACTACACGCATCATCATCGGCGCTAACACGACCTTCACGGAAACGTTTGTGCCACTCAGATACTTGCGATGTCTTCATTGTTCTATCACCATATGCTTTATTAAGCAATGTTTGTGTCTCTGAGGACGACTTCTCAAGCAAAACACATGTCTTGGCAAGTTTGGAGTTGGATAAATTAATGAAAATGACCAGCGGCTCCTAGAGCTCTGTTCCTACCATGAACTTTGTGTGACCAACTCTTATTTTCAGACCAAACCCCAACATAAGGTATCGTGGATGCATCCACAATCAAAGCATTGACATCAGCTGGATCTAATTCTTGTCAGAAGATCTCTCCTTAAGTATGTGCTCATGACGCGCACTTATCATAGTGCAGACTGTGACACTGATCATTTTTTGGTTCGCTGTAAAATCAAATTGCAGATAAAGAAGTTCCATCACACCAGAAGCAAAGACAAGCCACGCATCGACGCAAGTAGAATGTCGGACCCTGCGCTGATCAAGAGATTTCACAATGCTTTTAAGGAAACTCTCAAGGTCCAACATCATGACACCGTTGTTACAGAGGAGACCTGGCAGCATCTTCAAAATGTCATACACAACATTGCACTTGCTACAATTGGTAGATGATTTGGTAAATCAGATATCTGAGTTGTTTGAAGCGAAAGTGGAGGATATGACATCTGTCATTGCGTCCAAGCGCGCTGCTCTGATTAAATACAAACAGCAGATACTCTGTATAACTTCAAGTCCGCCAGAAGCCAGGTGCAACAAACAGCTCGTCCGTGTGCAAATGAGTATTGGCTACAGTTTAGTGAAAACATCCAGACTGCAGTACAAACAATAAAGATAAAGGAAAGCAGATAAAGGAAAGCAGATTGATCGATGAGTCGAGTCTATTCTGAGCTCTACTCGTGTGTTAATATAGTCCTCCCCACGGTCCTTTAAGCTGTCTAAAGGTATCCCAGTATGGACGAGCTTGACATCGGACCATCTATAGAAGATCTGAATAAAGCTATTGACGGCTAGGCCCTGGGAAAAGCACCAGACAGCGACGGGATCCCACCTGATTTGATCAAACGCTGTAAGGATTCACGTTTTGCAACCTCTGTATATGATATGTCAGTGCTGGAAAGAGGTCACCTCCAGATATGGAGATGCACAGATTGTAACATTATACAAAAACAAAGGTGATAAAAGTGACTATAATAGCTATCGAGGTGTCTCTCTGCTTAGTGTTGTATGCAAAGTCTACGCCAAAGTTATCTGTCTAAGACTACAGAAATTGGCTGAGCGTGTGTTTCCGGATTCACAACTGCAACTTTAGGAAAAGACACGCGAGCAGAACCAGTGCTATTATGTTGCCTTCATTGACATGACAAAGGCATTTGATTTGGGTAGTAGAGATGTCATGTTCAAAATCCTTTCTAAAATAGGCTGCCCAAACAAACTTCTGTGACTAATAATATTGTTCCATGAGAGCATGCCAGGAACAGTCCAATTTGATGGTAGCATATCACAACCATTTATAATTCTAAGTGGTGTTAAGTAGGGCTGTGTTCTGGCCCCGACACTGTTCGGAATCTTATTTGGTCTGTTACTGAAACATGCATTTGGTAACGCAAATGAAGGAATCTGCCTTCATTCCAGGCCGGATGGTAGGCTGTTGCAAGGCTCAAAGCCAAAACGAAGATAAGGGGGATCACCAACAGGGACTTGCTTTTCGCTGATGATTCACAATTGCCCCCCAAAGTCAGCAGGAACTTCAGAGACTGATAGATCGCTTCTCCCAGGCTTGCAAAGATTTTGGGCTCACAATAAGTCTCAACAAAACAAATGTTCTGGGATAGGAAGTAGATGCCACGCCAAGTCTTAGCATCGATAATCATGAACTGGCAGCTGTGCATCAATTCACATACCTGGGATCCCTAATCAATGACAAGCTCTCTCTAGATTCAGAAATAGACAGTCGTATTGGCAAAACTGCTGCTACATTGCAGCTGCTGCTACATTGCTGACAATTAAAACCAAGGTCATGGTATACAATGCATGTGTTGTAAGCACACTTCTGTATGGCAGTGAGACTTGGACAACTTGTGCCAAACAAGAGAACAGGCTTAACACCTTCCACCCACGGCGCCTGCGATCCATTCTTGGAATTATATGGAGGGTCAGATCGACAAATGCAGAGGCGCGCTCTCGCACTGGTCTCCCAAGAATGTACACTCTACTTAGGCAGCGAAAACTACGATGGCTTGGTCATGTTCGTCGTATTGAAGATGGCCGCATTCCCAAAGACAGTTAACTCTATGGACCGTTAGCGAATGGCACGAGAACGGTCGGCCGACCACAGTTGAGGTTCAAAGATGTGTGCAAGCGTGATATGAATATGGACATGAATCTGACATCACGGGAAGAAGAAGTTGCAGACCGATCCAGGTGGAGATGTACTCTGAATGGCCAGCTCACGCTTGGTGAAGCGAAGCTCTTGTGACACAGAGAAGTGAAAAGGCAACGCCGCAAGGAGCAAAAACAACAAAAGCTAAGTATACGTTTTGTTGTTGTTATTATTATTTTTCCACTCCAAGTCATATCATCCAATAGTCAGTCATGACTGAAAGGGGCTACTAACTAATTAAATCATAGGTGGATGTGTGCTATTACTGCTGCTACTACTGATATTGCTGCTACTACTACTACTACTACTACTACTATTACTCTACTACTACTACTACTACTGCTACTATTACTGTTACTACTACTGCTACTACTACTGCTACTATTACTACTACTACTACTGCTACTATTACTGCTACTATCACAGCTACTACTACTATTACTGCTACTACTACTATTACTGCTACTACTACTATTACTGCTACTATTACTGCTACTACTACTATTACTACTATTACTACTACTACTACTGCTACTATTACTACTACTATTACTGCTACTACTGCTACTACTACAATTACTAATACTACTATTACTGCTACTATTACTGCTACTACTACTATTACTACTACTACTACTGCTACTACTGCTACTATTACTTCTACTACTACTGCTACTACTACTGCTACTACTACTGCTACTATTACTACTACTACTACTGCTACTATTACTGCTACTATTACTGCTACTACTACTATTACTGCTACTACTACTATTACTGCTACTACTACTATTACTACTACTACTACTACTATTACTGCTACTACTATTATTACTGCTACTACTACTATTACTGCTACTACTACTATTACTGCTACTACTACTATTACTAATACTACTACTATTACTGCTACTACTACTATTACTGCTACTATTACTATTACTGCTACTACTACAATTACTAATACTACTACTGATGCTGCTGCTGCTGATTCTACTACTACTACTACTACTACTACTGCTACCACTACCACTACCACCACTACCTCTACCGCTACCCTTAACCTTCTTTTTCTTTATCTTCTTTTGCTTCCTCATCTGCTTCTTTTTCTTCTCGTTCTACTTCTTCTTCAGCTTTTGCGTTCGTCCTGAAAAGGACGCTATCGGCGAGAGGTGTGATAGTTTAAACAAGGCTGCGCCTTTCCACCCAACAGATTCGATTTCAACAATGTATTTTTGGGATCGGGCTTTGCCTTCCATTTTCGATCCCTATATTTTAGCCAGACTGCAAGGTTGCAGTCTGTTCCACGGTCTCCACTTAGAGGTGGAATAGCGCCTTGGTAATTTATGGTCCACAGACTCTGATACATGTAACCATCGATATGTCGTAGATTCTCTTCTTCTTCTTCTTCTTCTTCGTCTTCTTCTTCTTCTTCTTTTCTTCCTCTTCTTCTTTTTCTTCTTCTTCTTCTTCTTCTTCTTCTTCTTCTTCTTCTCCTTCTCCTCCTTCTTCTTCTCGCTTATCCTATTTTGCCTTTCTGCGTCATATTATGAAGAGATCTGTAGAACGAACCCTTTTTGTGCCTCATACACATGAAATTCAGTCTTTATGCAGGGCTTTATGTAAAATGGAACAATGTCAGATTAAAATAACAAAAATCGCCATCTTATATGCACTGTTACATCCACAGTGTATTCATGAGCACCTGGATATGCAATGTATTACCTACCTCGCAGTAAAGTACGTGTTACACCTGCGGTTCATATTTCCTTCATGTATGAGAGAGTATTATTGATTTTGTAATAGTCCAGACAGGATTTGCGGACATTATTCAAGCTATACGTGTATATCTGATTGTATGTTATTAACTGGCTATCAGTCAGTCTGTCTACTTTGTGTTTTATGTCATGTTATTGATTACCTATAAGTCAGTCTGTCTGCTTTGTGTTTGATTTTATGTTATTGATTACCTATAAGTCAGTCTGTCTGCTTTATGTTTGATGTCATGTTATTGATTACCTATAAGTCAGTCTGTCTGCTTTGTGTTTGATGTCATGTTATTGATTACCTATAAGTCAGTCTGTCTGCTTTGTGTTTGATGTCATGTTATTGATTATCTATCAGTCAGTCTGTCGGCTTTGTGTTTGATTTTATGTTATTGATTAGCTGTCATTCAGTTTGTCTGTTCTGTATTTGATTTTTATGTTATTTATTACCTATCAGTCTGTCTGTTTTGTGTTTGATTTTATGTTATTGATTAGCTATCAATCCATATGTCTGTTTTGTGTGTATGTCTGCATGTAATGGAGGGAGGAAGACTAATATCTGGTCAGGCAAAACATGCTGACCAAGACCCTCACCTCGGCTTCCTAGTAGCCCTCCCTGGATACGGGCTGTTTTCATGGCAGTCTGGCTAACGAGGTGAGGGATCGTAGTGAGTGACACGCAGATGAAGCTAAGCATAGCACGGCCACCTGGAGGACCCCGGTACACCTTCATCAGCACGCTCGGGTTGCGAGGAAAGCTACAGCAACCCGCCACTTAACGTCCTTTGCAGGGCGCACAAAAGAGTAGACATTGTGGAAATTCGCAAACAACAACTGTATGTTATGTATGAGCCATCAGTGATTCTGTCTGTTTGTGTGTCTCTCTACATGTCACTCATTAGCCATAATTAAGTGTGTCTGCTTATGAGTATGTCTGCATGTTACTTATTGTCACACAAGCAGTCTGGCTGTTTGATTGCCTCTTCTCCTATCTCTCAGACCCAATCTATTTTACACGTTTTGGGCTGTGACACAGATATTGGTTTTTATCCATCGTTATAAGTTTGATGGTTTCTCCATTCCCCTCTCTACACATCTCTTACTTCGTGCACTCCGCGCTCCCCCCCCCCCCCCCACTCAATCTTTCGTCATTATTATCTTCCTCATTTCTACTCATTACAATAACTTCCTCGGTATTTCCTTTTTATAGGGACATTGGTTTAGCTCGTTTGCAACCAAACCTTGCTTTTTATTTATCTACTCTATCTTACATGCTGTCTCTCCATTTCTCTCTCTCTCTGCTTTTCTTTCTCTCTCCGTTAATCTCTCTCTTCATTTGCTCCGTTTGTCTCTCTGTCTCTCTCTCCATTTCTCTCTCGCTCTCCATTTCTCTCTCTTTCTCTCCATTTCTCAATCTATTCGTTTCCTTCTGAACGTTTCTTTCTGTTTCCTATTATATTTCCTCATTTTCTCTCTCTCTCTCTCTCTCTCTCTCTCTCTCTCTCTCTATCTCTATTTCTCTTCCTCCCGGTTTCTCTTTCTTCGGTTCTCTCTCTGTTTCTCTCTATTTTTCTTTTTATCCGTTTCTCTTTCTCTCTTCATTTTTTCTCTCCCCGTTTCTCACTCTCAATTTCTCACTTCACCTCACTCTTTGTTTCTCTCTTCGTTTCTCTCTCTTTGTTTCTCTCTCTCTCTACGTTTCTCTCTCTCTCTCTCTCTACGTTTCTCTCTCTCTCTCTCTACGTTTCTCTCCGTCTTTCTCTCTCACTCTTTCTCTCAAATATAAGGCTGCTAACAGGCATTGTGATTATTTACACAACCGTAGTCATGCAAGAATCTTCATAAATTCGAGGAGAAATATCAAATACTTTTGTACATGATCCTGTTCCAGATCCTTTGATGATATACTTAAAGCTACTGACATCTAACTTCTGATATTCATAAATATTACACGTACGTTAATTATAGATTTAAGCCAGAAACATTTCCCGGACAGACATACGGCTCAGAGAAATTGTAATATAATACATTGATTTAGTTCGTCATTTTAGTATTCAATTCAACCCACCTTAGGACATATTTGCAAATTGACGAGAGCGTTTTATTGTATTTTACCCATTAATGTTGTTAGGTTGCTCAGTGCACTAGATGAACAATCACTCTTTAGTGAATGCTAGATCAATAATTGTGCTGCTTTCATCTATCACTTTTTATACCACACAGGATTGTATATAAATATTTAATGCTGATGTAGTGCTGGGATTACTATAGTAATAGTTGTTTTTATAAAGGACACTATATTTTTACTGTATATGATGTTTATCTATCACATGTGGTGGAGACCACTCTCTTTATTCAGCCGCGTGGACAGTCTTTTCTATTTCTGTGTCCCCTGAAATGGGTGACTTGCGCGGTGATTTGGATTAAAGTGAGTAAGAAATTACGCCTTTTGCCAACCTCAATCTCTGGTCCTTAGCTACCTTTGGCCAGTGGCAAGACTTTATCGAGACGACTGGAGATAGCATATGATGCAGATTTTTCCTCAGGGTTTTATTCCCGAAGGTTTTCCCGTAAACAGGTATCCGCAAGGCAGCGTAGGGGGGGGGGGGGGGTATCTATCGTTGTGTGTCGTGCCTTTCCCATAACCGCAAGAGGTCGTAGGGACATCACTCAGTGGGAGAGCAATATGTTGGGCATCTCTCCCGGGCCGTATCCTAGTCCATTTTAGTAGTGTCTAAACTTTACAGTCACACCATAATCGACGGTGTCTGCAGTTAGGTCGAAGGGCGTCAATCTCGTGAAGATCACCGTGAAAAACTAAACCGTGAAAATACGAAACAGGTTTAAGCGTAGAGCTAATTCATATAGCCGATGTCTAGACCAGGATGATCGGAGGGAAGAAAACACACACACACGAACGCACGAATTAACTAGTCCAAATGGAACATATCGACACGTATCCGGGAACACAAGTGTAAGTAGTCGGCTAGTGTGAATTCCGTGCAAATCCGTGGTCTGGGTGGCATCAATAATGACTTAAAACACCAGAGCAATGTAGACCTGCAACCGATAGAGTGCCATCTTTGCCACTCTTCTGTATATACATCATACATGTATACGTAATGTACACGTGGAATCTATTCACAAATCTTGGTGGTAATACAGACAGGAGGTACAGAAATTCTGTTAAGTAAATATATAGATGGCGAGAAGTCCTTTCATTGCAGTAGAGACATGATGGGAATCAAAATAAATTAAAACCTCTACCAAATTAAAAATCTTCACCTCCAATGTTCAGTTCTTTCTATTATATGGATCTAGGATCAACATGATGATCATCGCATAAGCTGCAGCGGCCAGGAACCCATAGCTGAATGCTAGTTTCAGGGTCATCGAACCAGAGCTGCTAAGACTCTTCTACACCTCCACGCGGAGATCCCAGATAACAGACTGCAACAGAGTAGACTGGCTAAGGAGAGGGAATCGAAGAGGGAAGGCTACCCAGTATTAAAAAAATGACTGCTGAAGTCAGATGTGTCGGACCGAAAGGTGCAAATTTCGCCGTCAGTCTATAAATTACGACATCTTCAGACATGTTAGTCAGGGTCAGATAAAACATACTGATCGGACAGGTCAGTCAGGGTCAGGTAAAACACACTCATCGGATATGTTAGTCAGGGTCAGGTAAAACACACTCATCGGATATGTTAGTCAGGGTCAGGTAAAACATACTGATCGGACAGGTTAGTCAGGGTTAGGTAAAACATACTGATCGGACAGGTTAGTCAGGGTCAGGTAAAACACACTCATCGGATATGTTAGTCAGGGTCAGGTAAAACATACTGATCGGACAGGTTAGTCAGGGTTAGGTAAAACATACTGATCGGACAGGTTAGTCAGGGTCAGGTAAAACACACTCATCGGATATGTTAGTCAGTTTTAGGTAAAAAATACTGATCGGACAGGTTAGTCAGGGTTAGGTAAAACATACTGATCGGACAGGTTAGTCAGGGTTAAGTAAAACATACTGATCGGACAGGTTAGTCAGGGTTAGGTAAAAGATACTGATCGGACAGGTTAGTCAGGGTTAGGTAAAACATACTGATCGGACAGGTTAGTCAGGGTTAGGGAAAACATACTGATCGGACAGGTTAGTCAGGGTTAGGTAAAACATACTGATCGGACAGGTTAGTCAGGGTTAGGTAAAAGATACTGATCGGACAGGTTAGTCAGGGTCAGGTAAAACATACTGATCGGACAGGTTAGTCAGGGTCACGTAAACTATACTGGCCAAGACCCCCCACCTCACTTCCATGAAGGTCTCACTGTAAACGGACTGTTCTTCTTGGCAGCCTGGCTAACATGACGGAGAATGAGTAGTGAGTGATACGCAGATTAAGCCAAGCATAGCATAAGCGCATGGAGGACCCGGGTCCACCTTCATCAGCAGGCTTTTTATGTCATTACTGCAACCCGTCATTTAACACCATTTTCAGAGTCCAAAAAAGAGTAAACCTACTCATTGTTGGCATTCACAACAACAACAACGATTTGCTCCAGCGTCCGTACTGAAAAGGACGTTGTGGCGTGTCGTAGTTTACATCCAGGCTGCTGTGTATGCGCCTTTCAACCGAACACATCCGATGTCAGCTCGGCACTTTCAGGACCGGGTTTGTCTTCTCTTTTTAATCTCTTTTGTCTTAGCCAGACAATACTAGTGCAGCTTATTGTCAGG
Source organism: Ariolimax columbianus (assembly GCA_036924085.1). NCBI lineage: Eukaryota > Metazoa > Mollusca > Gastropoda > Stylommatophora > Arionidae > Ariolimax > Ariolimax columbianus. The sequence continues at coordinate 42,483,334 of JAVGWX010000009.1, forward strand.
GCCGCCACTTGGAGGCGGAATAAGGTCTTGATCACTGACCCTGACTCACGCAGCCAGCTACGAGTCTCAGGCTAGGGTTAACTCGTTCACTTCAACATCTTCGGCCATATTTCAGGGGATTGAAACCGTCTGGTTAGCGTAATGGTAGAGCACTGGATATTCACGATAACTCCAGTTATCAACGCACTCCAATCCACTTAGCTGTAAATGGGAACTTCATAAACAAGCTGTAGCCTCGTGCAATGATAGCAGTGTTTAATACGAGACTACCTTTACCTGTACCACTTGGTCAGGACACCGATGTCTGAACCGCCATCATCTCTATGGGCAACCTTTAACCTCTTCTCGTGCACAGTAGTTAGTTTCCCATCCTAAGCGATGGTGGCGACATCATCAGACAATTTTTGTGTTGATGATGTAACTTGCGCTGTTTTGGGATTATAGTGAGCAAGAAGCTGCGCCGCTCATCAGCCTCATCGCTCTGGTCCCGGACTACCTTGGACCAGTAGCTAGGCATAAATCAGGACGACTGAAGGTAATTCAGCATGCAGGCACTCTGGTCCAAGGTTCGCCGAGTTCCTTACCTATCGTCGACCACAGCTATCCCCTGCACTATAACAAAAGATGGGAATACGGTACGACCAGATGAAATAAATGGTGCCCCCCCCCCCCCCCCCCTTTGTTCCGGCTCTCCAATGTAGTCCTCCTAAACCTACATACTCTTCGCATGTAATTCTCCTCGCCATTGCTGTTTATGTCTCCCGGGGAATGGACTTAATAAGTGTTCAATTTAGACCACGGCAGGTGCAATGTTTACTAATAAAAATGCAGGTGGTAAGTAAGCAGACAGAAACATCTGTATGACCTGAATTGACGAGCATATAAGAATACATTATGAGTCTTCTTCTTCTTCTTCATCGTACGCAGTCAGACAGTAACCATTATTTTTTCGAAAAAAGCAGCCGTCATCCTGAGGCTATCGACACTGCCATAGAGCTTGTCTAGTGTTGCCACTGGTGATCCTCGTATGTCGGGCAGGTTTGCAGCAAATGCTCAGCGGTCATTTTCCCGGTACCACACGGGCATTCGTCGGTGCCACCTATCTTCAATTTGTTGAATAGGTGGTACCTCAGTCTATTGTGGCCAGTGCGAAGTCTGAAGACCACGACCCGCTCTCTTCAGTTCAACTGGTAATAGGCATCGTTTTTGGTGTAGCCAGTATGTTCGGTTTCCCCTTTGGTATGTATCTAGCTCTAATAAGCCAGTCTGTCTGCCTCCTCGTTGCCTTGGATGTTGCAGTGAGATGGAACCCATTGCACCACTACCCTTTTTGGTGCGGCCTGCTGGCATAGTTGGCAGAGTACTGCTCTTAAATCATTAAGTTCAGTATTTTTCTGGCTTTTTAGTGCTGTGACTACGGTCAGAACATCTATAAGCAGGACTATATGGCTTTCATTCCTTTTACCTGTCACATTTCTTCCACTGCTGCCCTCAGTGCCTCTGACTCCGCTCTGAAATTGCTTGTGTATTTTCCAGTAGCGAATGACAGTGTTATTTTTCTGCCATTTGGTAGGTTCAGAAATGCTCCTGCCCCTCCGTTCTGTGTTCTATTTGTTACGGAACCGTCGGTGTATGCATGGGTCCAGTCCATGCTTGGGTAGTTTTCCGTTATGTAACTCAGGGTAGTATCTCTTCTTTCTTTTTCAGACTGGCAGTTTTTGTTTCCAATACCTGGTACATTTTCTACCACCTCTGGAAATATATGCAGGTAGGTTTTCGTACAATAGGGATGGGCTTTGGTGTTAGTGCGTTCACGGGGGTTTTCGTGCATCTTTGCTTTGGCTATTTCTGCAAAGTTTCTCCGCTTTAGTTTCCCATTTCAGAAATTGTTTAGTCTCTGGTGCATTGGATGGTCAGTCCGTCTTCTGAGTTTCTCTGATTGCAGCTGGGCTCTGCAGTCTCTTCTGTCGGTCATGGATTGCAGTTTTGTAATCTTTTCAAGTTCTACAATTGGCGTTGACTTCATGCCTCCTGTTATAACTCTCATGGCTTGGTTTTGGAGTTTGCTAACTTTATCGAAGTTCGCCTTTGCTGCTGTTGTACATGCCGCAATGCCATACTCGAGAACTGGTCTCACTCTTCCAGTGTACAGTTTCTTTAGTATACTTTCGTCTGCTCCCCAGCTTGTGCCAGCAAGTTTCCTCATGATTGCCATTCTTTCTCTGGCTCTCATTCGGTTTCTCTCGATCTGACTTTTCCATGTCATGCGCCGATCAAATGTGACTCCCAGGTAGTTTGGGTTGTCGTTTGGCTGCAGGTATTTGCCGCTTAGACTTAATTTGGTGTTTTGGGGTTTTATTGATAGCGAGAATATTGTACATCTTGTTTTTTCCTCGTTTATTTTGACCAGCCATGAGTTCGCCCACTCTTCCAGCGATGTTAGGGCCTGCTGCATCCGATTTCTTGCTATGGCGAGATTCTTTTCAGAGGTCCACATATCCAGATCGTCTGCAAACATTGAGCTATGGACTCTTCCTGGTATATTCTCTGTAATGTCATTTATATACACCATGAAGAGTGTGGGTGACAGTACTCCCCCTTGGGGTACTCCCTGCTCAAGTGTCACCTTTTTGCTCATCTGCCCTGAACTTGAACTCTGGCCGTTCTGTTTTTGAGGTAGTGGTTGATCCACTTGTACATTTTTCCCACAAACTTCACTTCTTCTTAGCTTGACTCTAAGTCCATCTTTCCAGACTTTGTCAAATGCCTTTTCCAGGTCCACCCAAACTGCTACTGTGTGTTTCTGTTCCTGGTAGGCATCTTCTATTTCCTGGGCTATGAGGATGACCTGATCCTCAGTGGATCTGTGCTGTCTAAAGCCGGCTTGCTGTGGAATTAGTATGCGTTTTTCTTCCAGATGCCACATCAGTCTGGAGTTTATCATACGTTCCATCAGTTTGCCGACACAGCTCAGTAGGCTGATAGGCCTGTATGCATTTGGATCTGTTTTGTTTTTTCCTTTCTTTGGTACTGGTACAAGTACTGCGTCTTTCCATGCCTGGGGTACAATACCCCTTTTCCAGCTTTGGTTCAGGACTGCTAGCAGTTTCCTCTTTGCTGTTTGGCCCAGCCCCATCACCATTTCGTTTGTTATTCCGTCTTTTCCCGGAGATTTCATTTTCTTTAATGTTCTCATGGCCTCTTCCATTTCGTTCATTGTTAATTTTGCCATCATATGCTCTTCTGGTGCCATATTGATGTTGTCGTGCCCCTTTTGCTCTTCATTAATGTCCGTATGCCTATCTGGAGGGACATCTATGTGGTTCGCTCTGGCATAGTGTTCAACAAAGGCGTTTGCGGTTTTTTTTCCCAGTGAGCAAGTTTTCGCCCTGCTTGATGGTAATTTGTTTGTTTGACGGAGTTTCGTCATTTATGGCTCTGACTAACTTCCATAGTTTGTTCCCTTCTTTGTCTAAGTTGAGGCTTTCTGTTTTGTTTTTCCAGCTTTCTCTTGCTGTTTGGTTTAGAGTGTATTTGTATTTCGCCGTGGCGGCTTTGAGGGCGATATTTGCCTCCATAGATTGTTCTCGCTCTGCCATGTTCCTAGCATTTGTGACTGCGTCTTCCGCTTTCTGCAACTCATCATTCCAATAGGGCTTATAATTTTTCCTTGCCCCTCTTGGGATGGTTTCAGTGGCAGCTTGCATTATTGCTTTGCTTATGCTTTCCACCATGGGCTTCATTTTGTTGTTCCGTGTGTTGATGGTTTCACACAGCCCATCTGTCAGGCTTGCAAATCTGTCCCAGTCGGCTCGTTTGTAATTCCAACGTGGGAGCGGTTTATTTTCCTGTGGGCCTACTTCCATATCAATTTCTAGCCTAATTGGCCTGTGGTCGCTACCTGCCAATTGGTTTAGCACCTGGCGGTCTATTTTATGGTGAATGTCCACTGTGGAGAAGGCCAAATCTGGAGTAGAGGTGGTATGCCATGTTCTAGAATAGAAGTTAGGGCTATCCTCCGGCCTATTGATTAGATGGAAATTTGTCTATCTCCCAATCTTCCACTTCGTCACCTCTGCTGTCTGTGTCCGAGTATCCCCATCTCTCCGAGTGGCTGTTGAAGTCTCCAACTACTATGCAGTTGGAGTCTTTGACTTCCATACTCGAGAGCGATAGGTCCTTATTTGGTGGTCCGTACAGGTTGAAGATGCGGATTTTCGTCTCTTGAGCCATTATGTCAACTCCTACAATTGCTGCTTGTCCGGTGTGATTGACAGATACCGCGCTACTCGGTATGCAGTTACGGGTCAGTATCAGAACCCCTCCTTTGTGACCTTCTCTATCCAGACGGAAGGCCTGGTATCCTCTGATTGAGAATGTATGGTTGCTGTTGAGGTGCGTTTCTTGGATACATGCCACGTCAATCTTACCTTCATGCAAGTGATGTGTTAGGGAAAGCTTTTTGTTAATGACTCCCTCCGCATTCCACTGTAGTATTTTGAGGGTTTTGAGTTTTTGGTCAATAGAAATTGCCCCATAGCCATGTGCCTTGACTCCACAACACATGGGTGGGTGACCACCAGTAGTCAAGGGTGGGCCCCTTCGAGGCATGAGGCCCGGCACTCTCGCTGCCTGGCGGGACTCCGCAGGATGAGAGCTCATACGTTTTTCTGATAAGTTTTACTGTCATCAATCTGCGATTTACGTTGCACTGTTTCGTTAAGCCTGTGGCCCAGTGCATCCGATTTCAACAGGCGTTTCTGTAGGGATGCCATCCTCAGCCTTTGGCTGTCCCCAGCCTATCTGCAAGGCAGCAGTTGTTTGTGATCAGAGTTGTCTCTCTTATGTAAGTTGTCTTACAGGACTATCGAGTCTTCACTACTCGTGTCTATAGGGTGCGGTGACGATATATGATATGGACTATGTACTGGTTTGTACTAACCCGGAAGAGAGGCAGTCCAGTGTGTCTGTATCCCAGGATCGTCACGTCCTGCCAGAAACGTAGCATTTGCATGTGAGTGGGGTATTTCTTTGCTCCCTTTATTTTATCGGCTTCTCTGCAGTGATGGTACGCCTAGCATTCCCCGCCACCTGGGTGGTTGACACAATAGGGCAGATGTGCAATGTCCGCTAGTCTGCATCTCTTCTGCGTCCATTTGTATGGCTGATAGCATACAGAGGTACAGATCGAGGCAAAAGTGCATTTAACCAGGGGACAAGCCTGGTAATAAAGGTGGGTCGGGATTTTCCATGTGGTTATGCAATGCTTGACTTCTCCTGTGTGTCGCTCACTTCTTCGGGGATCACGTCGATCCGTCACCTTGTTAGCCAAGCTGTCATGAAAACAGCCCGTTTCCAGGAAGGACTACAGAGAAGCCGAGATGAGGGTCTTTGCCAGTATATCTTGATTGTCACTGACTAACGTGCACGATCAGCATGTTTTGCCTGTCCAGATGTTAGTCTGCCTCCCCTTCCGCCATGAGTTGTGAAATATATTAAAAGTAGATGCAGAGAAGCTCCGAGTGACTCGAAGGGTGATGGAGCGAAGAAAATTGACAGTTTTTCTGCAAGACCGATTTCGTGACACAGAAATCAGGCCGTCGTAAATGCTGCATTGGTTGAAAACGCAGATGGACGGGGCATGTAGTGCACATGCCCATGAACAGATGGTCCGGAAAGGCGACATTTTGGTGGTCCAACAACTTTAAGCGCCAACGCGGAAGTCCACTGATGAGATGGAGAGATGACATGAGTAAAACCCTTGGTCCAACATGGATCTCTAGGACAGAAGCCCGCTTTGGGTTTTAATACAATTTATTAAACTGTTGTTGGGGATGAAGTGTAAGCTTCTTTATTGTACGAAATCTCTGTTTTGTAATGTGCGGTGATCAGTTCCCAACTTCACTGGCTCGTCTTCTCTAAGTCAGGCATCCGTCTACGGCTGGATAGACTTTGTCATGTTGGGATTAGGTCAAGAACTCAAGTATCTTTGACAAGTGTTCTAACGCTTTTGTCATTTTTTTCGACCAACCACTCTTTACCAAGTGCCAATGCAGATGTTATAGTGGGACCAGCCTTTCATCTATCAAATTTGTCTTCATGCGTCCTTTGGACTTTTAACTTGACATCATGCGGCCCAAATTGAAGCTTGTGTTTGAGACATCAGGAATACACCAATCTTTTCAAGCTCTGTTGCGCACTAAAGCCAACTGTGCTGAATAATACTAATCTCAATACCTAATTAAGTTTGGCAATGTACTGTGAAATCCACTTTGTCACATTCATTTGATTTTCATTTTGTTTCCGGTTTGGATCATTGACTCGCAAATCGTAGTGTCAACATTCCCCAACATATTTTACTCGAATAATGTTTCTGCCCTGGCTTGTAAACTGCATAAGAAATGGTTTCCAAGTGAGTATAAGAAACTAATTGCTTTACGGAATCGTTAGACAAGAAAATTAAACAGCGTATCGGCCAGTAAGACTTGCCATCTATGCTGCTCTTAACAAACCACCTTACTATGGCTGGTGTTATGCCATATCACACAATTAGTTGCCTGATACGACATAATCTTTGTAGGGCAATGGTGCTATTCATAGACAAAAACCCTAGCAGACCACTCCATGCATGTAAGAGGATACAAAGGAATGTTGTACATTAGGTTAGCAAACTCACAAACGAAGAATTATTACCGTAAAACTGCACTACAAATAACTAGAATCAGGGTTTCATACAAAAGTTATGGACTACAAATGTAGTGTTGGATCTATGATTCAACAAAAAGAGCGACATGATGAAGTAGAGGACGAATTCTGTTGGTCTGATAATGTGCGTCATATGTTTTGGTGGTCTGGATGGCTTGTCTTCTAGTTTTGGTGGTCTGGATGGCCTATCTTCTAGTTTTGGTGGTCTGGATGGCCTGTCTTCTAGTTTTGGTGGTCTGGATGGCCTATCTTCTAGTTTTGGTGGTCTGGATGGCTTGTCTTCTAGTTTTGGTGGTCTGGATGGCCTGTCTTCTAGTTTTGGTGGTCTGGATGGCCTGTCTTCTAGTTTTGGTGGTCTGGATGGCCTATCTTCTAGTTTTGGTGGTCTGGATTGCCTGTCTTCTAGTTTTGGTGGTCTGGGTGGCCTATCTTCTAGTTTTGGTGGTCTGGATGGCCTATCTTCTAGTTTTGGTGGTCTGGGTGGCCTGTCTTCTAGTTTTGGTGGTCTGGGTGGCCTATCTTCTAGCTTTGGTGGTCTGGAAGGCCTGTCTTCTAGTTTTGGAGGTCTGGGTGGCCTGTCTTCTAGTTTTGGTGGTCTGGATGGTTTGTCTTCTAGTTTTGGTGGTCTGGATGGCCTGTCTTCTAGTTTTGGTGGTTGGATGGCCTGTCTTCTAGTTTTGGTGGTCTGGATGGCCTGTCTTCTAGTTTTGATGGTCTGGATGACTTGTCTTCTAGTTTTGATGGTCTGGATGGCCTGTCTTCTAGTTTTGGTGGTCTGTATGGCTTGTCTTCTAGTTTTGGTGGTCTGGATGGCCTGTCTTCTAGTTTTGATGGTCTGGATGGCTTGTCTTCTAGTTTTGATGGTCTGGATGGCCTGTCTTCTAGTTTTGGTGGTCTAGATGGCCTGTCTTCTAGTTTTGGTGGTCTGGATGGCCTGTCTTCTATGTTTGGTGGTCTGGATGGCCTGTCTTCTAGTTTTGGTGGTCTGGATGGCTTGTCTTCTAGTTATGGTGATCTGGATGGCCTGTCTTCTAGTTTTGGTGGTCTGGATGGCTTGTCTTCTAGTTTTGATGGTCTGGATGACCTGTCTTCTAGATGTGGTTGATGTAAGTTCTCCTGATGTTGTTGCTGTTGTGAATGCCCACAATGGACATGTTTACACCATTGTGCGCATTGAAAAGGACGTTTAGTGGTGGTTTGCAGTAGCTTTCCTCACACCTCGTGCGTGCTGATATGGGTGTACCGGTATGTATGGTGATACTCACTACAACGGAGATCACGTCGATCCCCCACCTCGTTAGCCAGGCTGTCGTGAAAACAGCCCGTTTCCAGGAAGGGATGCGTGGAAGTAGAGGTGAGGGTCTTGGCCAGTATATTTTGCCTTACCCTGACTAACATGTCTGATCAAAATGTTTGTGCTCTTGATAAAGAAGAAGAGTTCTGTTGAACTGATAATGTGCGTCATATGTTTTTGATGCTTTTGATGTCCTGCCCTCTAGGTTTTGTTGATGTTAGTGCTCTTGATAAAGAAGAAGAGTTCTGTTGAACTGATAATGTGCGTCATATGTTTTGATGGTCTGTCTCTCAGTTATTGATATAAGCGATTGGTCTCACCGTATGGTACGTTCACATCAGGTATACCAGTTCACATTTAGTCCGTATACGATAACATGCAGTGGCGTAACTATTTGACCATGGCTACTGATAGCTCACTCACAATTAGCCAGTATACGATAACATGCAGTGGCGCAACCATTTGACCATTGCTAATGACAGTTCGCTCACAATTAGCCAGTATACGATAAAATGCAGTGGCGTTACCATTTGACCATGGCTACCGATAGTCCACTCTCAAAAATTATGTATACGAGGACTTACAGTGACGTTTTCTTAGCTATACTTTTACACGATTAACTTACACGATATTGAGTTGCTCTTTCTGCCTCTCTCCTGTGAGGTCAAGAGGCCGAAGTACATTTCACAGCACCTTCTCCAAATGTTTTTCGGTCTATATTCTTCCCCTGCCCCAGTTTGAGTCGATACTACGTTTGGTGGGGCTTTACGTAGCATGTGTCACATCCAACTCCATGTCCTACATTTAATCTGTTACTCAACTGGTTGTTGTTGGCTCCTTTTCCACAGGTCTTCATTTCTCACCATACCTTGCCAGTCAATACTCATTATCCTCCGTAGACATTTAATGACGAACGATTCGAGTTTCCCATGTATTGCCTTCGTCTTTCTCCAAATTTCAGTTCCGTACAGGAGCGTGTAGCCTAGTCGACGATGAACTTCCTTGCTAAGACTGGAATTACAGCGCACCAGACTCCGAATTCACAGACGGACGGAAAAAAAAGAATCCGGGCGTAAATCGTTCCAGGTTTAACTTCTCCTTCAGGGACCCAGCTGTTAATGGGTCCCTAAAGTATGAGTTGGGGAAAGTATAAACATCACGGAAGGAAACTGGAGACCCCACCTCACATGAAGAGTTTTCTTCATCCCCGGCGGCAATTGTTGCCACGAAAGTGACCTTTACCTTCACATGAGTACTGACTTGACATTGAAATTCAACAATATTAAGTTAGTATTAGTCTTTATTTCCCTTTTCTACCACCATCAGGGTAGCGCAATGGTTAGCGAGCTGGCTTTGCACCCGAGTGGTCCAGGGTTCATTCCCCAGTTGCGGCGGAAACGTTTTTTCAGACAGAGGAAGTAAAAGCGGCGAGGGAGAAGGGATGACCCATAAGGTCATAAGTTACTTTAGTTGACGTTTACCACCATGTACACTCCTTTTCACTTGCATATGACGGCATGCTTGGAATGTTACGGGTGTCCTCTGATTTTCAACCAGGGTACTACTCATTGGTCAGGAAAAATAGTTTATGGGGTGAGGCATTCTTAAAATACCCAATGCGGTCTTTCTTATACCTTAGTGCTTTTCCCCGTCACACTTTGAGAACCTGTGATTTCAAGTGTCGACTTTGTCATTTCATGCCCTGTGTAAGGATGTAATATATATGGAAATGTGAGCTGAGCACAGTGGTAAACATCATATCATGTCAGACTTACCAAACGTATAATTGGTTTTCTGTGTAAAACGCGAGAAGCGGGCTCTACGAAAAAGGATATTTTTGAGTAACTATTGGTTGTCAGGCGGGCTGAGAAATTCAAACTTACAAGAACAGACCATTGATCGGTTTTAGATCAGGTCACATTGATCGCGAATGCAACAGATGGTCGCTGTTCTCTCTTGAAGACGAAGCTGGCTAGTTTGTTGACAACTTCCATTTTGATAGATTCGTGTGGCAGGTCGATGGGAAAACAAACACGTGACTTATGCTGCAAGTGGTAGGTTTAATTATAATGAGAGAATGTGTGTGTGTGTATGTGTGTGTGTGTGCGCGTGCGCGTGTTTTGTATGTAAATGTAATTTCAAACAGAAGGTGAGAAGAGGCGAGTCAGTCCTAAGGCGAAGAAGGATTCGTGTGCCGATTGAGGGAGAAAAAGTTGATGTCTATTAGGAAGAGTGGGATCATTCTGTATCGTCGTTCACCCAAAGCATGTCTATTTTCCGTAACCCTTTACAGTCTAAATTGTCCATTGCAGTCAACTAGAGTAGCAGTACTTACAGTCAGATTTCTCTGACGTCACATGTCGCATATCAACCATATCTTCTTATTTAGCTGAAGTTTGATTTATCAACAAACTTTGTATCATATATAAATTTGATTCTGTATCTTAAAATGGAAATAATAATGTTTGTACTTTTAATTACCTTTACATTGTTAAGAATGAAACATACGAGGTGTGTTAAAATGAAACCGGACCAAACTGAAGCAAGTGAACATACGTACGACGCGAAGGATGACGTCACTTCTGGTGTGAACAGCACATACCAACTGTCAAGTTTGCAAAAAGTCATTATCCTCCTACTCATAGTTTTCACAGCAGACCGTTTAAAAAATGGCGGCGGGTGTGATACGGAATCCGCACAGAGTTGATCAGCGAGCGGTGATTCGGTTTCTAACAGCTGAAGGATGTCGACTAGTTTACATTCATCGCAGAATGTAGGCAGTGTATGGAGGCAAAAGTGTGTCGAAGACTACAGTGAAGAACTGGATATCGATATCTAAAGAAGGACGTGCGTTAACACAACTATATGCGCCGGACCTAGCCTCGGAAGATTGGACGGTACATGGTTAATAAAACTGGATCTGTCTCATAATTCTCTCGCCTTGACACAGTTTATCCCACACTTGTCCCGGAACAGCTCATGCTGTCGCTCGGCTCCTTTTATGGATCTGACACGCTTGGATGCACATGTCTGCCCGATTATTTATGTTCAACAGGTCATTTTTAAGTCGTATTGAACGGTTTGCTGGGGAACTGTGATACTAGTCAGGGAGTGGCATAGCATACTGACCGGGACGTCGCATCAGGGTCAGGCACTATATACTGCCCAAGACCACTATACCACTGCCATGTAGCGTTCCCTGAAAACAGAACGTTTTCAAGGCAATTTGACTGACGAGGTGTAGATCGACGTCATCCCTGTAGTAGTAGTCTGCGTCACGCAGATGAAGCCAAGCATAGCACAATCGCCTGGAGGACCATGGTCTATCTTTATCAACTTGCTCGGGATGGGAGGAAAACTACTACAACCCGTCACTTAACGCCATTTTTATGACGCGCAGAAAATAGTAAACATACTGAGTGGGTGTTGAGGTAAGTAGTCGGCCTCGGATTCTGAAGGTTGTCGATTCAAATCACGGTGGAGACTTTCTGGTATTTCCCATGATCTCTGGGTAGTAGAGATCGGACGCCCGTGTTCAGTTTCGCGATCGTTAAAAAATCCATCAGCAGTTGGAAATAAAAAAGAGTAGGCTGAACGGCCGTGGCCAGGGAAAAAATCCAACATGATGTTAAAAATCTAGCCAATCTATAATGGTATCCTCGCCGGAGCTACGGAGTTCATGCATTGTGCTGAGATTCTCCCAAAAATTTGGAGAAAATCAAAGCACTTATGGGTTAAACCGTGTTCAATGATGTTGATTTTTCGACTAAATTGAACTAAATTAAGCTTCGTGGACATTAAACAACAACATTGAACGGTTTGCATTGCTGATATCTGTTCTGGGAAAGCCATATCAGCACTGCAATGAAAGCCGAGTTATATAAATCATGAGTGCTGTCTATATTTTTGTAGGGATACGAGACGTGCACACTGATAACTGAATGGTAAGAAGGATGCACGTGCCACATTATCACATTATTCTCGTCATCAGTACGACAGATGGGCCGTATGCGTGGAAGCCAACGATATTCTGTATGCGTCGCGATCTTTTGCATCGCTGTACCAATATGGGCCTAGGTCTTTGGTTAGTCCATCTGGCCATTATTTAGGTGGGCGACCCCGTGAACGTGTATATAGCCACCAAAACAATGTTCTACTTGTCAATCTGTTGTATGGAATGCGTATTACCTGTCCCGTCAAACGATGTTGGCGTGATATCGCTGCTTCCAGAACGTCTCGAAACAGAGATTCATGTCGGATCTCTTCGTTGCGGAACTTACCCCGTATCGACATTTTTAGTACATGCTTTTGAATATAAGTGATACAGAAGAATTTTGACCACAAAACAGATGATTATGGGAGAGATAACAGAACTTCATTGGCAGTTCAACAGGAACCATCTGTCAGTTGTGAAACGACGGAAACGTATATTGCTTGGGCTTATCACGAGCCATGATTCCATCTCTAAAATAATTTTGCAAGAACATTTGAAGGTGGGTTAAAGGACGCGAAGAGGACAAAGAAAAGGCTGGGTTGATAATATCAAAGAATGACCAGAACATGATCTGTCAATACTTTCACGCAGGACATAGAGAGATAGGGAGTACTTTGTGTGTTTATGTTTCCACTGCAGCACCACTACTACCCAGGGCTTAAGATTTACTGATTGATTGAGGGGTCGTATTGGCCCGCGTAGTGAAGCGCGTAGCCTAGTTGACAGTGAGCTGGCTTGCTAAGACTGGGATTATACCGCGCCAGGGTCCGAAACCACGTACAGACAGAACAAAGTAGGACGGTGTTCGTTCCTGGTACGACCGCTCATCCAGTCGATCCAGCTGTAAATAGTAACTGGTCACTCCACCTCACATAGGCTGCGGCTTAATCCTAGAAGATTTTATTTTCATCTCCCGGCGGCAATTATTGCCGTGGGACCCACCTTTACCTTTTTTATTGGCCCAGATTCGGTTCTAACCAGGGGAGAAATCGAGGATGAGATAGCTCATGACAGGGGAAGAAAGTAAGAGGTGCCCAGGACAGGGGAAGTAAGTAATTGGTTCCCAGGACAGGGGCATTAAGTAAGTGAGTGGTACTCAGGACAGGGGAATTAAGTAAGTGAGTGGTACTCAGGACAGGGGAAGTAAGTAAGTGGAGCCAAGGACAGGGGAAGTAAGTAAGTGATGCCCAGGATAGTGGAAATAAGTACCACGCTCTAATTGTCTGCCACTCATTTGTGCGTTTTTTTTGTCTCTGAAGGCGATTCCCACTTACAGAGGATGATATCTGATCTGCAGCGTAGCATTTCTGTCATGAATGTCCGGCTGGTGAAACAACTGAAGAGACGAGATAGGCGACAGGCCAAACTTCAGCGCAACTTTGACATTATTACAGCCGTTCTACAGGCAGCGTCGTTGAAGAGACGTAAGTATTTGTACCTTCACTGTGTAAATGGGTTAAGTATCTTTATCTGCACCATGTAAATGGGTAAAGCATTTGTACCTTCACCATGTAAATTGGTTTATATCTGCATCATGTAAATGGTTAAAGTATTTGTATCTTCACCGTGTAAATGGGTTAAGGATTTGTATCTGCACCGTGTAAATAGGTTACGTATTTGTATCGGCACCGTGTACATGGTTTAAGTATTTGTATCTGTACCGTATAAATTGGTTAACTATTTGTATCTGTACCGTGTAAATTGGTTAAGTATTTGTATCTGTACCGTGTAAATTGGTTAAGTATTTGTATCTGTACCGTGTAAATGGGTAAATCATTTGAATCTGCACCATGTAAATAGGTTAAGTATTTGCATGTGTACCATGTAAATTGGTTAAGTATTTGTATCTATCCCATGTGAATGGGTAAAGTATTTGTATGTGTACCATGTAAATGGGTTAAACCTTTTGTGTCTATAACGTGTAAATGGGATCTCTGTCTCCTGTGAATGTTACCTGTGTAGATATTGTGAGCAATTCCTTTATGTTGTCAGTGCTTCGTATATTTGTTGTAAGTTGGTTGTCCTTCAATCTTATTTGGGTAGTACCTCAGTCTATTGCAATTAGTTCCTCAGTCTATTTTCAGTGGTTCCTTACTGCTGAAAGTCGTTCCTATGTCTGTTGGTAGTTATTTCTATGTTTGTAATGTCATTTTTCTGTCTGTTGTCAATCTTTTCTCTGTCTGTTGGTAGTTATTTCTATGTTTGTAATGTCATTTTTCTGTTGTTGTCAATCTTTTCTCTGTCTGTTGGTAGTTATTTCTATGTTTGTAATGTCGCTCGCTGTCTGTTGTCAATCTTTTCTCTGTCTGTTGGTAGTTATTTCTATGTTTGTAATGTCGCTCGCTGTCTGTTGTCAATCGTTTCTCTGTCTGTTGGTAGTTATTTCTATGTTTGTAATGTCGCTCGCTATCTGTTGCTAGTTATTTCAATGTTTGTAATGTCAATTTTCTGTCTGTTGTCAATCTTTTCTCTGTCTGCTACCAGTGATTTCTATGTTTGTAATGTCGCTCGCTGTCTGTTACTAGTGATTTATATGTTTGTAATATCATTTTTATGCCTGTTGTCAATCTTTTCTCTGTCTGTTGGTAGTGATTTTTTTGTGTGTAATGTCGTTTTTCTGTCTGTTGTCAATCTTTTCTCTGTCTGTTGGTAGTTATTTCTATGTTTGTAATGTCGCTCGCTGTCTGTTGTCAATCTTTTCTCTGTCTGTTGGTAGTTATTTCTATGTTTGTAATGTCGCTCGCTGTCTGTTGTCAATCGTTTCTCTGTCTGTTGGTAGTTATTTCTATGTTTGTAATGTCGCTCGCTATCTGTTGCTAGTTATTTCAATGTTTGTAATGTCAATTTTCTGTCTGTTGTCAATCTTTTCTCTGTCTGCTACCAGTGATTTCTATGTTTGTAATGTCGCTCGCTGTCTGTTACTAGTGATTTATATGTTTGTAATATCATTTTTATGCCTGTTGTCAATCTTTTCTCTGTCTGTTGGTAGTGATTTTTTTGCGTGTAATGTCGTTTTTCTGGCTGTTGTCAATCTTTTCTCTGTCTGTTGGTAGTTATTTCTATGTTTGTAATGTCGCTCGCTGTCTGTTGCTAGTTATTTCTATGTTTGTAATGTCAATTTTCTGTCTGTTGTCAATCTTTTTTCTGTCTGTTGCCAGTGATTTCTATGTTTGTAATGTCGCTCGCCGTCTGTTGCTAGTGATTTATATGTTTGTAATGCCATTTTTCTGTCTGTTGTCAATCTTTTCTCTGTCTGTTGCCAGTGATTTCTATGTTTGTAATGTAGTTTTTCTTATAGTTCTGAGTAGTTTCTTTGACTAGTGCCTTTGTTTACCATTGCTGTCTGCTTTCGGTCGTTCTTCTGTCCGTTGAGAGCTATTGCTCTCACTGTAGTGAGCCGGTCATATATATTTTGTGAATTGTTCCTCTTGTGAGTCTGCTGTTAGTAATTACTGTCTGTATAATGTGAGTGGTTAATCTGTAAGTTTTTGAGTGTTTTCTCTGTTGACTTGAGCATACATTTTAAAATTGAGCTCACATGGTATAGGAATATGGCCTAGCGGGTTGTTGAATCCAAGCATATGTACCTGTAACCACCTGGCCATGTCCCTCCTTTCTATTCCCTCTTCTCTGCCCCCCCCCCTGCCTCCCACTTCCCTCCCCCAAAGTATGTTAGAATATGTGAAGTTCGTCTGAATAAAGTAAAATTAGTGTCAGTCTTTTCAACGGGAACCCAGCAGCAAGACAAAATTCCAACTGGTAATCTTCCAGTTATTTCCCTTTGAATCATACATAA
Organism: Ariolimax columbianus; assembly: GCA_036924085.1. Lineage (NCBI taxonomy): Eukaryota > Metazoa > Mollusca > Gastropoda > Stylommatophora > Arionidae > Ariolimax > Ariolimax columbianus. Next base: position 42,499,123 of record JAVGWX010000009.1, read on the forward strand.
TTTAAGCGCGAACTGAATGGATTCGTTTACCTGCCTGCTGACAAGGAGGACAGCAGATCGAAATTCCGGTAAGGGATATATTGTGTTTCTGTTGGGGGTGAAATAAACAAACACAGCAAGCACTCGATGTGGCGACATCAGTGGCGAAGTGGCCTGTAGGCCTGAGCCGTTCAAAAACACACTCAGCTACCCGGGCTATGCGAATAAAGGCGTACGTCAAATACGAAATATAACATAGAGATGGTTTAAAACACACGCAGAGGCTAGGTATATCTTGATAGACGCGGGAATAATGCACAACATGATATCTATGTGGAGAATACATTTCATACTTTCTGTCTTGTCATTATTGTATTCCGTGTACCACCCAACATGTGTGTCGTTTGATTCAATGTTGCTTTACGCAGCTTTAATGTCGATCTGGAAATCCTCGAGCGCCCGTCAGGAGGTAAACAGCAAAACTGGCAGTATCACACATTCTCGCTCACATACATAAAATCTCTCTCATTCTCGTACGCGTGTGATCTATCAGGCACGCACTAACACACTCTCACTCATACACACACACTCTCACTCATACACGCACACTCACACTCTCTCATACACGCACTCACACACACTCTCACTCATACAGGTACACACACACACTCTCACCCATACACGCACACTCACACATTCTCACTCATACACGCACACTCACACACACTCTCACTCATACACGCACACTCACACACAATCTCACTCATACAATCACACTCACACACACTCTCACTAATAAACGCACACTCACGCACACTCTCACTCATACACGCACACTCACACACTCTCACTCATACACGCACACTCACACACTCTCACTCATACACGCACACTCACACACTCTCACTCATACACGCACTCACACACTCTCACTCATACACACACACTCTCACTCCTACACGCACACTTACACACACTCTCACTCATACATGCACACTCACACACTCTCACTCATACACGCACTCACACACTCTCACTCATACACACACACTCTCACTCCTACACGCACACTTACACACACTCTCACTCATACACGCACACTCACACACACTCTCACTCATACACGCACACTTTCACTCATACACGCACTTACACACTCTCACTCATACATGCACACTCACACACTCTCACTCATACACACGCACTTTCACTCCTACACGCACACTTACACACACTCTCACACATACAGGCACACTCACACACACTCTCACTCATACACGCACTCACACACTCTCACTCATACACGCACACTCACACTCCTACAATCACACTTACACACACTCTCACTCATTCACGCACACTCTCACTCTTACACGCACACTAACACACTCTCACTCATACACGCACACTTACACACACTCTCACTCATATAGGCACACTCACACACACTCTCACTCATACACGCACACTCACACACACTCTCACTCATACACGCACACTCACACACTCTCACTCATACACACACACACTCTCTCCTACAATCACACTCACACACTCTCTCACTCATACACGCACACTCACACACACTCTCACTCATACACGCACACTCACACACACTCTCACTCATACACGCTTACTCAGACACACTCTCACTCATACACGCACACTCACACACACTCTCACTCATACACGCACACTCTCACTCATACATGCACTCACACACTCTCACTCATACACGTCACTCACACACTCTCACTCATACACACACACTCTCACTCATACAATCACCCTTACACACACTCTCACTCATACACGCACACTCACACACACTCTCACTCATACACGCACACTTTCACTCATACACGCACTCACACACTCTCACTCATACACGCACTCACAAACTCTCACTCATACATACACATTCTCACTCCTACAATCACAATTACACACACTCTCACTCATACACGCACACTCTCACTCATACACGCACACACACACACACTCACTCATACACGCACATTCACACACACTCTCACTCATACAATCACACGTACACACACTCTCACTCATACAATCACACTTACACACACTCTCACTCATACAATCACATTCACACACACTCTCACTCATACAATCACACTCACACACACTCTCACTCATACAATCACACTTACACACACTCTCACTCATACAATCACACTCACACATACTCTCACTCATACAATCACACTTACACACACTCTCACTCATACAATCACACTTACACACACTCTCACTCATACAATCACACTCACAATACTCTCACTCATACAATCACACTCACACTCACTCTCACTCATACACGCACACTCACACACTCTCACTCATACACGCACACTCACACACTCTCACTCATACACGCACACTCTCACTCATACACGCACACTCACACACTCTCACTCATACACGCACTCACACACTCTCACTCATACACGAACACTCACACACTCTCACTCATACACACGCACTCTCACTCCTACATGCACACTTACACACACTCTCACTCATATAATCACACTCACACACACTCACTCATACAATCACACTCACACACACTCTCACTCATACACGCACACTCACACACACTCTCACTCATACAATCACACTTACACACACTCTCACTCATACAATCACACTTACACACACTCTCACTCATACACGCACACGCACTCACACACACTCTCACTCATACACGCACACTTTCACTCATACACGCACTCACACACTCTCACTCATACACACGCACTCTCACTCCTACATGCACACTTACACACACTCTCACTCATACACGCACACTCACACAAACTCTCACTCATACACACACACTCTCTCTCATACAATCACACTCACACACACTCTCACTCATACAATCACACTTACACACACTCTCACTCATACACGCACACTTTCACTCATACACGCACACTCTCACTCATACACGCATTCCCACACTCTCACTCATAGACGCACACTCACACACTCTGACTCATACACACACACTCTCTCCTACAATCACACTCACACACACTCTCACTCATACACGCACACTCACACACACTCTCACTCATACACGCACACTCACACACATTCTCACTCATACACGCTTACTCAGACACACTCTCACTCCTACAATCACACTCACACACACTCTCACTCATACAATCACACTCACACACACTCTCACTCATACAATCACACTTACACACACTCTCACTTATACAATCACACTCACACACACTCTCACTCATACACGCAAACTCACACACACTCTCACTCATACAATCACACTCACACGCACTATCACTCATACAATCACACTCACACACACTCTCACTCATACAATCACACTCACACACTCTCACTCATACAATCACACTCACACACACTCTCACTCATACAATCACACTCACACACACTCTCACTCATACAATCACACTCACACACACTCTCACTCATACAATCACACTCGCACACACACTCTCACTCATACAATCACACTCACACACACTCTCACTCATACAATCACACTCACACACACTCTTACTCATACACGCACACTCATACACACTCTCACTCATACAATCACACTCACACACACTCTCACTCATACACGCACACTCACACATAATCTCACTCATACAATCACACTCACACACACTCTCACTCCTACAATCACACTCACACACACTCTCACTCATACAATCACACTCACACACACTCTCACTCATACAATCACACTCACACACACTCTCACTTATACAATCACACTCACACACACTCTCACTCATACACGCAAACTCACACACACTCTCACTCATACAATCACACTCACACGCACTATCACTCATACAATCACACTCACACACACTTTCACTCATACAATCACACTCACACACTCTCACTCATACAATCACACTCACACACACTCTCACTCATACACGCACACCTACACACACTCTCACTCATACAATCACACTCACACACACTCTCACTCATACAATCACACTCACACACACTATCACTCATACAATCACACTCACACATATTCTCACTCATACAATCACACTCACACATACTCTCACTCATACTATCACACTCACACACTCTCACTCATACAATCACACTCACACACACTCTCACTCATACACGCACACTTACACACACTCTCACTCATACAATCACACTCACACACACTCTCACTCATACAATCACACTCACACACACTATCACTCATACAATCACACTCACACATATTCTCACTCATACAATCACACTCACACACACTCTCACTCATACAATCACACCCACACACACTCTCACTCATACAGTCACACTCACACACACTCTCACTCATACAATCACACTCACACACACTCTCACTCATACAATCACACTCACACACACTCTCACTCATACAATCACACTCACACACACTCTCACTCATACAATCACACTCGCACACACACTCTCACTCATACAATCACACTCACACACACTCTCACTCATACAATCACACTCACACACACTCTTACTCATACACGCACACTCATACACACTCTCACTCATACAATCACACTCACACACACTCTCACTCATACACGCACACTCACACATAATCTCACTCATACAAACACACTCACACACGCTCTCACTCATACACACACACTCACACATACTCTCACTCATACACACACACTCTCACTCATACAATCACACTCACACACACTCTCACTCATACAATCACACTCACACACACTCTCACTCATACAATCACACTCACACACGCTCTCACTCATACACACACACTCACACACACTGTCACTCATATACACACACTCACACACACTCTCACTAATACAATCACACTCACACACGCTCTCACTCATACACACACACACTCACACACACTCTCACTCATACACACACACACACTCACACAGATTGACACATACACTCACTTGGAATCCTGGTATTCAAAAATGTATGTTTAATTTCTTTTTCCATGAAATCGAAGGCTTCGACTATGCGTAGTAAATTTTCTTAGAACTTCCTTGAAAGGCCTGGGTAAAGGTACACGTTATTTAACTTTAATTTTTGAATTTCGTCCGGCCAACCGCCGGTAAGTGTAATCTTTTCGATATCTAACTGCCATGACATTTTTGACGTTCTCGACACTGAACACGGGAGTCCGATCACACTATCTAGAGATCAGGGGAATTTTTATCAGAAGATCACGGGAAAAAAGACCGGTCTCCACCGTGTTTCGAACACCCGCGACATTCGGCAACCGAGGCGGGCATCTTACCTCGAGACCACAGAGCACACTCACAGTTTCACATTTACACTCCCATGAACACACCCACCCACACACACACACATACACACACACACACACACACACACAAACACACGCACGCACGCATACACACATACACACACACTCTCAAACACGCACACTCACACTTTTACATTCATCACACACATGCACACACACAAACTATCTCTGTTACACTCACACATACACACTCTTTTTGTTACACGCAGACACACACTCTCTCTGTTACACTCACACACACAATCTCTTTGTTACACACACACACACACTCTCTCTGTCTGTTACACTCACACACACAATCTCTCTGTTACACTCACACACACGAACTCTCTATGTTACACTCACACACACGAACACAAAACACAAGCATACGTTGGCTCCTACTAGACAAGGGCGCCACGAGTATTCGACTCCTCATTTAACACCATTTACCATTTATATGCATACGTCTATCCTTCGATCTAGTGGTGCACCAGGCATCAAGCGACGAGATATCACTTGTCTAAAATGTCCCCATTTGCGGTATGCTCCAATTTGACTATAGTAACAGTTACATAACAATAAGCCGAGGCATCGTACAATGATGGCTCTAAGACTTCATCCCCGACAGCAGTGTTTGCTATATGACTGCCGGTTCAAGGTCAAGGTATCAGCTTTTTGTGAGGTGAGTTTGGCTAGTTCAGACAGGGTTGAAGGTGTAGCACAGTGAGCTTGCAGCGACCAATGACGCATAGCTGGATGCTTGCATCAGGTTCAGCGAACTAGAGCTGACCAAGCGACGTCCACGAAAACACGATGCACTAGTGTAGTCTCGCTATGGGAATATGGATCGCAGTTGGAAGTCAAATCCGAAGCCCATAAAACGCCAGCTGAACCTCGAATATGGCGGGCCGATAGGTGCAGGTATCTTAGCCTCACTGTGAACTACGACACGACGTTTTTTCATGACGAACACCGAAGAAGAGGAAGACACAGAAGAAGAAGAAGACACCAAAGAAGAAGACGACACAGAAGAAGAAGAAGACTAGTTTCCATGTGGAATGCGTGATTGTCATAGTTCAGAAACACTCAGCCTGTTTATCTCACTTAATCGTTGACGGACACCACCTGTGTCTAGGAGATATCGCTTGTTTTTGTTTTTTTTGTCCATCCATCACGAGTGATGAGGACCTTTTTTTTTTTTTCATTTAACCAGTCCTTCCAGCCGAGTATTCTGTAATTCTGGATTGTGGATGAGTGCGGAGATGGCTGACGAGTCCGATTTGGGATCTGCATACTCGCAGGCAGTGAAAGCATGGACAGTTTGCTTTGCGAGACAGTGATCATGATTGTCAGCAAATCACTGTATCTCACCCGCCTTATTGCTCAGCCAGGAGTCCCACAACTGACGCAGCTGTTTGACTGTAGTTAGCTTGTTATCGGACTTAACGCTCTCCGCTTGGCCGCTCACCCGTATTCACAGGACTCGGCTATGTTAGTACTTGATACATGAAAAGAGAATGACTTGCCCGATGAATTTGATTTAAGTGAGAAAGGGGTGGCAGTTCGTCGACCTTACTCTCTTGTCCGAGTCCAACTATAACCAGTGGCAAGACAAATCAGGACAACTGGATATGGACGGCTGCAGTGGAGGTGCAGTCCACACCGCTCAGCACATGTGCTGGCGTGGTAGACTGATGACGAGTTTCCTGCTTTGCTGGCTGGGCTTGAGCAGGGCATGGGAAATCAAAGAAAGCTGTCCCTGTTCTTGGCTTCATACTTTTTATTTTACCACCTCTCCTGTCCCTTTACTTTTCGCACGTTTGTTTGGGTCTCTCACTGACAAGGACTCCGAGGTAGGCAAGACGTCTTGTCACCTCCAGTAGTAACGAATGACCCCTACACACCTCCGGTCTAAGTGCCAGTAAGATGCCTCGAGAGTGTGTGCATTTTCGCTGCACGACCCAGTTTTTTTGCGCTCACGTGTTGTCAAGAATAGGGGACGTTAGGCTTAGAGTTCAACTACAACTAGAATACGGCACATTATCAAATAGGTGTATCTTATTTCACATATACTAATTGTAGTGCGGTCCTCATGTGGTGTTGCGTCGATAAAACACTTCTTGAATTCATTCGAGTTTTGGAAGAAGATGAAACATCACAGAATATCCGAAGCTGACATGTCAGTGGCCAGTCACGGCACTTGACCGGAAGCATCATGAAATAGGAGATATCACAACAGTGTTGTCATAGTACTCTGGCCGACAATCTTCTAGCTTCATTTCTTCTTTCTCTAGCTGTTCTGAAAATCGATGAAGTTGATGATAAGTGGTGATTGCATCTCTATGGGAACATCTAGAATTATTCTGAGTGTTAAATTCTCGGCGATGCACGATCGCTGCGATCGAAAACAAACTTACTCCTCCCGCAGTCGTACGTATACTGCCTGGCTTTCTGTCATCAAGCTAGAGACTAGTTTCCCTGGCACTGATAGTAGTGTCACTCCACACTAATTGTTGCAGTCGGATACGTCTGCCTTCTTCGGAATTTTTACACTTACGCCATCTTTTCATTGATATGGTGGATTCTCAACCCTCCATACTTCATTCATGATTGACAGACAAGTGCGTTATAGTTATAGTACGTTAAATATTTTCATTTGTATACATACATCTTAATGTAGTAATGAATATAACTGGAACAATTGAGAGCAGCGCACATTTTAATGCAATATATATCATCTACATTCAAAATATTATTCACAAAACTAGGACACATAGCAGGTTTCAGAGTTATAAGTTAGTTAGTTGCCCATCGCAAGTCATGATGGCGGCATTATCAGACGATTTTGTCTTGATGATGTAACTTGCGTTGTATTCGAAAATAAAATGCGCTGGACATCGACCTCATTCTCTAGTCCCGAGCTACCTTGGACCAGTGGGAAGACATAAGTCAAGACGACTGGTGGTCAGAGTTATATAACATATAAAACACACATACCACATCTATAAGGGTTATAAAAAGATCAAACTATGTGTTATGTTATAATGAATGTCACTTGACACTTCACAGACACAATCTTATGAGCATACGCATTAGACTTTCTATTTTTGATACAGGGAACTATTATGTTTTCACAAATGGAATAACTTGCAATAAATTGTGCATAACAAATTGTTATTACGTTAAATTTATGTAAAATGCACATGCTCTCTCTACACAAACTACTGCAAATAACCTTCCACATGCCTATTATTCAATCATTTGAGAAGTTGACTTTGTAACATGTATATATTGTTGTTATCAGTCACAACTTCTCCTGTCCAATAACATCTCATATTACTTCAAGGCTAAATAGATTCCGTGTACATTCAAAGGTCAAATATAACTACATTCGGTTTGAATGTGGTGTTATAACTTTTATTTTGTACACAACTAATCAAGAGAATCACGAAAAAAACTAAAACAAAAAATGTATATATTTAAATTAATTAATCTGAAAAAGAAACAGCGAAAAGAAGATAATACGGTCGCATTGTGTTTGTAAAAATAAACTTGCGAGCGATGACGTCGGAACGCTACATTTCTGTAACTCCGAAGCAAGCGCCGTAACTTCTAGGTATAGTAGTAATGTAACAATTTATGCAAGGGTCAAGCGACGTAATTCGGAGAAGAACAGTGAAGTTACATATGCTAAAATGAACTATCACGGCATTTTACTTCACTCCAAGTTTTAATTTGAGTTATTTCAGAATAATGACTTACAACAGGCAAGTAGCATGTCCTTTGTAGAACGTCGCTTCTTACAACCCCTGACCTATTTGACTGTTATAAGTTTCTTGGCAAGTGTGGAGTTTGGTAGGTTGCCATTACTTTCCGTACGTGGAGGGGCGAAAATAAACGATGTCTGCCAAACTGGACGCGATCGTGATTCAAACCGGGTGCGTTGGGATTGTGAATAAGATACTTCACTGGACCACTCAGCCTCCTTTACACTGCATATTTCTGTTTTGTGCCGTCCTCTCACGTTTCAGACGCGAAAAGACTGGTTTCATCTTCCATTGCTCTTTCCATTACCTTTGTCCCTACCTCGACCCTTTTCTCTTGTATTTCACTGTTTAAATTCATTTGCTTGACTCTCGATATTGTCTTTTCCCTTGAGGTTTTCATATTCATTCTGACATGATCTCTTTGATCTCCGTGTTAATTGATATCATGTTCCTTTCTGCAAATGTGTGTTTGTTATTACTTATGGCATTCTTATGCGTTTAGTTGTGATACTCTTGTTGCCTGCTCTGCTTTGTTTGTTTGATTTAATCTTGTTACCGGATGTCCTTGTGTGATCACGAACTTATTCCAACAACAGAACAAACGACACGCTTGGATGTGACTTATTTGAGATATTCTAAGCAACCCAAAAAAGTGCAGGTCAGTTTGTGAAATATTATTTGCGAGTGGTCCGCCAGGGTCTCTTTGTACGACAAGGGCAAGGATAGCACCGCTGCCCCACAGACAGCATGTCGTAAGAGGCGACTAACTGTGTGACATGATATAACAACGTTCATGGTTAGATGGTTTGTTAAGATCAGCATAGATGGCGCTTAACAGTCTGCGGGTGTACTTTGCTCTAGTGTTTGAGTCTATTAAGATGGACTCGCACATCGGTTAAACACCTTTCGCGGCACTTGTTCTAACCCAGTGGAGTAATAAGCTGCTCGAGACTAGCTCGCTAAGCAGGAAATCTCCTCCCGGCTACATGCAGCTCCTGCAAGACCTGGGACCTGCACATCAGCACCCGGTCTTATAGAAGTACAGGTCGACTAAGACTAAGATATTATTTTCACTATACTAGTGACCACTATTGGAAATGCCATTACTATATGCGATCTACTAAAACACTTTAGCCTGAAAGGATAGTTAAGAGCAAAGCTAAGGAACAATCTTGGGGAAACAGTTTTACAGAAAGCTAACATGTGATGGCTGTGTAATGGGAAATGTATCGTGGTATAGGAAATGTATTGTGGAACAGCAAAAATATATTGTGGGACAGGAAATGAATTGTGGTATAGGAAATGTATTGGGGGACAGGAAAGGTATTGTTGGATAGGAAATGTATTGGGGGATAGGTGTAGCAGATCCCACTTTTTACACTAGGGTATTCTAACTAAAACGTTACCACACTCAACCACAACATTCATGTCAACACACTTTTTTAGCAATTAACTAGCACACAGCATGTGGCATACTTATTATATAATACTCATGCAACACTATCAAAGTGAGTGCAATGAAAATACACACAATACAAGAAATATCATCTTAACTACATATTCATAAGTATATATTTGTTAATATAAATATTAACTAACGCGGAAATTTTAAGCATTAGCTATTGATGGAATTTCCAACTATCAAAACCCAGTTATATTGCCGTACACACATCGCTCTCATATCTGCATCCTCAACACACTCTCAAAAACTCTTCCTCACTCAAATCCCCTCAGGCGGGCGATCTGGACATAATGCATTCAATATATTCCACGTATACTCTCATATGATCTCTCAACTCAGTCGATCTGCGTATACACACAACTATAGAACATACCTCGTTCCCTCGGTGTCTACACACACCACACACACGTCTAGATCTCACCTAGTCGATCTACACACTCGCTTAACTCGTCAGGACATACCTCGTTCACAAGGTATCCTGCGTACAACACACATTCAGATTACCTCTATATACAAAACGCACACACCTATTTGAGCGGCTGGCGCAGACTCAATGGCGTATGCTGTTTGAGCGATCCTGTTCTATCTCTAACATCCGTACAATAGTTTATCAATCGCTCTTTTATCAAATCGGTGAGCTAAACAGACTCCTATCTAAATTCTCTCTGTCTCGCTTTCATTCCCTCTCCATGGCAGCCACCTTGAGCTAAACTTTGTCTAGTGTTTTATACTCTCAAGCAGTATCAGCTCTATCCAATGGATCTCTGGGGGATGGCTCTATTCAGTCGTTATTGGAACGAATTACTCTGAACAACTGTCACTCAAATATCGCAGCAAGCTCTCTGCTGCCCACCTGCCTGTCACTCATCCCTCACTACCCAAATCGTGGTCAGTTCCTAGCTGTACACATTCTTTCCCCCAACTCCGTTTTCCTTTGTTGAGACGGTGAGTGACCTTGGCTTAGTGTCAAGACGGAGAGTGACCTTGGCACGCATTCAGGTACCTTTGTTCTCAGAGTCGCCGACCACATCACCCCTGTCCTAAACGCTCATGCTCAGGCTGGAACTGTTACATAGGAAATGTATTGTGGGACAATAAATGTATTGGGGGATAGGAAATGTATTGGGGGACAGGAAATGTATTGTGGGACAGGAAATGTATTTTGGGACAGGAAATGTATTGTGGACAGGAAATGTATTGGGGGCCACATGTGCAGTTTCGTTATCGAGTTGACAGCATTGATATGACCATGATCTACCTGTCAAAATATTGTGCACGTTTAGTTCCTGTAATGGAAAAAATGCATAGGGACAATGCCGGCCCAAGCCACAACCCAAGGCATACCAATAAGTGCTGAGTCTCTGTCAGTAAATGGCGAAGGATGTGGATGCTGGCGACTCCTGCAGCTCGTTCTACCCTGTCTTCGTTTACACATCAGTTCGCTCAAACGTCCTTCCATATAAACAATCTGCAGTCTGTGGATTGCTGATTCGTCTATTGCGGTGCCATCATCCAGCAGGCGGTTACTGATAAATCCAAAGTGGCTCTGCTTTCCATATCTAGGTTACCCATAATTGGTGCTTGTGACGCCAGAATGATGTCAGCTCTTTCGTTGCCCTGAACTCTAGAATGACCATGACAGTAGATCCGTACCAACCCCTCTAAGTTCGATGCTTCTACAGCTGCCATCCACTCATGCCTTAGTCAACCCTTCTGTACCTTCCAAAATGTGCTAGAAACTTGGAATACTTGGAATCCTAGTATTCAAACAGGCATGTCTGCTGCCAGGTAGCCGAAAGCTTCGGTTATACGTAGTAGGTATTTTAAACTTCCTGCGGCTAACTAGGCCTGGGGGAAGGTACAAATAATTTGGGTATATTTTTAACTAGAATTTTGAATTTTGTGTGGGTAGCAGCCGTTAAGTTACTCTTTTCCATTTCTAACTAATAAGGGATTATTAACTTGCTCTGCCCTGAACACGAGAGTCCGATCACACTACACTACCCAGAGATCGGGGGGAATTTTTACCAGACGATTCACTTGAAAAAAATGCCGGTCCAACCGAGGCGGACACCTTACCTCACTGAGCTACCACTGTGCTAGATATGTTACATATTCTAGTAGAAAACTTGATTCGTTTAACCCTAATGTTACTGCAAATGAGATCAAAGTGTACTTAGTTGCCTATGGCAATCATACATTTTAATGTAATAATGAATATCACTGGAACAATTAAGAGCAGCGCACATTTTAAGGCAGTATATATCATCATCTATATTTAAACTATTATTCACATAAACTAGGACACACAGGAGGTTTCAGAGTTATAGGTTTGTTAGTTGCCTATCGCAAGGGATGATGGCGACATCATCAGACGATTTTGTATTGATGATGTAACTTGCGCTGTATTCGGATTATAGTGAGAGATAAACTGCGCTGGACATCGACCTCACTCTCTGGTTCCGAGCTACATTGAACCAGTGGCAAGACATAAGACAAACGACTAGAGGTAACTCAGGATGCAGGTACTCTGGTCCCAGCTCCCTTCAGGCCATGTCAGGTCATCCCGTAACCGATGAGGTCGTTGGGGCACGCATGAAGACACCTTCTTTCCCTCCCCCCTCCCCAAGCTACCTTTCTCTCAGCGGCCTCTGTAGTACAGCTACCTCTGATCAGAGATTGGTCCATTCTTTTATGTTGTCATGCCACCTCTTTTTGGACGACCTCTTCGTCGTCCGCCTTGCACCTTTCCGTGCAGGATCGTATTTGCAAGACCGTTTAATCTGGATATGTGACCGTACCAAACGAGTTTCCGTCTTTTGACCGGTGTTGAGACAAGGGGTCACTTGACAACTTGCTGGATTCGATCGCCTACCGCTTCCATTCATCAGTTTGAGAGGTGAGTGATTTACCACTCGACCACAGCGGCCCCCATAAGACTTCGCACAATCTGAACATTTACTAAAGTAAAAATGACTAGTTGAGCTCACAATGAAACATCAATTAGCCACGCCTTCAAGTTTAGAAACGTTTGTTCTACAAGGGAACCCTTCTCTGATGATCTGATGACCTACTGTTATACAGCTCCTCATAGAACTTTCCATCGCACGTCATGGTATTGTAAATGCCATTACTTGTATTCATGTTTCGCAACAGCAAGTGGCAGTGTTAGCATACGCTGGTATCTGTGTCTCTTTTATGGTCAATATTGCTACGCGCTGACGAGCATGCTATTTTGGGAGAGCGTTTTATGACGTTCGCAGATCCTGTTATCAGGAGCTGACAGTGGCAGAGTCCAAGAGTGAGACTGCCAGGGGATGTCATTATAATAATTTCTGTATGAATGTAGGGAATATGAAACTCCATACAGAGCATTGCGACACGGAAAGGTTAAAATATAGTTGTTCGCGAGAACATCAATTAACTAATAACGACGTCCGTCGCCGCCCGCCCCCCCCCCTCGGCCCACCACCTTCATGCTCGCACGTGTATGTATATTTATGTGGGTGTGGTTGGGTTTTTGGTGGGTGCCTGCCTGCTTGTCTATACATATACGAATACATAGATATATACACATATATATATAAATATATAAACACATACATATTCATGTGTATGTGTGTGAATGTGTGGGTCCGGGCGCGGATGTGGTTTTTTTGTTGTTGCGTGCGCGCGTGTGTAGAGAGAGAGAGAGAGTGAGAGAGAGAGAGAGAGAGAGAGAGAGAGAGAGAGACAAAGAAAGAAAGAGAGAGCATAAATACCAACACTACATTTATATTTGGTGTATGCAGCTTATAAGAAATCCTGGGACCATTTGCTTGCAATGTGGTTTTATTGGCAATGGTTTTTAGATGTGTTTATTTGTTTGTGTGTGTGTGTGTGTGTGTGTGTGTGTGCGTGCGTGCGTGCGTGCTTGTTTGCGTACACACACACGTACACACACGCGCGAGAAGGAGGAGTGAAAAAAACAATCTGTCCACAAATACGTTAGTGGTTCAATACTGATAAATAAAAGACTCACCTGGTATCTTGAGACCAACTTGCTGCTCCCGTCAACTCAAACACGAAGCAAAGAATCACGGAGGACCAATTAACTTATATAACAGGACATAGAAAACGCCATTCAAGAGAAAAAGAAAGTGCTAGTCATCTTCTATGACCTCTCCTCTGTCTTCGATACTGTTTGGAGATAAAGGGAGGCAGTGGAATCTACATCGCACACTTATAATAACGACATAAAAAATAATTCCATACCAGCAGCGGAGAGATCTGTACCAATTTCAGAGTTGAAGCAAGAACTGTTCATACAGCAACTTAGATTCTTAACGGCCAAAACATAACTAGAAGTAAAACGGTCATTCTAACAGACTCCAGGAGTATACTCCAAGCCATTTCAAGAACCAAACATGATAAACTCTCACATGAAATAAAATACAACATAGGATTGCTGTCCCCAAAAACACATTTAGCCCTACAGTGATTCCGGGCCACTGTGGGATTCCTGGACACGAGAAAGCAGATGACAGGAAAAGCCGGAAGTGGTGGTACGCAGACTCCCCATCATCAGAGCTATAAAGCAGCAAAGACACCCATGAAACGATCCATGAGAATAGAAGGGACAGACCACCACAAAGAATACAAGCTAGAAAATGACAGCATAGACGCACTTAGCAGAAATGGGAAGACAAAGATCTTCATACTCAGAACGGGGCATTGAAGGATCAAGGCCCGAGTCCACAAAATGGGTCTCAGAGACACCGCCATGTGCGAGTGTAGAGCACCCAAGCAAACACCAGAACCCATTCTGCAGGACTGATCGACCTATGCAGACCAAGGAGAGACAATCTGGCTTTGGAAAACGAGCATGTTCGAAAAGCTGTGGGATACCGGCGAAGACCTGAAACGCAGTCTTCTTCTGGAACCTTACCGGACTCATTCATTAATAGGCATCTCAGCGTTGCAGATCATGCGCGTGGCACCATGTGAGTAGCCTCTCACGGCGCAAGCCTGGGCGCTGATTATGGAGAACCTTGACTGTCCAAACTGCAGGATCCCCCTCTCGGCCTCGCTGGTGTAATCCAAAGGAATGGAAAGCATGACAGTTTGGAACTAGCTCAGCTGCAGGAGCTGCCGGAATGAGTTTGTGCAAATTTGAAACATTCCGCTTTAGGTGCTACCACTCCAGATTTTCTGTGTGGGTTTATTGCGGTAGCCCCAACCTCTCCCGAGATTTCCACAAGGCAGTGGAGTCGTTGTCCGCAGAGGATAGTTACTCGAGACATCCGATGATACTCTCTTCGTACCAAGACTAGCCAGCACTCCCTGGGACATCTGGGTTTATAATCAGAGTTCTGCCTTTCCTAGACGAACTGCACGAACAGGCTAACGGGCCTTGTCTACCCCGGCTTAGAGTCAGAGGTTACCTTCTCTTAGATTGGCTACCAACCAAGGCTAATGAGCCCAATCTGCTTTCCCAGTAATACCGCCGGGTACTCGGTCGTGCCCCACAGCAGGCTCTGTAAGAAATAGGGAGCTCCTCATGAAGATGCTGCTGGGGACACAATAATGTAGGAGAGGCAATTGACATGAAAACTCCTGAACAGCAAACCGAACAGTGAATTCAGCGGTGTGGTAAGGAAAGGCTTTATCAGACGCTTCCATTTTCTTTAATAAGCGGGACGTCCAGCCCTGACCTCGCTACCTCGTTACTTACCGGACTAGAAGCATAGCATCAGTTGATCGAAAAAAAGGTTACACCAGAGTTTAAAAGATCCGGCACGCAGGAGAAATAACCGGACAGAGCTAAAACAGTTTCCGGTACACAACATGTTTCTCGTGCTTGGCATATCGGACCCACGGTGACCTTGTTGTTTTTTTCTCCCCTTGATTTCCCTATTTGAGCAAAGGGCAGTAGCCTAACATAGACAATGAATTATATAGTTCATTTCAATTTTATAAACATTGTAGGACCAGTAATAGATGGTTCAAATGAGATTACAAGATAATACTAAAGACGTGCCAGATTATACATTAACCTCCCCTTCACTATTTTCTGTGGCAATGAATTCCAAGCATTCGCCACTCAAAAAATATTTCCTAGTATCTAATCTGGACCTTTTTTTAATAAATTTGTTCTTGCTGGCGACTGTGCTTTGAAAACAAACTGTGCTTTGAAAAACTTATTATAGTCTAATTTATCCTTTCCTTTAATTATCTTATAAACCTATATTAATATGATACATTTACAATGAATGATCAGGAAAAAACTACATTCAGGTTGAAGGTGGTGCTGTAACTGATACTTTTATGTTTACTCAACTAGTGAGTTTAATATATTCCACACTGATCTCATTTGCAGTAACATCAGGGTTCAATAAATCAATAGTTTCATACTAAAATCTCCACCATATCTGCAAACATTTTTCACACAACTAGCTTAATTTTTAGTATCTTAATAATTAATGTCAGCTCTGAAACAAAACATAATATCTGTATAATAATTACAATGTACGAACCATGTTCAAAAGAAACCTGACCTAACTACACCAAGTTAACATACGTACAATTGCGGATGATGACGTCACCAGGTGTAAACAGCATATACGAACCGTCAAGTTTGCAAAGTTCGAATCATAGTATCCTCAGCAGACCGTTGAAAACATGGCGGGTGTGATACAAAATCGGTCCAGAGTTGATCATCGAGCGGTGATTCGGTTTCTAACAGCTGCAGGATGTCGACCAGTTGACATTCATCGCAGAATGCAGGCAGTGTATGGTGACAAAAGTGTGTCGAAGACAAAAGTGAAGAACTGGACAACAATGTTTAAAGAAGGACGTGAGTTAACGAAAGATCTTCCGAGACCAGGTTAGGCGCATATGATTGCGTCAGAGGATGCTATCGCCAAAATTGATGCAGCAATTCGGGTGGACCGTCACCGAGCTTAGGTCCGCTAGTACAGGAATTCACTGTCTCGCTAGGGACAGTTCAAATGGGGGTTAGCAAGAAACTGAAGTATCGGAAGGTGTTCAAAATGGGTTCCGATTGTCGCCCCGATTGTTGGTACCGATTGTCCATAAGTCGTCCCTGCTGGACCAGGTGAGTCGCGTCTGACGTGGTCAACTAATGTGGCTAAAAATGGTCTTAACTTCATCTATCCACCTTCTCCTCGATCGATCTCGTGCTCGGAAAATTGTCCACCGGGCATTATAAGCTCGCATGGAAAGCTAATCAGGTGACATTTTCATGAGATGACCTAATCATCTGTCTGTCCGGGCATGTATTCGGCACATGGAATGGAACACACCCTTTTCCAAATGGAACAGATGGAGATTTTACTCTGTTTTTATCTAGTTAGGACATGGCCGATGTTTGGCTCTCGTAGCTCTGGGATGGTAGGAAAATCCCGGGGATCAGCTGCTACTTTGTTGCCAGACTAATGTGAGGATGTTTGAGCACTGGCGCCAGTTGATGATAGTCACTTCTGCTGCTTTCTGGAATCTGGTCTCAAATTCTCGGTCGCACCTGTCGTCTTCTGGGAAAATACTGTCCATATACCTGCCATGAGCATGCTGGGTCAAGCTAAGCGGCTTCTGAGTTCTGCCCACCTTTAGAGATGTCAACGTACTGATACGCATGCCATACTTATCGCATGTTGCGTCCAAGTTATTCTGGAGTATCTGTTTACCTGTATATGCTGGATGGGCAGAAGAGGTCGACCCCGCACAGAATGGCTCCAGCAGATAGCAGCCTCCATCAACGGTCTGTGAGAGTCATGGAACCACGCCGTAGGAGTGGGTCATGGATGTGGCCCACCGACACTACGGACCTCAGACGCCTAAGCGAACATTATTTGTGTTATTTATATGCTAGGCATTGGTCATTTGCGAATAACAGTTCATATATGGAATTATGACCTGGATCGTATGTTGCAGCCGGATATGCCTCTTACACAATTGTGTTCATATAAATGTTAAAAAGGAGAGGGGTAGAACACATTCCCTGCCGACGTCATTGGGGACTGGAAAAGGTTATGTGACACCATGATCCGTACGCACAATGCTCTCATTCCTTCGATACAGAGCGCTGACATTGTCGAGTAACTGGCCTCGTATCCCGTACTGTTTTATCACTGACCAGAGCCTATTTCTGTCAACTAGGTCAAACGCTTTCTCTTTGTGGACGAATGCTAAGTTGAGATGTTCGCTGTATTCACTCGTTTTCTCGCATACACGCCCAAGGATAGGCAAAACAGCCTTGCACCTCTTGCTCTTGCGGAAACAGAACTAGGCTTTACTGAGTTGGGATTCAGCAATCGTTCGCATTCTCTGTTCAAGAAATTGTGCATACATCTTCTCTGTATGACTAATAGTGGAATACCCCTATAGGTGTCACAGTCGCACTTCGAACTTATCTCTTGCAGCCAGTCTGCTGGTACTCTTAGTTCCCTCCGTGCTGTTGAGAATATTCTCATTAACCACAGCAAGCTTTTCTGCCAACATGCCTGAATTGCCTCGGTAGGAATGCCGTCTGCACCCGCTTTAGATACTCCTGTGTCGATGTACAAATCGCATTGACTTCCCTGTACCACTTTGGTTCAGTAGGGGGGGGGGGGTGGGAGGTGTGTTGGAGGGCTTTTTCATTCCAGCGCTCTCACCGTTCAGGCCCCTCGAGTAGACGGGATACTTTGCCATCGTGAATGATTGATGTTCGGCAGTAACTATCGTCCCTGAGTCTTATCGGTTTGATGTTCCTGAAGAAGTCTGTAGGGTGGAACTTGCATATGTCTGAGAGATGCTAACCATGCTGGGTCTAGGCTTCCTCCTAAACGCTTATGATTATCAGAGATATATAGAGTGCCTTTATAATTTCGGTGGCGTTGACATTTACATTTAAAGTTACACTAAAAACAGCCACACAATTGTTGAAATAGTCTGCAGCGAAACGACATTCACACAAGAATAATTTCTTGCGAAACATTTGAAAGAACAAGCAAGTTGGAGTTCATGTTGTTTATAAAACCCTACATCTTCCGATCAGTCGAATCTACGAATCATGCAGTCAGTTAGTTGTTACCCATAGGAAGCGATGATGGCGACATCATTAGTCGGTTTTGTCTTCAGAGTGTAACTTGGGCTGTATTTGGATTATAGTGAGAAAGAAACTGCGCTGGTCATAAACCTCACTCTCTGGTCCCAAGCTACATTGGACCAGTGGCAAGACATAAGTCAAGACGACTGTTGGTAACTCAGGATGCACTCTGGCTGCATCTCCATTGAGACAGGAGTCGGTTGAAACTTGGGAGATTCGATCGCCTACCGTTTCCGTCCATCGCCTTGAGAGGCGAGTGTCTTACCTCTCGACATAGCTCATCGTGTGAGCGATTTGTCATGGACATGCTGCTAACCGGGCAGGGCCCAATCTCTCCCATGCGATATGTTTGTCCATTATTGGCCTGTGTACATTTTCCATTCACACCAAAACCGATACTGTCAGCAAACAGGGCACAATCTCTCCCATGCGATGTGTTTGTCTATTATTGGCCTATGTACATTTTCCATTCACACCTAAACCGATACTGTCAGCAAACAGGGCGCCAATCTCACGAAGCTCAGCCGTGTGCACTGGACTGTGCAAATACGACACACGGCTACCGAAATACAATTGCAAATAGCCGAACACCACGCCAGGAAAATTGAAGTTAAAAACATCATAAAATGAACGAACTAACTAATCCAAATGGAAAACCACAGCTCGTTTCCGTGGACACATGGGTATGACGTCAACTAGTGTGAATTCCAGACAAATCCGTGTCTTGGCAGCATCCATAATGGACTAAAACACGAGAACAAGACTAGACCTCCGCCTTCTCGGAGCGGCTTTTTTTTTTGTCTGCTACAGTTACATTTATTGACAGTTTCTATATTTAGTTTGTTGAATAGATGTTCTTGTGTTCTATGTTAATTTTACAACTAAGTTTCCTAAAAAGTGTCACCCCTCTCTGACAGTAAGAATTAAATTAACGTTAAGAAAAGCCAATGCTATCTTCAAGACTTGGTGTGGCGAACACTCAAATATGATAGCACGTTGAGAAATTGTTGAGAGGTCTCTAGGATTGCGGGATTTTTCAAGTAGTGCTTGTTCTTGCTGCCGGTCGTGATAAGTGTCAAGTGTTTATCCTGGAGGAACGTAGACTTGAGAGACGTTCCGTCTTAAGATTGGTGGCTTCTATGAACCAATTGTAACCAAAGTGTGCACACATCAGGGAAATCCTACAATAATATGAACTTACAACTGCAGACGCGACACACTTGGGCCAAGAAAGGCAGATTCAGATAACGGCACGGGTGAACAGAACGACAATTAAGTAAGTGCTTACATTTTCAGTGGTTACAATTGTAGTGCGCAACTTGTTAAAATCATAGCAACATCACAAGTTCTGTCAACTGTATTATTTCTGACATAAATGATTAATTACATACATTTTATACTATTCTCAATAACGTTCTAAATAATCTAATAATTCTGTATTAAACACTCAGGATTGTAAATGGCAGTTATGTGTTTTTTCTTATGTGCGGTTGTTAACAATCCAGAAGGTGCATGTTACAGGGAACACTGAACACGAGCGGATCTATAGTTCACAACGTACGGGCTCAGTCTATGGTGAATGTCAGTTTGGAGTGACTGTCAGTTTTCATTGGCGGTTGGTATGTGCTGTTTACATCAGAATTGACGTCATCATGCGCTTCGTACGTTAGGTGCAGTTAGGTCCAGTTTCACTTGAACACGCTTCATGTATATATTTAATTATACATATATATATATATATATATATATATATATATATATATATATATATATATATATGTACACACACATACATATATAAAAAATACACACACACACACACACATATATATATATATATATATATATATATATATATATATATATATATATATATATATATATATATATATAGTATAGATTTATCTCGTGAACCAGCGATCTTCTTCTAAGCGTACGGTTTCGTATGCTCGTTTTATGCTACCAGATCCTCCATGAGCCTCCAGAGCCTCCATGAAGTGACAGTCAATCGCAGGGCCTCAATAGTTCCCAACAGTTTGTCTTGTATGTTTCTTTCCTCGGGTTAGGTCTTCTCACGGGAGCCTGGGTGCAGTGGACATGTTTGCATGATGTGTTCTGGAGTCTTGGGTCCTCTCTGACATGTGCATTGTGCAGTCTGTGCTGTTTCATTCTATGCATGTGTGCATTTAGTCTACAATGATCTGTTCTGAGGCAGAAAATTGTGGTATACTGTTTCCTATTCAGGCTATTGATAGTGTCATATGGGTATTTGCTGTTTGTTCTCTCTACCCACTGTTTATATTTTATGTGGATGTGTGCCTTGACTACTGGCAGTGATTGGGTGGGTAAATTGTTCTCTTTGTCTTCCCTCCCTGACCAGTCTGTCCACCCATTCATTCCCAGGTATGCGGCAGTGAGCTGGAATCCACTGGAGGGTGATTGTATTGTGGTCTGAGAGTTTATTTAGCTGGCATATTAGTTCCCTTTCCATACTATCTCGTGTTTCTCTTTGTGTGGCCTGCAACATTTCCATGCAGTCACACACAAACACTATTCTGTTATCTTTTAACGCCTTTTCATCCAATAGTTTGACTGCTTTAATTATTGCCTGAATCTCTGTTCTTAGATTTGTCGAGGGCTCCCTGGCAGCACTTGCTTTTTCTATAGCGGTCCGATCCTGTAGAAGTGTGACAAGTCTTGCCCCTCCTGTCCTCAATGCTTCCTCTGATGATCCATCTGTGTAGACATGCATCCACATTGGTAGGCGTCTCCAATATGCCTTAGGGTTTCTTCTCTCAATGCATGGTTTGATCTTTCTCCCTTTCTATCGATACCTGGTATTTTCGCTTCTACCGTGACTCGGGCTGTTGGTCTGCATTTGCATATACTTGTATTATTTCCCATGTCGTTGGACATGTTGATATGATGTCACTATTCCTTTCTGTAGGGGCTTTTGATATGTGATTGAAGCTTGTTCTTCTTATACGGGTTTTGTAAATTCATTGACTTTTCCCTGCGTTGGACGATTATTCTTACGCTTGTATTTTTCTGTCAGGTTCAGTATTTTTCCTTCTTTGCGCTCACCGCGGCTCTAGAGGCCTGCTACCGCTTCGAGATCTCTGATTGCGGTACTTCTCAGACTTCCAGCATTAATTCAGAGTCCGGTTTTCTGTGCCCTCTCTAATTTCTGTAGGTTGGTCTTTGCTGCTGTTGCATAGGCACCCATGCCACATTCCAGTGTTGGCCGTACGTATCCAGTGTAGACCTGTCTGACTGTGTTTGCATCTGCGCCCCAGTTTGTCCCTGCCAGTTTGTTCATCAGCCTTAGTTTGAGTGTGGCCTTATTTTGAGTATCCTCTATGTTAATCTTTTGTCATATCTCATTCTTAGGTATGTAGGATTGTCTTCTCTAGGAAGTAGAATGTTTTCTAAATATAGGTTGACCTGCTCTGGCGTTGTTGAGAGCGAGAATAGTGTTGAGAGTGTCTTGCTTTTGTTTATTGTGTCACCCGATGAGTCTGCCCATTTATTTATTGCGTTAATTGCTTCCTGCATTCTTGCTTTTGCGGTTCCAATATTTTCTGCCTGTGTCCATATGGTCAGGTGTGATCTGAACTAGTTAGGCGGATCATTAATGAAGAGGATAAACTAGGTAGTTGATAGTGATCCTCCCTGGGGAACCCCCTCATGTAGTTTGACCATTTTGCTATTGTGCTCTTCCAGCGATCAATTTTACTCTTTAATGTCTTATCACATTTCTGAAGGTCGCCTCAACTACCATTGCCCCGTACTGTTTGATTCCTGTATGTACTTATTTGCCAGTTCGTGATATAGATAAACCTTAACAATTATATATATATATATTTCATGGCTCCCGCGTCTGTGCCACAACAAAATTGATTGAGTACTACCGAGGTTCTCTTAGAACAAAATACAAGTTTGACGCCCATCCTACCCTACAGTTTTGGCTTCATCGATTGCTCCTATCCTCCTTCCCTCCCCCACTCACCACCACCCCATTTTCCCAATAATAGAATGACACATTCGTTCAATGACGTCAGAGCACGTGCGCTGACGTAAGGAAATCGATAGTTTCCTATTCCGACGCCATTATTGGCCAGTCCTGGGTCGACTGAACGCTGGAACTGGGGAAGCTTGTGTGAAGCCCAGAGTGAGTGTGTAACATGTGACAGAAGGGAATGAATAGTTGATCTGTAGGAAATAACATCGAAGCCCCTAATACAACCTAAAGGCAGGTCTCACAGTATTATACCGAGTGCTAACTAGTGCGTGTTCTATTCTCCCGTGTATTAGTCCTGACTGTGTAGTGCTGGGATTCCGTTAGAAGAAAATCCTTTTACGCTTCTGGAGTGCGCACCTATTAGTCAGGTTCTCTTTTAGTGGATCTATATGAAAATATTACAAGATTAGGTGAGATAAATGACACTAAGCGTTATTCTCTTCTGTCTTTCTTTGTTTATAAGGATGTGAAGCTGAGAGACGACTTGAAACATTGTGGGCTTCTAGAATTCGTGACGCCTTGTTGAGTTACTTATTTACGGATACTCATACATCAAAAGAGTTAGGGACAGTACGTGATTTACTTCTGACTTTCTTTGTTTATAAGGATGTGAAGCTGAGAGACGACTTGAAACATTGTGGGCTTCTAGAATTTGCGACGCCTTGTTGAGTTACTTATTTACGGATTCTCATACATCAAAAGAGTTAGGGACAGTACGTGATTCTTTTCTGACTTTCATTAGTTTTAAATGGACGTTATGGAGTTCGTCTTGAAGGAAGCCGTTCAATCCTGTGGGAGTATAGCTTGTTGAGAGATATCTTAGAGGATTCTCAGACGTCTACAGAGTTAGTTACACACATCGTTGGCCTGTTAGATAACATGCCGAGAATATATCAGCATTGATGACTTGGTAGATTTCACGCAATGTGTGTATCTATTTACGGACAGTGAATTATTGGATTGTTTTGGATCTGTTCTTGAACTGGTCTGTGCATTTGACGAGATCCTGAATTACTAGATTGCCTTGGATCTGTTCTTGAACTTGTCTGTACGTCTTAGGAGATCCTGGTCCGAACAGGCGCAGTTCAGCACCGAAAGTCTACAGTCTGTGTGGTTATATATTATCTATAGTCTGTGTGGTTATATAGACGGAACTGAATTATTTAGGCCTGTGTCTGTAAGTTCGGCAGGTTATCATTACTCGCCCTCAGAGTTCCTTAATCGTTCACTTGTGTACCAACACCCGATAAACAGCGCGAGATAACACGTCTCCTTCAGGCGTGACAGCAGCGTCTGTGGTTATCTTCGGCGTTCGGTAAGTAGGTCTACTGTCTGTCTGTTGTTTACATGTGCCTGCATATTTGTGCCTGTTTGTCCGTGCGTGCCTGACTGTCTGTGCCTGATTGTCTGAGCCTAACTGTATGTGCATGACTGTCTGTACTTGACTGTCTGTGTCTGTCTGTCCGAGCCTGGCTGACTGTATATGTATGTCTGTGAGCGCCTGTCTGCATGGCTGTGCCTGTCTGTTAGCGGGTCAATCTGCGTATGTTAGTGTGTGTATGTGTATGGGAGGGAGCAAATAATCGATGCATGTGTATGCGCATCGATTTATCCATCCTTCTATCCATCCTTCTATCCATCAATCCCTTCTTCCCTCCCTCCATCCATCCATCAAATACATCTATCTATCCCTCCCTCTATCCATACATTGATCTCTTCCTAGATCCCTCCTTCACTCCATCTTGACGCTTCATCCATCCCTCCCGACCGTCCATCCATCTATCATCCATCCCCTCATCCACCATTCTAACTTTTCTTGTATCCCCCGTCCGTCCAACTTGCATTTGTGATTAAATGTTATATCTGTGTCAACTAGAATGTTATATCCGTGTCAACTAGAATGTTATGTCTGTGTCAACTAGAGTTTTATATATGTGTCAATTAGAATGTTATATCTGTGTCAACTAACATGTTATATCTGTGTGAACTAACATGTTATATCTGTGTCAAATAGAATCTTATATCTGTGTCAACTAGAATGTTATATCTGTGTCAACTAGAATGTTATATATATATATATATATATATATATATATATATGTTAATTAACATGGTATATATGTGTCAACTAGAATGGTATATCTGTGTGAACTAACATGTTATATCTGTGTCAACTAGAATGTTATAGATATGTCAACTAGAATGTTATATCTGTGTCAACTAGAATGTTATATCTGTGTGAACTAAATTTTAATATCTGTCAACTAGAATGTTATAGATAAGTCAACTAGAATGTTATATCTGTGTCAACTAGAATGTTATATCAGTGTGAACTAAAATTTTATATCTGTCAACGGGAATGTTATATCTGTGTCAACTAACATGTTATATATGTGTCAACGAACATGTTATATCTGTGTCAGGGATCAAGATGCTGAACAGCGCATGAGCTGCAGTGGCCAGCGAACCATAGCTGCCAAGACCCTTCTACACCTCCACGTAGATACACCTGGATAACAGGCTGCGGAGAAGGGATCGAAGAGGGAATGCTAACCCGGTACTCAGAAAATGCTTGCTGAAGTCGGATGTGTTGGACCAAAAGGCGCAAATATCGCAGCCAAGCTGTGAACTACAACACAGCGCATTCCGTTCTCTGGACTACATTCTGCTACTTACCCTTTCAGGGTTTGGTAGTGGGAGATTGAGAACGAACGAAGAAGAAGAAAATATCTGTGTCAACTAGAATCTTATATCTGTGTCAACTAGAATGTTATACCTGTGTCAACAAGAATGTTATATCTGTGTCAACTAATATGTTATATTTGTGTGAACTAACATGTTATATCTGTGTCAACTAGAATGTTATATCTGTGTCAACTAGAACGTTATATATGTGTGA
The DNA here is from genome assembly GCA_036924085.1 of Ariolimax columbianus. Taxonomy (NCBI): domain Eukaryota; kingdom Metazoa; phylum Mollusca; class Gastropoda; order Stylommatophora; family Arionidae; genus Ariolimax; species Ariolimax columbianus. The sequence goes on from JAVGWX010000009.1 coordinate 42,525,695, forward strand.
ACTAACATGTTATATCTATGTCAACTAGAATATTATATATGTGTCAACTAATATGTTATATCTGTGTCAACTAGAATGTTATATCTGTGTGAACTAACATGTTATGTATGTGTCAATTATAATGTTATATCTGTGTCAACTAGAATGTTATATGTGTCAACTGGAATGTTATATCTGTGTCAACTAACATGTTATGTCTGTGTCAACTAACATGTTATATCTGTGTCAACTAGAATGTTATATCTGTGTGAACTAACATGTTATATCTGTGCCAACTAGAATGTTATCAGTGTCATTTAACATGTTATATATGTATCAACTAGAATGTTATATCTGTGTCACCTAACATGTTATATCGTGTGAACTAACATGTTATATCTGTGTCAACTAGAATGTTGTAGATGTGTCAACTAAAATTTTATTTCTGTCAACTAGAATGTTATATCTGTGTCAACTAACATGTTTTTTCTGCGTCAACTAGAATCGTATATCTGTGTCAACTAGAATATTATATCTGTGTCAACAATAATGTTATATCTGTGTCAACTAATAAGTTATATCTGTGTGAACTAACATGTTATATCAGTGTCAATTAGAATGTTATATCTGTGTCAACTAGAATCTTATATCTGTGTCAACTAGAATGTTATATCTGTGTGAACTAACATGTTATATCTGTGTCAACTAGAATGTTAAATATGTGTCAACTATCATGTTATATCTGTGTCAACTACAATGTTATATCTGTGTGAACTAACATGTTATGTATGTGTCAACTAGAATATTATATCTGTGTCAACTAGAATGTTATATGTGTCAACTAGAATGTTATATCTGTGTGAACTAACATCTTATGTATGTGTCAATTAGAATGTTATATCTGTGTCAACTAGAATGTTATATGTGTCAACTAGAATGTTATATCTGTGTCAACTAACATGTTATATTTGTGTGAACTAACATGTTATATCTGTGTCAATTAGAATGTTATATCTATGTCCACTAGAATCTTATATCTGTGTCAACTAGAATGTTATATCTGTGTGAACTAACATGTTATATCTATGTCAACTAGAATGTTATATCTGTGTCAACTAGAATGTTATATGTGTCAACTAGAATGTTATATCTGTGTCAACTAACATGTTATATCTGTGTCAACTAACATGTTATATCTGTGTCAACTAGAATGTTATATCTGTGTGAACGAACATGATATATCTGTGTGAACTAACATGTTATATCTGTGTCAACTAACATGTTATATCTGTGTCAACTAGAATGTTATATATGTGTTAACTAATATGTTATATCTCTGTCAACTAGAATGTTATATCTGTGTAAACTAACATGTTAAATCTGTGTCAACTAGAATGTTATATCAGGGTGAACTAACATGTAATATCTGTGTCAACTAACATGTTATATCTGTGCCAACTAACATGTTATATCTGTGTCAACTAACGTGTTATATCTGTGTCAACTAACATGTTATATCTGTGCCAACTAACATATTATATCTCTGTCAACTAACATGTTATAGATGTCAGTGTCAACTAACACGCTATGTCCTTGCCGAATAATATGTTATAGCTATGTTGAGTTGCATACTGTACATATGTTAATTAACGTGTTTCAAATACGATATGTAAAATAGCAAGTCATGTCGTAGTGTTTGTATGTGTGTGTGATTATGTGTATGTGTGGTTGTGTGTGTGTGTGTATTTATGTAAGCGTTTGTGAAAGATGAACAGGTCTTCAAACTTAGGTTTCAAGCAAAGAAAAGTCTTCAGAATATACGAGAATTCGCATAGAATTATATTTCGAACATAGAAATGATAACATGCTTTCAAAAACATAGATTACAAAAACCATAGTAGTTTCTGGTAATGAGGATTGGGTTAAAAACAGCAGAATGACGCTAGATATTCCAACTGGCACTGAGAGCACAATAATGACGCTAGATATTCCAACTGGTACTGAGAGCACAAGAATGACGCTAGATATTCCAACTGGCACTGAGAGCACAATAATGACGCTAGATATTCCAACTGGCACTGAGAGCACAAGAATGACGCTAGATATTCCAACTGGCACTGAGAGCACAAGAATGACGCTAGATATTCCAACTGGCACTGAGAGCACAAGAATGACGCTAGATATTCCAACTGGCACTGAGAGCACAAGAATGACGCTAGATATTCCAACTGGCACTGAGAGCACAATAATGACGCTAGATATTCCAACTGGCACTGAGAGCACAAGAATGACGCTAGATATTCCAACTGGCATTGAGAGCACAAGAATGACGCTAGATATTCCAACTGGCACTGAGAGCACAATAATGACGCTAGATATTCCAACTGACACTAAGAACACGATAATGACGCTAGATATTCCAACTGACACTAAGAACACGATAATGACGCTAGATATTCCAACTGACACTAAGAACACGATAATGACGCTAGATATTCCAACTGACACTGAGAAAACGATAATGACGCTAGATATTCCAACTGGCACCTAGAGCACAAGAATGACGCTAGATATTCCAACTGACACTAAGAACACGATAATGACGCTAGATATTCCAACTGACACTAAGAATACGATAATGACGCTAGATATTCCAACTGGCACTAAGAACACAAGAAAACGCTAGATATTCCAACTGACACTGAGAACACGATAATGACTCTAGATATTCCAACTGGCACTAAGAACACGATAATGACGCTAGATATTCCAACTGACACTAAGAACACAAGAATGACGCTAGATATTCCAACTGACACTAAGAACACGATACTGATGCTAGATATTCCAACTGACACTGAAACACGATAATGACGCTAGATATTCCAACTGACACTGAGAACACGATAATGACGCTAGATATTCCAACTGGCACCGAGAGCACAAGAATGACGCTAGATATTCCAACTGACACTAAGAACACGATAATGACTCTAGATATTCCAACTGACACTAAGAACACGATAATGACTCTATATATTTAAAGTTATTCTGAGTCTTCAGGTATTCAAACTCTTTAATGAACCAATGACTGTCTTAGCGGGTGCAATTAATATACCAGAAAAAAAAGATTATCATGATTATAGCCAAACACCATCTGAAGTTCATTTAACAGTTCAATAGCGTTCAATACTGTTGTTGTTTGTCCATCGGTTTCGAAGAGGACTATATTGTTATCCGTCAATCATTGAGTGGATTCGAAGGTGGCTGATCAAACCAATCCGAACCCGAAAGCGACTGTTGCACTAAGGGCAGAGAAACACTGTCTGACCGTCAGACGGAGGCAACTCGTCTCTTGCCTTTCGTGTCGCTCGCCTCCATGCAGCTTCCTTGATTCTTGTCTGCTCCATATGTGTCGTGCCAAAAGAGATTTTACTGCGCCAGGCAGAGTGATCAGCAGCTTTGTTCTCCCAATTATCAGGGTCAATGTCGCAGTTCTTTAGTGAGGCTTTCAGAGTGTCTTTGTAACGTTTTATTTGATCATCGAGAGGTCGCTTGCCTGACTCAAGCTCGCCATAGACTATTTTCTTTGAACGTCGTTCATCTGACATTAGGACACCATGGCCAGCCCATCTAAGCTATGATTTGCATCGAGTTGTATTGATGCTTGCCATGCCAACCCGCGGAAGAACTTCTACATCTGTGATCTTATCTTGTAACTTGATGTTTAGATGTTTCCCTAGGCAGTCCAGATGAAAGTATTAACTTTATGTGCGAAGACATTTTTTCTCAGTCCACGAGATACAAGATACTGTGTTAATTCTTAACACAGCAATAGGGCATTTTGAAGACTTGGTCTCTCATTAAAACCCCAAAGTACCAAATTAAGGCTAAATGGCAAAATCCTGCAGCCAAACGACAACCCAACCTATCTGGGAGTCACATTTGATCGGCGCATGACATGGAAAAGTCAGATTGAGAGAAACCGAATGAAAGCCAGAGAAAGAATGGCGATCATGAGGAAACTTGCTGGCACAAGCTGGGGAGCAGACGAAGGCATACTAAAGAAACTGTACACTGGAAGAGTGAGACCAGTTCTCGAGTATGGCATTGCGGCATGGACAACCGCAGCGAAGGCGAACTTCGACAAAGTTAACAAACTTCAAAACCAAGCCATGAGAATCATAACAGGTGGCATGAAGTCAACGCCAATTGTAGAACTTGAAAAGGTTACAAAACTGCAATCCATGACCGATAGAAGAGACTGCAGAGCCCAGCTGCAGTCAGAGAAACTCAGAAGACTGACGGACCATCCAATGTACCAGAGACTAAACAATTTGGGAACTGGGAAACTAAAGCGGAGAAACTTTGCAGAAATAGCCAAAGCAAAGATGCACGAAGATCCCATAAACGCACTAACAACACCAAAACCCATCACTACTGTACGAAAACCTACTTGGAGGCAGGATATATTTCCAGAGGTGGTAGAAAATATACCAGGTATTGCAAACAAAAACTGCCAGAGTGAAAAAGAAAGGAGAGACACTACCCTAAGCTTCATAACGAAAAGCTACCCAAGCATGGACTGGACCCATGCATACACCGACGGTTCTGTAACAAACACTACACAGAACGGAGGGGCAGGAGCATTCCTGAACCTACCAAATGGCAGAAAAATAACACTGTCATTCGCTACTGGTAAGTACACAAGCAATTTCAGAGCGGAGGCAGAGGCACTGAGGGCGGCAGTGGAAGAAATGGCAATACACAGTGAAAATGAGAGCCACATAGTCTTGCTGACAGATGCTCTCGCCGTAGTCACAGCGCTAAAAAGCCAAAAAAACACTGAGCTTAATGACTTAAGAGCAGCACTCTGCAAACTGTGCCAGCTGTCCGCACCAAAAAGGGTAGTGGTACAGTGGGTTCCGTCACACTGCAACATCCAAGGCAACGAGGAGGCAGACAGACTGGCAAAAGAAGGTGCAAGGCTACCACAAACAGATACCAGTATGACGTACGAAGAGTCAAAACGGCTTATCAAAGCCAGGTACATTACCAAATGGGAAACCGAACATACTGGTTACACCAAAAACGATGCCTATTACCAGTTGAACCGAAGAGAGCAGGTCGTTGTCTTCAGACTTCGCACTGGCCACAATATACTGAGGTACCACCTATTCAACAAATTGAAGATAGGGTGTACCGACGAATTCCCGTGCGGTACTGGTAAAATGACCACTGAACATCTGCTGCAGAACTGCCCGACATACGGGGATCAGAGAGAGCAGATGTGGCCATTGCCAGTGGAACTGCAAGACAAGCTCTATGGTAGTGGCGAGAGTCTCAGGATGACCGCCGCTTTTTTCGAAAAAATAATGGTTACTGTCTGACTGTGTACGCAGAAGAAGAAGAAGAAGAAGACTTGGCAACGGTCAAAAGACGGAAACTTGCTTGCTACGGACACAAATCGAGATAAAACGGTCTTGCAAATATGATCCTGCACACAAATGTGCAAGGCAGACGACGAAGAGGTCGTCCCAAGATGAGATGGGAGACAACATCAAAGAATGGACCAATCTCCGACCAGAGGAGACAAATGCGGTGGCAGCTGATAAGAGAGGGATGACGTGAATTTGTGGGGGTGTTTTCATGTGTGCCCCAACGACCTCACCGGTTGCGGGATGACTTGACTTGATCTCTGCACAAATTAAACAAATTCTCCATCTATTAATATTAATAATGATAATAATGTTTGCTTAGGCGTCTGAGGCCTATTGCGTTGGTCGGCCACATCCATGACCTACAGCTGTGGCGTAGCTCCAGGCTTCGTCCAGGGCGGAGAAGGTGGTTGCTACTTGCTGGAGCCATATTGTTCGGGGACGGCCTCTTCTGTCCTTCCAGCCGGTCGTAGGAAGACTTTTGGCGCTGAGGAACGACTTGTGTAGTATCTTGTGGGCAAGGGTTTCCTGGTCTAGCTGTACAACATGACCGAACAAAGAAACTCGGCGCCGATCATTTGTTTCTGAGATTGTGTGGAGGCCTGTTTTAGCAAAGATCTCCACGTTGCGGGTGTAATAATGCCATCGGAAGCCCAGGATACGCCGTTTGTTGCGCATGTGAAAGACATCCAGTCTCGACATGTCATGTTTCAGCAATGTCCAGGTTTCGGATCCGTTAAGCAGACTGGAACCACGCAGGACTGGGTCCATGTAGGACTGGGACCACGCAGGACTGGTAGATGCGGATTTTTGTCCCGAGGGAGATCTTGCCATTACTTCACAAACGTCGGAGGTTGTGCATAGCGTACGTAGCTAGTCCTATCCGCCTTGACGTATCGGGACCCCTACGCCCATCGGATGATATCATGCTACTGGGATAGATGAATTCGTTGGTGCCCTCTACAGTGTCACCTGGAGTTGCAATACCCTGGGGTGCTGTGTCGGAAATGAGGTTCTGAACTTTGGTCTTGGCCCGGATATAGACAGGCCCAGGTAGGGCGTTTCACTGTCTGTTTTCAGAGAGGGCTGCAGCGCAGATCTGTATGTGCCGAATAGGACAATGTCGTCTACGTAAATGACTGATCAATAGCTATACCTTCCTGATGCGCGATAAGACGGTCAAGAAGCTAGTCGACTGCCAGGCAGAATAGGTCGGGGGCAACAACACACCCCTGTCTGACATCCGAAGTCGTCGGGAATCTGTCAGGGAGAGCGCCACCAAATCGAATTCTGGCGCCGGTGTCCTTGTGTATCTCCTTGATCAGGTTCAACAGAGGAGCCCATAGTCCCTATTCCCTGGAGGGATTTCCATAAAGCCGACCGTTCAACCGAGTCGAAAGTGGACTTCAAGTTCACGTATGCTGCGTACAAGGGACGAGTGAAGGCCAGGTGCAGTTCGGTGAGGAGACGCAGAACAAGGAAAGCGTCGATTGTAGAACGACCCTGGGTGAAGCCAGATTGTTTTGGGCGACGTTTTGTGCTGCAGAGAGGCTTGATTCTAGCCAGTAACACGTGGGCAAACACCTTCATCGGTACCGAGAGTAGTGTTATAAGCTTGTCATTACTGCAGGCTTTGCGACTCCCCTTGCATTTGTACAGCGAGACGTCGATTCTTGTAGGAATAAATGATGGGGGGCAGAGCTGATCGGATCGATGGCGTGTTTCAACAGCTCCGGTGGGATATGATCCGGGCATGCCGCTCGTCCATCTCTGAGTTTCCGAATAGCAGCAAGGGCGTCAGCTATAGTAGGGGGCGGGGGGGGGGGGGGGGGTGTCCGATGTTGGTTTCCGTATGTGGGGGAGGATCCGGAGATTCAGATGATAGATCTTGACATATCGTTGCCGGTGGGTGGTTAAAAGCATACGTGTAGTGCTCCTTCCACATGTTTGCTACCTCCTCGAATGAAGAGCACATGGAACCGTCGGACTTATTGGTCGACACTATGCTTTTTTTCTCGTTCTGCGTGCCTCCAGAGCGGAGGAGCCTGATAGCCTGAAAGGCGCTTCTGAGGTCATGAGATCTTAGACCAACTTCTACTTCGTCAGCAATTTCTTTCAGAAAGCGTTCCCTGTCTGCCCTGGCCGCCGCGCGGAATTGACTTTTCAGCCGTTGTCGTTTGGCGTGGTCATTGCGAAGCCTGGCTGAGTTCTTCTGGAGTATTTTTTGTTTTGTTTTTTGCGTTCGCCTCATTTCTCTAATCCCCAAGGCGGTGTGCGTTGCAATGTGGTTTTTATTTTGCGCCTGTCGGCCCAGTGCATCCGACTTCAGCATGCATTTTATGTAAGGGTCTGCTTTCTCCTGCATTTTCTAAGGGTTTGCTTCCCAGGGATCGAACCCAGCACCCTCGAGTTGTGAGCCGTGCCACTTTATCAATAGAACACGCCGTTCCCCTTCTGGAGTATGATGTCATACGAGTTATTGGAGAGCCATTGCCGACGCGTTGGGGTCATTGGGCCGGTGATCAGCTTGGCGGCCTCGCATGTGTTGTTCTTTATGTCTGCCCGTGCTGCCTCCGGGTCATCTGGAAAGGGGCCCGATGCAGTGAGGTTTCCCCTGACATCATCGGCGTATTTCTCGGCGACGCTTGGGTTAGCCTTGAGAAGCTGGATATTGTACCTAGGGGTCGGCACAGGTTTTGGAGGGGCATATGAGCTGATGAAGTACGGGATCATCAGCTAGCGATGGTCGGTGTTGGCAGGGGCCTCAGCGCCACGAAAGACACGACAAGAAGTCTATTCCTTACTTTCAATCTATCCTCTCATTAACTATTACTATATTACCCACTCTTAATATATCCACAAACTAATAGTCTTCCCTCTATTTCTCACTTTCAATATATCTACTATTTAACTCAGTTCTTAATACAAGTGGTGTTCAAATCAAACCGGGAATGTTTGTACTAGTTCTTCCTTAATGGGTTATAGTGTGCTGGAATTACTATCATTAGTTTTGGGCACTTGTGTTTTATTACTGTAAGGTGGCCCACTTGCCATGGGCCAGTCACGTGACAGATACATACAGATGGTGAACAACTGTTCATGCTTGCATGAAGTTTTTTTTGTGAAATTTACAGAAGACTGCAATCACACTCAGTCGCAGTAAGAGATTTGAATGGTGTAAACGTTTTAGAGAATGCCGTACATTCATGAGTGATGATCCCGGCCATGGTGGCTCTCAACCCACCTCAATCATTCCCGTGAATTTCCAGATTGTTAAGCGCCTTATCCTGGAAAAGTTGACGCATAACCTGTCGCGAAATTGCACAAGAGGCAAGTCTTTCTTTGGGTACGGTGAACACTATTATTCATGAACATTTGCATTTTCGGAAGGTTATTGCACGTTGGGTGCCAAGACAGCTCCCCGCGTTTGATCGGCAGCGAAGAGTTCAAGCCTGCACTGAATTGAAGAAGCGTTTTTAACATTGAAGGGCATTACGTTTTGGATAGCTTCATTGCATGTGGCGAAACCTTGGCGGATCATTATATTCCTGAAACGAGCACCCAAGCAGTGGAAGCATATGCAATCACCACAACCCTAAAATTTAGGAAATTGCGTCTGCAAGTAAAGTGAGGGCGAGTGTTTTCTAGGACAAACTTGGCATCATTTAGATTAATTTTCTTTATAAAAAAGGGCTTTATACTCCTACAAGATAATGGTCAACAGTATACAGCACACACTATGTGCCGTCTGCAGAAACTCTGCTGGGAAGTATTGCCACAGCCGCCTTACAGCCCAGACCTTGCTTCAAGCGATTTCCACCTGTTTACTCCAGGCTGGCCCTGCATATTCAGGGACATAGTGCAAGTGCTCATGTCTGATGGACAGACGGCTAGGGTCCCCATGTTGAACTGGTCAATTTTCGGATAATATTGTATCTTATGTTTTCTGATTACTTCGCAATCATCCATCTATTATTCTCGGTTTTTCTACCTACAGATTAAAACAATCAGCCAGCCATGTATACCTAACATTAAATCTATTCACAAATTAACATATTCCTCCATCTACGAGGTGCAGTCATTAAGGAACAGCAATTTTGTTAATAACATTTTTACAAAACTGCAAATCAGGAGTTGTTTGTGTCTTATATTTCGACATAGTCTCCATGACTGACAACACGCCTTTGTAAACCTGTCCACAAGCTTGTGGATGCTCTCTAGAAAAACGTCGTGTGGAACCTTTAACCAATTTTGCTTTCCTCCATTACCTCGTTGTGAGCTGCCTTGGAATCCTTCTGCTACACACTTTCCTATAACCGAGGTCATCACGGACAATTGTGTGCTCAGGGCAGTGACTCATGTTGAAATCTATGGCCATTTCATCAAAACTGACTTGTCTGTTGCCACACATTCGCTGGTCAATCTGCTGTTTCACTGTATTTTTTGTCACGCTTGCTGGACTCCAACGCCGCGGTTCATCAATGACATTTTGTCTTCAGGTTTGAAATCTTTCTACTCATTCATACACTCTCATCTGACTCACACAACTGCCCCCATACTAAACCTTCATTCATCTGTAGATTTAAGAAGGTTTCGCACACTCTGACCACAAAAAACGAATAACGCCTCGTTGTTTTTTCGCGGTGTAAGTCGACAGTGGGTCGACCATGTTGTACGCTATGTTACGCATTGCTGCTCATCGTCACAAACCCTACATGGGCTATTGCTAAAGAACTAATTTGTGTCCGGAAATATGATTTTTCGTCCTGAAATAAGATTTTTCGTTGTACACACCCTTCCTGCACTTTATAATACATTTACTCTTAGCTAATGACTGTCTCTCGTATTTCCCACTTTCAATCTGCCCACACATTATCACAGTCTTCCATCTATTTTCCATTGTCAGCGTACCGACCCACTAACACAGTTCCTCCTCTATTCAACATACACCCATCTATACACCGAAAATGTTGCATATTCCAATTACATTTTCCCATCTTTCCGTCTTAATATTCCCATAGAGAGCAACATGTCCCCTTGTTTGGTGGTGTTGACAATTGCGAAATCAACTATTCTTTACCCAACCTCGCTTCATCACGAAACAGAGATAACAGCACTGACACGTGCATAATCTTGACAACTCTCCTTATTATCACTTAAACTCATCATCATCATCACGTGCCATGTCGGCTGCCCTCTGTATCTTGGAGTATACTAAACATTTTGTCATTTTCGTGCCTCGTAGATGTCTGGTGTGAAATTGGAAGGCTATTTCTGTTGATGTTCAAATTGGATGTGCAGTCGTCTTTTCCGTTAGCTCGAAAAAAGCACATCTATTTTACGCATAAAAACTGGCGTGTCCATTAAATTTTTGTCAGGCAATCGATTTTTGTCTTATTGTAAAGATCTCAAACTTAAACCAATCTGAGGGCTGTTTCAAATAATTAATACTCAAGATCCCGTAAGAAATGTCGAAGCGACAATGACCGCCTAAAGGCAATATCGTTGACAGGAAGATATACAACCAGTTTCAAAGACAAAAGGACATTATGAAGACAATTTCGAAAACTATTTAAGAAACCAAGGGAAATCCAAAAGACAATTTTCAAGACAAAATTCTGATATGGACAATAGAGAAGTCATACTGTTCTGCTAACTTCCATATCTTCCTCTTTTGGATGTGTTTACTTTCACATGATACTTGTCGCTTCATTTAATGAACTGAGACACATGTTTCTCTCTATTACTATTGTGGAGTGAGGTCTGTTTGAATTATTCAGTGGCAGCTCTTAAGGGATGGCAACTGTCCAGCGAAAGGTGTAACCTTTAACCTATGAAATCGATTACCCTATTCCCACATGTTGTTGAAATATATACAAATGTCAGCAGTGCACCCACGCAAGTCTCTACGAACTGGAATTATTTCCTAATGTCTGTGGATCGTTAAAAACAGCTTAATGTAATTTTGTTATGCGGCGTTCATTTGACATTCTTCCTCTGCTCGCCCGTGTTGTGTAGCGAGACGAGGCTGTCCTTGGATGCATTGTATTCGAATTTATAAATTATATTTCGTGTGTGTTGAATAGTCTACACGTGTTCCCTATGCCCATACAAAAGTTCTATTTACCATCTTGCCATTAGGGTATCTGCCTGTGAGGGTGGAGTCTCGTGGGCCAAGCTCAAGACGAAGGTTCAGAATAGGAATAGAGAAAGAAAATATGTTCTGGCCCGTTGTTCTAGAGGGAACCAAATGGATGATGATGTGGTTTCACAAGTCTAAACATGTGCAATGCACAGCTAACCACCCGCATTATAATTGTTAAAAATCTGGCCTGGGGAATATGTACCGCCATCCTAAAGACTTGAGTTTACTGAAGTATTTGGGGAGCTGAGACTCTAGTCCGGTCAAGCACAACTTACTGACCAGGACATAGCATCAATGTCAAGCATAATATACTAACCAAGACCAGTATCCCTCTTCTATGTAGCGTTCCTGGAAACAGGCTGTTTTCAAGAAAGTCTGGCTGAACAAGATGTGGATCGACATGATCCCGGTAGTAGTGAGCATCACGCTGATGAATCCAACCATAGCACAGCTGCCTGAAGGGCCACGGTCCACTTTCATCAGCACGCATGGGATGTGAGGAAAGTTATTTAAACTCGCCACTTAACGCCATTCTCTGGGCGCACAACAGGGAAGATACAATTTATTGTGGACATTTAACAAGAACAATTCAAGTATTTAAAATATTTATTTTTAGTAGAAATTCTGTCACATCACTTTGGATAATTCTCGCAGCTTTTATGTTGATCATAGTACCGTTTCATTGGTTCATCCATTGCCATCTGTAGTTTATGTCATGATTCATTGCTCCTGAGCAGGAATTCCCATTCGAACTGAATATGTGAAACCTAAGACTGAAAACGGAAATCCCCGTTTGTATTGTTTCGTCCATTGACCTTCCGCTTGCACACTTATTTTTAGAAGGAGGAACGTGGAACTATTCAAAATCTAACAATGTCACAGATAATGTTCTCTTCAGACGGTTTTTAAATCGACTAAAAATTGTGTTAAAAACCAAATTTATTTGTGTTATTTACTTCTGTCATTATTAAATAAGGACAATTTGATTTTTCAATTACAGATTAAAATTTTTATTGAACATTTTATGCAGCAATAGTTTTTTGTTTAGTCAATGAGTTGTGTAACTCAAAATGAGTGAGAGTGATATGCGGAATCTAATAATTAATTGAGTGTTGGTATAATAACTTTTAGAAGAATCAAGCATTCTTCTTTAATAATGTTTATTTTCAAAATACATTAAAGTTTTTGATGTACTCCAGCATTATTGACGGGTTATTTCTAATGTGTTATTAGAATGTGTAAACGCAAACCCACACTGTATTGATCTCACAGTGGTGTTCGCTGTTTATAGGAGTTTTGATTTCAGTCTGGCTTGGGCACGTTACCAAACACTTAACTCGGTTTTTGGTCTGCGACCAGTCGCTCAACTCTGCTATCGGTCCGCAACCACAAGCTTAACTAGGCTTTCGGGTCTCGCTTTCCTCGTTTTCGGGCCTCGACCACACACGTAACTCGTTTTCGGTCCGCGACAACACGCTTAACTCGTTTTCGGTCCGCGAAAACACGATTAATTCGTTTTCGGGCCTCGACCACACGCTTAACTCGTTTTCGGGCCTCGACCACACGCGTAACTCGTTTTCGGTCCTCGACAACACGCTTAACTTGTTTTCGGTCCGCGACAACACGCTTAACTCGTTTTCGGGCCTCGACCACACGCTTAACTCGTTTTCGGGCCTCGACCACACGCTTAACTCGTTTTCGGGCCTCGACAACACGCCTAACTCGTTTTCGCCCCACCACCACTAGCTTAATTAGGCTTTCGACCCTCGATCACACGTTTAACTTTACTTTCGACCAACGACCACAACCTTAATTAGATTTTCGACCCGCGACCACACGCTTGAACTTGGCTTTTCACCCAAAGACCAGAAGCTTAACTAGGCTTTGAACCCGCGACCACACGCATAATTCGGTTTTTACCCAACGTCTACAAGCTTAACTTGGCTTTCGACCCGGGACCACACTTAACTGCGTTTTCGTCCCTCAATAGCACGCTTAACTAGGATTTCGGTCCGCAATCACACGCTTAACTATGCTTTCGGTCCACAATCATACGCTTAACTAGGTTTTCGGTCCACTTAACTCGACTTTCGACCCGCGACTTAAGGTTTAAACTCGAGTTTCATCCCACAATCTCACGCTAAACTCAGATTCGGTCCAGGACCACACGCGTGACTCGTCTTTTGACCCGTGACCAACCGCTAAATCTTGCTTGGCACTTGAACCATATATTGTCTTATTTCATTATATATGGGAGTACATGTTTGTACACTACCATTTTTCAGGTACACACTCAAACTTGTGTGCATACCGGGACGCAACGTATACGCCCAGTACATCTTTTCAAATATGTTCTCAAAGACCGGTATAGTGGATTGTGCATAGAGGAGCAACACCTTCATGTAAATAATTTGCGACAGAAACTGCAAGGTCGTAAACAATACTTTAACGCAGACATCATAAAAAGTGTCGACTGCAATATTGGCTCTATGATTCCTATGGAGTTAATATTGGAACATGAATACTCAATGGGATGACAGTTAGTGAACAGTGGTTATGTTATAGAAGATGGCCAATAGTTAATTTTTGGGACAAGAATTCGAAAAGGATTACAGTTTGTAGACAGTTTTTCTGTTACAAAAGATGGCCAAGACTTACTTTTTGGGACAAGAATTCGAAAAGGATTACAGTTTGTAGACAGTTTTTCTGTTACAAAAGATGGCCATGAGTTAATTTTGGGATAAGAATACTGACAGATATAACAGTTAGTGAAAAGGGGTTCTGTTACAGAGGATGGCCAAGAGTTAATTCTGGAGTAAGAATACGAAAATGCCTAACTGTTTGAGGACAGTTCTTCTGGTACATAGTGTCGTGAATAGTTTTTTTTCGGTATGAATACTCAAAGGTATGACAGCTTTGAGCAGTTACAGATGGTGGCCAAGAGCTAATTGTGGAGCAAGAATACAAAAAAGGTCTAACAGTTTGAGGACAGCTGTTCTGGTACAGAAGGTGGTGAAGGGCTTTTTCCCGCTAGAATACTAAAATATATAACAGATTTAAGCAATTGTTCTGGTACAGAGGGTGGTGAAGAGACAATAATGGGGAAGTGAGTCACCATTATAATTGTTTTTTAGCATCGGGACGTTGTTGAGATCACCGGTCGTTTACACCAGTCGGCACATGATGATGATTAAAAGCAGGAAATGTATTGACCATCATTCCCATAAGGAAATAAGAATACAGACGAGATGGAGTATCTGTGGTGAGCGGTGTGTGTGTTTCTGTGGATGTGTCCGTGAGTGCATTGTATGTCTGAGCTGTCACTAAGTATTGCCATCATTAGTGAGAACCACACGCCAGTTATGTATTGAAGTCTTCAAGATCAGGGTGCTGATAACATGGGAATCGCTTTGACCAACTAAGCCTTTCTATTTTCAGATTATTCGCTTGTTTTCGACGAGTGCCCTTTTCTGTGCGATCAATTGTCTGTTGATGGTTCCTTTGTTTGGCATGAGTGTCCTAGTTTCAATTTGGGTGGAACGCATGTCTCTAGCACAAGCGGTGTGTAATCAACTTTCAGTCTTGACACGCTCTAGTCTACCCAGATAGTAGTAGTAGCAGAAGCAGCAGCAGCCGCAGCCCGTTTTCAGTAATGCCTGGCTACAGGTTGATGCGAACTTGGAAGTAACAACTCTTCACTGAGTGTTTGATTTCCATTTTCCTTTCGGCGTTGTCTCTTCACTTCCACGTGTTGCATGAGCTTATTTTCGCCCAGCCTGAGGTGGCTCTTCAGGTTGCATCTCCATTTAGATCGGTCTGCAGCTATGTTTTCCCAAGATGTCAGATTCATTTCCAGAGCCTTCATGTCCCGCTTACATACGTCTTTAAACCTCAGCTGTGGTCGGCCAGCTGTTCTTTTACCACACGCCAACTGCCCATAGATACATTTTTGGGGATGCAACCGTCTTCCATGCGACGAACATGACCAAGTCATCGAAGTCTGCGTTGCCAACCCCGTTATAAATGGATACAAATTTACTGATTGGGAAGGCAAGACGACTAGGTAGGACATTGGATACCCCCTGTTTTGTTTTCAAAGTACTGTTGGTACAGCTCTTAAAGTGCTTGTTTCGCCCAACAAAAGGACCAGCTCGTCATTAGGTGTAGTCACGTTAAAGCTTATTTAGCTGTAAAAATGACTGTTAGGGAAAGGAAAATAATAGCTGTCCATCGTTGTCGATGAGGAAAAGGAAAGGAAAATAACAGACGGAAATTGGCCATATAACAGGAGAAAACTGATGATGAAGATGAGGATGATACAATCCCTTTAACTGTTAGCTGGCAATTCCTGATAGCCCATTGCCCATTGGAGAGAAAATGTCGCACGTCTTTCTCAGTTGGAGTTCGTGTCACGTATTTCGTTCTGGAGACATCAGGATAGCAAAAGTGATGGTTGTTGTTGTTATATTGAATATCCACAATAATTGCTCGTTAAGTGGCGGGTTGCAGTAGCTTTTCTCACATCATGAGTGTGCTTATGAAGGTGCACCGTGGTTTCCAGGTTGATGTACTATTATTGTCTTCATCTGCGTGGCTCTCATTACTATGGGGATCACGTCGACCATCCACCTCGTTACCATGCCATCATTAAAACATAATTTTTCCATAGAGAATTACGTGAAACAGGTGGGGGTCTTGGTCAGTATATTTGACCTGACCCTAAATAAGATTGTCCGATCAGAATGTTTTGCCTCACCAGATTGATAGACACACTCTTCCAGTATCCTCGAAAGGAGGTTGTCCAATGTGTCGATATCCAAGTATCGCCACGTCCTGCCAGGGACGAACTAACCACATCTGAGTCAGTCATCTCATTACCAGTTCATCTGAAGTGGCGACACATTTGACATTCCCTGCCATCTTGGAGATCGTCACAAGGGTCAGAGATGCAATATCCGCCGGCCTACATCAGTCGTGGGGATAATTTGCCAGAAGGTAAACAGCAAGAAGGAAAAAAGAGACGCGAATAGGGTGGGGGTGGATTGTTTCAGCCAAGGGCATATGTCACTCGCCGGATGGTTATGCAGCTACACCTATAGGGTTACATCTGCTCCTCAGACCCATAGTCTGGTCAATCTCCTAGGACGGGTCCGGCTCGGATTACCCTGGCAGGAGAAAAACTATCACACTACTCCCCACCTAGTTTTCTGGATCAGGGGCGTGCAAGCTCTCCAACCTCAGCTTAAGTGTAGGCTTACATACGGAGAATGAGAAGACTCAGCATCATGAAGTAGCCGACACTGGATACCCTGGCTATATCATTGTTTGATGTGGGTCTAGTTGTGTCTGATGTGGGTCTAGTTGGGTCTGATGTGGGTCTAGTTGTGTCTGATGTGGGTCTAGTTGTGTCTGATGTGGGTCTAGTTGTGTCTGATGTGGGTCTAGTTGGGTCTGATGTGGGTCTTGTTATGCCTGATGTGGGTCTAGTTGGGTCTGATGTGGGTCTAGTTGTGTCTGATGTGGGTCTAGTTGTGTCTGATGTGGGTCTAGTTGTGTCTGATGTGGGTCTAGTTGTGCCTGATGTGGGTCTTGTTGTATTTGCTGTGGGTCTAGTTGTGTCTGATGTGGGTCTAGTTGTGCCTGATGTGGGTCTTGTTGTGTTTGCTGTGGGTCTAGTTGTGTCTGATGTGGATCTAGTTGTGCCTGATGTGGGTCTTGTTGGGTTTGCTGTGGGTCTAGTTGTGTTTGCTGTGGGTCTAGTTGTGTTTGCTGTGGGTCTTGTTGTATCTGATGTGGGTCTAGTTGTGTCTGATGTGGGTCTAGTTGTGTCTGATGTGGGTCTAGTTGTATCTGAAGTGGGTCTTGTTGTGTTTGCTGTGGGTCTAGTTGTGTCTGATGTGGGTCTAGTTGTGTCTGATGTGGGTCTAGTTGTGTCTGATGTGGGTCTAGTTGTGCCTGATGTGGGTCTAGTTGTGTTTCCTGTGGGTCTAGTTGTGGCTGATGTGGGTCTAGTTGTGTTTGCTGTGGGTCTAGTTGTATCTGATGTGGGTCTAGTTGTGTCTGATGTGGGTCTAGTTGTGGCTGATGTGGGTCTAGTTGTGGCTGATGTGGGTCTAGTTGTGTTTCCTGTGGGTCTAGTTGTGGCTGATGTGGGTCTAGTTGTGTTTGCTATGGGTCTAGTTGTATCTGATGTGGGTCTAGTTGTGTCTGATGTGGGTCTAGTTGTGGCTGATGTGGGTCTAGTTGTATCTGATGTGGGTCTAGTTGTGGCTGATGTGGGTCTAGTTGTGTCTGATGTGGGTCTAGTTGTGGCTGATGTAGGTCTAGTTGTGTTTGCTGTGGGTCTAGTTGTATCTGATGTGGGTCTAGTTGTGTTTGCTGTGGGCTTAGTTGTGTCTGATGTGGGTTTTGTTGTGCCTGATGTGGGTTTTGTTGTGTCTGATGTGGGTCTAGTTGTGCCTGATGTGGGTCTAGTTGTATCTGATGTGGGTTTTGTTGTGTTTGATGTGGGTCTAGTTGTGTCTGATGTGGGTCTTGTTGTGTCTGATGTGGGTCTTGTTGTGTTTGCTGTGGGTCTAGTTGTGTTTGCTGTGGGTCTAGTTGTGTTTGCTGTGGGTCTTGTTGTGTTTGCTGTGGGTCTAGTTGTGTTTGCTGTGGGTCTAGTTGTGTTCGCTGTGGGTCTAGTTGTGTTTGTGCCTAGGACTGTCTATATCCTGGGCAAGACCAAACTTCAGAAATTCATTTAAAAAAAACAACGACTCAGGGGATTGAAACTCAATGTCACGCCACGAAGAAAACTAGCGAATTTATCTATCTAGGCAGCATGATATCATCCGATGGGCGCAGCGTTCCTGATATGTCAAGACGGATCGGACTAGCTGCGACTGCTATGCACGACCTCCGTCGTGTGCGAAGTAACGGCATCTCCATTGAAACAAATGTCCGCATCTACCAGTCCAGCGTGGTTCTAGTCCTGCTGTACGGCTCCGAAACCCGGGCATTGCTGAAATATGACATGTTGAGACTGGATGCCTTCTAATGCTCAACCAGCGGCGTATCATGGGCATCCGATGGCATGACTACATCCGCAACTTGGACGTCTCTGCTAAAACAGCCTCCACCCAATCTCAGAAACACTTGATCAACGCCGGGTTTCGGTGTTTGATCATGCTATACGGCTGTGCCATGCCCACAAAATACAACACAAGTCGTTCCTCAGCATCAAAATTCTTCTTCCGACCGGCTGGAGGCGCGGAAGAACCGTCCCCGGACAGTATGTCTCCAGCCGATAGCAACCTCCACCTCCGGTCTGGACAAGGCCTGGAACCATGCCGCAGCTCTGGGTCATGGATGTGGTCGATCGACGCAACAGCCTCCTATGCATAAGCGAACAGCTTCGCTGGAATATACGCTAGCTAAAGGGTTCTGTGCTGTTCCTAAGAGTCGCTTCACTGCACTCAGCGCATACCCATAGGTGCTCAGTCTCACTCAGTAAATAGCTGTCACTCAGTAAATAGCTGAGATTGTAGATAGTGATAGTTTCTGCAGCTCGTTTGGTTGTACACGCCACTATCCCGTCCGCTCGAACTTTGTTCGATAGCAAAGATCTACAATCTATAAATTGCTATTTCATCTATTGCGGTGATGTCATCTAACACACGGTCATTGATCGACTTCGAAATGTCATTCCTTTCTAAATCTAGTATACTCGATCCTGTGAAGCCAGGATGTCAGCTCTTTTGTTGCCTTGAACCCCAGAATGACCAGGACAGACGATCCACACCAGCCCCTTATGGATTGATGCATCTACAGCTGTCATCCACTTTAACAAAAATCTTTTTTTTATATTACGTGTTTACCTCACTAGTTTCTACTGGTGGAGCGCGCTTATTCCACCCTAAACCGTAGTCAACGTGGGCGATATTAAGACGCATAAACCAGTGCTTGGATGTATGTGTGCGTCTGTATGCTAGGCTTGTGCGCTCTCAGAAGCCAGCCCAACCAAAGTGCAATAGAAGGGTCTCACCCTGAGGGCGCGTATGAAAGTTGTGCAAGAGTATGACTGTAGGACAGAATCAAATGAAACAGAGTGAGGTAAGAAGAGAGAAGAACGGAAGAGCCTGGACTCATGCCGTAGCTAACCATTTTGTACTTTCCGAGCTAAAGAAGGACAGCCTGACACGCTTCTAGCTGGTTGGTAATGTTGTTGAAACATAAACTTTACAGGAATATTACTTGTTTCCCCCTGATGTTATGATTCGTTAGTTATTCTCACTCGTGGTCTCATTTTGCTATGACAAGGACCATTTGGTCGTAACGTATTTATACAATTATTTTGTTTATTGTGTCTTCACTTTGAACTGACCCGTACCTATGTATGTGTTTACCAATAAGATATTTGATTCTATGCACAACCATTGACCACAGCATATTGACCACGAGAAATCCTTTGATCGAGCCTCATGAAGAAAACGTTTTAAGATTCTGCAGCAAATAGGTAAAGCAAGACTACTCATTAATTTAATCCAGAACCTGTATGAAAATAAATAGGCGATTCTTTCAATTACAGAAAGTCTAAAACGCATATTCTGAGATGGTGATGGTGATGTGGAGAATAGGGGTGTCAACGTTAATTGGTGTCAAAGTTAATGTAATCACCATTGGAAATGCTGCTTTAAAAAATGGAACGGCTTGACCACTTTGCCACGGAGACTCCCAAAGTTGATATATTTGGAGGAAAACCATAACAGAAGATGACCGCAATGATACGTCAATTAAGACAGATTGCAATGATAAGAAAAGGCTTCGGTGAAAAACAGAAACTCAAAGAATATCAGGATAGAACTGAGGAAAAGAATAACCGCAAATATGGCCAATTGCACTGTATGGGGCTGAAACATGGTCTCTGGAAAAGAAAGATTAAAAAAGGTTGGAAGTGTTTGAAATGTGTTGCTATCGTAGAATAGAAAAAGTGAGATCGACAAAAAGAAGATCCAATGACGATGTACACACTGAAGTGGGCACACAAAGACAAATATTGCATATGTTACAAAAACTTCAGTTGAGTTTTCTAAGTCACAATATGAGACATAAAAGTCTTCTACAAAAGATACTAGAGGGCAGGATTCAAGGGAAGAGATGACCGGGGCGACCAAGACTCACCTTCACATCTCAGCCAGACATCGATATTTAAGAACTGACTTATGCTGCAATGATGAGAACTGTCGAAGATAGGGTCAAATGAAGATACATACCCAGACAACGTTACAACCAATCTCATGACTGATCAACCAGATGATCATGATGTTTTTCTACATTTCCGCTGATGCAGTTACCTCAAAATTATTTTCGACTAATGTTCCCTAAATGATGTCTCTGGTTACTTGTTCAACTGGTGGGGTGACCGGTGCATGCACACCGCAGACACGCTACTATCATAACTCACGTTGATCAGTACATATGTGCATGTCGTGTCATGTCCTGTCGTATTATGCAATATACATTTGATACCTAACGAGATAATTTACCCTTCTCTCGCTGAATCGCGAAATTAATGCAATCAGCGGAAATAGCCCATGCGTTCTGACTTGGTCCCAGCGTTCTGAAGCTGTGGATTTTTTGATCGCGTTATATCTCTGCACGTTTTAATTTTAATTTTAATTTCGTACCATATTGCACAGCCTATGAATACGTTCTAATTCTCATTTCACTGAATTAATTCCCACATTATGTCTTTTAGAAAGTTCCCGTTCATGTGCCCGTGTGGGATATTGGGAAGATGGTATTAGGTCCATATTTTTCTTGACCAACGGCACACTATGGGTGATGTGTGTGGTCAACATCATGCCGGCCGCCTTTGCTTTCCTAGATTATCCTGGCACCCATTTATTTTAGGTTTGGTAGACCACAGAAGCCGTTTAGCGATCGGAAAAATTCAGCAGCAACTGGGGACCTAAACCCAATCTTTCGGCCGGGAATTCAGTGCACTAACCAGAACGCTGCCTTGACTCCCGAATCTTTTGTAAGGAATCGCTACAGCTGAGAGGTAAGGCGCTCTCAAGAAGCAAAAGAGTGAAACGGTGGATGTTCAGATCCCACACGTTTAAAGCGTCCCTTTGTCTCAAGGGAGTTGAGATCGGGCCCTAGTCCTTTTGAAGATGAACGCTAAACACGTAGGTCCTGTGTAAAGGATACAGGCATAAAAGAACGCATGGCAGTTGAAAATGAAATGCAGCAGACTGTTAGCCGCTGTCCGGGAACAAATTCTAAAGGTAAAGACATTTCTACCCAAAAGTAGCCTGCACGAAGAACAGAGTCGGCGCTTCCACCATGCAAAGACACAACACGTTAATCGCTTGTTTATCTGTACACCCGATTGCAAGTATATTCCGAAGGACCTCTACATCCCCTAATTAGTTCTTAGTTCGACACGTTCATCGTCAAGGAGTGGTCACTCTTGAGCGGGTCCCAGCTCAGGTTCGAGTCGTTTCTGTCGCGGGCGCGTGTCGTCCAGTGTGAAAGTAGTCTGTTTGTTGTGGGGTCATGTATGTTGTGCTTGTCTTGAGAATCTCGCCAGCGAGTTGGGGGCCGTCCCCGAGGTCTCTACTTGTCGCGCGGGTGCCACATGGTGGTTATGTTATCCCATCTTTCGTTTTGTCGTCTAGCTATATGACCAGTCCAGCGGGATTCTGAATGATTGACGTGCTGTAGGACATCCTTGATTTGTGACATTCTCCTGATGTCGTTATTATGTAGTTTGTTTTGTAGCTGTTGTCTGAGATTTATGCCCACCAGACGTCTTTCAAGAATTGCGTGTGCTATTCTCATTTGGTTCTCTGCTGCTTTTGTTATAGACCAGGTTTCGCTACCATAGCAGAGCGCTGGTAGGACTACCGAGTCATCATAAGTAGAAGATACAATATATATCTCTATATGTGTGATCTTTTGTTCATTTCACTTATTTAAAAGGAGCACAACATCTTTGCACATTCGCATGTTTATTTCACTTAATATCGCATTACATTGCTAACATATCTATACGCGTTCTTCTTCTTCTACTACTTCTTCTTCTTCTTCTTCTTCTACTACTTCTTCTACTACTTCTTCTTCTACTACTTCTTCTTCTACTTCTTCTTCTTCTTCTTCTTGTTCTTCTTCTTCTTGTTCTCCTTCTTCTTCTTCGTAGTCGTCGTCGTCTTCTTCCTTCTTTTTCTTCTTCTTCTTCTTCTTCTTCTTCTTCTTCTTCTTCTTCTTCTTCTTCTTCTTGTTCTCCTTCTTCTTCTTCTTCTTCTTCTTCTTGTTCTCCTTCTTCTTCTTCTTCGTAGTCGTCGTCGTCTTCTTCCTTCTTTTCCTTCATCTTCTTCTTTTCGCTTATCCTGTTTTGCTATTTAGTATCAGGTTATGAAGAGATCTCATGTGTTCCTCATACGCAGTGGCATTCACCGCCTGAGATATTGCCGAAAGCCACCTCTTTCGTGGTCGGTCTTCGGACTTGAATCCGTTGTAAATAAATATCATTGCTTGTTGTAGGGTGCTGTGTAGTGGTAGACTTGTTACATGGCCAAATCATTTTAGTTGCTGTCTTTTGATGTAGTCTAATACAAATGTTGTTCCCACCAGTCTCCTGATGTCATCGTTTCTGATCATGCGTTTCCTTGCTACACTCAATGTTTGTTGCAGCATTTCATTTCTGTTGTTACTATTTGTTGTCCAATTGATGTTAGTGTCCAGTTTTGACATTGGTAGCATAGTGTCAGGACTAAAATCGTGTTGAATAAAGCTTTTTTGGTAGTTATTTTCACGCGCTTTAATGTGCATATATCTCATTCGTTTGTGTTCCCTAGAAAGGTTAAAGGCGATGTCTCGACTTAATCGCCGCGGTTCTCCCCATATGACGCGGTCTCTCTGCGTAGAACGGAATCCCGCCTGCCGAGAGCAACGCACAAAGCACGAACCCTGTAGTTCTAGCGATGAACCATGCCCATGGATGAACCCAGGGATCTCCGGAAAAATTGCTATCGTAAACCGACCGTTGCAGTTCGAAATACAAGCCCGACCGTCTGAAACGAGGCAAACTGCTTGACCACTTTGTCACAGAGTTTCCTACAAAGTTTGTAGCCACTTGCTTAAAAATATTCCAAGCTAACTTTTCATCATCTATACTTGTCTACGCTATATCACCCAAAAAGCCAATAAGATTACTTTGGCATTTGGAAGTAATGATGTAGAATCCTTAGTCTGACGTGACATCCCCTGTGCACCAATCCAATCCAATTAATTCTCATCAATATCTCATTACTTCAAAATCCGGATCCAAATCTAGATGCAGTGTTCATAAATATTAAATTTCATGAACACATTTATACTTGTCCGAAGAAGCATTTTGGATGAAGAAGTTTATTGTATAAATAAATATATACATTTTACACTGGACAACAGTGAGAGGAGACTAACGTCTGGTCAAGCACAAAATGCTAATAGGACAATGTTAGGGCTAGGCTAAATATACTGACCAAGATCTCCACTTCAGTTCCACACGGTTCTTCATGGAAACAAGCTGTTTCATAGAAGTCTGGCTCTTTTTCATGACAGTCTGGCAAGCGAGATGTAGGATCGATGTGATCCTCGTAGTAGTGAGCGACACGCAGATGAAGCCAACCGACAGACGGATCCCGGTCCACCTTTATCAGAACGCACATGATGTAAGAAAAGCTACTGCAACCCGCTACCTAATACTTTAATCAAGGCGCAGAAAAAAGTCAACATATTCATTGTGGACATTCAACAAGAAGAACACCGGATAACATATGTTGCGTATCTGAGATTAAACCATTTATATGTACGTTGTTTTGGTTGCTGAATAGGACCGTTACAACACAAGATAAGCTCTAGTTTATTTTAACATTATCACATACATACTCTATGATAATCCGCAGAGATAAATTATTCAGAGCGACACATTTCCTGTCGCTTGTAACAAGTTTCTGGTGAAATTTACACAAAGGTCCAGCAATGCTCAGCTAGCGTTGTTTCCTTGTTTCCCTTAGTACATTTTTTTAACAGTAGAAATGTCCCGATCAAAGCCTTTCCAGTGCTTGTCACTGACACTACTTCAGTTGACTGGGAGAAATCCACATGCGAATGCGGAAAATGCCATTTAAAAGACAAATTGCGCGCTAGTCTCAGCACAGCCTACTGTAGATACAGGCCTTCTGACTCGGAGAAATCTCTTTGAAACGTCAAATTCCATGGTTGCCTAAATGATGCAACTTACATGTACTTACTTACTTACTTAGTCGCTCCTCTTCTACCGTGAGGTGTAGAGGTTTACCGTCTTTTTTCTGGCCTCTTTCCAATCCAGCCCTCTATTACTTAGGGACTGTCGAATGTTGTCTTCCCAACGTACTTTGGGACGTCCTGGGGGTCTGCGTCCTTGACTTTTTATCTCACATGACCGCTTTGGTATCCGATCTTCTTCCATTCTACAGACATGGCCAAACCACTGTAGTTGGGACTGCTCCACTCGTGTCTGCAGGGGTTGAACTTCAAGATTGCTACGTATTGTCTGGTTACGGATCTTGTCCCTTTTCGTCACCAACTTGCATGTGTCAACTATAATAGCGGATTCCTGGAAACAAAGATGGACATGCAGTTGTTATAAGGGCACGATTCTGTGAAAAGGATTACTCTTAACAAGTGATTTTTTGTGTTTTTTTACCGTGAATTTGTTTTATTTCTCTGTGTGGAGCATGGATTGATTATAAACCTTGGCACAACATGAGTTTAGATATTTAGTCGGCGGTGGAATGTGACGTTTCAATGGGTTTTCCCGGTGAGCTAGACGGCCTATCTAAAATAGGCCATGAGTCTCACTTATCGCTGCTAGAGGTTATTATTTAAACTGCTGATAATTTTTAGGCCAGTGTTTCCTAGATAACTTTTTATCACCCATCTCTTTTCTGGAAATGGAAAATTCTGGCAGGGTATCCCAGTGTCCGAATAAACAATAACATTGTATGTAGGTTTGCTGTGGTCCCGTCAACATGCAATGCCATTCAAGTCATCACAGATCTACCACTTTGCACTTGTAATAGTTGATGGCGTATAACAGTTGTTTCATGTTGTTGTAGGTTTCTTTTATGTGGATCGCATTCCCGAGTGGTGCAAATGCTAAAACGTCAGCATTACGTAAGAAATGAATTTGGAAGCTCAATCTGAAATAATCAATGAAGTCTCCAGTCGTCGTCTGTGTAATCGATGTGTAGTGCTGCCATCACTATATCAATGCAAGTAATGAGGTTATCTGTCATTTAGAAAAATTGAAAATTGTGGTTTTTTTCCACCACGAAATAGACACTTATACATTCTCTTGTAGAAGATTCTATTGCTTCAGTCTTGACCCCCAACTGCTCTACATTACGTTTTGACAATTCCAGATCTCTCACTTGATCATTCAATTCACGCTCGGTATTTATATGTGGCTGTGCATACTCTTCAATAGGCGCAAAATCATGATCTCTATATGTAGATGCTTTCACATGTGACGGACGTTCGCCGGCCTTCCTTTTATCATCATCGTACAGCGGATAAGCATCTTGTAGGACCGGAACAGGAACGACTTCCCCGTAAGGTCTTTCTTCTTCTGTTGGCGCATCCTTTTGGGCCTTTCAGCGTCAGAAATCTCTAGAACATGCTTTATTCTGTGTCTCATGTACAATGGCATTCACCGCCTCAGATATTTCCGTAATCCCCTTTCTGTGTGGTCGGCTTTTGGCCTTGGATCCTTTGTATCTAAAAAGCATTGCTTGTTTGGGGGTGTTGTGTAGTGGTAGGATTGTTATGTGGCTAAACAATTTTAGTTGCTGTCTTTTGATGTAGTTCAATACTGGTATTGTTCCCACCAGTCTCATGATGTCATCGTTTCTGATACTATCTCTCCTAATTACACCCAATATTTTTCGCAGCATTTCATTTCCGTTGTAACAATCTGTCGTTTTCCAATTGATGTTAGTGTCTAGATTTGACATTGATAGCATAGTGTTTGGACGAAAACCGTGTTGTGTAAATCTCTTTCGGTAGTTATTGTTACGTGCTTGTAAGTAAGTATTGGTGTTAATTACCCAGTGATCTGATTTGCCTTATTGCATCTTTGTTGGATTTCTGCTGTGATTCTTTCGTCTGCTGGTAACGTACTCATTATGTATGTGGAATCTTTCACCCGTTCAAAGTATTGAACGCAAAGCAGAAGAAATATTCGGATAGTCCGAAAGCTGCTAATTTTTTTTATCAATATCTAGTCACCCAAAATTAGCATATATTAAGATGGTTTATCGTTACCCTCTGCAAAATTAAAACTGCTAAACGCATCGATCAACCCTATCAGTTTTCGGATCAAGCAACATGACAGATTAGTTGCTGAGGATTGATACCATATATGGAGGAGCCAATACTGGTCCTAGCCACCGATCTTACAACTACAGTAAAGGATGTCATCACCATCATTGGCCGTCCCGGTCTCTGTAGGCCATGAGCGTGGCGCCCTGCAAGTTTTGTCCAGCTCTGTCTCCTCAATTGTTATACAATCTGATATGGCAGTAAAGGATGATCCGCAAATGACAGTTCCTGCCGCAGATTGTACAACCATGTTGAGGAGGCTGGCTTGCCGGGGTGTTGTCCGATCTCTTCAGCCTTTGTCATTTTTTCGGCAGCTACTATGTCCCTTCCAACTAAATGTCTCCAAACGGTTCTATCATGTGCAATCGTTTCCAAGCCATCGGATGAGATGTCGTATGACTTTTTGTCCATCTTGCATATTTACTTGAATCACAGTGTTGGACGACCGATTCTTCTAGCTCCAGTGGCCAGTTGTCCATAGAGGCTATCATTTAGTAGCCTCTCATATTTGATACGGTAAATATGCCCTAACTATTGAATACGTCGTTGACTCAACAGCGAGTACATGCTGGGAGTGTTTGCCTGCGGTAAAATCGCACCATGCAGTACTCTCTTGCCACCAAACTCCTCAAAATGTTATGTAGGCAACTCATATGAAAGGTGTTGAGCCACTGCTCCTGCTTAGCGTAAGTGCTGCAAGTCTCCAAGTAAAGGCTGTTATCTTTGTTTATCAACAATGCAATTGGTCGCCTGATGATAGTAAAATATTATGTCCAGAAAAATAAGAAAATCTATTGGCACTGTTGACAATTTCATGAAGCACTCACATAACCAATGATGACAATAAAGAAACGTTCTGGCAACGACTGCTACAGATCGTCCCCCAGTTGACGCTCAAGGTTATAATCCGTCTCATGGGAAATCATGCCCTCGCGACATATTGGATTTCAGGTGCGGACTATCGATCCCGACAGAGAAGGTCGCCTGCGCCACCACCCTGCCACAATTAAGAAAACAACAGCAAATTTTCGGCTTTTAAGTTCATGTTTGGGATTAGAATGTCCAAATTAGTTTTAACTAAGCTGCCTTTGTCTCAATTACGTTTTGGCTGTGCTCAGTGTCATTCATTGAACACTTTTGTTTAAAGATATTTTCTTCATCTTGGAATCAGTAATGGTTGATACTTATCAACCAATGTGTTATCATGTTTATTCTGTTGTAATGCGCCTGTCATAGACAGGCTCCTAATCGAACTAACAATAATGAGTGCAGTTTTAAGTCACATGCATTGTTTGAGATTTTCAGGTACAACAACAAATACAAATGACGATTCAGAAGACAAAGTTATTTGATAGGTACACACTTGAGAAAGTACTTAACATCATCATTAGACATGTTCATCTGGGGTAGTTGTCTCGCCGCAGCGACTCAATTTCAACCAGTGTTCGTAAAGCGATCTCAGTCCCGCCAGGCGGAGCGATAGCGCGGGCTTGCGGAAAACGCTCGCCTGCCTTTCCCCGTAGTGCGAATTGGGTGCGGTTTGTGGTAGTGGCTCCTCCACCGAGGTGCGCTAGTCTGGTCCGTATCAGGAAACGTGGTCCGTCCCTGGTGATTTATCTAAGGCTTATAGCAGAGCTCGACAGTACGTCTCGCTGGTGGTCCGACTCTCGCAAAGAGCTTGTGACCGGCAAATGGACAGCAGGAATCGTTGCCTCGAGGCCCTGCGTTCTCCCTACGGAGAAGGGCAGGCCGGCAGGCCAAATTGTCTCTAGTCCCAGTGAAATTCATCGCCGAGGTCGTTGGGATCCGTTCTGCACAGAGCGCTGCCAACCCTCCTCGAGCGAGCCCGGTCGGTCGGTCGTCTGGTGCGTGTGGGAGGCCCCTGTCAGGCGGTCCTAGGTCGACGGAGTGAGGGACGGGTGGAACAACCCTCCGTCCGTCCCGTCAGTCGGTCCCTGCGGCCGTCGTCCCAGCGAGGCTTTTTACACACCCTTCCTCCGCCGACCGGTGTGTGCTGTACACAGTACGTCTCCGACAGATATCTGGTTGATCCTGCCAGTAGTCATATGCTTGTCTCAAAGATTAAGCCATGCATGTCTAAGTTCACACTGTCTCACGGTGAAACCGCGAATGGCTCATTAAATCAGTCGAGGTTCCTTAGATGACACGATCCTACTTGGATAACTGTGGCAATTCTAGAGCTAATACATGCTTACCAAGCTCCGACCCTCGCGGAAAGAGCGCTTTTATTAGTTCAAAACCAATCGTCGTTTCCCCTCGCGGGGTTGCGGCGTCCCCACAGGTGACTCTGGATAACTTTGTGCTGATCGCATGGCCTCATGTGCCGGCGACGCATCTTTCAAATGTCTGCCCTATCCAATGTCGATGGTACGTGACATGCCTACCATGTTTGTAACGGGTAACGGGGAATCAGGGTTCGATTCCGGAGAGGGAGCATGAGAAACGGCTACCACATCCAAGGAAGGCAGCAGGCGCGCAACTTACCCACTCCCGGCACGGGGAGGTAGTGACGAAAAATAACAATACGGGACTCTTTCGAGGCCCCGTAATTGGAATGAGTACACTTTAAACCCTTTAACGAGGATCTATTGGAGGGCAAGTCTGGTGCCAGCAGCCGCGGTAATTCCAGCTCCAATAGCGTATATTAAAGTTGTTGCAGTTAAAAAGCTCGTAGTTGGATCTCAGGCGCAGGCGGGCGGTCCGGCTCGCGCCGGTTCACTGCCCGTTGTCTCCTGCCCTACCGTCTGCCGGCTCTCTCCCACGGGTGCTCTTCGCTGAGCGTCCTGGGTGGCCGGCGCGTTTACTTTGAAAAAATTAGAGTGTTCAAAGCAGGCCTCGGCTGCCTGAATAATGGTGCATGGAATAATGGAATAGGACCTCGGTTCTATTTTGTTGGTTTTCGGAACTGGAGGTAATGATTAACAGGGACAAACGGGGGCATTCGTATTGCGGCGTTAGAGGTGAAATTCTTGGATCGCCGCAAGACGAGCTACTGCGAAAGCATTTGTCAAGAATGTTTTCATTAATCAAGAACGAAAGTCAGAGGCGCGAAGACGATCAGATACCGTCGTAGTTCTGACCATAAACGATGCCGACTAGCGATCCGCAGGAGTTGCTTCGATGACTCTGCGGGCAGCTTCCGGGAAACCAAAGTGTTTGGGTTCCGGGGGAAGTATGGTTGCAAAGCTGAAACTTAAAGGAATTGACGGAAGGGCACCACCAGGAGTGAAGCCTGCGGCTTAATTTGACTCAACACGGCCAACACTGAAATGATTGACATGCCGAGACCACTCTTCTGGGGTCTAATATGGAACTGGTGCTGGACTTAGACCCCCAGAAATCTGGGGTTATGCCCCCTGTGGCTCGGTTTTGTCTGCATCCAGTGTTTGATAAAGGAATTGACGGAAGAGCACTATCAGGAGTGGAGCCTGAGACCTAAGTAACTTACCACGCCAATACTGCAGAATGACTATCAAAAAGTACACCTTCGTGGGGTCTAATAGAGAACATGTGCTGGAATTAGACCCTCGAAAATTTTGGGGCTACCCTCTAAGAAACTTGATTGTCTCGCTAAGGGAATTGACGGAAGGGCACCACCAGGTGTGAAACCTGCGGCTGAATTTGACTGAACACGCCAATACTGTAGAACAACTGACAAATCGAGAGCACTGCCGTTTGGGTCTAATAATGAACGTACGCTGGTATTAGACTCACGGACGACAAGTCAGCTCTCAAACACTCAAATGAAAGAACGCTACGGAAATCGTGTTTAACTCCGCAGAAACCGCAGATTTCAAATACCTGGTCATTGACAAACAAAAGCCCTCAATAAATTCGTCTGACCAAATAGTGAACGGGTGCTGGAAATAGATCATCTGAAGACAGGTCAGTTTTACCCTACAAATGACAGGGCGTTGCTACGGAAAACCAGCTCAAATCGAGAGGAGCCGCAGACACTTTGGTTCACGTACCAGGCTGATAAGCCAAGGGCGCGAGGCTACCATGTGGGGGATTACGGCCGAACCCTTGTAAGCCGCAATCCCGCCCAAAATCTCAGGATCACTGCAATGGGAGGCTCCTACATGCTCGGGACCTGGGGCTTGCGCCCCAGCCCTATCAGGTAGAGCCACAGTAAGAGTTCCTTGCCGCCCGCAAATCAAAGCGGGCGGACAACTGCTTGATACTCACCCTATACGGCGATGGGGTGCGAAAAACACCAACCAAAGACTTAGAACCTGGTCGGGGTGTCGAAAACAGTAGAGCAGCCACCTCACTGTGAACTGTCAAGACTCAACCACTGACCATGAGAGTTGTCCGCACACCAGGCGATCAACATCTCTGTGACATTACCAGGCTTGTCCTCTGGCTGAATGCACTCCGGCTACGATATCTACCTCTGTACGTTATCAGCCATAACTATCATGCTGGACGCAGAAGAGATGCAGACCAGCGGACATTGCACACCTGCCCCACTGTGTCAACACCCCAGGTGGCGGGGAATGCTAGGCGTACCATCCCTGCATAGAAGCCAAGAAAATAAAGGGAAAAAGAGATACCCCACTCACATGCAAATGCTACGTTTCTGGCAGGACGTGACGATCCTGGGATACAGACACACTGGACTGCCTCTCTTCCGGGTAAACCAGTCCATCTCATATATCATCACATATCATCATTGCACCCTATAGACACGAGTAGTGAAGACTCGATAGTCTGGTAAGACAACTTCCATAAGAGAGAAAACTCTGATCGTAAACAACTGCTGCCTTGCAGATAGGCTGGGGACAGCCAAAGGCTAAGGAGGGCATCCCTACAGAAACGCCTGTTGAAATCGGATGCACTGGGCCGCAAGCCTAACAAAACAGTGCAACGTAAATCACAGTATGATGGCAGTACAACCTATTAGAAAAACGTATGGCGCTCATCCTGAGGAGTCCCGCCAGGCAGCGATAGCGCCGGGCCCCACGCCTCGAAGGGGCCCACCCTTGACTACTGGTGGTCACCCACCCATGTGTCGTGGAGTCAAGGCACATGGCTATGGGGCAACGTCTATTGGCCAAAACCTCAAGACCCTCAAAATACTACAGTGGAATGCGGAGGGAGTCATTAACAAAAAACTTTCCCTAACACACCACCTGCATGAAGGTAAGATTGACGTGGCATGTATCCAGGAAACGCACCTCAACAATAACCATAAATTCTCAATCAGAGGATACCAGACCTTCCGTCTAGATAGAGAAGGCCACAAAGGAGGGGTCCTGATACTGACCAGAAACAGCATACCGAGTAGCGCGGTACCTGTCAATCCCACCGGACAAGCAGAAATTGTAGGAGTTGACATAATGGCTCAAGAGACGAAGCTCCGCATTTTCAATCTGTACGGACCACCAAACAGAGACCTATCGCTCTCGAGTATGGAGGTCAGAGACTCCAACTGCATAGTAGTTGGAGATTTCAACAGCCACTCGGAGAGATGGGGATACTCTGACACAGACAGCAGAGGTGACGAAGTGGAAGATTGGGAGATAGATGCAAATCTCTCCCTAATCAATAGGCCGGAGGATAGCCCTAGCTTCTATTCAAGAACATGGCATACCACCTCGACTCCAGATTTGGCCTTCTCCACACAGGACATACACTATAAAATAGACCGCCAGGTGCTAAACCAACTGGCAGGTAGCAACCACAGGCCGATCAGGCTAACCATTGACATGGAAGTAGGCCCACAGGAAACAAAACCGCTCCCACGTTGGAATTACAAACGAGCCGACTGGGACAGATTTGCAATCCTGACAGATGGGCTGTGTGAAACCATCAACACACGAAACACCAAAATGAAGCCCATGGTAGAGAGCCTAAGCAAGGCAATAATGCAAGCCGCCACTGCAACCATCCCAAGAGGAGCTAGGAAAAACTATAAGCCCTACTGGAATGATGAGTTACAGAAAGTGGAAGATGCAGTAACAAATGCTAGGAACATGGCAGAACGAGAAAAATCCATGGAGGCAAACATCGCCCTCAAAGCCGCCGCGGCGAAGTACAAACACACTCTCAAGCAAACAGCAAGAGAAAGTTGGAAAAATAAAACGGAAAGTTTAAACCTGGACAAAGAAGGGAACAAGCTATGGAAGCTAGTCAGAGCCATGAATGACGAAACCCCGTCAAATAAACAAATTACTATCAAGCAGGGCGAGAACTTGATCACAGGTAAGAAAGCCGCAAACGCCTTTGTCGATCACTATGCCAAAGCAAACCACATCGAGGTCCCTGCAGATAAGCATACAGACATTAGCGAAGAGCTAAAGGGACACGAAAACATAAATACGGCTCCTGAAGAGCACATGATGGCCAAACTAACAATGCGCGAAATGGAAGAGGCAATGAGAACACTAAAGAAAAGGTAATCTCCCGGAAAAGACGGGATAACAAACGAAATGCTGATGGGGCTGGGCCAAACAGCGAAGAAGAAACTGCTATCGGTCCTAAACCAAAGCTGGAAAAGGGGAATTGTACCACAGGCATGGAAAGATGCAATACTGGTACCAGTACCAAAAACAGGAAAGGACAAAACAGATCCAAATGGATACAGGCCCAAAAGCCTACTGAGCTGTGTCGGCAAGCTGATGGAACGGATGATAAACACCAGACTGATGTGGCATCTGGAAGAAAAACGAATACTAATTCCACAGCAAGCCGGCTTTAGACAGCACAGATCCACTGAGGACCAGGTCATCCTCATAGCTCAGGAGATAGAAGATGCCTACCAGGCACAGAAACACACAGTAGCTGTTTGGGTGGATCTGGAAAAGGCATTTGACAAAGTCTGGAAGGATGGACTTAGAGTCAAGCTAAGAAGAAGTGATGTCTGTGGGAAGATGTACAAGTGGATCAACCACTACCTCAAACAAAGAACGGCCAGAGTCCACGTACAAGGGCAGATGAGCAAAAAGGTGACACTCGAGCAGGGAGTACCCCAAGGGGGAGTATTGTCACCCACACTCTTCCTGGTATATATAAACGATATTACAGAGAATATACCAAGAAGAGTCCATAGCTCAATGTTTGCAGACGATCTGGCTATGTGGACCTCTGAAAAGAATCTCACCATAGCAAGAAATCGGATGCAGACGGCCCTAACATCGCTGGAAGAGTGGGCGAACTCATGGCTGGTCAAAATAAACGAGGAGAAAACCACGTGCACAATATTCTCGCTCTCATTAAAACCCCAAAGTACCAAATTAAGCCTAAATGGCAAAATCCTGCAGCCAAACGACAACCCAACCTATCTGGGAGTCACATTTGATCGGCGCATGACATGGAAAAGTCAGATTGAGAGAAACCGAATGAAAGCCAGAGAAAGAATGGCGATCATGAGGAAACTTGCTGGCACAAGCTGGGGAGCAGACGAAGGCATACTAAAGAAACTGTACACTGGAAGAGTGAGACCAGTTCTCGAGTATGGCATTGCGGCATGGACAACAGCAGCGAAGGCGAACTTCGATAAAGTTAACAAACTTCAAAACCAAGCCATGAGGATTATAACAGGTGGCATGAAGTCAACGCCAATTGTAGAACTTGAAAAGATTACAAAACTGCAATCCATGACCGACAGAAGAGACTGCAGAGCCCAGCTGCAGTCAGAGAAACTCCGAAGACTGACGGACCACCCAATGTACCAGAGACTAAACAATTTGGGAACTGGGAAACTTAAGCGGAGAAACTTTGCAGAAATAGCCAAAGCAAAGATGCACGAAGATCCCATAAACGCACTAACAACACCAAAACCCATCACTACTGTACGAAAACCTACTTGGAGGCAGGATATATTTCCAGAGGTGGTAGAAAATATACCAGGTATTGCAAAAAAAAACTGCCAGACTGAAAAAGAAAGGAGAGACACTACCCTAAGCTTCATAACGAAAAGCTACCCAAGCATGGAATGGACCCATGCATACACCGACGGTTCTGTAACAAACACTACACAGAACGGAGGGGCAGGAGCATTCCTGAACCTACCAAATGGCAGAAAAATAACACTGTCATTCGCTACTGGTAAGTACACAAGCAATTTCAAAGCGGAGGCAGAGGCACTGAGGGCGGCAGTGGAAGAAATGGTAACACACAGTGAAAATGAGAGCCATATAGTCCTGCTGACAGATGCTCTCGCCGTAGTCACAGCGCTAAAAAGCCAGAAAAACACTGAGCTTAATGACTTAAGAGCAGCACTCTGCAAACTGTGCCAGCAGTCCGCACCAAAAAGGGTAGTGGTACAGTGGGTTCCGTCACACTGCAACATCCAAGGCAACGAGGAGGCAGACAGACTGGCAAAAGAAGGTGTAAGGCTACCACAAACAGATACCAGTATGGCGTACGAAGAGACAAAACGGCTTATCAAAGCCAGGTACATGACCAAATGGGAAACCGAACATACTGGTTACACCAAAAACGATGCCTATTACCAGTTGAACCGAAGAGAGCAGGTCGTTGTCTTCAGACTTCGCACTGGCCACAACAGACTGAGGTACCACCTTTTCAACAAATTGAAGATAGGGTGTACCGACGAATGCCCGTGCGGTACTGGTAAAATGACCACTGAACATCTGCTGCAGAACTGCCCGACATACGAGGATCAGAGAGAGCAGATGTGGCCATTGCCAGTGGAACTGCAAGACAAGCTCTATGGTAGTGGCGAGAGTCTCAGGATGACCGCCGCTTTTTTCGAGAAAATAATGGTTACTGTCTGACTGTGTACGCAGAAGAAGAAGAAGATTAGACATGTTCAGGATCTGAACTCACACAAGAAACGAGTGAGAAGCACGTACAATAGCAAAGATCGATGAAAGATAAAGCCAAGGCAACTGATGTCACATCAGCAAAAGGTGGTCAACAGAAAGAGACGATGAATGACCCTTACACCATGTGCACTTTATGTAATCAAACGGGAGGTTAGGTGAGCCGCAGTTTTATCTGGATGAAACAACAGTCCTGTCTGCGGATGTCGGTCATGCACTGTACCAGATCAGAAGTGACTATGGCAGTTTACTTTGAAAACAAAAGGCACACGCCAATTTTACTAAAAACAGAAAAACCTTAACATTGTTAAATTCATAGCTACATCAACTTAAAAAACCCAACAGATTGAGCCTGGCCTTCCGTTGTAGAACAGTCAAAGCAAAGGTAAAGGCCGCCGTCCATCGTAGACGATGATGGCATAATTAATTTTGCTATTTTTATTAAGGATAAACTGCGCTACTTTTTATCCTCACTCTCTCGTCTCGAGTCGCCAGACCCCAGTGGTACGTCACGGACAAGTCGACTAGGGGGCGACTGCGAGATGCAGGGGACTCCGCATCAAGCACCCGTGAAAAAGACTGCGGAGTCCGGAGTCGAACCCACACCATCTGATCACGAGGCCGACGGCTTAACCACTTCGTCACGGAACAATAAGAGGGGACTTATACATACAAGATAAAGTTTTACTTGGGGTCAATCTGGTTGAAAATACGTACATTTCTAAATATGTTGACATGTTTGTCGATTAGATTAGTTACATTGTTTTTAAAATGTGTGATGTCTTTGTTTTTAAAGAAGTTCTTTTTGGTTGCTAGAAGGTCTTTAAAAAATTGCTATGTTTTGATTCATACTTCTTTTCTAGCATTATTCACAAATGTTGATACCAAACTGTAACGATTATTATCGATCATATGAATCTAATAACTAGGTGGAGGAACATGAATTACGGGCAACAGCTTGGTCTCCATATAGATGTGTCCAAGCTTGCACCCTGGAGAGGATATTCCAGCTTTCGCATCATCCAATAGTCAGTAATGATTGAAGAAAGCAGTTCATTCAATACCCAAATGACAAACATGTTGGAAAGTGGCTGGAACATATATCTTCCAGTCACTAGAAGATTGTAATGTCTTATTTAATCGGAAGTGACGTGAAAACCTAGATTATCGTCTACGTAACGACTGCAGTGTTAATCGGCTGTGTGCTTATTTCTGATCCATGCTGGATCTACCGATATTGGATCTTCATTCTTCTTTAGTTGTATGTTTTATTCTTTAGATAAAGATTTACTTCTGCCATATTCTTCAAACAGATCATCAATTTTCATAGCATAGTTTCACCATATCTAGATATCAGAAAAACGGCCCAATCATCCCAATATTCAAAAAGCAAAACGAATGCCATTGATTTACAGCCAGTACCATACTATAGGAATAATATCACACTTTGCGAACATTCTACTAAAAATAATTATGAAGTCTGTGCTAAGTGAAAATCAAACTCAGTTCCGAAAAGGAAAGAGGAACTAGGGCCAAATTTGGGACACTAAAGTTTATTGCAGAGAAAATGGTCGAACATGGTAGAGCTATCTCTATCAGTTTCTTCTTCTTCGTTCTTTCCCAAACTTCCGCTACCAAACCTTGAAAAGGGCTTTGCAAGTAGTAGAGTGTAATCTGGTACGGGATTGTGTTGTGTCGTAGTTTACAGCTTGACTGCGATATTTGCAACTTTCGGTCCGGCACATCCGACTTCAGTATGTCATTTTTTGGGTACCGGATTATACTTTCTTCTTCGATCCCTCCTCCTTAGACAGTCTGCATTAA
Organism: Ariolimax columbianus; assembly: GCA_036924085.1. Classification (NCBI taxonomy): domain Eukaryota; kingdom Metazoa; phylum Mollusca; class Gastropoda; order Stylommatophora; family Arionidae; genus Ariolimax; species Ariolimax columbianus. The sequence goes on from JAVGWX010000009.1 coordinate 42,563,287, forward strand.
TGCAGCCTGGTATCCAGGATCATCGCGTGGAGGTGGAGAAGAGTTATGGCAGCTCAGGGTCGCTGGCCCTGACGCTAGCAATCAGCTTTTGGTCGTTAACTACTACTCCTCATGCACTGCTCAGCATCTTCATCCCATCTTTTATTTGATTCATTCACTATGTAAAGGCTTTTGGCACGGTCCTGTTTGAGCACACTTTTCTAAATTATTGGACAGCTCACAGTGGATATAGCAGTGATTTAATTACCAGGGATACAGGTGTCCTTCAGCAAACTTAACCGCTGCTCGAAAATAAACTGTTAGATACTTCAGTATGCAAAGATACAGCTTGTGTGAGGTTCCATTCCTTGCTGGTCTGTCCTTCGCTACGTAAATCGGGTACCTATTTGCAGGCGGGCTTACTGTATCGTGACGGGTGTGGAAGTTTAACCTTGTATATTTGCCGTGAGCAGGGATCACAACACTAATCAGACCAACACTCAATTTTAAAAAAGATAAAGTGACGAATATAGTATTACAAAAAGAGAATAACAAGTTCAGTCCCAATCTGAAAATGATGCTTATCAGCAGGGATGCTTATCACCAGCAAGTCTATTTAATGCTCATTCTGAAGCGATGCTGGAAGAAGCTGCCAGAAAAGGAACATGGACGTTAAGATTAATGAAGAAAGAATATGTACCATCACATTAGAGGATGGCCAAGCCGTCTTAGAATACACCAAGATCAATAATAAGGCCAGAGCATTTGATAAAGGACAGTAAAACAAAAGCGATGGCATTAACCAAACTAAAAAAATGCATATCAGCATCGATGAACATTACGCATAAAGTAAGTACAGAGGTTAAACATTTGCACCAAATTATTAGGAAGCCCGCTATGAAATCAGATCTTGGATCGCAAACAAGGTATTCCGTAAGAAACAAAGCGTTATACATCAAACAATATCAAGCTGCGTAAAATAATAGTCACCAAATAGCTGGCCCGTAGCATTATTTGGTTCAGAAAAATCGAATACATGATTATATTTTGTTTTTGAAACCTAAATATCCAGTAATGTCCCGATGATCCTAAAATGCAACTATACGAACTAAATAGAGGAAAGGAGGTAGACAGGAAAATAGTCTAGAGGAAATGAGGTAGACATGATAATAGACTAGAGGAAATGAGGTAGACATGATAATAGACTAGAGGATATGAGGTAGACATGATAATAGACTAGAGGATAGGATGTAAACAAAAAAAAAGACTAGAGGAAAGTAGGTAGAAAGGAAATAGACTAGAAGAAACTTAGTAGTCAGGAAAATAGACTTGAGGATAGGATGTAGACAGAAAATAGGCTAGAGGAAAAGAGGTGGACAGGAAAATAAACTAGAGAATAGAAAATAGACAGAAAAATAGACCAGTTGGAAGGAAGTAGGCAGGAACATAGACAGAAGGAAAGGAGGATTGTAAAACCGACTAGAGGAGGTGGAAAAATAGACAGGAGGAAAGTAAGTAGACAGGAAAATAGATAGGAGGAAATGAGGCAGCCAGGAAAATAGACTTGAGGTAAGGAGGCAGACAGGAAAATAGACTGAAGGAAAGGATATAGATAAGAACATAGACCGGAGGAAAGGAGGTAGATAAGAAAATAGACTGTAGGAATGGAGGTAGTGGGGGGAAAATAGAATAGTAAAGTGGAGATATCCAGGAAAATAGACGAGGAAAATGGATTTTAAAAAATATATTTTGTGTTTGGATATTACTGGTGAAAAATGATTACGTCTAAAAACGATTATTTCTAAAAACGCTTAACTGACAAGTAAATAAATATACCGGCTGAAACACTTGCCGATGGAAGCCTCGCACTTGAGATGTGTCCAGCTTAATGAAACACTTTATACGGTCGTCACTCACGCCTGACATAATTGATTCGACAGCCTGTAAGTGTGCGCTCGTCCATGTGTGGGTTACATGTGGGCTTGAATGTGTTCTAGCGCTGGAGCTGTTATATGGGCTTGTGTGTGGAATTAAGTGTGGGCTTGTATGTGGATTTATATGTACGCTGATGTGAATGTTCAGTTCAGTTCAAGTGTCATCTCCGCATCGAAGGACGGCTGCAATGGATGTCCAGTGTACTATACATCTTACCGTAATGGTACAATCTGAGAAAATTTGTCCAGTCCATGTTCTAAGGCTATCCACCCACTTAAAACGTTGTCTGCCTCCCACCCCACCCTCTAGTATGGTCTTCAACAGGGAGGTGTGTCTGGTTATGTGACCAAGATAACGTAACTGTCTAACCCAGACTTTGGACATTAATTCTCTTCTCACCGCGAACGTTTTCAATACATCACTATTTCTTTTCTTCTCTTTCCAACAAATGTGAATGTGAATGGTTGTAACATCCTTCTCCCATTCAAGTGTTGATAGAAAAGGTGATATAGATAACGGCTAATGTCCATCTGCTAAATTGATAGCCTGAAGGTAGGGAAGGTAAGGGACTGGCCACACCACCTCATAACAAGAACTGGCTGAGTATACTGAAGTCTCTAATACTTTATCCCCGACGGCAGTGTCTACTGTTGAACTCCATTTACTTTATGGCGCGACAAGTTCCAGGCGCATACAAATTTTGTTGTGGTACCTAACATTTCAGGGCCACTGTAACCTCCCCCTTCCCCCTTTCAGTTTTAATGATCACATAATATAATATATTCCATGCAATTTGACGGCGTAATTTTACGCAGCAACTAAGGTATAACACAAAAAAGAAATACCAGAAGTAGGTAACTATTAATGTGAATGAAAACATATACTTGCACATTTGCAATTCATATTTTAAAGAAGAATTCACCCTTACCCTCCCCCATGTTGCACAACCCTACTAGGAACTCTCCATCGAGGACCATGGCTGGCTACTTAATAGTTAACCTGCCTCTCAGATTCTAAACACAGTTGTCTCCCCCTGCTATACCTTACATAGGAGATACAAGGGCAGAGTTTGAGGTTAATCTGCTGATAAACGGAAACATACAGTATTCCAGAAGAACATTATACAACACAGTACTCCTACCATATTGTGCTATCAGTTCCTGAATTGGACATTAACAAACACAGATAAGAGACACATCATAACAACAGAGATGAAATGCCTGCGCAGAATTATTGGAGTAACAAGAATGGATTGAATCAGAAACGAAAATATTAGGAACAAGTAGTTGCAACACCAGTGCTAGACCTCATCAAGAGACAGCATACCAAATGTTTCGCCCACGTAACACGCCAAACACCAGATAGTATTCACCAGAAAGCTTTCCAACACAGATACAATGGATACAAAGCCAAGGGCCGCCCACGAGAAAGATGGATAGCAGAAATAACAGAAGCAGTAAAGCTCCGGATGTTCGTAGCACATGCTAGAGCCCTGTCAAGAAACCTCTTGAAAACTTGATGCTGAAAGACACAAACGTGACAAAAAAGCGAAACGAAATAGATACAGTTCACTAGACTACCCAGTTCACCAAAAAGACTTATTTCGGTGGATGAAAGTGTTTATTTGTCCGAATTATCGAAACAACGTATTCCTTGCATTCAGGAGAGGTCATCTTCTGAAATGAGTGAGTGATAAAATGTTTAATTCCTCGTTTCCTAGCTACGTACGCCTTCAGAGAAGTGGTAAGAGAATGATCTCAGTGATCGTTTCGCTACATTATCGATCCACAAGCCAGTGGTTTGTCAAGTTCTCTTTCATCTGCTCACTTCACCGAGATGCTATTTCTGATCTGGCAGGATACGAAGCACGTTTATCTCAGCGTAATTATCCTCATCAGCTGGGTGTTCGGCCAGGCTTTCCTGATCAATATTTGTGAGTTGGTTTTACCAATTTGTGTTGGCTTTTTGACCAAAATTAAAGGCCTTCCTTTTTTAGTCTACTTATGACGGGCTGGCACAGTCTTTCACTTGTGGTTCTCAGAACCTTTTTCTCTAATATTTTTCTTCTTTATTTCTTTGACTCCTGGTAGATGATTGGTCAAGCTGGTATGGGCCATCGTGCCTGCTGAAGGTTTTCAGGACAGTAACGCAAACTGCCTGCACTCAGTTCAGTCCGGTCCTTAGCTCTAGTTCTTGGTTTTAATTGAAGATTTTACAACTCTACGCGAAGTTGTCTTAGATGAGGCTCTTTCTACAATCTTTTATTTTACTTGAAATGACATTGTATGTTTTCGTGGACTTCTATTTCTCCAATTTCTTCAATTTTTTCTTAGGGGTAAGTGATTTGTCTTCCTTTATTTTCCTGGTGGAGGCACGGCTCTTTCCACTCCAGACCGCAGCCAAATATGTGATATCAGGACGTGTTAACAAGTGCTTGGATGCGTGTGTGCGTGTTTTTGTACCTGGGATAGTTAGGGCGATCTCAGAGATCATCCCAACCAAAGTGGAATGGAAGGGCCTCGCCTTGAGGGCGCATGTTAGTTTTGTGTAAGAGTATGATTCTTGGACAGAGTAATATAAAAAGGAGTGTGAGGTACGAAGTTGGTGGGTAAATTTCTTATTTTAGCCAACTTCCCTATAACAAAGAGAGCTGAAATTTTGTAAACTGACCTGTTAATCTACCGAATTGTATTATGTCTCCGATAAATTAAAAAAAACACCAAAAAAAAAACGACACCAATACAAAACACAATACAAAAGAAACACAAAAAACAACAGAAAAACAACATTTTCCAGAGAATTTTTTAGTGATGGGGGGATGAGGAGGAGGAGAAGATAACCGTCTCTATAGTTTTCAGATTGTCGATCTTCCACCTTTGTACGAACTGTTATATAACTTGGCATGTCATAGTACAAATCAAACTTGTATAGAAAAACGCAGTTTAAAAAAAATATGTACTTGTTCGCGTACCTTCTGGGGTGCATAGCGTTGCGGTTCTTGTGGTGTTATGCTCTGCTTATGGTCAGCTTATCAGCCGTCCACTTTCCTGGAACGCGACATGCCCAGGTATCCACTTCAGCTCCATACGAAACGGACATCTCATCAATATATTTATAGATGTTATAACACCGTTCTCTGTTTTCCAAGATTTGAACCGCAGATTTTAGTTCCGAAAATATCACGATTTCCTCATGTTGTATGGTGCCGCCGCTTCAAAATATGTGCTTTTTTTTGTTCCTACTTGTTTTCATAATCTTCTTTATACATGACCATGACTGATTTGTTCATAGAACAGATTTCCAGCATTAGTTAATTGGTTATCGCTTATTCGTTATCACCACATTTGATTTACTTGGTCTCATTAAGTGCCTTTATGTATTTTAAACTCCAATTTCCTGCAGCAAACCATTACCTTAATTCATTTTTGCTGTTTTAATAGAAAAAGAATACTATTGAAGGTGCTGTTTATGCGAACAATTTCTCGCCGCATTTTGTTTATCGCCAAATTTTGTTTATAACTTGGGTTCCTAGATTGCACTACAGGTCACCTTTGTCATGGTAATATTAGTAATTAAACTGTCTGGCGCAGGGAACAATGTATCAGAGTTGGTGTTTGGGGCGCTATGTTCAGTTTCGACTCTTTAAACAATGGAAGGACCGAGATTCACGAAAAGTGGGTCGTGATACTCCTGCCGATTGTGGACTTGTTTTATTTCCCACTTTATTTTTGGTCATCCCAATAATCTATACGTTTTGATTTTAGATCAATGTTTAGTGTTTTTACAAGCTTGTATTTTAACTTGACAGGACCGCTGTCCGTTTGCGTGGACTTCTATTTCTCCGATTTTAAACAACATTCCCCATAACTTAGAGAGCTGCCATTTTGTACACAGCCTTTACTAGTGCGACCTGTTAATTTATTTTGAAGGAACTTGGGCACGTCAATTAAAAGCTTCTACCGAAAAACTGAGTTTAATAAAATATATTTACTCACATCGACAGCCTCACATTTGAACAGGCACATGGAATTGACTAGAACCGCCCGGAGTTAGCGTTGAAGATTATGTAAGCGAAGAAATCGACATGAACGATGTACATTTCTTAAAGATTAAAGTCAGTAATGAACTCCAACAATTTTTTTTTAAAAATCGAACACGTCAAAACGTCAGTTTACCTAAGAAAACACATACACGCACGCACGCACACACACATTATATTCCCTAAAAAAAATACAAATGTCTTCTAGTATAAATAAAAGCATGTACCGAAACAACGTAGTTATTTAGTATTTATTTGTTCCAGACAAAAGTCAGTACCAATTGACATGAACGTAAATGGTTCAATTATTGTTGTTATTGAATGCCCACAATGAGTAGGTTTAGTGTGCACCTGAAAAGGATGTTTAGTGACGGATTGTCGTAACTTTTCTCACACCCAGAGTGTGCTGATGAAGGTGGAGCGAGGTCCTCCAGACTGTTGTGCTATGCTTGGATTCATCTGCGTGTCGCTCACTACTACGGGGATCACGTCGACCCCTCACCTCGTTAGCCAGGCTGCATCAAAACAGTCCATTTCCAGGAAACGCTACGGAAAAGCCTAGGTGAGGGTCTTGACCAGTATATTTTGCCTGACCCTGACTAACATGTCTGATCAGTATGTTTTGTCTGACCAGACGTTGTTCCTTCTTCCCAATTGGCTCAGTTAGGAAAACACTAGGCTTAAGTAACTACATCCTACTACCACGTTGGGATGTTGGTGAAGGCCACAGCTCAAACCCAGAAACAGACATACATACAGTAAAAACGAACAGAATAATAGTCGGCGGTCAGACACAGACTGAGTCCTCTCAAGACCAGCTCCTGGAAGTGCTTGGTGACAGGCATGTACTGGAAGTCACGAGGCTGATAGCTTTTATGACGACATAGACTGCAATGAGAAAAGGAATACGGAACGTCAGAATTGCAAAGAATGGGTGATCAAAAATATTTGCAGCCATACTTGCTGTTCTTTTTGAGAATCGACGTCATTAAATTCTTGGCAGACTCATAGGCGCACAGTCTCCGTACCGTTGAGGGAATAAAAGGTATGATAAATTCACTAATATAGAGCTGTGGGAAGGAACCGGGCAGATGCCAATTGAACATACGTAAATATAAGACGTTTACAATGGATTGGGCACAAATTACGGAAACCAGTTGATACCATTAACTAGATTTGTAGTTAAATATAGAAGAGCTAAAAATAAAGCATGGACAAAATATATAGAGGCAGGTAAATCAACAGAAAAATATTTAAAATATTTGGACAAGCAGAACATATCTCAGAAATTGAATAAAACAGCAAAAATAGACTTCGAAAAAAAACTTGCTCAGAGGATCAAGACTGACAGTAAAAGCTTCTTTTCTTATGTTAACAATACACAAAGAACGAAAGACAAAGTAGGCCTTCTAGATAGCACATGACAAATAATAAGTGAGTATAGAGAGGCAGCTAATCTACTCAATCAGTACTTTGGCACAGTCTACACAAAAGAGGACTGCTTCAAGATCCCAGAGCCTATAGATATTTTTCAAAGAGACATAGATATAAGTGGGATTAAGATCAATCTGTATTACTGAGGAAATGGTTTTTTAAAAATGTGAGTGGTTGAAAGGGGATAAATGTCCAGGTCAAGATGGTATTCATCCAAAATTGCTCTTTGAAAATAGAGACCAACTAGCAAAACCATTAGCTATATTATGTTCTCAATCACTTGCAAAAGGGATTGTTCCACTGGATTGGAAAGATGCAGGAGTGATCCCCTTATTAAAAAAAGGCAAAAAATCAGATCCAGCGAATTATAGATCTGTGAGCTTAACGAGCATAGTCTGTAAATTGTTAGAGTCAATAATCAAAGAAAACATTGCAATGCATTTAGACAAATTTAATCTAATTAGAAATAGTCAGCATGGGTTTACCAGAGGGAGATCGTGCTTAACAAATATATTAGAATTCATAGAAGAGGTTACTAAAATGATAGATAAAGGGGAGCCAGTGAACGTTATTTATATAGATTTTGCAAAGGCCTTTGATAGAGTACTTCATTAAAGATTATTTAGAAAGCTAACATCACATGGAATAGGTGGAGAAGTTGCCAAATGGATTGACAATTGGTTAACGGGAGGAAAACAGAGAGTGGGCATAAATAAGGAGTACTCATAGTGGTGTGAAGTGAAAAGTGGAGTGTCACAGGGCTCGGTTTTGGGACCAACTTTGTTCTTGATATATATACACGATTTGGACATTGATATGGGATACATGATTGAAAATTCGCAATTTGTCGCTCAACTACGTATTGGTACCATCCCTCACATGAACCGGATTGCCACAACTAGCCTCACCGATACAAGGTTGTACAGCACATGATGCTTTACTTGACAAGGGCTCACCACAGAAATGAGTTAGCTAATACGTGACTTCCAAACAATTGTTAATACTTTAACGAGACTACTCATCAATTAGTTAATTGTTAGTTACTAGTTAGTTCTACCGCACTTAGTGTACACATAGACAGCGTTAGTAATAGGGCTGTTTTCCATTCTGCCCATTCGGGCAGGTCACTTTTCCTGGGCCTCAGTAAAGGTTCTTTGCTCAGCGATGCGAATGCAATGTGTGATGGAGTGTGCCAAGCTAAGCGGTTCGGAGCAAGCAGCTTCCAGGCAACATCAATGAAGAAACTATTCAAAGAAACTTTTAGAATGTCTTTGTATCGTTAATAACTCATCAATAACACAGTGGGAATCCTTAACTTAGCATTGATTAGAACCGAGCCAGCAGCTAAGCAGTTCTTGTTAAACAACACAATCAGCATCTCCCATTTTGTGGTTTCCTCTGCGCTATTAATTTATCTCTCGGGCGATGAATCCATTTGGAAACTGTTAATTGCATTCTCTTCGTGATTGATGTTGATTTCCGTGTTAACTTTGATTAATATGTGTATGACCCAAGACATTCACAAGAGCATGACGCACACAAAGGCAAAATCAAATCATACTAAACAACACAATAACAACAATTGTATGTGAAAGGGAGGCATTAAGAGAATTGCAATGGCGAAGAATACATTTAACAGCACGAAACATGTATTTAGTCCAAGCATATGAAAATGAGGATAATTAAATGCTATTTGCATTCAGTTTTATTGTAGGTAGTAGAAACCTGGACCCTTACTGAGAAAATGGAGAAGATGATTGATGCCTTTCAAATGTTGGGTGTTAAGATGACTTTGACGAGTTTCTTGGCAAGATAGGAAAGTAAATAGTAAGGTCATGGAACAACTGAAGGTGACGAAAACACTTATTATGGAAATGAAAAGCAGAACAATCAAATGCTTTGGTTTATGTCAAGAGGCATGGCAGTTTATATTGGAGGGAATAGAGCCAGAATGCGACAGATGAACAGACAACATGAAGATGTGGTAGGGACACAATCTGAATGAGTGTACCGACTTGGCAATGGACAGAGACATCTGGAGATCCATTACGTCAATCTCCGCAGCGAAGACGCCATTTGATGATGATGATCTATGTAAATATACCAACATCTATATTTGACAGATTCTAATTCGTAGCATTGCATCAAACATATAGCTCTGTATCTACTGGGAACGTGTTATTTCTTATAAGGTCTCATTATAATTCCAAATGTGTTATCAGTCAGGGCAATCTGTAGGTCACGGGCGCACTGCCGCTCACGCCCGTAGATAGGCCAGCCACGTATTTGTGACATGTGACAGCCATGTTGTACCGAGATTCTTTGTTCGGACACTTTAGGTCTTCCTAACGTTAAATAGTTGCGGGTGTACTAATAGTGCCTGCATTAGTATCTAGGGAAGGGCTCTTTATTGGTTTTGGGAAAAATTGTGTTCGTCATATATATAAACGATTTGGACATTGATATCGGATCCATGATTGCAAAATTTGCTGACACAAAACTATGTAGTAGTGCCTCATCTAAAGCAGAATATATATATATATATATATATATATATATATATATATATATATATATATATATATATATATATATATATATGGATATATATGGATGGTGGATATATTGAGGTCGGATTTAGATACAATCGACGAATGGTCTGTAAGCTGGCAAATGGCGTTTAATGTAGAGAAATTTACAGTCAGCCACATGGGTAGATCCAATATGGAACATAATTATAGAATGGGCTAGAACAATATTAGAAAGATAGAAAAGGAAAGGAACCTTGTGGTTATATTTGATTATACAGGAAAGGTGAGTGAGCAAGTCCAGGTAGCAGTGAAAAAGGCAAATGCAATGTTAGGTATGATAACAAGAAATATTAAACATAGAAGCGAGGAAATGATAGTCAAACTGTATAAAGCATTAGTTAGACGTAGATTGGAGTAATGTGTATAGGTGTGGAGTCCTTATCATAGAGGGGATATAAATATGCTGGAAAGAATACAAAAAAGAGAAACAAAGATGATAGTGGGATTCCAGAATTACAGTTATGAGGAAAGATTCGGAAAGACTCAGAAAAACCGGCCTACAGTATCTAGAAAAGAGAAAAATTCGAGGTGACTTAATACAGGTTTATAAGATGATCAGAGGAACGGATAAATCAGATTATAAAAAGTTTTTCACAATAAAACCACCCACAAGAACAAGAGGGCATAGATACAAATTAACTAAAGAGAGGTCCGGATTTGATATTAGGAAATATTTGTTTAGCTAGAGAGTGGGGACTGCTTGGAGTGCATTGCTGCAGGAGGTAGTGAAGACAGGAACAATTAATGCATTTAAGAATAATTTGGATGCGCAAAGCTTTTAGCACAACGTAATGTAAATGAAATTGGCTGTATACAGACTCTGCAGAGTCTTCTAAACCAGTATAAAGACGTTAAGTTCATTAATTTTTGTTTAAATACACGGTTTTACGAGTTGTTCATTTGTCTCATGATTGTAACATTTATAAGGTTCGAGATATTGCCTTCTGAGCTTTCCTTCAAACACACCTGATTACTCAACATTCAACAGGGATTAAGCGTCTACGTTAATTGAGTACTAATTTGGATTGGTTTAAAAACAATTTTTTTTTAACTCTGTTTTTGGTACAAACTTTGATTTGTACTAAGACATTTATTTTATTTTTAGGACTACATGAGTATACTGTTTTTGTATTTGGTGAATTGGTGTTTTAAAATTTGTTATATTGGTTTTGGGTAACAGTCATTGCCGACGTTATTCTTTGAAAATGATAATTGTTCGTGTCGATTTCTTCACCTGTATTATTCTTCTATGTTTTTCTAATGTGCATCGGGATTTCCCATTCAATGGACGCGTGTGCCTGTTCGAATGCAAACATTTATGTTAAAACTACGTTTTTCAGTACACGCTGTCCAGGATCCGTCAACATTTTGATAAACTTATAAAACCGGTACAGGCCATCTAGGTTATGGGGAAGTTGGTTAAAATATGAAAAATAGAAGTCCACGCAAGCGTACAATGGTCATGTCAAGTTAACTGATTCACTCCGTTGAGCCGATATATCGGCTCACAGACTTTCCCAACATGCCATAAAGCTGATATATTGCCTTGAACAATTGTAATACATTGACTATACATACAACTTTGAGTTTTCTTGAATTTATAAATGTGCCTGTACTTGTTAGTGTCAGTTTAGAATGCAATGTCAGCCTCAGGATGACCGCCGCTTTTACCGAAAAAATAATGGTTACTGTCTGCCTGCGTACGAAGAAGAAGAATGCAAGAATAAATGTCTCCAGAGATCCAAAATATTCTGGAGAGAAAGTGTTAAATAACAGCTTGTATAAATAACTGACAAGATTTTGACGGACTATCATGGACTGTCGCACAGCAACAGAGCACCAATTGAAAGTTAATTTTAGCAAAATGTGTAAGTTTATTTGTAACATTTGCAGTACATTAGAAGTACGTTTTTATAATATGGACAAAGGAATAATGACTTCATTGTACCAGATTTAGCTGCGAATAGATAGGGCCCATTTATAGCTTGGCAGAGTCACGGTGGTGCTGCTGGGTTGCATACATTGTCATATTTACAGTGAGGAAAGTAATCTAGGCTCTCTGCCGTTTGGGATATCCAATTTCCTTGAACCAGATCTTGGCCTCCCCAACAGAACTGCAGACTGCTTGGAACGTGTGCATCAAACGTGCTACCGGAGATACTCATTCGTCGCGTAGAGCTGTGACCTCATAAGCGTACTATGGTATTGCACTGTCCTAGTCGTAGTCGACCTGTACTTCTACAGGGGCGGATGCCCTTGTGCAGGTCCCAGTTATGATGTGAGCCGGATGTAGCCGCGAGAAAGATTTCATGCCAAGCGGGCTAGGCTCGAGCAGCGTATTACTCTGCTGCGTTGATACAAGTACCGTGGAGAGTGGTTAACCGATATGCAAGTCCATCTATATAGACTAACAAATTAAAGCAAGGTAGACACACATTCTGTTAGACGCCATCTATGCTGCTCTTAACAAATCACCCAACGTTGGCCGGTGTTATGCTATGTCATACAGTTATTCGCTTCTTACGACTTGCTCTCTGTGAGACAGTGGGCCTATTATTGTTCTTGTCATACATAAAGACCCTGGCGGACCACACGTATTGTATTGTAATTCTAATTATGCATTGCACTTTTGGAGTTGTTCCATTGCACTTTTGCAACAACACTCGGGAAGCTATGTTGTGATAATGTACTGTGATAATTTTGCTGAGTTTTATGACAATGAAAGAGCTGACATACTCGTCTCAAATACACTCATAGTAGTGACATCTGATACGGATTCAATGGTGACACGAGGACATAAGTCAATCACTAGTTGGTTGATTACATTGCAAGTGATAAATGGATAATACACCGATTGCAAGAGTTTGAAATCAAGCATGGATCGAACATAGAGTCGCTCCTGAAATAAAGATGCGGGAATGAATGGGTAGATTTGAAACAAAATAAGTCCTATAATGGAAACTGCCGCCAGGAATGAATTGTTAGAGAATACATTGTTCTAAGCCACAGCTTGTGATAGGTGGAGGTGACCAGCTCCTTTATTCGCGCTGCCTTTCTTTTCCTGACTGTAGGTTAGGAGCTCATTTACAAGGGGATCGATCTGAGACGTGTCGGTAGCCGGAGTTGAGCCCCATATGTACATCTAGTGAGTCACGACAGCTTTTAATATCTTTGCTTGTTCTGAGAGGGACATCAGTTTTTAATCTGTGGGTCTTTCTGGAGGTATATGATGTCGGTTCTGTATAACATAACATCTGCATTATTTGAGAAATGGACTAGGCTCACATCAACATCATCATGTAGCATGTCCTTTGTAGAACGTCGCTCTCATCACAGCTATCAAATTGGAATCTCGGTCTGTAGTCAATCTTTCCACCTGCTCCATGTTCATTTTTAGCGTTTCCATGATATCTTGTATCCACCTTCGCCCTGGTCGACCCCTGCGTCGTCATCCGCGTACCATGTCCTCCATTTCCGTTCTTTCCAGTCCGCCATGACGTTTGACATGGCCGAAAAAATTCAATTTCCGAAACATAACATTGTTTATGAGCCAGTTTTCTTTAACATTCAGGTTTTCTAGGATGGTTTTATTTGTCGCTTCTTTATCCAAGGAATTTTAAGCATTCTTCTGTAACATTTTGTTTCGAACGTTCCAATTTGTTTTCTTGCTGCGTGTGTCATAGTCTATGTCTCAAACCGTACATTGGCACAGGGAATATGCATGTTCTTACATATTCATATGATATTGCCACTAGCATGTTACAATATATTCAATATACAATTCTTGCAGCTTGTGTTTGTTGTTGAAGTCTGCATTCTTTGTGTCTAACAACAACGATTCTTCATATTTACTCACGATCTTATATTTAATACGTTTTTGCCAGAGACAATAATGGATTGTAATTTTTACATGTTATGTAGGTAGGTTGTAATTATATGTAGTCTACTTTTGATATGACCGGGTGTTCTCGAGGTAAGGCGTTCTCCTGGGGTGCTGGAGGTCGCGGGTTCATGTCGCGATGAAGACAGTATTTTTTTCACGTGGATCATCCGGTAAAAAATGTCCGTGATCTGTGTAGTGAGATCAGACACTCGTATACCGTGGCACGCACGTTAAAAATTCATTGCTCGGGCAAAATTCAAGTTAAAAATCTGCTCAAATTATTCTAGGGATTCTCGTCCCATGGACAATAAGTCGCAAACGGGGGACTGTATGGCAATGACATCAGGTCTTAGTTAGCGGAGCAGCATAGGTGGCGCCTGACAAGCTGCAGGTCTACCTTGCTCTAAATTTACGCTTTCACCACTACCAGTTCAAAAAAATAGGCTATTGGTTACATATACTGGGATCGACCTGTCAATTCACCAGCGGATTGTTGCCTGCCAAAAAAATGAAAGAAATTAGGTCACACCTCCCCAAGCGCGTTGCGTCAGTCAATATGAGCCCGTGTCGCTGCACAATACTCATGTCATCTGTGCACCTGCCTTGCGGTCGCCTCCTTGCACTGTAGCCAGATCTACCAGCGATGTAAGCCATCAGTGGAAGTTGATGAGGGTGCTTTCTCATGAGATGACCAAACCAACTTATTTTCTGCCTGGAAATGTATTCGACACAAGACGTAGTGCCGACCATATTACGAATGTCGTCGTTCCACATTCTGTCTTTCCTGGTAACACCGATGACCTTCCCCAAATACTTCATTTCATACGTCGAAATTCTGCTTTACGCGACCTGGACAGAGTCCATGTTGGGCACTGGTAGCACAGGGTAGGATAAATATACTGTTCAGCTGTTATTATGTTGTCAAACTAATGCTTGGGTGCTCAAGCGGTGGTGACAGCTGATAAGTCACAGAAGATGCTAACTGACACCTAGTCTCAATTTCCCTGTCGATCCTGCCGTTTGCCGAAACAATACTTCCCAGATACTTTAACTTATGGTCCTGTAGAATTAGTTCAGTTCATCCCTAAACTCATCAGGTCGTTGGGGCACACTTGAAGATCCCATGCCATCATTTCACTGTCCGCTGCCGCTAGTCGTGCCTCATCGGGACAAAGGTTTGACCACTCAGTGATGTTGTCTGCTCATCTCTTCCTTGGACGTCTCCGCCTTCTCTTTCCTGGTACGCTGGACCTCGTGACGTGCTCATTCCAAGCCATCTTTCTCCTTTTGATAACTGTGACCAGATCATCAAAAGGCCCAATTGCGTTTTCCACTCTTCGTCGTATTTCTACGTTCGTGACACGATCCATATATGTAACTGTTGAATAGCAATGTCATTTACACTTATGTTTAGTGTCCTAGGTATTCTACTGATGATCATAGTTTCTGTTTTGCTCTCGTTAATTCGCATATTGAATTCAGAACAGGCATATATATATATATATATGGGGTCGTTGTAGTCAAGAGGTTAAGGCCCTCTCCTCTCACAGTAATGAACGGAAACGGTGGGCGATCGAATCCCGCAAGTTTCAAGCGACTCCTGGTCTCGCGGGAGGTTATCTGTCCGTTACCACCGTGCATTCCAACCCAACTCTTCTCAGGACATTCCCGATAAATGATTTTTGTCATAAACTGTCTTTGTGACTGTGCTTCTTCAAGTCTCACATTGTTAGCTTTCTTGGCCGAGTTGTGTTGCACAAAATTACCCCCAAACTCTGAAAGACTGATTTTGCCTGGGCTATTATGTTCTTTATTTTATAAGTACGTGTACCATAAGATCGTATGTGATACCTAAGTTTTCAATAGTGTGTACTGGTCTTAGTTACGTTTCGTTCACCTTTATACAACAATTTTGAGATTTGAGTTTCTTAGTTACTACCATCACCTCTACACCTCGCGGTAGAGGAGGAGCGACTAAGTAAGTAAGTTACTACCATCACTTATACACCTCACCGTAGAAGAATAGCGACTAAGTAAGTAAGTTACTACCATCACTTCTGATATCTTGTCATTTAAGCTGAGGACTATATTTTCCCTTTCAATAACTACCATGTTGATAATTTCATGTAAATCTGACTCATTCTCCGCTATCGACACAGTTTCATCAGCGTAACGCAAGTTTATATTCTGTCCACCAATTGATATTCCTGACATTATCTCCGTGAATCGCAAGTTAAATTCGTTGTACAGAAAGAACAGGTCAGTGGACAACACATATCCCTGCTTCACTTCCTCTCTTTATCTGGCTGAAGTTTCATAATTTGATATCTATTCGAATAGGCGCAGGACAGGAAAAGGTCACCAGGACAGGTTTTGAATAATTCTCAACCTCTTACCATCGACACGCAGCTCTTCTAGCGTATTGATCATTTCCCCGTGCTTCACCCTGTCGAATGCCTTGATATATTCTATGAAGTACAGATGTCAATCTATTTTCATCTCTATCGCTCCCTTGATTATTGTTCTAAATATAGACATGCAGCTACTTGTGCCCTTGCCTTCCATAAACCAGCGTTGCTCACCGTCGATTCCCGGTTTTATTTCGCACTCTTCTTATTATGATTCGCACAAGTATATTCGCCAGGTGACTAATAAGGCTAATAGTGATCTTCGCATTCAATAGCTCATGGTTTGTTTGGCATTGCTACGAATATTGACCTCATCGTGTCAGTCAGGCTGTATCCACAATCCAATATATCTTGTAGTAATTTTGTTATCACTTTAAATAAAAACCTCTCGTGACCGCAATTTCCTCAATTAATGTTATCTTGTCCTGCTGCTTTTGCTTTCTGTAAAATGTGGCAAATCGTCTTTCACCTCTGCTGTAAATATTTATGGTTCGCTGCAATCAACCCGTTTAAGTCTGGTCTGTTGTCGTCATATAACTGGCTGATGTATTCTGTCCATCTGTCGATTATTTTATTCTTCTCCATCAGTGTATCTCCGTCTTTTGCTTTCAAACATCCAAGGATTGTGTGCGTGGTCTTCTTTGGGTTAGTTAATTTATTCATTTGTACATTTGCACAGTTTGTGCTTTTTAAAAATATAATTTAATAAGACGCGATATGTGAAATAGTGGATGCTCGTCCATCACAAGTGATGAAGACCACACTCTTTGTTCAGCCGTGTGGACAATCTTTTCTCTTGCTGTGTCCGCTGAAATGGATGACTTGAGAAGTGATTTTGATTAGAGAGTAAGATTCTGCGCCTTTTGTCAACCTCACTCTCTCGTTCTGAGCTACCTTTGGCCAGTGGCAAGATTTTATCGAGGCGACTGGAGATAGCATAGGATGCAAATTTTTCCTCAAGGTTTACCCCAGAAGCCTTTCCCGTAAACAGGTATCCAGCAAGGCAGCGGTGGGGAGGGGGGGAAATGACATGTCGTTGTGTCTTGTCTTTCCCGTAACCGCAAGAGGTCGTAGGGACATCACCCAGCGTGTGAGTCATGTGTTGGACATCTCTCCCGGTTGACATCTCTCCGACTAATTCAAGAGTAATTCATATAGACAATGTTCATGCCAGGATAATCAGAGGGAAGAAAACACACACACAAAAATAATGAATTAACTAGTCCAAATGGAAAATAAAAACACATTTCCGTGAACACAAGTGTAAGTAGTCAATTAGTGTGAACTCCAGGCAAATCCGTGTCCTGTCGGCTTCCATAATAAACTAAAACACCAAAGCAATCTAAGACCCGCAGCCGGTACGGCGCCATCTTTGTTGCTCTTTCTGTGATATAAGTAGGTTGTAATTGTATAACGTTTTTCTGCCCTTAAAGGGAAAGGAGACTAACGTGTGGCCAGGTAAAATATACTGATCGGGCATGTAAGTCAGGGTTAGGCATAACATACTGATCGGACATGTGAGTCAAGGTCTGGTAAAATATACTGATCAAATATGTTAGTCAGGTCCACGTAAAACATACTGATCAGACATGTTAGTCAGCCCCAGGAAAAATATACTGATCAGACATGTAAGTCATGGTCAGACAAAATATACCGATCGGATATGCTTCTCAGGGTCACGTAACGGACATGTTGGTCAGGTCATATAAAAAATGTGCTGTTTGTACATGTAAGTCAGTGCCAGGAAAAATGTACTGATCGGACATTTTAGTAAGGGTGATGTAAAATGTACTGAAATGACATGTTATTAAGGGTGATGTAAAATATACTGATCGTACATGTAAGTCAGGGTCAGGTAAAATATACTAGCAGACCCACACCTCACTTCCGAGCAGGTCTACCTGGAAACGGGCTGTTTTCATGGCATCATGTCTAACGAGATTGAGGGGGGGGGGGGAAGGGGGGAATAAACTTGACTCCCGTGGTAATAAGGGACACGCAGAAAAAGGCAAGCATAGCACAACCGTTATACCGTTACATAAGTCTGGAAAACCTACAGCTGTGCCAAAATTACTGAACAATAAGCTTCATCAGCCACCCTAGCAAGGTCATGCTCAGATTAATCCTCGACCAATTGAAACCCCAAGCAGAGAACATCATTACTGAGGAGCAAGCAGGGTTCAGACAGGAAAGAAGCACTACAGAACATATGTTTCATTTAAGGCTGCTAAGCGAGAAATATCTAGAACAGCAGCAAACACTGTATCATGTGTTTGTTGATTTTAAATAGGCGTTTGATAGGGTATGGCATAAAGCACTAAGGGCAACCATGAGGATGTATAATATCAACGGAAATATTATAACGATCCTTGCACACATGTATGACAAGGCGTCCAGCGCAGTTCTTGTGAATGGGAGGCGAGGAGACTGGTTTTGCACATCAGTTGGTGTGAGACAGGGGTGTGTGCACTCTCTCCAACTTATTTCAATATATTCCTGGAGGGAATTATGAGTGAGGCGCTTGGAGGTCACGTTGGTACTGTCAAGATAGGGGGCCGAACGATTACCACCGTTCGTTTTGCAGATAATATCGACGGGTTGGCGGGTTCAGAAGCAGAACTCCAGGAATGGGTCAGAAAGGCTCGATGGAACAGCTCTTGACTTTGGTATGGAGATAAACGCTGGAAAGACGTAATTAATGACCAACAACGCCGCTGGCTTCAACAACAGGATAAAAGCTAATGGTCAGGAACTCGAAGTTGTTGACCGTTTTAAATATCTGGGTTCGATTGTCAATGATGAAGGATCAAAATGTGAGGTGTTGGCCAGAATAGCACAGACAATAGCGGCGCTTGCACGGCTTAACAAAATATGGCAAGATAAACGGTTAGCACTATGCACGAAATTCAGATTAATGCGTACACTGGTCCTGTCAATATTCCTCTATGCTTGTGAGACATGGACAATATTTTTGTCTATCCTCTACCACCTTTGTCTAGTAACTACACCTGTTGTTACTGTACCTATCCCCACCATATCATAACATGCGCACCACAAGGAAAACAAACAATTTTTACGTGTGAAAAATCTACAACTGCGCATTGTCCTCCATCATCGCTTACTCTTTAGTATTCCTAGCTGCCCTTGGGATTCCGAACGATATTCTGTATGTTTGAAGTGACCTCTTGTCGAGTCATAACATCATTGCTAATATTGATATCACAGTTGCTCTTTGGTAACATATGGTGCTGACTTTAATACTGCATATATAACGACATCAGGCATTGAAGTGAACAGTTATTTAAACACGACCGTGTGAAGGCTTGCAATTAGTCATCGGACCTAGTTATACATAGTGTATGCCTTTTGACACTGGAGAATGGAAACTGAGCTTACGGTTAGAAGACATATATCATCATCATCATCATGCGTGCCGTCTCTGCAACGGAGGTGTACGGTAATGGATCTCTAGTTGTTTCTGGTCCGCGCCACGGACATCTTTCACCACCAACCGCCCCCCCCCCCCCACCCCTCCCCAAATAACCTTTAGCAGACTATCATAGAGTTTGACATGACCAAAATATTAGACTTTTCTGCTTTTTATTTCCTTCGAAAGTATATGTTCCACTTGGAGTTGTTCCAGAACCCCACTATTGGTTTTCATATCCTTCCAAGAAACTCGTCCAAGTCTTCTGAATACCCACAATTCAAAGGCCTCAATGCGCTTCTCCATTTAGTTTGTCAGGGTCCAGGTTTTTACTCCATACAATAAAACTAAATGCACATAGCATTTGATGATTCTCATTTGTAAGATCTGAGATATCTGCCTTCACAGAAGTGTATCTCTCCTGCTGTTAAATGTATTTTTGGCCATTGCAATTCTTTTAATGATCTCCCTTTCGCATTTGTTAACTGACATGAGTTGACCAAAGTATACATAGCTTGACACTTGTTCCATAATTTCTCCATTTATGTTGATGAAAGCTTTTGGACTTTCTTTCCTTCTGGTGAACACCATAACTTTAGTAAAAATTGTATATATACGATTTGACTTATCACACAAAGAAGTTCAGATGACAGTACATTGCATCTTGATTTTCATTCAACGTTAGTAGAGCATACAGTTGCAACTATTTATCATTTCGTTACTCTCGTTGTCTTTGTTTATTGAAAGTAATTGACTATTGGGGAGGGGGAAGGAGAAGGCCATTTGTGAGAAAAGGAGGGTTGGAGCACACATTGACAACGGACACAATTTCTGGGGAAAGGGGCAGTGAATCTCAGAGACATAATTCACTGGGCTTGGCATCACTTGTCATTATGCTAAAAGACGATACTCTACTGCAAAATTAATAAACAGCACACGGGTCAAACAGTTGTATTTGCGGTCGTCTACACCATTTATCACGTTACATGATGATGATGAATAAATAACACATGGACCAAGCAATTATGGGCTTCCATGGTCGCATATACCAGTCATCAGGACACATGATGATGATGAATAAACAACATGGGCTAAGCAGTTATGGGCGTCATGGTCTCCTACACCAGTCATCACGACACATGATGATGATTAAAAAACAACATAGGCCAAGAACTTATGGGCGTAATGGTTTCCTATACCATCCATCACGACACATGATGAAAGCTAATAGCTTCAACAGATCTAGGCCTCGTTGACCTGTGTAAACAAGAGGCCATTCTCTAAATTACCGAATAAAGGAAATCTGACTAAATGCAGTAATTGGAGAGAAATAACTCTTCTGGCAGTGAGTAAACAGTTATGACCAGCTCGTTTGTATAAAAGATGATTTAGATATACAGCTGAGGGAGAATAACAAGTAAGATTCGTTAGCAGCGCTCAGTATTATCATAGAGCCATCTAGAGAGTGAGTGACATACACCTCCTTGCAAACATTTATTGATTGTGAAAAAGCGTGTGGTAATATAGCACTGTACTCCCCGCGATGTGCTACGGTGCTGAGACGTGGACACTAACAAAATCAGTAGACGACAAATTGAGAGTTACTCAAGCCTCCCTTGAGAGACACTTGGTCGGAATAACTCTCCGGAACCAACGTACGAGAGATCTCTCCACAATTCCGACATAAGACGAATGTCCCTGGTGAAGGATGTGGTAATCCATGCAGACAGGATAAAACATATATGGGCAGGTCACATGTTGCGACAAAACGATGGTCAATGGAGCACAGCAACAGTAGTCTGGTACCCCAGAGGTAAGAAGAGATCGCAGGTAAAACCTCCAATGCAATGCGCTGGTCAGACTCCCTTGATGTACGCTGCAACATCAGTGATTCCTCTAGAGGAGCACTTACCACGCACTGGACTTCCGTGGCCCAAGACAGGATCAGCTGGAGACGAAGTTGGGACCCGCAGCTACTCTGAGGAACATCAAGATCAAGATCAAGAATTTAGAAAATACTGAAGCTATATGCAATACCAGATAGATGTATAAGAGTTATACACGATTTCTATGAAGACGCCATATGTAGAATAATTCACAAATGCACATTGCAGGCCCATTTACAGTTCAAACTGGGGTCAGACAAGAATGCCTGCTATCTCTAACAATATTTCTCATCATCATGGATTGGGTGACGCGGCAAATAACAGAGAGAAGAACAAAACAGAATACAGTGGATTTATGTTCCGCTGCTCATCATTCATATATCACCTGTGAAATCAAGGTCTAGTCAAACAGCTGGCGCCGTTTGTCAACCTCACTCTCTCGTTCTGAATTACTTTTGCTAGTGCAAGACATTATCGAGACGACTGGAAATAGCACAGGATGTAATAATACATACATACATACATACACGCGCACACACGCACGAACACACTCACACGTTAGTTGCCCATTGCAAAGTGATTTAGACAATTTCTTCAGACGATTCTGCTTTGGTGATGTAACCTGCGCTGAATTTGGATTATTGTGGGGATGAAACTGCGCTGATCATCGACCTCAGTCTCTTGTCCCAAGCTACAGTGGCAAGACATAAGACAGGACGTCTGTAGTTAACTCAGCATGCAGGCGTTCTGGTCCCACCTTCCTTGAGACCATGAGTAGCTTGAAACTTGAGGGATTCGATCGCCCACTGTTTCCGCTCATCGCATTCAGAGGCGAATGCCTCACTTCTAGACCACAGCGACCACATACGTACATACATACGGACGTATATATACGTACATACACACGCACGCGCGCGCACACGCACACACACGTAAAAAGTAATGCCATCTATTAAACTTGTGGCGTTCTATCAAAACTGCTATGCGCACTTTAATAAATGTGTAGACCTCTCATGGACTGATGCATTTGATATTTAGTGTTTGGATTGATGGTCGTATGTTTTGGGCTGCCGACCTCTATTGTAGAGTGCTGCACCTGTTACTCGTTATATACTTTTATATTCGGGCCTTAGCGTGGCGTGCAGACGGTGGCTGTTTCATTATCTCCAGCGAACTGCTACATCTGTTCAACTATAGCCAATGAGAGACCAATTTGTATGGAGAGAAGCCTTACTGGTCGACTGAGGGGAGGATTAGAATAAGAAACATATGTCATGATTTCATGGAGTCGCAGCAGAAAATTGTAATGGTATATTTTGCTCGACTGATGGACAGACTCATTTGGAACACAGTCATTTCTAGCGATTAAAAGAAAGAAGACATAGCAGTCAAATTCAGAGTGTTTAGATCAGCAATAAGCATTGTTCAACTAGAACACGAAGAGGAAGAAGAAGAGGAAGAAGAAGAAGAATAGAAAGCAAAAGAAAGAAAAAAATAGCAATGGAACACACAGAAGTATAAAAGAATAACATAAAATTCTCGAACACAAAGAAAAAGAAGAAAAGTAAAATAAAGAAGAGTAATAGTAGTAAGCTATAACCTGAAATACGAAGAGGAAGAAGAAGAAGCAGAAGAGAAGAAGAAGAAGCAGAAGAGAAGATGAAGAAGCAGAATAGAAGAAGAAGATGAAGAAGAGAAGAGGAAGAAGCAGAAGAGGAAGAAGAAGAAGAGAAGAAGAAGATGAAGAAGAGAAGATGAAGAAGCAGAAGAGAAGATGAAGAAGCAGAAGAGAAGATGAAGAAGAGAAGATGAAGAAGAGAAGATGAAGAAGCAGAAGAGGAAGAAAAAGAAGAGAAGAAGAAGAAGCAGAAGAGAAGAAGCAGAAGAGGAAGAAGAAGAAGAAGCAGAAGAGAAGATGAAGAGGCAGAAGAGGAAGAAAAAGAAGAGAAGATGAAGAAGAGAAGATGAAGAAGCAGAAGAGAAGAAGAAGAACCAGAAGAGAAGAAGAAGAAGCAGAAGAGAAGATGAAGAAGAAGAAGAGAAGATGAAGAAGCAGAAGAGAAGAAGAAGAACCAGAAGAGAAGAAGAAGAAGCAGAAGAGAAGAAGAAGAAGCAGAAGAGAAGATGAAGAAGAAGAAGAGAAGAAGAAGAAGCAGAAGAGAAGAAGAAGAACCAGAAGAGAAGATGAAGAAGAAGAAGAGAAGATGAAGAAAAAGAAGAGAAGAAGAAGAAGCAGAAGAGAAGAAGAAGAAGCAGAAGAGAAGAAGAAGAAGCAGAAGAGAAGAAGCAGAAGAGAAGAAGAAGAAGCAGAAGATGAAGAAGAAGAAGAGAAGAAGAAGAAGCAGAAGAGAAGATGAAGAAGCAGAAGAGAAGAAGAAGAAGCAGAAGAAGTAGTAGTAGTAAGCTATAACCTGAAATACGAAGAGGAAGAAGAAGAAGCAGAAGAGAAGAAGAAGAAGCAGAAGAGAAGAAGAAGAAGAGAAGAAGAAGAAGAAGAAGAAGAAGTAGTAGTAGTAAGCTATAACCCGAAATACTAAGAAGAAGAAGCAGAAGAGAAGAAGAAGAAGCAGAAGAGGAAGAAGAAGAACAAGAAGAAGTAGTAGTAGTAATAGTAATTTACAGTCTGAAACACGAACAATAAGAAGTAGGAGAAGAAAAGGAAAAAGAGAAGAAGATGAAGAAGAACAACAAACAGAAAAAGAATGAAAAGAATTATAAAACAATAAAAAAGTAAAAGAACAGTACGAAGACAAAGAAGTGAAAAGGAATAGAGGAACAAGCTACTTTCTGGAACACATATAAGAAAAAAAGCTAACAGAAAGAACAACCATGGACTGAATATGAAACTATGTGGAAATCGAAGAGTCACCAGAACAAAGATTGAAAGATCAATTGAAAAGATTGATACGATTTTATTTTTTTTTCTTTGCGTTCGCCTTATTTATCTATTCACAAAGAGAGTGTGCGTTGCACTATGTTTTTATTTAGCGCCTGTCGGCTCAGTGCATCGGACTTCGGCATGCATTTTATGTAAGAGTCTGCTTCCTCCTGCATTTCTTAAGAGTTTGCTTCCCCTGGTTAACGGCCGGTGCTGTGATTGGGGAACGAACCAGCACCTTCAGCTTGTGAGCCGTGTCACATATAATAACAGTATATAACAGTACCAGAATGAAGTTCAGTATTCTGTTTTGTTCCTCTACAGAGATTGATACAAGAATGAAGTTCAGTATTCTGTTTTGTTCCTCTACAGAGATTGATACAAGAATGAAGTTCAGTATTCTGTTTTGTTCCTCTACAGAGATTGATACAAGAATGAAGTTCAGTATTCTGTTTTGTTCCTCTACAGAGATTGATACAAGAATGAAGTTCAGTATTCTGTTTTGTTCCTCTACAGAGATTGATACAAGAATGAAGTTCAGTATTCTGTTTTGTTCCTCTACAGAGATTGATACAAGAATGAAGTTCAGTATTCTGTTTTGTTCCTCTACAGAGATTGATACAAGAATGAAGTTCAGTATTCTGTTTTGTTCCTCTACAGAGATTGATACAAGAATGAAGTTCAGTATTCTGTTTTGTTCCTCTACAGAGATTGATACAAGAATGAAGTTCAGTATTCTGTTTTGTTCCTCTACAGAGATTGATACAAGAATGAAGTTCAGTATTCTGTTTTGTTCCTCTACAGAGATTGATACAAGAATGAAGTTCAGTATTCTGTTTTGTTCCTCTACAGAGATTGATACAAGAATGAAGTTCAGTATTCTGTTTTGTTCCTCTACAGAGATTGATTCAAGAATGAAGTTCAGTATTCTGTTTTGTTTCTCTACAGAGATTGATACAAGAATGAAGTTTAGTATTCTGTTTTGTTCCTCTACAGAGATTGATACAAGAATGAAGTTCAGTATTCTGTTTTGTTCCTCTACAGAGATTGATACAAGAATGAAGTTCAGTATTCTGTTTTGTTCCTCTACAGAGATTGATACAAGAATGAAGTTCAGTATTCTGTTTTGTTCCTCTACAGAGATTGATACAAGAATGAAGTTCAGTATTCTGTTTTTGTTCCTCTACAGAGATTGATACAAGAATGAAGTTCAGTATTCTGTTTTGTTCCTCTACAGAGATTGAAACAAGAATGAAGTTCAGTATTCTGTTTTGTTCCTCTACAGATATTGATACAAGAATGAAGTTCAGTATTCTGTTTTGTTCCTCTACAGAGATTGATACAAGAATGAAGTTCAGTATTCTGTTTTGTTCCTCTACAGAGATTGATACAAGAATGAAGTTCAGTATTCTGTTTTGTTCCTCTACAGAGATTGATACAAGAATGAAGTTCAGTATTCTGTTTTGTTCCTCTACAGAGATTGATACAAGAATGAAGTTCAGTATTCTGTTTTGTTCCTCTACAGAGATTGATACAAGAATGAAGTTCAGTATTCAGCCACCAGGAGAGAGTGCATTTGACCAGTGGCGAGATGCCATGAAGGCAGTTTGTAGGCTACCAATGGGCATGCCACCAGAATTTAGGAAAAAGGTAACCTTATCTGTGTTTCAGAAGATTGTTGTTGGCGTTATAGATATAACGGTATTCACACTTCGCACTCCGATCCATGTGATCCAGATTTTATGTTTGGAATCAACCGGCACTCACCCTCGGACTCGTGTGTTCCAGAAAGTTTAGGTTATGAATCCACCGACACCCACACTCCGATCCATGGGATCCATAAAGTTTATGTTATGAATCCACCGACACTCACAGTCCTACCCACGCCATCCAGTAAATGTATGTAATGAATCCACCGACACTCACATTCCGACCCATGAGATCCAGTAAATGTATGTAATGAATCCACCGACACTCACAGTCCGACCCATGAGATCCAGTAAATGTATGTAATGAATCCACCGACACTCACAGTCCGACCCATGAGATCCAGTAAATGTATATAATGAATCCGCCGACACTCACATTCCGACCCATGAGATCCAGTAAATGTATGTAATGAATCCACCGACACTCACATTCCGACCCATGAGATCCAGTAAATGTATGTAATGAATCCACCGACACTCACATTCCGACCCATGTTGTCCAGTAAGTCTATGTAATGAATCCACCGACACTCAGACCCATGTTGTCCAGTAAGTCTATGTAATGAATCCACCGACACTCAGACCCATGTTGTCCAGTAAGTCTATGTAATGAATCCACCGACACTCAGACCCATGTTGTCCAGTAAGTCTATGTAATGAATCCACCGACACTCAGACCCATGTTGTCCAGTAAGTCTATGTAATGAATCCACTGACACTCAGACCCATGTTGTCCAGTAAGTCTATGTAATGAATCCACCGACACTCAGACCCATGTTGTCCAGTAAGTCTTTGTAATGAATCCACCGACACTCAGACCCATGTTGTCCAGTAAGTCTATGTAATGAATCCACCGACACTCAGACCCATGTTGTCCAGTAAGTCTATGTAATGAATCCACCGACACTCAGACCCATGTTGTCCAGTAAGTCTTTGTAATGAATCCACCGACACTCAGACCCATGTTGTCCAGTAAGTCTATGTAATGAATCCACCGACAATCAGACCCATGTTGTCCAGTAAGTCTATGTAATGAATCCACCGACACTCAGACCCATGTTGTCCAGTAAGTCTATGTAATGAATCCACCGACACTCAGACCCATGTTGTCCAGTAAGTCTATGTAATGAATCCACCGACACTCAGACCCATGTTGTCCAGTAAGTCTATGTAATGAATCCACCTACACCCACACTCCGACCCATTGGATCCAGAAAGTCAAGGACATCTACCAAGGTCATTGTTTATAAAGGCCGTTCACAATTTCAGTCACCACGGCATGTACCGGCTATGTATTTTGTGTGTCTCTGAAATAAAAAAAAATGTAGACTTTACCGGGATTTGAATCTCCATTCAATTGTTCAACTGGCTGGATTTACACCGCTCTGTCACACGCTTCGCTTTTTAAAATTATCTGTAAATTAGCGACATTTTTTTTATGTGCTACCCACGAGGTCTGTGCACACACATTCAATAGCACGGTTATTTCAGCAATGGTATATAAATGTGAAGTTAGGAGTCTACATATATCAGTCGAAGAGAAGCCCCGGATTACCGAAAGAGCAATAGAGCGTAGAGCCCTAAATATTTAAATAAGAGACCATTCCTGAAATACAGACATCTGCGACCAAACAGAGTTCCGGGATGTCGTCGACTCTGCGTCAATACGAAAGTACAGATGGGCCAGCCATGTGGCCCGCATAACTGACGACAGATTGATGAGGAGGGTGTCTTTCTAATGACCATACATCTACAACCGCCCACTAGGCCGCCCGCCGACGAGATGGAGAGATGGCCTGCATCACGCTTTTGTACTGTCATTGTACTCCAAGGCGAAAGACAGACACATGTTCAAGCAGCTTGGTACCTCTCACTTAATTCACCCCAGAGTTCCCTTGGTTCCCTTCATATATATATTTGATATCTGATGACTGTAGCGGAACATTCCATTTCGGATTACGGGGAGTACACGTCAATATAATTTTATTTAAATAAATAAGTAAAAACAGATACAGATAGATGTGTAGAAAAGACGGTTATATTCAGTTACAAAAATGGATGCTTGTCAGCTCTTGAGACCAGCAGTTTACAAACAGAATGATCTGCCTGTAGGCCATGCGCGAGCATTGTATCCAAGTGCCTTGCCTGCTTGGGATGTCTTGCCGACATTGTGCCTGTTGACATCTCCATGTCTCTTGTGGTTCAGTCAATGACAATACCCTAACATGGTTGTTATTGTATCGTCTGACAGCAGGGATAATGCCATGCTGCTGTAGAAACTAGATGCTACTCTCCTTGTCACGGACCAACGCAGACAGATTGAAGAAATTCATTGCTTATTTCAAATAAGATGACAAGAACAAGCGGACGCAGAAGCGAATGCCGAAATTCTCGGAACAGGAATATTTCACACCCCCAACATTTGACTATTCTGTTACGACACTGCCACTGCCCCCAAATCCGGTGTTAAAAATATATATAATGTGCTAAAAATTAAAGAGATGTGTTGTGTTTTTTTTTTGTTTTTTTTTTTTGGGGGGGGGGGGGGAGGGTGAATTAAGGGGCAATTACCAGCAGCTTTTCGCTCCCTGGCGTCAGCCAATCTTACCTGATTGAATACCAGGATTGAAGTAGGCTAGTAAGTGCTATCCCACAAGGTACATTGATCCTTCTTGACATGTGTTAACTTCCCAGATGTACTTGGTATCTAGTTACTCAGCTCTTTATTCCAGCTTCACCTATTAAATTTGGCTGCTTTCTTCAGTTTGATATTTCTATACCTTTTTGCACTCGAAACTCGTTTTTTCAATATTCTCCATTGTTTTCTTATTTCTATATCCCCTTTTCCAGATATTGTTTGTTTGTTTTTTTTTTGCATTTTAAAACTCGAGGTAGCCAAAATACTTAACTTAACGTATTTATGGCTTACAGAGTTTGTATACAACTACTTTCTTGGAGGATGGTTTTTATTTATGTGTGTCCATCTTATTAGACTAAAATACTAGAGCTAAGTAGACCCGCAGCCAGTTAGGCGTCATCTATAGCTGCTCTTAACAAACCACCCGAGGAAAGGTACACAACAGTTCCTTCAATGTGCTACGCCGAAGAAACTTGATTACTTAAAAAAATTGAGTTCTTATTCAGAGTTACCGAAGTCTCTCTCTCTCTCAACCAACACTGGCGTACGGCAAATGATGAAGGCTGCAGTTGTCCACGCAGACAAGGTAAAACTTCGCTGCGCTGGTCACGTACTGCGGAGAACTCTTGATCGTTGGATCACAGCAGTCTGGTACCAAGGAGACAGAGGACGTCCACTGGGAAGATCACCAACTCGCTGGGCCGGCTCTCGCGAATACAGAAACAATATCGACAATGCTGCAGACAATAAACTTATCATCCACTGGTCCACCGTGTCCCAAGACAGAAGATAATGGAACGAAGTTGGGATGGTTAGCGATGTAACCCTCTTTGAGGATGGTGTCGAACGGTAATCCAGTAAGAGTTGCCATAAGTAGATTTCGTTTTATCATTCGATCTGATTGCCTCGACCAGCCTTATTATCCTTGAAATGTTAATAAATCCTTGTCTAGACATTAGTTTTATTTTAACCAGACCAGAAGACGGTTTATATTTGCGTCAAGGACAAGTAATCATTGCAGTAAATAGAACAAAAACACTGACGATAATAGAAACACATCAACATTGAATAAGTCACATGTTATGGATAAAGGAAATAATGAATAGATTGTTACAAAATACGTCACGCAATGTCTGTCATTTTTGACAACTTTCCCGCAACACTGTCATAATTTTCATAAATGCATGATGTAAATGCTGTCCAGGCCTGTGTGTTTGGGGCCTGATCGTGCCAGTGTATGGGGAGAATGCATCTATGGCTGCGCATGTTGAAAGCTTCGATGTGCTTCTGGTCATGCTGCAGCATAGTATAGGCCTCCGAGTCGTATAACACGTTGGGGATGACACAGGTCTTGTGGATGCTTAACTTGGTTACATGTGAGAGTCTCCGTTGGGTCCAGACTGGGTGCAGGACATTCATAGAGGCAGTGGCAGACCTATTCTTCTAATGATGTCCGGGCGACTACGTGCATCTTAGTTTTGACTGCTGCCGAGGGAAATAAAGTCCTCAGTGGAGCTTACATAGTTGCCACCAACAAGGATTCCTGCCACCGCAGGGGTTAGGAAAACCTCACCAATTGTGTATTCCAAGCCCCGAACAGTTCACGCTCCCAGCGGCAATAACTTAGCGATATGGAACGGGACGACCAAGACTCACCTTTACATCTCAGATATACAGAGAGATCGAACCTATGCTGAAAGGAAGAGAACTGTAGTCGATAAGACCAAATGGAGAGACATGATCAGATAATAATACAACCAGTCTTAGGACTGACCAACCAGAGGATAGGGTCAAATGGAGAGACATGCTGAGACAACCTTACAACTAGTATTAGGATGGATCAACTAGATGTTGACGACACTACACGCCTATCTTTGTACTATCAGTTAAAGTAATCCGGGGTATCTTGGGTTAATGTTAATCGCATTGCTATTTCTTCTGCCATTGTTGTTCGAGGCTGCTTGTGTTGAGTCAACGCTTGGCGACCTTTATTTTGTAGCTTGTTATAATATATCTTTTTAGATTCCGAGGAGTACTTCAGAAAGGTGACTAGGGTCCTCCTGACTGTAGTACAATGCGAGGCTTCTCAGTTAGTTCACCACTATGAGAATTGCAGTGTCGATCCCCATCTCGTTTTCCAGACTACTATTGACTCTGAGGTCAACAACATAATCTTCTAGGCATGTGCTGCTTTTGGTAGGCTGCGCAACTTAGCCTTGATACAGACATTAGTGCTCACAGATGTTATGTACGCCAGTGAGACGTGGGATGTGTACAGCAGGAATGTTAGAAAAAATGAGCCACTTTCATACAAGCTGCCTCCGTAGACTTGGGAATACAGTGGCAAGATAGGGTACTTGACACCGAGATCCTCAGGAAGGCAAAAATGCCGAGCAACCACACACTTTTGCAGAAAAACTAGATCAGGTGGGCCGGTCATGTCATATGTATGTCAGACAACCGCATCCCCAAACAACTAATGTACGATGAGCTAAAAGAGGGCCTGCTTCTTGTCGGTGGACCAAAGAAGCGCTTCAAAGATTCCCACAAACTATCTCTGACACCCTTGAACATCGAAGTAAACTCTTGGGATTGCCTGACACAGGATCACCAGGCATGGCATAGAACCCACCATCATAGGCGCCATCATTGCTTATGAAAGCCGTGCCTCCGAGGAAACATGCGCGAAAACAAAACCACTGACGCTTACATGTCCAACTGTGACCATAAATGCTGCGTATGTGGAAAGGGTTTTGTGCCACCTTCGGTGAGGTGCAAAACAAAAGGACTGACGGCTATTATTATTATTTTCCAGATTACTCGGAGCACGAACAAGGACGTAAGATGTTGCCTTGATCCAGATCACTCCTCGCTTCCTTCTTCTGTCGTATTATTTCCACAAACGCAGAACTAAGCCCTATTCTGTAATGGTTACTTATCTGATCTGATCGTGTCACCACAGGTATGGCTGAGTCTGGCAGACCACTATCTGTATCAGTTGAAGATTAACTGGGAGCAGACGATTAGATTCACCTTCAACGAGAGAAGCAACCCGGATGACGAGCAGCTGGGAATGCAGATTGTCAAGGTGTGTGTCTCTGTATTTGTCCGTTGTTATTTATCTCCCTGCTCACATCGATGTCCGTAATTGTCAGTCTTCTTCTTTTTCTTCTTCTCATTCCTCATGTTTGTTTATCTATGCACATGACGTTCAGTTCTCTAGATAAAGATTGCTGTGGGGGGGGGGGGGGGGGACAATGTAATCAATTTTAGCCTGTGTAAGTGGTAATTCAATATGTTAAGTCCCGTTCCCATGTGGAACTGGATCGCTTGTTCTGCTCGATCGAGGCAGTGATAGTTGTCTCTTGTTTGGTGGACTTTCCTTATGGCTTGTTGTGTCTTCTTGTCCTGCCAGATGATTGTTTGTTCGTTTACACTGGCGTTGCTTCCTCCTCTGCTTCCTCCTTTGCTACCTCAACTCCTGGGTTACCACAGAGTGGTGGTATCCACTGTTATTGTTGTTGAATGCCCATAATGAGTAGTTGACTCTTTTGTGTGCCCTGATAAGGACGTTAAGGGGCGATCTGTTGTAGATTTCCTCACATGCCGAGCGTGCTGATGAAGGTCGACCGGCGTCCTCCAGGTGGTTGTGCTATGCGTGGCGTCATCTACGTGTCGCTGAGTACTACGGGGATCACGTCTATCCCCCACCTCGTTAGCCAGGCTGCCATGAAAACAGTCAGTTTCCAGGGAGGACTACGGGGAAGCCGAGTTGAGGGTCTTGGCCAGCATATTTTGCCTCACCTTGACTAACATGTATGATCAGTATATTTTGACTGACCAGACGTTAGTCTTCCTCCCCATGGTATTCCCTGTAATACTACCCTTCTCTTGGTTTTCGGTTCGCCGTAGGCCTTTTTAAGCTCTAGTAGTTTACCATTCTTGAAGGCTCGCAGAACTGACATGGCATCTGCTGACATTAGCTTGTTGCGTAGTTTATTATTTCTGCAGCAATTATCAGAGCCTGTAATCTAGCAGAGTAGTTTGAACAACATTATCCAGGAGATAAACTAGTGACCCCTAAATAGTTGGTTGGTTGGTTGGTTCGGCATGTGCGCTCCTGCCCTTTGGCCCAATATCATATAGTGGTATCTGCATGTGTTTGTGAGCTGTTGTTTAGTTCCATACAAAGTGTTCCATTTCTCTGGCCTTAGAGGAAGAAGTTGTTTCCTAACGCCGGCAAGCGGCGGACATTCAAAAATATGGTGCTCAACAGTTTCATTGGATGTGTGCACAGCCAACAGTCTGGAGTATCTTCTGGTTGGATTCTGTTCTAGTGACTATTAAGTTGTATGTGTTGAGTGCTAAATCTGAAAATGGTGATTTGATCTCTACTTTTCAGCAGGTTGATGTTGTCTTTGGGATTTGGAATGGCCATATGTTTGTAGATTGCTCTCCCAGTATTCTCCATTGCCCATCTATTCAGTTACGGAGTCTGTAAAGACTACAATGGCTTCGGCTTTTGATGTTGAGGCATCAAGAGTCCTTAAGTGGTTCAGAGCTACTTCCAATATTGTTATTTCTGCCTCATAGTTTGAACATATTTCACAGAAGGCATCAAACAGCTCATCAGATGTTCTATCGGAATAGTCTATGTAGACTCATATTTAGTAGAAGACACTCCAACATCCCATTCACACATTCTGGAAACTTGCTGGATATGAATTAGTCATGTAGCTTTGAAAGTTAATTCTACAAACAATGTATCAAATAAAACACGGAAGTATATATTTTTCTGGGGATCGGAAAAAGAGGAAGAATAAGAAGAACTGGAGGCCCTTTACTTATCCTCTGCACTGTGGTATTTAACATTGCCTTCAAAAACATTACCGCCAGAACATTGGCGTCAAAACGTTGCCTTCAGAATATTGCCTTCACAACATTGCTATGTGAACATTGCCCCCAGAACATTGCCTTCGGAACAATGCCCTCATAACATTACTATGATAACACTGCCCTCAGAAGATTTTTTTCCGAACATTGTCGTCAGCATATTGCTTTCAGAACATTGGTAAATCTCAGTAAGAGATTACAACTTTATCAACAGCCTGGTGGCGCTAATGGTACATTATTTTCTTAACCATATTTCCTGTCAGCACGAGAACACCTATAAATGTTTTTTGTTGTCTATGTTATTTTGTCTTGCCATTTTCCTCTTCATCTTCATCACCAAGGAGCACATATGCCATCAACCAATATTCTCCATGCAACCATGTTCTTTGCTATTTTCTCCAGTTCTTTTCAGCTTCTTTTTTTTTCATGTATTGGCTTCAATGGACTTTTCCCTGTGTGTACTTTAGCCTTCTTTTTCCTAATTTACATTTAGGGACTCCATGATAAAGATTCCTGGTGGCACTTGCCCTGGATCTGTCACAACGTTTGGTATATCCACGCTATCTTATTCCTACGATTTCCTGTTCCACCTGCCTTTGTCTTATTGTCTTCCATGGACTCCCATTTTCACTCAGGGGACTGAGTGGTCTCGTGGTAAGACGTCGGCCTCTGGTTCAAATCACCACGGATCTGGATTTTTTCATGTGACTTTTTGGTATTTCCTCGAATTTCTGGGCAGTAGAGATCGGACCCCGTGTTCAGTTTCGCGCTCGTTAAAAATCCCTGGACAGTTAAAAATTGACAAGAGTAGGCTTAACGGCCTCTGCTCAGGTATAATTCAAAATTAAGTACAAAATCTACCTATTCTATTACGGTATCCTCGCCGGTGCCATGGAGTTCGTGCATTGGCTGAGATTCTCCCAAAAATATGGAGAAGAACAGAGCACTATGGGTAAACCGTGTGCAAAGATGTTGATTCTACGACTAAACTAAACTGTCCTATAAACTGTTATTTGTAACCACGTAAAACCACTTAAAGAATATTTCTTAGCTATTTGTAGAAAAAGTCATGTCATTATATAATCCCACATCTTTAATTCCTGTTTTCCCCAACCGCTCCTTGGATCCAATATTTACGGTGTTCACAATGTATTAGAGGCCCTCTTTTCCGAGCTTGTGTTTAATGAGAATTGGCTGCTTTATTTTCATTAAATTTAATAATATTATTTTATTTTATTATTTATTATTAATAATATGATTTCTGTGTAATATATCTTCTTTAGATTATATTTAGCTGTATAAAGTAAATGTAGCATTCTTCCCAAGAACCATATGTATGTTGCCACTGTAGATTTGACTGTGTATCCATTGTCCATGACTCACATCCATGAAGAATATTGGATAGATGTAACACAGCAAGAATCCTCCTTCTCTTTCTCTATCCCCCCTCACTCGTCATCTTTTTCCAGAACGTATTTTATATATTAAGAAAGCCTGCTTCAGCTATTGCGATTCCATTATAATTTCTTTTATGCATCTTCTATCGTCTGTTATAGTGGTAACGTTGTTCCTCAATGTTGTTGTTTGTCTTTGTGTTTTACTCCCCACCTTTATCTCACTTGTCAGTTTGGTTTTTTTCATTGCTTCCAGTGCTTCTCTTTTGGAGATATTTAATTACTTCTTTCTTACCGTTTCTTTATTGTATCAACCAATTTCATTAAAGGTTTTTCATTTTCACTTGCAAGCCCTGACCATCGGGATAGTAGAGA
The DNA here is from genome assembly GCA_036924085.1 of Ariolimax columbianus. Lineage (NCBI taxonomy): Eukaryota > Metazoa > Mollusca > Gastropoda > Stylommatophora > Arionidae > Ariolimax > Ariolimax columbianus. The sequence goes on from JAVGWX010000009.1 coordinate 42,598,756, forward strand.
CTGATAATCCTCAGTAGATGTTACATCATCTCCGCCATGGCCGGTCCTAAGCCCGGATGAGAAAGGAGGAAAGTTAAGCGGGAGGCTAGCTACCTCACCTCGTCAAAAAACAAACAAACAAGTGCTACAAAAACGAGAACCAAAACAAACCAAAGCCGTTTTTGAAGGGAAAGTTCCCCTCAACAGGGCCTATGACGCGGCTCAGCCAAACCTGAAAGAAAGCTGGACTGCCGACTACCTTTCTTTCGACAAGGAAGCCTTCCATACTCGGCACCTGGAATGCTAGAACCATGTGGGAGGAGGGGAAGACAGCGCAGCTTACAAAAGAGAACATGCAATCCCTGTCATGGAACCGCCAGGAAAGGAGAAGCATCGGCAGGACAAGGAATACACGGAGACGAGATCAGGAGGCGGAAGTAAAGAAAACAGGAAAAATCTGGAAGGAAGTGGACAAGATTACACAGGACAGAGCTGCTTGGCGAAGGTTGGTTGATGTCCTATGCACCTCTGGGTGATAGAAGGCGAGATATCTTATATATAATTGTTTGTAATAATGTTTAAAAAAAGAAATGTAATCCATAATTTGTGCATAGCTTTAAAGTCTCTGAAAAGGACAAAACATGTTTTTAAAATGATCGGAAAAATCGTGAAAGTTCCTGGGTATGAAAAGTAAGAAGTTAATATACACGACCAAGAAGAGTTAATGCAATGGAAGGAGACGAATTTTCAATTGAAATATCAACAATTATCAGATGAATTAGAAATAAAGAACCCATCAATTGAATCAACAACTAAAATGTATCAACATATTTATTAATTGAACTATCAACATGAAATTTTCAACGGAAAATTATCAACGGAAAATTATCAAGACATTTTAAATTGAAAATTATCAACTCACAATTGTCAACGGAAAACAAAATTAAATTAAATGCAACAAAGGTTTCTGAAGTCACTTAATCTGTGGCGTTAGAAGCACCAGAAGTAGAGCCACGGATATCCATCAGAAATGACAGTTTGAATCCATGAGAATGTATTCAGAATTCGCAGTCAGAGTTGATCAATCTTACTGCCACTCACTTGTGAACCGTCGCCTTGTTAAAGGGTATTTAGTATTTAGCCTGTTACGTCGTTTTGTTGTTGAGATTTATGAAAATAAGACAATGCTCGTGATTAGCTATGTCTCGTTCAATCATATGGGAACTGGAATAGACTGTGACACTGGACATTCCACAACACCCGACTCGTCTTTCAGTTGAGCTATTGATCCCTAGGCTGATCATAATGGTAGTTTTCTGTCTCATAGAATATCTTCTACGTCTGCTCACATCAATCACTTAATTAAGCCACGGGCACATGAAACGTGCTGCATCTGCAGCAAACAAAGCTCGGCTCATCTATACTCTACTCTACTCTACCCTACACATTCTCTACTCTACTCTACACATTCTCTACACTGCTCTGCTCTACACTACTCTACTTTACTCTACTCTGCACTGCTCTACTCTACTCTACTCAACTCTAATCTGCTATGCTCTGCTCTGCTCCCCCCATTCCACTCCCTCCACTCCGCTTCGCTCTGCTCCCCTCCCCTCCACATTACTCCAGCCTACCATACCCTACTCACGTCCTTATTTTAAACGTCGTTGTCCAGTTGTTCACTGTTGTCTTCGGCACACTTTTGTCACCATACACTGTCTGCATTCTGCGATGAATGTTAACTGGTCGACATACTTCAGCTATTAGAAACCGAATCACCTCTCGCTGATCAACTCTTGCCGGATTCCGTATCACACCGGCTATGTTTTCAACGGTCTGCTGAGGAAACTATGAGACGAAGGATAATGCAATTTTACAAACTTGACGGTTGGTATGTGATATTTACACCTGAAGTGACTTCTTCATGCACATCGTACCTATGTTCATTAGGAGCAGTTGTCCGGTTTCATTTGAACACACCTCTGATATAAAAATATAATTGAACCGCCAAGAGTAGTCTTGCTCAGCAGATATGGGATAACAACAACAGCAACACCGTTTTTCGGAGATGACAGATGCTGTTCTGTCTGGGGTATAAGACCATGCTGACTCTTGAACGTTCATCTTCGAAATGACTTCCGTTTCGATACTCTAGGTCATTTGTTGGTTTAGATGTGGCCGGAAATTAGCTCAAGGTGTTAGTGATTGTAGCTTTTTAAGTTAGAAAGTAACACATTGTAGTCTATGGGGCTTACTCGTCTAATTAGAAAGTAACACAATGTAGTTTATGAAAGTAGCACGTCGTAGTCCTAAGACTCACTTGTCTAATTATAAAATAACATATTATTGTGATAAATTTTGAGTAAAAATAACGTCTATCATTGAGGGTGTGACAAAATAGGTATTCAATGTTGGAGATTGATTTGTTGGTCAGGCAACTAATCACTTTTGTGACGTGACTCTAGCTCAATATTGTGTTATATTTATGCAGACTGTATGTCTGTGGAGCTTTCCATTCCCTTTCTTTCAAACTATTTGTGACTTTCCCCTTGCAACCAGCTTACACGCGCGATTCTGAGCTTGGTCTTAGGACCTGTCAGCCCGGCATGCTGATAAATCTTCAGATCGATGGTCTCTTTAGTGCACGGGCGGCCTGTCTGCTCAGATCAATGTGCTGGTGTATGAGAAGAAATCCTCTTACTCTGCTTTTTATTCTTCTTGTTCTTGTTGTTTTTCTTCTTGTTGCTGCTGATGGTGTTGTTGTTGCTGCTGCTGTCGGTGCTGCTGTTACTGTTGTTATTGTTGCTACTAGTGCTGCTCTTCTTCTTCTTCTGCTTCTACGTCTTCTTCTACTTTTTCTTCTCTTTCTCATCATCCTCTTCGTCCTCCTCATAGTTCTTTTTTTCTTACTCCTCCTACTTCTCCTTTTTCTTCCTCCTCATCCTCCTCCTTCTTCTTCCTCCTCCTCCTCCTTTTTCCTCTTTCTCCTCCTCCTTCTTCTTACTCATTCTTCTTCTTTATCTTCTTCCTCCTTCACCTTCTGCTTCTTCTTCCTCCTTCTCCTCCTCCTTCCTCCTCCTCCTTCTTCCTTCTCCTTCTTCTTCCTCCTCCTCATTCTTCTTTCTCCTCCTCCTTCTTCTTCCTCCTCCTCCTTCTTCTTCCTCCTCCTTCCTCCTCCTCCTTCTCCTTCCTCCTCCTTCCTCCTCCTCCTTCCTCCTCCTTCTTCTTACTCCTCCTCCTCCTTCCTCCTCCTCCTTCTTCTTCCTCCTCCTCCTTCCTTCTCCTCCTTCCTCCTCCTCCTTCTTCCTCCTCCTTATTCTTCCTCATTCTCCTCCTTCTTCCTCCTCCTTATCCTCCTTCTTCTTCTTACTCTCCACCTCTTCCACCTTCTGCTTCTTCTTCATCTTTGGCGTTCACCCTGAAAAGGACATCGTGTCGTAGTTTACAGCGAAATCTGCGCCTATGGATCCGACACGTCCGGTTTCAGCTGGCTTAGATGAGGTTAGCCTTCCCACTGCAACCCATATTCTCTTAGCCAGACTAAAATAGAGTAGCCTGTTTCCATGACCTCCTCTCGAAGACAGAATAGGGTCTTGGTCAGCTCGAGTCGCTGGCTGCTGTAAGCTCATTCACGGAGCTCATTTTGTATCTCCTTTCTATATTTTTGTTTTGTCTTCTCACTCTCAAACATATTCTAATTTGTTCCTTTCATCTCATATTCGGTATATATTAAATACTAACTGCAAAAAGAACAACTTCTCTTTCCAATAGAATAGTAGCCCCTTTCAGTCATGACTGACTTTACGATGATACAACTCGGAGTCGTACACAAAAAGTATATAAAAAGTTTTTCTTATTTTCTGTCTCTTAACGGCGTTGCCTTTTCACTTCTCTGTGCTCCAAGAGCTTCTCTTCACCAAGCCTGAGGTAGAACTTCATTGTACATCTCTACTTAAATCAGTCTGCTGTTTTGTCTTCCCAGGATGTCAGACTCATGTCCAGGGCTTTCATATCACGCTTACATACATCTTTGAACCTCAACTGTGGTCGGCTGTTCTTTTGCCTTCCGCCAACTGTCCTTAGAAGATATCTTTGGGAATGCGACCATCTTTCATGAGACGAACATGACCACGCCATCGTAGAATTCGCTGACTTACGAAGTGTGCTGCTTGGGACACCCACACGAGAGTGCACCTCTGCATTTGTCTCTCCGTCCCTCCGTTGTACTTTAAGAATGGTTCGTAGGCGCCGTAGATGGAAGGTGTTAAGCCTGTGCTTTTGTTTGGCAAATGTTGTCCAGGTCATGCTACCATATAGAAGTGTGCTAACGACACAAATTGTGCACTATGGTCTTGGTTTTAATTGTCAGCTTCTTGTTTTTCTAAATAAATGTTGTGAGGTGAGCAAATGTTGTGAGGTGAGCAAATGTTGTGAGCTGAGCAAATGTTGTGAGGTGAGCAAATGTTGTGAGCTGAGTAAATGTTGTGAGCTGAGCAAATGTTGTGAGGTGAGCAAATGTTGTGAGCTGAGTAAATGTTGTGAGCTGAGCAAATGTTGTGAGGTGAGCAAATGTTGTGAGCTGAGCAAATGTTGTGAGGTGAGCAAATGTTGTGAGGTGAGCAAATGTTGTGAGCTGAGTAAATGTTGTGAGCTGAGCAAATGTTGTGAGGTGAGCAAATGTTGTGAGCTGAGCAAATGTTGTGAGGTGAGCAAATGTTGTGAGGTGAGCAAATGTTGTGAGGTGAGCAAATGTTGTGAGCTGAGCAAATGTTGTGAGGTGAGCAAATGTTGTGAGCTGAGCAAATGTTGTGAGGTGAGCAAATCCAGCAGCAGCTTTGCCAATGCGAGTATCTATTTCTGGGTCTAGAGCGAGCTTGGCGTCGATGAGGGATCCCAGGTCTGTGAATTGGTGCGCATCTGCCAGTTGATAATTAACGATGCTAAAGATGGCGTGGTATATATTTCCTGTCCCAGCACATTTGTTTTGTTGAGACTTACTGTGAGACCAAAATCTTTGCAAGTCTGGGAAAAGCGATCTATCAGCCTCTGAAGTTTTTGCTAACTGCAGGTGACAGTTGCAGCATCATCAACGAAAAGCAAGTACCTGATGACGATCTCGCTTATCTTCGTTTTAGCTTTGAGCCTTGCAAGGTTAAACAACCGACCATCCGACCTGGTGTGTGGCATATAACTTCAATTGCGTTACCAAATGCATTCTTCAGTAACAGAGCAACGCAGATTCCAAACAGTGTCGTAGCCAGAACACAACACTGCTTGACACCACCGGGACTACCAAATGGTTGTGATATGATACCATCCAAAATTGCAATGTTCTCTGCATGCCCTCATGGAACGTTATTATCAGTCGCAGCAGTTTGTTTGGGCAGCCTATTTTAGAGAGGATTTTGAAGAGTTCATCCTTACTAACCAAATGCCTTTGTCAGGTCAATGAAGGCAACGTAAAAGGGCTGATTCTGATCACGTGACTTTTACCGACGTTTTGAAGACAGAAAATCATGTCGATCGTTGATCTTTCAGACCTGAATCCCTACTGTGACTCCGGATACACATCCTCAGCCAATTTATGTAGCCTTAGTATGGTAACTCTGGCAAAGATTTTCCCTACGACACTGAGCAGAGAGACACCTGGGTAGATATTAGGAACTTCTATCACCGTTGTTTTTATTAATATTACAATCTGTGCATCTATCATATTTTGAGATTTAGTAGCGTCTTTCCAGCACCGGCATAACATCGTACACAGCGATTGCAAGAGGGTATCCTTACAGCGCTTGATCAATATCGCTTAGCAATTATCAACAAGAAAGTGAATTCTCTCTCCAGCATTCTCCTCTTCATTATACAGTTGCAATAAAATCAATTAATCTCAGTTCTAACTTTAGATCCAACAATCGCATTACGCAACGTACATGGAACCAACTCCCAGTGCGAAGCTAACATGGCGCGAAACAGACATAAGATTTACATCAGCCTGTTTCAGGTCGGGGTAGTCCCACTGCCGTGGGGGATAAAGTGCTAGAGCCTTCCCTATAGTAGGTCTCAGTTTTTTCACAGGCGGGATGATCAGTTCTCTTCCTTACCGCATTGTCATAACTAACTTATAGCTAGGTATACTAGATCGTGTCGCAACCGTGAATCGAACTCAATGCTTTTTTGCCGTAAGAAGTACGTGGCTCTATCCACCCATGTCGTAGTGACGAGAAATTGAAAAGGCCAAACTGCTCGGATATTGTCCAAATGAGACGTATTTATTTGGGTTTGTTGTGGTACAATGAAGCATAATCTGAGGTAGATTGATGGAGAAAGAGAGAGAGTGTGGACGGGAATGAGAGATATATATGGGAGAGATAGGATGAGAGGAAATGGTAAGAGAGAGGAAGAGAGAGGATGGAAGGAAGTGAGAGAAAAAGAGGGGAGAGAAGAGAGAGAGGGAGAAGAGAGAAATGGAGAGGATAGAGGAAAAGATCGAGAGGGTGGAGGGAAGTGAGAGAGATAATGGGGAGAAAGGAGAAGAGAGAAGGGAGGAAGCAAGGAATGGGAAAGAGAGAGGAAGAGAGAGAAAGACGGAGAGGAAGAGAGAGAAATAAAGAGATTAAGAAAGAGAGGAATAGAGCAGGGTAAGAGGTAGAGAAAGAAAGATAAAGAAAGAGGGAAACAGGAAGAGAAAGAAAGAGGGAGAGAACAAGAGAGAAAGAAGAAGAGAAAGAGAGAAAGAAAGAGAGGGGAAAGAGAGACAATGAGAGACAGAGGGAGAGAGAAAACAGAAAGAGAAATATGTATATATATATATATATATATAAACCTCGTGTGCCCGATATGTAGCAGATGTTTTCGTGCTCGCATTGGCCTGTTCAGCCACATGCGCACCCACACCAAACAGGGAAATCTGTGACAAGGATGATGTCGGCGGTCCTCATCGACAACGATGGACAGCTATTATTATTATATATATATATAAATACATAGAGAGAATGAATAAGAGAGAGAAAGAGTGACAGGGAGAGAGAAAGAGAGAGAGAGTGAAAGGCAGTGTGTACAAAAAGAGAAAAAGAGATTATAGGGGTGGAGAAGAGAGAATGAGAGAGAAAAAGGAGGGAAGAGAGAGAGAAAACAGAAAGAGAGAAATATATATATATATATATATATATATATATATAGAGAGAGAGAGAGAGAGAGAGAGAGAGAGAGAGAATGAAAAAGAGGGGAAGAGAGAGAGAAAGCGTGATAGAAAGAGAGAGATAGAGACAGGCAGAGAGAGTAAAAAGAGAGAAAAAAGAGTAAACGAGAAGAGAGAGAGAGCGGGAGAGAAAGAAGAGAATAAACCATGAAAAGAGATAACAAGATAATACACAAGAAGAGAGAGAAAAAGAGAGCGTAAACTAGGAGGGAGAAGATAGAGTCAACGAGGAGAGAAAAAACAGAGAAGCCACCGAAATATAGCCACTACTTGACACTGTTCAATATCATCATGTGTTCATGAAACTCGATTAACTGGCGGTAATGTCTGTTTGTTGATCTTAGTACCAGACACATTATCATTATCCCGACATTTCCACGTTTCGATCCTCCTTTCTACCAGAACAGGAGCCTGGCTGCTGTAGTGCCTCTATAGTAAGCATATAGGAAATATCATCCGGAATCTGGCGAAAGGTTGTTGTCGTGTTTTCTTACTCCCACGCAATGCTATTTCGGTAGCACGATGTTTGTTTTTTGACTTCTTGGTTGTTCGATGGATGTCAAATCTCTGTAATCTGTAATCCTTGTGTTCTGTCAGGCAGATTGCGTGCCGGATGCGAGGTAACAAAAGCTGGCACACATGCTTCTCGTATTTGGACAGAAACCTCCAACTGGTCTTTTTTAATCTTGTTTGTTTAAACAAATCTTTATTGGTGTTGAGTTTCTTCTTCCGCTTCATCTTCTTCTTCTGCTTCTTCTTCTTCTTCTTCTTCGTCTTCTTCTTCTTCTTCTTTTTCTTGGTCTGTAATCTTGTTTGTTTAAACAAATCTTTATTGGGGTTGAATTTCTTCTTCCGCTTCATCTTCTTCTTCTGCTTCTTCTTCTTCTTCTTCTTCTTCTTCTTCGTCTTCTTCTTCTTCTTCTTTTTCTTGGTCTGTAATCTTGTTTGTTTAAACAAATCTTTATTGGTGTTGAGTTTCTTCTTCCGCTTCATCTTCTTCTTCTGCTTCTTCTTCTTCTTCTTCTTCTTCGTTTTCTTCTTTTTCTTGGTCTGTAATCTTGTTTGTTTAAACAAATCTTCATTGGTGTGAGTTTATTCTTCTTCTTCTTCTTTTTCTTGGTCTTTAATCTTGTTTGTTTAAACAAATCTTTATTGGTGTTGAATTTCTTCTTCTTTTTCTTCTTCTTCTTCTTCTTCTTGGTTTTTAATCTTGTTTGTTTTCAAATCCACGCGATTGGAAAGATCCAGGAGTGATCCCCTTATACAAAAAGGGCAAAAAATCAAATCCAGCGAATTATAGACCGGTGAGTTTAACGAGCATAGTCTGTTAATTGTTAGAGTCAATAATCAAAGATAACGTTGTAATGCATTTAGGCAAATTTAATCTAATTAGAAAATAGTCAGCATGGGTTTACTAGAGGGAGATCATGCTTAACAAATCTATAAGAATTCATGGAGGAGGTTACCAAAATGATAGATAAAGGGGAGCCAGTGGACATTAGTTATCTAGATTTTGCAAAGGCCTTTGATAGAATACCTCATTTCGAAAGTTAAAATCACATGGAATAGGTGGGGAAGTTGCCAAATAGATTGAAAATTTGGTAACGGGAAGAAGACAGGGGGTGGGCATAAATAAGGAGTACTCTGAGTGGTGTGAAGTGAAAAGTGGTGTGCCACAGGGCTCGGTTTTTGGGATCAATTTTGTTCTTTATATATATACACGATTTGGACATTGATATGGGATCCATGATTGCAAAATTTGCTGATGACAAAAAACTATGCAGTAGTGTCTCATCTAAAGCGGAAGTGGACATATTGAGGTCGGATTTAAATAAAATTCGAGAATGGTCTGTAACCCGCTAAATGGAGTTTAATGTGGATAAATGTACAGTCATCCACATGGGTAGATCCAATGTGGAACATAATTACAGAATGGGAGAGAACAATATTAGAAAGATAGATAAGGAAAGGGACCTAGGGGTTATAATAGATCATACAGGAAAGGTGAGTGAGCAAGTTAAGGTAGCAGTGAAAAAGGCAAATGCAATGTTAGGTATGATAAAAAGAAATATTAAACATAGGAGCAAGGAAGTGATAGTCAAACTGTATAAAGCATTAGTTAGACCTAGATTGGAGTACTGTTTACAGGTGTGGAGTCCTTAGCATAGAGGGGATATAAACATACTGGAAAGAATGCAAAAAAAAAGCGGGAAAGATGATAGTGGGATTCCAGAATTACAGTTATAAAGAAAGACTCAGAAAAACCGGCCTACAGTGTCTAGAAGAGAGAATTCTTCTTCTTCTTTTTCTTTTTCTTCTTCTTCTTCTTCTTCGTCTTCTTCTTCTTCTTCTTCTTCTTCTTCTTCTTCGTCTTCTTCTTATTCTTCTTCTTGGTCTTTAATCTTGTTTGTTTAAACAAATTGTTATTGGTGTTGAGTTTCTTCTTCTGCTTCTTCTTCTTCTTCATCTTCTTCTTCTTGGTCTTTAATCTTGTTTGTTTAAACAAATTTGTATTGGGGTTGAGCTGCTGCTGCTTCTTCTTCTTCGTGTTCTTCTTCTTCTTCTTCTTCTTGTTCTTCTTATTCTTCTTCTTCTTCTTCTTCTTCTTCTTCTTCTTCATCTTCTTCTTCTTCTTGGTCTTTAATCTTGTTTGTTCAAACAAATTTTTATTGGTGAGCTGCTGCTGCTTCTTCTTCTTCTTCTTCTTCATCTTCTTCTTCTTCTTCTTGGTCTTTAATCTTGTTTGTTTAAACAAATTGTTATTGGTGTTGAGTTTCTTCTTCCTCTTCTTCTTCTTCTTCTTCTTCTTCTTCTTCTTCTTCTTCTTTATCTTTTTCTTCTTCTTTTTCTTCTTGGTCTTTAATCTTGTTTGTTTAAACAAATTTGTATTGATGTTGAGCTGCTGCTGCTTCTTCTTTTTCTTCTTCTTCTTCTTCTTCTTCTTCTTCTTCTTCTTCTTCTTCTTCTTTTTCTTCTTCTTCTTCTTCTTCTTCATCTTCTTATTCTTCTTCTTCTTGGTCTTTAATCGTGTTTGTTTAAACAAATCTTTATTGGTGTTGAGCTTCTTCTTCTTCTTTTTCTTCATCTACTTCTTCATCTTCTACTCTTTCGTCATATTCTTTTTTTTGTTGGTGGTCTTCTTCTTATTTCTCTTCTTCTTTTCATTCTTCTTCGTCTTTTTCTTCTTCTTCTTCTTCTTCTTCTTCTTCTTCTTCTTCTTCTTCTTCTTCTTTTTCTTCTTCTTCTTCTTCATGGTCTACTTCTTCGTCTTTAATCTTGTTTGATTAAACTAAACCTTATCGGTTCGAGTTGTTTCTTCTTCTTAGGCGTTTGTCCTGAATAAAAAGTTGTGTCGTAGTTTACAGCGTGGCTGCGATAACTGCACCTTTCGACCGGACACATCCGATTTCGGCTGTTTAAAAAAAAAAACGCATTCTATCCCTTGACCAGATCACACTAGTGACTAGTGCACACCACCCCCCTCATTTCCTCCACCCCCACCCCCCCCCTATACTCACCTGTATCTCTCTTAACAGCGCAGTACAATACACTCAACCAATGACGTATTTACATAATAAATTTGGCGGTCTGTCAGCCATCTCTCGTCTCCACAGGACTTTTCTATTAATGAAGTTTGGAGGATATGATGACATCCTTCTCCTCTCGTGCAGGCACCTGGCTTGAAGAATGTGCAGCGCTGTTTGTTTGTCCTATTGCCGGAACTAATGGCTGTGTGTCTGATTGTAATTTGTCTTTAACCGATGGATTGCAGCGTTATTTGATACGACTTACCTTTCACAAACAAAGCAGAAACTAATGAGATATTGTCTGTGTTTAGTAAAGTATTTATTGGTATTGTATTTTTAATTACAGTCCATTCTTTCCAGTTTCATTACCACCACTGGGGACAACACTCTTCATAGTTGATGTCAATTGTCTTTGACTGGTAGGTCATGTTAGTCCAGTGTGTCTCAACACTTCCTGAGTATGGGGCCCTCTTTTGTGTATGATTAACATCTCTGGGGGTCCTCACTTTTTAAAGTCGAGGATAGTTGTCTTTGACAGATGGCCCATGTAAGTCCAGTGTATCTCATCACTTTCTGAGTATGGTGTCCTCCTTCTTTTAAGTTTCATTAACATCTATGGGCACCCAAATCTATATAACCGATGTCAGTTGTCTTTGATATGTGCCCCTTTAGCAATTATACATTGTTATTAGGGGGCCCTCATGACCCGATCTGAGAAACACTGGTTTAGGTGTCTCCCTCATCAACTGGATCATTTTCCTAACATCTTCTTGATCATAAAGATAAATCGGTTCTTGTGCGTTAATTCTCCCACGGATTATAATAGGTCAAATTTAGTACAATGTAGCCACACGAAGCACCATACTTTTCAATTCGCGCGTCTTCAATTCGCGCGGTAAACCTATGTCCATGTCATTCTCAGATCTAACACCGTACGTGGAAAATGGATTTATTGCAGTTGTCACACTTGACACGCAAGAAAATAAATTGTTTGCAGTTCTTGCAGGAAAGACGAATTATACACACCGTCCGACTGTGTGCTAAAAATAATGTTATGACTTTGTCTCTCACAGTTCGCCAAGATCGTTAGAGATGTCGCACATGTCAGCAGGACATTCCTGTTCGTTCTGGCACATGGTTAGAGGGCACATAACCCTAACCAAAACGGAACACACAGACACATGATAGATTCCTACATGTGTGAGTTTCTGCGACGACATCGGAATAAAGTCCGTCAGTTAGACCCGTTCGACAATATTCTGCAGGACATCACATAATTTTGGCCTCCTCTTTAAATTGTGCAGCTACGAACGAACAACATGTGTATGTCCGATATGTGCATAGCTTCAGCGATCCTTGGTAATCTGTTCCCCTCACAGCCCTTTTCAGGGCCCACAAAACCCCCAAACCAGCATCAAGGTTCTTTTTAGGGCCCACAAAAAACAACTAAACTGCACCCTGATAGCTAGACACTTATAATTATTATTTGTGTACGGAAACCCGTGTTGTCATTGAATGGTATAACATTTCAGAATGGGTGAATTAACGCACAAGAACTGATAAATCATATTATACTGTATTGTTAATATTGCTCTGTTCCTGATTTGGAGGAAGCTTCGTGGCCTAGGAGTGAAGCGTCCGTTTCACAATCCCATCGCAATTGGTACGAATCACGCTCGTGTCGTGTTTGGCAGACATGGTTTTTTACTTATCGCTTCTGCACATACCGAAAGTAATAGCAACCTACCGTATTGCACACTTCCTCAAGAAACTTATAACAGCCAAATAGGTCGGCGGTTGTAAGAAGAAATGTTCTGCAAAGAACATGCTGCTTACTTTTTTTTACTCCTAATTTAGGGATGTTTAAGAGAGATTATTGAATCATTATTGAATAATCCTTGGCATTTCAGATACAAGAAGGAAAGAGCAGAACATCACTGAAATACATGGCAGTTTTGTTCTGTTGTAGAGCGGTGTCAACATAAATGTAAGAGCCATGCACGATGTTGACTTTCTTCTTCATCCTGGAAAGGCGAAGTTCATTATGAATATAGAATTCATCAGTGAAAGACTGAAACGCCTGCAAATGACGGAGTGTGGGCAAACCATGACACTGATCCAGGTCTACGCCCCATGTATTGACAACAGCAATGACACTGATCCAGGTCTACACCCCATGTATTGACAACAGCAATGGCCCTGATCCAGGTCTACACCCCGTGTATTGACAACAGCAATGCTGAGGACATGACATAATTCTCCCAGAGCCTTTCTGGCGCTATCAGCGGCGTTTATTAGACGGATGATTTGATTGTGATGGGTGACTTTAATGGAAGAACTGGGAAGAAAAGATCATCTCATGAATGTTGCCTATGGTTCCACGGTGACAACGCTTTAGAACGGAACAGAAATGCAGAAGAGCTTATTAACCTAAGTATTTACCATGGCTAACAATAACATATACCATATCTCAACACCGACGAGGTGTTACAAAACGTGGTACAGGTGGAACAACACAGACATAGCGTCTCAAATCGATTTAATTCTCAACAGACACGGGCAGAGAAGAAAGGACATATTATAAGGTTATAACCGACATCTAGCGAGAACAATCCATGGAGGCAAACATCGCCCTCAAAGCCGCCATGGCGAAATACAAACACACTCTTAAGCAAACAGCAAGAGAAAGCTGGAAAAATAAAACGGAAAACCTAAACCTGGACAAAGACGGGAACAAGCTATGGAAGCTAGTCAGAGCCATGAATGACGAAACCCCGTCAAACAAACATATTACCATCAAGCAGGGCGAGAACTTGATCACAGGTAAGAAAGCCGCAAACGCCTTTGTCGATCACTATGCCAGAGCAAACCACATCGAGGTCCCTGCAGATAAGCATACAGACATTAGCGAAGAGCTAAAGGGGCACGACAGCATGAATACGGCACCTGTAGAGCACATGATGGACAAATTAACAATGCGCGAAATGGAAGAGGCAATGAGAACATTAAAGAAAAGGAAATCTCCCGGAAAAGACGGGATAACAAACGAAATGCTGATGGGGCTGGGCCAAACAGCGAAGAGGAAACTGCTATCGGTCCTGAACCAAAGCTGGAAAAGGGGAATTGTACCACAGGCATGGAAAGACGCAATACTGGTACCAGTACCAAAAACAGGAAAGGACAAAACAGATCCAAATGGATACAGGCCCATCAGCCTACTGATCTGTGTCGGCAAGCTGATGGAACGGATGATAAACACCAGACTGATGTGGCATCTGGAAGAAAAACGAATACTAATTCCACAGCAAGCCGGCTTTAGACAGCACAGATCCACTGAGGACCAGGTCATCCTCATAGCCCAGGAGATAGAAGATGCCTACCAGGCACAGAAACACACAGTAGCTGTTTGGGTGGATCTGGAAAAGGCATTTGACAAAGTCTGGAAAGACGGACTTAGAGTCAAGCTAAGAAGAAGTGATGTTTGTGGGAAAATGTACAAGTGGATCAACCACTACCTCAAACAAAGAACGGCCAGAGTCCAAGTACAAGGGCAGATGAGCAAAAAGGTGACACTCGAGCAGGAAGTACCCCAAGGGGGAGTACTGTCACCCACACTCTTCCTGGTATATATAAACGATATTACAGAGAATATACCAAGAAGAGTCCATAGCTCAATGTTTGCAGACGATCTGGCTATGTGGACCTCTGAAAAGAATCTCACCATAGCAAGAAATCGGATGCAGACGGCCCTAACTTCGCTGGAAGAGTGGGCGAACTCATGGCTGGTCAAAATAAACGAGGAGAAAACCACATGCACAATATTCTCGCTTTCATTAAAACCCTAAAATACCAAATTAAGTCTAAATGGCAAATTCCTGCAGCCAAACGACAACCCAACCTATCTGGGAGTCACATTTGATCGGCGCATGACATGGAAAAGTCAGATTGAGAGAAACCGAATGAGAGCCAGGGAAAGAATGGCAATCATGAGGAAACTTGCTGGCACAAGCTGGGGAGCAGACGAAGGCATACTAAAGAAACTGTACACTGGAAGAGTGAGACCAGTTCTCGAGTATGGCATTGCGGCATGGACAACAGCAGCAAAGGCGAACTTCGATAAAGTTAACAAACTTCAAAACCAAGCCATGAGAATTAAAACAGGAGGCATGAAGTCAACGCCAATTGTAGAACTTGAAAAGATTACAAAACTGCAATCCATGACCGATAGAAGAGACTGCAGAACCCAGCTGCAGTCAGAGAAACTCCGAAGACTGACTGACCATCCAATGCACCAGAGACTAAACAATTTGGGAAATGGGAAACTAAAGCGGAGAAACTTTGCAGAAATAGCCAAAGCAAAGATGCACGATGATCCCATAAACGCACTAACAACACCAAAACCCATCACTACTGTACGAAAACCTACATGGAGACAGGATATATTTCCAGAGGTGGTAGAAAATATACCAGGTATTGGAAACAAAAACTGCCAGACTGAAAAAGAAAGGAGAGATACTACCCTAAGCTTCATATCGAAAAACTACCCAAGCATGGACTGGACCCATGCATACACCGACGGTTCTGTAACAAACACTACACAGAACGGAGGGGCAGGAGCATTCCTGAACCTACCAAATGGCAGAAAAATAACACTGTCATTCGCTACTGGTAAGTACACAAGCAATTTCAGAGCGGAGGCAGAGGCACTGAGGGCGGCAGTGGAAGAAATGGTGACACACAGTGAAAATGAAAGCCATATAGTCCTGCTTACAGATGCTCTCGCCGTAGTCACAGCGCTAAAAAGCCAGAAAAACACTGAGCTTAATGACTTAAGAGCAGCACTCTGCAAACTGTGCCAGCAGTCCGCACCAAAAAGGGTAGTGGTACAGTGGGTCCCATCACACTGCAACATCCAAGGCAACGAGGAGGCAGACAGACTGGCAAAAGAAGGTGCAAGACTACCACAAACAGATACTAGTATGACGTACGAAGAGTCAAAACGGCTTATCAAAGCCAGATACATGACCAAATGGGAAACCGAACATACTGGTTACACCAAAAACGATGCCTATTACCAGTTGAACCGAAGAGAGCAGGTCGTTGTCTTCAGACTTCGCACTGGCCACAATAGACTGAGGTACCAACTATTCAACAAATTGAAGATAGGGTGTACCGACGAATGCCCGTGCGGTACTGGTAAAATGACCGCTGAACATCTGCTGCAGAACTGCCCGACATACGAGGATCAGAGAGAGCAGATGTGGCCATCACCAGTGGAACTGCAAGACAAGCTCTATGGCAGTGGCGACAGCCTCAGGATGACCGCCGCTTTTTTCGAAACAATAATGGTTACTGTCTGACTGCGTACGAAGAAGAAGAAGAAGATAACCGACATCTGTATGGATGCTAACCATCGGCCAGGCAGAGAAGAAACATAACATATTGTAGGGTTATGCCTAACATCTGTATGGATACTAACCATCGGCCAGTCGTGTTGACACAAGTACTTCCACATATTATAGTTTATTATTATTATAGTTGCCCATCGCAAGCGAAAATGACGACAGCATCAGACTATAGCTGTGAGATGTATTATCTGATGGCTATAAAGACCTGACTGAAGCGGCATACCCTGTCACATTCAGGGCACACTTGTGGAGAGCCGACTATGGAATTGTCGTGTGTTTTGCATTTTCGGGCAGCTATATTCGCTGTGATCTGAGCACCATCTGTGATGCTATTTAGCCAGGTGGTATGGTTTTGTGCTAGCATCTCTCAGGAGGTGATACCAATATTGAAGCTTTTCAGAGACACTTTCAAAGAGTCTCCGTAGCGTTTCCACACGCACCCATGGGGATCGTCTGCAAGTTTTGAGCTCACTGAAAACAAACATGCTTGTAGGACTACTTATCTGGCAAGCGAACAAAATGTCCAATCCGTCTGAGCTTAGCTATTAGCAGAAGTGTACTGTTGCTCAACATGTTAGTATTGGTAAGAATTTCAGAGGAATGCACTTTGTTCTGCTACCTCATCCTGTACAGCCTACTTAGACAGCTCAAGTAAAAACCATTGAGCTTTCTGGCATGGGTGCTATACACTGTCCATGTCTCTTAGACATGCAACAGAGTGGACACCACCACTGCTAGATACACCGTTATCTTGGTGGCGGCACTGATGCCTTGTCAGTTCTAGGCGTTTGTTTGAAGCCTCCCAAACACAGAGTTCGCCATAGCAATACTGTTATTGAACTAACAGTCGATATTCGCCTCTCTATTGAGAATACTGCCTATGTAGGTGAAGCTACCGGCCGCCTGGAGACGTTGGTTCGGTAGAGTAATGTTTGTTTCGATGTACGGCTCCCCATATGCAGTCTGGAAGAGTACCTCCGTTTTCCTAGTGTTGATCGTGAGACCAAATTTACTGCATGTCGCCGAAAGCTTCCACATATGACGAGTCTAATGACGGTCAAGCCAGATTTACCGAAATCGCATTAGAGACTTTTTTTCAAAAGTATTAAGGCGATGCAATTTGAAGAAAAAAACGAGTGCTTCAGTCATCAATGGCAAGTGTGGTTTTCCTATATTTAATGAAGTGCATCAAATGTGTTGCGTCGATCAATGTGAACCCGTGTCTTTGTACAATCACTCGAATGTCATCTTCATCTATCTACCTCGTGGCCGCCGTCTTATCCGTAGCCAGATCTATCAGAGGTGTAAGTCATCAGTGGAAGTTAATGAGGGTGAGATAGCCGATCCAGCGTACTTGGTGCCTAGAATGGTACTCTACACATCCCAAGTTATACATGGCAACACGAAGCCGTTGGTAGATACAACAAATGCAACAAACCACTTGGGTCTAACGAACCTATACGATAAAGAGCTTGAAATGTATATATGTCATGAGAAACCTCTGAACCGATGGAAGTTATTATCACATGGCCAGTCAGAAAATATTGGACAGCCTGAAGGAATGGCACGGGAGACGATCAACAACGGAGTTGAAAAACGAATGTAGATCTGTGATCGCTAACGCCAACCGGCAAGGCACATGATGTTGATGATAGACAAAGACTACAAAGGCATGGATTGACAATAATAAATGGGAAGGGCTAGACATTTAAACAATGTGTGAAGGACATGTGGTTAAAAACAATAAAAACACCTGTCGTTAACTACATCGGAGATAAGTCAGCCTGGTCATGAAAATGGTGACATTTATCCTCAGCTGCCACGCAAGATCAAATGATCATTTTCAGGTTCCTCATTGGATGGAAGTACCATTATTCATAATGATCATGCTACATGTCTTTGCTAGAACGTCGCTCTCATCACAGCCATTCGATAAGAATCTCGATCAGCAGTCAGTCTACCCGCCTGATCCATGTTTATGTTTAGTCCTTGATGTCTTGTGTCCATCTAACGTCTTGGTCTACGTCTTCCTGGAACAGTGCCCTCCAGAACTGCGTTCTCTAGTCCGTCATGGCGCTTGATGTGGCCGAACAATCTTAATTTCCGAGACATAACGTGGCTTATAAGCCAGTTGTCTTTGACAATCAGATCTTGCATAATGGTTTTATTTGCTATTTTCTTTACCCAAGGTGCCTTAATTAATTTTAAACATTGCGATTTGCACAACAGACCTGTGCACTTGTTTCATTTGCAGCCGAACACTTGTTGCCTAATATTCACTAGCCAAGGAGAAGCAAGTATCCACTACCTGATCCCTTCATAAGAATCTATATCGCAAAGTCGGGCGCCATGAGCAGACGGTTGCCTTTGTTCGAGTCATTCGTATAATGTCTGATGGCGAATCATGCTTAAGTCTGTATTCACGATTTTCCTGTACTTTTTATTGTTGACATTTCTTCCTGCAGGATCTGCACAGGACAGGCTGCAGCAACTTCAGTGGTGACGACAACGATGAGGACCGTGCCGTCTTAAAGAGGCTGCTGCTTGCCTATGCTAGATGGAACAAGCGTGTGGGTTACTGCCAGGGCTTCAACGTCATTGCTGCACTCTTGCTCAATGTCATGGACAGGAAGGAGGACGATGCCTTGAAGGTAGTCTAATCAAGACATGTTGTTCTTGTAGAATGCCCACAATGAGTAAGATTACTCTTTTGTCTTCTCTATATTTAGTACACTTGTGTCGTTAGATGTCGTGGGGAGGTTGTCGCCTCCTTTGTTTCATATTTTTTTGGCAAGCTAAAATCCGCTGGTGACTTGGGAGGTCAATCCCAATATCTGTTACCAACCGTTAAGTTAATAACCTCTGGAATGTCTGATCGTCTATTCTTGGGACTAATGCTGCTGTCTATTATAGAATTCAATTCTTCTACATCTTGTTCTATAGAGGTCATAGAGGCATCACAATTCACTATTGCTTTAGGAGCAATTTGTCGTCACTTCTGGTTGTCCAAAACCATAATGTTGGTCACCTTCAAGGTTTTACCTGTCTACTTTCGAACATCATCTGTCCAGTGCTTCTTGGGGCTTCCTCTTTTTCAATTGCCAGGTACTTGGCTTTTGAGAATCTTGTTTGGTAGTCCACTCTGTTGTATTACATGGCAGTATCACTGTAGCTTGCATGTTTTAACCACTGATGGGAAGTTTTACCTACTTAGTTACTGTCCGTGTCCAAGCACTACATCATACAATATACATTCAATATTCAGCCACATGGATTGCCTTGTCATTTGTCTCCAGCATGTCGCATCTACTACGTGTGTCCTGGAGGTTCGGGCAGGTCATCAGGTGGTCTGGGGCCTGTATTGCACCACTGTCACATGTGTCATCATCTCTTCATGTTCTTCTTGTACAGTGATACACTAGTTCAGAGTCTGTTCAGTGACTTCAATGTTGTGTATGGTAGATGATGTCCAGGGGCAGGTTCCTCCAAAAGTTCCATTTCTCTGACCTGCATAATTCGTGCCATCTCTACATCTCTAGATAGGACGGCTTTTAGGGCTTGTCTGTATTGGCTTTGTTGATTGTTGCAAGCTATGTCTGGACTTGAGTCTTGTGCTCTGTACCTGATGTCCAAACATTGGGTGCCTTGGGTAGTCCTGTTTTTCTTGTTCAATTTCTGCTGTGACGCTTATTTGGATCTCGGGTGATGCTTCTTTGCCAATTATGGGGTATATTTTATCAATAGAGGTTGGTTCTAGGCACCCTGATGCTATATGACTCGCGTCATTTATTGCTGTGTCAACTAGGAAGTATTGATAAGAGCAAACAGACTGTAATTTTGCAACTCATGTTGACATTTGTGACACAAAGTTACTTGGGAGACTTTGCCTGACCAGATGTTAGTCTCCTCTCACCTACATTAATCAGACACTCTTAAAATGCACAACATTGTTATCATCCCCTCTGGCAGTAGATTTTATGTGACTACACTTGCCTGTTAACTGTTTGTTTGTTTCTTGTTTGTTTGTTAAATAAGCTAGTTGCACTCATCCCTTCACTATTAACCAATTTTATATGGTAGCGAGTGTTTGCACTCACTTTTCTGACATTTCAGGCATAATCAAAAGATGCATTTGTGTCCTCTTGCTGTAGTGCAATCCATAGCTTCTCAGAAAGCTTAACCATGCAGGGATTACAGTATCGATCCCCATCTTATTGGCCAGGCTGACGTAACACAGCATTCTTAAAAATTTATGATAATGGACATAAAGTGCGGGTCTTTGTCAGCCAGCATGTTTTACCTGTCCCCGAGGTCAGCCTTCACATCCATCACAAGACCTTGATGACTCCTACATTCTTCTTCAGGTGATGATCTACCTTGTTGACAGTGTCCTGCCAGAGAGCTACTTTTCCAACAACTTGAGGGCCCTGTCAGTTGACATGGCAGTGTTCAGAGACCTACTGAGGTTGACCTACCCGAAACTGTCCAAACACCTAGACAGGTTACAACTGGCTGCACAGGATGTCAGAACAGGTTATGCTCTGCTTGTTTACTTTTGCTTATTTGAAGTTCAATTATGGTCTTTATCAGCAACTAGGCAAATCACAACATCACTAAAGACTAATTTAGCCTCATTTGTCAAAATATAGACCCTCTTATGTTATGAGGCGGGTTCAAATGAAACAGGACCAAACTGCAACAAGTGAACATACGTAGGTTGCGCATGGCGGCGTCACTTCTGGTGTAAACAGCACATAACTTCATTATTCTCCAACTCATAGTTTCCTCAGCAGACCGTTGAAAACATAGCAGGTGTGATACGGAATCCGTCCAGAGTTGATCAGCGAGTGGTGATTCGGTTTCTAACAGCTGAAGAATGTCAACCATTCATCGCAGAATGCAGGCTCGCTGATCAACTCTGGACGGATTACGTATCATACCCACCATGTTTTCAAACGTCTGCTGAAGAAACTATGAGTCGAAGGATAATGAAATTTTGCAAACTTGATGGTTGGTATGTGCTGGGTACACCAGAAATGACATCATCATGAACATCATCCTAGGGGAGGTTCTTACCTCCTAACAGGCACGTCAGCAGGGTTGCAGTTTGCTGAAAGGCCTCTTAATCTGGAGGTTAGCTGCGAATAAATAAGCAGCCCTGGACAAAAATTCGTCGGCCGGCATGGAGGCTGTAGAAAGGCAGCCCCTCCACCATGCAAAGACACAACATGCTAATCACCTGTTTGTCTTATCAAACGATTACAAGTCAAAATATAGAAAAACCGGACTGATCATAACATTGACAAACAGGCGAGAAATAAGGACCACGATTTACGGAACATGACCGTTGACGATTGCCAAAATGAAATACTTGTCCTTGGAGACTTTAACGCAAGAGTTGGAAATGACTATTCTAGATGGGATCGAGTGATCGGTAGGTATGGAGAAGATGTCTTAAATGACAAGGGAAAATGACTGCTGAGATTCTGCAGAGAACAAAACCTTGTTATTACAAATACAATGTTTCCACACAAGCGTATACATGTCTACACAGGATGTGAGCCGGCAAGAAATGAAAGATCCATAACAGACTATACGATAGTGAGGATAAACGATTTCAAGCATGTGAAGGATGCTAGAGTGTTCAGAGGACCAGAGATAGGAAGCGACCACTACCTAGTTAAAATAAAGAGAGAAATCAAAAAAAGTTATCCAGCCAGGCAACAACCATCAACAAGCAACAAGAAACATAATAACACACAAGAAGAAAATAAAATTAAGGCTTACAAACTAAGAGAACCAGATGTTAAGAGGCAATATCAAGGGCTCTAAACAACAGCAATAGGAAGGATAGAGGAATCTGAAGAAGATATGGAAAGGCTCTGGGCTGAATTCAAAGACATCCTCAAAGAGGCTGCAGTAGAGGCATGCGGTGAAACCAGAGAAGAGTGGAAGAGAAAGAGTAAACCATGGTGGACAGAAGAAGTGAAAAGAATAATACAAGAAAAGAAAAAGGCATGGAAGCAATACCTAGGGGCTGGGAATACAGAAGAACAAACAGAAGCAAAGAAGACTGTGTTCAAGGCCAACCAGAAATCTTGGGAGGAATTAGGAGAGAAACTGTAAAATAATGCTAGAGAAAACCAGAAACTATTCTACAGGACCCTAAAGAACACGGTGAAGGAAAAGGAATGCCCCCTAAAATTTGTTAAAGATAAACAAGGTGCGCTGCTGACTGCACCAGACGAGGTAATGAACAGATAGAAAGAATATTTCTCAGATCTTCTTGGAGTGGAAGAAAATCAAGCTCTGGAAGTAACAGTCCCAATTCAAGAAGAGGGAGCCATGGAGGGAAATGATAATATCACAATGGAAGAACTAAAGCTAGCAAATTAAGATGGTAAAGCAGCCGGACATGATGATATAACACCAGAAATGGTTAAATACATGGGAACGGCAGGAGAGATACTATTCATGAAGATTCTCAAGGCAGCTTGGTGCCACAAGAAGATACCAAGTGACTGGGAGGTTGCCATAATAATACCAATATTTAAAAAGGGTGACAATCAAAAATGGGAAAATAACAGGGAAAATAACCCTTCTAAGTGTTCCCAGGAAACTCTACTCTAGGATCCTATAACAGCGATTAAGAGGTCTAGCAGAGCCAAATATGGACAAGACTCATTCTGGGTTTCTGGTAAACAAAAGCACTCAAGACCTAATCTTTACACTCAGACAGCTAAGGGAAAAGGCTCTTGAATATGATAAGGAGATGCATCTCTACTTTTTGGATTTGGAGAAAGCATTTGATAAAGTCCCTTGGGACAAACTCTGGGTGGGCCTGACAAGGAAGAACATCCAAGGATCCCTGATCTCTGCCATACAGAGTTTATATAAAACCTGCAGAAATTATGTGCGGGCATCAAATCAAAAGTCAGGAGAGTTCAGTACCACTAGCGGAGTAATACAGGGTGACATTCTATCACTGTACCTTTTCATACTCGTTATGGATGAAGTCATCAAAGCCTGCTAGGAACAAACAAAAAAGTATGAAGTAGGGTACTGGAAGATGAGACCAAGTTACATATTGGAGCTGGCATTTGCAGATGATGTGGCCATGATCACAAAATCCGAGGCACATCTCCGATCAACTTGCATGTCTGGGAAGAAGAGATGAAGAAGAGAGGAATACACATCAGAAACTCCAAAATAAAAACCATGGTGATCACCAGAAATGAGAAGAGACATCAGATAACACTGAGAACACAAGCACTGGAGCAGGTCAGCCACTTCAAATATCTAGGAGTGATAATAGACAGCAGGGGAGGAATCAAAGAAGAGTTAACTGCACAAAGGGCAGCAACTGGTAGACTTTTCTATGCAAAAACAGAGGATTCCTCAGCAAAAGAGAAATAAGCAGGAAAACAAAGATGGATGTATACCACTCGATCTATGTGCCTGTCCTGACATACAGATGTTAGTCATGGACAATGACCACAGCCCAAAAGAGGCAACTACAAACTTCAGAAATGAGGTACATAAGAAAGGTGATTCATGTGACGAATAGGGACAAGATCCGTAATGAGACAATACATAGCAGTCTCAAAGTCCAACCCCTGCAACAATCCCAACTGCAGTTGTTTAACCATGTCTCTAGAATGGAAGAAGATTGGATTCCAAGGCGGTCATGGGAGATAAAAAGTCAGGGACGCAGACCCCCAGGACGTCCTAAAGTACGTTGGAAAGACAACATATGACAATCCATAAGTGACTGAGGGTTGGATTAGAAAGAGGCCAGGAAAAAGACGGCGGATAGAACAGTATGGCATTCTCTCTGACAAACCTCTACGTATCACGGTAGAAGAGGAGCAACTAAGGAAGTATGTGCATCGTACGTATTTTCACTTGTTGCAGTTTGGTCCAGTTTCATTTTAACACACCTCGTACTATCGTGTCAAACTTTAACCTTTATCAATATTTCTTTGGTGGTGGGTTACAGTGCTTACAAGCTGAGGCAAACTTAACAAGGTGAACCAGGGTTCACCTGGCTGTAGTGTATTGCGAGGTCCTTCAGTAAACTCACCACTATGGGAATTAAAGTGCCAAATTCCACCTCAGTGGTCAGACTGCTTTGATACAGCCTGTTTCCAGAAGCCCTACAACAAAGTGAGGTTGGGACCTTCTGGAGTATGTTTCACCTGACTCTGATGTTACTCTTCACTCCGACCTAGGTCAGTATGTTTCACCTAACCCTGTTGTTAGTCTTCGCTCCCACCTTGATCAGTATATTTCTCCTGACCCTGATGTTACTTTTACTACCACCTTGATCAGTGTGTTTCACCTGACCCTGATATTACTATTCACTCCCACCTTGAACAGTGTGTTTCACCTGACCCTGATGTTACTTTTCTCTCCCACCTTGATCAGTGTGTTTCACCTGACACTGATATTACTATTCACTCCCACCTTGATCAGTGTGTTTCACCTGACCCTGATGTTACTTTTCTCCCCCACCTTGATCAGTGTGTTTCACCTGACCCTGATATTACTATTCACTCCCACCTTGATCAGCATGTTTCACCTGACCCTGATGTTACTTTTCTCTCCCATCTTGATCAGTGTGTTTCACCTGACCCTGATATTACTATTCACTCCCACCTTGATCAGCGTGTTTCACCTGACCCCGATGTTACTTTTCTCTCCCATCTTGATCAGTGTGTTTCACCTGACCCTGATATTACTATTCACTCCCACCTTGATCAGCGTGTTTCACCTGACCCTAATGTTACTTTTCTCTCCCACCTTGGTTAGTATGTTTCACCTAACCCTGTTGTTAGTCTTCGCTCTCACCTTGATCAGTACATTTCTCCTGACCCTGATCTTACTTTTACTCCCACCTTGATCAGTGTGTTTAACCTGACCCTGATGTTACTTTTACTCCCACCTTGATCAGTGTGTTTCACCTGACCCTGATATTATTATTCACTCCCACCTTGATCAGTATGTTTCACCTGACCCTGATGTTACTTTTCTCTCTCACCTTGATCAGTGTGTTTCACCTGACCCTGATGTTACTTTTCTCTCCCACCTTGATCAGTGTGTTTCACCTGGCCCTGATATTACTATTCACTCTCACCTTGATCAGTGTGTTTCACCTGACCCTGATGTTAGTCTTCGCTCCCACCTTGATCAGTATGTTTCACCTGTTTCTGCTAATGAATCAAAGGTTGTCAGATTGTTCTCTTCTCTTCATGAATTTTGTTCATAGTGTACTTTCATCTGTTCCGAGCTGCATGGAAAAACGCCACTGAGTGTGATGGTCACTGACTGTTTTGTTAGTCATGCGCTAAGGATACAAGCAGAAGAAGATAAAATAAAGTTAGCTGATTGTGAAAGAGAATTCATCATCACCATCATGTAGCATGTCATTTGCAGAACGTCGCTCTCACAACAGCTGATCTGTAAGGTACTCAATCTCTAGCCAGAACTCCCACCTCTGTTGCTGTCATCTCCAGGACCTCCATGATATCTTGTGTCCATCATCTCCTCAGTCTGTCTCTGCACCATACTTTCCAATATCATTCTCTCCAGGCCATTATGGCGTTTGATTTTGCCAAAATATTTCAGCTTTCTGGACAAGATTTTGTTTACGCAATTTTCCTCGATATCCCGTTCATTTAGCATATCGTCATTTTTTTCCTTATCACTATTCACAGTATTTTGAGCACCCTCCTGTAGTATTTTAGTTCAAAATATTCAATCGTTTTCTTAAGTGTTTTTATGTGGGGGGTCCACGTTTTATGGTGGAGACTGATTTTTTCGTAGAGGGAGTTACGATTAAATGGTTACACTTGGAGAGATGAAGAAAAAGTAGCCCACAACTGTATATCCTGCCTTGTGGTTCACCTCTTTAGAGTAAGGGCCTCGGCAATAAATCCTGAGGAAAAATCTGCATTCCATGCTGTCTCTAGTCAAGTTGACTTCATCTTGAAAACAGTATTGAAATAATACTGTTCAATAAAAATGTAGAGGTTTACAACATAAGACCTAGTTTATTTGTAGAGCCTGGTACATCAGGACAATTTCAAGTTAAGGGAAGGTAGACAGAAAAGATCTTGGATGGCATGCCAAGATGGCTCAGGATTACAAATACCATTTGAAGTGCTGAAATACTCAAAGGTTGGATGGACCATGGTGGAGGGAATGGATCATCTAATCAATTAGACATGACAGATGAGGATGATAATAGTGTTGATGATGGCATTTGTAATATTGATGGTGATGATGTTGATAGTGGTGATGATGTTGATAATGTTGATGAAATAGATGGTTATGATAATGTTTATAATGTTAATGATGTTGTTGATAATGTTGATGAAATAGATGGTTATGATAATGTTAATAATGTTAATGATGTTGTTGATAATGTTGATGAAATAGATGGTTATGATAATGTTAATAATGTTAATGATGTTGTTGATAATGTTGATGAAATAGATGGTTATGATAATGTTAATAATGTTAATGATGTTGTTGATAATGTTGATGAAATAGATGGTTATGATAATGTTAATAATGTTAATGATGATGTTGATGAAAGTGATGACATTTTTAATGGTGATGATGAAGATTTTGATGTTGAATGTGAAATTTCCCAGATGGTTTTCTGGGGTCTATGTGTATGACAAGGACAAAAATAGCACCACTGCCCCACAGAGAACATGTTGTAAGAGTTGACTTGTGACATAGCATAACACCGACCATAGATAGGTGGTTTGTTAAGAGCAGCATAAATGGAGCCTAACAGGCTGCGAGTCTACTTTGCTCTAGTGTTTGAGTCTATTAAAATGGACTCGCACATCAGTTAACCACCAAGCTGCTCGAGCCTAGCTTATTAAGCAGGAAATCCAACTCCAAGCTACATCCAGCTCAAATCAGCGATGGGACTTGCACAGGAGTTTATGCCCCTGTAGAAGTACAGGTCGACTAAGATGTGAAAATGATGATGATGGTAGTGATAATGTTTATAGTGATGATGCTGTTGGTGGTAATAGTTATGATAGTAATAATGCACATCTATTATCATGATAATGATGATTGAGAAGTTGATGGATGTCTGAAATTCATAGTAGCTCTTACTCTTGCAGGAGCTTGCTATGAGCCTCCGCTGACCAATGTGTTTACCATGCAGTGGTTTCTGACACTCTTTGCCACCTGCTTGCCAGTCAGCATTGTGCTTCGTGTCTGGGACTCTGTTCTGCTTGAGGGTTCCGAGGTTCTTCTCAGGACAGCTCTGACTATATGGGGGAAATTGGCTAAGTAAGAGTTACTTTTTCAGTAACATTCTTCTGTAACCGCTTGACAAATTTGAGTTCATTATCATATTGTAGTAGGTTATTTTATGTGATGTTATATTTAGCAGGATAATGTAGCAACATTGTAGGGAAATCTCAAAAAGCTTCATCTCTTTCAGCAGATAGAGAAGAGTATGGTTACTACTGATGGCTCTCTTAGCTCGGACAGCGGGCGTTAAGTCTACTCTTGTCGATTTCCAACTGCCGAGGGATTTTTAAAGTGCACGACACTGCACATGGGCGTCCAATCTTTATTACCTAGAGATCTGGGAAAATACCAGAAATCCACGTGAAAAAATTTCGGTCTCCACCATGATTTGAACTTGCAAACTCCAGCACCCGAAGCCGACATCTTACCTCAAGACTACTCAGCAAAATACAAAATTATGTTAAAAATCTACCCAATCTATTATGGCATCCTTGCCAGTGCTACGGAGTTCATGCTTAACAAATATATTGGAATTCATGGATTCGGTTACTAAAATCATAGATAAGGGGGAATCAGTGGATGTTATTTATCTAGATTTTGCAAAGGCTTTTGATAGAGTACCTCATCAAAGATTATTTTTAAAAGTTAAAATCACATGGAATAGGTGGGGAGGTTGCCGAATGGATTAAAAGTTGGTTAATGGGAAGAGGACAAAGAGTAGGCATAAATAAGGAGTACTCTGAGTGGTGTGAAGGAAAACGTGGAGTTTCACAGGGCTTGGTTTTGGGACCGATATTGTTCTTGATATATATAAACGATTTGAACATTGATATAGGATCCATGATTGCAAAATTTGCAGATGACACAAAACTATGTAGAAGTGTCTCAACTATAGCAGATGTGGATATATATATAATGCAGATTTGGATAAAATTTCAGACTGGTCAGTGAAATGGCAAATAGAGTTTAATATAGATAAATGTACAGTCATCCACATGGGTAGATCCAATGTGGAACATAATTACAGAATGGGCAAGTACAATATTAGAATTATAGATAAGGAAAGTGACCTAGGGGTTATAATAGAGCATACAGAAAAAATGAATGAGCAAGTCCAGGTAGCAATGAATAAGGCTAATGCAATGTTAGGTATGATAAAGAGAAATATTAAACAAAGGAGTAAGGAGGTGATTATCAAACTGTATAAAGCATTACTTAGACATAGATTGGAGTTCTGTGTACAGGTGTGGAGTCCTTATCATAGAGGAGATATAAACTTGATGGAAAGGATACAAAGAAGAGCGACAAAACTGATAGTGGGATTCCAGAATTACAGTTATGAGGAAACTAAAAAAAACCGGCCTACAGTGTCTAAAAAAGAGAAGAATTCGAAGTGACTTAATACAGGTTTATAAGATAATCAAAGAAAAGGTTAATTTAGACTATAACAAGTTTTTTTCAAAATTCAACCACCAACGAGAACAAGAGGGCAAAGATACAAATTAACTAAAGAAAGGTCCAGATTGGATATTAGGAAATATTTTTTTAGCCAGAGAGTGGTGAATGCTTGGAATGCATTGCCCTAGGAGGTAGTGGGGGCAGGGACAGTTAATGCATTTAAGAATAGATTGGATTTGCAGCAGGGTAATGCAAATGTAACTGGTTGTATACAGACTCTGATGAGGCTTCTAAACCAGCATAAAAATGTTAAGTTAAGTGGATGGAGGTCCATCATCGCTAACGCCAACCGACAGGTCACCTAATAATGATGATGATATTATCTCTTTTATTGCCATGATCCCTACCATGACCAGGTCAGCAAATCTACTCAGGTCTCCAACGTTTTGAGTTTTCTGTATACTTATGATCCATTTTGATGCTTCCCTGTCATCCTGTATGGATTTTCTATTATTGGACAATCTGTTCCTGAGTGGTCGTTACATCTCCAGCTCCAAACTTCATTTGCAATGTTCTCTGTCATTGGCAACGGTGGACAGGTGGGCAATAAATTTCTTGTCAAAAAGATCAAGTCGGCCGTGCTCGTTGCCGGGCTTCCTGTGATCATTTTCTGTCTCGTGGGTACCAGAATGCTGTCTTGATGCTCCATCGATCATCTGCTCTTCATAGCAGGTGGTCAGTCCAGCTATGTTTTATTCTATCAGCATGAGTCACCACATCCTTCACCATGACATTTACCCTACTCGGTGATGTGAAGACCTCTCATACGTTGGTTGTAGAATGTGAGGCCAATCATGCACCAGTGAAGGAGACTTGGGTCACTCTGGGTCTGGACTCTTAGCGACCAGGTTTCTGTGGCATAGCACATTGTGGGGTATCTATAATTTATTGGGGAACTGAGACGCTAGTCTTGTCAGGGTCAACATACCAGAATGTTGAATCATGGTCAGGCACAACATACTGACTAAGATCACCATCTCTCTTCCATGTTGCTTTCCCTGAAAACAGACTGTTTTCAAGGCAGCCTGGCTGAGATGTGGATCGACATGACTCTCATAGTAGTGAGTGTCATGCAGATGAAGCCAAGCATGGCACAACCGCCTGGAGGACCATGTCCACCTTCATCAGCACGCTTGGGATGTGAGGAAAGCTACCACAATCCGCCACTTGATGCCCATTTCAGGGCTGACAAATTAGTAAACTTACTCATTGTGGGCATTCAACAACAACTATAATTTATTTGTTAATTTTAATTAAATTTTATGAGCATTTTCTTAGTGTGTTCTCATGCATTGTTCTGGTGTGGCTTATGTAAAAATCCCATGAAGAGTTACCAATTGTTTAAATAAGGCTTTGTTAGAGGAAATGTTCAATTTAGATGAAGATGCTCCACTCAGAATTTAAACCTTAATTATGCTCATCATGTGCTCTTTCTTGCATGAACAAGAACATGGAGTCACCTACAGAATTGGCCTTCCTGTAGCACTTCTGCATCATGGCATTCATGTGCTTTTGTAGAGATGGTTTCTGAGACCCTTTGTTTTATATGAGGTTGTTAGCGCCATGTTACATAATGAGGTTGCCAGCTTCATGTATCGCGCCACTTAGTCAACTTTGTGACAAGCATTGTAGGCATATCAGTGCTAACATTTGGATGTGAAAAGTGAAAAATTACAAAAGACATTAGAAAATAATACTTTTGAAAATAAATGTTGAAGAAAACAATTGAACATTGGCTGGGGAGAATTCGAGACCAACAAGCTCATAAGAGAAAACACTAACCAGCAATATGTTTCTACCATCATAAGGAAAAGCTATCCTAGTCAGACAGGGCCTACTACACTCACTGCTAGACTTGAACGAGTGGGACAAGGAAGACCGAGAACTGCAAGGAGTACAGATCACAGTTCAGGGCAGGTAGTAGAATATAATTGATATCTATGTGGGGAACTGTTTCCATACCGGGTCGGATGAATGGCGATTGCTCAGCGAATTGATGGACCTGCCAGGAGACATGACATTGGTGTGTTTGCAGTGATGATGAGAGACAGGGTTGAGTTGATAAAGGCAGTCATGGACATTCTACAGAATGATGAAGAGACACAGGGTCATGAAGATGCATATGTGCAGATGATGATAGATTTGGGCATGACTAAGGGAGAATGGAGAAAGTGTGTTCTGTCTGGAAAGATCTGAAGAACACGACATCAACACCTGACTGGGACTGAGTTAATATACGCTTAGCTGGCTGCTTGGACGGAGAACAGAGCACATGCGAATGTCCCCTGTGTGATGATGTTGGTTCGTAGAATTAAGAATCAAGGAAAATACGGTGTACATACATTGGGCATGTGCTTAGACTGAACATTAACATAATCCTATTACAGGCAGTTATGTAGACTCCAGCTTGCACTAGATAAAGAGGAAGATTTGAGAAATTCTTCACAGAATGATCATCAGAGTTGGCTCAACTGTGGGTCTAAACAATATGCATGAACATAGACAAGTTTGTCGTTGACCAAGCGATGATCAGTAGCAAATGCTGCTTGAAAAAATTAATAGCACAGTCAAAGAGTTTAGCATGAAAATTAACACATCGAAGACAAAGACTTTGACAATATCCAAGCAACATAGGCAAATAAATATGATCATCAATGGAGCAATAATCGAATAAGTACAGAAATTTACATATTTGGGGCAAACCATAACAGAAGATGTATACAATGAGGCTGAAATTAAGACAAGGGTTGCAATGGCAGAAAAGGGCTTTAGAGAAAAACAGAAATTGTTGACCTCAAAGAATATCAGGATAGAACTGAGGAAAAGAATAATCGACACTCACATATGGCCAATAGCAATGTATGGAGCAGAAACATGGACTTTAGCAAAGAAGGATGAAAACAGATTGGAAGCGTTCGAAATGTGGTGCTACCGTAGAATGGAAAGAGTGAGTTGGACAGCAAGAAGATTCAATGACAATGTACTCACTGAAGTGGGAACACAAAGACAAATATTACATATGAGGCAAAAACATTGGTTGAGTTGGCTAAGTCACAATATGAGACATGAAAGTCTTCTACAGAAGATACTAGAGGGCAGGATTTAAGGGAAAAGAGGACTGGGACGACCATGACTCACCTTTACATCTCAGGCATGCAGGGACATTAAACTGCAGAGGATAAGGTCAAATGGAGAGATATACTCAGACAACCTTACAACCAGTCTCAGGACTGATGAACCAGATAATGATGATGAGAGACAAGTAGTGTCACACCATTAAAACTAGAGAACACTTGTTTCTACCTTATGTGCTGTATTTGGTGTTGAAAGAACATAGATAGCTAGTAGGCATGCAGTGAATCTATTCTTTCCTGCCTAGTTCAGTTCAGTTCAAGTGCCATCTGTGCATCAAAGGTCAGATACAATGGATCTCCAGTGTACTCTATCTCTTGCTGTAATGGTGTAATCTGAGAGGCTTTTTGGATCTCCTGATGTTATCCACCCACTTAAAATGTTGTTTGCCTCTTGAACCGCGGCCTTTCATGCTACACTCCAGAATGGTCTTCAACAAGGAAGTATGTCTTGTTATATGACCAAAATAATGTAACCATCTCACCCTGATTTCGGTCATTAATTTTCTTTTCACCCACATTTCCAATACCTCCAAATGTGATTTCTTCTCATTCCAAGAAATACGATCCAATCTTCTATATATCCACATTTCAAAGGCTTCAATACTCTTTTCCAACTTGTTATTCATTGTCCATGTTTCTGCGACATAAAGTAGTGATGAATATACATAACACCTGACAATTCTCATTTTCAAATTCTAATTTATATGTTTGGATGTCAGTAGGTGTTGCATGTTGTCGAAAACCATTTTGGCCATACCTATTCTCTTTCTGATTTCTTTTTCACAGTTGCCTTCTTCCGTTATTATATGACCTAGATAGGACAAACTCTGTACCGGTTCAAGTAGTTGATCTTTTATTTTTATCTGCATGCATGGTTTCCCATCACTTTTCCCAATTATCGTATTCTTTGTTTTCTTTATGTTATTATCTAATCCAAACTTTTGACTTATTTTGTATATTGAGTCTCATTTTTGACACAGAGGCTTATAACATTTGCTAATCTCTCTTCGTACATTATTTAACGTATTTTATTGACAGGCGAATCATGGGAGTATCAAGTGCTGATGAGTTTTACAGTCTGATGGGAGAGTTGTCCTCAAGTGTGATGCAGGAATCGGTCTTTGATGGGGACACTATGGTGAAGGTAGGAGTTCTGTTATCTTGTCCTCGACTACACTGTCAAGCTAGGGTTAAGGGACTTGACAAAGTCTATTCAAATCATATTGTTTGTGTGGTTGCCCTTTACCCATGGGAATCTTGGGGAGCAAAGAACTGGTCCACTGTAACCTAAGTATGTTGTGTGACTTGAAACGCTGTGATTCTTCTTCTTCTCATTCCATCAACTGATCCTATCCTTCTAGCTGGTGAGGTTCATGGAGGAGACTTTGTTTCAGGCTTTTTGAGCATGAGCGCTACCCTAGGCCAGACTGCCTCTCTTTGGTCTGCATATGCTGGTATTAAAACAGGAATGTGTATCTCAGCTGCCAGGTTTTCCGTAGTAGGTTCTTTTTTGCAATTTTACTTCCTGTGGCTTACTTTGCTAAGGGAATGGTAGGTGGCGTGTTGAGTAGGAATTTCATTATTTGCTTAAATGTTTGCTAGATATAGCAGATAACAACAATCTCTTTTTGATTTTCAACTGCCAAGGGTTCTTTAACATGCACAGAATTTACACAGGACATCTGAGTTTATTGTCCATCTCCGATAGGACTAGGCACTTCTCACCAACCTCAAGTCCAGAAGTCACTTAAAACTTGTAGGTTTCAAACACTATTTCATGCTTTTGTTCAGTTCTTGGGAGGTGAGAGCCTAACATGTCTACTATAGATGCCCATATATGTATGATGTACAAAGCAACTGAAAAGGGTTGTGTATGAAGCTAGAAACCTTTTTTATATAAAATAGGGTAAATCTTTAATAAACTCATGATATTACTAACATCATCATTAACACATGCTAAATGAATGCTGAGTGTCAAGACCCTCAAAATACTACAGTGGAATGCGGAGGGAGTCATTAACAAAAAACTTTCCCTAACACACCACCTGCATGAAGGTAAGATTGACGTGGCATGTATCCAGGAAACGCACCTCAACAATAACCATAAATTCTCAATCAGAGGATACCAGACCTTCCGTCTAGATAGAGAAGGCCACAAAGGAGGGGTCCTGATACTGACCAGAAACAGCATACCGAGTAGCGCGGTACCTGTCAATCACACCGGACAAGCAGAAATTGTAGGAGTTGACATAATGGCTCAAGAGACGAAGCTCCGCATTTTCAATCTGTACGGACCACCAAACAGAGACCTATCGCTCTCGAGTATGGAGGTCAGAGACTCCAACTGCATAGTAGTTGGAGATTTCAACAGCCACTCGGAGAGATGGGGATACTCTGACACAGACAGCAGAGGTGACGAAGTGGAAGATTGGGAGATAGATGCAAATCTCTCCCTAATCAATAGGCCGGAGGATAGCCCTAGCTTCTATTCAAGAACATGGCATACCACCTCGACTCCAGATTTGGCCTTCTCCACACAGGACATACACTATAAAATAGACCGCCAGGTGCTAAACCAACTGGCAGGTAGCGACCACAGGCCGATCAGGCTAACCATTGACATGGAAGTAGGCCCACAGGAAACAAAACCGCTCCCACGTTGGAATTACAAACGAGCCGACTGGGACAGATTTGCAATCCTGACAGATGGGCTGTGTGAAACCATCAACACACGAAACACCAAAATGAAGCCCATGGTAGAGAGCCTAAGCAAGGCAATAATGCAAGCCGCCACTGAAACCATCCCAAGAGGAGCTAGGAAAAACTATAAGCCCTACTGGAATGATGAGTTACAGAAAGTGGAAGATGCAGTAACAAATGCTAGGAACATGGCAGAACGAGAAAAATCCATGGAGGCAAACATCGCCCTCAAAGCCGCCGCGGCGAAGTACAAACACACTCTCAAGCAAACAGCAAGAGAAAGCTGGAAAAATAAAACGGAAAGTCTAAACCTGGACAAAGAAGGGAACAAGCTATGGAAGCTAGTCAGAGCCATGAATGACGAAACCCCGTCAAATAAACAAATTACTATCAAGCAGGGCGAGAACTTGATCACAGGTAAGAAAGCCGCAAACGCCTTTGTCGATCACTATGACAGAGCAAACCACATCGAGGTCCCTGCAGATAAGCATACAGACATTAGCGAAGAGCTAAAGGGACACGAAAACATAAATACGGCTCCTGAAGAGCACATGATGGCCAAACTAACAATGCGTGAAATGGAAGAGGCTATGAGAACACTAAAGAAAAGGAAATCTCCCGGAAAAGACGGGATAACAAACGAAATGCTGATGGGGCTGGGCCAAACAGCGAAGAAGAAACTGCTATCGGTCCTAAACCAAAGCTGGAAAAGGGGAATTGTACCACAGGCATGGAAAGATGCAATACTGGTACCAGTACCAAAAACAGGAAAGGACAAAAC
Source organism: Ariolimax columbianus (assembly GCA_036924085.1). Lineage (NCBI taxonomy): Eukaryota > Metazoa > Mollusca > Gastropoda > Stylommatophora > Arionidae > Ariolimax > Ariolimax columbianus. The sequence goes on from JAVGWX010000009.1 coordinate 42,634,224, forward strand.
AGATCCAAATGGGTACAGGCCCATAAGCCTACTGAGCTGTGTCGGCAAGCTGATGGAACGGATGATAAACACCAGACTGATGTGGCATCTGGAAGAAAAACGAATACTAATTCCACAGCAAGCCGGCTTTAGACAGCACAGATCCACTGAGGACCAGGTCATCCTCATAGCCCAGGAGATAGAAGATGCCTACCAGGCACAGAAACACACAGTAGCTGTTTGGGTGGATCTGGAAAAGGCATTTGACAAAGTCTGGAAGGATGGACTTAGAGTCAAGCTAAGAAGAAGTGATGTGTGTGGGAAGATGTACAAGTGGATCAACCACTACCTCAAACATAGAACGGCCAGAGTCCAAGTACAAGGGCAGATGAGCAAAAAGGTGACACTCGAGCAGGGAGTACCCCAAGGGGGAGTATTGTCACCCACACTCTTCCTGGTATATATAAACGATATTACAGAGAATATACCAAGAAGAGTCCATAGCTCAATGTTTGCAGACGATATGGCTATGTGGACCTCTGAAAAGAATCTCACCATAGCAAGAAATCGGATGCAGACGGCCCTAACATCGCTGGAAGAGTGGGCGAACTCATGGCTGGTCAAAATAAACGAGGAGAAAACCACGCGCACAATATTCTCGCTCTCATTAAAACCCCAAAGTACCAAATTAAGTCTAAATGGCAAAATCCTGCAGCCAAACGACAACCCAACCTATCTGGGAGTCACATTTGATCGGCGCATGACATGGAAAAGTCAGATTGAGAGAAACCGAATGAAAGCCAGAGAAAGAATGGCGATCATGAGGAAACTTGCTGGCACAAGCTGGGGAGCAGACGAAGGCATACTAAAGAAACTGTACACTGGAAGAGTGAGACCAGTTCTTGAGTATGGCATTGCGGCATGGACAACAGCAGCGAAGGCGAACTTCGATAAAGTTAACAAACTTCAAAACCAAGCCATGAGAATTATAACAGGTGGCATGAAGTCAACGCCAATTGTAGAACTTGAAAAGATTACAAAACTGCAATCCATGACCGATAGAAGAGACTGCAGAGCCCAGCTGCAGTCAGAGAAACTCTGAAGACTGACGGACCACCCAATGTACCAGAGACTAAACAATTTGGGAAATGGGAAACTAAAGCGGAGAAACTTTGCAGAAATAGCCAAAGCAAAGATGCACGAAGATCCCATTAACGCACTAACAACACCAAAACCCATTACTACTGTACGAAAACCTACTTGGAGGCAGGATATATTTCCAGAGGTGGTAGAACACATACCAGGTATTGCAAACAAAAACTGCCAGACTGAAAAAGAAAGGAGAGACACTACCCTAAGCTTCATAACGAAAAGCTACCCAAGCATGGACTGGACCCATGCATACACCGACGGTTCTGTAGCAAACACTACACAGAACGGAGGGGCAGGAGCATTCCTGAACCTACCAAATGGCAGAAAAATAACACTGTCATTCGCTACTGGTAAGTACACAAGCAATTTCAGAGCAGAGGCAGAGGCACTGAGGGCGGCAGTGGAAGAAATGGTAACACACAGTGAAAATGAGAGCCATATAGTCCTGCTGACAGATGCTCTCGAAGTAGTCACAGCGCTAAAAAGCCAGAAAAACACTGAGCTTAATGACTTAAGAGCAGCACTCTGCAAACTGTGCCAGCAGTCCGCACCAAAAAGGGTAGTGGTACAGTGGGTTCCGTCACACTGCAACATCCAAGGCAACGAGGAGGCAGACAGACTGGCAAAAGAAGGTGCAAGGCTACCACAAACAGATACCAGTATGACGTACGAAGAGTCAAAACGGCTTATCAAAGCCAGATACATGACCAAATGGGAAACCGAACATACTGGTTACACCAAAAACGATGCCTATTACCAGTTGAACCGAAGAGAGCAGGTCGTTGTCTTCAGACTTCGCACTGGCCACAACAGACTGAGGTACCACCTATTCAACAAATTGAAGATAGGGTGTACCGACGAATGCCCGTGCGGTACTGGTAAAATGACCACTGAACATCTGCTGCAGAACTGCCCGACATACGAGGATCAGAGAGAGCAGATGTGGCCATTGCCAGTGGAACTGCAAGACAAGCTCTATGGTAGTGGCGAGAGTCTCAGGATGACCGCCGCTTTTTTCGAAAAAATAATGGTTACTGTCTGACTGTGTACGCAGAAGAAGAAGAAGAAGAATGCTGAGTGTAGAGTAGCCATCTATTTTGGGGAGAAATCTCTAGGGACTTCTTTTTTAAGTAATTGGAATCTGAGACAGATCCTTCATAAAGTCCTAATTGTATCTCTCTAAATGCCACAACTTAAAAATCTTACCATAATTGTAATTATGCTCATATCTACAAGAACTCTTCATTAAAGCTGCGTATCCACCAGAAATTCTGCCATACTTAAGGTTATTACAAAACCCGGAATGTTGACTGCTAAGTGACATGTGGAACACATGTTAGATGTCAACTTAGGTCCAGTCAGATAGAAACTCATGTTGTGTGCACATGCAAACCCAATCAATAGGGACTGTAAGAAGTTAATGGCAACAAGAACAAGATAGCACATCTTCAAATTGTTTAAAGACATGGCTAGATTAGATATTAGGAAATATTTTTTTAGTCAGAGAGTGGGGAATGCTTGGAATGTATTGTCAAAGGATGTGGTTAATGCATTAAAAAATTAATTGAATGCTAAGTTATTTTTAGTATTGGCGCAGTGGAATAAACTGGTTTCATACAGACTCTGTAGAGTCTTCTAAACCAGTATAATGAAGTTAAGTTCTTAGTTGACCTGTACGTCTTCAGGGAAGAAAGCACCTGTGCAGGTACCAGCTCTGGTATGATCTGGATGTAGCTGGGAGGTGGATTTCCTGCTTAGCCATGGCTGGTGTTATGCCATGTAGCACAGTTGCCTTTTACGACATGCTCTCTGTGGGGTGGGGGTGCTATTCTTGTCCTTGTCATACTCAAACACCTCGGCAGATAACTCGGGACCCAGGTAGTTAAGTTAAGTTAAGTGGATGAAAAGTTAAAGGTACTGTAACACCTTGTTATTTTAGCAGAAATTGTGACTCTTCTGTTTTCAGTCCATTTATTCTGTTGGAGACTTTCCCTTGCCCCACCTAAATGAGTTGCGAGAGAAGTACAGATACAACATTCGGCCCATTTCTCAGCCCAGCGGAAGCAGCAAGAAGAATGGCAAGCGCAGTGTCTTCAAGAGCATGCTCAACAGTGATGATGATGATTTAGATGATGATGACATAGCTGCCATGGCTTGTTTGCCAGGTGAGACAACATTCTCATTTATACATCTCACATGTGTGGATTCGTGGATAGGAATTCACCAACTAGCTCATTCCGTGGGTACAAGTTATTTAGAACACTAAATTAAATTCTACCCAATGCGCTACATCAGTGTCAAGATCAATGTCATTGAATGTTGTTGATCACTATGACCTCGTAAATTGTATTTGCCAAGCCGACAGTTGAACTAGAAATGTGTATATACAGCCTGTTTTCATGGAGATGGCATTCAGAATACCCTCGACTTTCTCATTAGTGCAGTTTCTAAACTTATCCAAGAGGCAGTCGATTACAAGTCAACAAAAGGGTAACGGAAGCAGAGTGAACAGTGCAACAATCGGACAAAAAATAGTGAAACCAACGACCCAGCTTAACTTTGGCTAGCTGATAAGGAAAGAGATGGCCAATACCAGCCAAAAAACCTGCAGCCGAAATCCCTACAGCGACAACTCCATGATATGCAGGATACGTGGCTCAGTCAGAAGGCTGATGAGATTCAGACTTGCTGACATGCATGATATGAAGAAATTTTATAGTGCTCTGCAGGCTGTCTTACGGTTCGTATAGATCAGATCTGGTACCGCTCTTAAGTGAAGATGGCAATTCAGTAATCAGTGAGAAAGATAAGCTACTGGTAAGATGGAGCGAACATTTTGCTATGTTCCTTAATAGACCCCCTACTGAAGAGGTGATTGATAATCTACCTCAAATAGAAATGAATGAGCGGGTGGATGATCCTCTGTCCAAGCAGGAAACTAGGCTGCGATTGATCTCCTCTCAAACGACAAAGTTTAGTGAATCCCGACTGTAGTTGGCATGTCAGGAAATTAAACCACTTCTATTTGCAGGCCATGTGCTACGCATATCAAATCAACATCTACCAAAAAGTGGTGGGCAGCAGAAAAGGTACAAGGACACACTTAAGAGATCAATGATCCAGTACGGTATTAATCATTATGGCAGGGAAAGAATTGCCACCAATAGCACAGACTGGCACAGCACTATTGTGGAGGATGTTCAGAGACATGAGGTATCAAGAAAAAATTAGGCTATCCAGAGATGATCGCTCGGCAAGTCTGCTCACATCAACCCGTCTTCAACCTCGGTGCAAGGGGATGTCATATTTCCATGTACTAAGTGCAACAGACAATTCAAGGCTTAGATTGGCTTATTAAGCCATTTTCAAATTCATGCGAAAAGTGGATACTTTCAAAGTGGCGGACACCTTACTTTGAGATCACTGACTCCCCATTGTCATGTAATGTAATGTAAAGGTGAAGCTCAATTTAAGATTATTCCTGTTATATGTCATGTCTCAGCACCATAGCACATAGCAGGGAACAGTAGAATTGAAGAGATAAGACTCCTAGGTTCTGGTCTTGGCAACCATCCAGGACTGTGTTAATGTATTAGAATACAGCCCAACCTGCACGGGGATGTATTGTCAATTCAGGTTCCAGGTTATTCTCCATATTGAGAAGGCACTCAAGAAAAATCTATTCACTGACACCCTCTAGTTGCACCCTATCAAGAAAGACTGGATCACAATTGGTTAAATGATGGTGCAACACTTTGGTCTTTGAAACATGTACACTAAGAAATCACTGGAGGACAAATTAAGAGTGACCCAGAGCTTTCTTGAGAGGAGCTTGGTTAGAATCACTTTCAGGAACCAACATATGCAAAATCTCCACAATTCTAACACGACGATTGTCCTTGGTGAATGATGTGGTAATCCATGCAGTCAAGGCTAAACATAGATGGGCAGGTCACATTTTGTGATGAAACGATGGTTGATGGAGCATGGTGACAGCAATCTGGCACCTCCGAGGTAAAAACAGACCGCGGGGAAGACCTCCAATGCGTTGGTCAGACACAACAACATCCGAGACGCCTCTGAAGGAGGGCTTACCATGTATTGGACTTCCGTGGCCCAAGACAAGGTCTACTGGAGACAAAGCGTGGACCCACAGCTACGCTGAGGAACAGGTCATCACGATATGTTATGTAATGAAATGGTGAATACAATAGTTTTATGTATTGCTCAATTTAAGATTATTTTTGTTATATGTCATGAGATTTAGGTGAGATAATTTAATTGTATACCAGTTTTATCTATCAAGTAATGTAAGGGGTGTTTTGTCTTCGAAGGCTTCGATGGCTGGGACACACCCAGAGGATGGATGATGGCAGAATACCAAAATATCTTCTCTATGGGGAATTAAAGTTGGTGAAAAGGTCTTGGGGCCGGCCACTACTTCTGTACAAGGATATATGCAAGCGGGATATGAATGATGTAGGCATCAATTTGGAATTATTGGAACGGGGCACCATGGATCGTGTTACATGGAGGGACAGGATTAAGCATTGACTACAAAGGAGATACTGACTGCTGATTGTCTAAATACTCTGCGTTTGAGAAGACACGCCACACTGTGCGATGTCACAAACGGTCTTGACTTTCCTTGCACACACTGTGTAAGACGCTTTTCTGCTCGGTTTGTTCTTACGAGTCACATTCGTTATCGTCATGGACTGAACTTACATACATTTTTTCAAAGCACAATTACTATCGTCTAACAAAACGGAAAGCGACAATGAATGTAAGGGGAATAATTCATTGAATTGTCGTAGTGGCAGTAATTAACTTTGTTCCTGTCATCTTTCAGGTACTGTCAGTTCGTCTGATATTTCTCTGCTGGGTCCTGGTGTGTACGGGTCAGAGGTAGATGAGGGTTCTTCTAAAAGTGTCCCAGAGATGGAACGAATGACAACAGACATTCAGAGTTTGAAACTTCAGTACGAACGGTTAAGGCAGCGACAACAGCAGGCTCATATTATCATCGCTGGTAGGCACCATATTTATGATATTATATTTATTGCAGGTGGCCTTACTCTCTCATTAGGAGTGACGCCCTTACTCTCTCATTAGGAGTGAAGCCCTTACTCTCTCATTAGGAGTGACACCCTTACTCTCTCATTAGGAGTGAAGCCCTTACTCTCTCATTAGGAGTGACGCCCTTACTCTCTCATTAGGAGTGAATCCCTTATTCTCTCATTAGGAGTGACACCCTTACTCTCTCATTAGGAGTGACGCCCTTACTCTCTCATTAGGAGTGAAGCCCTTACTCTCTCATTAGGAGTGAAGTCCTTACTCTCTCATTAGGAGTGAAGCCCTTACTCTCTCATTAGGAGTGAAGTCCTTACTCTCTCATTAGGAGTGTAGCCCTTACTCTCTCATTAGGAGTGAAGTCCTTACTCTCTCATTAGGAGTGAAGTCCTTACTCTCTCATTAGGAGTGTAGCCCTTACTCTCTCATTAGGAGTCAAGCCCTTACTCTCTCATTAGGAGTGAAGCCCTTACTCTCTCATTAGGAGTGAAGTCCTTACTCTCTCATTAGGAGTGTAGCCCTTACTCTCTCATTAGGAGTGTAGCCCTTACTCTCTCATTAGGAGTGAAGTCCTTACTCTCTCATTAGGAGTGACACCCTTACTCTCTCATTAGGAGTCAAGCCCTTACTCTCTCATTAGGAGTGTAGCCCTTACTCTCTCATTTAGGGTGAATCCCTTACTCTCTCATTAGGAGTGAAGCCCTTACTCTCTCATTAGGAGTGAAGCCCTTACTCTCTCATTAGGAGTGAAGCCCTTACTCTCTCATTTAGGGTGAATCCCTTACTCTCTCATTAGGAGTGAAGCCCTTTTCAAGGCAAGCCCTATTTAATGCTACTTGTTACCAACTGCATTCCAGTGGCTCCTATTATCAACAGGACTGTGATTGAAAGTGGCATAGATTTTTCACTAAAATAAGGCAAAATTAAATCAAAATTATTTTGTTGTTGTTGTAATGGGAATCTTGAGAGACCAGCGTTCATACCACATGGTTGCATTTGTTATACAATGCTACTGTAAACGTTTCTGTCAAAGCTGGCTTAATAGTGGTGATTTCAATTGAGATGGGTGTTATGGCCATTGGTGTTAGGTTCAAGATGGAACAATTTATCTTGATCTCGATGACCCGTTCCTTAGAATAGCTGCGGGTTACAACTTCGTCTCCAGCGGACTTTGTCTTGGGCCACGGGAGTCCAGCGCGTGGTGAGTACTCCTCTAGAGAAATCTTGGATGTTGCAGCGTGCAGCAATTGAGTCTAGCCAAAGCATTGAAGATCTTTCCAGTGGTCTCTTTTTACCTCAGGGATATCAGACTGCTGTCCCTGTCCTCCATCAATTATCGTTTCGTCGTAACATGTGATCTGCCCATCTATGTTTTGCATTGTCTGCATAGATTACTGCATCGTTCACCAAGGACAATCACCGTATGTCAGTATTGTGGACACCTTTTTACTAGGTGTTCTTTAGGGGCCCCCACGTTCCTCTTTCCTTGTGGGTTTAATTCAACACATGACTAGTTATATTGTTCCGAATTGTCCTCACATTTTATGTGTCCTGCTCCACTTGACATTCTCTCCCTAATTTTCAGCAGTTGTTGTTGGTCCATCGTTTCCAAAGAGGACCACATTGTCATCTGTCAATCTTGGAGTGTGTTTGTAGTTGGCTAATCAAACCAAATGCAAGCCCACAAGCGTCTGTCACACTGAGGGCAGAGAAACACTGTCAGACGGAGGCAAGTCTTCTCTTGCCATTCGCGTCGCTTGTCTCCGTGCAGCTTCCTTGATTCTTGTCTCCTCCATATATGTCGTGCCAGAAAAGATTATACTACGCCATGCAGAGCGATCAGCAACAATGTTCTTCTAATTATCCAGGTCAAAATCACAGTTCTTCAGTGAAGCTTTCAGAGTGTTTTTTTAACGTTTTATTTGCCACTGCTAGCTCGCTTGTCTGACTCAAGCTCGCCATAGAATGTTTTCTTTAGAAGCCACTCATCTGACATGCGGACGTGTCCAATCCATCTAAGCTGCGATTTTCACAGAGTTGTGTGGATGCTTGTAATGCCAGCCCACAAAAGAACTTCTACATCTGTAATCCTATGTTGCCATTTTATGTTCAGCAGTTTCCTTAGGCAGCCCAAATGAAATTGGTCAAGCTTCTTCCCATGTTGACTGTACACAGTCCAGGTTTCACAGGTGTACAGAAGAGTTGGTAGGACGACTGCCACATAAACTTTCAATTTGGTTATACGCTTAATCCCTCTCTGGTTTCAAACTGAGGATCTTAGTTTTCTAAATGCTACACATGCTTTTGCAATTCTCGAGTTTACTTCATCATCAATATGGACTGCTCTGGAGTATTGCTGTATTTTTTACCAGGAGTCTGTGTCTATTGTTATATTTGGTTATCTGAAATCTTTTTCTTTTTCTTCTTCGGTGTTCTCAATCTCCTGCTACCAATCCCTGAACAGGGCTTTGCAAGTTATAGCAAGTAGTCCAGAGAACGGAATGCGCTGTGTCGCTAGTTTACAGCTTGACTGCGATATTTGCACCTTTCGGTCTGCCACATTTGTCTTCGGCATGGTTATCTGATATCATATGTGACACAGAGATGCATGCTAGCAAAAGTCTGCCATCTGGACCTGATATTATAGATATAGGATAGGTCATTATCTGGTTGGTCAGTGCTAAGACTGGTTGTATGCTAATCTGAGCATGTCTCTCCATTTGACTCGATCTTCTGCAGCTCTTTTCATTTCAGCATAGGTTTGTACTTGGAGAGTAAGATGGCCGCGTCTTAATGGCTGTGCTCTCGACTCCATCCTGTGTTTATGTTGAGTTTTCTAATATTTGGTGGTTCCTGTTCGGATTATAATTCACAATTCCTTCACCAGGTGGTATCAGGGACTTTGTTCTGTGGAATTGATATGCTTTCGATTGATATACTGTTTGTTATGCTGCATTCCATGCCTGGCTTAAGCCGTGGGAGGCCAGTCCATGATGGAGTTTGGCGTTCCGCTTGGCTGCACATCATAGTTCAGTCCAGGTTATCACTACTCAAGGACCTTCCTGCTCTGACTTCATCCTGCCGCCCCTCCCTCTACTGGAGGTTATATGATACCTCTCCCAACCTCGTATTCTCAGCACAGCAGGGGTCATGCCGAGCAAAAGGGGGACACAATCTAGAGGACTTGGCGGCGGGACATGAAAAAAACAGGGAGTTTGACACGGACAGACACGGAAAGCCTGACATAAACATTGGCTTAATACACTCCTCGCGGCCTTCATCCCAATGCAGCAGAGCACTCGGCTTCACCTGGGGAGTCTGTAGGGGTTTCGGCCGACATGTTGTGCATGAACACAGCCTCTGCACTTGGACATGTTAGTGGTCGATCGACGCAATAGGCCTTTGACGCCTACACGAACATTATTATTGTATTTGAATGTCTCTGCATTCTCCCCCCCCCCCCTCCATTTTTCCTCTGTGTCTTACCCTCTAGTATCTTTTGTAGGAGCCTTTCATGTCCTATATTGTGTTCCAGCCAACTCAAACTTTGTTTCTGTATCATTTTCAATATTTATCTTTATGTGCCCACTTGAGTAAGGCCATTGTCATTGGATTTTTGTTCTGTTCAACTTGCTCTTTCCATTCTTTGACAGCACCACATTTCAAATGCTTCCAAGCTTTTATTTCATCCTTCCTTGCCAGAGTCCATGTTTCTAACCTTATTTTGTACAACTGGCCATACATGAGTAATGATTATTCTTTTCTTCAGTTCTATCCTTTTATTCTTTGTAGTTAGCAATTTCAGTTTTGTTTTAACCAATGCAATCCCTGTCCTAACTTTTGTCTCAATGGGTGTATAGTATGTGATTATTTCCCCCCAATTGGTAAGCTTCTGTACTTGTTTGATTATTTCTCCATTGATGATTATATTAATTTGCTTATGCTGCTTGACAAGAACAATAGTCTTTGTCTTCAATGTGTTGATTTTCATGCCAAACTCTTTGGTTGTGCCTGTTAATTTTTTTAAGCAGCTTTTGCAATATTGCTACTGATTCTCCTACTATGGCTTGATCATCAATAAATATGATATGTGACACAGAGATATATATACTAGCAAAAGTCTGCATCTGAAGGTAATACTAACTCGTAGTTATGCTTCCAAGCCATATATAAATACTGTAGAAGAAAGTGGAAAAAAAACCTAGTATACACATTGCATGTTGACTGTTGTGACAAGCAGCCTTTATTTATGAGCCATATAATTTTCAGCTGTGCACTCCTGCAATAACAACAATTTAAAAAAAAACACTAGTGAAATTTGACCACCAAAAAAAAACATACAAAAATATACTGTTTTTACAGTGGGGAAGAACATATTTGATACCACATTACTCTATTGTGCTACAGCACGCGACTAGGGGCAGCTTATACATTTATTACTTATGCTCACCTGAATCTTAACTTAATTTAACCTAACTTAACTTATTTACACTGGTTCAGAAGACTCTACAGAGTCTGTATACAACCAGTTTCTTGGTTAAGTAGAGCTAAGTAGACCCGCAGCCAGTTAGGCCATTTATAGCTGCTCTTAACAAACCACCTGAGGAAAGATACAAATAACTTGGGTAGATTTTTAATTTGGATTTTGTTGGGGCATTAGCTGTTAAGCCTACTCTTTCAATTTCCTACTGAACATGGGAGTCCAATCTCACTACCCAGAGATCAGGGGAATTTTTACCGGAAGATTCACGTGAAAAAAATTCCCGGTCTTCACCATGATTTGAACCCGCAACCTTCGGCACCAGAGTTTGGCTTCCAATACTTTCAACCAATTAATGAATATTTGAAGATCTAAATCGCTGAGTAAATGTGTCAAACTCAGGATTCTTAACTCTAACATCATCTCAGTGCTCACATATGGTTGTGAAAGCTAGAACATGACAAAGACGTCTGAAACTAGGTTGAATGCATTTAATAATGAATGCCTTAGACGTCTATTGGGCATTGGCTGGAAAGAATTCATGACTACTGAACAAATACGACTACAATCCAACTAAAATTATGTTCCTAATGTCATTGAGAAGAAACGTTGGGCGTACACTGGGCACATGCTCTGGACGAACAATAATAGGCTTCCATTACAGGCGATGTTGTGGGAAAACTAGTGGTAAAAGGAAGTGGGTAGGCCCAGAGCGACTCTATACAGAACAATCACAAGGGAGGGTCCAACCATGGGGCGAAGAAACATGGAAGAACTACAGAGAGTGGAGGGGATTAATCAAACTGGAAAATGTTAAGTTCTGCTTTATGCACCGTCTTTGGCACTGAATATTTATATATATAGAGTAAATGTTATGGACATAGATTTGTGCTTAGTTATTGTTGTTGTTCTTCTTTTAGCCATTCCTGAGATGTCCTGTATCTATGATTGCTATCAGGTATTATCAGCACATATCAGACTCAGAATGAAACCAGTTGCTTCAATTGTTTTTTGTTCTATTTATATTCAATTTACCGGTTGCACTTTGCTGAGTTCAAATTCACAGTTTATCATTTTCAATTGTTGCTGTTCGCCTAGTGTTTGTTTTTATAACTTTTATTTTTTTATTAGTGCTTACATGGAAGTATGTTGTATTACATAGAAGTACGTTCTGTTACATGGAAGTACATTTTATTATCATCATCATCATCATGTAGCATATCCTTTATAGAAAGTCGTTCCTATCACAGTTTGTCTGAAAGACACACGACCCTTGACAAAACTCCAGCCTCGGCCACAGTCATACCCAGACATTTCTGGATATCTTGGTGCCATCGTATTCTTGGTCTACTCCTGCCTCTTTTGCCTCGCACCATACCTTCCATCACTGTTATCTCAAGACCATTGCGTCTCTTGATGTGACCAAAGTATTTACATTTTCTGGCCAAAATAGAATTGATAAACATGTTCTCCTCTGTGCTCAACTCTTGCCAAATGTCTACATTTGACTTTTTCTCTGTCCAGGATATTCTGAGGATCTTTCTGTAACATTTTGACTTGAAGGATTCGATTCTTTGTCTAGAAGCTATGGTAATTGTCCATGTGCTGCCACAGGAAAAACACAAGCTCTCAAGACTTTCACTTTTGTCATTTTACTGGTGCTCTGTCATAAGTTTTTCACTGTGTTCAGTCTTTGCATTGCCATGGCTAGTCTTCTTCTGATTTCTTTTGTGCAGAATTTTTGTCAATTCTGGAGCTCAGATATTCAAAATACGTGATCTGATCTATCTCCTCACCATCTGCTGTAAATTTATGTTGACATAGTGTTTTGTCTGTGGTTATTGTCTTTGTTTTGTTTATGTTTTTAAACAGGTTTTGATCTTTACTATTAAATGAAAGTATATTCAATTACATAAAAGTACATCTTATTATATGGAAATGCATTCTATGACTTTACTTAACAACGTTTTTTATAGTGGTTCAGAAGACTCTTTAGAGTCAGTAAACAACCAGTTCAAATCTATTCTTAAATGCATTAATTGTCCCTGCTTCCACTACTTCCTGTGACAATGCATTCCAAGCATTCACCACTCTCTTACTAAAAGAATATTTCATAATATTTAATCTGGACCTTTCTTTTGTTAATTTGTAGCTATGCCCTCTTGTTTTTGTAGGTGGTTGTGTTTTGAAAAACTTGTTATAGTCTAATTTATCATTTCCTTTGATTATCTTAACTTAACTTAACGTCTTTATACTGGTTTAGAAGACCCTGCAGAGTCTGTATACAACATCACCTTGCTCTAAAAGCTATGCGCATTCAATTTATTCTTAAATGCATTAACTGTCTCTGCCTCCACTACCTCCCCTGGCAATGCATTCCAAGCAGACACCACTCTCTGACTAAAAAAATATTTCCTAATATCTAATCTGGACCTCTCTTTAGTCAGCTTGTAGCTATGCCCTCGTGTTATTGTGGGTGGCTGTATTTTAAAAAACTTGTTATAGTCTAATCTATCCATTCCTCTGATCATCTTTTAAACCTGTATTAAGTCACTACGAATTCTTCTCTCTTCGAGACACTGTAGGCCGGTTTTTCTGAGTCGTTCCTCATAACTGTAATTCTGGAATCCCACTATCATCTTTGTCGCTCTTTTTTGTATTCTTTCCAGCATGTTTATATCCCCTCTATGATAAGGACTCCACACCTGTACACAGTACTCCAATCTAGGTCTAACTAAAGCTTTATACAGTTTGACGATCACTTCCTTGCTCCTATGTTTAATATTTCTTTTTATCATACCTAACATTGCATTTGCCTTTTTCACTGCTACCTTAACTTGCTCACTCACCTTTCCTGTATGATCTATTATAACCCCTAGGTCCCTTTCCTTATCTATCTTTCTAATATTGTTTTCTCCCATTCTGTAATTATGTTCCATATTGGATCTACCCATGTGGATGACTGTACATTTATCTACATTAAACTCCATTTGCCAGCTTACAGACCATTCTCGAATTTTATCTAAATCCGACATCAATATATACACTTCAATCTACCCAGCTGTAAATGTGTACCTGACTAACAGTTAGGGAATGCTAATCGTGAAGGAAGGAAGCTAGCCTTTCTAGCTCACACAAATTGATATCTGGCACAATGAATTCACCAATGATTCATTCCCAAAAGTGTCTAACTTGACCTTTTGACCTACCTATTTTGTCTTGCTAATTGGGTCAATTTCCTTCTTGTGATTTGCGAGACCACAGCCTACTATAGATGCAGGTCTTCTGACTCATGGAGAAATCCCTTTGAAACGTCACATTCCAAGGCCGACTAAATAACGGAACATATTGTGCCAAGGTCCATAATCAATTCATGCTCCATACAAAGAAGTAAAACAAATTCACGATACAAAACACAACAAATCACTGTTGAGGATTATCCTTTCACAGAATATTGCTCTGAAACCAACTGCATTTCCATCTTTGTTTCCTGAACACGCTATTATAGGTGCACTGATAGTTGACACATGCAAGTTCTGTTATTTAGTCAGCCTTGGAATGTGACGTTTCAAAGAGATTTCCCTGTGAGTCAGAAGGCCTGTATCTAAAGTAGGCTGTGTGCCAGACACTATTTTGAAAAGAATTGGAGGCCAATATTTCTTTGGCAGGCCTAAATGTTACTGGGGCCCAAAATGGGAGTAAAGAGTGATAACACGATCACCTCCCAGGCATATTGGGAGAAGTGATTGCAGAAATTAGTGTTGGCTGACCCATCTTAAACTTAAGCTGGCAAACACGTCAATAGATACAAGGCAGGTCAACATCTGCCTGGCTTGAAGTTAATTTGTTGAAGAACTTATGCTCCACAGGGAGCTGTATAGTTTTGATTGATGATTTCTTTTATTGCACAATTGTTTTTGTGTTTTGTGCATGATGATAATGCACTGGAGATGGTGAAATCTGTATAAGAATCTCAATTTTTTTTATATCTGTTAACATTCTCTTCAATGCGACTATGCTGCACAAGGCAGACAAAGCACAAACAGTTACATTTTTAAACTTGTACAGTCAATGTAAAGAGCACTGTGTTGATCACTTTGCCTTTTTCTTCTACTTTGTCATTCTTTCTCATTCATCACCCCTAGTGTGCCGCCGTTGATGTGCCGTGGGCTAGTGGCACGGCTCACAACCAAAAGGTGCTGGGTTCAATCCCCAGCACAGCACCGGCCACGAGGAAGCAAACCCTTAGATGATAAATGCAGGAGGAAACAGAGCCTTACATAAAATGCATGCTGAAGTCGGATGCATTGGGCCGACAGGCGCAAAATAAAAACCACAGTACAACGCACACCGCCCTGGGGATTAAAAAAATAAGGCGAACGCAAAAAAAATATCTCCAGCCAACATGCCACACTGGCGTGTAAATGGAGTCTTTACAGTTTTGTTTGTTAACTATAGTAGGCCTCCTGGCATAAAATTTTTTATGTACACAAATTTTTAAATTTGAGTCAGTTGCCCATTGAAAGCAATGATGGCGACATCATCAGATGGTTTTGTCTTGATGATGTAACTTGCGCTGTAATTGGATTATAGTGAGGAAGAAGCTGCGCTGGTCATCGACCTCATTCTCTGGTCCTGAACTACCTTGGGCCAGGGCAAGACATAATTCAAAACGACTGGAGGTAATTGAGACCAGGGGTGACTTGAAACCTGCTGGGCTCGAACCCATGCCGTTTCTGTTCATCACTTTGAGAGGCAAGTGCCTTACCTCTTAACCACAGCCACCCCATAGTGTACGATTGTAGAGGTGGCTGCTGTGGGGCTTTGTTTTTTGCATGATGAGGTTGTTAGCCTCAAGCGCAACTCTACTTAGTGTTGTGACATGCATAGTAGGTTATAGGGGTCATATTTTATCATACCTGGTAAGAGGCTCCAAGATACTCACAGTGGAAGTATATTACAGGATATACATATTTGAAAATACATGACATGATACACACATGTGAAAATATATTACATGATACAAACATGTGAAAATACATGACATGATGCACAAAAGTGGAAGTACATGACATGATATGATATACATACATGACATGATACGTTCTGCTGATGAAAATATCTTGTACAATATGTTAAACACTTACACACAAATACATGATCACCTTGTACTGTATACTACACACTTACACACAAACACATGATCACCTTGTACACACTTACACACACATGATCATCCCGTATTGTATATTACACACTTACACACAAACACATGATCATTTTGAGATAACTAATTCGTTCTATCATTTTCACAGCTGCCTCAGGAAAAAAAGTCAGAGCATCACTACCACGTGGACTAGGAGCACCAGAAGTGCTAGCCACCGCTCTAGTTCCCAGTATAGAGAGTCCAGTAGCCGTGAACCACTTGTTCCTAGGCAAAGGCTCCACCAGCACTCGAAACAGACTGGTCACAGGTGGACCCAGGATTTGTGCTCCTTCCCACCATGGTGGAAACAGTGCTATACTGGCCAAACAGCTGCAAGCTGTTGCCAGTGCACGTTCTGTGTCCAAGAGTAAGAGAATGAAGACCAATGTCTCCAGCAAAGGCACCTCAGTAGTCAGCTTGGAGGCAGCATCATCATCAAAAACTGCAAATATGGGATCTGAAACAATTGTATGTTCAACAAACACTACAGTATCAATGTCACCAACAGCATCTCCAATGACAACTTCAGTAACTCCAATGACTATTTCACTAACTCCAATGACTACTTCACTAACTCCAATGACTACTTCACTAACTCCAATGACTACTTCACTAACTCCAATGACTACTCCACTAGCTCCAATTACTACTTCACTAACTCCAATGACTACTTCACTAACTCCAATTACAGCTTCACTAACGGCAGTGACAACTTCGCTAACCCGATTGATTGCTACACCAACCACAATGATAACTTCGTTAGCCCCAGTGTTGGATTCAACATTCCCAGTGACATCTTCATCAACCATTGGGACATCAACTCCAGCAACAGCTTCGGCAGTGTCAATCCCAATGATAACTTCATTAACCCCAGTGACAACTATACCAATCCCAATGATAACTTCATTAACCCCAGTGGCAACTACACCAATCCCAATGATAACTTCATTAACCCCAGTGGCAACTACACCAATCCCAATGATAACTTCATTAACCCCAGTGGCAACTATACCAATCCCAATGATAACTTCATTAACCCCAGTGGCAACTACACCAATCCCAATGACAACTTCATCAATCCCAGTGGCAACTACACCAATCCCAACGATGACTTCATTAACCCCAGTGGCAACTACACCAATCCCAATGACAACTTCGTTAACCCCAGTGGCAACTACACCAATCCCAACAATGACTTCATTAACCCCAGTGGCAACTACACCAATCCCAATGACAACTTCATTAACCCCAGTGGCAACTACACCAATTCCAATGATGGCTTCACCAGTCTCAGAACCATGTAATAAGGATGTGCCCAGCAGGTCAGCTATGACTGCTGCTTCAAATAATGTAGGGATTTCATCAAACAATAGTATATGCCTCCTGGAATCTGCAGAATTACATCAACAATCTGCATTAAAATCTGTCATAACCAACACTACTGAGCAACCATTAACTACAGATCTTAAGCAAGAGACAGATTTTGACAGATTTTTACTGCCAGACAACAGCAGTGAAAATAAAACATTAGCTCAGTTTGGTGAAGAAAGTAATAACAGCTTGTCAGCCAATAACAAAGTGAAGGAATGTTTCTTGCTAAACTCAATTTCCAATCAACATGTGAATTGTGAAAATGCTGAACTTGGAAATTATCATAATGGAATTCAAGAAGAGGAAAAACAAAACATTTGTATCTGCCATCCTGTGCATGGTACAAATTGTTCCATTGAGAATCTCAATTCTAGAAACCTTTCAGAGGTCAGATCTGATATTTTATCTAGTCAGTTTAGCCCAAGAGCTCTAAAGTTGTTGACAAAGTCAAAGTCGGCTATGGAAGATTCTGGATTCGAAAGTCTATCTGCTGTCTCACCTACAATGTTGCTGGATAGAAAATTGTGTCAACAAGACATAGATGTTGAAAATGATGCTCTTGTCTTTAACCATGAGAACGATGTTGTTCTACTTGTGGAGCAGAAGTCATCAGAACTAGCAGACCAAAAAGCACATGGGACTCAAAAGGAAATAAACCACAACTCAAGTGATATCCAAATTACAATGTCAGAACCATATGTTGGTGACATTGAACATAAAGAAGCAATGTCTGGATGGGAGCAGAATTCAGGAGCTAGCGATGAAGGAGAGTATTTGGACAATAATGTATTTATAACTGATGAAAGAGATACAGCAGTAGAATCATCCAGAAGATTGTCATCAAGTCAGAATAATAGTGTAGCTGAATTATCATCCTTGCCGAATGCTGTGGTTGCCTCGTTACCGGTGCGTGAGGTCTTTGCTCGTTCCTCATCTGCCAATGAGAATGTATCTCAACTTTGCATAGAAGATGACATTTTGGACAAAAATACATTTACATCTGACAAAAGAGATGCAGCTGAAGCAATAGAGTCACCCAGAAGATTATCAGCCATTCAGAATGATAATGTATTTAAATTATCATCATTGCTGAATGCTGAGGTTGCGCCAGCACTGGAGCGTGAGGTCTTTGTTGGTTCATCCTCCGTCATTGAGACTGTACCCATACCTGCCACTTTGGATGTCTGGAAGTCTAACGATGAACAATCCATCCCCATTATCAGCTGTATGCAAAATTCTCGGAAAACCAGCACTACAAAGGTAGAGGAGTCTTGCCAGGAAAGAGGTGTTGTTACCAAACTCAATTCAAATTTGGATAGAAAAGTTAGTCATCATTCCACAGTCATCTCTCACAAATCTTCCACCTTGCATAAGAAAGCACGCAGGTTTTCTTCTCCTGCTCGACCAGATATAGGCAGTATCAGTTCTCACAACACAGGCCACACAACTTCTGCACAAACAGCTGTCACCAAGCCTTTCAACCCTTTCCCTGTCAGACATTTCAATGCAAATCGTGCCAAGGCCGGATTAAAGTTGGGGCTTTATTCAGAATCAACACTGGAAAAGCTGAGAGGTCTCAAACCAAGAACATCATCTTCATAGCTTGCAACTTTTGTTCTGTGGTGAGAGGTCTCAAACCAAGAACATCATCTTCATAGCTTGCAACTTTTGTTCTGTGGTGTGTCACATCATTGCATAAAGGCACTCATGGTGTATTACAGTAGTTCCCAGCCAATGTTCTCAACCAATATTCAAACCGAATGTTCCAAGTCAGTGCTCCCAACCAATCCTCCAAGTCAACATTCAAAACCAATGTTCCCAAGTCAATGTTCTCAACTAATATTCAAACTGAATATTTTCAGTCAATGCTCCAAACCAATGTTTTCAATCAACATTCCTGACCAATGTTCCAAGTCAAAATTCAAAACCAATGTTCCAAGCCAATGTTCCCAAACAATATTCAAACCGAATATTTCAAGCCAATGTTCCCAACCAATATTCAAACCAAATGTTCCAAGCCAATGTTCCTAAACAATATTCAAACCGAATATTTCAAGCCAATGTTCTCAACCAATATTCAAACTGAATGTTCCAAGCCAATGTTCCCAACCAATATTCAAACCGAATGTTCCCAACCAATATTCAAACTGAATATTCCAAGCCAATGTTCCCAAACAATATTCAAACCAAATGTTCCAAGCCAATGTTCCCAAACAATATTCAAACCGAATGTTTCAAGCCAATGTTCCCAACCAATATTCAAACCGAATGGTCCAAGCCAATGTTCCCAACCATTATTCAAACCGAATGTTCCCAGCCAATGTTCCCAACCAAATTCACCCAATGTTCTTACTCCATGTCCCTAACTAATGTTACAACACGCTAGTACATTTGTGCCACATAAAATAATTCTTGGTTAATGTTATTGTACTTCAAATACTGCTTTGTTTTGTCCTGATAAGATTTTATATGTCTGCATTCCAGACAGATGCATAGGTCATCAGACTTCTTCATTATGGAGGACTTCTAGGGAAGAAGGTCAGCTCTTTCATTGCCTCAAATCGGGATGTGAAGATTTAAAGGCCTCTATGTTTTCTATCCACTCATACTGTACCTTCTGAAGCAAATGCCAAGGACTCTGATAGTATTCTGAGATTCTAGCCACATTGAGGATCGCATGAAGTAAAGTTATATCTCAAAAGCTGGACCAGTAAAATGGCATTCTTGTTCTTAATCTCTCTTGAGGATCAATATGCAAACAATATGCAAAGCAGTGCATGAGTTGTAGCAGTCAGCTACCCAAAATTGATTGCTAGCATCAGGACCAGTGAACCACAGCTGTCAAAGCCCTTCTAGACCATGCAGTGATCCTGGATAACAGACTGCAACAGAGCAGACTGGCTAAGGAGAGGGGATTGAAGAGGGATGATCTACCTCCAATCAATCAAAGCCTGTCGCTCCTCTTGATGCATTGGCCATTGACAACATCCCGCCAGCATGTACGTTCCTAGGCTGCTCTTTCTGCCTCTCTCCAGGTGTAATCATTTAATTTTAGTTACCTCTCACATTCTCTTCTCCACATATTTTTGAGTCTCTCTCTCTTTCCTCGAGGATTCCATGTTATACTTTGCCTTTCGCAGCATATATTCTATACAGCCCCATTTTATTCGCTTAATTTGTTACTTCAATGGCTTTTGTTGGCTCCTTTCCCATTGGTCTTCATTCCTCACCATGTTGTGCCACTTTATGCCCATTATCCTTCATAGGCATTTGTTAATAAAAGACTGGAGTCTTTGTTGTATGGCCTTGGTCGTTCTCCATGTCTCCGCTCCCTTCACCAACACCGACTTGACTTTGTTGTATGGCCTTGGTCGTTCTCCATGTCTCCGCTCCCTTCACCAACACCGACTTGACTTTGTTGTATGGCCTTGGTCGTTCTCCATGTCTCCGCTCCCTTCACCAACACCGACTTGACACTGGCCCTGAATATTCTAACTTTGGTGAGAATCTTGATTTCTCTGGATCTGCATTAATTGTTTAGTGCCAGGAGTGTTCCTCTTGTCTTTCCAATTCTGATCCTCACATCTGCATCTGTACCTCCAGATGTGTCTATTGTGCTGCTTAAATAGGTGAAGGTATCCACTTCCTCCAACTACTGTCCCTCCAACATGATTGGTTCTTTGCTGTTAGTGTTGAGTTTAATGAGCTTGGTTTTTTTCATGTTGATATTTGGTCCCAGTTTGGCCGATTGTTGTTTCAGCCTATCAAGTTTTTCTTGCATTTGGATATGACTGTGTGACAAAAGTACCAGATCATCTGCATTCTCCAGGTCCTCCAATTGTGACAATAGTGTCCACTAAATACCAGTTCTTTTTTCTTTGATTGATGTCGTGAGGGGTGTGTTAGCTCAGTTCATAGTGAGTGATTCGCTATTTTGTGTGGTAACAGCATGCCTCAGTTCGAATCGCGTCTGGAGACTAAAAAAATCTGGGCCGTGATTTTAATGGGGACCCATTTCTCCAGTCAACTCAGCTGTAAATGTGTACCTGATGCATGAGTTACGGAAAGTATAAACAGCAAGAAAGAGCACTGACCACCCCACCTCTAACAGACTGCGGCTTTTCAACCAGCAGTTAATTCTGCTGAATTTCCACTTTACTTTTTGATGTCTTAATTATCCAATCTATAGCCAGCAAGAACAGGAAAGGCGAGAGCAGGCATTCCTGTCTCATCCCTGTTTGCACCCCAAAAGCTGTCAGTCAGTGGTCCTTCATGTACCACTCTACTAACTGTGTCTTTGTACATATTCTGGATGAGGGTTGTGTACTACTGATATCCCATAGTGTCTCAACAGTTGCCATAAAGTACTTCAATCCAAACTGTCAAACGCCTTTTCATAGTTTATAAAATGTGCGTATAAGGATAATTTCCATTCAATACTTTGTTCTACTATGATGCGGAGTGTAGCTATATGATCTGTGCATGATCTTCCCTGGCAAAATCCTGCCTGTTCCTCTCTGAGCTTTTTTGTCTACTACAGTGTTTAATCTGTCCAAGATAATTCTGTTGAATATTTTGCCTGGCACTGACAGCAATGTAATCCCCCTTTAATTGCTGCAATCTGCCAGGTCTCCCTTCTTAGGCAGTTTAATCATATGTCCTTCTTTCCATTCTGTTGGCACTCTTTCCTCTTCCCATATCTTCTTGAATAATCCTTGCAACGTATCAGTGGCCTTATCTAGATCTGCCATTATGGCTTCTGCTGCTATTCTATCTGGTCCTGCCACTTTCTCTTTCTTGAGTTTGGATATGGCTCTTTGGTCGGTTGCAGTCCAAGTTCAGGGTCTCCTCAGCTGGTAGGATATTTGAGGCTTCTTGTGGTGGAGGTCTGTTTAGACTTTCTTTGAAATACTCAACCCATTTATTCTGTTGTTTCTGAAGGCTAACCTGGTACCCAAAAATGTATGCTTAAGTCAGATGTGGTTGACTGAAAGGTGCAAATATCGCAGTCACGTTGTAAACTACAAGACAACACATTCCATTCCCCGGAATACGTCCTACTACTTGCAAAGCCATTTTCAGGGCTTGGTAGCAGGAGTTTGAGAACAAAGAAGAAGAAGAAAAATAAGATTATTGTTGTTGAATTTCTTGGTTCTCGGTCACCACTTAATTAACTTAACTACTTTAGACAAGATAGCAACTAAAATGGTTTGACCACGTAACTAGACTACTACCACACAGCACACCCAACACCCCTAACCAAAAAAAAGCAATGCTATTCAGATTTAGCAGATTCAAAGCCAAAAAGTCAACCAAAAAAAAAGGTGGCTTACGGAAAAATCTGAAGCAGTGAATGCCACTGTGCATGAAGCACACAGTAGGGTTCATTCTAGAAATCTCTTCATAACCTGATGCTGCAAGGCAAAACAGGACAAGGAAAAAGAAGTACTTTATACTTGTTTAAAGGGTTCTGCAGATTCTGTATAGTACTAGTTTCTTCTACTAAATTTTATCTAAAAAAAAAAATATGTTCATCCAATCTATTTGTGAATACATTAACTGACCCTGCCCCCACTATTTCCTATGCTAATGTATTCTAAGCATTCTCTAATAACAAAAAACATTTCCTTATAACTACTTTGGACCTTTCTTTAATTTATTTGTAGCTGTACCCTCTTGTTCTAGTAACTGGCTGTATTTGTTATAGTCTAATTTATCCTTTCTCTTGATTATCTTATAAACCTGTATTAAATCACCTAGACTCATTTATCTCAGTCTTTCCTTATAACTGTAATTCAGGAATCCCACTATCAGTTTTGCCGCTCTTCTTTGTATCCTTTCCAGCATGCTTGTATCCCTTCTATAATAAAGACTTGAGCACAATACTTAACTTAACATCTTTATACTGGTTTGGAAGATTACAGATTCCTTATACAACCTGTTTTGTGGAGGGTGATTAACCGATGTACGAGTTCATCTAACTAGATTAAAACACTAGAGCAAAGTAGATCCGCAGCCTGTTAGGCGCCATCTATGCTGCTTTTAACAAACCACCTAACTATGGCCGGTGTTATGCCATGTCACACACTGTCACAGTTAGTCGCCTATTATGACATGCTCTCTGTGGGGCAGTGGTGCTATTCTTGTCTTTGTCATACACAAAGACCCCGCTGGACAGCTCAGGACTAGGTCTAACTAATGCTTTACACAGTTTGACTATCACTTCCTTGCTTCGATCTTTAAAATCTCTTTTTATCATACCTAACATTACATTTGCCTTTTTCACTGCTACCTGGACTTGCTTGCTCCACTTACCTGTATGATCTATTACAACCACTAGGTCCCTTTCCTTATCTATCTTTCTAATATGATTCTTTCCCATCCTGTAATTATATTCCAAATTGGGTCTACCCATGTAGATAACTGTACATCTATATACTTGTTTTAACATCTTCCCTTCTAAAAGGTAAAAGTCAGTCCCATGGCAACAATTGCCATCGGTGATGAAGATAACTCTTCATATATGTCAGCTACCTATTTACAACTGGGTTGACTGGATCAGAAGTCGTATCAGGAAAGAACCACGTCCCGGATTTGTGTCTGTCTGTCCATGATTTCAAACCGTGGCGTGCTGTAATCCCAATCTTAGCAAGCCAGGTCACTGTCAACTAGGCTACACACCCCACAACCCTAATCTCAAACATTTCTCACTCTTTATGTCCATTCATTGTCAATTAGAAGGATCTTGGCATTTTTTTGTTTTGTGAAGGTTCGACATCACTGGGAGACATATAGATAAACAGTCTCTCTCAGAAAATGTTGAATGTTTATAACAACCCTAGCCAAATACAGTGTTCATACTACGTGTTTTTTTTCCTCCAGTCCTTCATACTGTACAACTATTCTACTCATGCATTTCAATCATCAATCAATCAGTCAGCAATCAGTCAATTGACAATGTCTTTGCCCCTGCAGAGAAAAGGACTTCAACCATAGCTGAATGCTGTGGCTGCCCCATTTCAGAGTGTGAGGTCTTTGCTCATTCATCTTCCTCATTGAGACTGTACCCATACCTATAAACAATAAATTATAAACTATAAACTGAATGCTTTTGAAAATAAATGTCTTATAAAACTGTTGAACATTAGCTGGGAGGAATTCAAGATGAAAAAGCTAATAAATGATTTAGACAACAATATTGGGTTCATGATTGCATGGGTTCATGGATGACACAAAACTCATACGGCAGGGCCTCATCTAAGGCAGAGATTAATTTGTTGAGATCAGATTTGGAAAAGATTACAAAATAATTTGAGAGCTGGTAGATGGGGTTAAATGTAGATAAATGTACAGTCATTTACATGGGAAGATGCAATAAAGAATATTTTTACATTGTTGGGAGAGAACAATATTACGAGTATAGATAAGGAAAAGGACTTATGTTAAAATATAACCACCTACAAGAACAAGAGGGCATAGCTACACATTAACTAAAGAGAGGTCCAGATTAGATATTAGGAAATATTTTTTTAATCAAAGAGTGGTAAATACTTGAAATGTATTGTCACAGAATATAGTTGAGGCAGGGCCAGTTAATGTATTAAAAAATAGATTGAATGTACACAGTTTAAGTAGAGTGAAATAAACTGGTTGTAGTATACAGATTCTGTAGAGCCTTCTAAACCAGTATAATGAAATTAAGTAAATAAGAGAAAACACCAACCAGCAATATGTTTCTACTATCATAAGGTGAAGAAAAACAACTGGTGGACATACATTGGGTATGTGCTAATAATGAACAGTAACAGAATTCCATTACAGACAGTTATGTGATTACAAGCTGGCAACATCGAGACATGGGCAATTACATCTGACCTGCAGCGGAAGGTACAGGCCTTGGAGATGAGATATTTCTGAAGACTTCTAAATGTCACATATTTCTTCTTCTTCTTCTTCGTTCATTCTCAATCTCTCGCTATCAAGCCCTAAAAAGGGCTTTGCAAGTAGCAGGATATTGTCAGGAGAACGGAATGTGTTGTGTTGTAGTTAACAGCTTGACTGTGATATTTGTACCTTTCGGTCCAACACAACCGACTTCAGCAGGCATTTTTGGGTACCGAGTTAGCCTTCCCTTTTCGATCCATTCTACTTAGCCAGTCTGCTCTGTTGCGGCCTATTATCCAGGATCACCACGTAGAGGTGTAGAAGGGTCTTGACAGCTCTGGTTCGTTGGCCCTGGCGCTAACAGTCAGCTATGGGTTGCTAATCGCTGCAGCTTATGCGCTGCTCAGCATCATGATCCCAAACGTCACGTACAAAGGCAGAGTTACAGATGAGGAAATATGAGAAAGAATTACAGCTGCAATAGGGCCTTTTGAAGACCTCTTGGAAACTGTCAGAAGGTAGAAACTTGCTTGGTACGGCCACATTTCGAGATCAAACGGTCTTCCAAATATGGTTCTGCATGGAAAGGTGCAAGGCGGACAACGAAGAGGTTTTCCCAAAAAGAGGTAGGAGGACAACATAAAAGAATGGACTAATCTCTGACCAGATGATGCACTGACAGAGAGGGGTGGTGTGGTGTTTGGGGTGTATCTTCATGTATGCCCCAACGACCTCACCGGTTACAGAATGATCTAACCTGACCTAAAACGGGCAACAGAGAGGAAGGTCAAGAGAGACTTCTCATCTGTGCCTCTAAAGAACATACAAGAACTTAGAAACATGACGTCACCGTTCAAACTGGAGAGCACTTCTTTCTGTCTTATGTGCTGTGTTTGGGATTCAAAGAACATAGATGGAATAGATGATTATGAATCCTGAAGCTCATTGGTTTGCATGTATATATACATGCTATATCCTCTCAGCTGCAACTGTAAACGAAAGAAAATACTTATAGAAACCCCAATATGTGATACAAAGAACAGTTACGTAGAGCAACTTTGTAAGCTATATCATTTGTATCACTGGTTCTTATCCTGGTATACTATAATGCTTGGGAGTAAAAAAAGAGTCATGTGAGGGGTTCATAAAAAAATTCTTGATTGCATCATTTTGTGTATGGCTCTTTAATTTTATTTCATTTTATTAGTGAGAGAAAGAGAGAGAGATAGAGAGTGGACTGAGGGAGTGATATTGCGGGGAAGAGAAAGAGTGAGAAAGAAAGAAATAGACAAAAGGTTGGGGCAATTCCACTTGGATGGAAATCTGAAAAACGTTGGCAACAACTGAGATATGCATATATAATGTATTGTGTTGCATCATCTGGGTGCAAGAAAAAGTGTCAGTTCAGACAACTTGACCACAATCAACATTAGGTTCCAAGATCTGGGCACACATGGTTAGTGCCCATCGCTAAGCTATTTGGATTTTAGTGAGGAAGAATATACACTGGTCATCAATCTCACCATTATCCTGAGCTACCTTGGATCAATGGCAAGATTATTGGTCAAGACGACTGGAGGTAACTTGGGATGCAAGCACTCTGGTCTTACCTCCCGTGGGCACACATACAGATATCAGTACAACATTAGGTGATTCTTTCTAAATAGTTTTTGATGAGGTACTCTATCAAAGGGCTTTGCAAAATCTAGATAAATAATATCCACTGGCTCCCCTTTATATATAATTTTAGTAACCTCTTCAATGAATTCTAATAGATTTGTTAAACATGATCTCCCTGTGATAAACCCATATTGACTAGTTCTGCTTAGATTAAACTTGTCTAAATGCAATACAATGTTTTCTTTGATTATTGACTCTAACAATTTACAGGCTATGCTCATTAAACTCACCGGTCTATAATTTGCTGGATCTAATTTCTTTCCCTTTTTGAATAAGGGGATCACTTCTGCATCTTTCCAATCCCCTGGAACAACCCCTTTTGCAAGTGATTGATAACATAATATAGTCAATGGTTTTGCTAGTTGGTCTCTAATTTCAAACAGTAATTTTGGATGAATACCATCTTGATCTGTACATTTATCCACTTTCAACTCCTGCATTTTTTTAAAAACCATTTCCTTTGTAATACAGATTGATTTTAATCCCACTGTATCCATGTCTCTTTGGAACATATCTATAGGCTCTGGGATCTAGGAGTAGTCTTCTTTTGTGTAGACTGCCAAAGTACTAAATGAGTAGATTAGGCCTCCCTATTGTCACTTATTATTTTACCTTGTCTGTCTATGAGATGGCCTACTTTGTCTTTTGTTCTTTGTTTATTTCTAACATGAGAAAAGAATCTTTGATTATCAGTCTTGATTCTGCGAGCAAGTTTTTTTTTTAAATTTATCTTTGCTGCTTTATCCATTTTCTGAGCCATGTGTTCCCTGTCCAAATATTTTTAATATGTTTCTTTCGATTTATCTGTCTTTATATATTTTTTCTATATTTTATTGATACCTGTTCTACATTTAACTACAAATCTAGATATCCACTGTTTACACTTGCGTTTTACCACTCTATATGGAACATATTCCGCTGTTAGCTTTTCTAGAACAGTTTTGAAACTCTTCCACTCTTATTCAACATTTGCACCACAGACAATATCTTTTCAGATTATGTGGCTCGCTGCTTCTTTCTTCTTAACATCTGTCTTAGAATAGTCGTATGTTTGTGTACTTATGTTTACTTCCTTCCGTGCTATAAGATTCCAACAGATGATTTGATGGTCACTTGAGTCAAACAGTTCTCCAACGGTAACGTTTTCAATCATATTTTCTTTTCTATCCACATTCTTCGCTGTTCACTGAGGGTGCATACTCTCTAATTGATATACCTGGAGTACAGTGATTTCATTTTTTGGTTCTAATATAGCTGCTACAACACACATAAAGTGTTCTGACCTGAAGGGTTACCCAACAATGTTAGTCACTTCTTATGATCTGCTGTCAGTGGTCTCAATGTCGTCTCTTTCACACCCAGAGCATTTCTGAAAACTACTTGAGCAGCTTCGATACACAGATGGAACAAAACAAAGTCAAAGACTTCTTAAGATCTATGCCAGTACTAACGTGTGCTGAGGTAATGTTAGTCAAACTTCAATGCCGGGGTAGTGTGTTTATGTTTGAGCTCAGCCTGCTTAATTACCAAGCAAACGTGTGCATGGGCTTCTGCTGGTCTGTTTATGTGTGACAGGCAGTGATCGTGAAGGACGTAGCTCTCATCCGGGGATTTATGAATGGTCCTATTTTGTCCAAGATGAGTTCTGCCGGAGTGTGTGAATTTACGTACTGGATGTGATGTTAAGTGTCCTGTTGGACGTACATGAACTGTCAAGCTAGACCTCCATGAACTGTCAAGCTAGACCTCCATGAAGTGTACTATTGGGATCCATGAAGTGTCCTGTTGGAGGTCCATGGTGTCCTGTTGGAGATCCATTAACTGTCCTGTTGGAGGTCCATGAAGTTTCCTGTTGGAGGTCTATGAAGTGTTCTCTTAGAGGTCCATGAAGTGTCCTGTTGGAGGTCCATGAACTGTCCTGTTGGATGTCCGTGAAGTGTCCTGTTGGAGGTCCATGAACTTTCCTGTTGGATGTCCATGAAGTGTCCTGTTGGAGGTCCATGAACTGTCCTGTTGGAGATCCATGATGTGTCCTGTTGGAGGTCCATGATGTGTCCTGTTGGAGGTCCATGAACTGTCCTATTGGACGTCCATGAAGTGTTCTGTTGGAGCTCCATGAACTGTCCTGTTTACATATATATGTTGTGTTATCTTTGCTCCATAACTTTGTTTGATGGAAATATATCATTCATAGCATTGTTGGCTTGTGTATCACTCCTGCCTGATAAGGGTCATAATGCTGCTGCATTCACACTTATACTGTGTGCAGCCTGTGATATTAATTTGTTTTTGTTGTAGTATCGTTTCCCGTAGGAAGAATATGTGGATTTGATTGTCATTTAGTATTTTGGTCAGCTCAGTTACCTTGGTTTTGTACTCCAGCAATATTAAGCTGTAGTATGTTGAGGTCCGCCCCCCCCCCCTCGCTCCAGCAATATTAAGCTGTAGCATGTTGAGGTCCCCCTCCCCTCGCTCCAGCAATATTAAGCTGTAGCATGTTGAGGTCCCCCTCCCCTCGCTCCAGCAATATTAAGCTGTAGCATGTTGAGGTCCCCCCCCCTCCCCTCGCTCCAGCAATATTAAGCTGTAGCATGTTGAGGTCCCCCTCCCCTCGCTCCAGCAATATTAAGCTGTAGCATGTTGAGGTCCCCCTCCCCTCGCTCCAGCAATATTAAGCTGTAGCATGTTGAGGTCCCCCCTCGCTAATTTCTCGCACGGAGCAGGGAATTGATCACCGAGGCGACGACCGAGCTTGTTTGAAAAACGTTGGTTCCATGGTATTTGAGTTTCGGGGTATTTTGTTGCAGACTTGTGCCTCCAAAAAGAGCATGTTGGGTGCGCCTTTCTGCATGGGTGGAAGATGCATTTGGCTTAGCAACTTCCATCTTTTATGATTTGGAGGTTTGCTCCACAGGTTTGCTGCACAGCGGCTGCCACTTTCTAATGAGATTGAATGACTCCGCCTCAATTCATTGTCTTTAGACTCAGAGGGCAGTCTGACGGTATGTACAATGTCAGATCATCCAGTGCTCTCGCTGCAGCTGGGATATTGGGTGTGGCCTGGATCCTCTCTGGGTACTTCTATCATTATTGGATCCTTGGTAGCGTTCGCGTAGGTTAGCGAAAAAACATTTTTGCAGACAGCAGACGAGAAGAACATTTAACCCATGGGTTGGTTTCGGGTTGGTAATAGTCAGAGCATATTTCACTCGCCGGTGGATACTGCTCTATCACCTTAAGGGTCCCTAAACTGCTCCCTGCCTGGTTATTCCTGCAGGTACTCTGCCACCTTCTCAGTAAACAACAGGGTCACCCACGAGAAGGTGTAGCTGTGGACACGTTTGTGCAGGAGAGACCCTGTGGTAGAGACTTGCAGCTTCTGTGGCGATCACTGCACCCTGTATGTGAAAGGCTGTAGATTCACATCAGCATTCATTTGATATATATTGTGCCCAGACTCTACATCGACCCCCACGGGACATTGTGCCCAGGCACAAATCAAAAGAGTAAAATGAATTGCACAAATCAAGTGAGTAAAAGGAATTACATGAATCAAATCAACGACACAAATCAAATCAACGACACAAATTTGATTCTATCCTCCCTGATGCGAACACCGTGTGTGATCGCAGTGCGACAGACTGGGTAAAAGGCTCTCATGAGACTATCAATGAAGAAACTGTTCAGAGATACTTTCAAAGAGTCTTTGTATCATTTCTGTACCCCCTCCCAGCGCTTGCCTGTCTCGAGCTCACCATACAAAGGGAGACGCTCATTGGGCATGCGAACAACATGCCCAGTCTAACTGATCTGTATTTCCTGCAGCAGCGTGTGAATGCTCGATAGCTTTTGCCTTTCAATCGATCCCATGCAGCCTGTAGAGACAAATACAAAAATTCAACAATCAATCAAAAACTCTTCAGCTCTCTTCAGATCATAGGTCCTCAACAAATACTCGCCAAGTCTTCCTATCATGCGTCCTTATTTCCAGCTTTCCCAACGTCTTTCCTGATGTTTTTATCTTTCTTTCGACTTCCCTACTCCTTGAGTTCTTAAGCTAGCCCGCATTTTTTTAATCCTTAGGGTCCCAGAACAGTTACTGCCTTGTAATGCTATCAGCTGGTTTCTGCAATGTGTGTATTATCCATCGCCAACTCCTTCTCCTAATGTCTAGTCTCATTTACATCTGCCCGGTTCTTTTCCATAGTTTTACATTACTGACTTTTCATTCCATTATATTCTCTCAATTCGTTGCATACATTCATTGATGAAACCTTTTTAGTTGGAAATATATGTGCTTCCCGTGTCATTTTCTTGCGCCGTATCAGTGTGGGCAGTTTATTGCCTGCTCGATAAGGTTAGCAGAAATGAACCAGGCTCCTAACTCAGCCTGAGAGAACCATGTACACGTGTGGCAGAGTCTAGGTTTAGCTGAGTAGTTTAGCAGTTGCATAGTACTTATCTAAAGAGTTACAACATGTATCTACACAGCGTCACGACTTCACACAGTAAATAACACAGTAAACACTTTTCTGTCATACTAAGGACATTATCGTTTTATTATGCAAATCAACAAAATTAATATTAATAAAAAGAACAAAACACTTCTGAACTAAATAATCCTTTTATATATATATATATATATATATATATATATATATATATATATATATATATATATATATATATATATATATATTGAATTACATCGGATGTTTTAAGCATTAGCTTTTGATAATTCCTCCAAACTACCTAACCCAAGCTCTCGCCGCTGCACTCCCCTTATCTGCACACTCAACACACACTCACATACTCGTCCTCACGAACGGATTACATACTCAGTCGTTCTGTGCATTCACACACAATCAGATCACCTTCAGTCAGATGATCTGTACATTCACATACACTCGGTTCACATATGCTCAGTCGATCTGTGCATACACATGCACTCAGAACACACAACGTTCCCAAAGTTTCCTGCACAATACCACAGACATTCAGATCTCGTCCTTAGACGATCTGTACATTCACAATTACTTTGATCACTTCACGTATTCACATGAATATGTACGCTCATGTGTAATTAGATCACGCATTGTTCACTAGGTGTCCTGCACGTACGAGACACATTCAAATCCCTTATTGTTCACGGGGTGTCTAACATAAAGACTTTAAGAGCAACTGGCCAAACCTCGAGGTGTATGCTGGTTCAGTCACCCTGCAAACTAACTCTCGCTCTCCTAGCCAGTCTCTCTCCTGGCCAACCTGCTGAGTTCATCTTTGCAGATAATTTTATAGTTTGAAGCAACATCACGGCTGTCCAATGGTCTCCTGTATTTTGTTTGACTTAGCCATCACTCTAATTTTGAACGATCTCCAACTAGTTGTTATTGGATGATTATACCCGAATCCTGGCACTCTAAATGTCGTACCAGGTCGTGGCGGCCTCTGACTGTTACCAACCCCCACTACGCTAATTCGGATACGCCAGAGTGGTCCGTTCCGAACCCCCACCTCAGCTCCAAACCCACACAATCCTACTCCCTTCCCCTTCTGTACTACACAGAGTCTTCTAAATAAAACCCTCGTTTTTTTTTTGTCGACCTAGTGGCGAGACGGCGGTTAACCTTAGCACGCATTCAGGCAACCTGTTCGCAGAGACGTCAGCCCGATCTCTCCTGCCCTAAACAAGCATGCTCCATCTGGAACTGTTGCACACGTATAAGGTTCATTTAATATTGTCAAAGATCCACAATCTAGTCGAAAATCTAGGCTGACTTGTGTACCATCAAAACTGTCTCAATATGGCTATTGTGCCATCACAACTGTCTTAATATGGCTACTGCATCATCAAAACTGTTTTTAAATGGCTATTGTACAATTAAAACTGTCTCTATATAGCTTTTGTACCATGAAAACTCTTTATATGCCCGTTATACCATCACATCTGCCTGAACATGTTAAAAAGTGCCTTCACATGACGTTAATCCATCAAAACTGTCTTTAAATGCCTTCTGTGCTATTAAAACTGTCTTCAAATAGTTGTTATGTCATTAAAACTGTAGATGGACACCACTTCTGTGTCCAACCGTCATCCGGCGTTATGCTAGCCCTTTGACCGACAATCCTGTGGCTTCATTTAGTCATTCTCTAGCTGTTGCAATTTGTCGTCAACCAAGCTATCAGCGATCTCTAACATTAACTATTTTCTTCTCAAAATCAATTTCTACGTACCTCACTAATTCTGACATCTGCTCACAGTGTGCCTGGTTAGGTGACGGGCGAGTTGAACGTAAGACCATAGTACTTGGCTTTACAAATACTTCTCTGCAAATGCTGGCGAATAGTGGATGCCATCATCTGCAGGAGTTCGTCCTGGACACCTAATGAAAGATAAGACGTAGATTAAGATGACTTTCAACGCGTGATGTGCTCTTTCATTGCAGGGTCAAAGATGGTGAGTAGTTTCCGTTAGCCAAGAAATGTCCTACAATGGAGTCATCGTCAATCTGAAGTGACTCACTGTGTCCTCGCACAGCCAGCTTTGAAGCTTTATGCAGTGAAGAAATCTCGTCAAAATATCGCGCCATTTCTACTGTCCTTCTCAATCTATTGTTGAAGTTACGGGCCAAAAACTTTCTTTCCACTGCGCATTCTAAGCATTTTCATGACCATAAATCCTTTCAGGTCTTATCCACTGGATGGATTTACTTTCCTGTCCCAATGAGGATTGATAGTATGACTGTAAATAGAGAAAACAACATGCATAATGCAGACTTTGTAGACATTTCCTCACCCGAGAATGTCTTCACATAGCAGTCATAACATCACATATGTCTTTAAATGGATATTGTACCTTCACAACTGGGTCTATATGGCCATGATATATGTATGTATGTATAAATATATATATATATATATATATATATATATATATATATATATATATATATATATATATATATATCACAAAAAACAGCTTTCACATGTCGTTAAACCATTAAAACTGTCCTCCTATGTCGTTAGCCATTTAAAACTGTCCTCACTTGTCGTTAGCCATTTAAAACTCTCCTCAAATGACGTTAGCCATTTAAAACTCTCCTCGCGTGCCATTAGCCATTTAAAACTGTCCTCACGTGTCGTTAGCCATTTAAAACTGTCATCACTTGTCGTTAGCCATTTAAAACTGTCCTCACATGCAGTTATACCCTCAAAATTTTGGACACGAAAGAAGCTTCCAAGTAAATTGTAAATTGTAATTAACACAGCAATCTGGCGTACTCTGGAAACGACTTTTCAGTCGGCAAATCCTTACAGTACCGAAAAACTACTAAAGTAGCAAGGATCATAAAACAGGTCAACCTGTTGATTTCAAACAACATCGAGGGACTCTAACAACAAAGAAACATTTACTGTCGGACATTCTCTCAGCGCAAATGCGAATTAGTGATTGTCCAAGAGACGTATCGCCAAATTACTGATCGAGACTTGAAATAAAGCTTGAGAGACCGACCACACGAGAAGTATGGAAGCGCCACCTCTGTCACACTAGACCTAGACATATACTCAGTGAGCCCAACTTCCACATGAGATACAGAGACCCTCACAACCGGAACCCATTCATGCACACTATCTTCAATGTATCAATCGTCCAAAAACACTTTTGTCTTCAAACCAATTTAATAGCCATGTTGGATTTTATCTGTCACGGCACTGCACGGGGATACAATGAATCAGAGGCTGATGGAGAAAAGTTGGAGAACGTTGCAGAGAAGAACAGATTACAGCTCTTGCATGGTCCAAAATTACCACTTCAATTTAATAGCTGCAGATGAGGAAGAGGATATTTCTTCTTCGTATGTTGTCAGACGTCAACTTAAATTTGTTCGAAGAAAGCAACGGTTATCCTGAGGTTGTCGACACTGCCATAGAGCTTGTCTAGTGTTGGCACTGGTGATGGCCACATGTTCTTTTTCTGGTCTTCGTATGTCGTGTAACTTTGCAGCAGATGTTCAGGGGTCATTTTCCCAGTACCACAGGTGCACTTGTCAGTACCACATATCTTCAGTTTATTGAATAGATGGTACCTCAGTCTACTGTGGTACATTTGTTCATGTATATGGCTATAATAAACCTTTTGGACTGTTAGTAGGTCACCATTGAATCTGGTTGCTGTAACCTTCCACCTTCTTTCGCCAGTCTGCCTCCTCATTGCCTTAAATGTTACAATAGAATGGGCACCACTGCACTATGACTCTTTTTGGGTGTGGACTGCTAACAGAGTACTAAGCTTAGGTCACTTAGGTCTGTATTTTTCTGATTCTCGTAAAGAGGATACAACACTGACAGTATATTTGTGAGTCACAAGTTAATACATCAAGTGATTACATCTGTAGAGGAGTCTAAACCACGGACGCAGCAAAGGCCTTTCTGATGCAGTGGTACAGCAGTTATCAAACCTGAGAATGAACCTTTCAAAAAGCGATTATCGTTTAAATGGACTCCATTTGCCTGCAATCCAGTCAAAGAGGTGTTGAAACCAGAACCAAGGTCTGCACAATTCGGATCTTCAGAAGACAAATACAGAGAAGCTGCAAAACACTGCATATTTCTGGTCATAACGAAGGAATAGTTATTGGGAAAACGGTAAAATGAAGACTCGCTAATGGTACAAAGGCTGAATGATGGATCGATGGTTGTATCGGGATTAGTTAATTGTACAAGGACTGCATACCGACTAGATGATAGCACAAAGGCTAGAAAAGGAATAGTTGATGGTAGAAGGGCTATTTAATAACTAGTTGATAGTAGAAGGGCTATTTAATAACTAGTTGATGGTAGAAGGGCTATTTAATAACTAGTTGATAGTAGAAGGGCTATTTAATAACTAGTTGATGGTAGAAGGGCTATTTAATAACTAGTTGATAGTAGAAGGGCTATTTAAGAACTAGTTGATAGTAGAAGGGCTATTTAATAACTAGTTGATGGTAGAAGGGCTATTTAATAACTAGTTGATAGTAGAAGGGCTATTTAAGAACTAGTTGATGGTAGAAGGGCTATTTAATAACTAGTTGATGGTAGAAGGGCTATTTAATAACTAGTTGATGGTAGAAGGGCTATTTAATAACTAGTTGATGGACTATTTCATGGTAAAATGGTAGCATGGGAACTCGCGGATGGTACAAATCGGGACTAGTTGATGAGAGTAGCTGTGTAAGGATAAGTTGATTATATAAGTTTTGTATAAAGACTCGTTAATGGAACAAGAGCTATGTAAGGACTAGTTGATTGTACACTGGCTGTATAAGGACTAATTGATGTTATAACAGCTGTAAAATAAATAGTTGACCTATTTATGGTACACGGGCTTTATAAAGGCCACACGAGGTGTATAAGGACTAGTTGATGGTACAGGGGATGTATAAGGACTAGTTGATGGTACACAGGTTGTAGAAGGAATAGGCAATGGTACATAAGCTGTAGATAGAATAGTTTATGGTACAATGGTTGTAAAATGAATAGTATACTTGGTGGTAGAATAGCTATGACATGACTATTTGATGGTACAAAGGATGCACAAAGATTAGTTGACGAAACACGGGTTATGTAAGGACTATTTTTTTTGGTTGTGTAGAGACGAGTAGATGGTACAATGGCTATGTCACGAATAGTTGTGGAGCAATGGCTGTAGAATGACTAGCTGATGGTACATAAGTTTTATAAAAACTAGTTGACAATACAGGGGTTGTGTAAATAATGGTTGATGGTGCATTGGTTGTGTAAAGAATGGTTGATAGTACAGGGGTTGTGTGAAGACTAGTTGATGGTGCATGGGTTGTGTAAAGAATGGTTGAATGTACAGAAGCTATGTAAAGAATAGCTGATGGTACACGGGCTGTATAAAGACTACAGGGACTTTATCAGGACAATTTTATAGAACATAGGCTATATTTGGACGTGGATGATATAATGGCTGTATAATGACGCGATAGTA
The DNA here is from genome assembly GCA_036924085.1 of Ariolimax columbianus. NCBI lineage: Eukaryota > Metazoa > Mollusca > Gastropoda > Stylommatophora > Arionidae > Ariolimax > Ariolimax columbianus. The sequence goes on from JAVGWX010000009.1 coordinate 42,671,043, forward strand.
CAAGTGCTGTATAAGGACTCATTGATGCAACAATAGCTGTATAGAGACTAGTCCCTTGTACAAGAGCAGTACACGGACTGGCTTAAGGTACACCGAATGTGGAAGGACTAGTTGATGGTACAAAGGTTGAAAAAGGAATAGCGGATGGTATAAGGGTTGTGAAAGCAATAGCAGATGGCGCAAAGGCTGTACAAGAACTAGCTGATAGTACAACGAACGGATGTATAAAGACTAGTTGATAGTACAACGGCTGTACGGACTAGTTGATAGTACAACGGCTGTAAGGACTAGTTGATATTACATTGGCTACGATATGACTAATAGAAAATACTGTATGTTTGTTAGGACTAGTTGATGGTACAGGAGCTGCGTTTAGAATAATTGATAGTACAGAAGCTGCGTTAGGAATAGTCGATGGTATATGAATTGTGTAAGCACTAACTTAACGTCTTTATACTGGTTTAGAAGACCCTGCAGAATCTGTATACAACCAGTTACATTTACATCACCTTGCTCTAAAAGCTATGCGCATCCAGTTTATTCTAAATGCATTAACTGTCCCTGCCTCCACTACCTCCCCTGGCAATGCATTCCAAGCAGACACCACTCTCTGACTAAAAAAATATTTCATAATATCTAATCTGGACCTCTCTTTAGTAAGCTTGTAGCTATGCCCTCGTGTTATTATAGGTGGCAGTATTTTTAAAAAAAACTTGTTGTAGTCTAATTTATCCATTCCTCTGATCATCTTTTAAACCTGTATTAAGTCACCACGAATTCTTTTCTATTCTCGAATTTTATCTAAATCCGACATCAATACATCCACTTCCGCTTTAGATGAGACACTACTGCATAGTTTTTTGTCATCAGCAAATTTTGCAATCATGGATCCCATATCAATGTCCAAATCGTGTATATATATCAAGAACAAAATCGGTCCCAAAACCGAGCCCTGTGGCACACCACTTTTCACTTCACACCACTCAGAGTACTCCTTATTTATGCCCACCCTCTGCCTTCTTCCCGTTAACCAATTTTCAATCCATTTGGCAACTTCCCCACCTATTCCATGTGATTTTAACTTTCGAAATAACCTTTGATGAGGTACTCTATCAAAGGCCTTTGCAAAGTCTAGATAAATAACGTCCACGGCTCCCCTTTATCTATGATTTTAGTAACCTCCTCCATGAATTCTAATATATTTGTTAAACATGATCTCCCTCTAGTAAACCCATGCTGACTATTTCTAATTAGATTAAATTTGTCTAAATGCATTTCAATGTTTTCTTTGATTATTGACTCTTACAATTTACAGACAATGCTCGTTAAACTCACCGGTCTATAATTTGCTGGATCTGATTTTTTGCCTTTTTTGAATAAGGGGATCACTCCTGCATCTTTCCAATCCCGTGGAACAATCGCTTTTGTAATTGATTGAGAACATAATATAGCCAATGGTTTTGCTAGTTGGTCTCTAATTTCATACAGCAATTTTGGATGAATACCATCTTGACCTGGACATTTATTCACTTTCAACCCCTCCTATTTTTTAAAAACCATTTCCTCTGTAATACAGATTGATCTTTATCCTGCTGTATCCATGTCTCTTTGAAAAATATCTATAGGCTCTGGGATCTTGGAGCAGTCCTCTTTTGTGCAGACTGTGCCAAAGTACTGATTGAGCAGATTAGCTGCCTCCCTATTCTCACTTATTATTTTCCCTGTACTGTCTATGAGAGGGCCTGCTTTGTCTTTCGTTCATTGTTTATTTCTAACATAAGAGAAGAAGCTTTTACTGTCAGTCTTGATCCTCTGAGCAAGTTTTTTTTTCCGAAGTTTATTTTTGCTGTTTTATTCGCTTTCGGAGATATGTTCTGCTTGTCCAAATATTTTACATGTTTCTTTTGATTTACCTGCCTCTATATATTTTATCCATGCTTTATTTTTTGCTCTTCTACATTTCACTACAAATCTAGTTATCCACTTTTTACGCTTGGGGTTTACCTCCCTACATGGAACACTTTCCTCTTTTAGCGTTTCTAGAACTGTTTTAAAACTCTCCCACACCTGTTCAACATCTGTTCCTACGACAATATCTTTCCAGATTATGTGGTTCGCTGCCTCTTTCATCCTCTTAACATCTGCCTTAGAGTAGTCGTATGTTCGCGTGTTTATGTTTAACTAGTTGTTGATGGTTTAAGAGCTATGTTAGGACTAGTTAACAGTATAGGAAATCTGTTCTGATTAGTTGATGTAAAGGAACTGCGTTTAGACATGTTAATGGTAATGTTAATTCTAGTAGGTGTGTTACAACTAGTTGATGTTATATGAGCTCTGTTAGAACCAGTTTATGGCTCATTAGGTGTGTTACGATTAGTTAATGGTACATAATCTGTGTTCGGACTAGTTGATAGTACACTTGGTGTTACGACTAGTTGATGGTACATGATCTATGTTAGGACTAGTTGAGGGTACATAACCTGTGTTGTGACTAGTTGATGACACAGGAGTTGTGTTAAGACGCGTTTATGGTACAGAAGCGCTGTTATGACTAGCTGATGGTATAGGAACTATGTTAGGACTAATTGATGGTACAGGAAGTGTTTTAAGTCCAGATGATGGACTATTTAAGGGGACAGGAGCTGTGTTGTGAATAGTTGATGTTACAGGAGGTGTATTAGTTAGGACTAGGTGAGTATACAGGACAATTAGAGTGATGCGTTAGGAGCAGTTCGTGGTACTGTTATTGTGTTAAGTCTAGTTGATTGTTCAGGAGATGCGTTAGGAGCAGTTCGTGGGACAGTTATTATGTTAGGTCTAGTTGATTGTACAGGAGATGCGTTAGGAGCAGTTTGTAGTACAGTTACTGTGTTAGGTCTAGTTGATTGTACAGGAGATGCGTTAGGAGCAGTTCGTGGTACAGTTACTGTGTTAGAAATAATTCATGGTGCAAGAGCTGTGTTACGTCTAGTTGATTATACATTATGTGTTTTAGGAGCAGTTCGTGGTACAGTTAAAGTTTTATGATTAATTGAGTGTACAGGAGATACGTTAGGAGCAGTCGTGGTACAGTTACTGTGTTACGTCTAGTTGATTGCACAGGAGATGCGTTAGTAGCAGTTCGTGGTACAGTTACTGTGTTAGGACTAGTTCATTGCACTGGAGTTGCGTTAGGAGCAGTTCATGGTAGAGTTACAGTGTTAGGAGTATATCATAATGTTAGATCTATGTTACGACTAGTTGATTGTACATGAGGTGTGTTAGGAGCAGTTCGTTGTACATTTACTGTGTCAGGAATAATCCATGGTGCATAAGTTGGGTTACGTCTAGTTGATTGTACATGATATGCGTTAGGAGCAGTTCGTGGTACAGTTACTGTGTTAGATCTAGTTGTTTGTACAGGAGATGCGTTAGGAGCATTTCGTGGTACAGTTACTGTGTTAGGAGTATATCATAATGTTAGATCTATGTTACGACTAGTTGATTGCACACGAGGTGTGTTAGGAGCACTTCGTTGTACATTTACTGTGTTAGGTCTAGTTGATTGTACATGAGATGCGTTAGGAGCAGTTCGTGGTACAGCTACTGTTTTTGGTTTAGAAATACTAGTAGAAAAGATCAGCGTGGTGGAATCAACAGGTAGAGGAAGCGATACAATCTGAGAAAAAGTTATGCAAGACGTGGTTGAAATCGAATACACAACCTACAGACTTGCAAGAACGCATTCGACAACGGTAATCAAGAACTCCAAAGCAGACACATGGAATAAATACGACGATTAAAATTAGGGCTCATGTGTTGCAAGTATCCAAGAGATTTATTTAAATATGTCAGGCAAATGAGAGTTAGAGACGACAGTTTTATCCCGACCATTAATTATACACGACAAACAAGGGACGACAATTTTCGATCCAGAACAAAGGAATGCACGATGTAGAGAGTATTTCGTAGAACTCCTAAACTCAAATGATACGAGGAGATATGCCACTCATACAAGTTCTAAGACAGGAAAAACAGAGTCAAAAATAATAATCCAGGAGATTGAGGAAGTCCTTAAAAAAAGACCAAGTCGTAAAGCTGCAGGTGCGGATGGAATACCCTACGAGACAATTAAAGCTTGTGGATACCTAGGAGTAAAATGATTACATAGAATATTCTCAGCAGCTTGGGAGCAAAGTAGAGTCCCTGAAGACAGGCAAAAAGCTATCAATGTGCCAATCTGGAAAAACAAAGGCAACAACAAAAAGTGTGATACCTACCGGAGGATATCACTTCTAAGCCTCACAGGAAAACTGTACGTGAAAATCCTGGAGCAGAGAAAATGACCTAACCTAGAACCACAACTGAGTGGGGCTCAATTTAGTTTCCGACGAGATAAGAGTTACACAGACGCTCTATTGACAATGAGACAACTAAGCGAACAAAGATTGAATACGATCGGAAACTCAACGTGGCTTTCATAGATCAAGAAAAGGCTTTCGATAGAGTGAACAGAAATAAACTATGGATCATCCAAGACGACTACGGAGTAAAAGGGCAGCTATTAGAGAGTATTAGAGCACTGTACCAATGGGGTCAATGTAATAATAGCTGTCCATCGTTGTCGATGAGGAACGCCGACATCATCCTTGTCACAAATGTCCCTGTTGGGTGTGGGTGCGCATGTGGCTGAACAGGCCAATGCGGGCACGAAAACATCTGCTACATAGCGGGCACACGAGGTTTGTAAAAGGTGATTGTGTTCCCGCTGTTCGGGATTTCCGGGTCTCGCGTCTGCTCTGGGCATTCCCAACACGGTCGTCTTCGCCGGTAGCTACACCCGATTTGACTGCGCTTCTCCAGTCTGATCTGTTTTGCGCAAGATATTCCCAGCTGTCGACGTCTATCTGCCAACTTTTCAATGAGTTCTTCAGACCATCGTTTAAACGGTTATTTGGGCGCCCTCTCTCGCGCCATCCCTCTCTGAGCTCGCCGTAAAGAAGCTTCTTTGGGAGCTGCTCGTCTGACATACGGACGAGGTGTCCGGCCCATCCTAGTCGTGCTTTTTCTAGCAGTCCATGGATGCTGGGCATGTTAGCCCTCGAGAGAACCTCGATGTCAGTGACACGATCTTGCCATCGGATGGGAAATATTCGCCTCAGGCAACCTGTGTGGAAGTGGTTTAACCTTCTTGCATTTCCAGAGTATACAGTCCAGCTTTCGCAAGCGTATAGTAGGGTTGGAATGATTGCTGCACGGTAGACTTTGAGTTTGGTCTTGACGCTGATGCCACGACGTGCCCAGACCATCGAGCGCATTCTACCAAAGGCTGTGCTGGCCTTTGCTATTCTGCTTGCCACCTCATCGTCTAGGCTGACAGATCTCGACAGCGTGCTGCCCAGATACGTGAATTTGTCTACGACATTCAGCGTCTACCCGCTGACTGTAGTCTCTGGTTTTGTGTACGACATGCCTGGTGCTGGTTGGTACATGGCCTCTGTTTTCTTGGCATTTATGGTCAGGCCAAAATTTTCGCATGCGGCAGAGAACCGGTCCATTCCAACCTGCATGTTCAGTTCTGAGTTGCTCATTAGAGCGCAGTCGTCAGCAAATACAAGTTCCCTGATTATGTCGCCAGCCACTTTGGTTTTGTCCTTCATTCTTCTGGGATTGAGTAACTTGCCACCTGTGCGGTACTTTATGGGTATTCCAAGCTCCAGTTATCGGAAGGCGTCTGTCATCGTGGCCGCGAACAACATGCTGAACAAGGTCGGGGTAAGTACACATCCTTGTTTTACTCCGTTTATACTAAAAACGTTGTAGAGATTGCTCCACTGTACAGTGCACGAACACACATGCCTTCGTGTAGCTGTTTCACCATAGTTAGGAACTTGTTGGGGCAGCCAAACTTGGACATCCACAGCCCTCCTCTGTTTACTGTATCAAATGCCTTTGTCAAATCAATAAATGTGGTGTACAAGGCCTGGTTTTGTTCCCGACACTTCTCTTGTACTTGGCGAGCCGCAAAAATCATGTCCACTGTTCCTCTTCCGGCTCTGAATCCACGTCGGCTTTCTGGGAGGTGGTGGCTTTGTTCAAGGTCAAAGTATAGTAAGAACAACAGATGGTCTAACTGAAAAAAATGGAGATAACAACCGGGGTGAGACAAGGGTATGTGTTGTCGCCCCTACACTTCAACACATATTTGGACAGAAAGACGCTGGAGGTCAAAATGGAGCACCTAATAGTGAACAGGTGCTGGTAATAGACCCTCAGAAGACAGGTCAGTTTTACCCTACTAATGACAGGGCGTTGCTATGGTAATCCTGCTCAATTCGAGAGGAGCTGCATACATTTTGGTTCACGTACCAGGCTGATAAGCCAATGGCGCGAGGCTACCATGTGAGGGATTACGGCCGAACGCCTCTAAGCCGGAATCCTATCCAAAATCTCAGCACCACTGCAATGGGAGGCTTCGATATGGTCGGGACCTGGGGCTCGCGCCTCAGCTCTACCCGGTCGAGCCGCAGAAAGAGGTCTCTGCCGTCCTCCGATCAAAGCGGGCGGATAGCTGCTCGATATTCACCCTATACGGCGATGGGGTGCGAAACCACCAACATAAGACTTAGTTCTTGGTCGGGGTGTCGAAAACTGTAGAGCAGTCACCTCACTGTGAACTGTTGAGACTCAACCCATAACCATGAGATATGTCCGCACACCAGGCGAACAACATCTCCGTGACATTACCAGGCTTGTCCCCCGGTTAAATGCACTTCTGCCTCGATCTCTACCTATGTATGCTATCAGCCATACCAATGGACGCAGAAGAGATGCAGACTAGCGGACATTGCACATCTGCCCTATTGTGTCAACCTCCCAGGTGGCGGATAATGCTAAGCGTGCCATCACTGCAGAGAAGCCGAGAAAATAAAGGGAGCAAAGAGATACCCCACTCACGTGCAAATGCTACGTTTCTAGCAGGACGTGACGATCCTGGGATACAGACACAGAGCTGCCTCTCTTCCGGGCTAGTACAAACCAGTACATAGACCATATCATATATCATATCTCATATATCATCACCGCACCCTATAGACACGAGTAGTGAAGACTCGTTAGTCCTGTAAGACAACTTCCATAAGAGAGACAACTCTGATCACAAACAACTGCTGCCTTGCAGATAGGCTGGGAACAGCCAAAGGCTAAGGAGGACATCCCTACAGAAACGCCTGTTGAAATGGGATGCACTGGGCCACAGGCTTAACGACACAGTGCAACGTATATCGCAGTATGATGACAGTACAACCTATCAGAAAAACGCATGGCGCTCATCCTGCGGAGTCCCGCCAGGCAGCGACAGTGCCGGGCGCCACGCCTCGAAGAGGCCCACCCTTGACTACTGGTGGTCACCCACCCATGTGTTGTGGAGTCGAGGCACATGGATATGGGGCAATTTCTATTGACCAAAAATACAAGACCCTCAAAATACTACAGTGGAATGCGGAGGGAGTCATTAACAAAAAGCTTTCCCTAACACATCACTTGCATGAAGGAAAGATTGGCGTGGCATGTATCCAAGAAACGCACCTCAACAACAACTATCAATTCTCAATCAGAGGATACCAGACCTTCCGTCTGGGTAGAGAAGGTCACAAAGGAGGGGTTCTGATACTGACCCGAAACTGCATACCAAGTAGCGCGGTATCTGTCAATCACACCGGACAAGCAGAAATTGTAGGAGTTGACATAATGGCTCAAGAGACGAAGATCCGCATCTTCAACCTGTACGGACCACCAAATAAAGACCTATCGCTCTCGAGTATGGAAGTCAAAGACTCCAACTGCATAGTAGTTGGAGACTTCAACAGCCACTCGGAGAGATGGGGATACTCGGACACAGACAGCAGAGGTGACGAAGTGGAAGATTGGGAGAAAGACACAAATCTCTATCTAATCAATAGGCCGGAGGATAGCCCTAGCTTCTATTCTAGAACATGGCATACCACCTCTACTCCAGATTTGGCCTTCTCCACAGTGGACATTCACCATAAAATAGACCGCCAGGTGCTAAACCAATTGGCAAGCAGCGACCACAGGCCTATTAGGCTAGAAATTGATATGGAAGTAGGCCCACAGGAAACAAAACCGCTCCCACGTTGGAATTACAAACGAGCCGACTGGGACAGATTTGGAAGCCTGACAGATGAGTTGTGTGAAACCATCAACACACGGAACAAGAAAATGAAGGCCATGGTGGAAAGCCTAAGCAAAGTAATAATGCAAGCTGCCACTGAAACCATCCCAAGAGGGACAAGAAAAAATTATAAGCCCTATTGGAATGATGATTTGCAGAAAGCGGAAGACGCAGTCACAAATGCTAGGAACATGGCAGAGCGAGAACAATCTATGGAGGCAAATATCGCCCTCAAAGCCGCCACGGCGAAATACAAATACACTCTAAACCAAACAGCAAGAGAAAGCTGGAAAAACAAAACAGAAAGCCTCAACTTAGACAAAGAAGGGAACAAACTATGGAAGCTAGTCAGAGCCATGAATGACGAAACTCCATTAAACAAATAAATTACCATCAAGCAGGGCGAAAACTTGCTCATTGGAAATAAAGCCGCAAACGCCTTTGTTGAACACTATGCCAAAGCAAACCACATCGAGGTCCCTGCAGATAGGCATACGGACATTAATGAAGAGCAAAAGGGGCACGACAACATCAATATGGCACCAGAAGAGCGTATGATGGCAAAATTAACAATGAACGAAATGGAAGAGGCCATGATAACATTAAAGAAAAGGAAATCTCCCGGAAAGACGACATTAACAATATTCTCGCTATCAATAAAACCCCAAAACACCAAATTAAGTCTAAACGGCAAATACCTGCAGCCAAACGACAACCCAAACTACCTGGGAGTCACATTTGATCGGCGCATGACATGGAAAAGTCAGATCGAGAGAAACCGAATGAGAGCCAGAGAAAGAATGGCAATCATGAGGAAACTTGCTGGCACAAGCTGGGGAGCAGACGAAAGTATACTAAAGAAACTGTACACTGGAAGAGTGAGACCAGTTCTCGAGTATGGCATTGCGGCATGGACAACAGCAGCAAAGGCAAACTTCGATAAAATTAGCAAACTCCAAAACCAAGCCATGAGAGTTATAACAGGAGGCATGAAGTCAACGCCAATTGTAGAACTTGAAAAGATTACAAAACTGCAATCCATGACCGACAGAAGAGACTGCAGAACCCAGCAGCAAGCAGAGAAACCCAGAAGACTGACTGACCATCCAATGCACCAGAGACTAAACAATTTCGGAAATGGGAAACTAAAGCGGAGAAACTTTGCAGAAATAGCCAAAGTTAAGATGCACGAAGACCCCATGAACGCACTAACAACACCAAAGTCCATCCCTACTGTACGAAAATCTACCTGGAGGCAGCATATATTTCCAGAGGTGGTAGAAAATATACCAGGTATTGGAAACAAAAACTACCAGTCCGAAAAAGAAAGAAGAGATACTACCCTGAGTTAAATAACGGAAAACTACCCAAGCATGGACTGGACCCATGCATACACCGACGGTTCCGTAATAAATACAACACAGAACGGAGGGGCAGGAGCATTTCTGAACCTAACAAATGGCAGAAAAATAACACTGTCATTGGCTACTGGAAAATACACAAGCAATTTCAGAGCGGAGGCAGAGGCACTGAGGGCGGCAGTGGAAGAAATGGTGACAGGAAAAAGGAATGAAGGCCATATAGTCCTGCTTACAGATGCCTTGGCCGTAGTCACAGCACTAAAAAGCCAGAAAAATACTGAACTTAATGATTTAAGAGCAGTACTCTGTCAACTATGCCAGCAGTCCGCACCAAAAAGGGTAGTGGTGCAGTGGGTTACATCTCACTGCAACATCCAAGGCAACGAGGAGGCAGACAGACTGGCAAAAGAAGGTGCAAGACTACCACAAACAGATACTAGTATGACATACGAAGAGTCAAAACGGCTTATTAGAGCTAGATACATGACCAAATGGGAAACCGAACATACTGGCAACACCAAAAACGATGCCTATTACCAGTTGAACAGAAGAGAGCAGGTCGTGGTCTTACCAGTGCCAAATGTGGACTTTAACAAAAACTCTAGAGAGAAAGATCACAATATATGAGAAGAGATCCCTCCGGAAAAAAATCAACGTAACTAGGTGAGAGAGAATGCGCAATGAAGATCTGAGAAGAATATTTGAAGCAAGACGCTGCTCGCAAATATTGATGAAGTGAAAATCAATTGGTTCGGCCACCTAATAAGAATACATCCTGACCAACTACCACTGTGCACCCATAACGCACGATGTTCGGGTTTTTGAAACTATGGCAGACCGAGAACTAGTTGAATAGGAAATGTTGCGGAGATTCTCAATCGTCATGGGGGGACGACCACTTCAGCGACACGTCTGTCCCTGGACAGAAAACTACGGCTCCCTACGCCACCTCACGGCACAAGTGGATAAGTCAAGAGAAGACAAGTAGTAGTAGCAGTATTAATTTCATTCGCAATTGTCTTCGCTTTAACGTTCTTCCACGCGGATTGGTTTTGTTTGTGTTCTCGGCTCGGTACGGTATCTGACCATACCCATTTTGAAATTTTGATTAAACTCAACTTTAATCAACTTTAAAATTACATTTTTTTTCTCCTTAGCAATAGTAGTATTAGTATTTGTAGCAGTAGTAGCGGTAGTAGTAGTGGTATTAGCAGTAGTTGTGGTAGTAGTAATAGTAGAAGTAGTAGTAGTAGTAGTAGTATTGTTTGCAGCAGTAGTACTAGTGACAGCAGTAATAATAGTATAGTATAGGTAGTAGTAGTAGAAATAGTAGTCGTAGTAGTAGAGTTATTAGTATTAATATTAATTGATGCCTAGTGCCTGATGTCTGGTGTCTGGACTATACCTGTGATTCTGTCATAATGGTTTGCAAACCCGTCTGACAATCGGAACAGACTTTGAACAGTTTTGGTGGTTGCGCTACATCTGTGCAACTGGCATAACGGTTCGCTGACCAGTCTGACAATTGTACACAACTTCGAACAGTTCCACAAACGTTCGACAGATACTTACTGTAGTCAGACTACAATGTCGTCTAAATGTGATTTGGCGTAAGCCTTTGAATTGACCGATGAGCTGAGGTCAATTAACTATTGTCTGGCTAAGCCCGATGTTCAATCACTCATAGAGTTATCTCAGCGAACTCAGATAAGTACTTGCCTTTCCTGCTAAATCTATCTGAAATATTTCCTATATCACCTTTTATAGTCTCCATAAACTCGGTCTTGCTCCATGGCTGCACTGAGTGAGCCACGTGGTATAAAAATCCCAACCCCGTGGACAAATTCGTGTGACAGTTGGTGTTGGCCTGATCACTAATACTTCTTCATCGTACGCTGTTTACAGCGATATTTACGTTGCACTGTTTTATTTTGTTAAGCCTGGGGCTCAGTGCATCCGATTTCAACTGGCGTTTCTGTAGGGATGCCCTCCTTAGCCTTTGGCTGTCCCCAGCCTATCTGCAAGGCAGCAGTTGTTTTTGGTCAGAGTTGTCTCTCTTAGGGAAGTTGTCTTGCAGGACTAACGTGTCTTCCCCACTCGTGTCTATAGGGTTTGGCAATGATATGATGTGATGTACTATGTACTAGTTTGTACTATCCCGTAAGAGAGGCAGTCCAGTGTAACTGTATCTCAGGATCGTCACGTCCTGCCAGAAACGTAGCATATGCATGTGAGTGAGGTATCTCTTTGCTCCCTTTATTTTCTGGGCTCATCTGCAGTGATGGCACGCCTAGCATTCCCCGCCACCTCGGACGTTGTCACAATAGGGCTGAGGTGCAATGTCCGCTGGACTGCATCTCTTCTGCGTCCATTGGAATTGCTGATATCAGACAGAGGTAAAGAGCGAGGCAGGAGTGCATTTGGCCAGGTGCATTTCTGCGGCTCGACCGGGCCGGGCTGAGACGTACGCGCCAGGTCCCAACCATATCGTGGCCTCCCATCACAGCGGTGCTGAGATTTAGGGCGGGATTCTGGTTTAGAGGCGTTCGGCCGTAGTCCCTCAGGTGGTAGCTTCGCACCATTGGCTTATCAGCCAAGCACGTGGACCAAATGTCAGCGACCTGTGATTCCTCTCGAAGGAGTGCATTTAACCAGCAGACGCTCTTTCATTAGGAGGGTACAACTGACCTGTCTTCCGTGGGTCTAATACCAGCACCCGTTCCATATTGGACCCAGCGAAAGTGCTCTCGGCCTGTCAATAATTTCAGTGTTGGCCGTATTGAGTCAAATTAAACCGCAGGCTCCACTCCTGGTGGTGCCCTTCCGTCAATTCCTTTAAGTTTCAGTTTTGCAACCATACTTCCCCCGGAACCCAAACACTCCCGGAAGCTGCCCGCAGAGTCATCGAAGCAACTCCTGCGGATCGCTAGTCGGCATCGTTTATGGTCAGAACTACGACGGTATCTGATCGTCTTAGCGCTTCTGACTTTCGTTCTTGATTAATGAAAACATTCTTGACAAATGCTTTCGCAGTAGCTCGTCTTGCGGTGATCCAAGAATTTCACTTCTAACGCCGCAATACGAATGCCCCCGTTTGTCCCTGTTAATCATTACCTCCAGTTCCGAAAACCAACAAAATAGAACAGAGGTCCTATTCCATTATTCCATGCACCATTATTCAGGCAGCCGAGGCCTACTTTGAGCACTCTAATTTTTCAAAGTAAACGCGCCGGCCACCCAGGACGCTCAGCGAAGAGCACCCGTGGGAGAGAGCCGGCAGACGGTAGGGCAGGAGACAACGGGCAGTGAACCGGCGCGAGCTGGACTGCCCGCCTGCCCCTGAGATCCAACTACGAGCTTTTTAACTGCAACAACTTTAATATACGCTATTGGAGCTGGAATTACCGCGGCTGTTTGCACCAGACTTGCCCTCCAATAGATCCTCGTTAAAGGGTTTAAAGTGTACTCATTCCAATTACGGGGCCTCGAAAGAGTCCCGAATTGTTATTTTTCGTCACTACCTCCCCGTGCCGGGAGTGGGTAAGTTGCACGCCTTCTGCCTTCCTTGGATGGGGTAGCCGTTTCTCATGCTCCCTCTCCGGAATCGAACCCTGATTCCCCATTACCCGTTACAAACATGGTAGGCATGTCTCGTACCATCGACATTTGATAGGGCAGACATTTGAAAGATGCGTCGCCGGCACATGAGGCCATGCGATCAGCACAAAGTTATCCAGAGTCACCAGTTGGGACGCCGCAGCCCCGCGAGGGGAAACGACGATTGGTTTTTAACTAATAATAGCGCTCTTTCCGCGAGGGTCGGAGCTTGGTAAGCATGTATTAGCTCTAGAATTGCCACAGTTATCCAAGTAGGATCGTGTCATCTAAGGAACCTCGACTGATTTAATGAGCCATTCGCGGTTTCACCGTGTGACACACTGTGAACTTAAACATGCATGGCTTAATCTTTGAGACAAGCGTATGACTACTAGCAAGATCAACCAGATATCTGTCGGAGACGTACGAACCACACACACCCGTCGGTGGAGGACGGTTGTGTAAAAAGCCTCACTGGGACGGCCGCAGGGAGCGACTGACGGACGGACGGTTGTTCGGTCCCTCACTCCGTCGACCTAGAACCGCCTGACAGGGGCCCTTACACACACCAGACGACCGACCGACCAGGCTCGGTCGGGGAGGGATGGCAGCGATCTGTGCAGAACGGATCCCAACGGCCCCGGCGACAGATTTCACAGGGACTGGAGACGATATTTTCCTTGCCGGCCTGCCCTTCTCCCGATGGTTGGTCGGGCGAGAACAGGGCCTTTAGGCAGGATTCCTGCTTTCCATTTGCCGGTCACAAGCTCTTTGCGAGAGTCTGACCACCAGCGAGACGAAATGTCGAGCTCTGCTATAAGCCTTAGAAAAGCACCACTGACTGTAAAAGTTTCTCGATACGGGCCACAGTAACGCACCTCTGCCGAGGGCACGACACCGCAAACTGCGTCCCGCTACCTAGTCGGGGAGAGGCGGGCGATCGTTTTCGGCAAGCCCGCGCTATCGCTCCGTCTGGTGGGACCGAGATCGCTGTACAAACACTGGGTGAGAGTGAATCGCGGCAACGAGACAACTACCCCAGATCACTAATACACTGGCGCTCCATTGCTCGATTACCCCTCTCCTTTAAAAATGCCCCCACCACCTTTCCCTGGATAACTCGCCAATACATCACTAAGTACGCAGTCCTTGGGGCAGGCATGTCTCCGGCAGGCCAGCAATATCTATAAAAAGTCGATTTAGTTCGGCATCAATAGCAGTCGCTTTTCTCAGGTCGCCAATGTCTCTGAGGCCAGTGACATGTCCCGGACACATAGTCTTGGCATTCCGTCAATGTATCTGAAGAACATTTGAAGAGTGTGTGCACCAACTTGTCCGACGTTGGCGGTTATGTGGGAACCTGGATGGTGACTACATTTAAAAACAATGATTCACCACCTAAACGACATTGTAAGCTTTAATCAAATGTATAGTTCATGTGTCAATCTTGCACATTCGTGAAATGATCTTCTCAAAGACAACACCTTTCAAATCTCCTTTGTACTTTCATATTCAGACTCACTGTATCTAAATTGTATTGTACTTATTATCCTTCTTGTTGTAACGGCACTCCCCAACAATTCTACACCATCCGTGGGAAAGGAGAACCTGCATTCGCTGCACCATGACAATTGAGGTTGATCGTATAGGCAGAAGCCCAGGGCGGCACGATCCAATTGTCTGGAGCTTCTGGTCACAGCTCTAGAACCACGGAGAACTCGGCCTAGACAATTGGTGGCAGGGAATGAGCACAGTGAGCCCTACTGTGGCTTCGGTACCTTGGAGCATTGCATTTCTGACTTCTCCTTTGGGGCGGGAAGAAAAATCCACAAATTCACCAGTCCAACAATGCCAAAGGATTTTAAGTTCTTAAAAGACCTCTTCATGGTCCGTCTTTTACCTTTCAGTGGAGGATCGTATTTGCAAGACCGTTTTAGGTCGATATGTGGCCGTACCTCGATTTAAGATAAGACATTGTATTATCTCACGTGCACTCTAACGCACTATGCGCGCTGTCAGGATTGGTACCCGCTGACCACCCTTTAGCTTTACCAGAAAACATGTATCAAGTATCTTATCGGAGTGGCCGCAGCTATATCTAACAAGACCTGACAAGATGCAACAGAATCTTATCAGCAAGACTTCAGCCATGTCTGACAAGACCTGACAAGATACTTCAGTGTCTTATCTGGAAGGTTTCGGATGGTTTCAAATCAGTTTTCCTTCTCTTATATGAGCTTCCTTTTTAAACTTTCGAGCCCCATATGCCCGAAACTACCGGTTTTAAGGCTTCAGTAGCTCGCCTTTGTTGCCTTCTTTTTATAAGTTCTGCAGCGCGAAGGCCAGGAAATGTACTTTGTTGTCATTCTAAATGAGACGCACGCCGTGAAAGCGAATAGTTGGTATTGAGAGTTCATCCTCAATCCCACCTCCTGGCTACAACAACATTTATAACGTATAACTGGAAAATCTAGATGAACAGGGTAAAAGTAATAATGATATAAATAAACTACATAGAAGAGATCAAAGTCTCATCTTTCAGTTCCGAACAGGTCGCACCAGAGTCAATAGCTACTTGAACCGCATCAACCCCCAGCACCTGCCCTTGTGCAGACATTGCTCTCATCCTGATGAAACAGTTCGACATCTACTCATTGTGTGCAGGCGCTTGCGGACATGAGGAAAAGATTCTTACAAGCACTGCCGACAATTGCCAACACACTGTACGGAGCAGTGAAACAACTGAATATGACCTGTATCCATATAAGAATGGCATCGGGCTACCAAGAGCAGGCTTGCTCATCAGCTATGGGATACCAACAACAACATTTAGAACTCATGAGAGGCTGGAAATTAACATATCATTGTCAATAGACACAAGCGACGCTTTTCGGTAACACCTTTTGAATGACCTGTCCAGGATCAGACTAAATTGTATAGATTAACAAGGGCCACTAGACCGTGTGCAATATTCTAGCTCTTTTGGTGATGGGGAAGTTGGTTAAAATAGGAGAAATAGAAAGCCACGCAAACCGACAACGGTTTTGTCAATTTCAATAAAAGCTTTTCAAAAGCTGAGACCTAGAAGTCCTCAACACTTTATCCTCAACAGCAGTGGGTACTACGATATTCCCTTTCATTTTTCTTTCCATCATTATTTACCGTGCATCTTCTTCAATTCTGCGATTAATGGACATAGCAGTGCATATATCTCTCTCAAACTCTCTCTTTCTGTCTATATTCATATCTCGCTCGTCTTTTTCTCCCTCTCTCTCTTTCTCTCTCTACTTTAATCATCTCGTTTGTCTGTCCTCGCAACATTCAGTCCAGACTACCAACTGTCGCGTGAATAACATGAACTATTGGGGTGGCCTAGAACATTCCAATGTTTGCCGTCCACTGCTAGCTAAGGCACAACAAAACAACACGGACGAGTAGAGCTCACGAACAACAACACGACCTGACAAAACTACCAACCGTAGCGACAACACGACCTGACAAAACTACCAACCGTAGCGACAACACGACCTGACAACATTACCAACCGTAGCGACAACACGACCTGACAAAACTACCAACCGTAGCGACAACACGACCTGACAAAACTACCAACCGTAGCGACAACACGACCTGACAACATTACCAACCGTAGCGACAACACGACCTGACAAAACTACCAACCGTAGCGACAACACGACCTGACAAAACTACCAACCGTAGCGACAACACGACCTGACAAAACTACCAACCGTAGCGACAACACGACCTGACAAAACTACCAACCGTAGCGACAACACGACCTGACAAAACTACCAACCGTAGCGACAACACGACCTGACAAAACTACCAACCGTAGCGACAATCCCCCAACAAACAACTTTTGATTATATTAGAAATTATGTCAAGGAAAATATTGTAAGGATATACACTTTGTCAACTCGCTATGTATTTAATCGTTGAATTATCAAATCAAACATAATTCCATAACAAGCAGAGAGAGCTGTGATGACGTATACTTATAAGAGACTTCTCTGTAAGGGATCTTAGCTGTCGTGAGGTGGGGATGAGCCGTTCCCTTTCTCGCTTTTTTAGTTTTACTATCACAGGGAGATACATTTAGTCAATGATGTTAGTAATGAAGTGCTAGAGGTTCCATTGCGCCAGACAGCTGCTCTTATAAGAACCAGTTCGTTTACTCTCTCTCTCTCTCCCTCTCTCTCTTTCTCTCTTTCTCTCTCTTTTTCTCTCTCTCTCTCTCTCTCTCTCTCTCTCATACCTTATCTTTCAACCAATATATTACTCATCTACACATCGAAACGAACCCTGCACTTTCGCACGAGACGTATTTGCTCTAACAACGTTATATGTGCTCTACATACATGTTCTGTAATATTATATCGTCGTGGTTTTTTTTTCTTTTTGCAGTACCGTGTTGTGCATCTATGGAAACCAACTACGTTTGTATCTGCTACTTAACTCATTAAACAATTATTCCATTTTGACAATTAGTTCAAAGATCTACTTCCTTTTTTTTTCTTGAACTTTCAAAATTCAAGTTGTAGATGAGAGTTTCGAAGCGATGTCTGCAGTAGATGTAATATGTTTGAAATATCCATACATAATCTACATTAATTGTGTGAAAGATGGAAATATGAAATCGTTTTGGATATTTTAATTCAAATTATTATTTACGCTTAAAGGCTTACAATCAAAGCATGCTCATTTATTTATTTTTAAAATTTTGAAGGGATGCAACCACATAAAGTAAAAATAATTAAAGACAACAAGAGTTATCATCTCCTCAGCATTGTAAAAAAAATCGCAAGAGTGACCTGCCTTGGGCGTCTCCTCTCAGTCTAGAGGTAATTTAATAGAGTGATCTATGGCACTGCAGCAGGTCCACATGGCTGTACACATTGCGAGTATGTACGTAGGATGTAAAGTTTTAATTTTCCACCGGATCAAATTTCTCTTGCTCGCTTTCGTCCTATTTACTTGACATATCGGATCCAGCACTGACCCCAATCTACCTGTGTAAGATCGCATCTTACACTGACCTGAACTTTGAACCTACACAGAGGCGTCTTCTTCTTCTTCTTCTTCTTTTTACGCTGTCAGACGTCGACTTTTATTTTTTCGAAAAAAGCAGCGGTCATCCTGAGGCTGTCGACACTGCCATAGAGCTTGTATAGTGTTGCCACTGGTGATGGCCACATCTGCTCTCTCTGGTCCTCGTATGTCGGGCAGTGTTGCAGCAAATGCTCAGCGGTCATTTTCCCTGTACCACACGGGCATTCGTCAGTGCCACCTATCTTCAATTTGTTGAATAGGTGGTACCTCAGTCTATTGTGGCCAGTGCGAAGTCTGAAGACCACGACCTGCTCTCTTCTGTTCAACTGGTAATAGGCATCGTTTTTTGTGTAGCCAGTATGTTCTGTTTCCCATTTGGTCATGTATTTTGCTCTAATAAGCCGTTTTGACTCTTCGTATGTCATACTAGTATCTGATTGTGGTAGTCTTGCACCTTCTTTTGCCAGTCTGTCTGCCTCCTCGTTGCCTTGGATGTTGCAGTGGGATGGAACCCACTGTACCACTACTCTTTTTGGTGCGGACTGCTGGCATAGTTGACAGAGTACTGCTCTTAAATCATTAAGTTCAGTATTTTTCTGGCTTTTTAGTGTTGTGACTACGGCCAAGGCATCTGTAAGCAAGACTATATGGCTTTCATTCCTTTTACCTGTCACCATTTCTTCCACTGCCGCCCTCAGTGCCTCTGCCTCCGCTCTGAAATTGCTTGTGTATTTTCCAGTAGCCAATGACAGTGTTATTTTCTGCCATTTGGTAGGCTCAGGAATGCCCCTGCCCCTCCGTTCTGTGTTGTGTTTGTTACAGAACCGTCGGTGTATGCATGGGTCCAGTCCATGTTTGGGTAGTTTTTCATTATGTACCTCAGGGTTGTATCTCTTCTTTCTTTTTCAGTCTGGCAGTTTTTGTTTCCAGTACCTGGTTTATTTTCTACCACCTCTGGAAATATATGCTGCCTCCAGGTAGGTTTTCGTACAGTAGGGGTGGGCTTTGGTGTTGTTAGTGCGCTCATGGGGTCTTCGTACATCTTTGCTTTGGCTATTTCTGCAAAGTTTCTCCGCTTTAGTTTCCCATTTCCGAAATTGTTTAGTCTCTGGTGCATTGGATGGTCAGTCAGTCTTCTGGGTTTCTCTGCTTGCTGATGGGCTCTGCAGTCTCTTCTATCGGTCATGGATTGCAGTTTTGTAATCTTTTCAAGTTCTACAATTGGCGTTGACTTCATGCCTCCTGTTATAACTCTCATGGCTTGGTTTTGGAGTTTGCTAATTTTATCGAAGTTCGCCTTTGCTGCCGTTGTCCATGCCGCAATGCCATACTCGAGAACTGGTTTCACTCTTCCAGTGTACAGTTTCTTTAGTATACTTTCGTCTGCTCCCCAGCTTGTGCCAGCAAGTTTCCTCATGATTGCCATTCTTTCTCTGGCTCTCATTCGGTTTCTCTCGATCTGACTTTTCCATGTCATGCGCCGATCAAATGTGACTCCCAGGTAGTTTGGGTTGTCGTTTGGCTGCAGGTATTTGCCGTTAAGACTTAATTTGGTGTGTTGGGGTTTGTTTGATATGGAGGCGTCTACGTCGCGGAACAGTTACAAATAGTAACGTTAGAGTTAACTTATATGCTGCAAACTGTAGAAGCAGTGTATCTTGTGTTTTCCACTATTTGCATATTGTTTTCAAAATTAATTTAACCACATACATTAAATACAAGTAAATGATACAACCTTCCTCAACGTAGTTTGTGTTATAAATTGAATTGCATCATTACATACAATTAAAGGTACACATTTGCTTTTATGAAATATCAAAACTATTTAGTTAATTGTGTATGTGTTTTTTATCATCCTTTGATGTATAAAGGGAACCAAATGATGGTAGCATTCATGGGCTTTCTTTGTTGTAAGGGATACATTGTCTTTGTGACGAGGTAAACATTCACGAGGTGAACATTGTTCACGACTATGTCGTGTAACTGCTGAGACAGCGGTAATCGGATTTTCTATATTGAGTGATGTTTATGGTTTAAACATAACGTGATTATACTAAAGACGTGTGTTGGTGTGTGTTTTAATCGAGTATTGGATAATAACAAGACGTAAGCAAAGGTACGTGAACTTTTGTATATACAGTTTCTCTAACAATTCATCTTCAAACTGTTAACCTGACTGCGCATCTCTAAACGCTACCCTGACCTTTTTCAAGCACAACCCGTCCACTGCCATCATTATAATAAAATGAATCATATGGAGTCTTGCAGGTTTGCTGTTTGCTAGATAACTGTGAACGTAGTAGTCATAGTGTGATATTTGAAACACGTAAACATACGTTACGCTAGTATGTGCTTGTTTGTTATTTATATATGTATATATATTTGTTTCATTAACTTATGTTGTCACATTCTTTATGTAAACAAACAGCTGACAATGCACACTTTCATACAGACCAGATATGGACACAAACAAACATTACTGTCAAGTTGTAGAAAAATGTTTTATTCAATCAATGACATTAGTAACATACACCAGATGGAAGGCCTAGTAGTGATTCGGACCTAAGTACATTAGACATACATTTGTAGACATTCATGTCGTAGTTGTGTTTGTGTGTGTGACCGTGTAAAGCGATCCAGTATAAAAGTAACGCCAACACTTCGCAATGCATAATGCAGTTGCTGCTGGTTGTTCCAAGGAAATTCTGAATAAACTTCTACAAACAGCATAGTTAGAAGCTACAAACAGCATAGTTAGAAGCTACAAACAGCATAGTTAGAAGCTACAAACAGCATAGTTAGAAGCTACAAACAGCATAGTTAGAAGCTACAAACAGCATAGTTAGAAGCTACAAACAGCATAGTTAGAAGCTACAAACAGCATAGTTAGAAGCTATAAACAGCATAGTTAGAAGCTATAAACAGCATAGTTAGAAGCTATAAACAGCATAGTTAGAAGCTACAAACAGCATAGTTAGAAGCTATAAACAGCATAGTTAGAAGCTATAAACAGCAAAGTTAGAAGCTACAAACAGCATAGTTAGAAGCTACAAACAGCATAGTTAGAAGCTATAAACAGCATAGTTAGAAGCTATAAACAGCATAGTTAGAAGCTATAAACAGCAAAGTTAGAAGCTACAAACAGCATAGTTAGAAGCTACAAACAGCATAGTTAGAAGCTACAAACAGCATAGTTAGAAGCTATAAACAGCATAGTTAGAAGCTACAAACAGCATAGTTAGAAGCTATAAACAGCATAGTTAGAAGCTACAAACAGCATAGTTAGAAGCTATAAACAGCATAGTTAGAAGCTACAAACAGCATAGTTAGAAGCTATAAACAGCATAGTTAGAAGCTACAAACAGCATAGTTAGAAGCTACAAACAGCAAAGTTAGAAGCTACAAACAGCATAGTTAGAAGCTACAAACAGCATAGTTAGAAGCTATAAACAGCATAGTTAGAAGCTACAAACAGCATAGTTAGAAGCTACAAACAGCATAGTTAGAAGCTACAAACAGCATAGTTAGAAGCTACAAACAGCATAGTTAGAAGCTACAAACAGGATAGTTAGAAGCTATAAACAGCATAGTTAGAAGCTACAAACAGCAAAGTTAGAAGCTACAAACAGCATAGTTAGAAGCTATAAACAGCATAGTTAGAAGCTACAAACAGCATAGTTAGAAGCTACAAACAGCATAGTTAGAAGCTATAAACAGCATAGTTAGAAGCTATAAACAGCATAGTTAGAAGCTATAAACAGCATAGTTAGAAGAATGGCAATAGTAATAACATCGTCGCTTCTGGGGTCGGGTGGGGTTGTGGAATGCGTTTTGAAGATGGAATGAATGTGTGTGTCTGCGTGTGCGTGCACGTGTCTTTACATTTCCCTCAAGAAAGTGAACATAGAAATGACTGAACGCTTCAAACACGACATTGAACTAGCCTGTCTTGTGACGTCACTACTCACCTCCCATGGATAGACACGAATCATAACACAGAACTAGTTCACATGCCATTCAAGTTAGCAGTATACCCGAATACAATGATATTTAAACTACAGCCTGCTACAATATCTGTACAAAAACATGTATAGTGTACACTTCCAATTATAAGAAGACAAACATTGAGATTTTTATTAAATCAGGACTATTTTAAGTTGTATGTGCTGATCAAGTGTTTGTGCGTGTTTGTGTGGGGTGAGGCTCAGTGTGAAATTGAGACAGTAATTTCACGACTGCCACACTAAGAGCATGGAAGTTCTAACAATGCGGCTAGCCCCTCACTGTAGATCAGTGTCTTAATCCTTATTATACCTGCTCTCATTTTTATCCCTTTTGTGATGGTAAATTTTCCTTACCGTCCATTTTTATCCCTTTTGTGACGGTAAATTTTCCTATCCGCCCACTAGCATTTAAATAGAAGAAAATCCATGATCGTCCAGTCCACTGAGTGTGTATTGTGGATGTCTTTTAATCATCATGGGACATGCATTGCAGAAATTCGCTCCCATCACAGTCGGTCTGAAATAAATTCGATCTTTATCCGAATCGCCGAATGCTTAAGTCATGGCCAAGCATTCCTTGACATGTTGGTGCCATCGCTTTCTTGGTACGCCTCTGCCTCTCTTGCCCGACACCAAACTCTACGCCTCTGCCTCTCTTGCCCGACACCAAACTCTACTTTACCATTCTCTCAAGACCGTTGTGTCTTTTGATGTGGTGAAAAGTATCTCAATTTTCTGTTTATGATGGAATGTATTAACCGGCTCTCCTCTATGCCCAACTATTGTCGAATGTTCTTTTTTTCGGTCCACGGAATTCTGATGACCTTTCTATAGCATTTCGACTGAAAGGACTCGACGTTTGGGTAACTGTCTATATTTCGCTGCCGTATGCTGCCACTAAAAAAAAATACATAGGTTCACTAAACTTCACACCATTCCCATATACCAATAAGGCAGCTTAATGTGAAGTAGTCTTTTCTGTTTGAAAGAAAGTCCTATATTTGATCTAAGAACGAAGTGAATGATTTGTTTTCCTGTAGGTGAGAATGTGTAGAATAATGTATAATGATGTTAATATGAAATTAACACTCATCCGTTCTTGTTGAAGATTTTCAGCCGTCTACTTTTAAATGTCAGGATCAAAGTAGGATAATATCTGTCATGGATCTGAACTAAACCACTACATCTCATTCTACAATTAGGGTTACTATGAACAAGAACTGATAACATATCTTCGTTTCTTTTTCTTGGGACTTAAAGTGTCTGCATGATGAGTTAGCTAGCCCCATGTCCACATCTCTTTAATCGTATTTTTGACATGCTTAACAGGTAACAGTGTTGCTATTCGTTGTTCCCTATTCAGACCCTGGACGAAAGGAGCTGGGAGCATTGAATTACACAGATAAGTAGTGGTGAATGGTATCAACTACAACCATTTTAGAAACATCAGAGTAAGTGTGGAACAAAAAGTCCTGAAATGGTAGAAGGTCCCACACTCTCCCATGGTGGCCAGTCGTACTTTTTTTGGTAATAAATGGGGAGGTCCCACACTCTCCCATGGTGGCCAGACGTACTTTTTTGGTAATAAATGGGGAGGTCCCACACTCTCCCATGGTGGCCAGCCGTACTTTCTTTGGTAATAAATAGGGAGGTCCCACACTCTCCCATGGTGGCCAGCCGTACTTTCTTTGGTAATAAATGGGGAGGTCCCACACTCTCCCATGGTGGCCAGTCGTACTTTTTTTGGTAATAAATGGGGAGGTCCCACACTCTCCCATGGTGGCCAGACGTACTTTTTTGGTAATAAATGGGGAGGTCCCACACTCTCCCATGGTGGCCAGCCGTACTTTCTTTGGTAATAAATGGGGAGGTCCCACACTCTCCCATGGTGGCCAGCCGTACTTTCTTTGGTAATAAATAGGGAGGTCCCACACTCTCCCATGGTGGCCAGCCGTACTTTCTTTGGTAATAAATGGGGAGGTCCCACACTCTCCCATGCTGGCCAGCTGTACTTTCTTCGTGTTCAATACGCCTCACGTGTGCTACCAGCTTTCCCGTTTTGCCTCGTAAGACGTTCTTTTCTATCAGACGTCCCCTTTCTCATCACACCTTTCTTTCAGAGTTTCCACCTTACTCGCCACACCTTTCTTTCAGAGTTTCCACCTTACTCGCCACACTTTTCTTTCAGAGTTTCCACCTTACTCGCCACACCTTTCTTTCAGAGTTTCCACCTTACTCGCCACACCTTTCTTTCAGAGTTTCCACCTTACTCGTATTTTCTTAAGATCACTATCCACCTTACTCGCCATTCCTTTCTATTACAGTTTCAACTCTACTCGCCATTCCTTTCTATCAGAATTTCCAGCTTAATCTATGTTTCTTTCTATTAGCGTTAACTTTACTCACCGACCCAGTCTTCGTGTACTCGCGTTGAACATCTTCCTACCGTGGATGTAGTTTAGACAGTATAGTCAAGGCTGAGGCTTGGATCATTATCAAGTGCCGTCTCAGTATCGGATTTGGCGGTCATGGATCTCAATCTGCCTCTGCCCCGTGGCAGGTCAGTACACTCACTCAGACTGTGTCCTGACCACATCTTGATGTCTGTCAATCTGTACACTCACTCAGACTGTGTCCTGACCACATCTTGATGCCTGTCAATCTGTACACTCAATCAGACTGTGTCCTGACCACATCTTGATGTCTGTCAATCTGTACACTCACTCAGACCGTGTCCTGACCACATCTTGATGCCTGTCAATCTGTACACTCAGTCAGATCGTGTCCTGACCACATCTTGATGTCTGTCAGTCTGTACACTGTCAGACCATGTCCTGGCCGCATCTTAATGTCTGTCAATCTGTACACTCAGTCACACTGTGTCCTGACCACATCTTGATGCCTGTCAATCTGTACACTCAGTCAGACTGTGTCCTGGCCGCATCTTGATGTCTGTCAATCTGTACACTCACTCAGACCGTGTCCTGACCACATCTTGATGCCTGTCAATCTGTACACTCAGTCAGACTGTGTCCTGGCCGCATCTTGATGTCTGTCAATCTGTACACTCAGTCAGACTGTGTCCTGGCCTGTCTAACCACGTCATTTTATTTGTATACTTGGAGGCGCCTCATCTCAAGTTCCAGGAATGGGCCTGTCAAACCTGTGTTCACAGGTAGAGATCTTCTTGTGTGCTTAACAAAGCTGGAGAATTTCCCTCAAAAACAACCTAACAGAATTAATAAGGGAACATATGGGTTGCGTGGTCGTGACAGATGTATACTGGAAAGCTGTTTGTGATCGGTCCGTAATCCTAATGTATATCTAACATGTCTGCTGCTGTACACAGTCTGTCTCTGTGGCTTTACAGACTGGCGGTGAGCAATATAGCGAGGTAGACAATACTTTCGTATCAAGGCTTAGACCACGTGAACCTCACATGCTGCTAAGCAGCCTCCCAAAAGCAGGACTGTCCTTTGAGATTCAGTTGTTGACCCCAATGAATGGTAGTTTTCCCGGAGAGAGTACGCAGTACAGGCCAGGTAAGTGAAGTTGTCTACTAATCGGGGTCGCTTATTCTGACTCACTAGTCTTGCAGACTGAATCAACTTCTGTTCCTTTTTTATATTTATGGTGATACAGCATGCCATACGCTGTAGTAGAGACCTTGTCCACATATGGCTGGATGTGAATTTAAGTGCTGGCAGTGTGGGTTCAGTCATCAGCATACAGTAGGTTGATTGTAGTAGAGAACTTGTCAACATATGGCTGGATCTGCCTTTCAGTGCTGGCAGTGAGGGTACAGTCATGAGCATACAGTAGGTTGACAATAGTTGTATCCTTGACCTTGGTTTGAGCCAGCAGGTTACTGTGATTGAAAAGTTTACCATCCCACCTGCATTGTATCAGCACAACCCTGTAGGCTGTCACTGAGCGGGGCCATTGCTTGACGATTATCGTGAATCTGCTTAGGCAGCCACATGTCTCCATGATCATCCATCTCTGTCGATCCTGTCACTCATGATCCTCCATCTATGTCGATCCTGTCACTCATGATCTTCCATCTCTGCCGATCCTGTCACTCATGATCTTCCATCTCTGTCGATCCTGTCACTCATAATCCTCCATCTCTGTCGATCCTGTCACTCATAATCCTCCATCTCTGTCGATCCTGTCACTCATGATCCTCCATCTATGTCGATCCTGTCACTCATGATCTTCCATCTCTGCCGATCCTGTCACTCATGATCTTCCATCTCTGTCGATCCTGTCACTCATGATCCTCCATCTCTGCCGATCCTGTCACTCATGATCCTCCATCTCTGTCGATCCTGTCACTCATGATCTTCCATCTCTGCCGATCCTGTCACTCATGATCTTCCATCTCTGTCGATCCTGTCACTCATGATCCTCCATCTCTGCCGATTCTGTCGATCCTGTCACTCATGATCCTCCATCTCTGCCGATCCTGTCACTCATGATCCTCCATCTCTGTCGATCCTGTCACTCATGATCCTCCATCTCTGCCGATCCTGTCACTCATGATCTTCCATCTCTGTCGATCCTGTCACTCATGATCCTCCATCTCTGCCGATCCTGTCTAAAGCCATTGTCAAGTCTATGAAAGTCATGACCACGATAGGGTTTGCCTCTCTGTATTCTACTGGCGGAGGCACGCCACTTTCCACCCAGGCCGCAGTCACAGATTATATCAGGACGTTTTAACCAGTGCATGGATGCGTGTGTGTGTCTGCATGTACCTATGCTAGTTATGGCGATCTCAAAGGACAACCGAATCAAAGTGCAATGAAAAGGCTTCACCCTCAGGGCGTGTGTGAAAGTTGTGTAAGAGTGTGATTGTTGGACAGAGTCAATGAAACAGAGTGTGAGGTAATAAGGGAGAAGAAGAGACATGTTTTGTGTGGTTATATAACCCTGTTAGTCTGTGTTATTATATAACTCAGTCTCGGTATTATTATATAACCCAGTTAGTCTGTGTTATTATATAACTTAGTCTCTGTGTTGTTATATCTGTCTCTGTGTTATTATATAATCCAGTTAGTCTCTGTTATCTAACTCAGTCTTTGTATTATTATATAACCCAGTTAGTCTCTGTGTTATCTAACTCAGTCTCTGTATTATTATATAACCCAGTTAGTCTCTATGTAATCTAACTCAGTCTCTGTATTATTATATAACCCAGTTAGTCTCTGTATTATTATCTAACTCAGTCTCTGTATTATTATATAACCCAGTTAGTCTCTGTGTTATTAACTAACTCAGTCTCTGTATTATTATCTAAATCAGTCTCTGTATTATTATCTAACTCAGTCTCTGTATTATTATCTAACTCAGTCTCTGTATTATTATATAACCCAGTTAGTCTGTGTTATTATCTAACTCAAGTCTCTGTGTTATTAAATTGTTCGGTTAGTCTATGTGTTAATATCTAACTCAGTCTGTGTTATTATCTGTCTGTTATTAAATTGCTCGGTTAGTCTGTGTGTTATTATCTCTGTCTCTGTGTTATTAAATTGCTCGGTTAGTCTGTGTTATTATCTCTGTCTCTGTGTTATTAAATTGCTCGGTTAGTCTCTGTGTTATTATCTAACTCAGTCTCTGTATTATTATGTAACCCAGTTAGTCTCTGTGGTATTATCTAACTCAGTCTCTGTTATTAAATTGCTCGGTTAGTCTCTGTATTATTATCTAACTCAGTCTCTGTGTTATTATATAATCCAGTTAGTCTCTGTTATTAAATTTCTCGGTTAGTCTCTGTGTTATGATATAACGCAGTCAGTCTCTGTCTAATTTCACTGGAATGAGGGCCCACATAAGTTTCGCTAGTTTGGCAAGGGCCCATCCGTGCATTAGTTTCCAATGATGGCAGTCTGGTAGTTGCAGCTTTGTTGAAGGGGTCATAGAGACTGTCGTAAAACGTCCCCATGAGATGCCTTAATTCGTGCAGGTTGAATACATTCCACACCTCTACCTATGTCCCGCTGTCTATTCCTCTCGTTTGCCTATATTACAAATTGGTTTCCAGTGCTGAGTAGCATTAAGGAAACAGCAAAGAAAGGAACTGACTACACCACCTCGCATAGGCTCTAGGTCATAGGCTCTAGGTTTAGTCCATGAAGAGTTGTCTTCATCCCCGCCGAAAATTCTTGTCCGACCTATACCTTCACCTCTAAAAGCGTCAAGTCATTGTCAGAGTCCAGGTCATCATGTTGTGTTGACGAAGTTCAGCGTCTTCTTCGTTCGTTCTCAACCAAACCCTGAAACGGCTTAAGTAGCAGAATGTAGTCCAGAGAACGGAATGCGTTGTGTCGTAGTTTACAGCTTGACTGCGACATTTGCACCTTTCGGTTCAACACATCCGACTTCAGCAAGCATTTTTTGAGTACCGGGTTAGCATTCCCTCTTCGATCCCTTCTCCTTAGCCAGTCTGCCCTGCTGCAGCCTGTTATCCAGGATCACCGCGTGGAGGTGTAGAAGGGTCTTGGCAGCTCTGTGTCGCTGGCTCTGACGCTAGCAGTCAGCTATGGGTCTCTGGCCACTGCAGCTCATGCGCTGCTCAGCATCTTGATCCCGAAGTTCATCTAATTCTGTAAGTTTCAATTGATATAATTGATTTAAATATCCAGTCAATGACCAGCAGGAAGAGAAAGTCGTGACCAGAAATATCCATGTCTTTATTCCGTTTGTATCACAATCTTAACGCAGAACCATACACCTACATTGTTATAATTATGTTGGGGAACTTTCTGTTCATTAGTGCATGAACTACTTCCAGGGTAATTCTCTGTCTAAGTAATACAAGACTTCACGAACCAGGTATAGAGTGGTGGTCTATGCCCCACTCTGATCAGCAATTGTTCGCAATGTCTTTACGTGATCTGCTATGTCTGCCTGTCTTCCGTGACGTAGTCAGTTCCATCCAACACCATGTAGGACAAGTATGGACAATGTAGATATCTGGTTTTCCCAGCGCCTGTTTAATCGAAATCATGTCTGCTCGTCTTCCATCCATCTAGTGGTTCTTTTCTCAATCTCTCTATAATGGTCATGTTCAATATTTGTCCAGATACGGATAAAGACATACCTCCCATTAGCATCTACGAGAAATAACTCCTTGATCTGATTATTTCATCCAAAGCTGAACATTACGTCGATCTGTATCATTCAATAAATGTACAACGATAATTACGAGGCTTTTAGTCTATGTAGTGGGTCGACATGAGGAGGAGGTGGTTCAATATTTATAAGGCTGAGTACTAAAGAAAACTGTGCACGTCTGTCTCCGCGTAGTGTGCATGGTTTTTCACTTAAAATAAAATAAAACAAAACCAAGTACTTTTCGAGGCTCGAACCTGTGCCTATCACCAAAACGAACGACAGTTGGCATTTCTAATGAATACATCCCCCTAGATCTAAGAGCATAAGTAACGAGTCAATCACCAACCCTGCGTCTAATATAGCAATAGACTAAGAGACATCAAATATTTTCAGGATGTCACAGATGGTCTCATCTACCACTATTGTACTTTACGGACCTGGGAAACCCGTTCACTGCTGATAGGAACGGGCGAGCCCGGCGATCGGTTGCGTGAGCTAAAGAAATGTCAAGGCTCCGGCAGCCAGTACCTCAACTGTTTAGATAGCTGGCCACATTGGGACCGGGCATTTGAAGATGATAATGAATAAGTCGCATCAATGGTGGAGTGTGAAAGTTGTCGCTTGTGGAAAATATTAAAATAGATTTTGATTTTGAGTCAATTACTGGAAGACCATTTGTTTCTTTAATGACGGGAGAAATTGGCTAGCAGAAACACATTGGACAGACGGACATGATGTCACATAATTTCAGCTTTCAGAAAGTGGCTCGTCAAGTTGGGATACAGAAATGTCGTTCATAACAGAAGTGGGAACATGAATGTCACAAATCGGGAACAAAATAAAACTAGACCAGAATATTGGTAGTAGACAATGGACCGACTGTAACCTACCAAGCAGGATATTGAAGACAATTAGTGTTACACAAAGTGACCGCCCCACCCGAATGCTAACAAAAATAAAATGGGGAGAAAATAATTGTAACGCTGTAATCTGCATGGAATGTCGTAAAAGGCGGTACAGGATATTTGGGAATGAGGGTTGCTACCCCATCTTGTCTTAACTTTGAACCACAGAATACACAGGTCCACATCTGATGACATCTGGTGTTTTTCTTGATGACCTGAGCTCCACGGGGAGCTAAAAGATTTGGACTGAGTGAAATTGTGGGCTGACTCTTTATGGAAAGTGGAATGATCATAGACAAGGTTGTTGATGTATCCTGTCATAGGGGAGAGAATCATGGACAATTAGTAACCAAACAAGGAGATCTTCTTTTACTTATCCGTACGCTATCAGAAGTCAACTTGAATTTGTTCGAAAAAAGCAGCTGTCATCCTGAGGCTGTCGACACTGCCATAGAGCTTGTCTAGTGTTGGCACTGGTGATGGCCATATGTGCTTTCTCTAGTCCTCGTATGTCGGGCAATTTTGCAGCAGATATTCAGCGGTCATTTTCCCGGTACCACAGGTGCATTCATCAGTACCACCTATCTTCATTTTATTGAATAGATGGTACCTCAGTCTGTTGTGACTTGTGCGGATTCTGAAAACCACGACCTGCTCTCTTCTGTTCAGCTGGTAATAAGTATCATTATGTGTGCACCCAGTATGCTCTATTTCCCATTTGTCCATGTATCTGGTCCTAATAAACCTTTTGGACTCTTCGTAGGTCACACCAGAATCTGGTTGTGGTAACCTTGCACCTTCTTTTGCCAGTCTGTCTGCCTTCTCGTTGCATTGAATGTTACAGTGGGATGGACCCCACTGTACCACTACTATTTTGGATGTGGACTGCTGGTATAGTTGACAGAGTACTGCTCTTAAATCATTAAGTTCTGTATTTTTCAGGCTTTTTTTTTGTGGTGGTATTGTAACCACAGACAGAGAATCTGTAAACAGGACTATCTGGCTTTCATTGCTTTCGCCTGTCAGCATTGCTTCTACTGCAGCCTTCGGTGCCTCTGCCTCCGCTCTGAAATTTCTTGAGAATTTTCCAGTTGCCACTCACAGTGTTATTTTTCTACCGTTAAACAATGAGATCAACACAAGACATATCAATCAGTTCTGACTTCTTATTACTCTTCTTCGTGTTCTTATTTTTCTTCTTCTTCCTTTTCTTCTTTTTCTTTTTCTTCTTCTTCCTCTTCTTCTTTTTCTTCGTCTTTTCTTTTCCGTCTTCCTCTTCTTCTTCTTCCTGTTTTTCGTCTTCTACTTCTTCCTCCTCTTTTTCTTCCTCCTCCTCTTCTTACTCTGCAGTCTAGTTTTATGGAAGTCAATAACTGGGATATGGTGTAATTAGCTCTGGATCGCTGACCCTGACCCAACGAGTTGGCTATGGGTCGCTAACCTCTGTGCCTTATTAGCTTCTTCCCTGTTGTACAGAAAAATGTAAACGTGTCACAAACATCAAAAAACAACAGTGGAGGATGCTGATAAATCTAATATAACATTACCATTAAATATGTAATATTGCAACAGAAGTATGATATTTGTTTGTATGTATGTATGCGCATTTGTCTTTCATGAATGTATATGTGTGTGTTTGTACTGGGGAGAGAGAGAATAGTTAACACATTTATGCCAAATTCACGCTTAATATTTGATTTAAATACAGAGTAGACAACATGCATATCATGTCAGAATTTAAAATGGATACTCGTTAACCTTCAAATCAAAAATAAGCCTTGTCCCAGCCAACGTCCCAAGCTGCTCAACGAGTAGTTTGTTCAGTCATAACAAAAGGCGGAGCTTCCGCTTTGTTCTGCGCACTTCTAACTTTGCGCATGAGGTCCGCCTACACGGAACTCTCTCATTGGTCAAGTTGGTGAGATTGACGGGCAGACAGTTTTTTTGAGCCAATGTATTTCTCTCACAGAAGCTGTTCTTTGTAAGTCTTGTAAACCACACGTGTTGTTTCATCTAAACTTTACATAACAGTTGCATCTTTATATGAGTACATGAGAGACGACGGTCATACACATTTCTTCCATCGAGTTCTTCACACCTGGATTACACTATCGATTACGCTGTTACCCATTTACAACGAATACTTCGACGTCTGTTCAAACACTAAGTTTTATATACAAAGTGTTGTTCTGTGAAATCGCAAACGATGGGTGAACCAACAGAAGTAAACAGGAGATTCGTTAATTTGACTGAAGCAGAAGCTCAGGCGAAACGAGAAAAGGAAAACATGCAGGTAAGAGATTTTACTTTCTAATTGATAAATTGTATTTCTAATTTGTTATTTATTACATTTCAATAAATATGTATCCAGAAGCTGAAAGTCCTGAGTGTGTATTCATTTGCTTGGACATTATTTTAAAGTTATTCATTAAGTATACAAATGTCCATATTTCAAATACAGACCATAAATTGTTAAATATTTGTTTAAACAGTATTTTGAAACGTTTTACAATAAGTCCAAGACATAACCTAACGTCTCTATACTGGTATAGAAGACTCTGCAGAGTCTGTATACAACCAGTTTCATTTACATTTCCGTGCTCTGAAAATATGCGCCTTCAATCTATTCTTAAATGCATTAATTGTCATTGTCTCCACTACTTACTGTGGCAACGTATTCCAAACATTCACCACTCTCTTACCCAAAAACAAATCATTCACAATATCTATATAATTTCATGGAGACCCGCTCTGCTGTTCAACATTCATTATATCTTAGCCCAATATGTGGTCAATGTTTGCTGTAGGAACACAAATATTCGGTTATCGTTGGTGCAAATATTTCGCAAATATCTACTTATATATAAATATTTAATCCTACCATGTCTTCTGGTAGAGATGTTTGTTTAATTTAGTTCAAAGATTTCTTCTCGTTACGCCAGTCCTTTATAAAGGGAATTATTATTTCGAATCATACACTAAAGGGATGTGAGTGGTGTAGGGGTATACATCGGGCGCATGTTTTGTTTACAACCACAACATACTGGGTTCGAAATCATTTTGTGACTGGGTATATCTGAGATTTCTCTCGGTATGACTACTTCTCCATGTACATAAATGATTGGCAACACTACTGTACTATAAAACTGTCATAGTGGAATACATTACAAACAGATACATACACTGACCACTACGTTCTGTTATCACCGGAAGGATTACTGTCGAGGTTGAAAATGGCGTGCCTTCGGCAGTAGAAACCATCAAACAAAAACCACTCACTTAACATATGTTAATGATCTCATATAAAAGTGCTTTTTAACCTTTTTTTTATGTCTACTGTCTGGGCAAATGTTCTCAAATAAAGTTACATGGGTTTTTTTAATAGGTTTTTGTTAGTTAATAATCCCTTTTTTCTTCCGAAGTATATATGACGACAAAGTTTTTGGTATAGTTGCCATAAGACTTCCATGGCGTTTAATTTGTAGTTACAAATTGTGTACGCGTACATAGGCGTAGCGTAATTAATTGGTGTTTAAAGTTCGCGATTACGATTAGTCTGAAAGACAAATCGATCGCACTCCATATTATTATATAGAATATGTATAAAAGTCTTTGTAAACAAACTAAGCGTTGTAAACTGTATCGGAGTATTTCAAACCATGACAAGATAATTATTCACACTATGCATTTAAGTAAACGGTCATTTGATCGATTGGTCCAAGATTAGAAGTGCGTGTTCCATTAAGTCTAATACACACGAAACAAAGAAAATGTTAGATAGTTCATGACATGGATGTGATTAAAAGAGTGATTTGTTAGATATTCGATTCCAACGAAACAATTACACTAAAGAAACTGATCTCTCGTCTGAGAACACACAATGACATTCATGTACCGAGATATGTGGAGTCTGAGAACACACAATGACATTCATGTACCGAGATCTGTGGAGTCCGAGAACACACAATGACATTCATGTACCGAGATCTGTGGAGTCTGAGAACACACAATGACATTCATGTACCGAGATCTGTGGAGTCTGAGAACACACAATGACATTCATGTACCGAGATATGTGGAGTCTGAGAACACACAATGACATTCATGTACCGAGATCTGTGGAGTCTGAGAACACACAATGACATTCATGTACCGAGATCTGTGCAGTCAGAGAACACACAATGACATTCATGTACCGAGATCTGTGGAGTCTGAGAACACACAATGACATTCATGTACCGAGATCTGTGGAGTCTGAGAACACACAATGACATTCATGTACCGAGATCTGTGGAGTCTGAGAACACACAATGACATTCATGTACCGAGATATGTGGAGTCTGAGAACACACAATGACATTCATGTACCGAGATCTGTGGAGTCTGAGAACACACAATGACATTCATGTACCGAGATCTGTGGAGTCTGAGAACACACAATGACATTCATGTACCGAGATCTGTGGAGTATGAGAACACACAATGACATTCATGTATCGAATCTGTGGAGTCTGAGAACACACAATGACATTCATGTACCGAGATCTGTGGAGTCTGAGAACACACAATGACATTCATGTACCGAGATCTGTGGAGTCTGAGAACACACAATGACATTCATGTACCGAGATCTGTGGAGTCTGAGAACACACAATGACATTCATGTACCGAGATCTGTGGAGTCTGAGAACACACAATGACATTCATGTACCGAGATCTGTGGAGTCTGAGAACACACAATGACATTCATGTACCGAGATCTGTGGAGTCTGAGAACACACAATGACATTCATGTACCGAGATATGTGGAGTCTGAGAACACACAATGACATTCATGTACCGAGATCTGTGGAGTCTGATAACACACAATGACATTCATGTACCGAGATCTGTGGAGTCTGAGAACACACAATGACATTCATGTATCGAATCTGCGGTGTGGAGAATTGTAAGGGGCATAAGATTTACCTTTAGAATGTTTTCTAGTGGAAGAAACGTCCTCTGTGAGAAGCCACATCTAGCATACACGAGAAGATCTTAAGATCTTAAGATCTGTAACATGTGCTAAGAGGAAGCTGTCACCTTGAGATCTGTAACATGTGCTAGAATAAAGCTGTCCCCTTGAGATCTGTAACGTGTGCTAGGAGGAAGCTGTCACCTTGAGTTCTGTAACATGTGCTAGGAGGAAGCTGTAACATGTGCTAGGAGGAAGCTGTCCTCTTAAGATATGTAACATGTGCTAAGAGGAAGCTGTCACCTTGAGATCTGTAACATGTGCTAGGAGGAAGTTGTCACGTTGAGATCTGAAACATGTGCTAGGAGGAAGCTGTAACATGTGCTAGGAGGAAACTGTCCTCTTAAGATCTGTAACATGTGCTAAGAGGAAGCTGTCACCTTGAGATCTGTAACATGTGCTAGAATAAAGCTGTCCCCTTGAGATCTGTAACATGTGCTAGGATGAAGCTGTCCCCTTGAGATCTGTAACGTGTGCTAGGAGGAAGCTGTCACCTTGAGTTCTGTAACATGTACTAAGAGGAAGCTGTAACATGTGCTGGGAGGAAGCTGTCACCTTGAGATATGTAACTTGTGCTAGGAGGAAGCTGTCCCGTTAAGATCTGTAACATGTGCTGGGAAGAAGCTTTCCCCTTGAGATCTGTAACATGTGCTAGGAGGAAGCTGGCACCTTGAGATCTGTAACATGTGCTAGAATGAAGCTGTCAAGTTGAGATCTGTAACATGTGCTAGAATGAAGCTGTCCCCTTGAGATCTGTAACATGTGCTAGAATGAAGCTGTCCCCTTGAGATCTGTAACATGTGCTAGAATGAAGCTGTCCCCTTGAGATCTGTAACATGTGCAAGAATGAAGCTGTCCCCTTAAGATCTGTAACATGTGCTAGAATGAAGCTGTCCCCTTGAGATCTGTAACGTGTGCTAGAATGAAGCTGTCCCCTTGAGATCTGTAACGTGTGCTAGAATGAAGCTGTCCCCTTGAGATCTGTAACGTGTGCTAGAACGAAGCTGTCCCCTTGAGATCTGTAACGTGTGCTAGGAGGAAGTTGTCACGTTGAGATCTGTAACATGTGCTAGGAGGAAGCTGTCACTTTGAGATCTGTAACATGTGCTAGGAGGAAGCTGTCACCTTGAGATATGTAACATGTGCTAGGAGGAACCTGTCCCCTTGAGATCTGTAACGTGTGCTAGGATGAAGCTGTCCCTTTGAGATCTGTAACATGTGCTAGGATGAAGCTGTCCCCTTGAGATCTGTAACGTGTGCTAGGTGGAAGCTGTCACCTTGAGATCTGTAACATGTGCTAGGAAGAAGCTGTAACATGTGCTAGGAGGAAGCTGTCCTCTTAAGATATGTAACATGTGCTAAGAGGAAGCTGTCACCTTGAGATATGTAACTTGTGCTAGGAGGAAGCTGCCTCACGATCTGTAACATGTGCTAGGAAGAAGCTTTCCCCTTGAGATCTGTAACATGTGCTAGGAGGAAGCTGGCACCTTGAGATCTGTAACATGGGCTAGAATGAAGCTGTCCCCTTGAGATCTGTAACGTGTGCTAGGAGGAAGTTGTCACGTTGAGATCTGTAACATGTGCTAGGAGGAAGCTGTCACTTTGAGATCTGTAACATGTGCTAGGAGGAAGCTGGCACCTTGAGATCTGTAACATGTGCTAGAATGAAGCTGTCAAGTTGAGATCTGTAACATGTGCTAGAATGAAGCTGTCCCCTTGAGATCTGTAACATGTGCTAGAATGAAGCTGTCCCCTTGAGATCTGTAACATGTGCTAGAATGAAGCTGTCCCCTTGAGATCTGTAACATGTGCAAGAATGAAGCTGTCCCCTTAAGATCTGTAACATGTGCTAGAATGAAGCTGTCCCCTTGAGATCTGTAACGTGTGCTAGAATGAAGCTGTCCCCTTGAGATCTGTAACGTGTGCTAGAATGAAGCTGTCCCCTTGAGATCTGTAACGTGTGCTAGGAGGAAGTTGTCACGTTGAGATCTGTAACATGTGCTAGGAGGAAGCTGTCACTTTGAGATCTGTAACATGTGCTAGGAGGAAGCTGTCACCTTGAGATATGTAACATGTGCTAGGAGGAACCTGTCCCCTTGAGATCTGTAACGTGTGCTAGGATGAAGCTGTCCCTTTGAGATCTGTAACATGTGCTAGGATGAAGCTGTCCCCTTGAGATCTGTAACGTGTGCTAGGTGGAAGCTGTCACCTTGAGATCTGTAACATGTGCTAGGAAGAAGCTGTAACATGTGCTAGGAGGAAGCTGTCCTCTTAAGATATGTAACATGTGCTAAGAGGAAGCTGTCACCTTGAGATATGTAACTTGTGCTAGGAGGAAGCTGCCTCACGATCTGTAACATGTGCTAGGAAGAAGCTTTCCCCTTGAGATCTGTAACATGTGCTAGGAGGAAGCTGGCACCTTGAGATCTGTAACATGGGCTAGAATGAAGCTGTCCCCTTGAGATCTGTAACGTGTGCTAGGAGGAAGTTGTCACGTTGAGATCTGTAACATGTGCTAGGAGGAAGCTGTCACTTTGAGATCTGTAACATGTGCTAGGAGGAAGCTGGCACCTTGAGATCTGTAACATGTGCTAGAATGAAGCTGTCAAGTTGAGATCTGTAACATGTGCTAGAATGAAGCTGTCCCCTTGAGATCTGTAACATGTGCTAGAATGAAGCTGTCCCCTTGAGATCTGTAACATGTGCTAGAATGAAGCTGTCCCCTTGAGATCTGTAACATGTGCAAGAATGAAGCTGTCCCCTTAAGATCTGTAACATGTGCTAGAATGAAGCTGTCCCCTTGAGATCTGTAACGTGTGCTAGAATGAAGCTGTCCCCTTGAGATCTGTAACGTGTGCTAGAATGAAGCTGTCCCCTTGAGATCTGTAACGTGTGCTAGAACGAAGCTGTCCCCTTGAGATCTGTAACGTGTGCTAGGAGGAAGTTGTCACGTTGAGATCTGTAACATGTGCTAGGAGGAAGCTGTCACTTTGAGATCTGTAACATGTGCTAGGAGGAAGCTGTCACCTTGAGATATGTAACATGTGCTAGGAGGAACCTGTCCCCTTGAGATCTGTAACGTGTGCTAGGATGAAGCTGTCCCTTTGAGATCTGTAACATGTGCTAGGATGAAGCTGTCCCCTTGAGATCTGTAACGTGTGCTAGGTGGAAGCTGTCACCTTGAGATCTGTAACATGTGCTAGGAAGAAGCTGTAACATGTGCTAGGAGGAAGCTGTCCTCTTAAGATATGTAACATGTGCTAAGAGGAAGCTGTCACCTTGAGATATGTAACTTGTGCTAGGAGGAAGCTGCCTCACGATCTGTAACATGTGCTAGGAAGAAGCTTTCCCCTTGAGATCTGTAACATGTGCTAGGAGGAAGCTGGCACCTTGAGATCTGTAACATGGGCTAGAATGAAGCTGTCCCCTTGAGATCTGTAACGTGTGCTAGGAGGAAGTTGTCACGTTGAGATCTGTAACATGTGCTAGGAGGAAGCTGTCACTTTGAGATCTGTAACATGTGCTAGGAGAAAGCTGTAACATGTGCTAGAAGGAAGCTGTCCTCTTAAGATCTGTAACATGTGCTAAGAGGAAGCTGTCACCTTGAGATCTGTAACATGTGCTAGGATGAAGCTGTCCCCTTGAGATCGGTAACATGTGCTAGGAGAAAGCTGTAACATGTGCTAGAAGGAAGCTGTCCTCTTAAGATCTGTAACATGTGCTAAGAGGAAGCTGTCACCTTGACATCTGTAACATGTGCTAGGATGAAGCTGTCCCCTTGAGATCTGTAACATGTGCTAGGATGAAGCTGTCCCCTTGAGATCTGTAACGTGTGCTAGTAGGAAGCTGTCAACCTCAGATCTGGTAGACTTTACTCCCGAAGTTAGATGTAAAAAGAGGAAAGCGACCAAAACTCGTACTGTCCTTTCGTCTCTAACATTTACACAGAACACATTTCCCTATAGAGTAACGACATGGCAGGACTGATTACCGGTGAAGTATCAATGCATTCTCTCAGATATGGGGATGAAACAGTTCTGCTGGCCAAAAAACGAACAAGAAAACGAGACTTGATGGATTAAGTAAAGAACAAAATTCATGTTTATGGATTAGACATCAACACTGAGAAGAGGAAAACTATGATAATTGGCAAAGCATACTCAAAATGGGCTCTAAAAATAGACGGTAAAATCGTGGAACATGTCAGGAGCTTCTCCTTTCTTGATGGTAGTAGTAACCAGATGATAGGTTCAGGTGGAGAGACATGCTCAGACAACCTCACAACCGGACGATAGGTTCAGGTGGAGAGACATGCTCAGACAACCTCACAACCAGTCTTACTACTGACCAACCAGATGATAGGTTCAGGTGGAGAGACATGCTCAGAAAACCTCACAATCAGTCTTACGACTGACCAACCAGATGATAGGTTCAGGTGAAGAGACATGCTCAGACAACCTTACAACCAGTCTTACTACTGACCAACCAGATGATAGGTTCAGGTGGAGAGACATGCTCAGAAAACCTCACAATCAGTCTTACGACTGACCAACCAGATGATAGGTTCAGGTGAAGAGACATGCTCAGACAACCTTACAACCAGTCTTACTACTGACCAACCAGATGATAGGTTCAGGTGAAGAGACATGCTCAGACAACCTCACAATCAGTCTTACGACTGACCAATCTGATGATAGGTTCAGGTGGAGAGACATGCTCAGACAACCTTACAACCATATGATGATGTTATCAAGGGATCTAACTATGATAAGACTAGATTAAAGAATAATGAGACTATAATCTCACTTATTCAGTAATCTTTTATTCTTGTTCTCATTTTAGGAACGGAATAGACAGAGTAAAATAGCTCAAGCTTTCAATGCGTTGTATCGTGTTCTGCCCTATGATGTTAAATCAAAACAACCTCCCAAATTGGATATTTTAAAGACGGCTAAAGAACATATCCTACATATAAACAGAGCCAAAAATATTAAAACACCAGTGGCTAAATCCAGTGTCCCACGTGCTGAAGTACAACAGCGTAGCGTCGCTGTGCAGACAACCTCTGATCTCAGGTAAGAGAATGAAAGGTAGAGAGAAACACTTCGTACAATGTATTTACAACTGAACTAATCAAATGCTCTTCAGCGAATACTATTTCGGGCCATCTTCTGGAGTTCTAAACATGATACAAATATTATACTGGCCTATTGTTGCATCATTATTCCTACGCATTCTTTAATCTCTACGTTAGTTCCTTTTCTGTTCATGTTTGGTTGATATGGTCAGGGTTCTTTCTGTCCTGCGTCCTTACCGTGTCTAATTCATCTTTTGAATGTCCACATTTATTGTTTGTTGTCGTTAATACCATACTTAACTATGAGCTTAAACAATCTATTATAACTCACGGAGGAGGTTACTAAAATGACAAATAAAAGGGAGCCAGTGCACGTTGATTTTTTAGATTTTGCAAAAGCCTTTGATTGAGTACTTCATTAAAGATTATTTCGGAAGTTAAAATCACATGAAACATGTGAGGAAGTTCTCAAATGGATTGAAATTAGGTTAACGAGAAGAATGCAGAGACTGGACAACGGCTCTTGAGTGGTGTGAAGTAAAGAGTGGAGGGCCACATGGGTCGGTGTTGGAACCAATTTTGGTCTTGATTTATATAAACGTGGAGGGCCACATGGTTCGGTGTTGGAACCAATTTTGGTCTTGATTTATATAAACGTGGAGGGCCACATGGGTCGGTGTTGGAACGAATTTTGCTATTATAATTATAATAAACTATTTATACATTGACATTGGTTCCCTGATTACAAAATTCGCTGATGACACTTCAGAAGCAGAAGTGGATATATTCAGGTCGGATTTAGATAAAATTCTAGAATGATCTGTGATCTGACAAAAAGAGTTCAATGTATATAAAAGAACAGTTATCCACGTGGGTAGATCCAATATGGAACATTATTACAGAATGCGAGTGAACAATATTAGAAGATAGATAAGGAAAGGGACCTATTAATATTTTAGATCATATAGGGAAAGTGAGTGAGCAAATCCAGGTAGAAATGAAAACGTTAAACGCAATGTTAGGTATGATAAAAATAAATATTAAACATAGGAGCAAGGAAGTGATTGTCAAACTGTATAAAGCTTTAGTTAGACCTAGATTGGAGTACTGTGTACAGGTGTTGCGTCTGTATGGTAGAGGAGATATAAACACGCTGAAAATGATACAAAGATAAGCGATGAAGCTGATAGTGGGATTCCAGAATGACTGTTATGGAGAAATCTTTGCAAGATGTATCATCTGTAAGGGTGGCCTGCTGCAGTATTGAGGAAACAAATGACGCGGGTCATGTTCATTTAGGACCTTACTTTACGGGGAATCAACGATATCATGGACAAGAACTTATGCACTGGTAAACAAACAATCAAAAACACCTAATTTAGATGTTTCGATATTTTAAGAAAGAAAACGTTTTCAGAGAAATCATTTTAGTATCTCTAATTCAGAAGCGGTAATGGTGAGACAAATATTCATTTTCAACTCTTGACAAATAGTTCCATCATATTGAAATAAGAGCACATACCACTTCTTTATGTAAGTTCTACTGCAATTGATCTCCATATTCATTCTCTTGTCGTGATGAGAAAATCTCCATCTCTTGTCGTGATGAGAAAATCTCCATCTCTTGTCGTGATGAGAAAATCTCCATCTCTTGTCGTTATGAGAAAATCTCCATCTCTTGTCGTGATGAGAAAATCTCCATCTCTTGTCGTGATGAGAAAATCTCCATCTCTTGTCGTGATGAGAAAATCTCCACCTCTTGTCGTGATGATAAATTGTATATCTCTTGTCGTTATAATAAAATGTCTATCTCTTGTGAGGATAAAATGCCAATTTTTTTTGCCGAGGAACCAAACTGCCCATCTCTTGTTCTTATCCGTACACATATTGTTTTCTCCATCGGTTGCCCTCATCATGTCCTTGCCTTCTCCACAATATATTATCCGCTCTTATATGGTCAATTATTCGACCAAAAGATTTGGTACAGCACAGAATGGTCAGCACAATGGAAAAGATCAAACTATATTATCATACCCAAGAACAAGAAAAATGTATGCACTAACTGCCGCAATAATGCTCTGATAAGCCACGCCAGTAAGACATTATTACGTATCATCATGAAGAAACTAACAAAAGAAAGTAGAAAATGAAATACATGAAACTTAGGCAGGATTCAAACAGGGCAGATGTACAAGAGATCACATCTTTGAAAAATACAAAGAATACAATGCCGACCTCTATACACACTTCATAGATTACACCAACGCTTTTGACTGTGTACAACATCAGCAACTTTGGTAAATAATGAAAAACACGGGCTTTGCAACACATCTGCAACACATCTGATACACGTAATAGAAACACTTCACAGTGGCCAACAAGTCGCCGTCAGAATGAACGAAGGGACCTCAGATTGGTTTGATTTCCACAAATGTGTTAGACAAGTCTTCATCCTTGTCCCCTATTTATTCAACAAATGCGCGGAGAGCATCATGCGAAAGATAAAAAGAGACGAAAACTGCGAATTTACACCCATTCTCAATTGGAGGAAAGGAGATTCCAGAACTAAGATATGTAGATGACATAGTTTCACTCTCAAACAGCGATGAGCGCCAAGTACAGAAGCACAGTGAAGATCACAATCTGTTCCTGAATATAAAAGAGAAACACAAAGATAATGTCTATTGGCACACATAGACCCAAACCAAAGTTCACTATTGGTAATGAAGAAAATAAACTCTTGGATCACCTGGAATACCTTGACACTTTGATAACAGACGATGGGGACTGTGCAAGGAAAAGAAGGAAATAATTATCCATAGTAATGCAGAAACTGAATAGTATGCAACATGTGTGGCACAATAATAACAAAGAATTAAAATTGTAGATCCTCAGAACATGCGTATTCCAGGTGGCAATGTACGGGTGCGAGACATGGACTATCACACATATTTTATGAAAGCGAATTTGGGCTTTGGAGATAAAATGCTACAGAAGAATCCTCAAACAACGTCTGAAATGAAAATAGCAAATAAGCCATCCTGCAAGATCTGAGTTTCAAAGAGAACTGGTTTATAAACTACGTTATGTATATTAAACTGTGGTT
Source organism: Ariolimax columbianus (assembly GCA_036924085.1). Lineage (NCBI taxonomy): Eukaryota > Metazoa > Mollusca > Gastropoda > Stylommatophora > Arionidae > Ariolimax > Ariolimax columbianus. Next base: position 42,714,469 of record JAVGWX010000009.1, read on the forward strand.
TTGGGCCACATCAAGCGTCATGACGGACTGGAAAACGCAATTTTGTAGGGCATTGTTCCAGCAAGACCAGGCAGGGGCAGACCAAGGCGTAGACAGACAGAAGACATCAAGGACACTCTAAACATGAATATGGAGCAGGCGAGTAGACTGACTGTTGGTCGAGATTCCTAACATGAACATGGAGCCAGTAGACTGACTGTTGGTCGAGACTCCTAACATGAACATGGAGCCAGTAGACTGACTGTTGGTCGAGATTCCTAACATGAACATAGGGCCAGTAGACTGACTGCTGGTCGAGATTCCTAACATAAACATGGAGCCAGTAGACTGACTGTTGGTCGAGATTCCTAACATGAACATGGAGCCAGTAGACTGACTGCTGGTCGAGATTGCTAACATGAACATAGGGCCAGTAGACTGACTGTTGGTCGAGATTGCTAACATGAACATAGGGCCAGTAGACTGACTGCTGGTCGAGATTCCTAACATGAACATGGAGCCAGTAGACTGACTGCTGGTCGAGATTGCTAACATGAACATAGGGCCAGTAGACTGACTGCTGGTCGAGATTCCTAACATGAACATGGAGCAGGCGAGTAGACTGACTGCTGGTCGAGATTCCTAACATGAACATGGAGCAGGCGAGTAGACTGACTGCTGGTCGAGATTCCTAACATGAACATGGAGCAGGCGAGTAGACTGACTGCTGGTCGAGATTCCTAACATGAACATGGAGCAGGCGAGTAGACTGACTGTTGGTCGAGATTCCTAACATGAACATGGAGCCAGTAGACTGACTGCTGGTCGAGATTCCTAACATGAACATGGAGCCAGTAGACTGACTGCTGGTCGAGATTCCTAACATGAACATGGAGCCAGTAGACTGACTGCTGGTCGAGATTCCTAACATGAACATGGAGCCAGTAGACTGACTGCTGGTCGAGATTCCTAACATGAACATGGAGCCAGTAGACTGACTGCTGGTCGAAATTATATCGAATGGCTGTGATGAGAGCGACGTTCTGTCAAGGATGATATGGTTAATAAATGTCAACTCAAATAAACTAGGGGGATCGGGAATATTCACATACATCGGGAGGTCGGTTACACTAGTTGTTGGATATCCTATTTTGTACTAACACAGTTTAATTGTGGGGGTTGGGGCGGAGCGGGGGGGGGGGGGGCTGTCTACTCATTACAGACACACGAAATAATGGACATACGTTGCTATAGTAACACAGTTTGATCATCTTCTCAACACAGCAGAAACACCAAAATAATACTGTTCAAAAGTTGCATATTTTCTGTGCCTCTATTTAATGCGGACTGTTGAGGAGTTAATAAATGTCATAATTGTAATCGTCCCCATCACTTGTCTAAAAAAGATGAATATAATTTGTTGACCGAGTACCATCATCAACCAAGAGTTGCTTGTTCTGAGCCACGAAGACGAAATGGACACCCCCACAACATTGTCGACGCTGGAATTGGATCGGCAATATCCTAAGGAGGGAGTCTGACACCTTCATCATAATCTTTATTGGGTTTTGGATCCCAGAGGAAACAACGAAAAGGCGGGCGACCTTAGACAACTTGACGATTATCCGTTGAAGTCGAAATGGAAATCATTAGTAAAGCAGATACATCATATAAATGCAGACTACCAACCGTGCGAAGTGGAGCTGTCCTTAAAGTCTCTCCAATACATGATGATCACCCAGCGTTCGTCACTGACTTAAAGAACTAAGAAGATTATTTAACTACATTATCGTTTATTAATGATCATTTCACCTTTCCTTTTCACCACCACTTCCTTCAATACGAGATCATTACAAAATCCTCAATTTGCTCTTCCACCAGTCTAACACCTGATGCAGCTGTGATGAAGGACCGTGGTAGTTTAATGATGGAGTTGATTGACTTAATCCTTGGCTCTGACCAAAATCCGATCACTGAAAATGACGTCACCTCTCAGGTCACTAATAACCCTGGAATGGATCAAACTCCCCAGGCTGGTGGCTCGAGCTTCCATAATATGTTCACTTTGGAACAGGCTCGTGAATTTGGCGGCCGTATCTTCCATTATGTGTCCGCTATGGATAAGACCCACCAGGTTGACCTTTCGATCCTTCAAAATGTGTCCACTGTGGATCAGGCTGGCGGCTCGACTTTCCAGAATGGGTTCACTATGGGTCAGGACTGGTCCACTATGAATCTGACTCACCAAGTTGGTGGTTCGATCTTCCAGAATGTGCCAACTGTGGATCAGACTGGCCAAATTGGTGGTTCGATCTTCCAGAATGTGCCACCTAGAGATCAGACTCGCCAGACTGGCTGCTCGATAGTCCAGAATGGGCCAACTATGGATCAGACCGTGCATGTTGCACATACTGGAATATCTAATCCAGCCCAGTGCCTGCCACAGCCATATGCTCCACAGACTGGAATATCTAATTCAGCCCAGTGCCTGCCACAGCCATATGCTCCACAGACTGGAATATCTAATTCAGCCCAGTGCCTGCCACAGCCGTATGCTCCACAAATGATGATCCCCATTCACGTGCCCATGCGCACACCCTTTACAATTCACCTACAATCAAATATCCCAACGCCTGTGCTGCATTCCGTTCCATTGTCAATTCCTACACCTACAGCGATGCAAGCACAATACAATGTGCAGCCAGTTGGTCCAACCAGTAATCAGGGCTATGTCCTCCAGGACATGACCAGGCCCACAGAAGACATCAGATTAGTAAGCAGCCCCCATTCATTGAATACACTAGCATACACACCACAGAATGCCTCTACAAACTGGCCACGATTTTTCAGGAATTTGTAATTGTGAGATTTTTCTGGTTTATATTCTAACTCTTGTCCAAATGATGGAGCTTATATTTAGCCATGTCTGTGTTTTTATCTCTAATGTGGGAAACACGTGTCATTCATCTTGATCTATAAATAATTGGTATAGTTTGATTGTTTTAATATAATCTAAATCGGTGTTTTTAAACCCCCGGTCCGCAGAAACTTCAACGAAGAAAAAGTCAATTGCTGCTGAACCTCTTATCTATTGACTTCTCGAATTCTGGTTATTTTAAAAAGCTAGATCACTTCATTTTATAACATTATTATATTACTTACTATACAACTAATGCACACAATTTTATACAAATAATGTAATTGTTTTGTTTTTGTTCTGAGCGATTCGCGAAATATTGTTCGTATTTTCACCAGCCCGGGAACAATTTTCTAATTCTTTCATCAGCCCACAAACGAAATTTGTGTACTTTCATGGGTCAGCGAAATCATTTTCCTCACTTACACCGGTCCTCGAAAACATTTTTCCTATTTTCACCGGCCTGTGAAAAATAGTTTTCCTACTTTCACTGGTCAGCGAAACATTTTTCTTATTTTCACCTGTTCGCTTAGATATCGCAAACAATAGTTCCCTACTTTCATCGGTCGGTTTTTAAAATATTTCCACCACTTCGTTATCAATATTGTCCTACTTTCAGTGGTCAGCGCGCAATTTTTTCCTTCTTACACTGGTCCGTGAACATTTTAAAGAAAACATTTTTCAACATCTAACATTATTGTCCCATTTCCCTACATCTCCGCTAACAAAATTATTGCATATTTTCAACATCTCCTTGAACAATATTTTCCTATTTTCACCAAGACATGAACAATGTATTTCCTTATTTTCATCTGTCCGTGAAAATGTTGTTTCCTATTTTCCCACGACCCTCGAACGATTTCTTTCTTATTTCACTGGCCAGAAAATGATTTATTCATGCTTTCACTGGTCGACGAACAATTTTTTTTAACTTTCACTAGTCAGTGAATAAATTTTCCTACTTTACCAACTATGTGAACTATATTTGCTTACTTTCACCTATCTGTGAACAAATTGTTCAATGCTTTCACTGGTCGACGAACAAATTGTTCAATGCTTTCACTGGTACGCGAACAAATTGTTCAATGCTTTCACTGGTCGACGAACAAATTGTTCAATGCTTTCACTGGTCGACGAACAAATTGTTCAATGCTTTCACTGGTCGACGAACAAATTGTTCAATGCTTTCACTGGTACGTGAACAAATTGTTCAATGCTTTCACTGGTACGTGAACAAATGTGTTCCTTCCTTCACCAACAATATTCTCCTATTTTCTCTGCGAACAGTATTCTCCTATTGTCACCATCTCTGCGAACAGTATTCTCCTATTGTCACCATCTCTGCGAACAGTATTCTCCTATTGTCACCATCTCTGCGAACAGTATTCTCCTATTGTCACCATCTCTGCGAACAGTATTCTCCTATTGTCACCATCTCTGCGAACAGTATTCTCCTATTGTCACCATCTCTGCGAACAGTATTCTCCTATTGTCACCATCTCTGCGAACAGTATTCTCCTATTGTCACCATCTCTGCGAACAGTATTCTCCTATTGTCACCATCTCTGCGAACAGTATTCTCCTATTGTCACCATCTCTGCGAACAGTATTCTCCTATTGTCACCATCTCTGCGAACAGTATTCTCCTATTGTCACCATCTCTGCGAACAGTATTCTCCTATTGTCACCATCTCTGCGAACAGTATTCTCCTATTGTCACCATCTCTGCGAACAGTATTCTCCTATTGTCACCATCTCTGCGAACAGTATTCTCCTATTGTCACCATCTCTGCGAACAGTATTCTCCTATTGTCACCATCTCTGCGAACAGTATTCTCCTATTGTCACCATCTCTGCGAACAGTATTCTCCTATTGTCACCATCTCTGCGAACAGTATTCTCCTATTGTCACCATCTCTGCAAACAGTATTCTCCTATTGTCACCATCTCTGCGAACAGTATTCTCCTATTGTCACCTTTCGCGAACAATTGTTTTACATGTTTCACTCGTCCACAAGTTTAGAAAGGTCGGAAACACTGATCTAAATGATTTTTTATGGGAGAGATATATACTTTACATATTGTTATCATATTTGTAATAAGGTCTTCTTACTTTATAAACATGTTAAATAGATAACTCTAAGAGATGCCTTACATTGCTTCACTTCCACAGTATGTCGGCACTACAGCAGGAAGACATGAAGGAACAACAGGAATCCCAACTCCCAGTGCTTTCTGGTAGATGTGTGTGAGGGAGGAATGTATTGTATGAAGGAGAGAGTGTGCATGTGCGTTGTACAGAGAGGGTGTGAGTGTTTATGAAGGATATAGAGAGTGTGTGAGTGTGTATGAAGGATATAGAGAATGTGTGTGTGTGTGTGTATGAGGGATATAGAAAGTGTGTGTGTGTGTATGAGGTATATAGAAAGTGTGTGTGTATGAGGGATATAGAAAATGTGTGAGTGTGTATGAGCGATATAGAAAATGTGTGAGTGTCTATTAGGGATATAGAGAGTGTGTGAGTGTGTATTAGGGATATAGAGAGTGTGTGAGTGAATGAGTGATATAGAGAGTGTGTGAGTGAATGAGTGATATAGAGAGTGTGTAAAGTAATGGGTGTGTGAGAGGGAGAAAAAGAGCATGTGATAGAAAGAGAGGGTATGTTTGAGAGAGAGAGTGTTTGTGAGGGTGAGAGAGTGTGCGTGAGTGGGACAATGTGTATAAAGGGAAAGAGTGAGTGAGTGTAAGAGTGAGTGAGTCTAAGAGTGAGTGAGTCTAAGAGTGAGTGAGTCTAAGAGTGAGTGAGTCTAAGAGTGAGTGAGTCTAAGAGTGAGTGAGTCTAAGAGTGAGTGAGTCTAAGAGTGAGTGAGTGTAAGAGTGAGTGAGTGTAAGAGTGAGTGAGTGTAAGAGTGAGTGAGTGTAAGAGTGAGTGTGTGCAAGAGTGAGTGTGTGCAAGAGTGAGTATATGTGAGGGAGAGAATGAGCGCGTGTGTCAGTGGGCTAGAGTGAGTGTAACGCGGTGAATATGTGTGAAGGATATAGAGTGTGAGGGGGAGAGTGTGTGTGACGAAGATAGCGCGTGTGTCTGAGAGTGAGTGTATGTGCTAGCGTGTAGGAGTATCAGAAAGTGGGTGCAACAGAAAGAGTGTGTGTGCGTGAGAGAGAGAGAGAGAGAGAGAGTGCTATGCTCTCAACCTAATGTTATACCATCAGTTATACATAATGTTTAAACTGTTTACATTGGGACTGTTGTGGCGATTGTTGTGTATTGTTGCAGATAATCATCAGGGGAGACAATTGATCGCTCGCCAGCAGTCCTTTAGAAGATGATAATCGAATGGTTTATATGGGACAGGGTTTGCTTATGGTTAAATGACACGGCTCACAAGCCGATGGTTCACTCCGCAATCACAGCATCGGCCGTTACCCCGGGGAAGCAAACCTTTAGAAATACATGCTGAAGTCGGATGCACTGGACCGACAGGTTCAAAATAAAAACGTCGTGCACCGCACACCGCATGGGGGATAGAAAAATAAGGTGAACGGAAAAGAAAAGTAAAAATAGTTTATTAGTTTATAGACATTGCTCGTAATGTGAAAAGGATATATCTCTTTGTCACTGTTTGTGTTAGAACATTAAGTACAATAAGCCGTTAACAGAGTTTCAGAAGTTTATCCGCTGTGGGATGGTGCCCCTGCGAGTACAAAGAATGTCGGAGTGATAGAATAAATGGGAAAGTTGACAAGCTATATTCTGACCTTGTCGGAGTGATAGAATAAATGGGAAAGTTGACAAGCTATATTCTGACCTTGTCGGAGTGATAGAATAAATGGGAAAGTTGACAAGCTATATTCTGACCTTGTCGGAGTGATAGAATAAATGGGAAAGTTGACAAGCTATATTCTGACCTTGTCGGAGTGATAGAATAAATGGGAAAGTTGACAAGCTATATTCTGACCTGGCCTAATATTTTAATTGACCACACCTTAATTTGTCCACTTATCTCTGAGCGTCACGGTAGCTAATATGTTAATACGGTAGGTCTTGATATATTTTACTCTTAATTACCGAAGTGCTCTAACAGTATCTACCAAGACTACATTTGTAGAGGACATACTTTTTTACCTACGAATTTATACTAGTCTCTTTTCTTATTCGCTCTCAAATAGTCATTTATCTTAGTAGGTCAAATATTCTCCAACCCTTAAGTTATTCCAATTATCGTATCATCACAAGCAGAAAACCACACAAGTAAAGTGGCTGAGACAGTCCGTACTCCACGTTTCACACAGGAATAAAATAGAGTATATCAGGTGTTTGTCTTCTCCTAAAATAATCACATCTATTGTCTCGTCCACTTGACGGTCTGTCTCAGGTTGCTGCTATTTGTGAGTGAACCTCTAACAGGGTGTCCATTCGTTGTTGATGATTTCTCATGGCCATTATGACGGGTCAGGAATATGTCAAAGGAAATCAGCCTCGTTTTCCAACATGGATGCGTTTGATCCGCTCTGCGTATATGGCATGTAGTGCCTTGCTCTTTTGTTTCTGCTTCAAATCAACTTCTCTGGAGTTTGTCTCACCATATTATTCTACTCTATTATTTACTTAATTGTTTTGTGAGTATTTTCTGTCAACTGTAGTTGTCTTATCTTATGTCATTCATGTGTTCCAGTTGAGTTGCAACAATTCTTTCCTTCAGATTTTCAAATTATCGCAGTTTTATTCCAAAGTTTGATTATGAAGCTGTTGCATAGCAAGAGAAGTGAATATAATGGTGAGTTAAGATGTGTAAAATAATCAATAGCAAGAATTTATGAGAAGGAAACATGTGAAAACAATACATGACAATAAATATTTCATGTTTCAATTTAATGTTGAAATCTTTTTATATATTTTAAATATGAAATGTGAAATAAATCTTTGTTAATATGTCCTTTTAAATTAATTATTAATCATTGATATGTGATGTGAAATGAATCATTTTTAATATGTGATATGAACTAAATAAATATTGTGATACATATAATTATCATTGACTACCTCTGACACGTTCCTGGTCTGATCTCTGGGCCCGTTCTAGGAAATAACGGATTTGCAAACTGGACCCGAACATATAAGTGGTAACAGTCGACGTAGTAGGGTAACTCCTGTCATCATGTAAAACTATGTACCACAGAAATGACTTTTCCAAGGTCAAATAAATGCTTTGGGACAGGCATCCTGCAGGGAGGACAACTCTAGTGTTAGTTCCAAAATCCCACTAGAGTGTAGATAAACATGACACATGCCCCTACAACTCGTGACATCTTATTGTGGTGGACATCTAATGTATACTTTGTATCTTGCATCTTGTTAATCTTTGATGCTTAACAGATACAGACAGATCAATCTTTGATGCTTAACAGATACAGACAGATCAATCTTTGATGCTTAACAGATACAGACAGATCAATCTTTGATGCTTAACAGATACAGACAGATCAATCTTTGATGCTTAACAGATAAAGATAGATCAATCCTTGTTGACATTACATATATAGACAGGTAAATCCTTGCTGACTTTACATATATAGACAGGTTAATCCTTGCTAACAACAGATAAAGGCAGTTCAATTCTTGATGACTTAAAATATATCGACAGTTCAACCCTTGATGACTTAACAGACAGTTCAACCCTTGATGACTTAACAGACATGTCAACCCTTGATGACTTAACAGACATGTCAACCCTTAATGACTTAACAGACATGTCAACCCTTGATGACTTAACAGACATGTCAATCCTTGATGACTTAACAGACATGTCAATCCTTGATAACTTAACAGACAGGTCAACCCTTGATGACTTAACAGACAGGTCAACCCTTGATGACTTAACAGACAGGTCAACCCTTGATGACTTAACAGACAGGTCAACCCTTGATGACTTAACAGACATGTCAATCCTTGATAACTTAACAGACAGGTCAACCCTTGATGACTTAACAGACAGGTCAACCCTTGATGACTTAACAGACATGTCAACCCTTGATGACTTAACAGACATGTCAATCCTTGATGACTTAACAGACATGTCAATCCTTGATGACTTAACAGACATGTCAATCCTTGATAACTTAACAGACAGGTCAACCCTTGATGACTTAACAGACAGGTCAACCCTTGATGACTTAACAGACAGGTCAACCCTTGATGACTTAACAGACAGGTCAACCCTTGATGACTTAACAGACAGGTCAACCCTTGATGACTTAACACACAGGTCAACCCTGGATGACTTAACAGACATGTCAATTCGTGATGACTTAACAGACATGTCAACCCTTGATGACTTAACAGACAGTTCAACCCTTGATGACTTAACAGACATGTCAACCCTTGATGACTTAACAGACAGGTCAACCCTTGATGACTTAACACACATGTCAACCCTTGATGACTTAACACACATGTCAACCCTTGATGACTTAACAGACATGTCAACCCTTGATGACTTAACAGACAGGTCAACCCTTGATGACTTAACAGACAGGTCAACCCTTGATGACTTAACAGACAGGTCAACCCTTGATGACTTAACAGACAGGTCAACCCTTGATGACTTAACAGACAGGTCAACCCTTGATGACTTAACAGACAGGTCAATACTTGATGACGTAACAGACAGGTCAACCCTTGATGACTTAACAGACAGGTGAACCCTTGATGACTTGACAGACAGGTCAACCCTTGATGACTTGACAGACAGGTCAACCCTTGAGGACTTGACAGTTCAACCCTTGATGACTTAACAGACATGTCAATTCGTGATGACTTAACAGACATGTCAACCCTTGATGACTTAACAGACATGTCAGTTCGTGATGACTTAACAGACATGTCAACCCTTGATGACTTAACATACATGTCAATTCGTGATGACTTAACAGACATGTCAATCCTTGATGACTTAACACGTATGTGTAGAATAACTATGCCCCGCAGGGAGCCAAACAAGTTTGATTTGATTGACTTGCTAAACTTACTGTCCTACTTAATTGTGATAAATATTGATTATGTAATAAACAATGTAGATTATATATCCTGATCTGTTGAGTATTCTTTGTGTGAGAAAGGAAAGTATGTAGATAATAATATACTGTGTCCTCGAAGTGTGCTAGTCGCTTGTAGCTTTCCACATCCACGTCCAAAACAGAACTGGACAGTTTTCTACCTGTATAGTACCTACCCCTGTAGATGTACAGGTCGACTAAGAACTAAAAACCCACCATAAAGAGATCGTTCTGTTACCCTTTCACTAATTTGTCTCTCCTTGTTCTAAGGCGTTCCAGCAATTGTACAGTAAATGTTATATTATTATTCACTTTCCAAACCTAGCTGCTTCAACACATTTTGGCGAGTAATGGCAAATGGCTACATGCTATATCAAACATTGATTTGAATCAAACGACAAAACATTAACTTATGAACCTTAGGATTAGGTAGAGATTAACAGAACATCTCAAAATATCTCCAGTTTACAAGATGGGGAAGGGTGGAGGGGTGAGGAGAAGAGGGATGGGGTGGTTTCAGTGGGAATGGATGGTCTGCACCAGGAGTGGGACGTTATGTCAAGAGTCCATTCTTCTTCTGCTGCGTTCGTTCTCAATCTCCTGCTACCAAGCCCTGACCAGGACTTTGTAAGTAGTAGGATGTAGTCCGGAGAACGGAATGCGCTGTATCGCTAATTTACAGCTTGACTACGATATTTGGTCCTTTCGGTCCGACACATCCGTTCGCGGCAGTTAAGCGTCCCAATGTCCGACATGACGGCTAGCCTAGATAGCGAATTAGGTAACACAGCCACATTCTCTTCTTATCATCCTCTTCTTTGTGGATTCACAAATCGTGTCTATTGTTTCCAGTGAATGTGTGCTGTTGGTAGAACAGAAAAGGACTGCCTAAACAATAATATAGCAGAGGCCGTTGGCATGGAAACTCCCGAATGGCAAGCCGAACAGTGAATCCAGCGGCGATCTCTACACCTGGAAAAGAGAGGCTATTTCAGGCGCTGCATTTCCTTTAATGAGCGGGACGTCCAGTCCAGACCATGCTACGCCACTAAAGGAAACAAATAGAAAAACAAAATGCGTTGGTCTGGTCAAGAGATATGACTGCTGGGGGTTATATTGGAGGGAAGAGTGGGAAGAGTCCAGATGGGCGGTAGAGGTATAGACAGAGATGTGGTTACAGAGGGCCATCAGAGGTATAGACAGATGTGGTTACAGAGGGATGGCAGTGGTATAGACAGATGTCGTTACAGAGGGCCATCAGAGGTATAGACAGATGTGGTTAAAGAGGGCCGGCAGAGGTATAGACAGATGTGGTTACAGAGGGATGGCAGTGGTATAGACAGATGTGATTACAGAGGGCCGCCAAGGTATAGACAGATGTGGTTACAAAGGGCCATCAGAGGTATAGACAGAGGGATGGCAGAGGTATAGACAGAGATGTGGTTACTGATGGGTGGCAGAGGTATAGACAGATGTGGTTACAGAGGGCCGCAGAGGTGTAGACAGAGATGTGGTCTGGACACAATATGATCGTGTTTACCAATGTGTCCTCGCCTCAGAAGCAGCAGGAAATCCATTACTCTCCACCTCCGCAAAGGAAAAGGCACTTGATGATGATGATGATGAATGACCAGGACTTCGACAGAAAATTAAAGAACACTGGATTTAAAAAAGAAGGGAATACGGTGAGAAGGATGAGCAGCTTGAAAGGGAGCAAGAGAAAGTCAAAAACAACACCCCTGACCAGAGCAACTGCGGACGAAATAGTATCAATTAGCAAGAAATCTGAGATTGTTAACACACTTTACTTCGACAAAGTAAATAAAGTAGACCAAGAAATTTTCTAGAAAACCCATTTTAAAGAAATATTTAACATCGATTCAACCAACAAAGTTGCCATACAAAATCACTTCAATCCACATGAACTGAAGATGAAAAATAAAGCATCAGGGCCAGATAAAGTTAAAAGCGAGATGATACACAAATTAGAATCAAAGCCAAAAGATGTACCTTTTGTCAACAGAATAATGGACGAGGGACAACTGCCATCAATATGGCTATCAGCTACTATTAAACCCATACTAAAGAAAGGGAAACATCCAGGAGCATATTGAAGTTACAGACTTGTGTTCCTCATCTCATGTTTAGGCCAGCTGGTTGAAACAATGGCAAACAACAGACTGTATTGGTGGCTGGAAAGCGAGAACTTCCATGAAATTAATCAGTCAGGGTTCGGACGTAGATATCGCCCGGACGATTCCCCCTTTAGCTTTACACAGCATGTGATGGATTGATTCCAAGAAGAAAATCGCAAATTTGCAGAGTTTATTGATCTAGATCAGAAATATGACAGGGCCTGGAGGAAAGGCCTTTTGATTAAAATTAGAAAAACTGGAATAGAAGGAAAAAATTATCAAATGCATACGGGCTTTCCTGACCAAAAGAACCAGAGATACCAACTTTACCATTTGATATATAAGAATGGCGTTCATGTACGAGTTTTGTGATTCATGCGACAAAAACCGTTCAAATGATGAGGCGGAGGCCGAGGCTATAAAAACTGCAGTTGGGAGTTTGCACCACCTTTTGACTTGGGCGTATTAATACCGGTGAACACTGATTTGTAATGAGTCCAAGTCTGTTCTGGGAGCGCTGAAGCACACACCATACAACAAAAATAAGATATTCTTGGAGGGGAGGGCGATCAACAACATTATCACTGCCTACTGGATTAATATCCCCTGCAATGGATCGAGCTATAGCGGGCTATAACTATAACATAGCGGGCTACCAGGAAACGAGATGGCTGACAGACTGATTAAACCAGGCGTGTCCAAACAACAATTTGGTAGACTAGCAGTAACCGCACAGTAAAACGATTTATCAAGAATAATACCAGGACAATCATGATGAAAAGATGGGCGACTGGAACAACGCTCGAAGTATATTTAGCAAAATGTCACAGCCAAGGAGTAAGGATGACATATAATAAACTACATAGAAACGATCAAAGCCTCATCTTTCACTTTCGAACAGGACACACCAGAGTCAATATCCACTTGAACCGCATCAATCCCCAGCACCTGCCCTTGTGCAGACATTGCTTTCATCCTGATGAAACAGACACCTACTCATTGAGTGCAATGAGCTTGCGGACATGAAGATGCTCACAAGACTGCAGACATTTACCAACACACTGTACGGAGCAGGGCAACAATTGTAGAAGACCGGTTTCTATATAACGGTGACATTGGGCTGCTAAGATGAGGCTTGTTCTACATCTGTGGAATAACAACAACAACAACATACTAGAACTCTCTTTTTCTCTCTAAATGCATTTTTTGCCAACTCAATTCTGGTTTTTACTTCTTTAATACTGGTTTTTAGTTCTTTCACTCGATTAACAAATGAAATATGTGGTTTTTCTCCAGTTATGCCCCTAGTACCACCTGCAAGTGGGAGAGAACAGTTACGTTAGGCTGAAATTTATATATTGATTAAGATCCTATCTCACGTCATTATGTGGCTAATGGAAACATTCGTTGTCAAAGCACTAGTCAACGAGGAAGGTATCGTTACTGTAATTCCCATAATTGAGAGCGGATTTAAGAGTATATCATTGCACTACAACCAGGTAGAGCCCGATCCGCTTTCTAATGTATACCGCACGATTTAAGTAGAGTCACTATAACCCGGCATCATTAAAAAAAACGGAATTAAACGGCCTCAGTACGATTGACTTCCGACAACAACAATCCCATAACACATGAGAAGAGAAACTGTCCACATTTATCCATTACAATTTCTTCTGGAATTCTCCCATATCACAAGACTGACAGCATTTTCTTCATCTATACTGTGTGTACATCAGCTTCTACTTGACAGCAGCTCAGATTCTTATTGAATAAAACCCTATAAGAAAAAAATCATTATAACATTGCTGGAGCGTGCTCCGAGCCATCTCAAGCCCAAAACAAGATAGGCTCAATGAATGTTCTCCAAGCCATCTTAAGCCCCAAGCAAGATAGACTCCAGGAGCGTACTCCAAACCATGTCAAGCCCCAAGCAAATTAGACTCTAACACAAAATCAAATATGAATATGTTCAGTCAGTCGAGGAGTTGGAAGGGGACCGAGGCGTCCGATGTGTCGTGAAGTACTACGGACATTTTGTCCAGAGAATGTACGCCTGAAGTACCTCTGACATTCTGATCAGAGAGTGTACACCTGAAGTACCTCTGATATTCTGATCAGAGAATGTACGCCTGAAGTACCTCTGATTCTGGCCAGAGAATGTACGCCTGCGGTACCTCAGACATTCTGGTCAGAGAATGTACACCTGAAGTACCTCAGACATTCTGATCAGAGAATGTACGCCTGAAGTACCTCAGACATTCTGGTCAGAGAATGTACGCCTGAAGTACCTCAGACATTCTGGTCAGAGAATGTACGCCTGAAGTACCTCAGACATTCTGATCAGAGAATGTACGCCTGAAGTACCTCAGACATTCTGGTCAGAGAATGTACGCCTGAAGTACCTCAGACATTCTGGTCAGAGAATGTACGCCTGAAGTTGTCATTTCCCCGCCTTTCAAGCCTGTATCCGTTGTTCAGCTGCTGTTGTTATGGATGCGTCATATGACGCTCCACCTGCACGAAGAATGTGCGCAAGGATGTTCAGTCTTGAGCATCAGCTTCACAATGTCGAGTATTATACCGAAGGCTTTTAGTCAATCCTTAACCGTGTAACGCTGAAGCAGAAGCCACAAACATGGACACAGACAGTGTGGTCACTCTTCACTGGTCCTAGAAGTCATACAGGAATTAGGCAGTCACTTTAGATCCCGAGTAGCCCTTTGTAGACATAATTATCTTACCTCCATAGAGATAGGACGAGGCTAGAAAAGTTGACATAAATATAGCCTGCTTTGAATTGCCCTTCTCAGATGGAGGGACTCCTGCCAATACGTTCGAACAAAAGTAGACAATACAGAAGGTCCATGTCTTGAAAATGTCTGACGGGCGAACATTATAAGACAGCGCGAAAGCCGAAAGACCAGAAAATATAGCGGCGCTGGTTGCCTGTGATCTGGAACGTACAACACGGATATAGCAGTTCTAAATGTGGCACATGTACTGGAAACAGTCTAGATCACATAAGCTGTAGGTAGTTACACATCTATCAGGTAAGGTCCAGATCACAGAAGCTGTAGGTACTTACACATCTATCAGGTAAGGTCTAGATCACAGAAGCTGTAGGTAGTTACACATCTATCAGGTAAGGTCGAGATCACATAAGCTGTAGGTAGCTACACATCTATCAGGTAAGGTCGAGATCACATAAGCTGTAGGTAGCTAGCTACACATCTATCAGGTAAGGTCCAGATCACAGAAGCTGCAGGTAGCTACACATCTATCAGGTAAGGTCCAGATCACAGAAGATGTAGGTAGCTAGCTACACATCTATCAGGTAAGGTCCAGATCACAGAAGCTGTAGGTAGCTAGCTACACATCTATCAGGTAAGGTCCAGATCACAGAAGCTGTAGGTAGCTAGCTACACATCTATCAGGTAAGGTACAGATCACAGAAGCTGTAGGTAGCTACACATCTATCAGGTAAGGTCCAGATCTACCCAATAAGGCCCAGATCACAGAAGCTGCAGGTAGCTGTACCGTTTATGTACGTGTCTATAACAACAGAGCCTGTCAGACACCAGGAACATCCATGTTTATATACCTTGTCTATAACAACAGAGCCAGTCTGACACCAGGAACATTTTTTTTTCTGAGTAGAAGCATGTTTACATCGCTTGTATCTCGATTCAAAAGTACCTGGCTGGTTCTGAGTATACCCAGCGGTAAAAGAATACCTGACTAATGTTGATCAAGGCGGCGAAGAAGTGAGCAGGGTATCCCATCTCATATGTTTAACACTTCACTCCTGAACGCAATCTCTGCTATAGGAGAACCATGATGTTTTGTGGTTAGACAGAGGACTTATTATTTTTTTCCAAAACAGAGGTGCCAGGACCCCGACTGGGATTTGGTTCCATGGATCATATGATCCACAGTGGAAAACGTTTACATGTGCCCCTGGATCTACACTGGAACATTGTTACATGGGTCCAATGATTCACTTTCGGACATGGTTACATAGGACCCAGAACCCACACATAGACATGGTTTAACGTTACCCAAGATTCAGACTAGGGTATCGTTATAAGGGACCCATGATCCACACTAGAATATGGTTAAAAGGGAACCTTAACCAAACTAGAACATGGTTACCGCGGACCCAGAAACCAAACTAGAACATGGTTACCACGGACCCAGAATCCAACCTAGAACATGGTTACAGGGGACCAAGTATCTACACTAGAACATGGTTCCAAAGGACTCAGGATCCACACTAGGACATAGTTTCTAAAATAGACACTAAACAAAAGTTGCAAGGTACCCAGGATCCACAATAGAACATGGTTACAAGAGACCCAGAAACCAAACTAGAACATGGTTACCAGGGAACCAGAATCCAACCTAGAACATGGTTTCAAGGGACCAAAGATCCACCCTAGAACATGGTTACAAGGGACCCAGGATTCACACTAGAACACGGATACAAGGAACCCAGGATCCAAAACTAGAACATGGTTACAAGGAACCCAGGATCCAAAACTAGAACATGGTTACAAAGGACCCAGGATCCACACTATAACATTGTGGCGCAGGACCCAGATTCCCCACTAGAATATGGTTATAAAACAGCGTCAAATATCTAAGGCCGTTCCTTCTGAAAGGGTCGTTCAAGTCAAACCGGAAAGTGTTTTGGAATGAAAAAAAACATTTTTTTTTCAAATAGTCAAAATACCATTTATTTTTCAATATAATCTACTGCAATGTATATGCACTTATACAGGCGTTTATGTAATGCTTGAAAAGCTTCAGCGTAGAAAGATTTGTCAGTATTTCTGAACCAATTCAGTACAGCATTGTACACTTCGTCATCAGTGCTGACATGCTAACCTCGCCAGAATTATTTTAGGGGCACAAAAAGTTTGAAATCGCTTGGAGTGAGGTCTGTGTTGTAATGGGGATGTGACAATACCTTCCAGACGAGTTGCTGCAGATGGCACACAGTGTGGTGAGCCGTATGAGGTCGAGCGTTATCTTGTAGGAGCAGAACGCCATTTGTGATCAAACAAAGGATTTTCTTCAGACGGCTAAAAATGCGCGAGCTACTGTTCACTTGATAGTGGCACCATGGGGCAGGAAATCAACACCCAGGATAAGACGCTCTACAATCTGCATATTCGCAGAAATGACTGGGGTGGGTTGAGAGCCACCACGGCCGAGATAATCACTCACGGATGTACGGCCTTCTCTAAAACCCTAACCCCATTCAAATGTCTTAATTCGGCTGGTTGTCTCATCACTGTATTGTAATTGCCGTCTTCTGTAAATTTCCAGAGGTGACATGCCTTCTTTATAAAGAAACTTTATCACAACACGCTGTTCCATGCAAGGACTAACAATGGTGGCTACCATTGTTTTTATACGTCACGTGACTGACCCATTGGCAAGTGAGCTACCGAGCAGTAATATAATACAATCTCCCCTAACTAATGATAGTAGTTTCAGCACGCTATAACTCCTTCAGGTCGAACTAGAACAAGCCGTAGTCACAGCGCTAAAAAGCCAGAAAAACACTGAGCTTAATGACTTAAGAGCAGCACTATGCAAACTGTGCCAGCAGTCCGCACCAAAAAGGGTAGTGGTACAGTGGATTCCGTCACACTGCAACATCCAAGGCAACGAGGAGGCAGACAGACTGGCAAAAGAAGGTGCAAGGCTACCACAAACAGATACCAGTATGACGTACGAAGAGTCAAAACGGCTTATCAAAGCCAGGTACATGACCAAATGGGAAACCGAACATACTGGTTACACCAAAAACGATGCCTATTACCAGTTGAACCGAAGAGAGCAGGTCGTTGTCTTCAGACTTCGCACTGGCCACAACAGACTGAGGTACCACCTATTCAACAAATTGAAGATAGGGTGTACCGACGAATGCCCGTGCGGTACTGGTAAAATGACCGCTGAACATCTGCTGCAGAACTGCCCGACATACGAGGATCAGAAAGAGCAGATGTGGCCATTGCCAGTGGAACTGCAAGACAAGCTCTATGGTAGTGGCGAGAGTCTCAGGATGACGGCCGCTTTTCTCGAAAAAATAATGGTTACTGTCTGACTGTGTACGCAGAAGAAGAAGAAGAAGAAGAACCGAAGAGAGCAGGTCGTTGTCTTCAGACTTCGCACTGGCCACAACAGACTGAGGTACCACCTATTCAACAAATTGAAGATAGGGTGTACCGACGAATGCCCGTGCGGTACTGGTAAAATGACCACTGAACATCTGCTGCAGAACTGCCCGACATACGAGGATCAGAGAGAGCAGATGTGGCCATTGCCAGTGGAACTGCAAGACAAGCTCTATGGTAGTGGCGAGAGTCTCAGGATGACCGCCGCTTTTTTCGAAAAAATAATGGTAACTTTCTGACTGTGTACGCAGAAGAAGAAGAAGAAGAACTAGAACAAGTCCCGGTTTGATTTGAACGCCCCTGATATGTTGAAATTTCTTGTATGTGACCGAGATATTACATATGGACGTTACATCTATGAAAAACTCTGGACGTTTTCCTTTCTGTGTTATTATTCAACTGTCGTGTATGTTTCGTTCATTCATAACCTGAGCGTTTTTAACACATTTTGCCAAATAAGAAAGCGACGATGGAAATGGCTGGGGCATGTCATGAGAGTCCGGACATACACGCATAAACCGAACTTATATTGACACAGGAGGGTTAAATGATAAAAGGTAGACCAAGACGAACTTCGAGACGCACGATTAAGAATGAGAAGATCTGCGCATATCTGACATGGAGGCACTCCACGAAAAGTTGTCCAAGATAGATAGAAATGGAACGTCCTTGTAGAATCATCTTGTCCCGCAGGCATAAACAGAGTTAGATTATCATTTTTCAAATGATAATCCTAGTTTAACTTTTCAGAATCATCTACCACGTGTGCTTATTGACACAACTACACGTGTTGTTCCGACATTTTGTTTTGTCTCCAGAAGGCAGTAACTGTTTGAACTAGATAATCGTATCTCAAATGTAGATCTTTCGTCACACGCGGCATTCAGACCTTCGAACAATACGACTTTTAAAACAAGTAATATATAATCTGTAGTGGTATGAATAAGCTATGTAATCATGACAAAACAAGTAATATATAGTCTGTAGTGGTATGAATAAGGTATGTAATCATGACAAAACAAGTAATATATAGTCTGTAGTGGTATGAATAAGCTATGTAATCATGACAAAACAAGTAATATATAGGCTGTAGTGGTATGTAAAAGCTATGTAACCAGGACAAAATAAAGATAATGAAGAAGTATAAAGGAGACGTAACAGACGTGTATAACGATGAAAACTGCTGTTTTCGTCCCGTATTCCTTCAGAATATAAATTAACCGTCAATTCATCTTTTTCTTGGTCTCTCTGTTGATCTGTAACCCTCTTGGCTGGTGTTGAAGATCCGCCCGGCTGGTAGATTTGGTTGTGCTATTGTCGGGTGCTCTAACCACATTATATTCTGCCTTTACATGTCATCCCTGCACGGTGTTGCACCAATCTTCTGTCTGATTTCTTGGTTTCGTACTCTGTTCAATCTGTCACGAGGACGATTTTTCTTTAAAAATCTCATTCCACATACCATGCTGTTTCATCCATGTGTCTTGGTGGGTGTCCATGTCTGACACTGGTAGCAGAGAGTTGGTAAACAAATATTATTTATGAACTATCTTTTTGTTGGAAGTTTTTGTGTGTCTTAGTAGTGATGAGAACTGATAGGAAACTATATTTGATTTGTGGATTCTTGATTTCACCTCTATGTCCATCTTTCCATCATGTGTGAACACGCTATCCACGAAATTGAATTCTCTGAGTTAAGTTCTGTGGTTTTCACCTACATATTTAGTGACTTCTCTTTTTAGCTGATATTCATTGTGTATGTCTTTGGTGTATTCGAGTACTATACATTGTCTTTGACTTAATATCTGCAGTTTTACCAATTGTATGTCATTCCATGACTACATTTTTTTCAAATCTTATACTCAGTGATTCAGTGTTACTGACTGAATGTGGGTCACTGACTTCACAATTAGCAATCGTCTGTGACTCGTTGTCTTAACTGTTAAAGATTGTCTGTGAGTCACTGTCTCAACTGTTACAAATTGTATGTGACTCGCTGTCTCGACTGTTACAGATTGTCTATGACGTCACTGTCTCCATCGTTACAAATTGTATGTGACTCGCTGTCTCGACTGTTACAGATTGTCTATGACGTCACTGTCTCCATCGTTACAAATTGTATGTGACTCGCTGTCTCGACTGTTACAGATTGTCTATGACGTCACTGTCTCCATTGTTACAAATTGTCTATGAGTCAATGTCTCTACTGTTACAAATTGTCTATGAGTCAATGTCTCTACTGTTACAAATTGTCTATGAGTCAATGTCTCTACTATTACAAATTGTATATGAGTCAATGTCTCTACTGTTATAAATTGTATATGAGTCACTATCTCCACTGTTACAAATTGCCTTTTGCCCACTGACTCCAGTGTTACCACACATTATCACAAACAACGTTTCCTAACTCCGACTCACATAAGTAACATTGTAAGAGATATGTTACCTTGAGGAGACAACTCGTTTCTGGTTCTCAAGTCTCGAACTCCACCAGAATGACATGCATTGTGTCCCTTACATCAAGCTTGTAGAGCTAGAATCGATAATTATCTGGTTATCAAGATGATGCTCTACCGTTTCGCTCCAAGCGGATCAAATTAGTATGAGAACTTGATTCTCCTCCTGGTCAATAGATCAGATGTTATTTTTACTCACATTGGTCTGCATGGGAAGGATGTAGTCCATCACTGGTCGTTCGTCTCAGAGGTATAGTTGGCGAAGGTTTATTTGTTAGCTCCTCAATTTATGCTAGTGAGTTTCTTGATTATGTTTAATCGCTTGATTGCTTTAACTCTAAGATTGCAGATGTGGCTGTCAAATTTAAACTGTACGTCTAGTGTTCCTCTTTAACTAGTAATTCCCCCTTCATTTTGATATGAATGCATCTCTGCGTTGTCTGTATGACTGGGGGAGGCAAAGGCCGCCGTCCATCGTAGACGATGATGGCATAATTTATTTTGCTAGCGCTATTTTTAGTAAAGATTAACTGCACTACTTTTTATCCTCACTCTCTCGTCTCGAGCCGTCATACCCGAAGTGGAAAACGCGGCGGAGTCCGGAGTCGAACGCACATTCTACCTGATAACGAGGCCGACGGCTTATCCACTTCGCCACGGAATCCTGTGGGAGAAGATTGTGCATACATCTTTTAGTGTAACCATCTTTAGTTTCCAGTTTGACGTAGTCTGAAATTATGTATTGCGCTTTGTTGATATTGGCTTTTGCCAAAATGGGATATGTCTCCGTGGGCCAGATGACCAGAGCATAATCAAACACTCTCCTTCCATACATTTAGATGTTTGGTTACGTCATTTATATAGATGAAGATAATTCGACAGCTTAGATGAGAGCCCTGTGGCAGTCTTTTTTCCAGCGTTCGTTTCCTTGATGTTTCACCTAGAAAGCTAGTATCTATGGTTCTGTTTCTCAGGAAAGCCTCTATCTATCTGATCATCTTTCTTTCTTTTCCCATTCAGTTTTTTTCATCAAAAGACCTTTCGTATAGACCCTGTCTCATGTCTGATGTAGGTCAATGAACACTGCTAATGTGCTATTTCTTTTCTGGAATCCATCCATCACATGCTGTGTGAACCTAAAGAGGTGATGATCCGTGCGGTGTCCACGCCTGAACTATAGATCATTTATATCATGGAGGTTCTTGCTTTCCAGCTACCAATATAGTCTGTTGTTTACCATTCTTTTAACCAGTTTCAACAAACAGGGATACAGGTCTATAGCTTCCAGTTGTCTCTGGTTGTTTCCCTTTCTTCAGAATAAGTTTCAAAGTTTCTGATAGCCATATTGATGGCAGCTGTCCATCGCCCCATGTTCTGTTAATAAACAATAAAGATACCTCTTTTGACTTTAGTGCTTATTTACCTATCATGTCGTTTTTAATATTATCTAGTCCTGATGCTTTATTTTCTATCGTCAGTTTTTGTGGACTGCAGTAATTTTTTAAGGAGTTGAGTTGGTTGAGTTGGTGTTAAATAATAATGTTCGCTTAGGCGTCTGAGGCCCGTTGCGTTGGTCAGCCACATCCATGGCCCGCAGCTGTGGCGGGGTTCCAGGCCTCGTTCGGGGCGGAGGTGGAGGTTGTTGTCTTCTGGAGTCATATTGTTGGGGACGCCATGTTCTCCACCTTTAGTGGGTCGGGGAAAGACTTTTCGCGCTGGTGAACGACCTGTGTAGAATCTTGTGGGCAGGGATTTCGTAGTCCAGCCGTACAACATGACCGAACAAAGAAACTCAGCGCCGGTAAAGTGTTTCTGAGATGCCTATTTTAGCAGAGACCTCCACGTTGCGGATGTAGTCATGCTATCAGATGCCCAGGATACGCCACTGGCTGCTCATATGAAAGACTTCCAGTCACGACATGTGTTTCAGCAATGTCCAGGTTTCGGAGCCATATAGCAGGACTGGGACGACGAACGACTGGCAGATGCGAGGTTTTATCCCAAGGGTAATCTTGCGATTGCTCCACAAACGTCGGAGGTCCTGCATAGCAGGCGCAGCTAGTCAGATCCGCCTTGACATATTGGGACCGCTGCTCCCATCGAATGATATCATGCTACCGAGATAGATAAATTGGTTGGTGCCCATCGCAGTGTGACCTTGCGTTTCAATACCTTAGGGCGCTGTGTCGTAAATGAGGTTCTGAACTTTGGTCTTGGCCTGTGGAGGGTGTTTCACTGTATAGCATTTCCAGAGAGCGCTGCAGTGCAGATCTGCCTGTGCCGAACAGGACAAAGACGTCCGCATAAACGAGATCAGTTAAGATTGACTGATCAATGACTATACCCTCCTGATGCGCGCTGAGGCGGTCAAGAAGTCAGTCGACTGTCCAACGGAATAGATCGCGGGCAAGAACACATCCCTGTCTGACATCCGAGGTCGTGGGGAATCTGTCAGAGAGAGTGCTACCCAATCGAACTATGGCGCCGGTGTCCTTGTGTAGCTCCTTGATCAGGTTCAACAGGGAGGCCGCGGTCCCTATTCCCTGGAGGGCTTTTCATAAAGCCGACCAATCAACCGAGTCGAAGGTGAACTTTTCCACGTATGCAGCGTACAATGCGCGATTGAAAGACCGGTGCAGTTCGGCGAGAAGGCACAGAGCAAGGATATTGTCGGTTGTATAACAACCTTGGGTGAAGCCAGATTGTTCTGGGCGACGTTTTGTGCTCAACAGAGGCTTGAGTCTAGCTAGTAGCACGTGGGCAAACACCTTCCCCGGTACCGAGACTAGTGTTACAGGCCTGTCATTAATGCAGGCTTTGCGACGCCCCTTACCTTTGTACAGGAGACGACGATTCCTGCTCGCCAGTTGGCTGGCACGTGTCCCGTCCTCCATACTTGCAGGAATACATAATGGCGGGCAGAGCTGATCGGGTCGATGGCGTGTTCCAACAGCTCCGGTGGGATGTGATCCAGGCGTGCCACTCGTCCATCTCTGAGTTTCTGAATAGCAACAGGGGCGTCAGCTATAGTAGGGGTGTTGCTGTTGGTTCCATATCTGGGGTAGGATCCGGAGATTCAGCAGACAGATCAGGACGTGTCGTTGTTGGTGAGTGTTAGTAGATTTCTTTATGTGATTTTCTAGTAGATTTCTTGGAAGTGCTTTATTTACTCTGGCGTTAAGATTTTATTGATGTCAACATTTGTACTTATTTAACTAAAACCAGCATCAGATTCCCCGACATAACGGATTTAGTCAGATTAAAACATGGTTATGATATGGTGATGATCGTTTCAAACATCTCCCAAAACTTTAGTGATGGCGCTGGTACAAGAATCCTGCAGTCTGGTAATATCGTGCGCTCTATTCAAATAAGATGGCGTGGTCTCCAGACTTTAGATTAGTGTAAGTTTAGTGTCATTACACAGCTCTTCGATCTCCAGGCCTCTTTTATAAAATTGGCGGCATACTAGATTTGGTAAATGGGCATTTAAATCTCTAACTAACAGTATTTTCATTGAATGGTTGTTAGTCACAATGGTCTGCGTATCGTTCCATACAATGGCCAGAAAGCCACAGAATTTGCTGCATTCGCACTTATACTGCGTGTAGCCTGGGATGTTAGTTTGTTTTTGTGGTAGTATCGTTTCCTGGAGGAGTGCTATGTAGATGTGATGGCCATATAGTATCGTTTCCTGGAGGAGTGCTATGTAGATGTGATGGCCATGTAGTATGTTGATCAGCTTAGTAGCCTTGTGTTGTACTCCGACAATATTAAGCTGTAGAATGTGGAGGTTTTCCCTCACTTACTTCTCCAACAGATTGGGGAGTTATCTATGTTGTTCCAGCCGTGATAACAAAGGCGACGCCCGAGTTCACTTCTCACACAAAGCAGGGAAGATATCTCTGTTGCCGGGATTAGATAACAAAGGCGACGCCGGAGTTCACTTCTCACACAAAGCAGGGAAGATATCTCTGTTGCCGGGATTAGATAACAAAGGCGACGCCGGAGTTCACTTCTCACACAAAGCAGGGAAGATATCTCTGTTGCCGGGATTAGATAACAAAGGCGACTCCCGAGCCCGTTTGAAAATGTTCATAGTTTCCTGGCATTGGAGTATTGGGTTAACTTGCTGCATATTGCTCACGAAGAGCACGTTTCGTGCGTTATTCTCTATAGGGGGGGGGGGGAGAATTATTTGGCTTAGCCATTTCCATCCTTGGTCATCGAGAGATTGACCGGGTCGATTGCGGTGCAGTGAGATGGCAGATGGTGTTCACAGAATACATGCACGTTATGACAGTAGCTCTCGCTGCAAAACACACTTGTCTGTTCTGTATTCAAGCCAGTCCCATGGCTGTGTCCCATCCTGCCCACTATCGCTTCATGATTCCAACCTCTCCCCTCTCCCCATACACATTCAATGGCTCTCCCTTCTAATGATAACGGATGTCTTAGCCGCACCCCACCATCCTTAGAGTCAGAGCCCGTTGACATGTGCAATACCAGATCAACCCGTGCTCTCGCTCAATCTGAGATGTTGAGCTAGACCAGGAACCTCTCTGGATACTTCTACCATAATGGAATCCTTGGTAGGGTTCTCGTAGATTCGACAAAGAAAAGTTGTATAGACAGACAGACGGCAGATGAAATAAACATTTAACTAATGGGTGGGGTTCGGGTTGATAAAAGTGCACATTCCACACGCCTCCGGTGAGCACTGCGCTGTCACCTTAAGTAGCCTCAAACTGTTCCCCGCCTGGCTATACTGTCAGGTACTGGGTCGTCACCATGGCAAACTCAGTAAACAACAGGGTCACCCAAGAGAAGGTGTTGCTATGGACACGCTTGTGCGGGAGAGGCCCTGTTCTAAAGACTTGCTGTCAACAGGACAGAAGCTTCCGCGGCGATCACTGCGACCTGGATGTGAGAGGCTGTAGATTCGTATCCACATCCATTTGATGTAGGCGGGAGAGCCCAGACCCTGCATCGACCACACTGAAAGATCATGACTGTCGCTACAATGGTACGATGGATGGCTTGAGAGTAAGACGTCGCTGGAAAAATGATAGAGCCAAATTGTGAGTAGCTGGAAAGAACTGAACAAAATAACACGGGATAGATTTTCTTGGAGTCGGCCAGTCCACCAGAAAGCCATAATAATGAAGAAGAAGGATTGTGTACCATGCATTGGGGATTGTTTACAGAAAAGTTATATAAACTAAAATGGCTACACCAAACTGAGCGGGCTTCTGGCTAGTGTGAAAAACGGGGTGTTCAACCCTACACGTTTTGGAGTTTTGTACTATAGAAGGGCTAGACTGTACTATTGTAATTTCTTGTGACATGCTGTCAGTACCATTTATTGATTCCTTGTTTTGGAGTTTTGTACTATAAAAGGGCTAGACTGTACTATTGTCATTTCTTGTGACATGCTGTCAGTACCATTTATTGATTCACCGTTTTGGAGTTTTGTACTATAGAAGAGCTAGACTGTACTATAGAAGGGCTAGATTGTACTATAGAAGAGCTAGACTGTACTATAGAAAGGCTAGATTGTACTATAGAAGAGCTAGACTGTACTATAGAAGGACTAGACTGTACCTATTGTCGCTTCTTGTGGCATGCTGTCAGAGCCATTTATCGATTCACCGTTTTGCTCCAAATGAAAGCACAAGAACAACGCCACAGTCGGTCTTTGCACAAGAAAACGTTATCTAAGCAATTGCACTGGCAGCTTTTAGTGGTTTTACATGACGAGGTTGCTAGCTCATGCACGACATTCTTTAGTGATCGACATGCTCCAGTGGGCCTGTTTCTATCAGCAATGATATCACTCAACCCTCAATCTCTTCTAACGTCATACTGTCATTGTGTCTGTAGTCCTATTCTGTTCTTCAATGTAAACATGTACTTCCGAAAGTCTTCCGTCATTGATAGACGGAACTTTTAAAACTTGTCGGTTCAGTTCGGGTGTCCTCTCCGCTTTTTCTAGTAGTTGATCGCCTATTTTCATCCGCACGCATGGTTTCGTGTCACTTTTCCCAAGTATCATCGTTTCTGTTTTAATTATGTTTATATCTAATCCAAACTCTTGACCTATTTGTATATTTTTTTATTACAAGCTTCTGTAATTCTGGCCACTTTTTGCTATCAAAACTATATCATCCTCATATCTAAGGTTATTCAATGACATTTCTTCAATGACAAGCCCTGGCATTCCTGCTTTCTGAATTCTTGTTCTGTGCAGACATTAAAAAGACAAAGGGATAATACTCATCCCTTTCTCATTCCTCCAAATAGAATGAATAAATTCACACAAAAACGATAATGCCCATACATATCTGACCCAGACAAGACTCTAGCTCCGTGTTGGGATCACATCAGTCTCGCTTGACTGCCCCGCTACGGTCGTTCATATTTGAGCTTTCTGTTTGACAACAGTAAAAACGCGCATTGTTTTGACCGTGTGATTGACAAGGAGACTATCTGTAATCTAGAATAATAGCATTTACCAAGAAGAAGAAGAAAAAGAAGAGAAGAGGAAAAACATGCAGAAGAAGAACAAGAAGAACAAGAACAAGAAGAAGAAGAAGAAGTAGAAGAAAAAGAAGAAGACGAAGAAGAAGAAGAAGAAGAAGAAGGGGACGCACACATACAAAGTGGCATGAACCCAAATATAACAAAGAAATAACTTGATTAGCTTAGAAGGAGAAGGAGAAAAAGAAGAGAAGAAGAAGAAGAAAAAGATACATACGAAGAAGAAGAACAAGAAGTAGAAGAAGAAGAAGAAGAGTAGGAGGAGGCACACATACAAACCATCCAAAATGTAACAAAGTAAAAACTTTATTAACTTTTATCAGAACACATCGGAACATCCAAATAAAGATGATCACATATTGAAAACCAAACATGAAAATAAATGTCAACAAATCATTTGCTGCTTCAAATGTGCAGGACATGATCCAAATGGTCACCTTTCAACTAGATTTTGTCTCCGGTCTACTTTACATCTCTCTCCAAACTTGCTGGTCTACCTCAGGCTTGTGTGGTCAACATGCAGTTTGTTCCTCGGATGAATGGAGGAGGACTGCTTTCATTTTGCTCATCGGATGGATGGAGGAGGACTGCTTTCATTCTACTCCTCGGATGGATGGAGGAGGACTGCTTTCATTCTACTCCTCGGATGGAGGGAGGAGGACTGCTTTCATTTTGCTCATCGGATGGATGGAGGAGGACTGCTTTCATTCTACTCCTCGGATGGATGGAGGAGGACTGCTTTCATTCTACTCCTCGGATGGATGGAGGAGGACTGCTTTCATTCTACTCCTCGGATGGAGGGAGGAGGACTGCTTTCATTCTACTCCTCGGATGGATGGAGGAGGACTGCTTTCATTCTACTCCTCGGATGGAGGGAGGAGGACTGCTTTCATTCTACTCCTCGGATGGATGGAGGAGGACTGCTTTCATTCTACTCCTCGGATGGAGGGAGGAGGACTGCTTTCATTCTGCTCCTCTAAATAAGACAGTCTTAAAGAACATATTCTCCGTCATACGAGCGGAAGTCAGTAAATATGTCACAATTGGATACTTTAAAAAACTAAAATTAGATACGAACTTGAAAACCACTCATTAATTCAATTACATTGTCCTTTACTTCTCAACATATTAAGCGTAAACATTGATAGACTTATTCATCTCTTTATCGGCGCAAAAAAAAGAGAGACCACAATCGGTTCATTTCTCGCCGTAAACACGAAGCATTTTCTTTTGAATTTCATTTGAAGTACTTTTGCGCACTCCCCCTTCCCCATATAAAAGAATAATACACCAATAAAGAAATAAATAGATTAATTAATGAAACCAACAACACAACAACATGCTGTTATTGATGTGCACTCTGTGTACGGATGTCATTTAGTATCTGAGCTGCGCACCTGCATGCGACACCTAGTGTCTGCTACCTAAGTAATCCCACAGCTGGATGTTGCTGCCCCCTAATGATTCTTTTAGACAGCACCAACTACATTTGTCAGCTATTCCATATCAGTCTTAGTTACCTATTTACTGACTTACCTAGTATTAATCATATAACAAAAACAGAGTGAAATACTAGAGACAACACTACTACAAGTTCACACATTTGGTCTCGTTCGTCGTGTTTCCTAAGACGGGGTGCATTGTGCTGTGTCTTACACCTTACAGCCTAGTGAAACCATACTTAGCACTAATTTTAATGGGTTTACATACCATAGGTGTTCCATCCTGCCAGTTCAGGAATCTGAACACATACATGTTTTGTTTGTGAGCCATGGTAGCTCCGACGTCACTTCTGAGCTCTTTGATATAAGCTTCACACATGCAATTCAGATTCACATCATTTCTATCGTTGTCGCTGCTTCTTTCCCATCTATCAATAACATGACCTCCTCCAGTGAATTCCGGGGCTCCTTGCTGAGTATGACAGAATATAACCGCTCCAGAATGCTGCCACATTAAGTCAAGGATAACCAATTGTTTCCGTACGCGATGCATTTATTTATTGAGTGGTGAAGAAATAGGAAACATTATTTTATTCATTGCTTGTTGTAAGAGACGACTAAGGGTTGTACATGGATGTCGCCAATTTTACAATGTTAAAATTATTGCTATCGTACTGCAAAGAACTAGAACAAGTTTTTCCTAGAAGCCGGTTATGGTAAGCCAAAAGCAGTGCTGGACCTGTGCTTCAACAAATGGAGAAGAAGGATTTTGATTGATTGAACTCTATTCATGCATTGAAAGGCGTGACTAAAGAGAGTTGTATATGAGGCTAGCAACCTCATCTTGCAAGCAAATTGTTACAAAAATAAGAGCATGGAAAGTTCGTTCCCACAGATTTCTTGATGGAGGTCGGCTGTGCTAGTACCGCTCTGCTCCGGCTGTCGGGAAATAAGACACGAAGATATTTGGCCAGCTAGGACGGTTGTCATGTGTTTCAAGTCAAGTCAAGTAATTTCCATACACAACCAGTGCCTTTCGCGTTGATCGTCCATGATAATGGCTGGTAAGTGCTGGGAAGCGTGGGGGACAAGATGAGCATAGGCGAAATATCTCAGCCAGGTGTTACGTGGGTGACCTCGTGGACGACTCCATTAGTGGTGAGGTCTTGTTTCGTACGGTGTAAAAAGTGCACAACCTGCAACAAAAGAAATATTATTTGTAAGATTGTGTGTTTACTGAAGTCTTAGTCTTAGCCGACCTGTACTTCTATAGGAGCAGATGTCCCCGTGCACATCCCAACTCTGGTGTGAGCTGGATGTAGCCCGGAAGAGGATCTCCTGCTTAGCGGACTAGGCTCGAGCAGCTTGTTACTCTGCTGCAAATTATAGCAATGTTGACCCGTAGCCTATTAGGCGCCATCTGTGCTGCTCTTATCAAACCAACTAAGCATGTCCGGTGTGTTGTCCAGTCCCACAGTTAGTCGTGTCTCGCGCCATGCTCTCTGTAAGGCATGGCTGCTATTCATGCCCTTGTCATACACAAAGATCTCGGACGACTCGGTACGTTTACTGTAGTACACCGATCATACAAGGGTTATAGATCACATTTTGCTCCTCCATATAATCATAGTTGTATTTGCTTGTGAATACACAATGCGACAAAGTGACATGTTGTTACTCAGATATTAAGCTCGCAATAGCTGTAGACCCATCAAAGAATAACATGCCCGATCAGTATGTTTTACCTGACCCGACTAACATGCCCGATCAGTATGTTTTACCTGACCCCGACTAACATGCCCGATCAGTATGTTTTGCCTGACCCTGACTAACATGCCCGATCAGTATGTTTTGCCTGACCCTGACTAACATGCCCGATCAGTATGTTTTGCCTGACCCTGACTAACATACCCAATCAGTATGTTTCACCTGACCTGACTAACATACCCAATCAGTATGTTTTGTCTGACCCTGACTAACACACCCAATCAGTATGTTTTGCCTGACCCTGACTAACATACCCGATCAGTATGTTTTACCTGACCCTGACTAACATGCCCGATCAGTATGTTTTACCTGACCCTGACTAACATGCCCGATCAGTATGTTTTACCTGACCAAACCTTGTTACCGATCCAGAAGCATCGAGGCTCTCGTCCTTCAGCCACAAGCCATATCAGGGTATCTGGACGTGATTGTTAGTTGTTGGTTAGTGCCTACAAAGTGTTCCATGTACCTGATCTCGGCGGAAGAAGCATTTTCCTAACAGAGGTTGTCGAGCACTCAAAGAGATGATGACCAACGGTTTCGTATGGGTGTGTACACAGCTGGCACTGGTGTGTGTTGGGGTTGGATTCTGTCCAGGTGCTTATTACGTGAGATATGCTGGGCTCTCAGCCAGAAAATGGACCTCTGGTCCTTCTTGTGAGTTGATTGATGCAGTCATATGGATTTCACTTATCATTTGTCTAGAGACGTTACTCCCCGTGTTTTCCATGCCCCATATGTTCATTCATATTTCTTTGTTATCTGTTCTTATGAGCTGTTTGGCTTTTTGTAGAGCTGTTGATGCGTGTGGCTGTTCTGTCTTGATCCCTTCTTTGCTAGTCTGCCTGCCTTGTCATTGCCAGGTGTATTTAGTGTCCATGGATGCACTGTATAGCCATGTTGATGACATGGAAGGTGATAATGTGGTCACCGTCTGAAAATACTTGGAGAAGATCAGGTCTACAATGTTCACCATTTTCCAATATTTGAAGGACGAACATTGTACCACGGTAACCAGAAGAAGATCAGGTCTATAATGTCCACCATCTTCCAATATTTGAAGGACGAACATTTTACCACGGTAACCAGAAGAAGATCAGGTCTATAATGTCCACCATCTTCCAATATTTGAAGGACGAACATTGTACCACGGTAACCAGGAGAAGATCAGGTCTATAATGTCCACCATCTTCCAATATTTGAAGGACGAACATTGTACCACGGTAACCAGGAGAAGATCAGGTCTATAATGTCCACCATCTTCCAATATTTGAAGGACGAACATTGTACCACGGTAACCAGGAGAAGATCAGGTCTATAATGTCCACCATCTTCCAATATTTGAAGGACGAACATTGTACCATGGTAACCAGGAGAAGATCAGGTCTATAATGTCCACCATATTCCAATATTTGAAGGACAACAATTGTACCACGGTACCCAGGGGATGATAGAAAATGCCCAATGTGACCATCAAAACACAGTCCTAAAAGGCGAGTAAAATGGTTGCAAAAAAAAGCTGCAAACTTACCACAGCTGCTCATTGACACTAAATCTGCTATATACTTTCTCAGTCACCAGACTATTACTCGAGGTCATCATCCGGTCAGAACACGCCGTCACATTTGCTCGTGTTACAGATCTCCGTTTATAATTAAATGCCCGAATGAACTACATCTGTTAGGTCATTCTCAGTCTTGCATCTATTGGGATCAGTTGGAATATATAAGGTGTCTCAAGACAGTGTCTCCATGTCTGTGGACCTGTGAAAGTTTGAGGGTTCTAGCTTGATTTGTTTGCGTGCCGTTTTAGTAGACCAGTACTCATGCCACAATATTGCACAGTGTCTTTTTAAATATAGAAATCACAATTCGTCCACCGGAAACGACCATTAAAAATAATAATCTAATGCACACAGAGCTCTCTGTGAAACAATCAAGTCCCGGCCACACACAGAGCTGTCTGTGAAACAATCAAGTCCCGGCCACACACAGAGCTCTCTGTGAAACAATCAAGTCCCGGCCACACACAGAGCTCTCTGTGAAACAATCAAGTCCCGGCCACACACAGAGCTCTCTGTGAAACAATCAAGATTGTTTCCAGGCCTTTTCTGTTGACCTTATTGAACGCCTTTGTCATGATTGTTCCCATGCCTTCTCTGTTGACCTTATTGAACGCCTTTGTCATGATTGTTGCCAGGCCTTCTCTGTTCAATATGTTAAGTTAAGGTATATCTGATCAATATGTTGTTAAGGTATATCTGATCAATATGTTAAGTTAAGGTATATCTGATCAATATGTTAAGTTAAGGTATATCTGATCAATATGTTTTCTCGTTAGTTTTCTTTCCCTGCCACGCCAGTAAGACGTGTAGCCTGACCCTTTTTCACAGAGTTGAGCCTCACCCGCAAATTTGGTGTGTGTTAAGAGTCAATAAGGTGCAGTTCGCCTCTCAGGTCTGTTTGTGTTGGAGTCAATAAGGGCAGTTCGCCTCTTCGGTCTGTTTGTGTTGTAGTCAATAAGGGCAGTTCGCCTCTCAGGTCTGTTTGTGTTTGAGTCAATAAGGGCAGTTCGCCTCTCAGGTCTGTTTGTGTTAGAGTCAATAAGGGCAGTTCGCCTCTCAGGTCTGTTTGTGTTTGAGTCAATAAGGGCAGTTCGCCTCTCAGGTCTGTTTGTGTTAGAGTCAATAAGGGCAGTTCGCCTCTCAGGTCTGTTTGTGTTGGAGTCAATAAGGGCAGTTCGCCTCTTCGGTCTGTTTGTGTTGGAGTCAATAAGGGCAGTTCGCCTCTCAGGTCTGTTTGTACTAGAGTCAATGTCCAGTAGGGTACGCACATTCTAAGCAATTAAATTAAGTGGGGAGAATCTTTCTCTTCTGTTTCTGTTTCCTTTTTCTTTCTATGTCTGCGGCTCATCTTGCCAGAGCACTTGCGCTTTGCGCTCCGCCGCTCGCCCGTCGTCACAGGACATGCATATGTTATTACTGTATGAACGACAAGAGACTGGCCTGTGCGGTGAATTTGATTTAAATGAGGAAAGGTTGAGTAGTTTGTCCAACTGAGACCATCGGCAAGACAACTGAGGACGACTGGATATCCACTCGGGTTCTATGGATGACCATGGCGCCTCAAGTGCTTTGCCTTGTTGTGTGTGGTCCACATCGCTCAGCATATTTGCTGTCGTGGTAGTTTGATGACGACTTTCCTTCCTAGCAGACTGGGCATGAGCAAAAATAACAAATTTTTCTTCGTTCCTGAGCTTTCAACTATCGCTCTTGTGGTTTCCTACTTGACCGTTACCCACCTCTCCTTTCTGTATTCGTTATTCCGTGGGTTTGTTTTGGGGTTCTCTTTGATAAGGACTCCTGGGTAGGTGAGGCACTTTGCCACCTCCAGTAGTAGCGAGCGGCCGCTTCACACCCCCAGTCTTAGTTTTAGCAAAGTGCCGCAAGAGTACGTGTACATTGTCGCTAACAGAGACCTACGATGGCAGGGAGAGCCGATCTGATACCGACGCTTTGGGGATGCTACCCGAACTCGAGAGGACTCTCGTCTTCGTTATGATGATGAGATTACAAATCTAGCATGACCAAAAAACCTCTTACGCATAAGAAGATAAAGACAAAGTTTTTTGTTTTTGTTTGTGCTTCTCAGAATCGACATCACCGTATTCTGGCCATACACATAGGCCTTCAATCTCTCTCAGCAAATTGTTCAATGTCTGGGCCTCAATATCTCGCTGATTGTACACTCTCCTGCTCGGTCCTCTCATGCGCGCCACTCGGTTCGAACCTCGTTTGATGTAGATATGTTGCAGTCTGTAGATTGCTGATTAATTTTGTTGGTGTCCTCACCCAACAGACGGTCTTGGGTTGATTTATTAATGTCACTCCTTCCCATCACTAGCGTGCACATGATGGAGGCCTTGTGAAGCCAAGATGTCTGCTCTTTCGTTGCCCTGACCCCCAGCAAGACCAGAAACAGTGGGCCCATGTCATACCCTGGAGGTGTGTCACCTCAACATCTGCTTTCCACTAAAGAAGAAGAAGAAGAAGAAGAAGAAGAAGAAGAAGAAGAAGAAGAAGAAGAAGAAGAAGAAGAAGAAAACGTTGCACGCCGACAATGTTACGACATCGCCGCTCGAGGTTTCCTTTTTTTTTTATTGTTTGTTACATACGACGCTGTGATATTGACATGTATTACAAAGGTTTCCCACCAAAATGGGTATTACACTGACTCGACAAGAGTTTGAACATCTGTTAGAGGTGCAATCAGACTTGTTAGCTGAATTTGATCGACTATAGTTACCCAGTTACTGCCCCATCACTTGTAACAACCCTAATATCACTTGTACCTCTACAACAAGCTCAGCTGTTATCACTCATACGGATGGATGAACGTTGTGTCGACGTTGATCGGCTACAGACTCTCGATTCAAGTTTCTGGTATACTACCTGTGTCGTGTGACTACATCAACTCCAGCTGTTGGTAACCAGTCTTTCATAGACACGCATCCGACCGGTAACGATGTCTTACCCACACCGAGTAAGAAACGAGCGACAAGACATTTGAAAATAATTTGATGGTGTTATTAATAAACATTTTTTATTCCAAAAAGAAACGTTCCGTTGTTATTTTTTATTGATGTCTGTGTTATGTCGTATATTTGTCCGCCATTACAAAATTCCTTTGGCCGGGGTATGAAACGTGTTTGACCCAACAAGCCAACCAATTAGCTCATTCCCGTTTGAGGGAAATATATTGTGTCACACCTATATTTGACAATGAAACACCGAGATGAGTCCTGCCAGCACTATCCACCTTATTTGTCCCCACCACCAAACAATTGAAAAACATCTTTAAAATATGTGACCGTAAATTTTAAAAAAGATTCGCCACTTACGCGAGGAAAAAAAAAATCCATTCGGACAAGATCCATGGGTTGTGGAGCAGCCCGTGAGCAGCCATTAATTGCTCTTTGTCTTTGCTCTCAAAACACGTTGCGGCCCTGCCCCGCAGTTATACCTGTTGGGCGCCTTATAACTACTGCTATCTCCATATATAAAGCTATTCTTACGATACACATGTAGATGCAGTGGTTATATTTTTCCTTTACAAAGAAATTTCACACACCAAAATAGATCTCCGTTTATTACAACTTAGAATTATGTCGGTTTGTCTCCTTACAGCTGTATCGATAGACGGAGACGTTACAGCGCCTATCACTCACATCAAAGAGACACTACTTGAATTATATTTCAATTAATTTACAATTACGGCGATTATTCAGAGTGATGTGGTTTACAGAAATAAGATTATAGCTGGGTAAAAATTTACATTTGTTTCTGTAGTCTCCAAGCTGGTTTTATTAGGATTTGACCCCGTGTCGTCTATGAAATTGACCGGTGTCATAAACTGGTGGCCACACCATTTCCATTTGGTCCATAACAGCCATTCCAGTCGGGACTGTGGTGTTTCAAATCTCAATGTATGAGGTAAAACCTTTTAAAATAATAAATACAGTTTTTAATGAAGCAATGCTAATCATAACTGGGTGCATGAGAAACACGCCCATAGAAGAGCAGGCAAACATGTGAAACGTACAACATTGAAAGACAGAAGCTACAAGAAGGCTCCATGAGGAACACGCCCATAGAAGAGCAGGAAAACATGTGAAACTTACAACATTGAAAGACAGAATCCACAGGAAGGCTCAACAACAGGATCGGAGATTCGGAAGCCCGATGGACGATTCAGTGTAACAAGGAATATAAGAGCTTCGAATGGAGGAAATCAAGCGGAACCTGTATTACTTTGATGAAACAAGAGTGAAGAACGGATCATTTAGAACTTTGATCAAATCTTGCCAGTAAACGAGGTACAAGACTATTCTTTCTGCTTCTTTCCAAATGTTACCAATGAATATAAGTTTATTCATACATTTTCTTATGCATGTATTTTTAGAACTATTTCTCTTTCTCTTCCCATTTTATCATTTACCCATTATCCTTTATCACACACGCTCAAAGAACAATCAATAAATCAGGATATATAATCTATATTGTTTATTACATAATCAATAATTATCAAAATGCAAAAGTACAGTCTAGCAAGTCAATCAAATTCAAACTATAGTGCATATTTCATCAATAATTGCAAGCCAATACATCGATCACTGACCTGTCTGTACCTGTTATGATTACATCATCAATAAGTACAAGCCAAGACATCGATCATTGACCTGTCTGTATCTGTTGAAGTTTTAAGGACTGAAAGATTCTACAGGACGGGGTAGCTAAGCCCAATGATGAATCCTCGCTAGTCGTTACTTACGACATGTCCGCCAGTTTCAGTGTTACTTTTCTGTTCTCCCCCATTTTGACCTGGTAATGTGTGTCATTTTCGTGGGTCGTAAAACACTCTGATAGAACGTGAAATCAACATTAGAGTTGTCCTCCAAGCAGGAAGCCAGTGTTAAAGACGTATTCCCATTTAAGGTCTTATATGTTAGGGTCCCGTGGGCAAATTCTTTCTTCTCCAGAACGGGTCTATAGATCAATCAAGGAACATGTCACAGGTAAACGGTCATAATTGTTGGTGTCATAAAATTGAATATCCATTCACCTCACATATTCTCATTTTACATTTTATGCAAATAATATATGCAAATCATGTTAATAATTATTTAATTTACGTCCTGTTATTTTTTGTTTTTACATGTGTTACTTTTCATCAGTTTCACATTTTGTTACATTCATTCTTTTTTCACGTGACGTGTAACTATTTTATTCACTTGCATTACTACCCAAATGCTTCAAAATCAAACTGACGAACGAAACTGCCACCTTTCAGAATCAGAGTAGAATGATTTATTACAGGACTCAAGAAATCAGCAACAACACAAAAAAGAAAGTAGAGAAACAGCATAACTGCAACCCAGAAGATATTTTATACAACAATTACCATAACATTGATAACAGAATCGTTAAAACCAAAAACAGAATTGAAGAAGATGGTTTAGCAGACTCCAGAGAGGTTGCCAAACAACAAAAGGAAAATAACAAGGATACTACACTAGTCAACTTGAGAAACAAGAGTGATTGCCAATACAGATTTCTGTCAAGTCATAATGGTCCGGTGAAGTCATGAAAACAGAATTGTACATGATGTTAGAGGTTCACTCACGACTTACAAACTGAGACAGACACGTTTATGAGGGAAATTGATGAGATTATTTAAGCGATCGAAGACAAAGACAAGATTATTTTAGGTTCTTTTTTAATCCGGTATCGTATGTGGGGTATCAATCGTATTTTCAGCTCTCTCTCTCTCAACCATTGAGACCAATTCCACTATGGGGGTTTTGTGTTTGATAAAGGAGTTTAATTTGCGATGAACTGGGGGGGGGGGGGGGGTGTATTATATCCGCCAAACATACTGGGGACATAAGTGTGACTATCTGAGAGCGAACAAGACTAAAGACAAGTATTCATAGATCAGGTTGTCTGTCCTTTACAAATGTAACTTCTGTAGAGACAATTGGAGCGAGAGACCGTATTTATCAGTGACAATTACCAAGACGTTCCATATTAGCTACTTGATCACATGCTTCTTCTTCTTCTTCTTCTTCGTACGCTGTCAGACGTCAACTTGAATTTGTTCGAAGAAAGCAGCGGTCATCCTGAGGCTGTCGACACTGCCATAGAGCTTGTCTAGTGTTGGCACTGGTGATGGCCACATGTGCTTTCTCTGATCCTCGTATGTCGGGCAGTTTTGCAGCAGATGTTCAGTGGTCATTTTCCCTGTACCACAGGTGCATTCGTCAGTGCCACCTATCTTCAGTTTATTGAATAGATGGTACCTCAGTCTGTTGTGGCCTGTGTGTAGTCTGAAGACCACGACCTGCTCTTTTCTGTTCAACTGCTAGTAGGAATAATTTGTTGTGTAAGCAGTATGTTCTGTTTCCCATTTGGCCATGTCTATTGCCCTAATATTAATAAAGCATTTGCCATTGGGATAGGGTCCACTGTAAGATGACTCTTCTGGGTTTGGACTGCATTCATAGTTGACAGAGTGCTGATTTTAGAATCATATATCGATTTTAATATTTGAAAAAAATGCTTTTAAAAACTGTCGTGTAAAAACGTTTTATATAAATTTTTTAAAATAGTTAAACATGTCCGACAATTGTTTCCAACACATTTAAATAAACAAAATAAACACACAGACGTGCAGGCACACACACAGACGTACAGGCACACACACACAGACACACACACATATATATTTATCAAAACTAAACTAGAAGTGAGACCCAAAAAAGGCAATGTCAAAACATCGATTGGAAAAATGGATGAAAATAATGCAGGAAATATTCACCAACATTAAGTCCTGGGAAATGTCCAAAAAATGGGCGGTGCATTCTGTGGTGTGAGAACTGCTGTGTTCAGTGAACCCTGGTTGGTCAGGAATCTGAGGTTTCCTGTAGACCCGGTACCATCCTGGAGCACATAACCCTGATTAATGGCTGTGGCACTTGGAGATACAGGGGACTGTCCTTGAATTGTCGTTGGTGTAGAAATTGGCAATTGGACGGAATACAGCACAGGAGAAGGGATAATTGACTGCCCTTGCATGATAAATTGTATGGGTATGTAGGAGTGTCTGGGCATTATCGTGGGTGGGACATTTGGTTGTACTGCTGTTGGCAGGCACTGAGCAGGCGCAGATACTTTTACTTTTTTTGGTAGGCCTTGAGCAGACGCAGATACTTTTACTTTTTTTGGTAGGCCTTGAGCAGGCGCAGATACTTTTACTTTTTTTGGTAGGCCTTGAGCAGGCGCAGATACTTGTACAATTGTTGGTATACACTGAGCAGGCGCAAATACTTGTGCAATTTTTGGTATGCACTGAGCAGGCGCAAATACTTGTGCAATTGTTGGTATGCACTGAGCGGGCGCAGATACTTGTACACTTTTTGGTATGCACTGAGCGGGCGCAGATAATGCAATCTGTCCAACATGTCCAGTATGTTGCATATTGCACAGGTCCTGACTGTTCGAGTTAACTTTATTGCATGCCTGATCCTTTACAGGGTTATTAGTGTCTTGTGTTAGCTTGGTATTTTCGGGGCTCTGTTTTTGGTCAAAACTGTCGAGAAAGTTCAGGAAATCTTGGGAGAAAAAGTCGTCTTGGTCCTTCAACACAGGTTTGTCAGGCTGTAGGCTGGTGGAAGGAAAAAAAACCTTTAAAATGACGATATAATGAAGAGAATGTAGTTCTAATGAAAGAAAAGAAAGGAGGTTTTGATAAAGATATGGGATGAGAAATGCATTTTTAAACAAAATTGTAATTCAGTTATATTCATTTTCTTCTTCTTAGATCATGAATCAATGATTGACATGGCGGTCATTAAATCGGCACGCCTTGTAGTACCTTTAAGGACAGTCACACATTCCCTCCACTTCGTCCAGTCTGCTGTCTTATTTCGATCAGTACCTCAGCTCAGAAAACCATTTGGATTCCACATATTATCGCCATGTTGTTTTATGTCAGTCGCTCATTCGTCTGCCATCTGGAGTCCATCCCAGTTAGATTCTGGTGATGATGTTATATATAATAACGGAAGAAGCCAGCTGTGAAAAAGGAAAGACAATATGTATGGCCAAGATGGTTTTCATCAACATGCGACATTTACTAACTTTCAAACAGATAAACAATACATTGAAAATGATAATTGTCAGGCGTTATGTACACACGTCCCTGCTTGCACCGGCCATGGTTAAGTGATTTGTTTAGAGCAACATAGATGGCGCCTAATAGGTTGCTGGTCTACTTTGCTCTAGTTCTTTTAGTCTACTAAGATGGACTTGCAAATCGGTTAACCACCCTATGTAAGCGCATCTCCCAACGCAGCGGAGCCTTAAGCTTCTCGAGCCTAGTCCGCTACTTCTAGCTCATACCAGTAATGGGACCTGCACAAGGGCATCTACCCCTGTAGAAGTACAGGACGACTAAAAACTAAGAACAATCTCCTTCTTTAAAGCCACACAAGAGGGTAGGGTGGAAGGCAGACGTCCAAGAGGCATATAACGTTTAAAGTGGGCCAGACGATGGACTGAAAAAGTATGTCAGATTGCATCATTACGGTAAGAAATAGAGTAGACGAGTTCCATTGCAGCCGACCTTCGATGCCGAGATGGCTTGAACTGATGACGTCATGCTTTCATCTAAGAACATGGCCGATGTAATTCAAGCGTTGAATAGTTTTGGTGGTGCAATTCTTGATTGGTTATGGTATTCAGCTAGAACATTCTATGAGCCTTTCTTGGACAGATTGTCTGGAATGATGACAATTTTGACATTTCTTTGTAATGCTGCTCTCCAATGTTGAGCAGTACATATATGCACACCAAGTACGCAACTCTTATATATTCTTAGTCTGACGTTTGAGCTGAACTGAGAAGACCTCCAAACTGTGTTTAGGATAGCGAAAGATGGTCTGGCTTTGTCATTGCTACTTTGTAAATCACTAGCTGTTCCACAATCTCTTGTAAATGTGTCCGATGTCGTTAGTTCAATTGATTGAAACTGATGTTCATAACACGTAACACCGAGCCGAAAAGATAATTATAATCACGACAAGAGATAAAAGAAGTAGAACTATTGTAGCCACCCATCCCTATAGACTACATGCTCTGATCTTAATCTGAATACAACTATTTGACAAAAGGGGAAACTAATAAATATGTCTTTCAAAATTAACGCTTTCGAATTCAAATGGTTTACAGGCTTTAATCTGAAAGTTTGTTTTATTTTGATAACAATCTACATTAGCACGTATGAAATTTGAATGTAGCAGTATTCAGTTAAGCGGTTATTGTCCATTCTATCTTAGACTCCCAGGTCATAAATAAGCATAATCTACGCCATTGTTTTCTCATAACTGCAAATGGAGCAGCGGAGTACATCTACATATGACTCACATTGCAGATAGCCTCTTGCTCAATGATCATATTCATTATGTGATACTAAATGAGGAGGAAACTAACATCTGGTCAGACATAACATACAGACAGGCCATGTTAGTCTGGATCGCTTGAAATATACTGGTCAGGACCCCCATCTCGACTTCCTCGCTGAAAACGGGCTGCTTTAATGGCAAACTGGCTAATGAGGTGACTGATCTACGTGATTCCAGTAGTAGATGAAGCCAAGGATAGTACAGTCGTCTATAGGACCACTGTTCACATTCATCAGCACGCTCGGGATGTAAGGAAAGCTACTGTAAACCATCACATCGCCTTTTTCAGGCTGCACAAAAGAGTCATCATACTCATTGTGGATATTAAACAACAACAACTCCCATCAAAGATAAGAGCCATTCAACAACAACAACTTTCATCAAAGATAAGAGCCATTCAACAACAACAACTTCCATCAAAGATAAGAGCCATTAAAACAACAACAACTTCCATCAAAGATAAGAGCCATTCAACAACAACAACTCCCATCAAAGGTAAGAGCCATTCAACAACAACTTCCATCAAAGATAAGAGCCATTCAACAACAACAACTCCCGTCAAAGGTAAGAGCCATTCAACAACAACAACTCCCATCAAAGATAAGAGCCATTCAACAACAACTCCCATCAAAGGTAAGAGCCATTCAACAACAACAACTCCCATCAAAGATAAGAGCCATTCAACAACAACTTCCATCAAAGGTAAGAGCCATTCACAAGTGCTGACAGCAAACAATAAATGTGGACATGGAAAAGTTAACCTGGAGATGGAAAGGACGCACGGACAGAAAGTAACCTGGTCATATAACCAGTAATAAACACAACAAG
Organism: Ariolimax columbianus; assembly: GCA_036924085.1. NCBI lineage: Eukaryota > Metazoa > Mollusca > Gastropoda > Stylommatophora > Arionidae > Ariolimax > Ariolimax columbianus. Next base: position 42,756,793 of record JAVGWX010000009.1, read on the forward strand.
GGACTAGTGGGGAGACTAAAGAATACGTGGGGATGATAACACAGAAAGAGGCCAGTATAGAATGTCTCGTTTGGAACTCAAGAAGATGGTCCAAAAAAGGATAAGCTAAAGAGCATTTGAAGAGAGCAATAATAAATTCAATAAATGAAACTTTTCTCTCAGACTGTAATTCTCGTACCTGAGATCAGAGATTGTCTGCACGGAGCTGCTACTTTCTTGCTCTTTAACACGTAAGACACTGGATTTAGCTACTGGTGTCTTTTTAATCTGTCTGGCTCTTCTTTGAAGCACGATACATTCTTTAGCTGCCTTTAAAATAGCCAATTTGGAAAATTGTTTTGAATTAGCCTTATGTGGCAGAACAACATACAACGCCGTGAAAGCTTGATTTAGTATACGCTGTCTATTCCGTTCCTAAACACAGAACAATAACAAAAGATTACTGAACAAGTTTGACATATTTTAGTCTCAAATCTAGTCTCTACATGTTAAGTTCGCATTATATATTATCAACATTTGTTTGGTTATTCATAATACTGATTAAAGGTTGTCTGAGCGTGCGTCTCATTATGACTGTGTTCTGCAGTTCTTCATTTCAGCAAAGGTTCATACTTTAATGTAGCTGTATACCATAGATGTAAAGGTGAGTCTTGGTCACCCCCTTCCTAAACATGGAATCTTCTGTAGAAGACTTTCATGTCGCGTAGCATAGCCTAACCAACTCTGTCTTCGACTCTGTACCATTTATATATTTGCCTTCGTGCGCCCACCCTAGCAAGAACAGTGTCATTGTGTCTTCGTTGTTTCCAACTCACTCTTTCCATTTCACGCTTTCAAGCTTTCTTCATTCTCACTTGCCTAAGTCTCTGTTTCTTTACCATGAAGTGCACTTAGTAATATATAAGTAATGATTATTCTTGTTTTCAATTTTATGCTAATATTGTATTTCTAAGATAGGAGAGACTCTTGAAATGTTGCAGGATTTTACCGTCTATCTTTAGAGTTCATATCTTGTTCACTTTGCTATTTATCATAGTTCTCATCTTCGCAGTGTTGATGTCTAATCCATACAGCTGACTTTTGTTCTTTATTTAATCCACCAATTCATGTTGTTCTTGTTCATTTTTATCTAGCAGAACAGTGGCATCGCCATATCTGAGATTATGCATCGATATTCCACCAATAATGAGTCCTGCCATGTCATTATTCTATCGCAAAACGGTGCTCTGTGTCAATGTTAAAAGGACAAGAAGACATTACGAATTCCTGTCGCTCTCTTCTTTTTACATCTATATTTGGTGAGTAAAGTCTACCAGATCTCAAGGTGACAGCTTTATCCTAGCACATGTTACAGATCTCAGGGTGACAGCTTCCTCCTAGCACATGTGACAGATCTCAAGGTGACAGCTTCCTCCTAGCACATGTGACAGATCTCAAGGTGACAACTTCCTCCTAGCACATGTGACAGATCTCAAGGTGACAACTTCCTCCTAGCACATGTGACAGATCTCAAGGTGACAGCTTCCTCCTAGCATATGTGACAGATCTCAGGGTGACAACTACCTCCTAGCACATGTTACTGAGTATCATTTCGTGTTTCCCATCTTTACATATGTTTTTGCTTACATGTAATCTGTCTTAATGTAGTTCAACAGGCTGATTATTCTAAAATCAGAACACGTGATTGCACGATTCTTCTAGAACAGTGATATAAAACCAGATGAAATCAGGTCGATCGGAATATGTCCGGTATTATAGAGGTCATTAAAGAGATCCATGATCATATCCACACGGAATCGATCTAGATGTTTTATTATATCTGTATGTATCGTGTCCTTCTATGCAGCTCTCCCTTTGCTCAACTCGTTGGTCGCTTTCTCTCCTTCTGATCAGAGGATGCTGGGACCACGATTTTAAAATAAAGATGGTTTGCCCTTTCTGTTGTTATGGAACAGTCCACGTCTCATCTTTCTCATCAAACAAGTTGTCGCCGTTCTTGTCTATCTTTCAGATATCTTCATATTGTTTTAAAGATATTTTATTTCTGTAGGCACAACTTCCGTGTTGTGAACACTGTTTCGCATTTCGTTACATAGTCCTTGTCTCATTGCTCAGTACCTTGTGTTAAAAAATGTTTTTTTTCTCCCATGTATTCTCTCCTTTTGTTAATAGATATTGTCAGAAATCCAAGCTTGATTATTCTGTATATTTGTTTTTAGGCAATCTTAGTTAGTATTTATGTTCTTCTCTGAGCTTTCTCTGTCGAATTGCCATATTCGTTCAGACAGTAAACTAGTAGATGTTTATGTCTATTGTATGGTTGCTTGAATGCTGAGGTGAATTTTGGGGCATATTTATACCATAGTTCTAAGTTTGTTCAGTCATATAAGGAAGGCCATGGTTTAGTCCGATTGCTATTTTAATCACTACATAATTGTGTTAGGAACCATATATCTGCACGGCCGCTAAGTAAGAAACCATAGCACCATACGGGTTGAGAGAAAGCTAATGGTACGCACGAACACAACATACTGTAATTGTAGATATTTACATCAGCAAGTTATGGATGACGAAGTTCACAGTCAAAGATGCTTTCCATGTGATCACATTGCACGGTTCACCGTCTGTGGCGAATATCTCATTGTGAAATACACAACTTGCTCCTGATTTGAGAACTGGCTTATCGTAAACCGAACATACACAACATCACTGAGTAACTGTAGACCTCATCAAGAATAAACCGGTAACCAAGACTCAAAAACATTTTGTATAAGAAGATCAGCGTCATAACAAATTTACAATGTTATAACCACAAAAAAGTTCATATCATAAATATAAGACAAAACGCTTTATTAAAATAACTAAATCAATTTAGTGCCGCATGAACACAAATCCAACACATATATATCTTTCAATTCTGACAATATAAGCCATTGTGAAACTCGTTAACGAAGGTTTACCTAACACTTTTACCAACAGTTTATCCTGATCTCTGGTTCCATTGACACAAATAACGAATACACGCGTTTGATGTAATGAAATACTGACTTACACACGACCTATATTAAATGAATACATAGATCTCTAAACCGTGATGTACAACAATATCGTAATTCTATGTACTTTGGTAGGAAAAAGAGAATATTAACTACCATATTTGACAAATAACCATTTAACTGTAACTGAGAACCTATAACCAGACAGTAATACAAAAAAGGTTTAAAAGTCTTCTTGAACGAGAGCATTAACATAATGTAGGTGTATGTTTCGAAATTAGTATGGCTTTATAAAGGACTAAAATAACTACAAAAAGAGAGACGAAATCTATGAACTAAGTTCAACAAAGATCAGCACCAAAATACTAAGGAAACGTGAAATGATAAAATATATACAAATAATAAATAGATAACGAAATAGGTGTACCAACAGTAATCGAATATTTGTGTTACTGCAGTAAACATTGCCCGAATATTTGAATATAATTTGAGATATAATAAATGTTAAACAAGGAATCTACATGAAACAAATGCAGTCTTTGGTTTAAAAGATTTGGTTTAAAGAACATTTTAAAATGAAGTTCGAACAAATGTCTAACATTTATGGTCTGTATTTGAAACGTTTATAGTTGTGTGCTTATTGAATAACTGTTTTAAATAATGCCCAAGCAAATGAATAAACATTAAACGACTTTCAGCATCTTCGTACATTTGTATTTAAAAGTAATCAATAAAATACATTAGCAAGTAGCAAAGTAAAATCACTTACCTTTTTGTTTTCCTTGTCTCGTTTCTCCTGGGCTTCTGCTTCAGTCATGTTAGAGAATCTCTGTCTCTTTGCTGCTTTTGGTCCACTCATCGTATCAGATTTCGGAGAAGAACAACACTTTGTATTTAGTATATGACTTAGTGCTTGAAGCGGCGTGAAAATATTCGTTGAATAACTGGTAACAGCGTGAGCGAAAGTGTGATTCAGGTTAGAAGAACTTGAAATGTGTGTGACCGTCGTTTCTCGTGTACACGCAAACGTTATGTAATAATTTGTTTGGTTCATAGAGCTTACAATATGCTTCAATCCCATTGGCTTAAAGAAAATTGTCTCCCCATCTTCCTTTACAACTTGACCAATGAGCGAGCTCCGTTTGGGCGGACCTATTGCGCAATGTTAGAAGTGCGCAGAACAAAGCGGAAGCTCCGCCTCTTGTTAATGACTGAACAAGACTAATCGTTGGGCAGCTTTGGACGAAGGGTGGAGCAAAGAAGAGTTCATGATTCACTCTCATATGGCAGGACACATTAACATTCTTCTTTCTATGAACGTTTCATTTTTCATAATGAGAGTGCCTACAATTGTATCATCTTCAGCCAAAACCTTTCAGCTCCCCGTGGAGTACATGTCTTCAAGAAATACAGAGCATGTCATCAGACGCTGACATGCACATTGTGTGTCTTAAAGATAAGGTAGACACCCTCATTTCCAACTCTCCTTAGTCGCCTTGTACGTCATGCGATGCACATTGCGGTGTAACAATTCTGTGCTCACAATTTGAGAACAGTTAGCATTCTGGTGTAGAGATCACTTTACGTAACATTAGTTGTCTTCTACATCTTGCTTTGTAAGTTACAGTCGTCCCATTCTGTATTACCCATATTCTGCTCTGATTTCACTTTGTTCCTGGTTTGTGACATTAATGCTCCCACTTCTATTTTGATCGACATTTCTGTATCCCGACTTTCGGGCCACTTTCTGTCTGTCCAACGTGTTTTCTGTGTCCTCACCATGTCCGTCTGTCCAAAGTGTTTTATGTGTCCTCATCATGTCCGTCTGTCCAACGTGTTTTATGTGTCATCATGTCCGTCTGTGCAACGTGTTTTATGTGTCCTTATCATGTCCGGCTGTCCAATATGTTTTCTATGTCCTCACCATGTCCGTCTGTCCAATTTGTTTTCTATGTCCTCATCATGTCCGTCTGTCCAATGTGTTTTCAGCTAGCCAACCTCTCCCTTCGTTAAAGAAACAAAGGCTATTCCAGTCAGCGACTCAAAATCAAATTATATTGTAATATATTCTGCCTGTGACAGCTTTGCCACTTCACCATTGATTCATTCATTCACTCATTCATTATCATTTTCAAATGATCCGTAACAATGTGTCCAGCTATCTAAACAACTGAGGTACTGCTTGCCACGAGTCTTACATTTCTTTAGCTCACGTGACCGATCGTCGGGCTTGCCCGTCTTTATCAGCAGAGAACCGGTCCCCCAGGTGGGTAAGGACAATAGTGGTAGATGAGACCACATGTGACAGCCTAAAACATATTTGATATTTCTTAGTCTGTTTAGATATTGGACACCGGCTTTGTGACTGACTCGTTGCGGATGTTCTAAGATCTATTGGAACGTATTCATTAGAAATGCCAACTATCGGTCGTCGTGATGATAGCCACAGGTTTAAACCCCGAAAATAACAAGAGTTTTAATTTTTTACCTAGTCTGTGCACTGCGCGCAGACTGTCGTGGAATGCTTCATATATTACTCAGTCCTATACATATTTAACCATCCCCTTCTCACATCGACGCACTGCATGGGCCACAACATCATAATTATCGTTTTATTGAATGATACAGACTACGTAATGATACAGACTGACGTAATGATACAGACCTACGTAATGATACAGACTGACGTAATGATAGAGACTGGCGTAATGATACAGACTGACGTAATGATACAGACTGACGTAATGATACAGACCTACGTAATGATACAGACTGACGTAATGATACAGACTGGCGTAATGATACAGACTGACGTAATGATACAGACTGACGTAATGATACAGACTGACGTAATGATACAGACTGACGTAATGATACAGACTGACGTAATGATACAGACTGACGTACTGGTATAGACTGACGTAATGATACAGACTGACGTAATGATACAGACTGACGTAATGATACAGACTGACGTAATGATACAGACTGACGTAATGATACAGACTGACGTAATGATACAGACTGACGTACTGGTATAGACTGACGTAATGATACAGACTGACGTAATGATACAGACTGACGTAATGATAGAGACTGACGTAATGATACAGACCTACGTAATGATACAGACTGACGTATGGTTGAGCTATGGATGAAATCATCAGATCAATGGGTTTCTACTTGTAGATGCTAAAGTACATTACAGCGGAATAATATTATTTAATAGGACCATTCTAGAGAAGGTAAACAAACAAAATTAGTAGACGAGCAATTGCAAGATCAGAAGCAGAATTTCGACTAAACCGAAAGCTAGATTGTACATAATTGTTTAACATATTATAGGATGGAACTAACTATGTCATGAATGAACGAGCAGACTAAACAGGTTGTGACGACATTGCGCATAATTGTTGATCAGAGTGGGGAATGAAACTCACAACTTTATATATGATTCTTAACTTAACGTCTTTACACTGGTTTAGAAAACGCTCTGTATACAACGAGTTTCTTGGAGGGTCGTTTAACTGATATGCGGGTCCATCTTAATAGATTCAAACACTAGCGCTAAGTAGACCATCAGTGAGTTAGGCGCCTTCTATAGCTGCTCTTAAAAAACCACCTGGGGAAAGGTACAAATAACTTGGATAGATTTTTAACTTGAATTTTGACAGTGCAAGGGCCGTTAAGCCTACTTTTCGAAATGGTAGCGGGAGATTGAGAACGAACGAAGAAGAAGATTTCTGCCATGGGATTATTAACATGCTCGACACTGAACACAGAAGTCAGATCTCACTAAATAGATAAGGGAATTTTTATTACACGATCCACGTTAAAAAATTCCGGTCTCCATCGTGATTTGAACCCACGACCTCTGGCACCCGAGGTGGTCACTTTACCATGAGACCACTGAGAGCCCATCGTGGAGAACGAAAAGGTCTTCGAATGTTAGGACAGAGAATGGCACTGGAAGTTGTTCATGCACTATTGAGGGTACATAAAGGTTTTGAGAATCAATGAAACCACCGGAGATCAGATTGTGTTGGGTGCGACACTTCTACGTGATGTGAACTCTTCCCAATGTATTGGTAACACCATAGACACAACTCAGTCAACGAACACGGATGTTAGAATACGGATGCAAAGTTTTCTATTGCGCTTGGCAATGACTTTATTATAAAAGTAACAGATCATCTGTGTAGTCCAGGTCCTCCAGCTGTGGCAATAGCGTCCACTGAATACCAGTTCTATTGTCGTCGATTGATATCTTCATTATCCAATATGCAGCCAACAAGAAAAGGACAGGAGAGAGCAGACATCCGAAGCTGTAAGTCAGTGCTCCTTCATGTACCACTCTACTAACTGTATTTTTTTTAACATATTCTGGATGAGGGTTGTGTACTTCTCTGGTATTACATAGTGTCTCATCAGTTGCCATAGCGCACTTCGATCCACATTATCAAAACCCTTTTTATATTTTTATTCGCGTATAGTAATGATTTCCATTCAATGCTTTATTCTACTATAATGCGTAGCTTTATGTTATGTGCATGATCTTCCATTATGAAATCCTGCCCGCTCCTCTCTGAGCTTTTTGTCTACTTCGGTACTTACTCTGTTCAAGATGATTCTGTTGAATATCTTACTTGGCACTGACAGCATTGTAATCTCTTTATAATTGCCACAGTCGGATAGGCCTCTTTTCTTAGACAGTTTAATCAGATGTACTTTTTCGATTCTGTGGAAATACTCTCACCTTCCCATATCTACTTGAATTACAATTTAAAATATATGTGACCGAATTTATATATGCCATTACAGCGTCTGCTGCTATTTCGTCTGGGTCTGCTGTTTTGTTGTTCTTGAGTTCAGATATGGTCGTTTGGATTTATATTTTACCTGGGGATTTGCAGTCCAAGACCATGGCACCCTCTGCTGGTAGGATATTTGATGTTTCTTGTGGTGAAGCTCTATTTAGTATTTACTCAATTCATCCTTTCTTCTATTACTGTAATGATGATATCAACATTCTGTCTTTTCTTAATGGGTTTGTTTATCTATTTTTATAATGTTTTCTCATTACCCTTGTTAATGTGTAAATTTATAATTTTCCTCTTTCTTCTGCCGTTTAGGCTTCCTGAACCAACTTGTCAATAGAACAAACAGCTTGGTATTCCTTTAACTCCATCATCCAATTCTCCAAGAGCTGAAAGACACCACGGTAAGAGAACACACTTTCTATCCCATGACCATTCCAGCATGATTTACGGATGTGAAGTGTGGGACTTGAGCAAAACAGATGCCGAGAGGCTGAGAGTCACAGAGAGAGCAATGGAACGACACGGACTAACATTCGAGGTACGGGATAAGATCAGGAACGAAGAAACTCGACACCAAATTTTATTTCTAGGCGTTGTGGAAGCAGCTAAATCACGCAAACATCGGTGAGCTGGACATGTGATACGCATGTCTGACAACAGATGGACACGTAGAACAACGTTTAGGTGGCTATATGCCTGTACACATTCACAGGGTCGCCCACCTATGCGATGTCGAGATGGACTGACCAAAGAACTTGGCGCACATTGGTGCAGCGTTGGAAAAGATCGGGACACATAAATAATATTGTTGGCTTCCTCGTATACGACACATCTGCCGGACTGACCTTGCGTATAATGTGATAATGTGATGTGACTGCACATTTCTATGTATACATAAAAATAGTAATAGTATACATATATAGTATACATATATAGTAATAATAGCCTCTTTGAGTCATGACTGATTAAAGGATGATACGACCATCGATTGGTAACTCTACTGAGTTGTAGTTTTTTTGTTTTGTTTTGCGGCGTTGCCTTTCACTTCTTTGTGTTGCAATATCTTCTCATAATCCATGTGGCTCTTCAAGGTACATTTTCCATTGACTCAATCTACAGCTTTGTCTTCTTAGGATGCCAGACCCATGTCCAGTACCTCTATTTTACGCTTACACACATCTGTGCAACTCTGCATCTGTCTCTTAAGTCCATAAATGTAATCCCAAATATGAAGATAAAGCACCAATGATGAAATGTATTAAGCGTGGGCTCTTGTTCAGCATAAGTTGCTCATGTGTTCCTGCTATATAAGAGCGCGCAGACGACACAAGTATTGCAAATCATGACCTTGGTTTAAATTGTAAGTCTGGTTATTTCAACCGCATGCTGTAAGAGGAACAAAATGTAGCAGCATCTTTGACAATTGCGACTGTCTATTTCTGAGTCTAGCGAGAACTTTTCGTTGGTGATGGATTCAAGGTGTGTGAATTGGTGCACAGCTGATAATCAATAATTATCGATGTAAACAGTTTGTGTAGCATTTACTTCCTGTCCCAGCACATTTCACGAGACTTATTGTGGTGCCAACATGCTTTCATGCCTGGGAGAAACGATCTATCAAGCTATGAAGTCCCTGTTGTGTGCGACAATAACAGCATCATCATCGGAAATACAGCCCTTTCTTTTTTTTTGGTCTTCTTCTTCTTCACCTTTTTCCTCTGCGTTCAGTTTTTTTGGTCATACTAGATCTGTAGTTCCACCGATAGGACGAAATCCACGGTCCTCTCTAGGTCCGCGTGAGAGCCATATAAGCCACGGTCCTCTCTAGGTCCGCGTGACAGTCCTATAGCTTATGCGTCCCCTCGGCTCCATCTGGTCAGGTTTGGCATCGTAGGTCTATGTATGCTGGACAATCCTGTAGGATGCGTTCAGGGGTCTGGACTCCGGTTCAGCATGGACACTCACTTGTATGGGATATTTTGAGCCGATATAGGTGTCTATAGTAACCTGTTCTCATTTGACAGATGGTGGTTTGTTGATGTCTGTGGAACCGGTGGATTATTTGGTCAGAACTATTGCTCACGTTCACGTACTTCTTCCATTTTGAGTTGTACTGATTGTGGGAGAAATATTTTGTTCCATCTTTCCACCTGCTTTGAACAGGGCACCAGCTCTCTCGTTCCCTGTTATTCTACAATGAAAAGGTAGTCACTGAAGAGCAAGTTTTGCTGGTGTTCGTCTGATTTGTTAACCGAATATTCCTATTCCTTATAAGATCGATATAGACTTAGTCATAAGAAAGTCAGAAATCTTTCCAGTAGGAAAAGCCTTATGGGTTATTTTTCCATTGTTGTATCTTACAAAGATGCCTCCTCCACCATCCTTAACTGCACCATCTGCAGATCCGTCTGTGTCGTGAGTGCAGTCCTTACGGCTGAACACGTATTTTCATCCAATCATTACCCGAGCTGTCATGTTTAGGTGCAAACCCTGGCAATGTTCCTATTTTATTCCTGGCTTCTCCGTGGTTATAAAAATGTTTTGATGACAATAGTTTGGCTTCTCCGTGGTTATAAACATGTTTTGATGACAATAATATGGCTTCTCCGTGGTTAAAAACATGTTTTGATGACAATAGTTTGGCTTCTCCGTGGTTATAAACATGTTTTGATGACAATAATTTGGCTTCTCCGTGGTTATAAACATGTTTTAATGACAATAGTTTGGCTTCTCAGTCAGTGGTATGCCGGGGACTGTGTGTATGACAAGGACAAGAATAGCACCACTGCCCCTCAGAGAACATGTCGTAAGAGGCGACTGTGGGACATGGCATAACCCCAGCGATGGTTATGTGGTTTGTTTAGAGCAGCATAGATGGCGCCAAACAGGCTGCGGGTCTACATTGCTCTAATCTATTAAGATCGACTCGCACATCGGTTAACCACACTCCGTAAGCAAGCGCATGTCCCAACGCAGCGGAGTATTAAGCTGCTCGAGCCTAGTCCGCAAAGAAGGAAACCCTTCTCCCGGCTAAATCCAGCTCATACCAGGGCTAGGACCTGCACATGAGCATTTGCCCCAGTAGAAGAACAGGTCGTCTAAGAACAAAGAACTCTTAGTCAGTCAGCATTTCTATTTCTGTGCATTGCTTTGAAGAAATGTTTTCGTGGAGATGATGCAGGTGTTTTGAGTTGTGTAAACAAACTGGTTAACTTGGCTCGGTTTTTTAAAATAGATTTTGAAGTTTGGCTTGCAAAGGATTATTTGGCATGTGTGTCAGCTTCTCGCTGCGCTCAGGCACCTTCTTATCTCGTCTGCTGTCGAGGAAGTGTAGTTTAGTAAACATCATCTGGATTTGGTTGGTAACCAACACCGCTTTTTGTGATTAGTCACGTGGTGGTCCCGAATAACACCGGACAGGCTTACTAAAGAGAAGGAATAGAAGAGGAAAGGCTAACCCAGTACCCAAGCATGCCCTGCTGAAGTCGGATGTGTTGGACCGAAAGGTGAAAATATCGCAGTTAAGCTTTAAACTACGACACAGCGCAATCCGTTCTCCGGACGACAGCCTGCTACTAGCAAATCCTTTTTCGGTGCAGGGCAGCGGGTGTTCGAGAATGAACGACGGAGACGAAGAGGATTCTGATGACTTGGCTTCGTTCTTTGTTCGTTCTCAACCTCCCACTACCAAACCCTGAATAGGGCTTAAGTAGCATAATGTAGTCCAGAGAACAGAATGCGTTGTGTCGTAGTTTACTACATCTCTTCAACTGTACACTTATCCATCAACGGGGTTTCCCGACCAGATGTTTGGAGTGAACGAATTAGCACCAAATAAAACTGTAAAGTGAAATGGAACAAAATGCTGCACAACTTACAACATATTTCTAACAGCATATAATTTTTTGTTCACTAATAAGTGTTAGACGTTGAGTTGTGGTAAGCCAATTTGTGTCCTGAATTGAACATTTTACAAAGATTGTAGTTTAGAATCTGTCGTCAGCCGTCATCAATATCATAATAGTCACTTTCATAATAAATACACATCATTTCCTATGTGCATCTTTCTGTTTCTTCTTATGCTGATTCTTATGGCTTGCCTTCGTTCGTTCTCAATCTCCCGCTACCAAACCCTGAAAAGCGCTTAAGTAGCAAAATGGAGTCCAGAGAACGGAATGCGTTGTTTCGTAGTTTACAGATTGACTGAGATATTTGCACCTTTCAGTCTAACACATCCGACTTCAGCAACCATTTTGTGAGTACCAGGTTAGCATTCCCTCTTCGATTCCTTCTCCTTAGTCAGTCTGCCCTGTTGCAGTCTGTTATCCAGGATTACCACGTGGAGGTGTAGAAGGGTCTTATTATAATTATTCTACTTCTAATTACTTGGAAAACATGTTATTTACTAATTTATTTCTGTATCATATTTTTCTTCTCCATTCTGTCTATTTCATATTTCTTCTTCTTCTTCGTTTATTCTCAAACTCCCGTAACCAAGCTTTAAAACAGGATGTTGTTCGGAGAAGGGAATGTGTTGTGTCGTAATGTTACAGCTTGACTGCGATATGTGTACCTTTCGGTCGGACCACATCCGACTTCAGCAGGCACTTTTTCGTACCGGATTAGCCTTCTCTCTTCAATTCCTAGCTCTGTTGCAGCCTGTTATCCAGGATCACCACGAGGTGGCGTAGTAGGATCTAGGCAGCTCTGGTTCGCTGGCCCTGGTGCTAGCTGTCAGCTTCAGGCCGCTGACCGCTGCAGCTCATCTGCTGCTCGGCATCTTGATCCCTGTCTCTTTCTCGATCAAACATCCACACCAATAACTCTAACACAGGCAGCAGTCAGCGCAAGCGTAACGATGATGGTTTAATAGTCTCGCCTGAATGGGTACAGATGGGTAGGCAAAGGCCTCGTCATCTAATTAGTGGTGACATTGCAGTATTCTTGTATATTGAGGGTAGTAGCAATTGTTTCATCGTCAATCAGCCACTGCGTGGTGTTGAGCCTCGGTCTTGACTGTGAGATCTGTTTCTCACAGCAGACGAGAAAACCTTTGCCGTCCGCTAGCGCTGCTGGTCGTTTCTTGATGGACTCGCCTCGACGACTGAGTGGTTCCAGCGTTAAACTAAACAAGGTCACTCTTTTCATTATTGAAACACCCCAAACATAAACATGTCCACAACAAGGACACTCTTTTCATTATTGAAACACCCCAACATAAACATGTCCACAACAAGGACACTCTTTTCATTATTAAAACACCCCAACATAAACATGTCCACAATAAAAATGATGATCAACAGTATATTCATGTCAACTCTCTGTTACCAGTGTTGTGGCAGAGTCCAGGTTTTCACTGGGGGTTTATCTATCTGTAATGTTACCAAATGCATCCACATTCACGACCACACAACCAATAACATAGCAAACAGCAGGTGGCATACTTTTAAATATCACATGCAAGCACACATTTTGAAGCGAGTGAAATGAGATTACAAACAACACAAGAGATACATCTTAAATAAATAATTATAATGTATCTATTAATATTATTATTATTATTGTGCGGAGGCTGTAAGCATTGGCTTTTGGTTGAATATTTCCCCCAACCAACCCAACACAGTTTTTGCCGCTACCCTCTCCCTCCCCTTATCTGTACACTCTCACAAACTCTTCTTTACGATTGTAGTATGTGCATTCACTCACATTCAGATCCCATCAAGCAGGTGATCTTTATATTATACATTCCGATCCCTTCAGGCAGGTGATCTTGACATTTCACTTTCAATCTATTCAACGTATACTCACATGTGATCACACACTCAATTGATCTGTGTATACTCACACTCCAGAACATACATCGTTCCCTAGGTGTCCCGCACTGACCACACACACATCCAACAGCGCTCAGTTTTTGGACCAATTTTGTTCTTGATATATATAAACGATTTGGACATTCATATCGCATACATGATTACAAAATTCGCTGATTGCATAAAACTATGCAGTAGTGTCTCATCTAAAACAGAAGTGGATATATTGAGGTCGGATTTATATAAAATACGAAACTGGTCTGCGAGCTGGCAAATGGAGTTTAATGTAGATAAATATAAAGTTATTCACATGGGTAAATCAAATATGGAACATAATTACAGAATGGGAGAGAACAATATTAGAATGATAGAAAAGGAAAGGAACCTAGAGGTTATAATAGATTATGCAGGTAAAGTGAGTGAGCAAGTCCAGGTAGCAGTGAAAAAGGCAAATGCAACGTTTCGTGTGAACAAATAAATATTAAACATAGGAGCAAAGAAGTGATAGTCAAACTGTATAAAGCTTTAGTTAGACCTAGATTGGAGTATTGTATACAGTTGTAGAGTTCTTATCATAGAGGGGAAATAAACATGCTGGAAATGATACAAAAAAGAGCAACAAAACTGATAGTTTAATTCCAGAATTACAGTTATGAGGAAAGACTCAGAAAAACCGGCCTATAGTGTCTAGAAAAGAGAGAATTCAAGGTGACTCAATACATGTTTATAAGATAATCAAAGGAAAGGATACATTAGAGTAAAACAAGTTTTTTAAAATATCAACCACCTACAAGAACAAGAGGGCATAGCTACAAATTAAGAAAAGAAAGGTCAAGAAAATATATTAGGAAATATTTCTTGAGTCAGAGAGCGAGGAATGCTTGGAATGTATTGCCACGGGAAGTAGTTGAGGCAGGGACAATTAATGCATTTAAGAATAGATTGGATGCACATAGCTTTTTAAGAAAGGAAATTTAAAAGAATCTGGTTGTTTACAGACTCAGCAGAGTCTTCTAAACCAGTATAAAAACTTTAAGTTAAATTAAGTTAAGTTTACTCTGTAAAACAATCAACGTAACTAGGAGAGACAGAATGCGCAATGAAGATGTGAGATGAAAAGTTGAAGCCAGACCCTGCTCTGAATATGTTGATGAGGGGAGAATCAAGTGGTTCGGCCACCTAATGAGAATGCAATCTGACCAACATCTGACCAACATCTGACCAATGTGACCAACTGCCCCTGTGTGCGACGTTCGGGTTTTCGCAACCGTGGCAGACCGAGATCTCGATGGATAGGAAATGTTGAGGATATTCTCAACCGTCATGGGATGACGACTACTTCAGCGACGAGTCTGGCTCTGGACAGAAAACTACGTCTCCCCAAGACTCCTCACGACATAAGTGGATAAGACAAGACAAGACTCTTTTCTTCCAAGAAGTCAGGTGATTAGAAGGTTGTGAATGGAACTGGTAGCCACATTATTTTGAATTTAGTGATAACAAATCTCAGCAAGCAAATGGCTTCAGAGTTCCCGAAAAGCTGGTTTCAGCATGCCCCAATAACTGAGTGGACCTGTAGCTGGAGTGACAAGCCTATTGATAAAGAAATAATGCGGTTGGACCTGCGTCACAAGCGCACAGTTCGAGGTTCAGGGTCTGGCACTCTATTTGTCCGGTACGTCTCCGTTGCTGAGTCATTTTTGTGAGCGTCTTCGAATGGTGAGTTTTTTGTGCGTACTATAGTCTGATTCGTAACTCTTATGCATGTATGGGGGGGGGGGGGGTGGAGTGGTTGTTTCTCTGATCTATGCCTGTCCAAGCCCACCTTCAATGGAGTTGTTTCTCTGATCTGTGCCTGTCCAAGCCCACCTTCAATGGAGTTGTTTCTCTGATCTGTGCCTGTCCAAGCCCACCTTCAATGGAGTTGTTTCTGGTACGAATTGTATCTAAAACCAAAGCTGGGCAACAAGGTTATCGATCCATGTTCTACAATAAGATGTGTCTACTCTGTGTCATAAATAGAGTATTTATTACGGCTTTCTTCCAAATTTTGGAGTGTTCTACACGAAGCAGGATTCTGTCTTAATGGTGGGATGAGGGCATTAATTACAATATGTTGGAGAATCTTCTGTCTAGAGTGCTAGGCGGCGCTGTGTGTCTTCTCTTATGACACGCACTGAGTGTGAGAGTCGTCACATGATCGTCTTTCCTTCGCAGAATCCATCTGGAAATCGCTCGTGCAGCCAGCGCATTTTACTTTGCCAAATTCTTTTGCGTTGTAAACATTGTTGGGGTTCTTCAACGTCTTCGAAATCAATGCCTCCCAAAATGGTTGTTCGCACATACAGGCATCAGTTCGCGAACCCGGATTCGCTGGTTTGCAAATGCCGTCTTAAAATTGGACATAAAATGTGCAGTATTACTGGGGCGCTGAGACGCTAGTCCGGTCAGGCACAGCATATTGACCAGAACGTTGTGTCAGGGTTTCTTCGAAACATGCTGCTTTCAAGGCAGTCTGGATGACGAAATGTGGATCGTAGTAGTATATCCTGTCCTTCCGTGTAACACGATCCTTGGGGCCCTGTTCCTATGATTCCAATTCGATGCCCGCATCCTTCATGTCCCGCTTGCATACATCCTTGTACCGAAATAGATACCTTTTCCCCAGCTGTAATTCCCCATAGAGAAGATATTTTGTTTTTCTATCATTATCTATCCTCCGAGTGTGCCCCTGCCATCGGAGCCTTACTAAGCATGTAAACGATTGTGACAGTGCCTGTTCTCTCCAGCACCTCCGCCTTGGTGTTCTTGTCTTGCCACCCAACCCCCAGGATTCGGCGCATTCACCTCATATGATAGCTGTTTAGTCGCCTCTCCTGTTGCGTGTAGGTAGAACATATCTTACTGCAATAAAGAAGGGTGATGAGGTCTCAGACCTATATATGTTTAACATGGCATAACACCGGCTATGGTTAGGTGCTTTATTAAGAGCAGCATAGATGTCGCCTAACAGGCTGCGGCTCTACTTTGTTCTAAGTGTTTGAGTCTATTAATATAGACTCGCACATCGGTTAACCACCCTCCGCTGCACTTGTCCCAACGCAACAGAGTAATGAGCTGCTCGAGCCTAGTCCGTTAAGCAGGAAATTGTCCTCCCATCTACATCCGGCTCAGAGCTGGGACCTGCACAGGGTCATCTACCCCTGTAGAAGTATAGGTCGACTAAGAATAAGATTATAAATATATTCCCATTTGGGGAAGCCTGTATATCAGCTCTATATACAATCTATTATAGTCGGTGTTCAACACTATATATATAGCATCATCATCATCATGTAGTACATTAATTTTCAGAACGTCGCTCTCATGACAGCCAATCTGTTAGACGATCGATCCCTGGCTAGCTCTCCCGCCTCTGCATTGTGAATCTCAGAGCCTATGTCTATTCTTCTCCTAGGTCTGCCTTTGCCTCCTTTGCCAGATACCATACCCTCTAGTATCGTTCTTTTATGTGACGTTTGATGTGCCCGAAGTAAGTTAACTTTCTAGTCAGATGTGACCGTTTGATGTGGCCGAAGTAAGTTAACTTTCTGGTCAGCTGTGACGATTGATGTGCCCGAAGTAAGTTAACTTTCTAGTCAGGTGTGACGTTTGATGTGGCCGAAGTAAGTTAACTTTCTTATCAGTTATGACGTTAGATGTGGCCAAAGTAAGTTAACTTTCTTATCAGTTGTGACGTTTGATGTGGCCGAAGTAAGTTAACTTTCTTATCAGTTGTGACGTTTAATGTGGCCGAAGTAAGTTAACTTTCTAGACTTAATGTTGTTTGCTAGCCAGTTCTGCTCTACATCGAGCTTCTGTAGGATTTCTGCGTGTTTTCTTTTTCGCTATCCATGGTATTTTGAGCATCCTCTTTTAGCATTTGAGCTCGGAGGATTCCATTTGTTTTTCCGTAGACTTTATAGGGTGTTGCTGTTGTGCATCCATAAGTTGTCGTCGGGAAGATGCAAGTCCTCGGGATATGTATTTTTGTCATTTTGTTAGTGCTCCGCCATATTTCCGTTCATTATAGTTAACCTATGTAATGCCAGTTTTGTGTACGCCTGCTCACTCGCGTGCGTGTGCGTTTGTGGAAAGGGGGGGAGGGGGGGGGGTGTGGAGCGGCGCAGAGATTAAGCACATAGAAATCTGATCAGGGTGGAAGAGCAGTTAGTCCGCTTGGCTCTCACATGAAAAATAGTGTCCAACCTAGCTGCGTGAAGATCCTGTCCAACCAGCTGTAAATGAGTACCTAACGCCTATTTTTAATTAAGAAGACAGAATATCAAAAACAACTGGACAAAACATGGACATTTGTACAGTAAAGTTTCTGACACTTTATTCCCCCCGAAAGGCAATATCATAAACCTTACCATTAAACAGAAATGTACTAACAGACTGTTGGGCTTATTAACTCATGTCAAGAAACTTATATTTCTATTCCATTTGTAGAAGCAATCATTTTCCAAGAGTCATCAAATTTGACTACAGCAGTAAATACGTGCATTCAAGCCATGGCTAACGCTGAACCATTCGTCAAGGGCAGGTTAAAACGCAGACAGGTATGTTCTGTATAAAGTAAAAGTCACTATAACACCAATTGGAGCGTTTGTCTATTGGGACAAAGAAACGGAGTTCGATCTTATGCCTAAGTCACGCCGCAAATGATCGACTAACTTGCTGTTGTTATCTGTAAGTGATTCAGAGAGGAAGACTAACGTCTGGTCAGGCAAAACATACTGGTCAGACATGCTAGTTAGGGTCAGGTAAAACATACTGATCCGACATGCTAGTTAGGGTCAGGTAAAACCTACTGGTCAGACATGCTAGTTAGGGTCAGGTAAAACATACTGGTCAGACATGCTAGTTAGGGTCAGGTAAAAAAACATACTGATCAGACATGCTAGTTAGGGTCAGGTAAAACATACTGGTCAGACATGCTAGTTAGGGTCAGGTAAAAAAACATACTGATCAGACATGCTAGTTAGGGTCAGGTAAAAAATACTGGTCAGACATGCTAGAGGGGACACATTATCCTGACCGCCCCACTTTTATAACTTTCGAGGGGACACATTATCCTGACCGCCCCACTACAATCTCATTTGAAGAAAATGTGGCTTTCTTCCACTAACTCTGTATATTTTTGGTGGTTTACTACAAAATGTAATTCATCTGCTACCGCCCACCTGACAGCTAAAATCGCCCGCTCTTCAGGTTGAAGAGCATAAGCCTGTACTCCATCTTTGGCAGTCATGGTAACTGTTAAACTAGCATTGTGTGAGTTCTTGATACTGGGCACCTCACACCATCACTTCCAGAAAGTATGTCAACTTTGATGGTGTTAACAATGGTAAACCTTTACTTATATCAAAATATGAACATCGCAGGCTGCAGACTGGAACCTCGGGAACAGACTGGAACAGACGGGAAGGCAAGAATATGCCCACTGCAACTCTACGCATGCTGTAAACAGCGACTAACGAAAGCTGCGCATGTGACTAGTAAACTTACTATTGCAAATCAAATTGCTACAGAAACTCAAACTACTAGAGCAAAATAAATGAGTTGGAACAGAATTTCTAAAGAAAGTCAACTGTAATTCTGCCCCTGGAGCGAAAATTGGCACAAACAATAAATAAAGAATTCACTTGACCTAATATAGAACTGTAC
This sequence comes from Ariolimax columbianus, assembly GCA_036924085.1. Classification (NCBI taxonomy): domain Eukaryota; kingdom Metazoa; phylum Mollusca; class Gastropoda; order Stylommatophora; family Arionidae; genus Ariolimax; species Ariolimax columbianus. The sequence goes on from JAVGWX010000009.1 coordinate 42,776,131, forward strand.
AATATTTTCATATATTCACGCTTCTTTCGCCTCTCTTATTTTTTGTTGTATCTCTGTTGTTGTATCTATGAGTGCCGAGTTAAGAGACTCTGTTACTGTATCGGTATCAAGTCCCTCTCTGAGAGCCAACAGTGGAGCAAATCTCCCCCATACCCTCGATTGGAACACTTCGATGATTGTTGGATCTTTTAGCTTGTCCAAGTCAAACTTTGATCTAGTCACTTTTTTTCTTTGCGACTCTCTTCAATCGCAGACGGAAAGTCAGCATAATAAGATCGTGGTCGCTTCCTATATCCGCTCCAGGAAAACTTCTTGTTCTGTCGGTGTTAATGCTAGATCTAAACCTCCTCTGGACCAGTTTATAATCAATTTGGCTCTGCACTTCATTGTTTGGGTTATGCCATGTCCAGCGTCTAGACGCCTGTTTTTTTTACCCCAGCGTGTTTGCCACCAACAGCTTATTGCATCGTGCAAATTCGAGGAGTCTGAGGATCCAGTTATTAGTTTCTTTGTTTCCGTAAGGGCCACATGTTCCCCGCCAGTCACGGACTGCATCTTCTCCAATTTTTGCCTTCCAATCACATTGGACTACCAATATGTCCTTTTTTTTTGGCGTTTCGGTTATCAGACTCCAGACTCTGAAGTTGATCATAAAATGCCTCTGTTTCACAATCTTCGTAGTCTGCAGTGAGTGCATAGCACTAATTTATCTTAATATTAAACGGTGCTGCCTTTAGCCGTAAGATGATAACGCGGCTAGATATTGCACGACAATCCAATCTGGCTGTTTTTTTTATGTACCAGTTTCCCCACTCCATGTTAGTGTTCGTGTCCTCCCTACCGCTAAAGAAGAACTTGTGGACCTCCTTCGTGGTAAACTCACTAAAGTTGTTCCATCTAGCCTCGCATATACCCAGGATGTCCCACCGGTGGTTCTTCGTCTCGTGTGTTAGCTCATTGATTTTATCACACGGGTTCAGTGTTCTTCCATGTTCATATTATGAGCTTGTCCTTCCTCAGCTTTATGGTTCCACCAGTAGCACACTTATCACCTCCGCCCTGGTATGGAACGGAAGGCGTGGTCATTGCTAACCCGGACTGCGACCGATCCGGTATAGTTGATTGTGATTGTATCTTCATGTGTGAATCTTGTAGGGTTGTCTCTTGGCGGAGCCCATCTCCTCTCTAAGTCGGTATGGGCCTACATCTGCGTCTGACCTGGAGGAGCCAGTCTTCACAGGCGAGTCACTGCCTCGTTTGCCTACAGCCTCGCGGCCATAGTTTCCCAGTGTCCACATCAGAAGAAGAGCTAGCCGACGCCGACATATGTCAGCGCAAATTTAAAAAAAATCAATGAAACAGAAATGTAGGCAAGCATTGTTTTGTTAAAAAAGATCTTGAGAGAAAAACTGAAAACTGAAATTGCTAACATCAAAGAACATGGGATAGAACTGAAGAAAAGAGTAATCATTTCTCAGTTATGGCCAATGACACTTTATTGGACAGAAACATGGACTTTACCAAAGGAGAATGTACAAAGTTTGGAAGCGTTTAAAATGTGGGGATACCATAAAATGGAAAGAGTGAGCTGGACAGTAAAAAGATGCAATGATAATGTTCTCACTGAGGTAGGCGCACAAAAACAAATATTCAAAGTGATACAAAAAAGAAGATTGAGTTCTCTGAGCACAATACCCAACATAAAATTCTTCTACATAAGATGCTATATGGTAAGACTTATCTTTACATCTGAGGAATGCAGAGACATTAAAGTGCGAACCTTCGCTGAAATGAAGTCAACTGCAGAGGATAAGGTCAAATGGAGAGACATACTCAGACAACAAACCAGTCTCCGGACTGATCAACCAAAGGATACGGTCAAATGGAGAGACATGCTCAGACAACAAACCAGTCTCAGGACTGATCAACCAGAGGATACGGTCAAATGGAGAGACATGCTCAGACAACAAACCAGTCTCAGGACTGATCAACCAGAGGATACGGCCAAATAGAGAGACATGCTCAGACAACAAACCAGTCTCAGGACTGATCAACCAAAGGATACGGTCAAATGGAGAGATATGCTCAGACAACAAACCAGTCTCAGGACTGATCAACCAGAGGATACAGTCAAATGGAGAGACATGCTCAGACAACAAACCAGTCTCAGGACTGATCAACCAGAGGATACGGTCAAATGGAGAGACATGCTCAGACAACAAACCAGTCTCAGGACTGATCAACCAAAGGATACGGTCAAATGGAGAGACATGCTCAGACAACAAACCAGTCTCAGGACTGATCAACCAGAGGATACGGTCAAATGGAGAGACATGCTCAGACAACAAACCAGTCTCAGAACTGATCAACCAGAGGATACGGTCAAATGGAGAGACATGCTCAGACAACAAACCAGTCTCAGGACTGATCAACCAGAGGATAAGGTCAAATGGAGAGACATGCTCAGACAACAAACCAGACTCAGGACTGATCAACCAGAGGATAAGGTCAAATGGAGAGACATGCTCAGACAACCTTACAATCAATCTCAGTACTGATCAACCAGAGGATAGGGTTAAATGGAGAGACATGCTCAGACAACCTTACAACCAATCTCAGTACTGATCAACCAGAGGATAGGGTCAAATGGAGAGACATGCTCAGACAACAAACCAGTCTCAGGACTGATCAACCAAAGGATAAGGTCAAATGGAGAGACATGCTCAGACAACCTTACACCCAGTCTTAGGACTGATCAACCAGATGCTAGGGTCAAATAAATAGACATGCTAGGACAACCTAACAACCAGTCTTATGACCTGGAACGTGACGTATAAGCACAGCAGACAGCTAATTGGCGGCCTACATTAAAATACGGTTGACTCAACGTGATGTGATTGAATTCCTCCCATCGGAAGGTTGTCTGTCCATCGACCTGCATTGAAGAATGATTACAGTATCGCCTGTGTGGATGTCAGTACTGTCAGGATGTTTGCACGGATCGTAAATGGCGACAATCTAGTCACGGCGAACCTGTATAACAATACTCGCAGCGGACGACCCATCATAGCTGTTGATGCACAGCATCAAACTTGAGTGGCGAATTGATTCGTGCCAGTCGCCTTGTTAAGCTGAAAGATATCGTCGCAATGCTTATGATTTCGATTGAGTGATTTCATCAGGTTATCCATGCCCTACTTTGGTATGGCTTGGCTTCGTTCGTTCTCAATCTCCGGCTACCAAATCATGACACGAGCCTAAGTAGCAGAATGTAGTCCAGAGAACGGAATGCGTTGTATCGTAGTTTACAGCGTGACTGCGATATTTGCACATTTCGGTCCAACACATCCGACTTCAGCAATAATTTTTTTAGTACCGGGTTAGCATTCACTCTTCGATCCCTTCTCCTTAGCCAGTCTGCTCTGTTGCAACCTCTTATCCAGAATCACCACGTGGAGGTGTAGAAGGGTCTTGGCAGCTCTAGTTCGCTGGCCCTGACGCTAGCAGTCAGCTATGGGTCGCTGACCACTGCAGCTCATGCGCTGTTCAGCATCTTTATCCCCTACATGTGTATAGTAAAGTATGCTCGAGATGGGTCCCTCGCATGCTGACACCGGATGTGAAACAGCGACGACATTAGGTGTATAAAGAATTTCTGACGCGAAATGAACAGGAAAACGACGTCTTTATCCGCCGAATTGTCATTGGCGACTTGTTATGTGCGCATCATGTTGACCCCTAAAATGCTAGCGCCAGTACATGGAGTACAGTCATAAGAACTCGCGTACCCTCACTTATATATATACAGACGAAAGATATCTACATGTAGATAGATATGTATTCATTATTCATACACACCGACTTGACGGCAACAAAATTGAGAAAGATATATATATATATATATATATATATATATATATATATATATATATATATATATATATATTTATATATATAAAATAGTTGTCCATAACAAGTGATGAAGACCACTCTCTTTGTTCAGCCGTGTGGACAGTCGTATCTCTTGCTGTGTCCGCTGAAATGGGTGACTTGCGCGGTGATTTGGATTAAAGTGAGGAAGAAACTGCGTCTTTTGTCAACCTCACTCACAGAGCCTAAGCTACCTTTTGCCAGTGGCAAGACATTCTTCGAGACGACAGGAGATAGCATAGGATGCAGATTTTGCCTCAGGGTTACCACCGAAGCCTTTCCGTAAACATGTAACCCGCGGGATAGAAAGGTGGGATGGCATCTAACGCAGTTTGTCGTGCCTTTTCTATAACCACAAGAGGTCGTAGGGACAACACTCAGCGTGTGAGTGAGTCTGGCATCTCTCCCCAGCTGTATTCAGCTCATCATAGTAGCATCTAAAATTCCCACATGCCAAATTCGTGAAGGTGAACCGGCAGAACTAACCGGTGAAATACGACACAGGTATAAGCGTGGTGCCATTCAGCCGGCGTCCAGACCAGGATAAACGGATGGAAAAAATCACAAAAAAAGAACGAAATAACAAGTCCAGACGGAAAACAACACTACCTTTCCGTGAACACAAGTGTAAGTCGTCGACTAGTGTGAATTCCAGGCAAATCCGTGGTCTGGCGGCATCCATAATGATTCAAAACAGTACAGAAATGTAGACTATATACATATATACATCTTTATTCTGTTGTTCTTGACTAGTTTTATACCTTTATTTCTATATTGATCATATTCCAATAATGCTATGCCACAATTTTGCCACTTCCACATATTCCATGCCTCGTATTCTTGAAATTGTAGGTCGTTGTTTTCAGCAAAAGTTACTCCCCTGAAGGGAAGATCTGCGAACATCTGCTTAAAGATTACCAAGAATATCTACACGACGACATATTTGAGTGGGTGAACATTGAGAAGCGCTCCGACTGTTCTCAGGTATGCTCAATCTTTCTTTCTAAAAGAGTATTTATATTCATCAACAGTGGAAGAAAGTCCAAAAGCTGTCATCCAGATTTATGGATAAATTATGTTGCAAGTGTCAAGCTATGTATACTTTAGAGACTCATTTAGAATTATGGAGCAAGTGTCAAGCTATGTATACTTTAGAGACTCATTTAGAATTATGGAGCACGTGTCAAGCTATGTATACTTTAGAGACTCATTTAGAATTATGGAGCAAGTGTCAAGCTATGTATACTTTAGAGACTCATTTAGAATTATGGCGAATTTGAAAAGGAAATTATTAAAATAATTACAATGGCCATGAATACACTTAACAGCATGAGAGATACACTTCTGTCAAAGCAGATATCTCAGATCTTAGAGAGATACACTTCTGTCAAAGTAAATATCTCAGATATTACAAATGAGAACCATCAAATGATATGTGCATTCAGTTTTATTGTATGGAGTAGAATCTTGGACCCTGACAAACTAAATGGAGAAGCTTATTGTAGTCTTTGAAATGTGGATATTCAGAAGACGTAGACTAGTTTCTTGGAAAGATAGAAAAACCAATAATGAGGTTCTGGAACAATTCCTTGTGGAACACATACTTCTAAAGGAAATAAAAAGCAACAATTAAATATTTTGGTCATGGCAAGTCACATGTCAGTCTGCTAAAGTTTATTTTGGATTTGAGAGTAGAGGGCAAGAGAGCCAAAGGGAGACAGAGGTACAGAAGGATAAACATCGTTAAGATGTGGTCGGAAAGTAGTTTGACTGGGTGTACCAGCCTGGCGGCGCGAGACAGAGACAGCTGAAGGTCCATTGCCGTCAACCTCCGTTGCGGAGACGGCACTTAAATGATGATGATTTAAATGGACATGACTGCAGTTATGGGGTGAAATAAACAAACATAGCTAACACACAACGAGGCGACAGTAGTTGTGAACCGGCTTGTGAACCTATCTAGACTACTCCAGCAATGGGAATAAAGTGGGTTTTTTTTTTTTTACTGTTGCATGCAAATAGTCAGTCATAAACTTATAATGGTTATTACTAAACCTTAATACAAATGTTATATACTTGGATTCCTAGTATTCAAACGGGCATGTTAATGTCTGTTGCCAAGTAGCCGAAGGCTATCGGCAATCCGTAGTAGGTATTGTAAAACTTTCTGCAGCTTACTTGGGGAAAGAACAAATAATTTGAGCTGATTTTTTTAACTATAATTTTCAATTTTGTCCGTACAGCCCACTCTTTTCGATGTCCAGCTGTCATGGTATTTTTAACGTGCTCCACACTGAAAACGGCAGTCCGATCTCACTACCCGGAGATCAGAGGAATTTTTGCCAGAAAATCCACGTCAAAAAATCCCAATCTCCACCGTGATTCAAATCCGCGATCTCAGGAACCCAAGGCCTACCCCTTAACCTCTAGAGCACCGAGCTCCCTGTTATATAGACTGGATCATCATTACACTCCGAGCATACCTATACATGCCCAGTTTTTATTCTGATATTTGGGAAGACAGTGTATAATGAGGGTTTCTGTAGCTCGATGGTGCTACACGCTCGTGTCTCCGTTGCTTTCAGTCGTTGCTCTGTACTCGATAGTGAAGTGTTTAGCCTAGTCGGCAGTGAGCTGGCTTACTAGACTGGAATTACAGCGTTCCATGGGTTTGAGTTCACGGTCGGACAGAAACAAATCCTGGCCGTAGTTCTTCCTCTTCTTCTTTTTCTTCGTACGCAGTCAGACAGTAACCATTATTTTTTCGAAAAAAGCGGCGGTCATCCTGAGGCTGTCGACACTGCCATAGAGCCTGTCTTGTGGTTCCACTGGTGATGGCCACATCTGCTCTCTCTGATCCTCGTATGTCGGGCAGTTCCGCAGCAGATGCTCGGCGGTCATTTTCTCGGTACCACACGGGCATTCGTCGGTACCACCTATCTTCAATTTGTTGAATAGGTGGTACCTCAGTCTATTGTGGCCAGTGCGAAGTCTGAAGACAACGACCTGCTCTCTTCTGTTTAACTGGTAATAGGCATCGTTTTTGGTGTAGCCGGTATGTTCAGTTTCCCATTTGGTCAAGTATCTGGCTTTAATAAGCCGTTTTGACTCTTCGTATGTCATACTAGTATCTGTTTGTGGTAGTCTTGCACCTTCTTTTGCCAGTCTGTCTGCCTCCTCGTTGCCTTGGATGTTGCAGTGTGATGGGACCCACTGTACCACTACCATTTTTGGTGCGGACTGCTGGCATAGTTGACAGAGTGCTGCTCTTAAGTCATTAAGCTCAGTGTTTTTCTGGCTTTTTAGCACTGTGACTACGGCCAGAGCATCTGTAAGCAGGACTATATAGCTTTCATTTTCTTTATGTGTCACCATTTCTTCCACTGCCGCCCTCAGTGCCTCTGCCTCCGCTCTGAAATTGCTTGTGTACTTACCAGTAGCGAATGACAGTGTTATTTTTCTCTGGCCGTAGTTCGTACCTGGTACGACCGCTCCTTCAACCGATGCAGCTGTAAATGGCTACCTGGAGTATGAGTTTGGAAAGGTAAAACAGCAAGGAAGGGAACCGACCACCATACCTCCCACACATAGGCTGCGGCTTAGTACACGAAGAGTTATCTTCATCCCCTACGGCAATTGTTGCCATGGGACTGACCTTTACTTTAAACTACTCGATCCACTGTTGATTTCAAAATACGTTCTGCCGTTAATAGATTCAAGTATCCATATCCAATAAGCGGTTAGTATTATTTTCAGAAAGTCCCAGTATCCTATTATAATACAAACGGAATGAGTTCTTTAGTAAATCATGATGTTCGTGCACTAAATTCAAAATTGGTTAAGACAGCAAATCCACAGTGGCCCGTCCGAAAAGGTTTTCCCTCTATCCATTCATGTAATATTATTTCCTTCTGCCCCAGTCTAAGCATTCCATTAACCTAAAATACCGCGTTTCTAAATCACTGATACACAGTATGCCCTGCAATATATCTCTGGTAGATCTGTCAAGTCGAAAATTACGAGAGTGAGTCGGAAATTGAAACATATTGCTTGACGGATGTGAGTACATAAATTGGGTTCTCTCAACAGTTGATCCACAGTGTACACTAATTGGGAAATGAGTTCATAAATTTGGGTTTTCTCAACAGTTGATCCACAGGGTGCACTAATTAGGAAATGAGTTCACAGGGTGAGCCATCTGGTCGATTGACAAACTGTGTTGCTACACGTTTATATATATGAGAGGGGCGCTCCATAAGTAAAGTCTCCTATTTTATTATGATGTCCGACGACGTCAGAAGTGGATTATGACAATATGACAGTAAAATTTAAACCTTTCCGCGTACACTTTCCGATTACACTTTCGTCAGACAGGTGGCAGAAAAGGAGCAGTTGACAAAATGACCTATGTCATAGACGTGCGTTATATATTGAGGTGCGTTATTGAATTACATCATGCGAAAAAAAGTTGCAGCAATCGACATTCATCGACTGCACAGTGCATATTTAGCACAGCTAGGCTGTGGGTTGTGCGTTTTAGCAGTGGCGAAAGCGACATGAATTACAAGCCACGATTCAGACGGCCATACACAGTTGTCGCAACACGCAATTAAGAACGTTCCGATCAGCTCATCCGTGCAAATTAGAGGATTACGACCAGGAAATTCTGTACGTAACTGGATATCGGCGTTAATGCGTTGGGAACAATGGTGAGAACGTTGGAAAATCACAAAGTTTGTGCCAAGTGGGTCCCACGAATGCTCACAGAGGAACAGGAACATCGCATGTAAGTTTGTCATGACCTCCTGAACCATTTCGAGGATGAAGGTGACAGTTCCCTGGATCACATCATCACTGGTGATGAAACGTTGTGCCACCACTACAATCTTGAGTCAAAACGGCAGTTCATGGATTGGCGACATGTGAATTCCCCATCGAGGACAAAGTTCAACATCAGCCCTCAGCGGGTAAAGGGATGTGCACTGTCTTTTGGGATAGAAAAGGAGTAATATGTCTTGATTTCCTGGAACCTGGACAAACCATCAACTATGGCCATTACATTGCAACGCTGACTAAGCTGAAGGATCGAATTTCCATGGTCAGACCAGAGAAGAAGACAGTCGTTTGCCAAGCCTCATATCAATTTGAAAAGAGAACATTGTCAGTCTTGGCTGGACTGTCCTACCACATCCATCAAATAGTCCGTATGTGGCACCTTATAGCTTACATCTGTTCAGGCTAATAAAAGATGGACTGCAAAGACGCCGTCATAGCTGTTCACTGCCGCTGGTGCAGATTTCTACGAGCGCAGCATGAATGCTCTTGTTCATGGTTGGAGAAAATGTGTAGCCAAGGGTGGTGACCATGTTGAAAAATAGTTTGTGAAGGCAAAACATTGGTCTATCAAATGGTGTTGCTGTTCTTTTCATATCTGTTATGGTCTTCATGGAATAAAATAGTGGGCATTACATTCGGAGGACCCTTTGCATATATATATATACAAGAGGCTTGTCGTAAGTCTTTACCCTGACCATGAAGGAGTAGGAGGAGAAAGTTGAAATTTGGCACAGTGCTTTTTCATTTTCAATGTAGCCACCACATTAGTGTATACATTTCTGCCATCTCTGCTTACTTTGAAAAGACCTAAAGAAAAAAGTAACCTATTTTTCGAACTAAACCAGTTATCACAAGCCAGTATGACATCTTCGTCTTTGTCAACATGATTTCCTTTCAGTTGTTTTTTAAGTTATGGGAAAAGAAAAAGTCTGATGGAGCTAAATTTGGAGAATAAGGTGGGTGGTGATGAATGTCAATATTCAAATCGTTGGCTGTTTGCAGCACAAGTCTTACTTTATGGGATGGCGCGTTGTCTTGAAGCAAAGGCAAGAATTTTAGTGTGTGCTATCTCTCGTTTTCTGGTCACAGTCTTTCTTAGTTTGGTAAGGAGATCTGCATAGTATTGCCTATTAAATATAGGGCAGATAATCTTTCAATGACACATTTGACGTCCCAAAAAACAGTCAGCATCACTTTTTTTGCAGATTTCTGTGCTATTGGTTTGACCCGGGGTTTTCCACTACGTGCTGGAAATTTTGAATTCTGGGTCATAATGGTGAACCCAAGTCTCATCTGCTGTCACTATCGTAACATGTTTTTCGGCCGACACATTTTGAGCAACTGGCAACACCAATCAACCATCGTTTTTTTCTGTTCACATGTCAGCAGACAGGAGACCCAACGGGCACACACTTTTCTCATGTTCAGTCTGTTGTGTAAAATTATAAATACTGTACTTTCGTTCTGTTTTGTTGACTTAGATATCTCGGCAATTGTCATGTCCCTATCCTGGTCAATGATTTTCTCTTGCAGCATTTTCATCGCTGCACTCTGAGGATGGTCTTCCTGATCTAGGAAGATCAACAATATGGAAACGGTCACACTTAAACTGCCTACACCAGTTTTTTTACAGAAGCATACGAAGTACAAAATTCCTCAAACACTGGTTCCATCTCATTGTGAATTTATGTGGCTGTTTTTCCCTGTACAATCAATAATTTTATCACAGTACTGGCGTCTGATTTCTCTATTGTTCCAAAAAACCGTTAGAGAAGCAGATCCGGTCAATAAGGTTTGCTGCACCATGCACCATACCGGGTAAACCAGTCGAGGAAGGAAATTCATACTTCTTAAGTCCAGTACAACTTGAATGCGCTACATATGTGCCAAATTTATATACTTTCTCCTCCATAGTCAGAGTAAAGACTTATGACAAGTCCATTGTATATATATATATAGAAAGAGGCGGTGAAGAGCAGAGCTGATGGGGTCCATGGCAAACTTCAATAGTTCTGGTGAAATAAGATCCTCATTTGCGGCTTGAACTTTTGCCAATGTTGGTGGGTCGATGCACGTCTTCTCGTCCGGGGGAGTATCCCCATATTCAGAATCCAGTTCGAGGCAAGCCGATGCTGGATGATAGTTGAGCGATGGGCGAGAGTATAGCGTTCCGTCCACCTGTCCGCTACTTTTTCGTGCGTCGAACACGATGAGTCATCTGGTCGATTGACAAACTTGATATTGCCACACGCTTTCTGGTTGCTTCCGAGGCGGAGGAGCTTGATGACTTGGTATGCAGGTCTGAGATCATTGGATCTCACACGGATATCGTAAGCGGAGTCATAGAGCCATGGTTTTTGCTTTACGGACTATGGGTTTACGATTATCGTGGCAGCCTCGCATACAGTGTTGTGTATGGCAGCCCATGCTGACTCTGGATCGTCGGATAGTGAGCCTAATGTGGCGATTTGGTCTTTTACTGCCATGGCGTATTCTTTGGCGAACAACAACAGACCAATCACACTGCTCTCAGTTCCAGGCACATGCACTGCTGGTCCGGCTCAAGGCCCTCACAAAACGTCGTTCACGTCATTTGGTTTCACCCCCGGTAGATCAACTCTGGATACAATGCTCGTTCTCTGGCTCTTGGTTGAGCTGTACCATGCATTCAACCACCCATCTGCGCTGCGTACGAGTATCTAAAGGCTGGATTCGATTCAGTTGATGGGTCTGCGCTCTAGAAAGCCCTTCAAGGCATCAGCAATCCTGCCCCACTGCTGAACATGATAAAGGAGCCACACACGGAGACCGTTGCCAGAGCCCGCCTAGGTGGCACTCTCTCGTACAGGTTCCCAGCATCTTCAAGGGTCAGTCAGGGCTGCGTACTTGTTCCTGATCTTTTCGGTCGAGACATCGACTGGATTCTCCATCGAATTAACTCCAACCATCAGGGCATTGACATGACCAAACACGCGTCACATACCTCGTCTAAGCTTATTACATAGTCCTAGTCGACCCGGACAACGAAGCTCTGCAAACAATCTCTCGAACATCAAACTTGAGTTTATCAATACCCTTGGCCAAGACGAAAATTCAGAACCGTGTCTCCAACACTGGTCCTCGCAGCATCGATGTCCATGGTCACACGGTGGAGTGCACCAATAAATTCACCAATTCACATACCTGGTGAGTTATTTTTTGTCCGATGGATGCAGTGCGCCTGACATGTTAAGGTGGATCGGGCTTGCTGTCCCCGCTATTAGCGAACTTCGCTGCGTGTAGAATAATTACATACTCTCTCTCGGGTACAAAATACGTATCTATCAGACGTATGTGATTTGTGTCCTCGTGTATGGTTCAGAGACTTGGACCCTACTTAAACGGGACATATCAAGACTCGATGCCTTTCATATGTGCAACCAGCGACAAATCATCGGTATCCGGTGGTTCAATCCCATCAGTATTGACGAGGTTTCTGCAAAGACGTTTCTTCCCTCTATCTCGGACATTCTGGTCCGGCGCCGCCTGATTGGTCAGTTGGTTCGACTGGGTCAGAAAGTTCCGGCTCACCAGATCATGACCAAGTCAGATATGTATAAGAACGGTCTCCCATCGGCCAACTGGTGGCGCGGTAGGGGCCGCCCCCGTTCTACGTGGATCCGGCAGATATCAGTCTCTCCTTCAGAATTGAACGAGGTTTAGCTAAAAGCATTAGCAGCTGGACTTGGTAGTGGTCAATCGACGCAAAGAACTCTAGAAACGCCTAGGTGAACATTATATATACATTTCCTGTGAACAGATTGTTGCTAGGACGTGGTTTTAGAGATTCATTATTTTCACATGTTTGGTACAATCGATCTAACAGCGTATTTATATTTTATTTTTAATATTTTTATATAAATATCTCTACACTACTATGGAATATACTTAGAATATAAAGTCTTTATGACATATTTTTATACGTATTTTGGCTTTGAAGTTTTAAATGTAATAACATTTCTGGTAAGAAAGAAAATCTGTTTTCCCTTCTTATTTGGCACATTATTCGTGCTTTGTGCGATGCTCTTGACAGATGGGGTACCCATCTGCCGAGAGAGACAGAGCTAAAATGGGGAAAAAACTTAATGCAATGAAGTCGAGCACCCGCTTAAAAGTAAAGCTTGCATCTGAAACGTTACATCATTCGTTTATGGTGTTCATGAGTACGAGGGAAGGCAGTAATTAATTCACAAATATGTATTTAAAACCTAAATGAGATTTAAACTTGAAACTGGTTTATTAGTGCACTTAATGGGGCCTTATTTCTCAACATGATTTCCACCAATATCGGAGCACTTATCTCATCGCCTTACCAGTGCAAGGACAAGTCCCATTCGGTCCATTTTGTGTGTGGTCAGTCAGTTGCCTGGGTAACGGTGTGAGCATACTTTCCGGAAGCTCAATCGATCATGCATTTTTCCGAAGGCTTAACCAATCAAACACCCTATTGCAATTTCGACACTGCCTGTCTATCGTTACTCGCCTGTCTGCTCTAATCATCTGCTCCATGCACCGCATAGATTCTTTATCTGCAACCTAAACAGGACGACCAGGTCCACCTTCACCTGCATTTCTTAAATCACACTTGAGAGATTTATCAACCCAGTTGTGCACCGTTTAAAGCACACTTGAGAAATTTATCAACCCAGTTGTGCACCGTTTTACGCAACAAACACTTCCCACCGTATCTTAGCCTTAGTCAACCTGTACTTCTACAGGGGTGAGTGCAAGTCCCAACTCTGGCGCAAGCTGGATTTAGCCGGGACGAGGATTTCCTGCTTAGCTGGCTAGGCTCGAGCAGCCATTTACGGGGACCATTTCCTAATGAATATCCTTTGCAGAAGTTCATCACTCCTCCTCCCCCCCCCCCCCCAAGTTCTGTTATTGTACACTGTGAGCACGGACGCCATATTTTACCCGAGCTGTGCATTTTCACGCGATACATAGCGTCTGCTTCATACGGTGATCGCAAAGCTGGACGCTGTTGCCACCTAATGGTACCTTTAGAAACCTACAACTGTAATTTTTCAACAACCCCTTATGAGTATGTGATCAACTTACTGACTTTCCCTTCCAACTACATTTTTCAACAACCCCTTAAGAGTGTGTGATCAACTTACTGACTTTCCCTTCCAACTACATTTTTCAACAACCCCTTATGAGTGTGTGATCAACTTACTGACTTTCCCTTCCAACTACATTTTTCAACAACCCCTTAAGAGTGTGTGATCAACTTACTGACTTTCCCTTCCAACTACATTTTTCAACAACCCCTTAAGAGTGTGTGATCAACTTACTGAGTTTCCCTTCCAACTACATTTTTCAACAACCCCTTAAGAGTGTGTGATCAACTTACTGACTTTCCCTTCCAACTACATTTTTCAACAACCCCTTATGAGTGTGTGATCAACTTACTGACTTTCCCTTCCAACTACATTTTTCAACAACCCCTTAAGAGTGTGTGATCAACTTACTGAGTTTCCCTTCCAACTACATTTTTCAACAACCCCTTAAGAGTGTGATCAACTTACTGACTTTCCCTTCCAACTACATTTTTCAACAACTCCTTAAGAGTGTGATCAACTTACTGACTTTCCCTTCCAACTACATTTTTCAACAACTCCTTAAGAGTGTGTGATCAACTTACTGAGTTTCCCTTCCAACTACATTTTTCAACAACCCCTTAAGAGTGTGTGATCAACTTACTGACTTTCCCTTCCAACTACATTTTTCAACAACTCCTTATGAGTGTGTCAACTTACTGCCTTTTTCTCATAATTGGCCTTCCTTTTGGAGTAAATAGCATATTGAGCATTTACACTAGTAACTATGCACCCATGCAAAAGTTAAGTTTAACTGCTGTGACACTTGTTCTTCATGACCTCCTTCTAGGTTGAGGACTATCTCTGGCTGCTATCGGGGAAGAACAACAGAGAGGTACCTCTTATGTTTATCAAGCAACACTTTGTTGGTGGATACAGTGAAATCATGCAAATGCACAACGACAACAAACTGGTTAAACTACTTGAAAATTTGAAGCTGGGCAACGACAAAATATTTGAAGAGGACAATGACCTGGTCAACGGAAAAGATATAGAAACAAGTCAAATCACGATCCGTGTGCTTGAGCTGGACGACGCAGAATTGTTGATTAAAATTTCGGATTCGTTGCAATCAAAACAAGTCTACGTTGACTATGACGCTGAACTAATGAAAAAAAACCCAGATGCAGTCCTGTCAGAGATGCGTATGCTGTTCTCAATGGAAGACAAAGGCAAAGTGAACATAGACATTACAGGTCGGAACAGCCAGGAACTCGAAGACGAGAGAGCAGAGTGGATGGTCCTTAATGGTCAAAGACTCACAATCGGATCGGGTACATTATCGAATGAAACGTCTAGCTTTATCATGAAAAAGGTTTCTAAATCACAGCAGTCAACAAAGAGTGACTCAGGAAGTCTTAAGAATGACGTGATCAGCATTAAGAGTTACAAAAGCAGCGTTATGAGTGACATAGGTAGTGTTAAGAATGAGATGCTCAGCATTAAGAGTGACACAGGTAGTGTTAAGAATGAGGTGCTCAGTGTTAAGAGTAACATAGGTAGTGTTAAAGATGATACGAGCGTCATTAAGAGTGACTATGGCAGTGTTAAGAAAAATAGTATTTGAAACCAGAATGTCTGTGATCAGTGTCAAAATCGGCTTGGGATCAATATCAATGTCTGCTCAAGTGGAACCATAAGGTCACCATTACAGCTGGCCGCCTTGTAGGAAGCCTGAAACAAGATTTGTAGTATGTTTTAGTGGGTGTGGTTTCTGTTACTTTAAAAAAAATATATATTAAGACTGTTAGCCCCATGAAGAACCTTACTTCATCGCTTTTAGTGACATGAAAAGTAGCAGCAGTGGTTCAATCCATTCTTGCCTCCCTATACAGGAGCCCTGTTTGCTGAGTTGATTTATATTTCATCTTTCGTTTATGCATTTCTCATTGATTTATTGGACATACGAGATGTACTGAAAAGGAAGTGACTTCTTACAGATTTGCTTTCATCCATAATAAGTTTTACACATGCTTGTATTTCTCAAGACAAAGCTACAGTTAATGTGTGTGTAAAATGTGGCGGTATTTCAATCGACACAATTTGCGAGGACAAAGTTTGGCACAATTTTCTTGTTTATTTTCGAAGTCACACAGCAAATGAGAATTTGATGTATGCAATACATCTTTTTTTTCCTTTTCATTTAAACAAATTATATATTATTCCTCAGTTCATTTGTTTCCTGATTGCATAACCCTTGAAGAAATTAACCACCTTAAAAGGGATGGTGTCATTCCGCTGTTTCTGAGAATTAACATAACTGCACTCTGGGCATCCCCACAGATGCTCAGTCGCTCTCAGCAAATAGGGCAGGGTATGGATGCTGATGGACCATGCAGCTCGCTGGTTGTACACTCTTACTCTATCCTCTCATGTGCCCTACTCCGCTCAAACCTTGTTTAATGTCAACACTTTGCAGTCTGTGGATTGCTTCTTCATCTACAGCAGTGTCCTCATCCCACAGGTGGTCATTGATTGATTTCAAAATGTCATTTATACCATCACTAACTAGACCATGATGAGAGCCTGTTAAGCCAAGATGTCTGCTCTTTGTGCTCTCAGTTATAAGCTGATTCATCTCGTGCTCTGCTCTACTGTTACCCCATTCTCTGCCTAAATTTATGATGACTGATACTCTATCATTCGCTTAAATAAGCCAGTATGCTGTTATATTTGCAACTGCATATGATAGTGTTTTGGGGTATTTCTTCATAAAATTCGAAGGAAACCAAATTTTTAGTTCTATTCTTTGTATAGTAAGTAAAGATCCCGATATCATGCATTTGTGAGATATTGGGAATATAGTGTTAGACCCATATTTGTCTTGACCAACGGCACATTTGGGGTGATGTGATCATCATAAAGGTTGACTTCACTTTACTTTATTATTTCTGGCACCCAATTGTTGAGGACATGTGTACCCTGGGAGCCGTTTTACTATCGTGACAAATCCAGCATAAAATGGGGACCGTACCTCTATCACTCAGTGATTAAGCCAGTGCACTATCAACTGTGCTACCTCGGCTCACATTCCTTGCATCTTATATGTGTATTATTGAGGGATCTATCTTTAAAACCAGCAGTCTACTCTACATTCAGCAGAATCTCTCTTTAAAACCAGATACTACTTTACATTCAGCTGGATTCTGACCGTATGTGCAAATCCATGAATTAGAGAGTCGACTAGCTTAGTGACGAGTAAAATATTTCTTCAAATACAGCTACTAATGTTGAATGGGGAGGAAGACTGTCTGGTCAGGCAAAATATACTGGCTGTTTTCATGCAGCCTGGCTAACGAGGTGAGGGATGGACATGATCCCTGTAGTAGCAATGGACATGCAGATGAAGATGGAATGCTAGGAATGTGAGAAAAGCTACTGCAACCCGCCACTTAACGTCCTTTTCAGGGTGCACAAAAGAGTAACCTACTCATTGTGTGCATTCGCAAACAAACAACACATTGTTTCCATTGCTGGGATAGTCAAGGCGTTTTTAGGCAGAGTACCACAGGACACATCCAGAGTGTGCTGGTGAAGGTGGACAAGGTCCACCTTGTAGTTGTGCAACAATTGTTGTTGGAGATGAAGATAACTCTTCATGGACTAAGCCACAGCCTATGTATGGTGTGGTGACTAGTACCCTTCATTTTCATGTTTATACCTTTCCTCCCTACCCATATGTCAGGTACCCATTTACAGCTGGGTCGACTGGTGAAGTGGTCATGCCAGGAACAAATTTTTTTTTTTCTGTCCGTGATTTCGAACCCATGTGAGGTGCAATCCCAGTCTTAATCAGCCATCTGACCGTCGTATAGGCTACACGCTCAACTTAGTAAGGTTGAGCATATGACTGGTAATCTAGTCACGTAAATCAAAGTGCCAAAGAAGCCTAGTATGTAAAAGAAAATGTTTGAACACTGAACAACTCTAGGAGTTGCTCCAACTGAATTGAAGAATAACATAATGATGCTCCTACTTCCAAATTTGCTGCTGTTCCCAGAAAAGTTGTATAACAATTTCACCTCGTGTAAGTAGTGCTTTATGTGCTGTAAGAAACAGCTTGATTTAAATCTGGCGTCCAGTTGTTCCAACAATGACAAAAGAAATCACAAATTAAAAGTATAAAGCATTAAAACTTTAATGTAAAATATATTCTACAAAATCAACCACGCTCTAAAGTCACTGCAGTTTCTCAGTCATCCTGAATGTAGAAGTCTGTCATCAGTGTTGCTGTTCTGATCTTTGCATCCATTAATTGCACATGTCTTTAGAGTCTTGGTGGTCTGTGAATTTCAGAAGCAAAATAACTTGTTACATTGATGTAAAAAATTAATATTATGTACACACAAAATTCTATAAAAATCGATGTCGGGACATCCATGATTTAGATGTTGGTTAGAACAAACACTTGCATATTCAGACTGACCTAATGATGGCCGGCTATCTGACCCATGCACAGCTATCCCTAAATGTAGAGCCATTTCCATCAGATAGGTATTTATGAGCTGCTGAAGACGGATGTGTCGGACCAAAATATGCAAATATCGCAGTCCAGCTGTAAGCAGATTCCATTCTCTGGACTACATCCTGCTACTTGCAAAGCCCTGTTCAGAGCTTGGTAGCAGGAAATTGAGAATAAAGAAGAAGGTATTTGTGAATGTGGAACTCTGTCAGATTTATAGGTTAACCGCGAGATGTCGACATCATCAGCGCGCGTTTCCCCATATGGCTCCATCTCTCTCCGCAGAACGATATCCTGTCTACTGAGAACATCGCACAAAGCACGAAATTTGTAGATCCAGTAATGAACGCATGGATCTTCAGAAAAATTATCATGAATCAACCGCAGCAGTTCGAATAGAACCCCGACCGCCTGAACACAAGGCAAACGGCTTGACTACTTCTCCACAGAGACCCTCTGTTGGAAATAAGATTTTGATGGTTGAGAAATTACTTTCTTTAATTAAACCAATAATTATGCAGCTGCAATCATACATAGATATTCAATATAAAGTGTCACGTGGTTTCAATATATCTCAGAGCAGAAATATATGCAGAAAGGTCTAGAGCGTAGATCCAGTCAAGAACAGTGATGTCCATGGTTGCCCTGACCAGACTGCAAATAATCTGGAAAGACAAGAACATGAGCCTTAAATCAAAGTTGACTTTAATGTATACAATGGCCACCTCGGTATACCTCTACACATGTGAGACTTTGGGACTCTTGACGGCTGCCCTAGAATGTAAAATTTGAGTAATGGAAATGAGATGCTTGCAAAGAATTCTTGGCATTTCATATTTGGATCACGTTACAAATGTGACTGTTCTTGAAACTGTTAGGAAGGAGTTAGGTCAATATAAAAACCTATTAACCATAGCAAAAACATGAAAATTGACATGATATGGACATATATCACTATCAGTAGGGCTGACCAAGACCGCCCTGAAAGGCACTGTGCCTGGGAGGCATGGGAGAGGGAGACCAAAATAAAAGAGTAGACGGAAAGGTCTATTGAAGAAACAAATAACCTGGCAAAAAATTGAGACGTATGGCGGGAACTGGTTGGACAAACTGCAACAATGCTGCCTAAACAACCTTCTAGGCTATGAGTCTGATGATGATTCAATATAATTCGATTCAGACAGTGACCTGAAAATAAAACAGTGGGTTTCCTAAGATTAAAATGCATCCTGAACTAGTACAATAATTATTTTTAATATTAAAACAAGCAATCAAAAATGAAAGCCTTGACAATTAATGAAACAAAACATTTATCATAATCAGGTGTCCTGCTGGTTAGTGTTTGCGGACCATTTCCCATCTTCCCTGTAATTCTGCCCATCGTCAAGGGCCGCTTCTCATGACATGCCATAAAAAAAGGTTGACCGTCTTATCCTGACTTTTGTCATAAGCTCTCTTTGTGTCTGTGCCTACTGAAGAACCATACCATTAGCTTTCTTTGCACTATATGGAATTTTCAACATTCCCATTCTTCTGTAAAACCACATTTCAGCTGCCTCCAATGATCCCAGTAGTTGCCTTTTGATTGTCCATTATTTGCTGCCGTAGTTCCACATTATATCCAAAGAACTCTCTTCCTTAGTTCCAGTGATAGGGTTCTGTTGCACAAGATTCCCCTCTCTGGAAGACTGATTTTGCCCTGGCTATTCTGTTCTGTATTTCATAACTGTATCTCCCATCAGAACTGATGTGGGTGCCTAAATATTGAAATGAGAGTTCTTGTTTTAGTTCCGTCTCATTCACCTTTATACAACATTTTGGAGATATGTGTTTCTCAGTTACTACCATTACTTCTGATTTCTTTTGATTTAGGCTGAGGCCTTTATTTTCGCTTTGAAAAACTACCATGTTGGCCAGTTTTGGAAAATCTGACTCTTTCTGTGCTATCAGGAAGTTCTTTATGTTCTACCAATCGATTTTCCAGGCATTGCCTACAAAGATCGCAAAATAAATTTGTGGCACGGAGAGAACAGATCAGGGGACAGTACATGCCCCTGCTTCACTCCTTTTTTTAAATCTGCCTAATAAATAATTATATGACAGTAAAATGCTTACAAAGAAAGGAAGGAGTGCCACATTTTAAAATACTTATAGGCGAATGAAAGACCACTTTCAACTTAACGATAGAATCATTCCCTTTTTTTAACGGCTCCCACTGGAGGAACGATCCCATCGTCTCTGAATAAAATGTTTAGTTTCTGTTCAGGTAATTCTTATTTTAACAATGCCAGAAATTAACTAGAATGATTTCCCTTTAATGTATTTCTTACTGCTATCTGTTTTCCATAGTTGTTCATGAAAATAAAATCCAAAAACATTGACAAGTAGTGTGAAATTTACTGCTTTTCATGTTTATAATGGTGGGTAGGCGTGGCTCACCTAGGGATTTGCCACTTAAAAGGCTGTTTACTGAGCAGCAAGTTAAAAAAATAGCTGATGTTAGAGAATCAGATAGTGATTTAAATTAGTCTGATTCTGGTGAATCCTATGTGTCTAGCCCAGTAGCTATAATAGCAGTGATGATAAGCAACCAATCAGAACAATAGGTGAGTCAACGTCCTTTAGCGTTAAGTTTCAATGTGTTGTGTGTGTGAACTTTGGGATATTCTATTATTAATTGATACATTCTGCATAGGAAACTCATCTATCAAAGGCACATATGGATATAAAATGTAAAAATAAACATTTAGAATACTTCTGGCACCTGAATGTAAATACCACCTACCTTGAAATACAACTTTGGGGGGAAAAGTTTTTATTTTTTGTTCTTGTTTTCTTTGCTCACTCCTCATCTCAGACATATATAATGTTGACATCTACTTGTTTAAAATCCAAAGTAAGATAATTCCGTCCAGGTGATGAGAATATTACAGTAGCTAAAGAGTTAAACATCTCCTCCACATTTCCAATTTTACATACCTCTACCTCTCCTTCTTTAATGGACAGTCCCTAAGCCATTACACAAATAATTATTACTTTGAAAATAAACTTAAATTTTCACATTTAGAATTAAGATTTTCAAGAACAAAACACTCATACCATCCAACCCTACGAGAAACTCCCATCCAGCACTAGGCCTGGCTTCCCCCTTGGCGTACAGATATATCAAAAGGGCTATAACTAGCTTGGGCTGTACTTACTACAAACATGGCTTCCATCGAGAAAAGCATCAATCATGTGCTAGGCTCAGAACTGGCTATGGCCATCTCTCGTGCAAAAAAAACAGCTGCTGCAAACAATGTCATGCTTTTCACAAGACTCCTTAAAGAGGGAAAGAATAATAATATGGTTTATGAATGGCGCAACAAGAAATGCTACCATACAAATCAGACATCTTCTGTGATCATTACTATCTAGACTGGTACTCCAGATTCTTCAATAAATTCTGCTGCCTTTTTCAGGATATCAATACCAATATACAGTTTCTTCTCGATGTGGGGATATGGGCCATATCTTTCTCAGATCTGTGTGCAGGGGATGGCGTGGGTTAGCGGTTAAGTGACATAGCTCCCAATCCGATGGTGCTGGGTTCGTTCCCCATCACAGCACCGGCCGTTACCCCAGGGAAGTAAACCATTAGAAAATGCACGAGGAAGCAGACCCACTACATAAAATGCATGCCGAAGTCCGATGCACTGGGACGACAGGCACAATATAAAAACCGCTTTGGGGCATATAGAAATAGGCGAACGTGGAAAAAAGATGTGTGTGCTGTGGGCATTCTTGAGTACATGTGGTGCTGCCATGTTTGTCCGACCAGTTGTGTTTGTGCATCATTGGTTAGAAGACCTAAATTAAAACCTGACGTTTTGAGCATGTGCAGCTCTTGCTTAATGTATCATTTGCAACATTTCATCTGTATTTACGTGTGTGTTGAATGTGCTAAATCGACTTTTCCATTATATGGAATTTAGGGGATGCTAAGACCCAAGAAATTATATTATTTAATTACATGATCAAATTTTTGGATTGCACATGGACATTCAAAACATGTCTGATTCAGACTTATGCCTGGGACACAGAAGAAAGAGACTTTGGTAATATTACTGGCTAATTTAACACAGAAATACACCCAAGGATGTGAGCACAAAAAATGTTGCTGTGTTTTTTTTCCCTCCAGATTAATTACATTTCATACAAATATATACTATTATATGTCATAAATTATTTTTTTTTGTGATAGTCATTTTAGCTAAATTTGTTTAATATTAATTACTTTTTTTTAAAGCTATCCGACATACGGAATTGTGGTATTTGCCATGGCCAAAAAAAAACATATTTAATGCGGACATTAATATTCTCTGTATCAGTTGCACTGGGACGGAAAATTCAGGTCATAAAGATGAGATGTTTCAGAAGGATCATTACAATATCATATGGAGATTACAAATGTCAGTGTCAGCAATATTGTCTACAGTCTATCGGACGACATCTGGACCTCCTTTCAATTGTTAAATCACGAAAGTCATGTGATACATTCACATAGTTTACTCAATGTGATACTTTGAGGGGCAGTTCTTTTCAAGAGAATGAGAGGTTGTCCTAAGATGCGCTGGACCAAATAGACGGATATGCCTTAGTCGACCTGTACTTCTACAGGGACAGATGCCCCTGTGCAGGTCCCAGCTATGTCGTGAGCTGGATGTAGCCGGGAAGAGGATTTTCTGCTTAACGGGATAGGCTCAAGCAGCTTATTGCTTCGCTGAGTTTGGACAAGTGCCACGGAGGGTGGTTAACCGATGTGCGAGTCCATCTTAATAGATGGTAGAGCAAAGTAGACCAACAGCTTGTTAGGCAACATATATGCGGCTCTTAATAAACCACCTAACCATGGCCAGTGTTATGTCCTGCCATACAGTTCGCCTCTTGCGACATGCTCTCTTTGGGGCAGTGGTGCTATTCTTGCCTTTGTCATACACAAAGATCATGGCGGCCCACTCGGAATGGATATGACATTGATTAAAACAGAAGCGCATGGAATGGATAGAGTATGATGGCGATGGATGGTTCGTGATGTACTGAGATATGATGCCCCTGTGACCACATAAGTTAAGGGACAAATGAGATGAATAAAACATAATTTGGCAAATTTAGATTGGACTGATATTCGGTACACATATTCCGACATGTCAATTTATAATTGATGCATTTTATTCTTTATTTTGGGATGTCAGCTGTATGTGGAGTTAGAATTTTATATTATGATGTGACACAATAGGAACAAAATTCATGGGAAAAATTAATTTGTTTTTTACTCATTTGTGCTTAATGGCAATAAATTCTTCAGGAAAAAATAATTCATTAATTGACATGTTTGTTCTTTTTCTTTCTAAATTGTGGTACAATCAAGCATGTGCATCGGATGCCAGGTAGCCAAATGTTGAGTAAACTCATTTCACTCTTTTGCCTTGGTGTACCCTGTTGGACCCAAGTTGTCTTCAGGCCACTTTTCAACACAACCTCTGCCATCTGAAGTTCAAGTTGTAATATCACCAGGACGTCAATCTTCATTCCAGCATGCACACCACATGACCAACCAATCTGTATTTTTGTAACAGTGCGACATATATGTCAGTGAAGGAAGTTTGACATCTGATCTACCTGCGTTGCGGATTTGGTCTCAATTGAAGATATTCAATGTTTTTTTCCTCTCTCGTTGGGCAATACAGAGTCTATGTTGGCTCATTGGTCTTACATTCCACTATTTTACTTTGCTTCTATAAATGCATTTTCACAGTAATAAAATAATCATGCAAGATCATATTTTTTAATGTATATTGTTTAACTTCAAATAGTCAAATCTCAACCCAGTTGATTCATGGTATTGATGACGCGTCTACTCTAGACGTGCAGAAATTCATGCAATTTCTATGCCATTTGAGCATTTATTTTCCTATATTAATAAGTAGTCTAATAACTCTAAATTTGAAAAAATTATAAATACAAGTTCATTTTCAGTCATTTCACCACAACCAATCGTCTTTTTATTATATAATTTGGCACGTCTTTAACGTCGCCTCACAATACCACTTGTCCACTACAGCCAAATTTCATTTGTCACACTTTTTCCACAACTCATGCAAAGGATTATGCAACCACTATAGAAATGTATTGACTTTTTCCTTTTGCTTAAAAAAGGTTATTTAAGACTTGCAGATCTAATTAAAAGACTGGAAGAACAGTGGTGGCGGCACAACAGAAGCAGATCAAGGTGATGGTGCCAAGATGTCAAAGAATGCTTGGGCATGACTGGATATTTCAATTATTTGACAAGATATCGAGTTTCTTTCAGTTTCAGACGGGCTGTGATGAGAGCAACTTTCTGCAAATGACAACACACATGATGATGTATTAAAAACATCCAAAAGATACAATCTGAAGTTATAAAAGTGGGCGCCAAGTACGTCTAAATTTATATAAATTATAAAGTGAAAGTTCAGACCAACATCCTTACACTACATTATCTATGTGTATTGTGTAAAAGTAAAACTTATTAAAAGTGTGTACAATACAGTTTACACTGCTGCAGTCACGTGTTTTATGTATTATCATGTAATAATAATTTTATGTAGTGTAACACTAGTAACAGAAGACTGTGTAGGGACAGAACTGGCATCAGATGATCAGTTTCAATTAGAATTAGATACTAACTGTAATTTATAATTATTTACTAGTATTCGTAGACCTTCTCAGTACTGACTGGTAGCCACGTATTTTACTTTCTCTTTTAGTTTTAGTGTGCAAAATAAAGATTAAATTTAAATATATGACACATTTGATTAACATATAACCACAGACAACAGTTCAGTTTGGGATTCCCCATTACGCAAATTACGGGCCAAACCTTGGCCCAAGGTCATGCAATATAGATTGAAAGTCGCTATCAATATCAAATGATGAAATACGAACTACTATTTATTAATATTACTAATATACAGCAGGACAAGCTTAAGTAAGTAAGGCTACTATTCATTACTACTCAACTCATAATTCTACAACTAACTTAAAGTACTAGTACGCCTACTAATACTACTAGATCTAATAGTCACAAAAAATATTAATATAGAAAAATTGGAATGTTATTAGCAGTGCCTGTGAACATTTCTTCTTCTTCTTCTTCTTCGTACGCAGTCAGACAGTAACCATTATTTGTTCGAAAAAAGCGGCGGTCATCCTGAGGCTGTCGCCACTGCCATAGAGCTTGTCTTGCAGTTCCACTGGTGATGGCCACATCTGCTCTCTCTGATCCTCGTATGTCGGGCAGTTCTGCAGCAGATGTTCAGCGGTCATTTTACCGGTACCGCACGGGCATTCGTCGGTACCGCTCTTAAGTCATTAAGCTCAGTGTTTTTCTGGCTTTTTA
Organism: Ariolimax columbianus; assembly: GCA_036924085.1. Taxonomy (NCBI): domain Eukaryota; kingdom Metazoa; phylum Mollusca; class Gastropoda; order Stylommatophora; family Arionidae; genus Ariolimax; species Ariolimax columbianus. The sequence goes on from JAVGWX010000009.1 coordinate 42,801,923, forward strand.
GCGCTGTGACTACGGCGAGAGCATCTGTAAGCAGGACTATATGGCTTTCATTTTCTTTATGTGTCACCATTTCTTCCACTGCCGCCCTCAGTGCCTCTGCCTCCGCTCTGAAATTGCTTGTGTACTTACCAGTAGCGAATGACAGTGTTATTTTTCTGCCATTTGGTAGGTTCAGGAATGCTCCTGCCCCTCCGTTCTGTGTAGTGTTTGTTACAGAACCGTCGGTGTATGCATGGGTCCAGTCCATGCTTGGGTAGTTTTCCGATATAAAGCTTAGGGTAGTATCTCTCCTTTCTTTTTCAGTCTGGCCGTTTTTGTTTAAAATACCTGGTATATTTTCTACCGCCTCTGGAAATATATCCTGCCTCCAGGTAGGTTTTCGTACAGTAGTGATGGGTTTTGGTGTTGTTAGTGCGTTTATGGGATCTTCGTGCATCTTTGCTTTGGCTATTTCTGCAAAGTTTCTCCGCTTTAGTTTCCCATTTCCCAAATTGTTTAGTCTCTGGTGCATTGGATGGTCGGTCAGTCTCCGGAGTTTCTCTGACTGCAGCTGGGCTCTGCAGTCTCTTCTGTCAGTCATGGATTGCAGATTTGTAATCTTTTCAAGTTCCACAATTGGCGTTGACTTCATGCCTCCTGTTATAACTCTCATGGCTTGGTTTTAAAGTTTGCTAATTTTATCAAAGTTCGCCTTTACTGCTGTTGCCCATGCCGCAATGCCATAACCAAGAACTGGTCTCACTCTTCCAGTTTACAGTTTCTTCAGTATTCTTTCGTCTGCTCCCCAGCTTGTGCCAGCAAGTTTCCTCATGATTGCCATTCTTTCTCTGGCTCTCATTCGGTTTCTCTCGATCTGACTTTTCCATGTCATGAGCCGATCAAATGTGACTCCCAGATAGTTTGGGTTGTCGTTTGGCTGCAGGAATTTGCCATTTAAACTTAACTTGGTATTTTGGGGTTTGATGAAAAGCGAGAATATTGTGCATGTGGTTTTCTCCTCGTTTATTTTGACCAGCCATGAGTTCGCCCATTCTTCCAGCGATGTTAGGGCCTGCTGCATCCGATTTCTTGCTATGGTGAGATTCTTTTCAGAGGTCCACATAGCCAGATCGTCTGCAAACATTGAGCTATGGACTCTTCTTGGTATATTCTCTGTAATGTCGTTTATATACACCAGGAAGAGTGTGGGTGACAGTACTCCCCCTTGGGGTACTCCCTGCTCGAGTGTCACCTTTCTGCTCATCTGCCCTTGTACTTGGACTCTGGCCGTTCTGTTTTTGAGGTAGTGGTTGATCCACTTGTACATTTTCCCACAGACATCACTTCTTCTTAGCTTGACTCTAAGTCCTTCTTTCCAGACTTTGTCAAATGCCTTTTCCAGGTCCACCCAAACCGCTGTGTGTTTCTGTGCCTGGTAGGCATCTTCTATTTCCTGGGCTATGAGGATGACCTAGTCCTCAGTGGATCTGTGCTGTCTAAAGCCGGCTTGCTGTGGAATTAGTATTCGTTTTTCTTCCAGATGCCACATCAGTCTGGTGTTTATCATACGTCCCATCAGTTTGCCGACACAGCTCAGTAGGCTGATAGGCTTGTATCCATTTGGATCTGTTTTGTCCTTTCCTTTTTTTGGTACTGGTACCAGTACTGCGTCTTTCCATGCCTGGGGTACAATTCCCCTTTTCCAGCTTTGGTTCAGGACCGATAGCAGCTTCCTCTTCGCTGTTTGGCCCAGTCCCATCAGAATTTCATTTGTTATCCCATCTTTTCCGGGAGATTTCCTTTTCTTTAATGTTCTCATAGCCTCTTCCATTTCGCTCATTGTTAATTTGGCCATCATATGCTCTTCAGGTGCCGTACTGATGTTGTCGTGCCCCTTTTGCTCTTCACTAATGTCTGTATGCCTATCTGCAGGGACCTCGATGTGGTTTGCTCTGGCATAGTGATCGACAAAAGCGTTAGCAGCTTTTTTACCAGTGAGCACGTTTTTGCCCTGCTTGAAGGCAATTGGTTTGTTTGACGGGTTTCGTCATTCATGGCTCTGACTAGCTTCCATAGCTTGTTCCCTTCTTTGTCCAGGTTTAGGCTTTCCGTTTTGTTTTTCCAGCTCTCTCTTGCTGTTTGCTTGAGAGTGTATTTGTATTTCGCCGTGGCGGCTTTGAGGGCGATGTTTGCCTCCATAGATTGTTCTCGCTCTGCCATGTTCCTAGCATGTGTTACTGCATCTTCCGCTTTCTGCAACTCATCATTCCAATAGGGCTTATAGTTTTTCCTGGCCCCTCTTGGGATGGTTTCAGTGGCGGCTTGCATTATTGCCTTGCTTAGGCTTTCCACCATGGGCTTCATTTTGTTGTTTCGTGTGTTGATGGTTTCACACAGCCCGTCTGTCAGGATTGCAAATCTGTCCCAGTCGGCTCGTTTGTAATTCCAACGTGGGAGCGGTTTTGTTTCCTGTGGGCCTACTTCCATATCAATGTCTAGCCTGATCGGCCTGTGGTCGCTACCTGCCAGTCTATTGTGTATGTCCTGTGTGGAGAAGGCCAAATCTGGAGTCGAGGTGGTATGCCATGTTCTAGAATAGAAACTAGGGCTATCCTCCGGCCTATTGATTAGGGAGAGATTTGTGTCTATCTCCCAATCTTCCACTTCGTCACCTCTGCTGTCTGTGTCCGAGTATCCCCATCTCTCCGAGTGGCTGTTGAAGTCTCCAACTACTATGCAGTTGGAGTCTCTGACGTCCATACTTGAGAGCGATAGGGATTTATTTGGTGGTCCGTACAGATTGAAAATGCGGAGCTTCGTCTCTTGAGCCATTATGTCAACTCCTACAATTTCTGCTTGTCCGGTGTGATTGACAGATACCGCGCTACTCGGTATGCAGTTTCGGGTCAGTATCAGGACCCCTCCTTTGTGACCTTCTCTATCGAGACGGGAAGGTCTGGTATCCTCTGATTGAGAATTTATGGTTTCTGTGAACATTTGAAAAGAAATATACTAAAAGATTAAATGAGGCCATAGACAAACAGCTGAAAGCAGACCACTTAGAACAGACATGATTTCGATAGATATCTCCAGTGCTTCACCAGTTGAGTAAGTAACTAACACACAACGTCCACACCAGTCCAGCACACGAGTGACTTTACACGAGCGAATCGGTGATAGTGTCGTCATAATTGCTATACTTCGCTTAATAATGTACAAGAACCATACAAATGAGACTATTTACCATTTGAAAGGATCAGTATACAAGCTCTTAATGAATTTAACTGCGCCTTTATCCGAACTGGTTCCCATGGCCAAGTTAAGAATATAATTTTCTACACAGATCTAACGCAGATCCCACGATCGTCTTCCTGTAGTAAATTGACACCAGAAGCGGATATGGTTTGTCTGCTCTTGATGCCAGGTTGGAAAATCTTTTGCAGACAAATATTGATTTTGAAATTTATGTTACACATTTGAATGCTGATCTATCCGTAAAGACAAGAACTGCCGGCTTTTGTAGGGTATGATATTCATATGAAATACCATGATGGGTCCATATACGAGCTGTGTGATTCATGCGGCGAAAACCGTTGAAATGATTATAGTCGAAGCTATAATAACAACGGTTTAGATTTTGCACCAACAGTTTGACTTACGCGAATGAAGATGGACTTTGTGATTTTTAGTGAATCCAAACATCTAGATGGCTGTGTTCCAAGTCGGTTATGTGGGCGCTGAAGAACGCCCCATACAAAGAAATAAGATATTCTTGGTGGGGAGGGCAATCAACAACATCATCACTTCCCACGGGATAAATGTCACCTTGCAAAGGATCCCTTGACATAGTGGGCAACTAGGGAACGAGATGGCCGACAGATTGGCAAAAACGGGAGCCTCTAAACAACAATTGGACAGACCCCTGCAGTAACCATACAGTAAAACGAATTATTAAGAATAATACTCGGGAAATCTGGATGAACAGGTGGGCGGCGAGAAAAACGGGTCGCAGTGTATTTAGCGAAATGCCACAGCCAAAAAGGAACGATGACATAACTAAACTCCATAGAAGAGATCACAGACTCATCTTTCAGTTCCGAACAGGACATACCAGAGTCAATAGCCAATTGAACCGCATCAAACCCCAGCACCTACCCTTGTGCAGACATTGCTCTCATCTTGATGAAACAGTTCGACGTCTACTCATTGAGTAAAAGGCGTATGCGGACATGAGGAAAAGAGTCTTACAAGCACTGCCGACAATTGCATTATGGAATAACAATACAACAATATGTTCAATATTTGTTGTTTAATAAGCGTAGTGACATGCTAGCAAACACGCGATACGGTAAAGGTGATGTCGTCCAGCCACGGTCGTCGTGGTCCAGCCACAACGTAGGAACTGGGTCAACTGGTACCTATGAGACCGTCATTAGCACGCTATTTTTTTCTCACAGCCAAATATCTACAAATTAAGCTGGTCTTTCCTGGCTGGATTTCAATTTTCAGCATAGGTGAACAATTCGAAAAGGGTTATGTGAGAAATTGAACTCTGTGTGATACGTGTTACAGATGACGTTATTTCTACTAAATAACCTGAGATTTCAGAATAGGGTTGCGGTTGGGGGGGGGGGGGGGGGTGTAATTATGTAAGCCAACTGCAAGTTGGAATTAGTCTTTCCAATACTGATATCATTGTTTGAAAATTGTTAGCTGGAATCAGAATTTATAAGCAACTGTAAAATAGAGGTAAGTTCTAATATTTACAAAACAAATAATATCCATTTTAAAGTACAGCTGTCGAATTAGTAAAATTCTGCAATAATTTATCTATAGGTTAGTTAAATTCGATTTCTGGTTGTTGAATTTGAACAAAAAACAAGCAATTTTACCAATGCTAAGATTTTCAATACATCGTCCACTTCACTGTACTTTTTGTTCACACCTTTTCTGACGCACACGTTTATATTTTCCTCTACAACCATTTTGCGGATTTTAAAGCAACATTTGTTCACAAAAAATTGTTTTACTTCTTAGTGGGTCGACACCTAGGGTCATGGCTGATATATCAGTGGATTACATTTTTCTAGGGCTATCTAAAAGTGTTATTTGTAATGTTATAAAGTCAATTTGAGAATGTTGCTGAATGGTTTATTTCAAGCTCTTAAAACGTGTTTCAAATGTTATTTCAGTGCAGTTTTGTGTAGTTTTGTGATAGCTATTTGAATTCTGTTATTTTATTGCGCCGTGTGGAGCTGTGTCAAATTTCGTATTATAATGTCAGTAATGTTTCAGGATTGAGTGAAAATACTGTTCAAAAATGGTAGACGTTGTAGACATCAACAATTATTCTTTCGATTTAGCTGACTTTGTTAAAAAAGTATATTAATGCTTTGTCTTTAGAACAAAAAGTGCATCTGAAAGGAAACATGCAAAATGTATGCAGCTCAAAAACAAACTTTTCCTGACAGTAAATTTAAAAAAAAACTAATTCACATATCACAATGTGTTTAACTTTATAGCACTACACATTGAATTAGCAGCTCAGAAGACCAATCCAAACCGTGCATTGAATTATTGGGTTTCATCATAGATAACGGTATTCAAACAGTGCATGAACAGACGGCAAGTTGCTGCAAAGGATTCTCAGTATTCCAGTGAACTCGGCTACTGAAGAAATTTTAAATGATACATTAACAAGAATTTAAACATCTGCATACTTATATGACCAATACTAGAATATCCAATCTGACTATTTTTTTTCAATAGAAAAGGAACTTCATTTTAAATGCGCTCAAGATCACGTGTTAAAGGAGAGTGTGATATATTTTTTAGGTATGAAACAAAGACGTTTAGAACAGATGTGCAAGAAAACGTAGACAACTGTGCAGAAGTACGTCGACAGCATGGGTTTAAACTACTTCAATTGGAACAAATACGAAGTACTTTTCAACATTTTTTTTGCCCCTTTATGTTCATGACTCAACTTAGAGTAAAACTATCATCTCGTCAACCTTACATTTGGCTACATGTATATAAATACATTTTTTAAAAATCTTTTAAAAGAGCAGCAAAGTTTGCAGCCGTACTGAAGCTTATGCCTTGTAATAACAAGGTCAGACTTTTTGAAATTATATTTACGTTGCGTATTACGTATACACAACAGTAGATGGACACGGAAATTGAAGAAAAGGTGTCTCACAGATATAACTGTCCACTTGGTAGTGCCTATCAGATAAACAAAGTAAAGCATTTGGCCCATCTTAGACTTCAGGACCAAAGACCAGAATATATTCAGATTTTGACCTCACTGACCTCAAACGATCTGCTGAGGGAACGGCGTGGCCTAGTGGTTAAGTGACACGGCTCACAAGCCAAAAGTGCTTGGTTCGCTCTCCATCTCAGCACCGGCCGTTATCACAGGGAAGCAAACTCTTAGAAAATGCAGGAGGAAGCAGACCCTTACATAAAATGAATGCCGAAGTCGGATGCACTGTGCCAACAGGCGCACAATAAAAACAAAGTCCAACGTACACCGCCTGGGGAAGAAGGCGAACGCAATAACAACAAAACCTATCTGCTGCATATGTGTCTAACGTATGAGGTGAATGAAAAAGCACATATGGCCATCACATGCACCATTCTTAGACCATATAGCTAATATATCCAGGTTGACCAACTCGACTTCAAGGTTACAAATAAAAATCGTATGCTGGCAACACAGAGGAACACGGTTAAACTTATGCAATTGTCTGTTTTACGGACATATCTTATGCAAATTCGACAATGAGAGACGTTTAAAATGGGAGGAACAGGAAAACACTAACGTCTGGTCAGACACAACATACTGGTCGGACATGTAAGTCAGAGTCAGGCAAAATATGCTGGTCGGACATGTAAGTCAGGGCCAGGTAAAATATGCTGGTCGGACATGCAAGTCAGGGTCAGGTAAAATATGTTGGTTGGACATATAAGTCAGGGTCAGGTACAATATGCTGGTCGGACATGTAAGTCAGGGTCAGGTAAAATATGCTGGTCGGACATGTAAGTCGGGGTCAGGTAAAATATGCTGGTCGGACATGTAAGTAGGGTCAGGCAAAATATGCTGGTCGCACATGTAAATAGGGTCAGGCAAAATATGCTGGTCGGTCATGTAAGTAGGGTCAGGCAAAATGTGCTGGTCGGACCTGTAAGTAGAGTCAGGCAAAATATGCTGGTCGGTCATGTAAGTAGGGTCAGGCAAAATATGCTGGTCGGACATGTAAGTGCTGCAAGGCTTGAATTCATATTTTGGAGTTGACGAGAAAACGCAATAGGAAGAAAGAAAATGTATGCAAAACCATAATCGTCGATATCAAAAACAATGCAAACATAAGACAGACATGAAGAGTTTGCTAACAAAAAAATAATAATAACAATATAGAATATAACAGAGCGAAATTTGGAAATAATTTTCGTTTGCCTTCTTTCCTAAGAATTTGCTGTATAATTGTTGGGGTCGTCGTATGGCCCAGTGCATCCTTCTTCTTCTTCTTCTTCTTCTTCTTCTTCTTCTTCTTCTTCTTCTTCTTCTTCTTCTTCTTCTTCTTCTTCGTACGCTGTCAGACGTCAACTTTAATTTGTTCAAAGAAAGCAGCTGTCATCCTGAGGCTGTCGACACTGCCATAGAGCTTGTCTAGTGTTGGCACTGGTGATGGCCACATGTGCTTTCTCTCGTCCTCGTATGGCGGGCAATTTTGCAGCATATGTTCAGCGGTCATTTTCCCTGTACCACAGGTGCATTCGTCAGTGCCACCTATCCTCAGTTTATTGAATAGATGGTGCCTCAGTCTGTTGTGGCCTGTGCGGAGTCTGAAGACCAGGACCTGCTCTCTTCTGTTCAACTGGTAGTACGTATAATTTTTTGTGTAGCCAGTATGTTCTGTTTCCCATTTGGCCATGTATCTGGCCCTAATAAACCTTTTGGATTCTACGTAGGTCACACTAGAATCTGGCTGTGGTAGTCTTGCACCTTCTTTTGCCAGTCTGTCTGCCTCCTCGTTGCTTTTGGATATTACAATGGGATGGAACCCACTGTATCACTACTCTTTTTGGTGCGGACTGCTGACATAATTGACAGAGTACTGCTCTTAAATCATTAAGTTCAGTATTTGTCTGGCTTTTTAGTGCTGTATCCACGACCAGGGCATCTCTAAACATGACTATCTGGCTTTCATTGCTTTCGCCTGTCAGCATTGCTTTTACTGCCGCCTTCAGTGCCTCTGCCTCCGCTCTGAAATTGCTTGAGAATTTTCCAGTTGCCACTGACAGTGTTATTTTTCTACCATTTGTTATGCTCAGGATTACCCCTCCCCCTCCATTTTATGTTGGGTTTGTTACAAAACCGTCGGTGTATGCATGGGTCCAGTCCATGCTTGGGTAGTTTTCCGCTATGTACCTCAGGGTTATGGCTCTTCTTTCTTTTTCAGTCTGACTGTTCTTGTTTCCAATACCTGGTATATTTTCTACCACCTTCGGAAATATATGCTGCCTCCAGGTAGGTTTGCGTACAGTAGAGATGGGCTTTGGTGTTGTTATGGTGTTCATAGGGTCTTCGCTCATCTTTGCTTTGGCTATTTCTGCAAAGTTTCTCCGCTTTAGTTTCCCTTTTCCAAATCTATTTAGTCTTTGATGCATTGGATAGTCTGTCAGTCTTTTTTGTTTCTCTGCCTGCTGCTGGGTTCTGTATTCTCTTCTGTCGGTCATGGATTGCAGATTTGTAATCTTTTCAAGTTCTACAATTGGCGTTGACTTCATGCCTCCTGTTATAACTCTCATGGCTTGGTTTTGGAGTTCGCTAATTTTATCAAAGTTTGCCTTTGCTGCTGTTGCCCATACCGCAATGCCATTCCCAAGAACTGGTCTCACTCTTCCAGTGTACAGTTTCTTTAGTTAGTATTCTTTCGTCTGCTCCCCAGCTTGTGCCAGCAAGTTTCCTCATGATTGCCATTCTTTGTCTGGCTCTCATTCGGTTTCTCTCGATCTGACTTTTCCATGTCATGCGCCGATCAAGTAGTTTGTGTTGTCATTTGGTCGCAGATATTTGCCTTTAAGACTTATTTTGGTGTTCTGTGGCTTATTTCAAAGGGAGAATATCGTACATGTTGTTGTTTCTTCATTTATTTTGACCAGCCATGATTTCGCCCACTCCTCCAACGACGTTAGGGCCTGCTGCATCCGATTGTTTGCTACCGACATATTTTTTTTCAGAGGTCCACATAGCCAGATCGTCTGCAAACATGGAGCTGTGGACTCTTCTTGGTATATTCTCTGTGATGTTGTTTAAATACACGAGAAAAAGTGTGGGTGACAGTACTCCCCCTTGGGGTACTCCTTGCTCCAGTGTCACCTTTTTTGCTTATCTGCCCCTGTACTTGAACTCTGGCTGTTCTGTTTTCGAGGTAGTGGCTGATCCATCTGTACATTTTCCCACATAATTCACTTCTTCGTAGCTTGACTTTAAGTCCCTCTTTCCACACCTTGTCAAATGCCTTCTCTAGATCCACCCAACCCGCTACTGTATTCTTTTTCTCTTGGTAAGCATCCTCTATTTCCTGTGCTATGAGAGTGATCTGGTCCTCAGTGGATCTATGATGTCTAAATCCTGCTTACTGTGGAATTAATATGTGTTTTTCTTCCAGGTGCCACATCAGTCTGGTGTTTATCATACGCTCCATCAGTTTACCTACACAGCTCAGTAGACTGATAGGCCTGTATACATTTGCATCTGTTCTATCTTTTTCTTTCTTTGGTACGGGTGTAAGTACAGCATCTTTTCATGCCTGCGGTACAATTCCCCTTTTCCAGCTTTGGTTCAGGATTGACAGTAATTTCCTCTTTGCTGTTTGGCCCAACCCCATCAGCATTTCGTTTGTTACCCCATCTTTTCAGGGCGATTCCTTTTTCTTTAAAGTTCTCATGGCCCTATTCATTTCATTCATCGTTAGTTTTGCCATCATGTGCTCCTCTGGTGCAATCTTGATGTTGTCGTGGCTCTTTTGTTCTTCACTAATGTCTGTATGCCTGTCCGTAGGGACATCAATGTGGTTTGCACTGGCATAATGTTCTATAAAGGCATTTGCTGCTTTTGTTCCGGTAAGCATGTTGTCACCCTGCTTGATGGTAATTTGTTTATTTGATGGTGTTTCGTCATTCATGGCTCTGACTAACTTCCATAGTTTGTTCCCTTCTTTATCGAGATTGAGGCTTTCTGTTTTTATTTACCAACTGTGTCTTGTTATTTGGTTCAGTGTTCTTTTGTATTTCACAGTGATGGCCTTGAGGGAAATATTTGCTTCCATAGATTGCTCTCTCTCTGCCATGTTCCGAGCGTTTGAGACTTCATCCTCAGCTTTCTGCAGTTCATGATTCCAATATGATTTATAGTTTTTCATTGCCCCTCTTGGGATGGTCTCGGTGGCTGCTTGCAGTATTGCTTTGCTTAGAATTTCCACCATAGGTTTCATATTGTTATTTCGTGTGTTGATAGGTTCACACAGCCCATCTGTCAGCATTGCAAATCTGTCCCAGTCGGCTCGTCTGTAGTTCCAACGTGGCAGCGGTTTTATTTCCCGTGGGCCTACTTCCATATCAATTTCTAGCCTAATTGGCCTGTGGTCGCTACCTGCCAATTGGTCGAGCACCTGACGATCTATTTTGTGGTGAATATCCCCCGTGGAGAAGGCCTAGTCTGGAGTGGAGGTGGTATGCCATGTTCTGGAATAGAAGCTAGGGTTGTCGTCCGGCCTATTGATACGATATAGATTTGTGTCTATCTCCCAGTCTTCCACTTCATCCCTTCTGCTGTCTGTGTCTGGATATCCCCCAGTGCATCCGGCTTCAGTATGCATGTTTCATGGGTTTATTTCGCATTGGGGCATTACTTGTTCAATCTGGATACATGTATGTTTGTATTGTGAGCAGTGTCACCAATCACTTCGTTACACAGCCTCTGCTGGCCTAAATTTGTTATCTTATCTGATAGAATGCTGCGTAGATTAAATATCCCACGCAAGTGCAAGAAAACAATTAAATCATTTTGGGTCAGCGACCCATAGCTGACTGCTAGCGTCAGGGCCAGCGAACCAGAGCTGCCAAGACCCTTTTACACCTCCATGCGGTGATCCTGGATAACAGGATGCAGCAGGGCAGACTAACTAAGGAGAAGGGATAGAAGAGGGAATACTAACCCAGTACTCAAAAAATACTTGCTGAAGTCGGTTGTGTTGGACCGAAAGGTGCAAATATCGCAGTCAAGCTGTAAACTACGACACAACGCGTTCCTTCTCTGGACTACATTCTGCAACTAAGGCCCGTGTCAGGGTTTCGTAGCGGGAGATTGAGCACAAACGAAGCAAAGCCAAATCATTTTAAATTGAAAAATACCCATTTTCTAAGTGAATCTTCTTCTTTTCATTTATATTAGTCGCTATCTCTAAAATAACCACAGTTAGTTCTCTTATAAACCTGGCCGTGTATTTGAGGCTTATCTCTTCGCCTTACATTTAATCTCGCAGCTATGTTGGGTAGGACCATGTAGTCCCTCTGCACCTCTCCTGGAGCCGGTAGACTTGCAGAAGATGTTCAACCGTTTGTTTGTTCTCCCCACAAGCGTACATGTTCGGTCCACTTGGGTCCTTGTGTATGACAATGACAACAATAGCACCACAGAAAGCATGTCGTAAGAGGCCACTAACTGTGTGACATGGCATTACACCGGCCATGGTTATGTGGTTTGTTAAGAGCAGCATAGATGGCGCATAACATGATGAAGGTCTACTTTGCTCTAGTGTTCGAGTTTATTCAAATACACTCGCACAACAGTTAACCACTCTCCAAGACTCGGCAGTCTCTTAACACAATTTAAAGACGTTACGTTAAGTGGCTTGTTGAAGTCGGATGTGTTGGACCTAAAGGTGTAAATATTGCAATCAAGCTGTAAACTACGACACAACGCATTCCGTTCTCTTGACTATATTCTGCTACTTAAGCCCGTTCAGGGTTTGGTAGCGGGAGACTGAGAACGAACAAGGCCAAGCCACGCCATACCCGGGAAATTTGGATGGACAGGTTAGGCGACAGAAACAACAGGTCGCAGTGTATTTCGCGAAACGTCACAGAAAAAAAGTAATGACGACATTAAATAAACTACATAGAAGAGATCAAAGTCTCATATTTGAGTTCTGGACAGGACACACAAGATTCAATAGCCACATGAACGGCATCAATCCCCAGCACCTGACATTGGGCAGACATTGCTTTCATCCTGATGAAACAGACACCTACTCATTGAGTGCAAGGTGCTTGCGGACATGAGGTAAAGATTCTTACTGTCGACAATTGACAATTAACACACTGTACGGAACAGTGAAGAAACTGAATAAGACCTGTATCGATATAAGAATGGCATTGGGCTGCCAAGAGCAGGCTTGCTTTGAAGCTTTGGGATAACAGCAACAGTGTACAGGAATACATTGAATTTTTACTCGGTTAACGCTAGAAAACGTTTTATAGACACCAGCAGTATAATAAAGTTGAGGTGGCCTCACTGTCGTCAGTGATGAAGTATTAGCGACTTCATTGTACGAGGCCCTGGCTGGATTGAGGTTTGATGGTCATTTCCCTTCATCGCTGTCTGACATTCTCAAACTCTGTCAGACACATTTTTCTTTAGTTGGGAGGACTAAATCCGGCCATTAACAGAGTGCAATTCACTATCCAGTCTCTGCAAGCGGCAGATACTCTAACTGATCTGCCCCTTGGTCACTCAAATTCTGCAGTAGACGTTATAAATTCCTTAGTAGTGCCTTGTCATTTCCGCCATTCTCTCAAAAGATCCTGCCTCTCACTCTAGCAGAGATGGTGATCCAGGTTTCTCATTAAGCAGCACAGAACCATCTGTGTATAATATTGTAAAACATCGTAATGTAAAAACTGGTTATTGTCTGCTTTCCTGATGTGACGCTCTCGGCATTTCCTTAGGATATATGAAACGGTAATTTTGGCAGCATTTTGATATTTTTGCGCCAGGTGGATCACATTCCTCATATTTGGGCTGACAACTTTATCACGTACTAGTTCATGATCTAGCTCGGAAGTTGCGCTGAGCCAAGGCCATGACGTTCTTTAGGACGGTTGAGCCAATTGTAGCACGAGCGATATTGGATTATTCAAACAAAGCAACTGCTATCAAAATGTGAACTTCCAACTCATCACATTATGCATCTCTTCTTCATCTTTTTCTTTTCTTCTACTGCATACCGGGTAGTAGAGAGGTGGTTTGTGCAGATTTCATATTATCACCAAGCGGGAGGCGTGTGATGTCGCTAGGTGTAACTACCTGAGAGTGTTTCTGAGACACCCTCTATCCATCGACGTCGTGGCTAATCAGGTCGACCTGAGCACGAACAATTATTCCATTCGATTGGCTCGAAGCGTTTGCATCCAGTGTTTTTTTTTTCGTATTGCTCGTGTATCCTGGCCTGCCAAAGAACTGGTCATGACGCCTATTTTGACTACAACTATCAGGCAATTTTGTGCCAGATTTTCTTAAATTGTTACGTTCATCTGATACCTCTTCATTGTTCTCTTCATGCTGTACTTGGAGCGCTTCTATGGTTATCGTCTTGCACTTTCTCTCATTTCCCTAAGAGCCACTCGTTTGCAATGGGGACAAGATGTCTGGTCCGTTTTAATTATCATATCTTGATCTTTGCGCGGAGATTAAAGAGTCTGCAGCCATTAGAAACTCGAAAAGTATACAAAAGTCGTTGTCGCCGAAAGCATATGTCAACATGGCTGAAAATACCACAACGTGGAACAAGGACGAGGCAAGCACGTATCCATGTTTTATTATGTTCGTTGAGGAGAGGAGAATAACGCCTGGTCAAGCAAAACAAATTTATCAGACTGTTAGTCGGGGGCATGCGAAACCTACTGATCAAAACCTCTAGCTCACTTCCAAGAAGTTCTCCTAGGAATCAGACTGTTTCATGGCAGTCTGGCTGACAAGGTGGGGATCGATACTGCGATTCCTATATTGGTGAGCTTACTTAGGAGACTCGCTTTGCACTACAGCCAGAATGACCTTGGGCCACTTTCTCAAGTACGTCTCGGGATGGTAGGAGAACCACTGTAACCCCCAACCAAAGAAAGTTGTCTACAGTATCTAACTCAAGTATGCGTGGCAGTAACAACAACAACAGTTCTGTTTTAGAGGCCTGTCCAGTGTTCACTACCAGAGCATGTATATCTTCATGGAACTGTTTGACCATTTATAAGCAATTATAAGTAACAATGAAGATTGCCTGAAGGAAGACAGACGAAGAGTGGCTATGGCAATGCAGAGGTTGAATCAAATGAGAAATGTATGGCAGAACACTAATAAAATGACGAACATAAAAATCCAGCGAACTTGCATCTTCCCGGTGACAACGTACAGATGTGAAACGTGGACCACCACACAAACACTTGAGAAAAAGATTGAATCTTTTGAACTAAAATGCTACAGAAGGGTGCTCAAAATACCATGCGTAGCAAAAGAAAAAAAATGCAGATATTCCAAAAGAACTGGATATGGATACAATATTGGCTAGTAAGCAATATCTTGTCCAGAAAACTCAAATATTTTGGCCACATCAAATGTCATAATGGTTTAAAGTGGACGATACTTTATTTAACATGTCAGTATACAATCAGTTTCTTGGAGGGTGGTGCACCGATGTGAGATACCATCTTATTAAGCTAAAACACTAGAAAAAAGTAGACCTTCAGCCTGTTATGCGCCACATATGCTGATCTTAACAAACCACCTAACCAAGGCAGGTGTTATGTTCACACAGTTATTCGACTCTTACGAGGTGCTCTCTGTGGGACAATTGTGATATTATCGTCATTCTCATAAACAAAGACCCAGGCTACCACTCAGGTATGAGGCATGGAGAGTGGGACAGAAGCAGATTGAAGAGAAGATGGATACAAGAAATCACTCAGGTCCTGAAGATGGGAGTTCTGGCTAGAGATTGAGAGTCTTACAGATCGGTTGTTGTGAGAGCGACGTTCTGCGAAGGACATAACTTAACTTATCGTCTTTATTCTGGTTTAGCAGACTGCAGAGTCCGTATACAAACAGTTTCTTTTCCTTTAATTTTCCCTGATCTAAAAACTCTGTGCATCAAACCTATTCTTGAATGCACTAATTTACACAACATTCACTATTTCCTGTGACAAATGCATTCCAAACATTCACCATTCTGTGACTACAAAAATATTTCCTAAAATCTAATGTTGACCGTTCTTTAATTATGTGTGGTTGTGCCCTCCTGTTCTTGTAGGTGGTTGTATCTTGAAAAACAAAACTGTAGTCTAATTTATGCTTCTCGTTGATTGTCTTATAAACCAGCATTACGCCACCTCGAATTCTTCTCTTTTCTAGACACAGTAGGCCAGTTTTTCTGAGTCTTTCCTAATAACTGTAATTCTGGAATCCCACTTTCAGTTTTCTCCTCTTCTGTGTATCCTTTCCAACATGTTTATATACATGCTACATGATGATGATGATGTTAGTCTCTTCTTCCCTGTATAGGACATTGAAGAGGCCAGGCTTGTGACTGACACACCAAGGTAAAAGAGGACAGACTAAGTCCATCTTTTATAACTTCTCAAACTGGGAAGCTCTCCAGTTACTAGAATCCAACACACTTTGAACTGGTTGCGATGATATCCAAGGACTTACATTTACTTTGCCGGACGTCATCGTCTGATAAGAACTCGACTTAAGACCCTGAAAACGGCTGAGAACACCACATGTTGCTCAACTTCAGGTAATCTAATGGCTCCGTGGAAGATTAGTGGTAACTTAAACGCCACCAACGACCGGCAAGCAGGTGTGTCCGTGTCAACCACACTTGATTGGTCCAGAGCACGGGAAGACATGATAACGTGCAAGAATTAGGGTCATCGTTCAAAGTGAAGGTTAAAAACGCACAAAAGTACGCAGTTTCTATTGGCACTGGTCAAGAAATAGGTACATTTAAAGAAAACAGGTCAAAATAATAACCAGAACGTTCTGCCTGCACATACCTGTCCACGACGGAGATCGACAAAAGGATCGAGTGATTTAACGACACTATTTGACGACTAAATCAAGCTTGGAAAGTGAATTTAGCTGAGATTAATTTTTCTTACCGTTTTTTGCAGGTAATATTTGCTGATAATTCGAAAGCTCATTAGAACTCGTGTTACAAATTTATGTTGATGGAATTCTCTCACACAATTTTTCAGACGATCTTTCTGAAAGATTCAATCATTGTCTTAAGTATCTGTGTGGTGGTCCACGTTTCACACCCACACCGTTTCCCCAGGGAAGATACAAGTTCGCAGGATTTAAATTTTCATCATTTTATTAGTGTTTTCCCATGCGTTTCTCATTTGATCCAATCTTTGTATTGCCATAGCCATTCTACATGTCTTCTTTCAGACAATCTCCATTAATGCTTATGATCGAGCTAAGGTACTCAAAACTTGTGACTTTCTGAATCTCTTGTGGTTCTAGAATAACAATAGGTTGGGTCTTTGTCTTGGATGTGCTCATTATTTTGGTTTTACTTATATTCAGGTATTTTTCGTACATCCACATAATAGTTACACCTATTTTTATATGCATCTTTTTGATCTCACGCTTTCATTTTTTAAATATATATCCAACTTATTTGTGTTTCCTTATTGTGTATGTGTGTGTTTTAAGGGTAAGACGCGTTTTAACTTCTAATTTGTGTAGTTTTAGGACTACGTCGTATAGAGGACTGAGCACTTCATATCAGTGTGGAAAGAAATTATCATGCTATCAGTTTTGGAGGGCAGCCGATCTTCTCGAGGAGTTCGAATAGACATTTACTACTAAACCAGTCGAAGGTGAGTTTTATAAACACCATATAGGTTATATGGATATCATCCACGGACAGCTGGTCATTGGAGTTAGAAAAATCGGTCGTCCGCACACTGTGATTTAAGGACGTATGCAAAAGTGACATGAAGTCATGCGACATCCCATCCGAGGGCTGGGAATCAATTACTCAGGATCAAGCTGTTTGGAGACAGCTGGAAGCGGCATATTAGCTACCGACGCTAGTAGAGGCCTTTTGGCTTCGGGGAAAATGGAAAGCACCCTGGCAAGCAGCCTCCTCAGCATGCTTGGACGGTCTGTGATAGGGACTGTCACTTGGGGATCGCCATTTACAGTCATAATAAATAGTGTCCAAATACAAGAGACAGAGCTGGACAAAACTCAAAGGGTGCCATGCGCATGGTCTACAGAGATTGAGACGCCTATGATGATATATGATGAGTGCAGTGGTAGAGCACTGGCTTTTGAAGGCCAAGGTACGGAGTTCATTTCCCATCACCAACCCGTTTCAGTCGACCCAGATGTATAGGGACTTCATTTACAAATGGGTACCCGACCTACAGTAAGAGAAAGAAAGGCAGCGAGGATAGGCACCTCACACAGGCTCTGCCTTAGTACAAACCAAGCCTCTAACACTTCATCCCCGACGGCTGTTTCTGCAATGGGCCGTTTTTTTAAAGATACGTTTTGACTAGACTTAGTATATCCTCCTCTATTATAGGGTGTACATGTCTTCTGTGATAATTGAGCTTAATGTTTTCTAGTGAAATCACCGCAGACATACTCTGTGTTGGTCATCATCAAGCTGATGTGTTATCTCCGTTCGTGGTTCCAACAACTGACCTCCGCTGCCTTGTGTAAAAGGCTTTGGGAGTTAACCCAGAAACAGGAGTCTCTTAGGCAGCCAGGCACTGTACTCAATGCCAGTCTGATAGCTCCTGCGACGCCTACGGTGTCAAGTAGTATCGACTTGTCGTTCCCTCGGATATACCGGCTTCGTGGAGAGGTAGGAAGGGCGTTTGTTGACTGGGCAACAGCGGTGCTAGAATCAATATGCTCAGGTAGGCATTGGACAGCGATCACGCCAGAAATCAACTCATTGCAAACAAGTGTACAGTAAAGCTTGGCTGCTGGAAGGTACGGCTAAGACGCAAACTCCAAACTTTTGCGGCGGCAGCAAGGTTAGCAACTGACTAAGACCACTCTCAAGCGTGGTTCATTGTCTCTCGAGGCGGACAGAATGCCAATCAATCAATGTTTTCTACAAGATAGGGCAACTGGCTCCATGTCAAATTATCGTTAGTCGCATTGTACAACATGCTTAGTACGAAGGATGCCGGGTAAAGTAGATAGAGTTTGGTACTGCCCTTAAAGTCGCTATCGCTTGTGATGGTCACCGATCGCTTCACAGTCATCAATCAATGATCTCAAAAGATTATTGCTATATTTCTAAGCTGTTACTGCCAACTAGAATTTAGTCTCCCTAATTCATATCTTTGAAAATAGCCTTAAATTGGGAGCCGTCTGAGTAGAAAAGAGGTGTTAGGTGTCTCTTACGCAATCCCTGACCTCGAAACGCTCGTCTACCAGCCATAAATGTACTTTACAGAAGTTAAGTCGGTAAGGAAGACAACTGACTGTCCCACATCGGTAAAAACCCGACATATAGTCTCAATCGTGTCTCTAAGACAGGAACTCTCAACCGTTGTTTCGTGAAACCTCTGTGAACATTCTATGAGAGTTTATGCAAGAAATTACAGTAGAATCAAGTGGGATGAGTCTGACTGTTTCAACATTGGTGAATGCCAGCGCGAAATTAACTTATAAAGGGAATAGGAGGAGACTTCGAAGCAGCGAGTTGTAAGCACTTTCATTATAAATTGTTGATTAATACTTGTCTTAACTCTCTTGGTACGGTCATATATTGAGATCAAACGGTCTTGCAAATATAATCATGTACGGAAAAGTGCAAGTCCAAAAAATCGGACAACATAAAAGGATGGACAATTTCCAACCAGAGGAGGCACAGGCAGTAGCCGCTTACAGAGATGAGTGGCGTGGGGATGTGGGGGTGCCTTCATGTGTGCCCCAACGACCTCACCAGTTACGGATTGACTTGATTTGTGATCAATGTCACGAACAAACAAACATTGTTTAAAACTCGTTGCCTCGACGTTTCAACATATCCCTTTCCTTCCAGCGTTCTTTCCCTCTTAGATTTACGTAAGTCATTTCATGTGGAATGTTGTCAATACTTATTTTTACGAAAGTCACTTAGAGTAGCTTGGTAATGTTAAATCTATATTAGCAAAGTTTAAAGAACAATTTTAGAAACTTAGTCCAATCCCACATTATTAATGTACTGTTACTTTCTGTGTACGCACTATTCAATTTAAGAGCTATTTGCGGTTTTATTTTAACTCAGTATACGCACACTTAATAACACGTTTCTCAACCATCTGTTTCCTTTACCACTGTTGCATTTTCTATCAATACTTTTACGTTCTTATTTGCACTACTTGGCAGTAAACTAGCACTGTTCATTGTTTACCTTCGACAAAAGTATGCATGTTACACCTATATTTGGTCTATGCTTGACGGTAGGAAAGTTAGAAAATAATTGTTTATAAATTTGCTTGGCTCGAACTCTGATCATATTCCATAGTCGCAAGTGGCGAGTGACGAGGATCATATTCCATAGTCGCAAGTGGCGAGTGACGAGGATCATATTCCATAGTCGCAAGTGGCGAGTGACGAGGATCATATTCCATAGTCGCAAGTGGCGAGGGGCGAAAGACTGCCCTAGTTGTGACACATTTTTGTTGTGTATAGAGCTTAGCTTATTTATCTATTCTGGAGGTCCGGCGTTCATATTCCGGGCTACCTATTACTAAACTTTCATTTCTGTTGTTCGTTAGATATGTTACTTGAGTGCAGATAAATACTTGTCTTGTGATCATTGTAACGAACAAATATTATATGTAATTAATGTATTCACTCCGAAACATGCCGGCCTGTAGACACTGCGATTTTTCTACGAGGCGTTTTCAAATGACACCGGACCGAACTGCAACAAATGAACATACGTACGATACGCATGATGACGTCACTTCTGGTGTTAACAGCACATACCAACCGTCAAGTTTGCAAATGTCATTATCATCCTCAGCAGACCGTTGAAAACATGGCGGGTGTGATACGGAGTCCGTCCAGGGTTTATCAACGAGCAGTGATTCGGTTTCTTACAGCTAAAGGATGTCAACCAGCTGATATTATTCGAAAATGCAGGCAGTGTATGGTGACAAAAGTGTGTCGAAGACAACAGTGAAGAACTGGACAACGATGTTTAAAAAAGGACGTGAGTTAACGAAAGATCTTCCGAGGCCAGACGCATATTGTTGCGTCAGAGGATGACATCGTAAAAATTGATGCAGCAATTCGGGTCGCTAGAGCTTACGTTCGCTAGCAGAGGAATTCACTGTGTAGCTAGGGACAGTTCAAATGGTGGTTAGCAAGAAACTGAAGTATTGCAAGGTGTGTTCACAATGGGTACCTTGGTTGCTGACAAACCACCCTAATGAAGAACCCATGGGATGGAGTTTGAACCACTACTTGCGATACGAAGAGGAAGGTGATTCGTTTCTTTTTGCGCATAGTGGCAGGTGATGAATCAAGGTGCCACCACTTTGAGCCGAGCAGCAAAACTGCTGGCATGGAATGGAAACATCCTAGATCAAGTCATACATTTCCGCTGGTAAGGTTATACTGACAGCGATCTTTGACCATAAGGGACTTTTCTTGGTTGACTTTGAAGAGCATGGCGTGAACATCAATGCCATCCGCTAGGACACACTAGACAAGCTGCATACAGCAATCAAGAATAAACGATCAGACATGTTTTTGAGTGGTGTGATTCTGTTGCACGACAATGCACGCCCACATTGTTCAGGAAGCGTTAGCACAGAAAAGGTGGGAAGTACTGCCACACCCATCCTATAGCCCTGATATGCCCCCTTGTGACTTCCATTTGTTCGGACCCTTAACAAAATGTCTGAAGGGACAAAGATTCAACTCCGATGCAGACGTCATGGCCTCGGTGACCAAGTGGTCCAAAGGAAAAACCAGCCATTAATTTTTTTTTTCCCGCGACATCCGCCATCTACCCAAGCAGTGGGATCTGTGTCTGAATGTCAATGACAACTTTTTGTAACTAACCCTGTGGTATGTTTGCTTCATAACAATTGCTATATTTAATTCTGTCACACCAGATGATGTAACTTTCATATATTTGTAATAAAGCCACTGGGTCCGGTTTCATTTGAACACGCCTCGTATATAAAGATAACGCTAGGAAGTGCATACACATTTAAACGTTGAGAAAAACTTGATATTGACAAACGTGTACATATATATATATATATATATATATACGTATATATGAGCCTTGTTCAAGCCAATATATCAGCAAAACGACATTGCAAGAAGTTTTGTTAACCGATTCTTCTTCTTCTTCTGCGTTCGTTCTCAATCTCCAGCTACTAAGCCCTGAACAGGGCTTACTGTTTTCGCTTATAAATTTGAGTATATTTACAGTATTGTCAACACATTTGTACATTGTAAATCAATCATTTCAACCCGTTTCAGCTCCCTGCAGATTACATGTCTTCAACAAATATACGCCATGTCAACAAATGTTGGTCTATCTTCCTCTCTCTCTCTCGCTCTCTCTCTCTCTCTCTCTTTCTCTCTATCTCTCTTTATATATACATAAATACCTATATATATATATATATATATATATATATATATATATATATATGACGCTCGGCGAACATCTCGATTTAGTCAGCTCTTTTACTGAGGCAGGAGTCTTGCATCTCTCTAAGCCTGGTCTAGACAGCTTTACGAGCAGCATTGAATGTCACTTTTGCTGACGAAGATGGCGAGTCCCTTTGGTGTTCTGTGTGCCCTTCATGTTTTGCATCGAGAAGGTCTTGGATTTTCAGATCGTTTTCATCAAACTAGTCCTTATACTTGCGTGTGGGTTGGTCAGTGTGTTCAGCTGCTGTATGTCCGGTGTTTCTAAAAGAATCCCAGTTCTGTTCGATGTCATTCTTTACAAAACGAAACGCAGATAGTCTGCCCTCGAGCTCTTCCTGGAAGCCGCTTCTCTTGGGTTTACATTTCAGCAGGGCGACATTTAACCTCCACGGTGGTTTCCTCCCTGGGGGCGCGTCTTGGGCTGGATCTTGAAGTTTAGCTTGACAGTGACAAGTCGATGGTCGGTCCAAAATTCTGCACCACACATGCTCTTCGATATCCTAGCATCCATGCGATCCCTACGTCTGATGATAATGAGGTGCCACTGGCGTGACCTTTGGTCCATCCACGTGGTTCTATTTCGATCCGGAAGTCGGAAAACTGTATAACTAGTAGTTCATTTGCGGCACATGTCTTCAGAAGGAGCAGTCCGGTATTGTTGCATTTTCCGATACCGTGTCTGCCAATAGCCTCCTCCCAGGTCTTTGCCGACCCTAGCGTTAAAATAACCGAGGTTGACCAATTTGTCAGATATGAGGACTAGCGATGAGCGTCTCAAAGTCCTCATCAAACTTATCTTTGGTCGTGCCGGGGTTTGACAGTGTGTGTGCGTTTGCACTGATAAGTGTGGCATGGCGCCTTCCTATTAGAGGGAGACGCAGTATAATGAGATGGTCGTTGATTCCCTTGTGCATGCTTGTGAGAACTCTATTGCCTTTTCTATTCTGACTGTTACGTTGTCCTTGGCACTTCTAGTTTTGTGTATGGTTCCCCCTTTGTATGCCAAGCTCTTTAGCTCATCCTATTATGTTCCTTTCAAATTCTTTTTCAGTGTTTGTCCGGAAAAGTAGGTTGTGACGTTGTATGGTAGCTTTCGGCGAGGCTGCGATGTTTGCGCATTTCGGCCTGCCACATCCGTTTTCAGGTAGCGCTTTTGGAACCGTGTTTGCCTTCCCACCGCGATCCCTATTCATGAATACAAGTGTGAAGCTTGTTTTCAGACCTGCCGATTGGAGACGGAATAGAACCTTGGTCAGCTATGGTTTCCTCACACAGATACCAGCAGCCAGCTATGAGTCGCTGGCAGCAATCAACATCTTTCTGCATCTTCGTCCCAGTTTTTATCAATTTGATAGGAGTGATATTGTTGGCAATATTTCATTTGACAATTGCTGTGTTTTCTGCTCGGATCTTTAGACCCACGTGCCGGAAAATGATGGCATGTATGTCTGTCTCCTGCTGCATTTGGAGTTAGTTGTGAAATAGAAAGCCTATGTCATATGCAAAGTGCAGGCCTTCTCGCTGTTTAGGTAAGGCCTACTAAATTCTATTGACTGTAATAATAATGTTTGTCTAGGCATCTAGAGTCGGTTGCGTCGATCGACCACTACCATGTCCAACTGCTGAGGCTTGTAGGGATCGACCACTACCATGTCCAACTGCTGAGGCTTGTAGGGATCGACCATGTCCAACTGCTGAGGCTTGTAGGGATCGACCGTCCAACTGTTGAGGCTTGTAGGGATCGACCGTCCAACAACTGAAGCTTGTAGGGATCGACCATCCAACTGTTGAGGCTTGTAGGGATCGACCATCCAACAGCTGAGGCTTGTAGGGATCGACCGTCCAACTGCTGAGGCTTGTAGGGATCGACTACTACCATCTCCAAGTGCTGAGGCTTGTAGTGATCGACCACTACCATCTCCAAATGCTGAGGCTTGTAGCCAAACCTCGTTCAGTGTCAAAGGAGAGACTGCTATCTGCCGGAGCAATGAAGAACATGGGCGACCCCTCCCACGCCTCCAGCGACCAGTGGAAGACCGTTGTTACACTTAGCTGACTTGGACATGATTTGGTGAGCCGGAACTTCTTGGTCCAGTCAAACCGCGTGACCAAACACAGACAGGCGGCGGCGGGCCAAAGTGTCTGAGATGGAGGAAAGACTTGACATTATGGACCAGATCGAACCACCAGATGCCGAGGATGCGTCGCTGGTTGTACATATGAAAGGCATCGAGTCTTGATATGACCTGTTTAAGGACTGTAAGACTAGTGTCTTTCATAATCCAATCAACTGCCCGCAGGAACAGAGAAGGTGATAGAAGATATCCTATGGATCAAGATGCTGACAAACGCAGATACACACACATTCATACACACATACACACACACACACACACACACACACATACACACACACACACACACACACACACACAAGGGATTGGCCACAATTCTTTTGAAACAATGTAATTCTTTTTAAAAATTGTTTTCAAACTATCATTTTTAATAATGTTGTCTTTCGGACATTAAATACATTTCAAAGGAACCTCCTGGGTTGAGTAAGTCTGCTTTAACATTTCATCCTTGATGGCAGTGTCTGCTGTTGTGACTGTCTATAAATATTTGTTTTTTACGTACATTTCACAGCAACATCTACTACTACAATACTATTACTATGAAGCTGAGTGTGAAAGTCCGTGGTCACTGGTTCGCTGTACCCTGCAAAGGTACCGACACTGTGCTGTGGCTCGGTGAAGAAACTATGAGAAGGTATTACAAGTTCAAGGGAGCTTCCGGGAGAAGTGGTGAGAAAGTGGCGGAGATAAGGAAATCAAAGGGGGGTGCTATCATGGACTTTGATGATAACCTTAAAGATGTTCTGGACGATAATGACTTCGTTATTGTTGGTAAGTAATCGAGTTCTCTTAGTACTGCTGTAAACATGCTAAATGCTTTCACTAAATTATTTCCTTAATCACTCACTAATGAATTATGTCGTTCACTAACCAATTCCTTTTCATTGCGCCCACTCTCTCGTTCATCCACTCACTAATTCACTTACTTTTTCAGTCACTCGTGCACTCAGAGGGAGCCGCGTAGCGCAGTGGTTAGCGATCTGGTTTCGTATCTGAGTGGTCCTGGGTTCATTCCCCAGTTGAGGCAGAAATGTTTTTTCAGATCGCCGACGGCTTCCGGGTGGACCCAGCCCTAAATGTGTATCGGTTCAGTCCGGGAAGTAAAAGCGGCGAGGGAGAGGAGATGTCAACCGCCCTCATGTAGCCGAGCCTTTGAAATGTAAGGTCGCTAACACCTCACTTTACTTTGCATGCACTCATTTACTAAACAACCCACTCATTCATTCATTCACTGATTTACTCCCTGGTTCAATCACTTTTTAAGTCAAGTCACCCCGTAACCGATGAGATCGTTGGGATACCCTCGCAATCCCACGCCACCCATCTCTGTCAGTCGGTAGGATTATGGTGTATTCTTTTATGTTGTCCTCCCATCTCTTTTTTTTTGGACGACCTCTTCATCGTCCGCCTTGCACTTCTCAGTGCAGGATTGTATTTGCAAGATCGTTTGATCCCGATATGTGACCTTACAAAATAAGTGACCGCTGCCAAAAGGTCTTCTTTCAGTCAGACATTCGCTCAGCCAAAATGTGTAAACTTACTCATTCACTCACTCACTTATTCACGCACTAATATACTCATTCACTCACTCACTTATTCACGTACTAATATACTCATTCGCTCACTCACTTATTCACGCACTAATATACTCATTCGCTCACTCACTTATTCACGCACTAATATACTCATTCACTCACTCACTTATTCCCGCACTAATATACTCATTCACTCACTCACTTATTCACGCACTAATATACTCATTCACTCACTCACTTATTCACGCACTAATATACTCATTCGCTCACTCACTTATTCACGCACTAATATACTCATTCACTCACTCACTTATTCACGCACTAATATACTCATTCACTCACTCACTTATTCACGCACTAATATACTCATTCACTCACTCACTTATTCACGCACTAATATACTCATTCGCTCACTCACTTATTCACGCACTAATATACTCATTCACTCACTCACTTATTCACGCACTAATATACTCATTCACTCACTCACTTATTCACGCACTAATATACTCATTCACTCACTCACTTATTCACGCACTAATATACTCATTCGCTCACTCACTTATTCACGCACTAATATACTCATTCACTCACTCACTTATTCACGCACTAATATACTCATTCGCTCACTCACTTATTCACGCACTAATATACTCATTCACTCACTCACTTATTCACGCACTAATATACTCATTCCCTCACTCACTTATTCACGCACTAATATACTCATTCGCTCACTCACTTATTCACGCACTAATATACTCATTCACTCACTCACTTATTGACGCACTAATATACTCATTCACTCACTCACTTATTCTCGCACTAATATACTCATTCACTCACTCACTTATTCACGCACTAATATACTCATTCACTCACTCACTTATTCACGCACTAATATACTCATTCACTCACTCACTTATTCACGCACTAATATACTCATTCACTCACTCACTTATTCTCGCACTAATATACTCATTCACTCACTCACTTATTCACGCACTAATATACTCATTCACTCACTCACTTATTCACGCACTAATATACTCATTCACTCACTCACTTATTCACGCACTAATATACTCATTCACTCACTCACTTATTCACGCACTAATATACTCATTCACTCACTCACTTATTCACGCACTAATATACTCATTCACTCACTCACTTATTCTCGCACTAATATACTCATTCACTCACTCACTTATTCACGCACTAATATACTCATTCACTCACCGATTTATTAAATCATTTTCACTAATTCATGCACTAATTTTCCCTCTCAATCACTCTTTATTTCACTCATTTCCTCATTCATTTACTCACTCACTTGTTCAGTCATTAACTCACACATTGCATTCGGCACTTCACTTAATCAGTCAGTAACTCCCCCAATCACTCTATAATTCACTCTCTCATTCTCCAATTCATTCACTCACTCATTTACTCACTCAGTCACTTTCTCATCTATTCTCTCATGCACTCACACATTCACTCATTCAATCACTCTTTCACTCATTCGTTCGTTCTCTCACTCATTCATTCACATAATCATTCACTCACTCAATCTCTTTCTCATCCATTCTCTCGTTGACTCCCACATTTACTCACGTAATCACTTTTCTCATCCATTCTCTCATTCACTCACTCATTCACTCACTCACTTAATCACTTTCTCATCCATTCTATCACAATCACACATACACTTACTCACTCATACACTTTCTCATCCATTTTCTACTTCACTCACACATTCACTTACTCAATCACTCTCTCATTCATTCCCTCACTCATTCACCTTTACAATTACTCACTCACTTTCTCATCCACTCTCTCACAATCACACATTTACTCACTCAATCACTCTCTCGTCCATTCTCTCACAATCACACATTCACTCACTCCTTCAATCCCTCTCTCATCCATTCACTCATCCACTCACTCATTCACTCACACATTTATTTTTATTAAGTTGCTCATTCGCTAATTTTTTTCACTTGCTCTCAAATTCACACATCCATTAACTAACTGCACATTCATACACTCGTGAAAGTGGCTGAGTGATTGAAACCCAGCTCACATATTCGTCCTCATTAATTCACCCTCAGGCGTAGTGATTGACTCACTCTCATTTATAAATTGTAACAGCTCCCTCCCTCAACCACTTATTCACTCAACCAAGTACGTCCCTCTTTCACACTAATTTCTTAATTATAAGTCACTGTACACCTCGATCACCCACTCTGATGGTTTATTGGCCCTCCGTTTCTTCCTTGACCGAAGGGTTAACCCATCCATCTCCACGTCTGCCATCGTCCGTCTAGCAGAACTCGTTCTTACTCTCAATACCTTTGAATTCAATGGCCAGTTCTTCGACCAGATCAGCGGTGTGGCTATGGGCACCAGAATGGGCCCCAGCTACGCATGCCTGTTCATGGGTCACCTGGAACACTTGATGTGGCTTCAATTCCAGGGCCCCTTTCCTTTGATGTATTATCGATACATCGACGATGGGATTGGTATTACTGACATGTCGGAGAAGGATCTCCTCAACTTTATCGACTTTGTCAACGACTTCCATCCCTCGATCAAGTTCACGTCTGACATTTCCCTCACGTCTGTCCACTTTCTGGACATCACTGTCTCTATCTGCCCTTCAGGCCTCACCACCACTGTCTACTACAAACCCACTGACGCCCACAACTACCTCCTCTACACTTCCTCCCATCCCCTATCCTGTCGCGATTCGCTTCCTTTCTCCCAACTCCTCCGCCTCCGACGCCTATGTCAGGATGACGACGACTTCCTTCTCAGGGCCCACGAGATGCTTGACTTCTTCCGCAAGCGACTCTACCCTGAGACCACTCTCCCCTCCGCCCTTCAGCGGGTTCTTCTTATCTCCCGCCAAGACTCCCTCACTCCCACCCGCCGTCCTCCCTCTGACCGTGTGAAACTCGTCCTCACCTATCACCCTCACAGCGTCTCTGTCCGGGATATCCTATTCCGCCATCTCCCTATCATTCACTCTGATCCTGCTACTCGCAAAGTTTTTCCCGATCCTCCAAGCGTGACAGGTACCTGAGGGACTTGCTGGTCAGTAGTCGCCTACACACCAGTCCTCATAGCCTCCCAGGCACCAGGCCATGCAAAAATTCACGTGGCTGTGTTACCTGCCCTCATGTCATCCTTTCTCGCTCCATTACCTTCCCTAAGGCTGAATTCTTCATCAAAGAGGGGTTCACATGCAAATCTCGTAACCTCATCTATTCCATCATCTGCCGCCAGTGTAGTATGACTTACATTGGGGAAACTGGTATGGAACTACGGGAGCGTTTCCGCCAACACCTCAACGACATCCGCAACCGCACTGGTTCCCCAATTGCCAGCCACTTCAATGGTCCTGAGGACCGGGGTATGGCTGACGTCAGTGTCACTGGTCTAGTTTCGTGCTTCTCTGACGATCGTCATCGATTCGCCCTTGAGAACAGACTTATCTCGAGTATGGGCTGTCTCCAACCACATGGTATTAATATCGTCCATACTTTTTCTTAAACCCTCACACTGGTTCCCATCTATTTGTCTTCCTTTCCCCCCCCCCCCCCCCGCCTCCCCCATTCTTCCATCAGTTCTCTTCCCCCTTCTCTTATATCAATATCACGCCCTCCCGGCTTATATTGCCTTCCCATTGTTCTCCTATCTGGACCACTATTTGGCCACGCTTGGCTTATCAGGCATATTCCGCCACTTTTTGTTTGACCGCTCCCATTTCAGTTTCTATCGAGTACTTGGCACAACCGGTCGCTTAGACAGAAAGCGTCTCCTACCTGAAACAGATGAGTTGACCCTTTTTTTCTTATATGTTGATTTGTTAGTTCAGTGTTGTTGTCCCTGATGAAGGCCTATTGGTCGTAACGTAGGTTTTGTTTGTGTTCTCGTCTCGGTGCGGTATCTGAGCATACCCATTTTTTAATTTTGATTAAGCTCAACCTTAATCAACTTTTACTAGTTTTTTGTCATGTTTTTTTCCCTTTCTTAATTCTAGCAACTCTCTCGCTCATTCACTTTCACTTCCTCACTCTGCCAAGTACCTCCCTCTATCACTCTCATTTATTCTAAAAATTCCCTCGTTCGTTCCCACTCATTGATTCCCCATGCCAACTCCATCACTGGTTCACTTTCATTTTATTCACCCTTCCAATTCACTCCCTCACCATTGCATACTCTACCACACTTACACATTTACTTATTCCCCATGTAATTTATCCACACTCATATATCCACCAACCAACTCACTCATCACAAACGCCCCAACTAACCCACCCACACAACCAATCACCAACAAACCCATCACTTCTATTCATATTCAGTACTAGAGAGTGACATATCGAGTCCGATGTCAATGCCAGCTGAGATTGTCTACGTCGAAGAGAAAATGTATCCTTACCATAAACTGATATTACAATACTTCTGGCTTGGCATGCCACATAAAACTACTAAGGAAAGTTGTGCATGGGGCTAGTAACGTCATCATGTAGAAATAATTGCTAACTGGGCCACAATAAACATTAATTGATCAAGACATAGGTTGAATAGAATGGGAACGTAACTACCCTCCAAGCTTGTTGTGAAAGGCTGTTAAAGAAGGTGGTGTGTAGGGCGAGCAACCTCATCGTGTAAAAAATTCATGATATTGTAATCGTCATTATAGCTATTCGGATACAAAGGTAGGTAGATATTCCTTTTAGGCAATAAGAGCTCGTCGCGGTTATCGTCTCAGGCTGTATGCAATGAGGATGATGTTTTCCCAATTTCACCTATCCAGGTGGTGCGATAGCGGCCGTCAGGCAGGATCATGATGGAGAGAGTCGTTTGTCATCCTTGATGTTCATGGCCTGCTTTATGAGCTGAGGGTGGTGACGTCATTGGCAAATCGGGTCAAATGTCCAAATATAGCAAAACATCAACGGTTTAGCATGGGGAATGTGCTTTCGAGACCTGTCTGTCAGTTGACTTCGTCGCTTGTGACTTGGTCGTTGTTGTTGTTTTGAATACCCACAATGAGTGTGTTACTCTTTTTGTGCGCCCTGAAAAGGACGTTTAGTTGCAGGTTGCAGTTGCGTTCCTTACATCACAAGCGTGCTGATAAATGTGGACCGGTGTCCTCTAGGCGATTGTGCTATGCTTGGCTTCATCTGCGTTTCGCTCACTACTACGGAGATTATGTCGATCCATCACCTCGTTAGCCAGGCTGCCATGAAAATAGCCCGTTTCCAGGTAGGGCTACGAGGAAATCGAGGTGAGGGTCTTGGCCAGTATGTTTTGCCTGACCAGACGTTAGTCTTTCTCCTAGTTTCTTGGTCAAACGAATGTGTCGCAAGGATGCATCTCTGACTGAGAATGTTGAAGACTTCAATGAGCGTCTAATCACTTTGCAGAAAAATCCGGCTTTGGAATCGAAAATCAGGATGAGGACGACACAGGTTATGCACATCCGTAGCTTGACTTTCGGTGGAAGCTTCTATTAGTTCTAGACTTGATGCATGATGTTCATAGAGACGGCAGCAAGGCCGACTTCTGGAATGTCTGAATGGTTTGGAATATCGGAGTTTTTATTACTGCCAAGAAAAAATAAATCCTCAGTGGATTTGACATGGTTCCCATCAACAATAATTCCTATCGCTGTGGGATTGTAGCCAAGGTTTGGTATCTTGATTTTTGCTCATGTGATGTGGAGGTCTAGAGGTTCGCCTCGGGTGCTGGATGTCGCGAGTAAAAATCACGCTGGAGACCCGTTTTTTTTTCATGTGTATCACCCGGTTTAAATTTCTACTGATCTCTTGAGTATTGAGATCAGAGACCCGTGTTCAGTAGTGCGCACGTTACAAATCTCTTGGCATTTGGAAATTGAAAAGAGTTGGCTTAATCGGTCGCTTCTCTGGCAAAATTCAAGTTAAAAATCGACTCAAATTATTCTAGGGATTCTCGCCCCACAGAGAATATGCCGCAAAAAGCGGAATGTGTGGCTAAAACATCAGGTTTTGGTTACGTGGTTAGCGGAGATGACGCCTGACAGGATGTGACCTACCTTGCTCTAATTTACGGTTCTACCACCACCAGTCCCAAAAATAGACGATCATATATTGCAGGGGCTACCAACCTAACGGTTGGTAACAAATATTGGGATTGATCTGGCAGGTCACAAACGGATATTCGCCTGCTAAAAAATCAGAAACAAAGAAAGTGCCACCTCCAGACGTCGTCTTACGACACAAGTGGAACGAAGATATACATATTTGGAAATCTAATCTAGATACAAGATCTTCTAAGTACACTAGGGGTGTTATCAGTGCCAGCGGCTGGGAAACTGGTATGATGACGTCATCTGGGTAGTCGAGGTTGGTTAAAAACGTAACTGTCCGACTATGAATACGGGGTTGTGCCGCTCCAGCTGGTAGAGAATCCGGCAAAGACACATCCTTGCCGGACACCGGAGGACATAGAGCAGTGTCTCCAACCGCCGGTCCCCAGACTGGTACCGGTCCGTAGAAATGTCATGCTGCTCCTCGAAAAAAGCCAATGCGACTTACGCCACAAACTGCGGAGATCGGCTTGATGTCATCTAAGCTCCGACTGGCTAAGGTTTGAACTCAAATGACATCAGCTACACAAGTATCCCTACTTTTCGAACACAAAAGCTTACCTATATATTGGACGTGTTTGTTGATGTGACAACTGGAAGAAAAACGAATACTAATTCCACAGCAAGCAGGCTTTAGACAGCACAGATCCACTGAGGACCAGGTCATCCTCATAGCCCAGGAAATAGAAGATGCATACCAGGCACAGAAACACACAGTAGCGGTGTGGGTGGACCTGGAAAAGGCAATAGACAAAGTCTGGAAAGAAGGACTTAGAGTCAAGCTAAGGAGAAGTGAAGTTTGTGGGAGAATGTACAAGTGGATCAACCACTACCTCAAAAAAAGAACGGCCAGAGTCCAAGTACAAGGGCAGATGAGCAAAAAGGTGACACTTGAGCAGGGAGTACCCCAAGGGAGAGTACTGTCACCCACACTCTTCCTGGTGTATATAAACGACATTACAGAGAATATACCAAGAAGAGTCCATAGCTCAATGTTTGCAGACGATCTGGCTATGTGGACCTCTGAAAAGAATCTCACCATAGCAAGAAATCGGATGCAGCAGGCCCTAACATCGCTGGAAGAGTGGGCGAACTCATGGCTGGTCAAAATAAACGAGGAGAAAACCACATGTACAATATTCTCGCTCTCAATCAAACCTCAAAACACCAAATTAAGTCTAAATGGCAAATTCCTGCAGCCAAACGACAACCCAAACTATCTGGGAGTCACATTTGATCGGCGCATGACATGGAAAAGTTAGATCGAGAGAAACCGAATAAAAGCCAGAGAAAGAATGGCAATCATGAAGAAACTTGCTGGCACAAGCTAGGGAGCAGACGAAAGTATACTAAAGAAACTGTACACTGGAAGAGTGAGACCAGTTCTCGAGTATGGCATTGCGGCATGGACAACAGCAGCAAAGGCGAACTTCGATAAAGTTAGCAAACTTCAAAACCAAGCCATGAGAGTTATAACAGGAGGCATGAAGTCAACGCGAATTGTAGAACTTGTAAAGATTACAAAACTGCAATCCATGACCGATAGAAGAGACTGCAGAGCCCAGCTGCAGTCAGAGAAACTCCGAAGACTGACTGACCATCCAATGCACCAGAGACTAAACAATTTGGGAAATGGTAAACTAAAGCGGAGGAACTTTGCAGAAATAGCCAAAGCAAAGATGCACGAAGATCCCATAAACGCACTAACAACACCAAAGCCCATCACTGCTATACGAAAACCTACCTGGAGGCAGGATATATTTCCAGAGGTGGTAGAAAATATACCAGGTATTGGAAACAAAAACTGCCAGACTGAAAGAGAAAGGAGAGATACTACCCTAAGCTTTATTTCGAAAAACTACCCAAGCATGGACTGGACCAATGCATATACCGACGGTTCTGTAACAAACACTACACAGAACGGAGGGGCAGGAGCATTCCTGAACCTACCAAATGGCAGAAAAATAACACTGCCATTCGCTACTGGTAAGTACACAAGCAATTTCAGAGCGGAGGCAGAGGCACTGAGTGCGGCAGTGGAAGAAATGGTGACACATAAAGAAAATGAAAGCCATACAGTCCTGCTTACAGATGCTCTGGCTGTAGTCACAGCGCTAAAAAGCCAGAAAAACACTGAGCTTAATGACTTAAGAGCAGTACTCTGTCAACTATGCCAGCAGTCCGCACCAAAAAGGGTAGTGGTACAGAGGGTCCCATCACACTGCAACATCCAAGGCAACGAGGAGGCAGACAGACTGGCAAAAGAAGGTGCAAGACTACCAAAAACAGATACTAGTATGACGTACGAAGAGTCAATACGGCTTATTAAAGCCAGATACATGACCAAATGGGAAACTGAACATACCGGCTACACCAAAAACGATGCCTATTATACCAGTTGAACAGAAGAGAGCAGGTCGTTGTCTTCAGACTTCGCACTGGCCACAATAGACTGAGGTACCACCTATTCAACAAATTGAAGATAGGTGGTACCGACGAATGCCCGTGTGGTACCGGTAAAATGACCGCTGAGCATCTGCTGCAGAACTGCCCGACATACGAGGATCAGAGAGAGCAGATGTGGCCATCACCAGTGGAACTGCAAGACAAGCTCTATGGCAGTGTCGACAGCCTCAGGATGACCGCCGCTTTTTTCGAAAAAATAATGGTTACTGTCTGACTGCGTACGAAGAAGAAGAAGAAGAAGGACGTATTTGTTTATCAAAGTAAGTGTGTTTTTTTTAAAAGAAGGCGGGGGCGGAAGGGGGGGGGGGGGGGGGGTAGGTGTCTACAAATATATGGATACGTAAATTAGGTTATTCGAAAATTGATAGATACGTTGTAGAGGTTAATGTATCTGTTAACATTATGTTTTGATGTTTTGGATGCCAAGTTTGTTTTGTTTTTTGTGGGTGTAGTAACTTCTTTAAAATTTGTTTTGTCTTAACGGAAGAGGTGGCGGGGGGGGGGGGGGAGGGGGGGGGGAGTCCTGCTATAATGACGTTTCACGCAAAGAGAGGGTTTAAAAAAAAGAAAACTACAGCTCGCGGTAACTGTCTTAAACTAATGTGGGCGGTAGTGTTTTGACGCTAAAAAGCCGGTCACTATCGAACAAGCACCTTTTTTTTTTATCCAGGGCAGGATCGTAATGATGGATATCTGAGGCGTATACAGTCGAAGTGTTGTTGTTGGTTAATGCCCACAATGAGTATGTCCACTCTTTCGTGAGCTCTGATAAAAGATGTTAAGTGACGTGCTATAGAATCTGTCCGCGCATCTGCACATGATGATGGTGGACCTTGGTCTTCCAGCAGGCGGTTTTGCTATGCTCGGGTTCACCTGCATGTCGCTCACTACTACCGGGATAACGTCGGTCCCCCATCTCGTTAGCCATGCTGCTACGAAAACAGCCAGTTTTCAAAGAGGTCTGCGAGGAAGTCGAGGCGCTTAAGGGTCTGGGCCAATATATTTTGCCTGACTCTGAATAACTTGTCTGATCAGTATACTTTGACTGACTCTGACTAACATGTCTGATCAGTATACTTTGACTGACTCTGACTAACTTGTCTGATCAGTATACTTTGACTGACTCTGACTAACATGTCTGATGAGTATACTTTGCCTGACTGACTAACATGTCTGATCAGTATACTTGGCCTGACTCTGACTAATATGTCTGATCAGTATGCTGTGCCTGACCAGACGTTTGTCTTCCTTCCCAAAATAAGAAGAAGAGAAGAAGAAGATGAAGAGGAAAGAATAAGCAGAAGACTAAGCTCAATATGGCAACCTTCACGTCGTTAGGAAAAGTTCAACATTTCGAATCTCAGAGTAGATATATAATGTGCCAGTTATGTCTATGTGTGTTTCTGTTTGAATTTGATTCACAACAATAAAGTCGTCAGACGTGTTTTACACAAGAAGCCTGTACGTTTTGCATTGCCTGTGTGTTCCTTAACTTTGCTTGTTAACAGATCTAATGAAGCTATCATACCCGGAGGAGAAAGGCAGGTAAATATAAAATACATGTACACATAGAGTGAAAGAAACATAAAGATAGGGAGAGAAAGAGAGAGAGAGAGAGAGAGAGTATTAACATCACGGTACTCCAGACAGACCCATAGATGTTTAGTTACTTTCAGCATATTGCAAAGTGTTTGGAGACGGGGTTCCTGTAGCCAGGCCGAGGAAGGGAAAGAGAGAGAGAGAGAGAGAGAGAGAGAGAGAGAGAGAAAGAGAGAGAGAGAACGAGAACATTGAAAAAGATTAAATGAGATACAGACAGAGCATGTGAGAGAGAGACTAAATTAGTGCAACGTTAACGTCATTTTTAAAATATTGTGCCAGTGTCACATGGAATGTGCTAGGATCACACTGAATGTGTTTGTGTCACATGGAATGTGCAAGTGTCACAGGGAATGTATAAGGGTCTCTTGGAATGTGCTTGGGTTACATGGGATGTGCTAAGGTCCCATGGAATGTGCTAGTCACATGGGATGTGCTAGGGTCACATGGAATGTGCTTGGGTCACATGGAATGTGCTAAGGTCCCATGGAATGTGCTAGGGTCACATGGAATGTGCTAGGGTCACATGGAATGTGCTAAAGTCCCATGGAATGTGCTAGGGTTACATGGGATGGGCTAGGGTTACATGGAATGGGCTAAGGTCACTTGGAATGTGCTTGGGTTACAAGGGATGTACTAAGGTCCCATGGAATGTCCTAGGGTCACATGGGATGTGCTAGGGTCACATGGAATGTGCTAGGGTCACATGGAATGTGCTAAGGTCCCATGGAATGTGCTAGGGTCACATGGGATGTGCTAGGGTCACATGGAATGTGTTAGGGTCACATGGAATGTCCTAGGGTCACATGGAATGTGTTAGGGTCACATGGAATGTCCTAGGGTCACATGGAATGTGCTATGGACTCATGGAATGTGCTAGGGTTGCACTGAATGGTGATGATGGTTTCCAAGACTTTTAACGTTGCGTTTTTAAACTGAAAGAACAGAACATTGTAATGCGCATTAATAATTTCGTGGCTTTTGTTACTGAATATTTGTTATTCTGAATGTGTACTTAAAAGTCTTAAGTTTTATTCTCCGAATCGAGGGAACTGAGATGCTAGTCCGGGCAGACACAAGATGCTATCCAGGACGTCGCGTCAGGGTCAGGCATAATAAACTGACCAAGACCACAATCTATCTTCCATGTGCCGTTCCCTGGAAACAGACTTCTGTGTTACCAAGGCATGCTGGCTGACGAGATGTGGATCAACGTGATCCCCATAATAGCCACCGCAGTAGTGAGCGCCATGCAGATGAAGCCAAGCATAGCACAACATTCTGGGGTATCCCGGTCCACCTTCATCAGCATTCTCGGGATGTGAGGAAAATTACTACAACCCGCCACTTAACTTCTTTTTTAGTGCGTACAAAAGAGTAAACATACTCATTGTCGGTATTAAAACAACAAGAATTCTCGGAATCCTTGAGATGAGATTACCGTTTGATTCTTCACTGGCTTCTTACTTTGCCATGTTAGCAACGGCTCCCCTTTCCCATTATTGTACACTTTTATTGCACTGTGTTGTTCGTCCACCGTAATCAATGAGGACCACTTTGTCAACGTTCACTGATCACCTGGGTTTGACTGATGGCTATATAAGCCAATTCGGGCCCGGAATTCTCTGTCGCATTTAGTACAAGGAAACAGAACACCCCTTACCACCTTGGTTCAAGAAGGGTTGATGTGAGCCGACTTTCGAAGCGATCATATCTGTACTGCCCCAACTTCTTCTTTTTCGTCGTTCGTTCTCAATCTCCCGCTGCCACGCCCTGAATAGGGGTTTGCGAGAAGTAGGGTTTAGTCCAGAGAACGGAATGCGTTACGTCGCTAGTTTACGGCTTGACTGCGATATTTGCACCTTTCGGTCCGACACATCTGTCTTCTGGAGCCCCATGTATTCTTGATGCATAATGTCTCTGAACACAGCAATAGTGCTGCACTAGTCTGTGCTATGTGTAGCAATTCTTACCCAATCTTCATGGTTAATACCGCACTGGATCAGTGATTTCCTAAGCATGTCCTTGTATCGTTTCCGCTCGCTATCTCAGCTGTGCTGCACATATCATGGTGTGTATACTGAACAAGCCCTATCGCGCTAGCACATCTGTATTTGGCACCATTTTCCTGTCAACTAATTCTCAGTATTTTCCACAAGCAGTATATGTGAAAGTGGTTTCATTTCCCGACATGACGACTATAGAAGGTCTAGGTCTCACACGCGTTTAAAACATCATTTCACTACATGACATATCAGCAATCGAACATATGCTTTGTGTGATCTGTTTAGTTACACTTTTATTGTTAATGTAATAATAACGTTATCTTTCTTGTAATCCTGTGATTTGTTTGTGATTTTGTTGAGCAGTTAGCAAGAACAAGTCATATTTAAACTTGTTATCGTATTAAAACATCACATAAAAGTGGTTAGAAATCACCAAATGATATAAATGTCAATGGTTCTCTTGTTATAGTTTGTAGCCATGGACGGAGACAGCCTGACGACGGATGACCTGATCAGACTGGGGAAGGGCTTCTACAATATAAAGGTAAATTCTTCACTTTTGTTGTTCTTGTTCGTCCAGTTTAACCTTGACCCCCGTATATGCAAAATGAGATGTTTAAATAATTCGGCAGAGCATTTAGAGGTGACAGAATACAAAACGAAAGACAGCGCAAAAATAGAGAACGGCGCTATGTTTGGTATACATTAACATACAAATAATAGCCGTTAACCACAAGCGATGATGCCAGCAGCAGTCAGACATATTGTGTTGCACCTCACCGGTGAGTCCGAAGGTGACTGTATAGACCAATTCTGGGACGGAAACCCCTTCCACATATGTAGCATTTAAGATCAGAATTGGGCATGTACGTTTCAGTTGTTTTGTCTTTTCGCAAAGTGCGTTTTTTCTGTGTTCTGGAGATGCGGCGTTCCTTAGTAATGGAGGTGCCTCTGATGGTGGTTTCATGCCATGCCTTGCGGTCCTGGGCTAGGCATTCCCATGAGTTTGCATCGATGCTAAAGCGTGTCAGAGATACTTTGAGAGAGTTTGTAGCGCTTCTTTTGGCCATCGACCAGACGCAGGCCCTCTTTCATCACACCATACATTAGTTGTTTGGGGATGCGGTTGTCTGGCCTGCGCACGACGTGCAGGTCCACCTAATCTTGGTCTTATGCAACAGAGTGTGGATGTTCGGCATTGTTGCCCTCATGAGGATCTCGGTGTCTGGTACCCTATGCTGCCACTGTATTCGCAACAATCTATGGAGGCAGCTTGTATGGAAGTGGTTTATTTTCTTAGCATGCCTGCTGTACACAGTCCACGTCTCACTGGCACACAGAAGAGTGGGGAGCACTACGGCTCGGTAGGCTTTTGAGTTTTGTATCAAGATTAAGACCCTCTCTGATTCCAAACGCTGTTGCGAAGCCACCCCCCCCCCCTCCCCAAGGCAACATTGGTCTCGGAGATTTTGTCACTGACCTCAGAGTTAATAGTAATTTTCATGGAAAGAGTGCTGCCACGGTACGTGAAGGTGTCTACTGATTTCAAGCGCTCGTTCTTGACTCTGATATCTGGGTCGCGATATGCATCACACGGGGCAGGCCGAAACATGCCTTTTTTTTTTTTTTTGGTATTAATTGTTGTAGAGAATGTGTCCACTTATGTCTGAATCTCTCTTTCCGTGCTGGCAGCGAGGGCACAGTCATCAACAAAAAGCAAGTTCGAGATGGTTATGGCCTATACCTTGGTATGAGCTTGTTGTCGCCTGTAACTGAAGGAGTTTCCGTCAGTCCTGTATTTTATTTCCACGCCGATTAGGCAGACATTATGCTGAAGAATGCCGGGTGCTAGTACATGGCTTGCTTGACGCCATTTGACACAGGAAAGGCATTTGACGTTTCATATCACTCAGCACATGAGCATTCATACCCTTGTGGAATTGTTTGACGATCTTGGTGAATCTGCTTGGACAGCCGAATTTCCCCACGACCTTCCAAAGTCCATCTCTGTTGACAGTATCAAAAGCCTTTGTCAGGCCCACTAAAGTCATGTATAGCCCACGCTGCTGCTCTTTGCAATTTTTCTGAAGTTGCCGATCAGCGACCCGATCTGAAGCCACATTGACTCTCTGTAAGACGACCCTGCTCTAGGCAAACGACTAGTCGGCCGAGGAGAACTCGTGCCAGTATCTTGTCAACAGTCGATAGGATATTGATTCTCCTGTGGTTGTCACAGGATTGACGGTTTCCCTTTCGCTTATATAAGTGGACGATGGTAGAATCCTTCAGTTCTTGCGGGACACTCTCAGTGGTCCATATTGTGTTGTGGGCCAGTCTCAGTGGTCCAGCTTGTGTTGTGGGGCAGTCTCAGTGGTCCATATTGTGTTGTGGGCCAGTCTCAGTGGTCCATATTGTTTTGTGGGGCAGTCTAAGTGGTCCATACTGTGTTGCGGGCCAGTCTCAGTGGTCCATATTGTTTTGTGGGGCAGTCTCAGTGGTCCATATTGTGTTGTGGGCCAGTCTCAGTGGTCCATATTGTGTTGTGGGCCAATCTCAGTGGTTCATATTGTGTTGTGGGCCAGTCTCAGTGGTCCATATTGTGTTGTGGGCCAATCTCAGTGGTCCATATTGTGTTGCGGGCCAGTCTCAGCGGTCCATATTGTGTTGTACAACCAAGTTAGTCTCTGTGTTAATACACAACTACCTACTTTGTAGACCTTGGTCGGTATCAGGTTCGCAGATTCAGCCGTCCCATTTAATAGTTGGTTGATCGCTGCTCTGACTTCCTCGATTTTTCGAGGAGCGTCCAATTCATTGTTCAGGGGTGTTTGAGGCTGGCGTTCTATTGCCTCATCGCAGACGGAGGACGGTTGGTTTAGGACCGCGCAGAAGTGTTCTGCCCAGCGTTCAAGTATTCTCGGGTTGTCTGTCATTAACATATTCATTAACATATATTTACTTGCTCATTCCTGCAAACATTCCCCGAACACGCAAACCTAGGGCATCGGACAGCGGAACTTTTGAGCACGGAGAAGGTCAAGAAAATGATGGACCGGCGGTGTTATGTCTAGCAACATAAGTAGTTAGATTAGATATCATTACTGCACACATTTATTATTAGTTTGCTCCATTTCGGTTAGTAATTTTGTATGGTTGCTAAAATGTTGCACTTTGAACACGATCGGGGCCGAAGATGCAGACAAGTGAATGAAGTGACAGCAGCTCACGACTGGCTGCTTGCATCAGGGTCAGAGAACCGGCGGTGACCAAGACCCGATTCCGCCTCCAAGCGACAGCCATGGAAATATGCTGCACTAGTGTAGTATGTTTAGGAGAATGGGGATCACAGTGGGAAGGCAAACCAGGTACCACAATAAAAGAAAAAAGGCTGCTGAAACCGGAAATGTGGAAACGCAGATATCGCAGCCTCGCTGCCAACTGCAACATTATTTTCGTTGGTCCATTTGGTGCTGAGAAGGAAAGAAAAGGCTGGTTCCATTTTTTAAGAATATTGTAACAAATGACTAATGAGGGTTGTGCTTGGAACTAGACAACAACATGCACAAATATATCTACAGAAATCACTCCAATATGATCATACGTACGTGCTTTGATATCGCATGCTTGTTAGACAATCAGCTGTACTGGTAGGCATGTTGTATATGTGTTCGTACCTACAATGAGACAAGTAAAAGCTGTAGATAATTGCAGATATTTTCCTCAAATGTACAGCTGAACTGTTTTTCTGATTTTCGTCCGGGACTGAGTGGTTTCCACTTAAGACGTCGGCGTCGGATGCTGGAGATCGTAGGTTGACTTGGCTTGACTTCGTTCGTTCTCAGTCTTCCGATACCAAGTTCTTAAGTAGCAGAATCTAGTCCAGAGAACGGAATGCGTTGTGTCGTAGTTTACAGCTTGACTGCGATATTTGCAACTTTCGGTCCGACACATCAGACTTCAGCAGGCATTTTGAGAGTACCGGGCTAGCCTTCCCTCTCCAATCTCTTCTCCTTAGCCAGTTTGATCTGTTGCGGCCTGATATCCAGGATCACCGAGGGGAGGTGTAGAAGCTCTGGTTCGCACGCCCTGACGCTAACAGTCAGCTTTGAGTCGCTGTCCGCTGCAGCTCATTAGCTGCCGGTAGCGGGTTCAAGTCGCGGTGGAGATCGGGAATTTTGTTCACGTGATTTTTAAGATCTCTGGGATGTAGAAATCGGACGCCCGTGTGCAGTGTCTCGCGCGTTAAAAATCCCTCAGTAGTTGGAAATCGAAAAACAAATAGGCTTAACGACCGCTATCCGGACAAAATTCAAAATTAATTTTAAAATCTAGCCAATCTATGACGGGATCCTCGCCGGAGCTAGGGAGTTCCTGCATTGTGCTGAGATTCTCCAAAAATATGGAGACGAACGGAGCCCCTATGGGCTAAACCACGGCCATCTGTAATAGATCTAGACTACAGATGGGGATATGGCTAAACCGTGTGCAATGACGTTCATTCTTTGACCAAACTAAAACTAAAATAATTTTCGCCACCTTATTTATTTTACTATTGTCAATATTTTCGTTGTTAATTGCTGTTGCATGTTTGAAGGTGTATTTGAGCGCATAGGAAATCTGTTTTGTTGTGTCTACTATTTTGCATTTGTTGGTCATTTCATTGTTTATGGCATTGCTATTTGAATTGTGTACGAAGAAATTAAAATGGATACAATGTGTAGAGTTGGATGTGGTAATGTGAAGAGTAACTGTGGTCTGACTTAATAATGGATTTTGACACTGTAAAATCAATAAAGTTGTGTATGTTTATACGAAATCAACAGCTTACAGATGAAGCAGAACTGAAAGTAAGCAGATCTAGAGCACTCGTAGAGGAAATCCTAGCCAGCAACAAAGGTAATTATGGGTCTAGATCAACAGATACAAAATAGATGACAAAAAAGACTCTTTAACATATGTATGTAGTGCTTGATAAACTTGTTCATCTGCCTGTCTGTGGCGAGTAAAAAGTTTTACTTGACTAATATAGAAAATCCGTTTTAATCGTTATTATATCACGAATCTCGAACGATTATTAATTATATTACGGTTCGAATAGATTGTATATAAGCTAGTTTATGAGGGTGAATCTAAATGGATCTCCACTGCCACAATTCAAACTCACTAGAGCCATCATAAATGGTACTACAGTGCTAAAACTATCAAGTTTGTTCAAGGACAAACACGTCATGCCTCCGGCAGTAGTATATTTTTTTTGTTTAGAAGAAATAGACTAATAGTGTGTAATACAATATATGTTGGTTTGGTATGCATTGTTATGTAGAAATAAAGGTAAATTAGTGCCTAGTTTAAATTTGTAAAAAAATTCCATGAATGTAGTCCGACTATCCTGACTGGTGACATTTGTGACTGACTGGAAACCCACTCTAAAATCTGCCAAGACCCATATATATATATAGAGATGGGAAGACAACATCATTTTCCTGTCGACGTGATATCTATATTAGAAGCTTTGATCAAAGGATACCCCGAGGTATTTCAACCTGTCACACCTTCGAGGGCACACCCATCAATGGTACGATCAAGGAACACCACATGATGCAGACCTTGTTAGGATTGATCTGGAAGCTGGAGTCCGCACACCGCTGTGAGATTGACTTAGGTCTGATCGGTGCCCATGTGATGCAGTCCTCTAAGTCAGGACACAAGCAAAGAAGACCTAGGATCATGCATGGGCATTACACGTGATGTGTATGAGGGCTTCCGGTCTAGACAGGAAATGTGGTAGTTGCTATAGTTTCCGAGGAATTAAAGCAGTGGGGCCACTGATCAGACAATGTTCGCCAGGGCCAGGAGAAATATACTGGCCAAGACCCTCACCTGACATCCTCGTTGGTAGTCCTGGAAACGGACTGCTGTCGATGACAACAGTCTGGCTAACAAGGTCAGGTTCGACGTGATCCCCGTAGTAGTGAGGGACACGCAGATGAAGCCAAGCATTGCACAACCATCTGGAGGACTCAGGTCTACCTTCATCAGCACGCTCGGGATGTGAGGAAAGCTACTGCAACTCGCTACTTAACGTCCTTCTCAGGGCGCACAAAAGAGTAAACCTACTCATTGTGGGCATTGACAAACAACAAGAACAAAGCAGTGGGGAATCATTCCGGGGCTGGTGAGTTGAATATCACTACGCTTCAGAGTCGAGGCAAATATGTCTAGGACTGTTGAAAGGTTCTCCACTCTCCCTGTTGCTGTTTAACATCTACATAAAAAATGTGACCAATATCCAACCATATGGCCAGGGGGAACATTTGCAGATGACATAAAATTGTCAACAAATTGTGTTAAATTGAGTTATCAATATCCATCTTGGTCCTTACTAGCAACCCATAATAGTAAGATCCAGAGCTGTGAGCTGCGCTGTTAGAGAAGTGCAGCCGGAAAGACAATATATGACCGAATTCACAACACCACGATGAGGCAGATAGTGAGGACAAACCCAGTTAGTGCCTACATTGACTCTCAACAAATCAAGTCGTTTGGTCATTTAGTCAGAGTGCATTATGACCAGCCTGCATGAAGAGCATATCATATGCAGGTTTCCGGTCAACGAGCAAGAGGTAGACCACGACGTCGATGTAACGTGGGTGTTTCTGGCACTCTCAGGAAGCTACGCCTAACGACAGCACAAGCCTTCCACTTGACGATAGCAAGAAATCTACGCATCACACCACTCTGCGACGTTGTATGGCAAGAGCAGTAGGACAAAAAAAACGAAGAAAACAAAATTATCCATGATAACCTCGATTATAGGAAAATGTGTAGCAGATACGTCAAAGGCTTGGATATGACAATAAGGTAATTGAGGCGGCGCAAAGTTAAAGGTTACACCAAGAAAGAACTTTGTTTTAGAGGGTATCCACAAGCTAGTGGACAGGTCAACCAAATATGTTGCCAGCCAGGGAGACTATGTCTAAAAATACGACATAAAATGAATGAATGGTTCGTAATCTTGAAAAAAGTTATTCGTACAATTCATGTTACTTAATGACTACCTCGTAGTAGAATAACGGCGGACTTTGGTCGTCCAGGAAGTCTGGATTCTTGGCTCTTTCGTTACCACGACAGTCATGGTAGAAGATCTGTATTTCATCGTGCAGATAAGGCCAAACTACCAAAGTTGAGATTGTTCCAATCGAATCTGCAAGGGCTGGT
This sequence comes from Ariolimax columbianus, assembly GCA_036924085.1. Classification (NCBI taxonomy): domain Eukaryota; kingdom Metazoa; phylum Mollusca; class Gastropoda; order Stylommatophora; family Arionidae; genus Ariolimax; species Ariolimax columbianus. Next base: position 42,846,769 of record JAVGWX010000009.1, read on the forward strand.
TTTTTAGATCATGTTGTACTGTCTGATAGCGGTCGTGTCTCTTCTTGTACTTATACCACCCTTCAAAGGTATCTTCTTTCAGAGGATTTGAGCTAACTTTTCTGGGATGTGGTATTTGTTTATGATTACCATTCATAAGTCAAAACTGGTAGATATACATGAAGCGCTATTCAGTCATCTTAGGTTTCTTTCCTATTTCTCATTGCCTGAGGTAATTCTCTATTTATGGCTTTTCTTCCTCGACGTTCGTACTGAAAAGGACATTGTGTCGAAGTGTACATAGTGCGCCTTTCGATCATCCGATTTCAGCAGGCATTTTCTAGTACCGGGCTTGCCTTCGTGCTGTGATCCATATCCCTTGAATGGACCACTACTATTTTTTTCTAATTTTGTTTCTGATTCTAATCCTCATATTTTTCTTTTCTTTTCAGTTGTCTATGGGATAACCACGGGATTCGGAAAGTTTGCCAGGACTACGATTGACCACGACAAACTTGTGTAAGTAAACTTCTTCTTCTTCTTCTTGTTCTTCTTCTTGTTCTTCTTCTTGTTTTCCTTGTTCCTCTTGTTCTTTTTCTTCTTCTTGTTTTTCTTGTTCTTCTTGTTTTTCTTGTTCTTCTTGTTCTTATTCTTCTTATTCCTCTTGTTCTTCTTGTTCTTCTTATTCTTCTTATTCTTCTTCTTCCTCTTGTTCTTCTCGTTCTTCTTATTCTTCTTGTTCTTCTTCTTCCTCTTGTTCTTCTTGTTCTTCTTATTCTTCTTATTCTTCTTATTCTTCTTCTTCCTCTTGTTCTTCTTGTTCTTCTTATTCTTCTTATTCTTCTTGTTCTTCTTCTTCCTCTTGTTCTTCTTGTTCTTCTTATTCTTCTTGTTCTTCTTCTTCCTCTTGTTCTTCTTGTTCTTCTTATTCTTCTTGTTCTTCTTCTTGTTCTCTTTGTTCTTCTTCTTCTTGTTCTTCTTCTTCTTGTTCTTCTTCTTCTTCTTCTTCTTCTTCTTCTTCTTCTTCTTCTTGTCCTTCTTCTTCTTCTTCTTCTTCTTATGTTCTTGTTCTTCTTTTTCTTCTTCTTCTTCTTCTTTTTCTTCTTCTTCTTCTTCTTCTTCTTCTTTTTCTTCTTTTCTTGTACTAACTCATTTATTTTTACAACGTTGGACCGGTTCCTGTGAACGTTGAACTCAACCGTTCTCTACAGCCTCACTTTAGCTCCGTACAGATTTGAGTTTAGTGTTTGGTTGATTTAGCCAGTGAGTCTTCCCGGACTGGCTATACAGAGGGCAGTTCTCTACAACAAGTTATATCACGTGTTCGCTCAGTCCACACTTGCACATTGATGAAACAAACATACGAAACATGAATGTGGGTTTATTTAATCTCTTACATCCTACCTACAGACGAAGTATCGTATACAAACTTAATTTAGTCAAATGTTTTCTGCATTATGCCTTTTTTTGTAGGTTGGTTAACTGCGCGCAAATTCATTCCTAGCTCCACTGAAAGATAAACACTTTATTCCTGCATTTATAATAGCATACTTTCTTTTCTTCGTTTACTCTGTTTCTATCAGTAAATTAATGGAAGAGTCGCATTGTCTATTTTCTGATTATATGTCCGCCTTCTGATGTCAAAGTTGTCCATAACCGATTAACACAAACTAAAGGACAGACAGCAGACAAATTCAATATTAATAACAACCGACAGTCTAGAACCGACAAGACATCAGTGCTGCCATCAAAGTAAAGTGAATCGGGATGTAGTGTTAATCACTCTATCTGCTTACGAAACATGGACAGTGTAAAGCAGACATACCAGACAAGAAATCATATCTGCATGAGCTGTCTGGGCAAAATAAAGTTCGGACATAGGCAATTCTTAACAGGCTAAGCATGTTGAGCCCCTATATGCTTTTGCTAAAGGTCCGGATAATATGGACATGACCTGTTTCTTGGGTGTCCGATGAGAGCATCTACAAGCAGCTCCTATACAATCAGCTCAGAACACACAGACCCTCGCCAGGAAGACAAAAGAAACGCTACAGACTTCTTTAAAATGTATCTTCTTCTTTTACATCTCCGTTCGTTATCAATCTCTCGCTGCAAAACAAAGGGCGTTGCAAGTAGCAGAATGTTGTCCGGAGAACGGAATGCGTTGTGTCGTAGTTTACAGTCTGATTGCGATATTTGCATCTTTCGGTCCGACACATCAGACTTCAGCAGGCATATTTGAGTACCGGATTAGCCTTCCCTCTTTTATCCTTTCTCCTTAACCAGTCTGCTCTGCTCCAGCCTGTTAGTCAGGATCACCACGTGGAGATGTAGAAGGGTCTTGGCAGCTCTGGTTTGCTGGCCTTGACGCTAGCAGTCAGTTATGGGTCGCTGACGGTTGCAGCTCATACACTGCTCAGAGTCTTGATCATGTATCTGAAAAGATTCAGCAGTGATCTCATCTCCTGGGAAATGCTTGCACAAACCCGTTTCAGCTGACACGCTAGCATCACACAAGGTGCCCAGATCGTAGAGCGACGGTCCATCAACGAGGCTCAGAGAAACCAAGCCGCTCGAAAGAACAGAGCGCACGACGACTCCACAGGCGACTCCTCATGTGTGCCCGGGGGCGGCAGAGTATGCTGTGCCAAGATCCACCTTTACTGTCATAGGAGATCCCATCCCACAGCACAAGTCTAAATATGTCGCCATCTTTGCTTGCCGTAGCAGCTATTAATATTACTAGTTCGACATCCCCAATTTTATTGGCACTTATATTTATCCATGTTTAGTGGAGTTCCTGCCTCAGGTAGGACCTGCCTTCCAGACTCACATGGATTACTGTAACACCTGTTCCCTGGGCAATTGATCGCGATATTCTCCTTCGTGCAGGTCTTCTAGATCGTGCGGATGTCGAAGTCAAAGACCATTTTTTTTAAATATTGGCTTCATGTTGACTAGCGCTGCAGCCATTGTAGTAACCAATACACACATTTTTAAAACTAAGTTTGTCTGATTACCTTCTGTCTTTTCTCTTCCAAGTCCGCCTCCTTCTCTTTCTATTCGTGTCTTTCCTTCCTCTCCACTTTTCTGGACTCGATACATCGACATCGGAACACGATCTCCGTAACTCCTGTGAAGATTCCCTTCTGTGATTTGTCATCAGACTTTTCCTTCTGCTAGAGGATCTGCCTTGCCTGGCTTACGAGTCTCATCTGTCTGATTTTTCCTTGGTTGTCTTTGATAACCTTCTCACGTTATATCTCTATCACCTGCTGAAGTCGGATGTGTTGGACTGAAAGGTGCAAATATCGTATTCAAGCTGTAAACTACGGCACAACTCATTACGTTCTCCGGACTACATTCTGCTACTTGCAAAGCCCGTTTCGGGGCTTGGTAGCGGGTGATTGAGAACTAACGCAGCCAGTCTGCAATATCTCTATCACAGTCACAATGTCCACAGACCACTCGTTTCTAATCAGTTAGAACGCGAATGAAAAAAACAAATGGTGGATAATCCGTGAATTAAAATTGCCTTACCTCTCGCTAAATCTGATCTATTTTCACTTCCTACAGCATATGCTGGTCTAACTACACACTTTATCTGTGTTCTTGTGTCCCTTCATACAACATATGCTGGTCATACTCCACACTTTGTTTGTGTTCTACTATTACTTCCTACAACACATGCTGATATTAACCACGAACATCCACACAAATTTGAAAGATAACCCGGGAAAGTTTTAATAACAAGTAGGTCATTGCAAGGGCACATCACTCCTCATCGTTTGCAACTGGGACACACTTTCTAATCAATCCACGAATCTAAATGTGTAAGCACTAAATCACACAACAAGCATAGTTATATTACAGAACAAACTAAGCGAATCGTAGAAGAAAGGAACAACACTAAAACAATATGAGACAGTGCAGGAGAACTAAATAGCACAAGAATGTCAACAAGGAGTCAAATTACTCCTTCGTGTGCACTGAAAAAATGTGGGAAAAAGAAAAATGCATTGGCTATCTTCACATCCCGAGCGACCTGCTGAAGGTGGACCGGGTCCTCCAGACGGCTGTTCTGTGCTTAGTTTCATCTACGTGTTGTTTCTTACTACGGGAATCACGTCGATGCCCCACTTCTCTAGTCAGACTACTATGTGTAGTATCTATTTTAGAACTTCCTGCGGCTTCTAGGCCTAAGGGAAGGTACGACTAATTTGGGTAGATTTTTAACTTGAATTTTTTTATGTTGTCTGGGCAGCGGTCGTTAAGCCTACTCTTTTCGATTTCTAACTGCCAAGAGATTTTTAATGGGCTCGACACTGAACACGAGAGTCCGATCTCACTACTCAGAGATCAGGGGGATTTTGACCAGAAGATCCACGTGAATAAATCTCGGTTTACACCGTGATTCGAACCCGCGACCTCCGCACCAGAGGCGGACACCTTACCTCGCGATCACTGAAGCCAAAACGGAAATATTTTATGCAAATCCAAAAATAATATTTGAATTAAATAAGAGTTCGTTGACCTCAAAGACATAATTTTTTGGTTAAATACAAGTTTTTTTACCTTAGATAAGCTCATGTCAGGTCAGAAAGATACGGTCATATAGATGAATATTAAGAAGCCAAAAGAAAGTTAAATAGACTATTGAGAATATCGTAAGAAGAAAATGAAGCATGGGAACTTATATAACACATACAGTGAAAGAGAGACCAACAAAGAACACATCAGCAGAAGGGAAGTAGAGACAAGATATGTTGGAAAAACGTGCAGAGAACAGATTAAGGTCAGTTTTACAAGGACATAGATAAGCAACGCTATAAACATGTAGATACGAAGGTCAATTATTGTGCCCCAGTAACACACAAAGAAGCAGATTTACTCTTATCTCGGAGTGAAGGGAAAGTTAAAAGTTAACAGAATAGCACAATGGATTGAAGAATGAAATAAACTAACAGAGTGCATGCTGGTCTCTTTCATTGATGCTATCAGATATAGGTTACCGATTCCTTCAACTTTGATGTTATTATCTAAAAGAATTGTCACTGTATGAAAAGTAAACACCAGCGGATTTTATGTCATCTGTTGCTGATAGTAAATGCAGAAAAGCTTAAAACACACACACACGCACAGAGACACACATATATACACACATACACACACATATACACACACACGTACATACATACATACGTGATACATGATAACTGCCCATCGTTGTCAATGACGACCACCGACATCGTCTTTGTTGTATGTGATCTGTTTTGTTCTGTTTCTGCACTGTCTGACATGGTTTGGTGTAATGTTTGCTGGATCTCATGTGTCTTATCAGTCCAATGCGGGCACGGAATGCTCTATTACATGGTTTGCACACTATGTCTAACACAGTTTTTCTAACAATTCCGTGAATTTCATGTTTCAATAAATATTTTAAAATTTAAAAAAAGAAAGTTAAGCCTATAGTTGATACTGCTCTCGGGGATGCAGTGTTAAAACTTGATTGCACTAGACATTATTTGTAGAAGGTGGGGTGGCAAGTTTTATTCATCGATGCCTTGCCTTCACTAACATTGAATCAAGTTCCTAAAAACAGCCTGAGCGATATGATAAGGATCTATCGCGGTACCTTTGCCATGAGAAGCCACTGATCTATCAGCTGTTAAGAAGCTCTAGAGATTTGTTTAACGCATCTGTTCATTTATATTTCCTTGTTTAAATGCAGGGAACTCCAAGAAAATCTCATCCGGTCACATGCTGCAGGTTTGTACAAATTGTATATGTGCGATCAACGTTTTTTTTATTGTCTCCACTGTCGTACGACTTCAATTTCATTTCTGGCGTAGTCGATGGGTTATTAGGCAAACAACTGCATACCGCTTCGCCACTGCTATCACCACGTTGTTTGCTGACAATGTTTTTGTTTTATTTCACCCGAAAAAGAAAAACAAAATATGCCTTACGGAGATTTCATCCCTTGCCATCCTTGTCAGCAGGCAGGCATCTACATCATTCGGCATTCCATGACGGGCATTGACGCCAGAAAAACGATCCATTCACTATTCCAGGAAACGCTCTTACACTAGAAAAACGATCCATTCGCTATTCCAGGAAACGCTCTGACACTAGAAAAACGTTCCATTCGCTATTCTAGGAAACGCCTTGTAGCCAGAAAAACGCTCAACTCGCTAACTACACTGAAAAATGTTTTTGTTTCCAGCGGATGATTACCGCATTGGTAAGATCATGCACTTTTGATGGCAAAGTTACGGGGTTCAATTGTCGCCACAGGCAGCTCCAGTCAACATAGTTGAAAATGTGGACCTCGCTGACGGCTAAGGAAGGAAAGAGCCAGCTAGGAAAGGAACTGGCCACCCCACCTCACAAAGATGTGGCTTAGTACAATGAAGGCTCTAATCCAGTGTTTCTCAACGGGAGCCCCGCGGCTTCACTTATAAACATTGTATCAAGAAGTTTGCTGATAAAGTTTTTTTTCTTGTTATGTTGATAAGGTTGGCAAGAACATTTGTTCTATCCACGATTTAAAGCAAACATTTGAAAGCCGCAGTTGTTGGTATGCTTTAAAAAGTTTCTAGTCAGAAGGATCAATGCCTCATTGATGATTATTGATTGTATCTTACAGGATAACACAAATCATTGCGAAATGTGGCAAGTCCCACAGTATTGGAGGACATTTTATATTTCCATTTATACGAGAGGTGATTAGTACAATGATGGAAAGAAATCCAAGTGAAATAGTTACCTCTATCCCACTGAGCAATGATACTGTGTTAAGTTACCTCTATCCCACTGAGCAATGATACTGTGTTAAGTTACCTCTATCCCACTGAGCAATGATAATGTGTTAAGTTACCTCTATTCCACTGAGCAATGATGCTGTGTTAAGTTACCTCTATCCCACTGAGCAATGATACTGTGTTAAGTTACCTCTATCCCACTGAGCAATGATACTGTGTTAACTCATTCACTCCCAAATATTTTGGACCTCTGGACACAATTTTATTTTTATGTAAAACTGAAAAACAGTATCACTTAGTTGCGATCTATTTGTCTTCAATAGACGTTCACTAAAATAACACGTATTATATACCAAACTGTTCACAATTGAGGCTAGAATAGAATGGAATACATATATTTTACAAATGCAGATGTAAATTTGTGTTTGATGAATTAAAGTTGCATAATCGTTTTGTTATTTTTAAAAATTATGAACAAAAATATTCCCCTCATCAATACATTATTCAGCTCTAAACCAATAAACAAATAACGTAATGAATTTCTATTGACGGAAATCCTCAAAGGACGATGTTCTGAAAGTTGCACCTAATTTGGTGCAGTTGTTTTCACAGTATTTACATTTTACTGAAGGCACGTGAAGTTGAAAACGGGCTAAAAAATAAAAGCTCCGATCAACATCAGCGTGAGTGTTTACAATTTACGCGCACACGGAAAGAATGTTCCTGCTGTATTCAAAATATATATACACACATTAATATTATACACACTAGAATGATTATGTCGGATCTTGAACCTTTACTGAATTTGTGAACTGTTATTACCATTGCTTGAGACAAAAGAGGGCACCGCCCCTTCGTCAGTAGACTTAGTTTTACTTTCATCGCTCGACGTAGAACTAAGACTAGATAAATACATTGAAACAGCGCTATCATAACGATCGATATCTTCATCATCACTACCATTAGCAATAATATAATCTATCTATTCCTGAGCTTGTACTGAAAAAACACTATTTGGTGTGGCTGAAGGTGCATGGGATAGCTTCAAAGTTGCTCTCCGAAAAAAAATTAAATTTTCTAAGTTACGAAACTAAACATTTTTTCAACGAAACTCAAACTAACTCTTCCGGAATGAAAAAGTGCAAAATCTGGACTTCCGCCAATAACCAAAATAAAACATTTAGGAGAACTAGGAATGGGAAAATATGTGATTTTGTGAACACAGTAACAAAAGCCGATACACCGGCTTCTGGGTTTTCTAGAAAAAACCGGAAGCCGTTGTATCGGCTCGTGGGAGTGAATGAGTTAAGTTACCTCTATCCCACTGAGCAATGATACTGTGTTAAGTTACATCTATTCCACTGAGCAATGATGCTGTGTTAAGTTACATCTATTCCACTGAGCAATGATGCTGTGTTAAGTTACATCTATCCCACTGAGCAATGATACTGTGTCTAGAATTGATGAGATGGCAACTAATGTTGAAAATCAATTGTGTCAGGATTTGCAACCAACCTAATTTTCATTACAGCTTGATGAAAGGGGACACTGCGGAGGGCACCTACGAATTCATCTATCTTGGTAGCATGATATCATCCGATGGGAGCAGCGGTCCTGATATGTCAAGATGGATCGGACTAGCTGCGTCTGATATGCACGACCTCCGACGTGTGTGGAGTAATGGCAAGATCTCCCTTAGGGCAAAAATCCGCATCTACCAGTCCTGCGAAGTCCCAGTCCTGCGAAGTCCCAATCCTGCTTTATGGCTCCGAAACCCAGGCATTGCTGAAAAATGGCATGTCGAGACTGTAAGCCTTCCACATGTGCAGCCAGCGGCGTATCCTGGGCATCCGATGGCATGATTACACCCATAACGTGGAGGTCTCTGATAAAACAGGCCTCAGCACAATCTTAGAAACACTGGCCCGCCGCTGAGTTGCTTTGTCATGTCGTTCGGCTGGACCGGGAAACCCCGGCCTACAAGATCCTGCACAAGTCGATTCTCAGCGCCGAAAGTCTTCCCCCGACCGACTGGAGGCGCAGAAGAGGCCGCCCCCTCACAGTATAGCTCCATCAGATATCAACCTCCACCTCCGCCGTGGACGAGGCCTGGTACCCCGCCACAGCAGTGGGTCATGGATTTGGTCGACCAACGCATACGGCGTCAGACGCCTAAGCTAACATTATTATTGATGAAAGTAGTCCCCGGCAATTAAGTCTTGCCCCTCGCACATGTTAGATCCGTGAAGAATGAAAAAGTTGTGGAAGAAATATGCTTCTCAAAATTACTGACAATAGATTTCAATGGCTTGTCAATCTTTGAAATCGTTGAGAAATATGTCATTACAAAACACATTCCTTTTTCTAATGTTATACTCCATGTGCTGCAGATGGAGCTCTTGTAATGGTTGGCCACTATCGCGGTTTTCTGGCGTATTTAAAAAAATGTGGCACCAAATGTTTTAACAATTCATTGTGTTTATTCACCGGCTGCACATAGTAGCCAAACAACTTCGCGACAGACTCAACAAATCAATAGTTGCCATCAGTTGCCATCAGTGTTATTAATCAAATCAAGTCACATTCCCTGAACGATCGATTATTTCGTCAATTGTGTAATGACAATGATGATGAGTTTGAACGTCTTCTCCTACATACGGAAAAAATGGCTGTCTAAAGGCAATTGTTTAAAAAGATTCTTGGCATCATTTGATACCATTATGGAGTTTCTTGATTCAATGAAAGGACAGTTTAGCATCGAAACTGAAGTACTGCGTAAAGACGTAGCCTATCTTCCAAATATATTTGACAAGTTAAATGATGGCTTGAGGTACAGGGAAACGACTTCAGTCTTATCATAGTGAAAGAAGTTATTATGGGGGGTTCATCAGCAAACTGGAATTGTTTAAAAAATAACCTCGGATGTCTTGAACTGTATCAGTTTCCATGTTTGAAGCAGTTAGACAAGGACAGCTTGAAAGATGCAGATTTAGAAATGTATTGCTGCCATTTGGAGGCTGTTAAATATAATTAAATATTTTCAGGATCTCAACATACCAGAATGGCTGATTGATCCGTTTCAATCAGACGTGAAACTTGTTTGTGAACATCTCCAAGATGAACTGATTGATCCGTTTCAATCAGACGTGAAACTTGTTTGTGAACATCTCTAAGAAGAGCTGATTGAGCTACAAAATAACTTTGAGGCAAAAGCACGGTTTAGTGACGTTCATTGCGAATACATTTTGATCCAGATTAGGATGTCTTATCTTCTTCTTTGGAAACAAATTGAACTGCTTATTTCAGGATTTCCAATATCATATTTAGTAGAGAAAGGGTTTAGTTCTGTAGGCATGCTGTTGCAAAAACAACACAATCGATTGGAAATATGTGACAGGAGACTTGAGACTTCTTTTAACAAATATAGAAACATATATTGTTCTGTTAGCTGTCTCCTTCGAAGCGCAGGGATCACACTAAATTTAATTGGTAAGAGATTTTTTATTAATAAGAAATCAATCTTTCGATGAATTATTAAAAACGAATTATTCAAAGTAATGTGTGGGGCATGATTGTTGTGGTGAGGATGGCGTGTACACATGTTTCTTTAGAAAAAGAGGCGTCAGCTCAATTAGGGTTGAGAAACACTGCTCTAATACTTTATCCACGACGGCAGTGTCTTCTATGGGACTACCTGTATTATTATCAGGGCTTGACAAAAGTGTTCGTCTGGGAAGAGTCAAAAAATTTGGCTGGCGAGTCAAAAATATTCAGATTTTAATCGTTACTACATAATGCGTCTCGCACGATTATTAATTAAATTACGGTTCGAATAGATTTTACATATGCTAATTTATGATGGTGATTCTAAACATACCAACCTTAAATTTACTAAAGCCATCGATAAATGGTACTACAGTGCTAAAACTACCAAGAATGTTCAAAGACACACGCCATTCCTCTGACAGCAGTGCATTTTTTCTTAAAATGAAATAGACTAATACTGTGTAAGTAATAAATATATTTTGGTTTGGTACGCATTGTTATGTAGAAATAAAAGTGAATTCGAGTCTAGTGCCTAGTTTAAATTTGTTAACATGAATTGCATGACTGTAGTTTGACCATGCTGGCTGGGGAAATTTGTGGCTGATTGGTGAGCCACGATAAAATTTGTCAAGCCCTGATTATCAGTGTCAAGATTTTAGTTGTTATATTGCAAGGGAAGTAAATCATTTTATTTTTAACTGTGACAGCGGCGCTTGTTTGTCAAAAAAGAAAAACCAAAGAAGATAGTTTTCAAGTTTCGGCTTGTAAGAACAACATTTGAGGGACATTTATAATGACATGACTATACTCCGATTGAAGCTTAAATGAGTCAAGATACCCATTTAACGATTTACAAATAATATAAGATTGTGGTGCAGTAGTGACAAATTCAGTCTATTAGTCATTTATATTGTGTGTTCCTTTAATTTGATGGACAGGGCTTAGATCATTGAAAGTTTAAGTCATTTGAAAGTATTAGTCGGTTGTTGAGTCAGGTCAGATGGTTCAAGAATGAGTCAATATAAAGTAATCGCGAGTGATTGATCACTTTGAAAGGGGCCATAAAGGATTGTATCAAAATTAAATATAAGTTCATGATTGATCACTTTGAATAGGCAATAATAGATTTTGTCAATATACAATATAAGTGCATGATTGACCAGTTTGAATGGGTAGAGAAGAAGTGAGTCAATAGAAAGTACTAAATCGCTCGAGCTTTTTATGTTTTTCCCATACCAGTACAGAGTTGACCCATATCAGCAAAGGGTTTTCCCACACCAGTACAGAGTTGACCCATATCAGCAAAGGGTTTTCCCATACCAGTAACAGAGTTGACCCATTTCAGCAAATGGTTTTCCCATACCAGTACAGAGTTGACCCATATCAGTAAAGGGTTTTCCCACACCAATACAGAGTTGACCCATATCAGCAAAGGGTTTTCCCACACCAGTACAGAGTTGACCCATATCAGCAAAGGGTTTTCCCACACCAGTACCGAATTGACCGATATCAGCAAAGGGTTTTCCCATACCAAAACAGAGTTGACCCATATCAGCAAAGAGTTTTCCCACACCAACAAAGTGTTTTCACATACCACTAAAAGGTTGCCCCATGCCAGCAAAAGGCTGTCCTATATCACTAAAAGGCTGTGTGCTCTTAGTAGCGAAACGTTGTTCTGTCCTTCCTTGCATGTACTGCTAAAAAGATAGGAATTATTCTACTTCTTTTAGTAGTGTATCCGTTAAAACTAACTAGTTTTCATTATTTGCATATGTTTTCCCAATCTTCATTATTCCATGTGTATTTTCAATCCCATATTATGTGATCTCTCATCATGTGTACATTTCCCTCAATATGTAACATTATCATGTCCTGATATTACAATAAATAGCACACTCGTGGTTGAAGACTCGCCGTAAACCAAGTATGCTCCTTTCTAGGAAATGTTCAGATTCGTGTGTTAGAGACTTCATTGTACGAGATCATAGCGTATTGTGAGGTGAGGTCGAGTTGTCACTCAACTCCATTACTACCTTACCGTTCCTAATTATCAGTCACATTCGTATTTACCATCTATCAAATATTCAAGCTATTTGTGGCCCGTTTCAGGCGTGGGCCCAGCACTGACACCGGAGCGAACGAAAATGCTACTTGCCTTGAGGATTAATGTGCTGGCCAAGGGTTACAGTGGCGTGTCCTTGGATACGTTGAAAAAGATTATTGCTGCTTTCAATGGTGAGTATGGACATTGAAATAAAAAAATGATCGGTACTTTCAATGGTGAGTTCTTAGTTCTTATACGATACAGAGAAACACACACTTTAAATGGTCATAACTGAATAACTATGCAACAAATCAAAATGTACCTACAGAAATAGAGAGAAACGTAAGAAAAAGTGTCCAACTGCCCATCAAATGCAACGTTCACGCAGTCCACCAAACACTAAACTCATGAAAAAGTGAATTGATCCCAGCATATTAATACTTGTCTCACTTGTGACCATGGAGTCCTATCCCCGTGGACTTCTTCTTCTTCTTCTGCGTACGCAGTCAGACAGTAACCATTATTTTTTCGAAAAAAGCGGCGGTCATCCTGAGGCTGTCGCCACTGCCATAGAGCTTGTCTTGCAGTTCCACTGGTGATGGCCACATCTGCTCTCTCTGATCCTCGTATGTCGGGCAGTTCTGCAGCAGATGTTCAGCGGTCATTTTACCAGTACCGCACGGGCATTCGTCGGTACACCCTATCTTCAATTTGTTGAATAGGTGGTACCTCAGTCTATTGTGGCCAGTGCGAAGTCTGAAGACGACGATCTGCTCTCTTCGGTTCAACTGGTAATAGGCATCGTTTTTGGTGTAACCAGTATGTTCGGTTTCCCATTTGGTCATGTATCTGGCTTTGATAAGCCGTTTTGACTCTTCGTACGTCATGCTAGTATCTGTTTGTGGTAGTCTTGCACCTTCTTTTGCCAGTCTGTCTGCCTCCTCGTTGCCTTGGAAGTTGCAGTGTGATGGGACCCACTGTACCACTACCCTTTTTGGTGCGGACTGCTGGCACAGTTTGCAGAGTGCTGCTCTTAAGTCATTAAGCTCAGTATTTTTCTGGCTTTTTAGCGCTGTGACTACGGCGAGAGCATCTGTAAGCAGGACTATATGGCTATCATTTTCCCTGTGTGTCACCATTTCTTCCACTGCCGCCCTCAGTGCCTCTGCCTCCACTCTGAAATTGCTTGTGTACTTACCAGTAGCGAATGACAGTGTTATTTGTCTGCCATTTGGTAGGTTCAGGAATGCTCCTGCCCCTCCGTTCTGTGTAGTATTTGTTACAGAACCGTCGGTGTATGCATGGGTCCAGTCCATGCTTGGGTAGCTTTTCGTTATGAAGCTTAGCCCCGTGGACTGAATCCATGCACTTATATATGGTTCAGCTTTTAAGGCTACCATAAAAGAACAATAATGCTCCACTATAACGTTTTCGGGAAAAACAAGGAACCAAAAAACTGCACCTTATGGATCATTCTGCTCAATCATCAGTGCAGAGATCCAAGGAATATCAGAAACCTTGACTGCTATCATTTCAAAATACAAGAAAATAACAATACACACAAAAAGCCTAGTCATCATCGCAGATTACCTATGGATCCCAGATATCAGTGTCAAGAATGAGCGCTTCCAATCAGTAGACTACGTCACCTACCTTTACAGCACTCTCTTCAAGAAAACTACCATTGACTCTGAGAATCTCCAAGGTAGGCTGCACAAGTGTTTGGAATCGGAGGGGTCTTAGACTCGATATGAAACTCAACGTCTACTGAGCTGTAGTGCTCACCGTCCTTTTGCATGTCAGTGAGACGTGGACTGTGTACAGCAGTATGATAGGGTAATAAACCACTTCCATACAAGCTGCAACTGTATATTGTTGAGAATACAGTGGCAGGATAGGGTACTAGACACAGAGATCCTCAAGAAGGCCAAAATGCCGAGCATCCACATACTGTTGAAGAAGACCCAGATAGATTGGGCTGGTCACTTCTTTTGCGTGTCAGACAACAGCATTTCCAAACAACTAATAAATGGCGAGCTGAAAGAGAACCTGCAACTGGTCGGTTGACAAAAGAAGCGATTCAAAGAATCTCTCGAAATATCTCGGGCACTCTTCAACATTGATGTAAAACTCATGGGAATGCATGGCATAGGACCGCCATCCATGGCGTAGAACCCCCCCCCCCCCCACCCCCCACCCCTTCAAAGTAACCTCCATTGCTGAGTAACGTTAATCTCCGAGTGGTGGAGAGAGCGAACTGTGAGAAAAAACCAAACAACTGATACTCACATGTCCAATTCTGACATCAAATACTGCATATGATACAGGGGCTTTTGTTGCAGAATTGGAATATACAGTCACCTCCGGACTCACCGGTGAGGTGCAACACAACATGTCTGACTACTGTTGTCATTGGCGACTGAAATAAACGACTATTATCCACCCTCCTCAGGGGTTTAAGGGTCAGTTATGCGTGAGCTCCACAGATATTGATACAAGCTAAACAGAGATGCTTCATGGAGGAAATCAACCATCTGATAATGTGCAATAAAAGCAATGATAGCCAGGTAGTCTTTTTTACAGATGTTATGTTTTACGTCGTTATGGCGCTAAAGAGCCAGAAAAATACAGACCTGAATGGCCTAAGATCAATTAGTACTCTGCCAACTATGCCAGCAGTCCAACCAAGAAGAGTCGTGGTACTGGATCCCATCTCACTGTAATATTCAAAGCAACGCGGAGGCAGACAGACTGGCGAAAGAATGTGGTAGGTTAGCACAACCAGATCCGAGTTTGACTTATGAAGAGTCCAAAAGGTTTATTAGGGCCAGATACATGGACAAATGGGAGACTAAACAAAAAATGATGCTTATACACCAGTTGAAGAGAGCAGGTGGTGGTCTTTAGACTCCACGCATGCCACAACTGACTGAGGTAACATCTGTCCAATAAACTAAAGATATGCGCTACTTACGAATGCATCTGTGGTACTGTGGCAATGACACATGAACATATACAGCAAAATTGCCTGACATGCGAGGACTAGAAAAAGCATATGTGGACATCACCAGTGTCAACACTAGACAAACTCTATGGCAGTGTCGATAGCCTCAAGATGACCACTGCTTTCTTTAAAAAAAAAATAATTTGACGTCTGACAGCGTATGAAGAAGAAGAAGAAGATACTATCCTGCAGAATGTTTTAAAACAATTGGTTCAGGTCACCACCTGGTGGATGGTTAGCGCTTGCTGATTGTCCCAAGGCGTCCCAGAGATGATCGACATGTAACCAGGATAGACTGGCCAGCGTACTCACCTGATCTCAACATGTAACCAGGATAGACTGACCAGCGTACTCACCGGATCACAACATGTAACCAGGATAGACTGGCCAGCGTACTCACCTGATCTCAACATGTAACCAGGATAGACTGGCCAGCGTGCTCACCTGATCGCAACATGTAACCAGGATAGACTGGCCAGCGTACTCACCTGATCTCAACATGTAACCAGGATAGACTGGCCAGCGTACTCACCTGATCTCAACATCTAACCAGGATAGACTGGCCAGCGTACTCACCTGATCTCAACATGTAACCAGGATAGACTGGCCAGCGTACTCACCTGATCTCAACATGTAACCAGGATAGACTGGCCAGCGTAGTCACCTGATCTAAACATGTAACCAGGATAGACTAGCCAGCGTACTCATCTGATCTCAACATGTAATCAGGATAGACTGGCCAGTGTACTCACCTGATCTCAACATGTAACCAGGGTAGACTGGCCAGCGAACTCACCTGATCTCAACCCTAGTGTGCATATCTGGAATGTTTTGGGACGATCATATTCTTTGAAATCGAGAGCATCTTCACTGTATGTGAGGGCAGAAAGTCATACGTTCATAAATCACATTTTTAAAGCATTTGATACGCTTTCTTTACAAAATAAAATTATAGCTATTTGAAACATAAAACAACTTTTATTTGTCCAAACAACAGAATCATGTCTCTCCTGGGTTCCAGAGAAAGGTAGTGTTGGGGCAAGTGGTGACCTTGCTCCTTTGTCTCACCTGGCTCTGGGGTTGATAGGAGAGGGAAAGATGTGGAGTCCAAAAAGTGGATGGGCAGAGGCCAAGTTTGTAAGTAATTTAACACTGGTGATGTCTGACAGTTGGGACAATTGTATTGGGGTTTTAAGTGCATTCCAGACCTTGAAAGAAAGGAAATCTATAAGCACTACCTTACATATGACACACGAATTGTAGAATACAGAAATAAAGTCAAGTCAAGTCATCCTGTAACCGGTGAGGTCGTTGGGCACACATGAAGACAACCCCATAACCACATGCCATCTATCTCTCTGTCAGCGGCCGTTGCCTGTTCATCCTCTGGTCGGAGATTGATCCATGTTTTATGTTGTCCTCCCATCTCTTTGTTTGGGATGACCTCTCCGTCGTCCACCTTCCCATGCATGATCGAATTTGCAGACTGTTGATCTCGATATGTGTCTGTACCAGGCGAGTTGTTCTCGATATGTGTCTGTACCAGGCGAGTTGATCTCGATATGTGTCTGTACCAGGCGAGTTGTTCTCGATATGTGTATGTACCAGGCAAGTTGATCTCGATATGTGTCTGTACCAGGCGAGTTGATCTCGATATGTGTCTGTACCAGGCGAGTTGATCTCGATATGTCTCTGTACCAGGCGAGTTGTTCTCGATATGTGTCTGTACCAGGCGAGTTGTTCTCGATATGTGTCTGTACCAGGCGAGTTGTTCTCGATATGTGTATGTACCAGGCGAGTTGAACTCGATATGTGTCTGTACCAGGCGAGTTGTTCTCGATATGTGTCTGTACCAGGCGAGTTGAACTCGATATGTGTCTGTACCAGGCGAGTTGTTCTCGATATGTGTCTGTACCAGGCGAGTTGTTCCCGATATGTGTCTGTACCAGGCGAGTTGAACTCGATATGTGTCTGTACTAGGCGAGTTGAACTCGATATGTGTCTGTACCAGGCGAGTTGTTCTCGATAAGTGTCTGTACCAGGCGAGTTGTTCTCGATATGTGTCTGTACCAGGCGAGTTGAACTCGATATGTGTCTGTACCAGGCGAGTTGTTCTCGATATGTGTATGTACCAGGCGAGTTGAACTCGATATGTGTCTGTACCAGGCGAGTTGTTCTCGATATGTGTCTGTACCAGGCGAGTTGAACTCGATATGTGTCTGTACCAGGCGAGTTGTTCTCGATATGTGTCTGTACCAGGCGAGTTGTTCCCGATATGTGTCTGTACCAGGCGAGTTGAACTCGATATGTGTCTGTACTAGGCGAGTTGAACTCGATATGTGTCTGTACCAGGCGAGTTGTTCTCGATAAGTGTCTGTACCAGGCGAGTTGTTCTCGATATGTGTCTGTACCAGGCGAGTTGAACTCGATATGTGTCTGTACTAGGCGAGTTGTTCTCGATATGTGTCTGTACCAGGCGAGTTGATACCAGCATCACTCATCTCCTATACATCGTAAATGATGTGGGGAAAGAGAAAAAACCACCCCAACAGTGGAAATATGGTATTATTTTAAAAGTATCAAAGAAAGGAGACTTATCTGATTGTAACAACTGGTGTGACATAACACTCATGTCAGTGCATGGAAAAGTATTCTACAGCATGGTATTAGAAAGACTCCGGGAACAGGTAGATGTCATCATAAGAGAAGAACAGGCTGGCATTGATCACATTTTCACACTCAGAACTATCATAGAAGAATCAGTAGAAATGCAATCTCCACCAATCATCAACTTCATTGACGTCCAGAAGGCCTTTGACAGTCTATACCGTTCAACATTATGGAAAATTCCAAAGAACTATGAATTACCCTCAAAATACATAAATGTTACCAAGGCCTTATGTGATAATTCACGGTGCTGTGTTCCAACAACTGAAGGCAACACTGAATGGTTTAACATAAAAACAGGAGTAAAACAGGGATGTATTTTATTACCTCTACTATTTAGCATAGCTATAGATTGGATTATGAAACACTGTGCCCATTATACAAATTTAGGCATAGAATGGACAGATAACACGACCTAAGAAGAGCTTGATTTTACAGACGACCTAGCGCTACTAAGTACTACTAATGAAAAAACACAAGAAAATATAGATGGACTCAGCCAATGATCAGAACAGATAGGACTTCAAGTAAACGCTTCAAAGACGAAAATCATGGCTTCCACAACCACAACGGTTGATATCAAGCTACAGGGGAAATCTCTACAAAATGACCAACACTACACATACCTGGGAAGCACATTGACACAAGATGGAGATGCCACATAAGAAATTTCCACTAGAATTGATTTGGCCTCATGCGTCTTTAATCAGCTCCCTCACATCTGGAAATCAACGACACTGAGCAAACATACAAAGCTCAGACTATTCAACTCAATTGTAATATCAGTCCTAACAGATGGATGTGAAAGCTGGAAGACAACAAGCCTGTTCTCCTCTTTTACGTGGTTCTGTTATTACTTCTTGTCATCTGATACGGAAATACTCGTTAACATCTAAGCAATTCATCAACTAATAAAATGCCATGCTTATTTTCATGTTAAGATATACAATTATCGCCTTTTTGCTTTTTTTTCTTGAAAACCAATTCAGGTTCTGGAGTCACACAACCTAATGCCCATTAAACTGAAACCAAAAGAGGTATGCTGAAACTGTTAACTTGTTACTTGTGTGTATATATGTTGTTGAATGCCCACAATGAGTCGGATTACTTTTTGTGCGCCCTGAAAAGGGCGTTAAGTGGCCGGTTCTCGTAGCCTTCCTCACATCTCGAGCGTTTCGATGTAGGTCCAGGCGGTTGTGCTATGCTTGGCTTCATCTGCGTGTCAATAACTACTACGAGGATCACGTCGATCGCTCACCTTGTTATCCAGGCTGCCATGAAAACAGCCTGTTCCCAAGGAAGGCTACGATGAAGCCGAGGTGAGGATCTTGGCCAGTAAATTTTGCCTTACCCTGACTAACATGTCTGATCAGTATGTTTTGCCTGACCCTGACGAAAATGTCTGATCAGTATGTTTTGCCTTACCCTGACTAAAATGTCTGATCAGTATGTTTTGCCTGACCAGACGTTAGTCTTGCTCCCTGTGTATGTGTGTATACCTTTATGATCTGCCTGAAGCAGTATGATATAAACCCGTTGATGGTTAGTTAGATATCAGCTGCCCTGATGGACAGAAAAGGTTCACTCCGCGTGGGATCTTGGACACCAGAACCGAGGCGAATATGTCTCCACTCTCACTGGTGCTGTTGAAGATCTACACAGTGAAAGTGACCACAATTCAGCTGAGAACACACAGGATAGTGGTGCCGTCAGATACACATCGGAACATCAAACTGGGGCTTCTCAACTTGAGTGAGAGGACAGGTCGATGCTGAGCGGAGTTGGGGATTGTTGTTTCGAATGCCCACAATGAGTAGATTACTTTTATGTGCGCCCTGGAAAGGGTGTTAAGTGACGGTTTGCAGTAGCTTTTCTCACATCTCGAGCGTGCTGATGAAGGTGGACCGGAGTCCTCAAGGCGGTTGTGTTATGCTTAGCTTCATCTACGTGTCGCTCACTACTGCGGTGGCTATTATGGGGATCATGTTGATCCACATCTCGTCAGTCAGACTGCCTTGGTATCCTCACCTTGTTAGCCAGACTTTTGTCCTCGACAACAGCCTGTTTCCAGGACGACCAACGAGTAGGTCAAGTTAGGGTCTTGGCCAGTATATTTCTCCTGATCCTGGCTAACATTCTCTTATCAGTGAGTTTTGCCTGACCAGACGTTAGCCTCATCGTCCCAGCGGAGTTGGGTATACACGTCAATAACCTCCAGCTTGAGAATGGAGATGGAAGCAGTGACCTCAGCTTTAAGATGACTATCTGAGATGGAAGCAGTGACCTCAGCTTTAAGATGACTATCTGAAATGGAAGAAGTGACCTCAGCTTTAAGATGACTATCTGAGATGGAAGAAGTGACCTCAGCTTTAAGATGACTATCTGAGATGGAAGAAGTGACCTCAGCTTTAAGATGACTATCTGAGATGGAAGAAGTGACCTCAGCTTTAAGATGACTATCTGAGATGGAAGAAGTGACCTCAGCTTCAAGATGACTATCTGAGATGGAAGAAGTGACCTCAGCTTTAAGATGACTATCTGAGATGGAAGAAGTGACCTCATCTTTAAGATGACTATCTGAGATTGAAGAAGTGACCTCAGCTTTAAGATGACTATCTGAGATGGAAGAAGTGACCTCAGCTTTAAGATGACTATCTGAGATTGAAGAAGTGACCTCAGCTTTAAGATGACTATCTGAGATTGAAGAAGTGACCTCAGCTTTAAGATGACTATCTGAGATGGACGAAGTGACCTCAGCTTTAAGATGACTATCTGAGATGGAAGAAGTGACCTCAGCTTTAAGATGATTATCTGAGATGGAAGAAGTGACCTCAGCTTTAAGATGACTATCTGAGATTGAAGAAGTGACCTCAGCTTTAAGATGACTATCTGAGATGGAAGAAGTGACCTCAGCTTTAAGATGACTATCTGAGATGGAAGAAGTGACCTCAGCTTTAAGATGACTATCTGAGATTGAAGAAGTGACCTCAGCTTTAAGATGACTATCTGAGATTGAAGAAGTGACCTCAGCTTTAAGATGACTATCTGATATGGAAGAAGTGACCTCAGCTTTAAGATGACTATCTTAGATGGAAGAAGTGACCTCAGCTTTAAGATGACTATCTGAGATTGAAGCAGTGACCTCAGCTTTAAGATGACTATCTGAGATGGAAGAAGTGACCTCAGCTTTAAGATGACTATCTGAGATGGAAGCAGTGACCTTAGCTTTAAGATGACTATCTGAGATGGAAGAAGTGACCTCAACTTTAAGATGACTATCTGAGATGGAAGCAGTGAGCTCAGCTTTAAGATGACTATCTGAGATGGAAGAAGGGACCTCAGCTTTAAGATGACTATCTGAGATGGAAGCAGTGACCTCAGCTTTAAGATGACTATCTGAGATGGAAGAAGTTACCTCAGCTTTAAGATGACTATCTGAGACCACTTTAACGCGGGCAATCATCGTGACAGACTCGCAAGGTGTACTTCAAACTGGATGGCTGAGGTACGAGTGGATAGCAGCTGTTGAGGCCTAAAACCTCCAGGGGTTGACATGGATCTACTGTCCTGGTCATGCTTGGATTCAGGGCAATGAAAGAGGTGACATCTTGACTTTACAAGCTCCCACCATGGGTAAGTTAGTAATGGATAGGAGTGACATGTTGAAACAGCTGCTGAATGAGGACACCAATTTAGAGGAATTAGCAATCCACAGACTGCAAAGTTTCGACATTAAACAAGGTTCGAGTGGAGTGGAGCGCATGAAAGGACTGAGCAGGAAAGTGTACAACCAGTGAGCTATAGTGACCATCAGCATCCAGACCCTGCACCATTTGTTGAGAGAGACTAAACACCTATGGGCAGTGATGTCAATTTTTAGAAATAGAAACAAACAGTGAAGATGTGTGTATTTTGTGAAAATCCAGAAGATTATTTAGGACTTACATTTTCCTGTGACATATAATATGAACATATGGATTATGTGGGCTTGCCGGTTGTCCTACTGGAATGGTGTTTGTATTGTTTGTGATACTTGTGTAATCTTTATAGTCAAGGGGAAGCAAGTGGACTAGCAGCAATGCTCGACTAGTTGTCGGTGCTTGTGATGTCAACTTGTGACTTCAGCTTGCCCACATCATCACATTCTGCCTGGATTACTCACACTGTCTCCTGCGGGTATTCGGTCAGACAGTAGTGTCGTTGCTCCTTTACTTAGAAAATGAATTCGCTGCGTCATTTGTATATCCTATCTAGCTATTTTATCATTTGTTTCAATGTTTCTATGTATGTAATTTGTATGTTTAGATTATATTTCGAGTTATTGTGTGAGTCATATTTTCTTGATAAATAGAGTTAGAAAGCCTAGGAAGGCAGCTCATCTAGGAGAAGGGCAACTCTGACTTTAAACAGCCTGCTGACTTGTAGATGAGGTATTCAATTACCATACCTGTTGTAGACCACGGGAAACCACCGCCGCATTGGCTAGGCTATCCCAAGTTTCATAATGGACCAACAAATATTGGTGGTTTCATGATCGCCAACCCCAACCGGCAGGACACTTGATGAAGATGATAGTGTATATACGTATGTATGCTCACTGATGCTTTACATTGCGCTGCTGGCATACATATCATGTACAGGACGCAGGGTCAGCTGATCAACAAATGCCTCTGAAATCATACACCAAAGTGAGGGCGGCACGATCCTAGATCTCACATTCGTAGACGATTGCGCCCTCAACACTTGCTCAGATAAAGATATGCAGTTCATCATCACGGCGCTTTTGCCGGCACGCAGAAACTTTTTTCTCGTGATCAACACAATGAAGACGGAGGTACTCTTCCAGCCTTCTCCTTGGGAGCCGTACATCGAACCAAACATTACTGGACAGAACCATCGTCTATAGGCAGTCGCTAGCTTCCCTTATCCAGAAAGTAGTCTCACTAGAAAGGAAAATATGGATTGTGAGATCAATAACAGGATTGCTAAGGCGAATTCTGCATTTGGGAGTCTTCAAGCAAACATCTGAAACTGACAAGCATCAGTGTCGTCACCAAGATAAAAGTGTATAGGTCTGTAGTGCTGTCCACTCTGTTTCATGTCTGTGAGACATGGACAGTATAGCAGTCATGCTAGGCAGCTCAATCGTTTTCACTTGAGCTGTGTGCGTCTGGTTCAACTAATAGAAACCCTCTACATGGGACTGCAAGCTTCCGTCAGAATACGTGGTGAAACCTCAGATTGGTTGGAGATACAAAAGGGGGAATCAGACAGGGCTACATTCTTTCACCATACCTGTTCAACATATATGTGGAGAACATCATCAGGAATATAAAGGCAAATCCAATTTCTACAGACTTTCGATCCTTTCACAATAGGAGGAAAGGAGATACGGGAAATACGATATACCGACGACACAGTTTAGCTCTCGAACAGCGACAATGACCTAGAACAAATAATTACATCAGTCCAGAAACATATCAAAGCCCAGAATCTCTACCTCAATGCAACGAAAACAAAGATAACGACAACTGATTAGACAAAACTCCAACCTAAAATCGAGATAGCTGGCGAAAAGATGAAAAATGTTGCACATTTTGAATATCTGGGATAAATACTAAACAACAATAGTCGCTGCACAAAGAAGTAAGAAGACGACTGACTATGACAATACAGGAGATAAAGAGTATGCAGAACTTATGGCAAAATTCAAACAAGGAACTTAAGATCCTAGGAACATGTATTTTTCCTGTGCCAACCTATGGATGTGAAACATGGACTATTACAAAAGCAATAAGGGCGAAGATCTGTGACTTTTAAACACAGTGCTACAGAAGAGTCCTGAAAATCCCGTGGACAAAGAAAGAAAGAAACACATCCATCCGGCAAGACCTGAATGTGAAGGTGAATTGCCTCATAAATGACGTAATTACCCGAAAACTTAGGTTTTTTTGGACACGTCAAACAACACAGCTTACTGGGGAGAGTGGTAATAGAAGGCATGGCCACTGGAAAGAGATGCAGGGGCCGACCGAGAAGACGTTGGACTCATGACATCAAGAAGACGCTGGATTTGACCTTGGAACAGGCCGGAAGGCTGGCGGAAGATAGAGTTGTCTACAGACAGGCTGTCATGAGAGCGACGTTATGCAAAGGACATGCTACATGATGATGGTCATGTGTGTGTGGACTTCTCGAGATTAAGTGACAGGACAAAGTATTCTTAACAATACTAACATATTGAGCATCCATACACTTCTGAAACTGGCTTTGATAAGAAGGACGGGACATGTTGTTTGCATGCCAGATGGGCACATCCACAAGCAGCTGTTATACGGTGAGTTCACAACAGGCAGACACTCCCCAGAGGGCAGAAGAAACACTTCGGAGGCTTCTTGAAAGTGTCTTTGAAAAACGTCAGAATTGATGTCATCTTCTTAAAGAGGCAAGCACAAAACCGTACCACCTGGAGTGCTAGTATCACCAAAGGTGATCAGATCGCATAGGGCATGGACATCGCGGAGTCTCAGCAACAGTGTGCTGCCAAAACAAAAACCACACGACAATTCTACATGTGTGCCCTGAATGTGGCAGGGTATGCCGTTTTAGGATTGGTCTTTACAGCCATCAGAGAACATATTTTGCAGCAATAGTATGATTCTGTCGCCATCTTTGCTTGCAACTATTATGTATGTATGTATGTATGTATGTATGTATGTATGTATGTATGTATGTATGTATGTATGTATGTATGTATGTATGTATGTATGTGTGTATGTATATATGTATGTATGTATGTATGTATGTATGTATGTATGCTTGAGTGAATAAGTGAATCAGTGATAATAATTGACCTTCTTGACATCCTTAGCAACCATATTAACAAGTAACAATACAAATAATAATAATATAATGTTCGCTTAGGCGTCTGAGGCCCATTGCGTCGGTCGTCCACATCCATGACCCACAGCTGTGGCGTTGTTCCAGGGCGGAGGAGGGGGTTAACAGCGTTTTTATACTGGTTTAGAAGACTCATCAGAGTCTGTAGACAACCAGTTACATTTGCATTACCTTGCTCTAAAAGTTATGTGCATCCAATCTATTCTAAAATGCATTAACTGTCTCTGCCTCCACTGCCTCCTGGGGCAATGCATTGCAAGCATTCACCACTCTCTGACTAAAAAAATAGTTCCTAATATCCAATCTGGAGTTTTCTTTAGCTAATTTGTATCGGTGCCCTCTTGTTCTCGCTGGTGGTTGCATTTTGAAAATCTTGTTATAGCCTAATTTAACCTTTCCTGTAATTATCTTATAAACCGGTATTAAGTCCCATTCTCTTTTCAAGGCACTGTAGGCCGGTTTGTTTTAGTCTTTCCGCCATCTCACAGACCAGTCTCGAATTTTATCTGAATCCGACCTCAATATATCTATCTACCTCTGCTATAGATGAAACACTCCTACATAGTTTTGTGTCGTCAACATTTTTTAATCATGGATCCTATATTAATATCCAAATCGTTTATATATATCAAGAATAATATTGGTCCCAAAACAGAGCCCTATAGCACTCCACTTTTCACTTCACACTACTCAGAGTACTCCTTATTTATGTACACTCTCTGCTTTCTTCCAGTTAACCAATTTTCAATCCATTCGGCAACCTGCCCACCTATTTCATGTCATTTTAACTTTCTAACTAATCTTTGATGACGTACTCTATCAAAGGCCTTTGCAAAATCTAGATAAATAACATCCACTGGTTCCCGCTTATCTATCATTTTAGTAACCTCCTCCGTGAATTCCAATAGATTTGTTAAGCACGATCTCCCTCTAATAAAACCATGCTGACTATTTCTGATTAGATTAACCTGCCTAGATGCATTACAATGTTTTCTTTGATTATTGATTCTAAAATTTTACAGACCATGCTCGTTAAACTCACCGAACTATAATTTCCTGGTTGCTACCTGCTGGAGCCATACTGTTCGGGCACGGCCTTATCTGCGCCACCAGCCGGTCGGGGGAAGACCTTTGGCGCTGAGGAATGACTTGTGTGGTATCTTATTGGCAGAGGTTTCTTGGTCCAGCCGTACAACATGACCGCACAAAGAAACTCAGCACCTGTCAAGTGTTTCTGAGATTGTGTAGAGGCCTGTTTTAGCAGAGACCTCTACGTTGCGGATGTAGTCATGCCATCGGATGCCCAGGATACGCCGCTGTTTGCGCATATTGAAAGCTTCCAGTCTCGACATGTAATATTTCAGCAATATGCGGGTTTCGGAGCCGTAAAGCAGGACTGGGACCATGCAGAACTGGTAGATGCAGATTTTTGTCGCAATACAAAGGAATAGTTTTCGTCATTTCTATTTCACTGTTATGGTTTTCATTTGAAGCCCCACTCGTAATATGCTTTCACATTTACAGGGTTTGGCACTTATCAATGGGACACAACTCATCACTTCATTAGGCTGCGAAGGTATGTCAGTTATTGTTCTTAATGTGTATAGCTGGTATACACATGCTTTTGTCCTTGTCTTCTCTATAGTAGGCGCACATGGGAGGCCTGCTTCAAACCATGTATGTGCCATTGCAGCTGTGCTATATGTGGTTCTGTTTTTAGTTGTAAGTAGGATTGTATATCAATATCAGAGAGGTAAGATATATGTATATATATATATATATATATATATATATATATATATATATATATATATATATATATATATATCTTGATTTTGATGACCCGTTCCTCAGCGTAGCTGCAGGATTCCAACTTCGTCTCCAGTGCACCCTATCTTGGGCCACCACAGTCCAGTGCAAAGTAAGCCGTTTTCCAGAGGCGTCTCGATGTTGTTGTGTACAGCAAGGGCGTCTGACCAACGCATTGGAGGTCTTCCCCACGATCTCTTTCTACCTCGGATTGGTCATTAAACAACAACAGCAGCCCATGTAGTCGACTATTATGGCACACATTTGACCTATATATTCTACCCCAGCACCACTCTCGTGATGTCGTATTGTCTACCAGAAATGGAACTGCTGAAGAGAATTGTGAACAGATTAACATTACTAGCCACAACAGACTGAATACACACATCCTGTGCAAGCTTCGGTCGTCTACTTCACCACTTTATACACGTGAACTAAATGAGCAAGCTGTTAAGAGTATGTTACAGAACTCTCCACTGTTCAGTTCAGTTCAGGAAGATAGACAGACACAACAATTTCACAATAGACTTAAAGCAGTTCTCTTCTGTTAATAATCTGCTTCATTGTACTCCGGGCGACCGCCATATGTGTTTTCTCTCTCTCTCTCTCTCTCTCTCTCTCTCTCTCTCTCTCTCTCTCTCTCTCTCTCTCTCTGCAAATGGCAAAGAATGTAGATACTGATAGTTCCTGTAGTTTGCTGGCTGTACACACTGCAGCTCCATCATTTCATGCGCTCTTCTCTACTGGAATCGTGTTTTATTTAAAAATATTTCAACCTGTGTATTGTTGGTTCATCGACTGTCTTCATCCAAAAGACGGTTGCTGATCAACTTCAAAATGTCTCCTCTATTCATTGCCAGTGTCCCCACTGCGTGTGTCCATGAAGCCCAGACGTGATCTCTTTCAATCCCACAAACCCCAGCATGGCCAGGACATTAGATCCACACAAAATCCCTGAGATTCGAGGCCTCTATGTTCACTATCCACTCATGCCACAGCCAGCCTTTCTGCATCTTTTGAAGCAATGATTGAGGGTCAGATACGATTATGGCCCTCGTTAAAGAGGTCCCATATAGCAATCTCAGGGTTGAAGTCACTGCCTCGATCTCCATTCTGGTACTGGACACTGTTGTCAAGTATGCACCGTTCCTTTCAGCAATGACACTGCCTCTCACTCTCGCAGATAAACCTCAACCTGCTTTCTTACCTCATCGCTGATAAAAACTGTACTGAGCTAACGATTTTAATATTTCTCTGATAATCCCAAATGGACGTAGATACAATACAGTATCTCACTATCAGTCAAAGTCTGTCGCTCCTCTCCGCGCACAGAGCATTGTCATCTTGTCAACCGACACGGCCCCGGGCTACTCTTTCTGGCTCTCTCAAGGTGTAACAGTTTAACTTAACTTCTTACTGAAGTCGGATGTGTTTGACCGAAAGGTGCAAGTATCGCAGTCAAGCTGTAAACTACGATACAACACATTCCGTTCTCTGGACTACATTCTGCTACTGAAGCCCTTGTTTAGGGTTTGGTAGCTGAAGATTGAGAAGGGACGAAGCCACGCCAACTTAACTACACTTAACCTCTTTATTATGGTTTAGAAGGCTCTACAGAGTCTGTATACAACCAAGTTGTAGTTCTTTCTCATTTTCTCTTCTCCACGTATTTGTCAGTTATTTGTGTGTGTGTGTGTGTGTGTGTGCGCGCGCGCGCGCCTCACGCACGGTTTCACATCCATCCCCAGCCTTAGAGAGAGCTGAGGCTATAGCAAGACAGGCTGATATTGTCGCAGCTTTCACACTGGAGGTCCTGAAGGGATCAACAAGGGCATTTGACAGTAGTAAGTATTTTGTTGACAGTAGAAAGTGTTCTGGTGCCAGTAGTCGGTATTTTGTTGACAGTAGAAAGTGTTCTAGTGACAGTAGTCGGTATTCTGTTGACAGTAGAAAGTGTTCTAGTGACAGTAGTCGGTATTCTGTTGACAGTAGAAAGTGTTCTGGTGCCAGTAGTCGGTATTCTGTTGACAGTAGAAAGTGTTCTAGTGACAGTAGTCGGTATTCTGTTGACAGTAGAAAGTGTTCTGGTGCCAGTAGTCGGTATTCTGTTGACAGTAGAAAGTGTTCTAGTGACAGTAGTCGGTATTCTGTTGACAGTAGAAAGTGTTCTGGTGCCAGTAGTCGGTATTCTGTTGACAGTAGAAAGTGTTCTGGTGCCAGTAGTCGGTATTCTGTTGACAGTAGAAAGTATTCTAGTGACAGTAGTAAGTATTCTGTTGACAGCAGCAAGTATTCTGTTGACAGTAGAAAGTAATCTGTTGACAGCAGCAAGTATTCTGTTGACAGCAGCAAGTATTCTGTTGACAGCAATAAGTATTCTGTTGACAGCAGCAAGTATTCTGTTGATAGCAGCAAGTATTCTGTTGACAGCAGCAAGTATTCTGTTGATAGCAGTAAGTATTCTGTTGACAGCAGCAAGTATTCTGTTGACAGCAGCAAGTATTCTGTTGACAGCAGCAAGTATTCTGTTGACAGCAGCAAGTATTCTGTTGATAGCAGCAAGTATTCTGTTGACAGCAGTAAGTATACCGTTGACAGCAGTACGTATGTTGTCCTTGTCCTTGCCAATGATGCTGTTGGTGTTCATTGTTCGCTTTGATTAATTAGGTTTGCAGATTAAGCGTGTTTGTATATATTTGTTATGCTCCATTACTGCTCATTTATTCATTCTAGCTGAGAAAGCTCTCTCTCTCGCTCGCCTTCACTCTCTCTCTCTCGCTCACTCTCTTTCTCTCTCTATTTCCGTATTACCATATATTGTTAGCTGTTATTATTTCTTTACCTGCATTTATCCTCGAACCCGGTGGTGGGGGGTGTTGGGGTGGAGGATGGCAGAGAGAATTTACTTTGATTCATTTGTTCATCTTTTCATTCCAATGTGAAGCATAGGCCCCCAGTCTAGCTGGCCTCCATTACACGAAGCATGTATACTGCACGCTATTTAAAAGTCAATGTAAAAGAGGTCCCCAGAATATGGCGTCGGAGATGAAGTGTAGGGGATTAGGTACTTGCGTCTTTTTCACTCTAAACAGAGTTCCATTTGTACGTATTTGATAGCAGATGACTGTTACGGGACATTCCGGGTTAAGGGGATGACAGTCAACATCATTTTATTGTAAATAAATACAAACAAGACTAAGATACAAGTGTAGAAAAGATGTTCACCCTAATATTTTCCTTAGCTAGCCATGTCATCGTTTTAGCTTTTCTATTTGATACTGCATTGTGATAGAATGCATTATCCATTACTAGGCATGGCGGTCTAAACAGAATTGGAAGCAGACCATTCGTCATCCAGTGCCTGAAAATGTGTCCATTCATTTCAGTGTGCTAGTCTCTGCTGTCGGTACTTTTTTTATTGGAAAATAAGTTCAGCGTCATGTAAACGTCCATTTTCACTGCTTCTGGCATACGTTAATGAAATGCGCTTAGAATTCGTCTTTTCTGTTCACCGTCAACTGATTGCCATTCTTTACAATATGTGTGGTGGTAAGCATTGAACCAGGATTCGTTCAAGTATACAATATCATAGCATTGCCTTATCTGTCTCATGTATTTGCTTCGGGCAACAATCAAATGTGGCGTTTCACATATAATATTCATGCTGCCTGAAGTTTTCCTGAATGTAAAGCCGGCGGCTCTTACAATTTTCTAAAGAGTACTTATGGAAATTTCATTCTGCAGTCGGATTTCAAAGTCAATTTTAGTTTCCGGAGAGTAAAAGCTGCTTTGTCGTCAACCGTTTCAAAATCTCCCGTTTTATGACATGTCTGTCGAAATCGTAAAATTTTCTTTTCCTACCTTGCTTGATATATTTATTTATTTGTGTTGCACTCCCCTTATTTCTATATTCCACAAGGCGGTGTGCGTGTTGAATTATGTTTTTATTTTTGCGCCTGCATTTTCTAAGGGTTTGCTTCCCAGGGATAAAAGCCGGTTTTGTTATGAAGAGTGAACCCAGCACCTTTAGATTGTGAGCCGTGTCCATTAACCACTAACCCACGCCGTGTCCTTAAACCTTGCTTAATATGAGTGCACTTGAGTTCTGTCCAGTACAACGGTAAAAGGATGATCAATCTAAACTGAGCGCCAATTGCGTTTGTTTCTCTGGGTCATGAATATATCAATATAAATGACCCATCTCAGATTTCCTGCGGAAAAACTAGTACAGTAAAACGATAACACTCTGCATTGTTATAAATGTACACTTCAAACTCATTTTGAAATTGATATCAATGTAAGCTTTGTAAAAGCTACTGTTGGTCACAATAACAACCTCACAAACTATAATATCGGGATACACCTATAACTGAGCTACAGTTTCGCATGCATGACCTTGGTTGTTTTCCGCACTCGATAAAGTGTATAATTTGTGCACGAAATAATCAGGAATTTGTTTTAAACTCAGTTTATTTGAATGTCAAATCATCTATTTTTAAAACATCACGACTGTGTACCGTAAATATGTTAAAATGATGCCCAATTAAGTGAGGTTGTTTTTAATATAGCCTAATGAATCACTTTTTCATTGTCTCATCTACACCATCTATCTGTCATTATCTTTGTTTTGCTCTTCAACCCTGATCTCTGGTGGTGTAGATCTGCACAGCTGGTAATTGTGGTTTCATTCTTGTCAAATGTTTGAACCATTTAAATCTCTGCATTTCATGCACGGTGCTGCACGCACTTTCTGTACGATTTCTTCATTTTGTTCTCTGTGAAGTAGTGCATCCTCGACAGCTAGAAATAATTGATAATGGCGGATATGAATTCAAGTTGTTTAACATGTACTTAAAGTTTTGATGTTAATGGCAATAACTTGTAGTGTTCTATTTATCCCAACAGAAATACATCAGGCCCGGCCGCATAAGGGTCAAATCCAAGTTGCAAGTCGTCTGCGTGCACTACTTCACTCCGAGACATATCCTAGCGAGGTGTCAGGTATGCATCACTTCATCTCTTCTGTGCATTTGTGTCATTAGATGCCGCCTGGAGGCAATCTTCTTTGTGTCATCTGTGGGGACAATGATACTTTCAATTCATGAATCGGTAGTGTCTATTTAATGCTATCAGTCCATTTTCTGTCTGGTATTCCTCTTACTTTGACAGCCTTCTGTCTGTTGTTGCAAGTACCTGCGACCAGAATCTTTGAAGACGTTCTCATCAAATGACCAGACTATTTCATCTTCTTCTATAGCATGTGTCCTTAAAAGGACGTTGTGGCGTTGTATTGTAGTTTGCATCGAGGCTGCAATATCGTCGCCTTTCGGTCAGACACATCTGTCTTCAGCTGTCTTTTTTTGTTTGGGATGGGGGGGCCGGGGGGGGGGGCGGGTATCGGATTTGCCCTTCCACTGCAATCCCTATTGTCTTTGCCAGACTACACTAGTGCAGCCTGTTTCCAGGGCCGCCGCGTGGAAACGGAATAAGTCTTGGAAAGCTCTGCTTGGCTGTCTCTGATGCAAGTTGCTGTAAGCACATTCACTGCATCTTAGACCCACTGAACCGCTGATCCGTTTGGCTATGGTCTTCCATGGTCTACTTCAGGTCTGTCTATACATGACGGCTGTTCCCACTTTCTGTTTGGTGATGCCTGAGATATTATCATGTCCATATAAACGATGTACATGAATGACAGTATACATTCATGTCGTAAACACGTCTGTGAATCTTTTGTGTCGTTTCCTATCGCAGAAAGTCATCGATTCTGTAACCGAGTTCAGGATGCTTACACTCTGAGGTGCTGTCCGCAGGTATGTCTGTGTTTTGTGACTTATTTGCTTGCCATCAACAATCAAATAACTGTATTGCATTTCTATTGTTTATAATAATAGTTGTAAAAGTAGTAGCTTTAATTAAAAAATAATAAATGATAACAATAATAACAATAATAACAATAACAGTCCCGAGTGGTCCGACGGGGTCTTTTTGTTAAACAAAGACAAGAATAACACCACTGCCCCACAGAGAACATGTCGTAAGAAGCGACTAACTGTGTGACATGGCATAACACCGGCCATGGTTAGGTGGTTTGTTTAGAGCAGCAGAGATGGCGCCTAACAGGCTGCGGGTCAACTTTGCTCTAGTGTTTGAGTCTATTAAGATGGATTTGCACATCGGTTAATCACCCTCCAAGACATTTGTCCCAACGCAGTAGAATAATAAGCTGCTCGAGCCTAGCCAGCCATGCAGAAAATTATCCTCTCAACTGCATCCAGATTATACCAGAGCTGGGACCTGCACCCGGGCACTTGTCCCTGTAGAAGTACAGGGCGACTAAGTTGGACCTGCACAGGGGCACCTGTCCATGTAGAAGTACAGGGCGACTAAGTTGGACCTGCACCTGGGCACTTGTCCAAGTAGAAGTACAGGGCGACTAAGTTGGACCTGCACAGGGGCACTTGTCCATGTAGAAGTACAGGGCGACTAAGTTGGACCTGCACAGGGGCACTTGTCCCTGTAGAAGTACAGGGCGACTAAGTTGGACCTGCACCTGGGCACTTGTCCCTGTAGAAGAACAGGGCGACTAAGTGAGACCTGCACAGTGGCACCTGTCCATGTAGAAGTACAGGTCGACGAAGAACTAAGAAGAACTAAGAGCAGCAATTATAACAAAAATGAATCATCAAAGAAAACTTTTTCAGTTCCCTGCTGAGCACATATCTTTACAAAATAAACACCAAGTTCTCTTGACCTAGCATATTAATATTAATAATAATAGCAATTGTTGTAATAATAATAAAAATAACAATAATAACAATAACACTTTAATACGCAGGACTATAAAAGAATATCTCCAAGACCTTAGATATGCACAATTGTTTATTCCATTCTGACCATGTTATCATGGGTTGGAAAAGCAAGGAAGATGTCGAAGAAAACTGCTAACTTGTGCACCTCTTCGGTATGGAGAATAGACTGGCGGCCTTCCCTTCTATCCTTGGAGGTTGCCGGGATCGGAGTCAACGCGCCATTCACCTCAACTTAACTGTGCTGTCTGCAGTGTGGTGTGTGCTGAAACATGAACACTTACAAAAGAAAAGGTGAACAAACTGCGAATGACCCAGACCTATCTCCCGAGACACATGAATGACCTTTTAAAAGTAAAGTAAAATAACCCATAGCATTACTGCCGTAGGGGTGTGAGGTGTTAGCGATCTCACATTTCCAAGGCTCGGCTATATGAGGGCGGTAGCCGTCTCCTCTCCCTCGCCGCTTTTACTTCTTGGACTGAACCGGTACCCATTTAAGGCTGGGCCGACCCGGGGGCCGTTGCGGTTTGAAAAAAACATTTCCGCCTCAACTGGGGAATGAACCCAGGACCACTCAGATGCGAAGCCAGCTCGCTAACCAATGCGCCACGCGGCTCCCTTGACTGACCTTATACTCCGCAATAACCTCATGCAGAATCACCACAACTCCAACATACTGCACCTATCAATGGTGATCAATATAGGTGCTCACGTAAACAAGGTGAAACATTGGTCAGCAGGTCATATACCCAAAAGAAAGGATGAACGTTGAGGCACACCATCAGAAAGTCTGGTACTTCCGAGGTGGAAAAACAAAGGCGCAATAATCTCCAACGTGTCTGTCAGACTCCCTGCACGGGATCAAGATGCTGAGCAGCGCATGAGCTGTAGTGGTCAGCGACCCATAGCTGACTGCTAGCATCAGGGTCAGCGAACCAGAGCTGCCAAGACCCTTCTACACCTCCACGCGGTGATCCTGGATAACAGGCTGCAACAGAGCAGACTGGCTAAGGAGAAGGATCGAAGAGGGAATGCTAGCCCGATACTCAAAAAATGCTTGCTGAAGTCGGATGTGTTGGACCGAAAGGTGCAAATATCGCAGTCAAGCTGTAAACTACGACACAGCGCATTCCGTTCTCTTGACTACATTCTGCTACTTAAGCCCTTTCAGGGTTTGATAGTGGGAGATTGAGAACAAACGAAGCCAAGCCAAGACTCCCTGCACTCCTCTACTACATCCACTAACGTCAGAAGGAAAGTTTGTTACCCACTGGCCCGCCATAGCACATGTTATAGATAGTTGGAGACGAATTTGGAAGCCTCAGCGATACAACGGTTGCTAAGGAACGTGTCATCAGATAATCAAGTAAGTATATAACATGCAACATTCTTTCAGGTAACTGCAATACCAATATAAGCACTGAATCATTATCTTCAGGTAACTGCAGTACCACTATAAGCACTGAATCATTATCTTCAGGTAACTGCAGTACCACTATAAGCACTGAATCATTATCTTCAGGTAACTGCAGTACCAATATAAGCACTGAATCATTATCTTCAGGTAACTGCAGTACCAATATAAGCACTGAATCATTATCTTCAGGTAACTGCAGTACCAATATAAGCACTGAATCATTATCTTCAGGTAACTGCAGTACCAATATAAGCACTGAATCATTATCTTCAGGTAACTGCAGTACCAATATAAGCACTGAATCATATCTTCAGTTAACTACAGTACCAATATAAGCACTGAATCATATCTTCAGTTAACTACAGTACCAATATAAACACTGAATCATATCTTCAGTTAACTGCAGTACCAATATAAGCACTGAATCATTATCTTCAGGTAACTGCAGTACCAATATAAGCACTGAATCATTATCTTCAGGTAACTGCAGTACCAATATAAGCACTGAATCATATCTTCAGTTAACTGCAGTACCAATATAAGCACTGAATCATATCTTCAGTTAACTGCAGTACCAATATAAGCACTGAATCATATCTTCAGTTAACTGCAGTACCAATATAAGCACTGAATCATTATCTTCAGGTAACTGCAGTACCAATATAAGCACTGAATCATTATCTTCAGGTAACTGCAGTACCAATATAAGCACTGAATCATTATCTTCAGGTAACTGCAGTACCAATATAAGCACTGAATCATTATCTTCAGGTAACTGCAGTACCAATATAAGCACTGAATCATTATCTTCAGGTAACTGCAGTACCAATATAAGCACTGAATCATTATCTTCAGTTAACTGCAGTACCAATATAAGCACTGAATCATATCTTCAGTTAACTGCAGTACCAATATAAGCACTGAATCATATCTTCAGTTAACTGCAGTACCAATATAAGCACTGAATCATATCTTCAGTTAACTGCAGTACCAATATAAGCACTGAATCATATCTTCAGTTAACTGCAGTACCAATATAAGCACTGAATCGTATCTTCAGTTAACTGCAGTACCAATATAAGCACTGAATCATATCTTCAGTTAACTGCAGTACCAATATAAGCACTGAATCATATCTTCAGTTAACTGCAGTACCAATATAAGCACTGAATCATATCTTCAGTTAACTACAGTACCAATATAAGCACTGAATCATATCTTCAGTTAACTGCAGTACCAATATAAGCACTGAATCATATCTTCAGTTAACTGCAGTACCAATATAAGCACTGAATCATATCTTCAGTTAACTGCAGTACCAATATAAGCACTGAATCATATCTTCAGTTAACTGCAGTACCAATATAAGCACTGAATCATATCTTCAGTTAACTGCAGTTCAATAGCAGAATAACGTTCTGTTTTGCGTTTAACAATCGACTTCACTGTACTTTGGCATACTCACTTCTTACGCTCTCCTGGCCACCTTAATTTACCTCTACCCTTCATATTCAGTCAAGCATCTGGCCCAACCGATCGCTTAGACAGACTGAGTCTTCTATCAGATAAGTAGACCATTTGTTCCTTACATGTTGATTTGTTAGTTGAGTATTGTTGTCCCTGATGAAGGCTTATTGGTCGTAACGTAGGTTTTGTTTGTATTCTCGTCTCGGTGCGATATCTGACCATACCCATTTTTTAAATTTTGATTAAACTCAAACTTAATCAACTTTTACATTTTTTTAAATGTTTTTTCCCGGCATACCCTTAAGTACTCAGTCTGTCCCTGTAAATAGTGAATGATGGTGGTAGGGGTGTTTCCTGCAACTCATTGGTTGTACACACTTCACATGTGTCATCTGTCTAATTGTTCTCTCTGGCTGTGCCCCACAGTGTTTTAATCGTCACTGTGCACGATCTCAGCATTTTCCCACGAATCAACACTGAGCTAGTGTTGTAGTTATTCTGTTATCTTGACTTCCTGATCCGTCAGCTCCATCTGACACAATGGCATGTATCATTTGAATATGTCAATCCAGTCAAAATTGGGTCATCTTCTATTTATTAAGCTGCACCTATTCTTCCCCAAGCTTCCATATTCAAATATATATATATACTCATATATACCGCTTCTCCAGTCAACCCAGCTGTAAATGAGTACCTGACGCATGCTAGGGAAATAAAAAATAGCAGCGGTTAATTCTGGTGAATATCCACTTTGCTTCTTTACATATGTACATTGTTCCGTCCGTTTTTGCCAGGTGCATGGAATTGTATATGACACTTTGCAGTTTGTCAGGTCTATTCTAGTCACAGAGATGAACAGCGCTACTGACAATCCAGTATCCTTATGTGATTTGGTGGTTGTGAAACTTGGGTTATGTTAGTAATATGACACGTGTGGGGATGTGACACGAACTATATTAGTAATGTGACACTTGGGGTATGTTGGTGATGTGACATGTGTGGTGATATGACACGGGTTATATTAGTAATGTGACACTTGGGTTATGTTAGTGATGTGACACTTGGGTTATGTTGGTGATGTGACACTTGGGTTATGCTGGTGATGTGACACTTGGGTTATGTTGGTGATGTGACACTTGGGCTATGTTGGTGATGTGACACTTGGGTTATGTTGGTAATCTGACTCTTGGGATGTGTGGGTGATTTGACACTTGTGCTGTGATTGCTATTTGTTCTGATGAGTTCTATAATTTATATGTTTGGAAGTAGCTCAAGATGCAGACATTCAGGTCGTACAATCCGTGGGAGAAAGAGAAGAAGATAGAGAGATAAGGATGGCGAGGGGAAGAGAGGAAGCGAGCGGAAGAGAGGAAAAAAGAGATAGAGATGGGTGGAGATAGAGAAGAGAGGGAGGGGGAGAAAGATGAACAGACAAAAAGGGGGAGATAGATGTGCACAAAAAGTCAACAAAATAGGCATTCCTTGAGAAAAGACAGATGGTGTTTGCTGATATGAGTGAAATTCTCTCGGGGGGGAACTTTCATGGAGAGTATCCAGCAAAGGTCAGTGGTATAGAGTCAACATTTCATATTATATTGTTGTTGTTGTTGTTGAATGCAAGCAATGCGAAGTTGAATGCGAGAATGAAGACTAACGTCTGATCAGGCAAAATATACTGATCAGACATGTTAGTCGGGTTCATGCAAAATATACTGATCAGACATGTTAGTCGGGTTCAGGCAAAATATACTGATCAGACATGTTATTCGGGTTCATGCAAATTATACTGATCAGACATGTTAGTCGGGTTCAGGCAAAGTATACTGATCAGACATGTTAGTCGGGTTCAGGCAAATTATACTGATCAGACATGTTAGTCGGGTTCAGGCAAAATATACTGTACAGACATGTTAGCCGGGTTCAGGCAAAAACTGGTCAAGACGTAGTAGAACACCTACTAAAGTATAGCTACTCATTGTGGACATTCGGAACAACAAATCTTTTGTGCCGACTTAAGTGACTGGTTGCAGTAGCTTTTCTCACATCCCCGGCATGCGGATGGAAGTGGACCTGGCTTCTCCAGAGAGGGTTGTGCTATTCTCACTACTACGGGGATCATGTCGATCGCCCCATCTCGT
The DNA here is from genome assembly GCA_036924085.1 of Ariolimax columbianus. Lineage (NCBI taxonomy): Eukaryota > Metazoa > Mollusca > Gastropoda > Stylommatophora > Arionidae > Ariolimax > Ariolimax columbianus. The sequence continues at coordinate 42,885,316 of JAVGWX010000009.1, forward strand.
TACCCAGACTGCCAAGAAACTGTCTGTTTCCAGGGAGAACTCTGTGGAAGGGGAGTGGTGGTCTTGGCCAGTATATTTCGTCTGACCCTGACTAACATTGTCTGATCAGTGTATTTTGGCTGCCCAGACGTTAATTTCCTTTCCCCTCATAAATATATAATCTTACAATATGCTGTTTTCAGACGTGTGTGCCACTTATATGCGTTTGCTATCGTGCTTCAATCAGGCCACCTTCAACATACTCCAATGTGACCTCGCCAACATGTTTTCTTTTGGACACAACACGCTCTATTCTGGTCACACAAACATACTCCACTCTGGTCACACCAACACGCACCAATCTCGTCGCACTAACACGCTCCACTCTGGTCACACCAACATATTCCACTCTGGTCACACCAACATACTCCATTCTGGTCACACCAACATACTCCACTCTGGTCAAACCAACATACTCCACTCTAGGCACACCAACAAGTCTCCACTCTCGTCACGCCAACATACTCCACTCTGGTCACATAAACAAACTCCACTCTGACCCCAACAATACGCTCTACTCTGACCGCACCAACATTCTCCAGAAAGGTCCAACCAAAATGTCCCAAATGTACCAATGTCCCTTGCCAAAATTCCCCTGCCATTTACCAGGGACATTATTTAATCAAGCCCCTACTTTTAACTTCATCCAATCCTGACCAAAACGCTTGCTGTACAACTAACCGTCCACATAAAACAATACTCACAATATTATACTAATTGTATTTCTTCATGCCAGTTGTATCTGAATAATCAGACACGTTTACCAACTAATGATCCACAGGCTCTGGATTATCTTGCTATCGGCATACACGAACTGGCCAGTATGAGCGAAAGAAGGATTGAAAGACTAGTGAACCCAGGTAGGGAAATAGTCAAAAAACTGCATCTTCTTCATCATCAATCAACTTCTAGTCCGGTGAGGTTCACGAAGGAGTCTGTGTTTCAGATCTTCGCCGGTCCCCTTCAGCTTTTCGAACATGGTCGCTCACCCAAGCCAGACTGTCAAATAACAACATGTTAGCTACTAAACAACTTATAAACGGTATATTCTTGTGATGCACGGCGGGCAGATCCTCCAGGCATTGTCCTTAGCGATACAAATCCCCGTCAATCTTTCACTGGATGCAGATTTGCAAAAGAGATTAGGAATGGCCTAATCAGCACTTGCCAGGTTCTCACAAAGGGTGTTGAATAACAACATGCTGACCATCTCCACAAAGCGTATAGATCATGTGTGCTTAGTACTCTACTCTATGCCAGCGAAATGTGGACCCTGTATGCTTCAGAGACAAAAAGGTTCAATGGTTTTCATATGTGATGCTTGGGGCGCATACTTGGAATTTCATGTAGTGACAAACAACGGCATGTTGCACCATGCAATGATTTCCAGTTTAGTTACGATTCTCTGCCAACGCTGCTTGCGATGCCTCGGTCACGTGTGCAGAATAGGGGATGGGCAGATCTTTGATATTGAACAAGGTTCGAGCGGGCTGGGGCAGACGGAACCATCAGTATCCCCTTCCTTCGCTATTAACTGATAGATACTGAAGATCTATAGGTATGCCTGGAGCGCAGTGAAGTTGATTCTTAGGAACAGAATAGAACAGAAACCTATGAGCAAATGTCAGTGATGTCATTATTTGAGATAGGAAGAGAAAGGCTAATGTGATCATAATTTGAGAATTAGTCCCTGCACCAAATATTTAGCTGCATGAAATAAAATGGTTTGGCCACTTCGTGAAAATGAAACCTAGGGCACTCTTGAGACGTAGTTTGTCCTGGAAAATCCTCTCACATCTATAAATATGTTTACGATGTGTCCGACGATCAATCAGAATGCGTCTTATAGTAGTTTGCACGACATTCAAGGATATGTTGACCAATCACATTGCTGTTATTAAAGTACATAATTCCTATCATAAACTTAAATCTATCAGGATTGTTGAATGAATAACAACGTACGGTATCCGAAAAGACACTGGTGGTGCTATCTTGGACCTTTTTAATGAGGGCAGTAATCGTCTGTGACTCTCAATCTTTGCTTCGGAAGTTGCAGAAGGGCTGACTGTGACATGTGTGGATAATAAACAAAGAGGCCTAGAACCTCCTGGAACGTGATTTGTGGATTTTTAAGAGTTGACATCCTCCCTTCATATGTGCCCGCAACATGGACATTGGCAATGGATAGAGATGCCATTTTGAAGTTGATAAACGATCGCAGTCGATGAGCCAGCAACACACAGACTGCAAGATCCTGAAATCATATGCGTGTCCAGAAGAGAGGGGCGCATGAGACGGCGGAGAAAGAGTGTGTACAACCAGCGAGCCACATGAAAATTAAATATCTACATCATTTGTCGTTTGCTGAGTAGAACTGAAGTGCAGTTGCATCAATTCTCAACAGAGTGGAACAGAACTGAATGAATAATATTTGACGACTCTTTAAATTAACTCATTGGCTGTCGAAAACAGGCATAGTACTAGTAAACCAATCATATTTCATAGTGTCCATCATCAAGCTCTCGATCCTAAGACTGGTTGTTATGTTGTGTAAGTATGTCTCTCCATTTGACCATATCCTCTGGTTGATCAGTCTTGAAACTAGTTATAAGGTTGTGTGAGCACGTTTTGCAATCTGACCCTATCCTTGGTTGATCAGTCCTGAGACTGGTTGCAAAGTTGTCTGTCTTTCCATTTGACCCTACCCTCTGGTTGATCAGTCCTGAGACTGGCTGTAAGGTTGTCTGAGTATGTCTCTCCATTTGATCCTATCCTCTGATTGATCAGTCCTGAGACTAATTGTAAGGTTGTCTGAGTATGTCTCTCCATTTGACCCTATCCTCTGATTGATCAGTCCTGAGACTAATTGTAAGGTTGTGTGAGTATATCTCGCAATCTGACCCTATCCTCTGCAGTTCTCTTCATTTCAGCATAGGTTCATACATTAATGTATCTACATGCCTGAGATGTAAATGTGAGTCTTGGTCTCCCCTATCTCTTTTTTCCTGGATCGTGCCCTCTTGTATCTTCTGTAGAAGACTTTCATGTCACATATTGTGCCCCAGCCAACTCAATCTTAATTTCTGTATCATTTTACAAATCTGTCGTTGTGTGCCTGAGTGAGGACATTGTCAATGAATCTTCCTTCTGCCCAACTCTTTCCATTCAATGGCAGCGACACATTTCAAACTTGTCCAAGCTGTTTTCTTCATACTTTGACAAGAGTCCATGTTTCAGTCCTATAAAGTACAATTGTCCATATATGAGTAGTGATTACTCTTTTCCTAAGTTCCAGCATGATGTGTTTTGATGTTTGTATTTACTGTTTTTATCTTTAAAAAACAGAGTGTGAATTAACGGGTTAATTTGGAGAAAGAACAAAGAGAAGATAAACTAGTAATCTGGTTTATCTTTTTAATCTGTTTCTGTGCATGTTCTCTTTCCAGCTCTGAGTGAGTTGCCCGCTTTCCTGACAAACAATGGAGGACTGAATTCTGGATTCATGATTGCGCACTGCACGGCCGCTGCTTTAGGTATGTTTAATGATTGCTCATGAAAGGTATTGTTGATCTCATATCAGGATAGTGTGAGTTTCAGTTGCCTCGTGTAGAACCACTGATCATTAATGAGGATGAAAGAGTCGCACCACTGCAGCTATGTGCATGTCATACAATGCGATTAAAAAGGGTTTTGAATGAAGCTAGCATCGTGTGAAACAATGTGCTGCAGAAACCACCACTAAAAAACACAGCTTATACTTTGGTGCACGGTTTTTTTGGGGTGGACCGTCTACAGTGGTGGGACATATGATTTGCAGGGTGGGAAGTAGAGAAGAGGGAGAAGAAAAGGGAGAAGAGGAAGAAGAAAAGGGAGAAGAGGAAGAAGAAAAGGGAGAACTGGAAGAAGAAGAATAACATCATTAAGAGCAAAAACAAGAAGAAGAACAGCAACAAGAAGAAGATAATGATTAAAAAGAACAAGAAAAATAACAGGAACAACAAGCACAAGAAGAAGAAGAAGAACAACAACAACAAAAGCAACAAACACAAGAAGAAGAAGAACAACAACAACAACAGCAACAAACACAAGAAGAAGAAGAACAACAACAACAACAGCAACAAACACAAGAAGAAGAAAAACAACAACAACAACAGCAACAAACACAAGAAGAAGAAGAACAACAACAACAACAGCAACAAACACAAGAAGAAGAAAAACAACAACAACAACAGCAACAAACACAAGAAGAAGAAGAACAACAACAACAACAGCAACAAACACAAGAAGAAGAAAAACAACAACAACAACAGCAACAAACACAAGAAGAAGAAGAACAACAACAACAACAGCAACAAACACAAGAAGAAGAAAAACAACAACAACAACAGCAACAAACACAAGAAGAAGAAGAACAACAACAACAACAGCAACAAGCACAAGAAGAAGAACAACAACAACAAGAACAGCAACAAACACAAGAAGAAGAACAACAACAACAACAAGAACAGCAACAAACACAAGAAGAAGAACAACAACAACAAAAAGAACAGCAACAAACACAAGAAGAAGAACAACAACAACAAGAACAGCAACAAACACAAGAAGAAGAACAACAACAACAGCAACAGCAACAAACACAAGAAGAAGAAGAACAACAACAACAAGAACAGCAACAAACACAAGAAGAAGAACAACAACAAGAACAGCAACAAACACAAGAAGAAGAACAACAACAAGAACAGCAACAAACACAAGAAGAAGAACAACAACAAGAACAGCAACAAACACAAGAAGAGGAACAACAACAAGAACAGCAACAAACACAAGAAGAAGAACAACAACAAGAGCAACAAACACAAGAAGAAGAACAACAACAAGAACAGCAACAAACACAAGAAGAAGAACAACAACAACAGCAACAAACACAAGAAGAAGAAAAAGAACAACAACAACAACAGCAACAAACACAAGAAGAAGAAGAACAACAACAACAAGAACAGCAACAAACACAAGAAGAAGAACAACAACAACAGCAACAAACACAAGAAGAAGAACAACAACAAGAACAGCAACAAACACAAGAAGAAGAATAACAACAACAACAAGAACAGCAACAAACACAAGAAGAAGAACAACAACAAGAACAGCAACAAACACAAGAAGAAGAACAACAACAAGAACCGCAACAAACACAAGAAGAAGAACAACAACAAGAACAGCAACAAACACAAGAAGAAGAACAACAACAAGAACAGCAACAAACACAAGAAGAAGAACAACAACAACAGCAACAAACACAAGAAGAAGAACAAAAACAAGAACAGTAACAAACACAAGAAGAAGAAAAAGAACAACAACAACAACAGCAACAAACACAAGAAGAAGAACAACAACAAGAACAGCAACAAACACAAGAAGAACAACAACAACAACAGCAACAAACACAAGAAGAAGAAAAAGAACAACAACAACAACAGCAACAAACACAAGAAGAAGACCAACAACAACAGCAACAAACACAAGAAGAAGAAAAAGAACAACAACAAGAACAGCAACAAACACAAGAAGAAGAAAAAGAACAACAACAACAACAGCAACAAACACAAGAAGAAGAAAAACAACAACAGCAACAAACACAAGAAGAAGAAAAAGAACAACAACAAGAACAGCAACAAACACAAGAAGAAGAAAAAGAACAACAACAACAACAGCAACAAACACAAGAAGAAGAACAACAACAAGAACAGCAACAAACACAAGAAGAAGAGCAACAACAACAGCAACAAACACAAGAAGAAGAACAACAACAAGAACAGCAACAAACACAAGAAGAAGAAAAAGAACAACAACAACAACAGCAATAAACACAAGAAGAAGAACAACAACAAGAACAGCAACAAACACAAGAAGAAGAACAACAACAAGAACAGCAACAAACACAAGAAGAAGAACAACAACAAGAACAGCAACAAACACAAGAAGAAGAACAACAACAACAACAGCAACAAACACAAGAAGAAAAAAAAGAACAAGAACAACAACAAACACAAGAAGAAGAACAACAACAAGAACAGCAACAAACACAAGAAGAAGAAAAAGAACAACAACAACAACAGCAACAAACACAAGAAGAAGAAAAAGAACAAGAACAGCAACAAACACAAGAAGAAGAAAAAGAACAAGAACAGGAACAAACACAAGAAGAAGAAAAAGAACAAGAACAACAACAAACACAAGAAGAAGAACAACAACAAGAACAGCAACAAACACAAGAAGAAGAAAAAGAACAACAACAACAACAGCAACAAACACAAGAAGAAGAACAACAACAAGAACAGCAACAAACACAAGAAGAAGAAAAAGAACAACAACAGCAACAAACACAAGAAGAAGAACAACAACAAGAACAGCAACAAACACAAGAAGAAGAAAAAGAACAACAACAACAACAGCAACAAACACAAGAAGAAGAACAACAACAAGAACAGCAACAAACACAAGAAGAAGAAAAAGAACAAGAACAGCAACAAACACAAGAAGAAGAAAAAGAACAACAACAACAACAGCAATAAACACAAGAAGAAGAACAACAACAAGAACAGCAACAAACACAAGAAGAAAAACAACAACAAGAACAGCAACAAACACAAGAAGAAGAACAACAACAAGAACAGCAACAAACACAAGAAGAAGAACAACAACAAGAACAGCAACAAACACAAGAAGAAGAAAAAGAACACGAACAGCAACAAACACAAAAAGAAAAAAAAGAACAACAACAAGAACAGCAACAAACACAAGAAGAAGAACAACAACAACAGCAACAAACACAAGAAGAAGAAGAACAACAACAGCAACAAACACAAGAAGAAGAAAAAGAACAAGAACAGCAACAAACACAAGAAGAAGAAAAAGAACAACAACAACAACAGCAATAAACACAAGAAGAAGAACAACAACAAGAACAGCAACAAACACAAGAAGAAGAACAACAACAAGAACAGCAACAAACACAAGAAGAAGAAAAAGAACACGAACAGCAACAAACACAAAAAGAAAAAAAAGAACAACAACAAGAACAGCAACAAACACAAGAAGAAGAACAACAACAACAACAGCAATAAACACAAGAAGAAGAACAACAACAAGAACAGCAACAAACACAAGAAGAAGAACAACAACAAGAACAGCAACAAACACAAGAAGAAGAACAACAACAAGAACAGCAACAAACACAAGAAGAAGAAAAAGAACACGAACAGCAACAAACACAAAAAGAAAAAAAAGAACAACAACAAGAACAGCAACAAACACAAGAAGAAGAACAACAACAACAGCAACAAACACAAGAAGAAGAAAAAGAACAACAACAAGAACAGCAATAAACACAAGAAGAAGAAGAACAACAACAACAGCAGCAACAAACACAAGAAGAAAAAAAAGAACAAGAACAGGAACATACACAAGAAGAAGAACAACAACAAGAACAGCAACAAACACAAGAAGAAGAACAACAACAAGAACAGCAACAAACACAAGAAGAAGAAAAAGAACACGAACAGCAACAAACACAAGAAGAAGAACAACAACAAGAACAGCAACAAACACAAGAAGAAGAACAACAACAAGAACAGCAACAAACACAAGAAGAAGAAAAAGAACAACAACAAGAACAGCAATAAACACAAGAAGAAGAAGAACAACAACAACAGCAGCAACAAACACAAGAAGAAAAAAAAGAACAAGAACAGGAACATACACAAGAAGAAGAACAACAACAAGAACAGCAACAAACACAAGAAGAAGAACAACAACAAGAACAGCAACAAACACAAGAAGAAGAAAAAGAACACGAACAGCAACAAACACAAGAAGAAGAACAACAACAAGAACAGCAACAAACACAAGAAGAAGAACAACAACAAGAACAGCAACAAACACAAGAAGAAGAACAACAACAAGAACAGCAACAAACACAAGAAGAAGAAAAAGAACAACAACAACAACAGCAACAAACACAAGAAGAAGAAAAAGAACAACAACAAGAACAGCAATAAACACAAGAAGAAGAAGAACAACAACAACAGCAGCAACAAACACAAGAAGAAAAAAAAGAACAAGAACAGGAACATACACAAGAAGAAGAACAACAACAAGAACAGCAACAAACACAAGAAGAAGAACAACAACAAGAACAGCAACAAGCACAAGAAGAAGAAAAAGAACACGAACAGCAACCAACACAAGAAGAAGAACAACAACAAGAACAGCAACAAACACAAGAAGAAGAACAACAACAAGAACAGCAACAAACACAAGAAGAAGAAAAAGAACACGAACAGCAACAAACACAAGAAGAAGAAAAAGAACAACAACAACAACAGCAACAAACACAAGAAGAAGAACAACAACAAGAACAGCAACAAACACAAGAAGAAGAAAAAGAACAAGAACAAGAACAGCAACAAACACAAGAAAAAGAAAAAGAACAACAACAACAACAGCAATAAACACAAGAAGAAGAAGAACAACAACAAGAACAGCAACAAACACAAGAAGAAGAAAAAGAACACGAACAGCAACAAACACAAGAAGAAGAAAAAGAACAACAACAACAACAGCAACAAACACAAGAAGAAGAACAACAACAAGAACAGCAACAAACACAAGAAGAAGAAAAAGAACAAGAACAAGAACAGCAACAAACACAAGAAAAAGAAAAAGAACAACAACAACAACAGCAACAAACACAAGAAGAAGAAAAAGAACAAGAACAGCAACAAACACAAGAAGAAGAAAAAGAACAACAACAACAACAGCAACAAACACAAGAAGAAGAACAACAACAAGAACAGCAACAAACACAAGAAGAAGAACAACAACAAGAACAGCGACAAACACAAGAAGAAGAACAACAACAAGAACAGCAACAAACACAAGAAGAAGAAAAAGAACACGAACAGCAACAAACACAAAAAGAAAAAAAAGAACAACAACAAGAACAGCAACAAACACAAGAAGAAGAACAACAACAACAGCAACAAACACAAGAAGAAGAAAAAGAACAACAACAAGAACAGCAATAAACACAAGAAAAAAAAGAACAAGAACAGGAACATACACAAGAAGAAGAACAACAACAAGAACAGCAACAAACACAAGAAGAAGAACAACAACAAGAACAGCAACAAACACAAGAAGAAGAACAACAACAACAGCAACAAACACAAGAAGAAGAACAACAACAACAACAAGAACAGCAACAAACACAAGAAGAAGAACAACAACAAGAACAGCAACAAACACAAGAAGAAGAACAACAACAACAGCAACAAACACAAGAAGAAGAAAAAGAACAACAACAAGAACAGCAACAAACACAAGAAGAAGAAAAAGAACAACAACAACAGCAACAAACACAAGAAGAAGAACAACAACAAGAACAGCAACAAACACAAGAAGAAGAAAAAGAACAACAACAACAACAGCAACAAACACAAGAAGAAGAAAAAGAACAACAACAACAACAGCAACAAACACAAGAAGAAGAACAACAACAAGAACAGCAACAAACACAAGAAGAAGAAAAAGAACAAGAACAGCAACAAACACAAGAAGAAGAAAAAGAACAACAACAAGAACAGCAACAAACACAAGAAGAAGAACAACAACAAGAACAGCAACAAACACAAGAAGAAGAACAACAACAAGAACAGCAACAAACACAAGAAGAAGAACAACAACAAGAACAGCAACAAACACAAGAAGAAGAAAAAGAACACGAACAGCAACAAACACAAGAAGAAGAAAAAGAACAACAACAACAACAGCAACAAACACAAGAAGAAGAACAACAACAAGAACAGCAACAAACACAAGAAGAAGAAAAAGAACAAGAACAGCAACAAACACAAGAAGAAGAAAAAGAACAACAACAAGAACAGCAACAAACACAAGAAGAAGAACAACAACAAGAACAGCAACAAACACAAGAAGAAGAACAACAACAAGAACAGCAACAAACACAAGAAGAAGAACAACAACAAGAACAGCAACAAACACAAGAAGAAGAACAACAACAAGAACAGCAACAAACACAAGAAGAAGAAAAAGAACAACAACAAGAACAGCAACAAACACAAGAAGAAGAACAACAACAAGAACAGCAACAAACACAAGAAGAAGAACAACAACAAGAACAGCAACAAACACAAGAAGAAGAACAACAACAAGAACAGCAACAAACACAAGAAGAAGAACAACAACAAGAACAGCAACAAACACAAGAAGAAGAAAAAGAACAAGAACAGCAACAAACACAAGAAGAAGAAAAAGAACAACAACAAGAACAGCAACAAACACAAGAAGAAGAAAAAGAACAACAACAACAACAGCAATAAACACAAGAAGAACAACAACAACAACAGCAACAAACACAAGAAGAAGAAAAAGAACAAGAACAGCAACAAACACAAGAAGAAGAAAAAGAACAACAACAACAACAGCAATAAACACAAGAAGAAGAACAACAACAAGAACAGCAACAAACACAAGAAGAAGAACAACAACAAGAACAGCAACAAACACAAGAAGAAGAACAACAACAAGAACAGCAACAAACACAAGAAGAAGAAAAAGAACAACAACAACAACAGCAACAAACACAAGAAGAAGAAAAAGAACAACAACAGCAACAAACACAAGAAGAAGAACAACAACAAGAACAGCAACAAACACAAGAAGAAGAAAAAGAACAACAAAAACAACAGCAACAAACACAAGAAGAAGAACAACAACAAGAACAGCAACAAACACAAGAAGAAGAAAAAGAACAAGAACAGCAACAAACACAAGAAGAAGAAAAAGAACAACAACAACAACAGCAACAAACACAAGAAGAAGAAGAACAACAACAACAGCAACAAACACAAGAAGAAGAACAACAACAGCAACAAACACAAGAAGAAGAACAACAACAAGAACAGCAACAAACACAAGAAGAAGAACAACAACAAGAACAGCAACAAACACAAGAAGAAGAAAAAGAACAACAACAGCAACAAACACAAGAAGAAGAAGAACAACAACAACAACAGCAACAAACACAAGAAGAAGAACAACAACAACAACAGCAACAAACACAAGAAGAAGAACAAGAACAGCAACAAACACAAGAAGAAGAACAACAACAAGAACAGCAACAAACACAAGAAGAAGAACAACAACAAGAACAGCAACAAACACAAGAAGAAGAAAAAGAACAACAACAGCAACAAACACAAGAAGAAGAAAAAGAACAAGAACAGCAACAAACACAAGAAGAAGAAAAAGAACAACAACAACAACAGCAACAAACACAAGAAGAAGAACAACAACAACAACAGCAACAAACACAAGAAGAAGAACAAGAACAGCAACAAACACAAGAAGAAGAACAACAACAACAACAGCAACAAACACAAGAAGAAGAACAACAACAAGAACAGCAACAAACACAAGAAGAAGAAAAAGAACAACAACAGCAACAAACACAAGAAGAAGAAAAAGAACAAGAACAGCAACAAACACAAGAAGAAGAAAAAGAACAACAACAACAACAGCAACAAACACAAGAAGAAGAACAACAACAACAACAGCAACAAACACAAGAAGAAGAACAAGAACAGCAACAAACACAAGAAGAAGAACAACAACAAGAACAGCAACAAACACAAGAAGAAGAACAACAACAAGAACAGCAACAAACACAAGAAGAAGAAAAAGAACAACAACAGCAACAAACACGAGAAAAAGAACAAGAACAGCAACAAACACAAGAAGAAGAAAAAGAACAACAACAACAACAGCAACAAACACAAGAAGAAGAACAACAACAACAACAGCAACAAACACAAGAAGAAGAACAAGAACAGCAACAAACACAAGAAGAAGAACAACAACAACAACAGCAACAAACACAAGAAGAAGAACAACAACAAGAACAGCAACAAACACAAGAAGAAGAAAAAGAACAACAACAGCAACAAACACAAGAAGAAGAACAACAACAGCAACAAACACAAGAAGAAGAACAACAACAGCAACAAATACAAGAAGAAGAACAACAACAAGAACAGCAACAAACACAAGAAGAAGAACAACAACAAGAACAGCAACAAACACAAGAAGAAGAACAACAACAAGAACAGCAACAAACACAAGAAGAAGAACAACAACAAGAACAGCAACAAACACAAGAAGAAGAACAACAACAAGAACAGCAACAAACACAAGAAGAAGAACAACAACAGCAACAAACACAAGAAGAAGAACAACAACAAGAACAGCAACAAACACAAGAAGAAGAAAAAGAACAACAACAACAACAAACACAAGAAGAAGAACAACAACAAGAACAGCAACAAACACAAGAAGAAGAAAAAGAACAACAACAACAACAGCAACAAACACAAGAAGAAGAACAACAACAACAGCAACAAACACAAGAAGAAGAAAAAGAACAAGAACAGCAACAAACACAAGAAGAAGAAGAACAACAACAGCAACAAACACAAGAAGAAGAAAAAGAACAAGAACAACAACAAGCACAAGAAGAAGAAAATGAAGGAAAAAAACACAAACACAAGAAAAATAAAAAGAACAACAAAAACAGTAACAAGAAGAAAAAGAAGAAGAACAACAACAACAACAAGAACCACAACAAACACAAGAAGAAGAAAAAGAACAAGAACAAGAAGAACAGCAACAAAAAACACAAGAAGAAGAAATATAAGAAGAAGAAGAACATAAACAATTAAAAGAAGAAAAAGAAGAACAACAACAACAAGAAAAACAACACGATTAAGATCAAGCACAAGACGAAGAACCACAACAGCAACAAAAACAAGCACAAAACTTAGAAGAGGAAGAAGAATAACAACAGTAACATCAAGAGCAAGTACAAGTAGAAGAAGAAGAATATTGATCAGTTATGAGTCACTGACCCTAATGCAAGCCGCCTATTGATCAGTTATGAGTCACTGACCCTAATGCAAGCCGCCTATTGATCAGTTATGAGTCACTGACCCTAATGCAAGCAGCCTATTGATCAGTTATGAGTCACTGACCCTAATGCAAGCAGCCTATTGATCAGTTATGAGTCACTGACCCTAATGCAAGCCGCCTATTGATCAGTTATGAGTCACTGACCCTAATGCAAGCAGCCTATTGATCAGTTATGAGTCACTGACCCTAATGCAAGCAGCCTATTGATCAGTTATGAGTCACTGACCCTAATGCAAGCAGCCTATTGATCAGTTATGAGTCACTGACCCTAATGCAAGCCGCCTATTGATCAGTTATGAGTCACTGACCCTAATGCAAGCAGCCTATTGATCAGTTATGAGTCACTGACCCTAATGCAAGCAGCCTATTGATCAGTTATGAGTCACTGACCCTAATGCAAGCAGCTTATTGATCAGTTATGAGTCACTGACCCTAATGCAAGCAGCCTATTGATCAGTTATGAGTCACTGACCCTAATGCAAGCAGCCAGCTATGTCGTTAGCTGTTGTCAGCTCATTCACTGGGGGGTGGCGTGGGCAAGGGGTTAAGTGTCACGGCTCACAACCTAAAGATGCTGGGTTCAATCCCCATCACAACACCGGTCATTGCCACAGGGAAGCAAACTCTTAGAAAATGCAGGAGGAAGCAGACACTTACATAAAATGTCTTCCGACGTCGGATGCACGGGTCCGAAAGGCGCAAAATAAAAACATAGTGCAACGCACACCGCCTTGGAGAATTGAGAAATAAGCCGGAGGCAAAAAAAATTATTCACTGCTGTATCTTTGACCACTGTTTAATCCATACCATGTGTTTTCTGTGTCTATTTGATGCATTCCTTCCTCTGTACACTTATATCGGGAAAGTGTTTATTGTTATACGTTACCCCGGCTTCGGTAAGCTCCTGTTTACCCAGGTATAAATTGTTACCAAGCCACCAAGTTAGAGAAGAATAGACAGATAAGACCCATCAGATCATAGAACAGAAGATAGAGCACAACGAAATCTCACTCAAAGAACCCAGTCCCTCGGACAGCATCTCCTATTATACAAGGCTATAGCTACTTTTGAAAATACTTAATTTTATTTATTTCTAGTAACTTTAAAAACGTGGAAAACTATAGTTAAATTATACATATGTGCAACACTACTTAATACGTGAATACTTGAATCCTTGTTTTCAATCAGCCAAGTTTGGCTCAGTGGTCTATAGGTAGGTTGTCCGCCTCGGGTTCCGGAGGCCGCGGGTACGAATCACGGTCTAGGCCGGGATTTTTTTCATGTGGAACTTCTGGTTAAAATGTGTCCGGATCTCTTGGTAGTTAGATCGAACTTCTGTGTTCAGTGTCGAGCACGTTAAAAATCCTTCGGCAGTTAAAAATTAAAAAGAGTAGGCTTAACAGCCGATGTCTTGACAAAAATGTTAAAAATTCAAGTTAAAAATCTACCCAAATTATTTGTACCTTTCTTCAGGCCTAGTAAGCTACAGGAAGTTTTTAAATACATACTACGGATAGCCAAAGCCTTCGGTTACCTGGCAACAGACATTAACATGCATGTTTGAATACCAGGATTCCAAGTGAGTTTGCCTGATGCCAAGTATCCAAAAGCTGCTTGAATCCATGTATGTCCTTTGCTCTGGGGAACTAGGGCGTGATGTATATCATTTATCTGTGAATTTTAGTACTAAAATTGTATCCACAGCGTCGCCACATTTTGTGGCTTTGAGTTCCCTTTGTTTATTTGGCTGTTTATTTCGTTGTGCTGAAGTTAGGACTTGACGTTTTCACTCGACTGTCTTTTCCTCATATCTCAGTGTCCGAAAACAAGGTGTTGTGCCACCCGTCCTCGGTAGACTCGCAGACCACCAGCGCAGGGACTGAAGACCATGTGTCCATGGGTGCCTTTTCTGCCAGGAAAGCACTGACTGTCGTCGAGCATGTGGAGCAGGGTAAGTATCCAGATTTATCCAGATCTGCTGTTCAGTTGGAAGATCTTCGTCCGTGTCTTTTAGCTCTAAATACATCATGTCACATTCTACAGTTGGACTGTGATATCTTTCCCTTTAGACTGTCGCTGTCAGATGCATGTAGTTTGAGAGCATAAGCTAGAGTTGGCAGTTTATCATCAATTTCTTATATTTCTAGGCTAGGGGTCGCTGTGTTCGAGAGGTGAGACACTCGCCCCTCGAAGCGATGAACGAAAGCGGTGGGCGATCGAATCCGACATCTGGGGTAGTTGTCTCGCCGCGGCGACTCAATTTCAACCAGTGTTCGTAAAGCGATCTCAGTCCCGCCAGGCGGAGCGATAGCGCGGGCTTGCGGAAAACGCTCGCCTGCCTTTCCCCGTAGTGCGAATTGGGTGCGGTTTGTTGTAGTGGCTCCTCCACCGAGGTGCGCTAGTCTGGTCCATATCAGGAAACGTGGTCCGTCCGTGGTGATTTATCTAAGGCTTATAGCAGAGCTCGACAGTACGTCTCGCTGGTGGTCCGACTCTCGCAAAGAGCTTGTGACCGGCAAATGGAAAGCAGGAATCGTTGCCTCGAGGCCCTGCGTTCTCCCTACGGAGAAGGGCAGGCCGGCAGGCCAAATTGTCTCTAGTCCCAGTGAAATTCATCGCCGAGGTCGCTGGGATCCGTTCTGCACAGAGCGCTGCCATCCCTCCTCGAGCGAGCCCGGTCGGTCGGTCGTCTGGTGCGTGTGGGAGGCCCCTGTCAGGCGGTCCTAGGTCGACGGAGTGAGGGACGGGTGGAACAAACCGTCCGTCCCGTCAGTCGGTCCCTGCGGCCGTCGTCCCAGCGAGGCCTTTTACAAAAACACACCCTTCCTCCGCCGACCGGTGTGTGGCTGTACACAGTACGTCTCCGACAGATATCTGGTTGATCCTGCCAGTAGTCATATGCTTGTCTCAAAGATTAAGCCATGCATGCCTAAGTTCACACTGTCTCACGGTGAAACCGCGAATGGCTCATTAAATCAGTCGAGGTTCCTTAGATGACACGATCCTACTTGGATAACTGTGGCAATTCTAGAGCTAATACATGCTTACCAAGCTCCGACCCTCGCGGAAAGAGCGCTTTTATTAGTTCAAAACCAATCGTCGTTTCCCCTCGCGGGGTTGCGGCGTCCCCACTGGTGACTCTGGATAACTTTGTGCTGATCGCATGGCCTCATGTGCCGGCGACGCATCTTTCAAATGTCTGCCCTATCAAATGTCGATGGTACGGGACATGCCTACCATGTTTGTAACGGGTAACGGGGAATCAGGGTTCGATTCCGGAGAGGGAGCATGAGAAACGGCTACCACATCCAAGGAAGGCAGCAGGCGCGCAACTTACCCACTCCCGGCACGGGGAGGTAGTGACGAAAAATAACAATACGGGACTCTTTCGAGGCCCCGTAATTGGAATGAGTACACTTTAAACCCTTTAACGAGGATCTATTGGAGGGCAAGTCTGGTGCCAGCAGCCGCGGTAATTCCAGCTCCAATAGCGTATATTAAAGTTGTTGCAGTTAAAAAGCTCGTAGTTGGATCTCAGGCGCAGGCGGGCGGTCCGGTGCCCGTTTTCTCCTGCCCTACCGTCTGCCGGCTCTCTCCCACGGGTGCTCTTCGCTGAGCGTCCTGGGTGGCCGGCGCGTTTACTTTGAAAAAATTAGAGTGTTCAAAGCAGGCCTCGGCTGCCTGAATAATGGTGCATGGAATAATGGAATAGGACCTCGGTTCTATTTTGTTGGTTTTCGGAACTGGAGGTAATGATTAACAGGGACAAACGGGGGCATTCGTATTGCGGCGTTAGAGGTGAAATTCTTGGATCGCCACAAGACGAGCTACTGCGAAAGCATTTGTCAAGAATGTTTTCATTAATCAAGAACGAAAGTCAGAGGCGCGAAGACGATCAGATACCGTCGTAGTTCTGACCATAAACGATGCCGACTAGCGATCCGCAGGAGTTGCTTCGATGACTCTGCGGGCAGCTTCCGGGAAACCAAAGTGTTTGGGTTCCGGGGGAAGTATGGTTGCAAAGCTGAAACTTAAAGGAATTGACGGAAGGGCACCACCAAGAGTGGAGCCTGCGGCTTAATTTGACTCAACACGGCCAACACTGAAATGATTGACATGCCGAGACCACTCTTCTGGGGTCTAATATTGAACTGGTGCTGGACTTAGACCCCCAGAATTCTGGGGTTATGCCCCCTGTGGCCCGGTTTTGTCTGCATCCAGTGTTTGATAAAGGAATTGACGGAAGAGCACTATCAGGAGTGGAGCCTGAGACCTAAGTTAATTTAACACGCCAATACTGCAGAATGACTACCAAAAGTACACCTTCGTGGGGTCTAATAGAGAACATGTGCTGGAATTAGACCCTCGAAAATCTGGGACTACCCCCTAAGAAACTTGATTGTCTCGCTAAGGGAATTGACGGAAGGGCACCACCAGGTGTGGAACCTGCGGCTTAATTTGACTGAACACGCCAATACTGTAGAACAACTGACAAATCGAGAGCACTGCCGTTTGGGTCTAATAATGAACGTACGCTGGTATTAGACTCACGGATGACAAGTCAGCTCTCAAACACTCAAATGAAAGAACGCTACGGAAATCGTGTTTAACTCCGCAGAAACCGCAGATTTCAAACACCTGGTCATTGACAAACAAAAGCCCTCAATAAATTCGTCTGACCAAATAGTGAACGGGTGCTGGAAATAGATCATCTGAAGACAGGTCAGTTTTACCCTAGAAATGACAGGGCGTTGCTACGGAAAACCAGCTCAAATCGAGAGGAGCCGCAGACACTTTGGTTCACGTACCAGGCTGATAAGCCAAGGTCGCGAGGCTACCATGTGGGGGATTACGGCCGAACCCTTGTAAGCCGCAATCCCGCCCAAAATCTCAGCACCACTGCAATGGGAGGCTCCTACATGCTCGGGACCTAGGGCATGCGCCCCAGCCCTATCAGGTAGAGCCACAGTAAGAGGTCCTTGCCGTCCGCCAATCAAAGCGGGCGGACAACTGCTTGATACTCACCCTATACGGCGTTGGGGTGCGAAAACACCAACCAAAGACTTAGTACCTGGTCGGGGTGTCGAAAACAGTAGAGCAGCCACCTCACTGTGAACTGTCAAGACTCAACCACTGACCATGAGAGTTGTCTGCACATCAGGCGAACAACATCTCTGTGACATTACCAGGCTTGTCCCCTGGCTGCATGCACTCCGGCTATGATATCTACCTCTGTACGTTATCAGCCATATAACTATCGTACTGGACGCAGAAGAGATGCAGACCAGCGGACATTGCACACCTGCCCCACTGTGTCAACACCCCAGGTGGCGGGGAATGCTAGGCGTACCATCCCTGCATAGAAGCCAAGAAAATAAAGGGAAAAAGAGATACCCCACTCACATGCAAATGCTACGTTTCTGGCAGGACGTGACGATCCTGGGATACAGACACACTGGACTGCCTCTCTTCCGGGTAAACCAGTCCATCTCATATATCATCACATATCATCATTGCACCCTATAGACACGAGTAGTGAAGACTCGATAGTCTGGTAAGACAACTTCCATAAGAGAGAAAACTCTGATCGTAAACAACTGCTGCCTTGCAGATAGGCTGGGGACAGCCAAAGGCTAAGGAGGGCATCCCTACAGAAACGCCTGTTGAAATCGGATGCACGGGGCCGCAAGCCTAACAAAACAGTGCAACGTAAATCACAGTATGATGGCAGTACAACCTATTAGAAAAACGTATGGCGCTCATCCTGAGGAGACCCGCCAGGCAGCGATAGCGCCGGGCCTCACGCCTCGAAGGGGCCCACCCTTGACTACTGGTGGTCACCCACCCATGTGTCGTGGAGTCAAGGCACATGGCTATGGGGCAACGTCTATTGGCCAAAACCTCAAGACCCTCAAAATACTACAGTGGAATGCGGAGGGAGTCATTAACAAAAAACTTTCCCTAACACACCACCTGCATGAAGGTAAGATTGACGTGGCATGTATCCAGGAAACGCACCTCAACAATAACCATAAATTCTCAATCAGAGGATATCAGACCTTCCGTCTAGATAGAGAAGGCCACAAAGGAGGGGTCCTGATACTGACCAGAAACAGCATACCGAGTAGCGCGGTACCTGTCAATCACACCGGACAAGCAGAAATTGTAGGAGTTGACATAATGGCTAAAGAGACGAAGCTCCGCATTTTCAATCTGTACGGACCACCAAACAGAGACCTATCGCTCTCGAGTATGGAGGTCAGAGACTCCAACTGCATAGTAGTTGGAGATTTCAACAGCCACTCGGAGAGATGGGGATACTCTGACACAGACAGCAGAGGTGACGAAGTGGAAGATTGGGAGATAGATGCAAATCTCTCCCTAATCAATAGGCCGGAGGATAGCCCTAGTTTCTATTCAAGAACATGGCATACCACCTCGACTCCAGATTTGGCCTTCTCCACACAGGACATACACTATAAAATAGACCGCCAGGTGCTAAACCAACTGGCAGGTAGCGACCACAGGCCGATCAGGCTAACCATTGACATGGAAGTAGGCCCACAGGAAACAAAACCGCTCCCACGTTGGAATTACAAACAAGCCGACTGGGACAGATTTGCAATCCTGACAGATGGGCTGTGTGAAACCATCAACACACGAAACACCAAAATGAAGCCCATGGTGGAGAGCCTAAGCAAGGCAATAATGCAAGCCGCCACTGAAACCATCCCAAGAGGAGCTAGGAAAAACTATAAGCCCTACTGGAATGATGAGTTACAGAAAGTGGAAGATGCAGTAACAAATGCTAGGAACATGGCAGATAAAGAAAAATCCATGGAGGCAAACATCGCCCTCAAAGCCGCCGCGGCGAAGTACAAACACACTCTCAAGCAAACAGCAAGAGAAAGTTGGAAAAATAAAACGGAAAGTCTGAACCTGGACAAAGAAGGGAACAAGCTATGGAAGCTAGTCAGAGCCATGAATGACGAAACCCCGTCAAATAAACAAATTACTATCAAGCAGGGCGAGAACTTGATCACAGGTAAGAAAGCCGCAAACGCCTTTGTCGATCACTATGCCAGAGCAAACCACATCGAGGTCCCTGCAGATAAGCATACAGACATTAGCGAAGAGCTAAAGGGACACGAAAACATAAATACGGCTCCTGAAGAGCACATGATGGCTAAAGTAACAATGCGCGAAATGGAAGAGGCTATGAGAACACTAAAGAAAAGGAAATCTCCCGGAAAAGACGGGATAACAAACGAAATGCTGATGGGGCTGGGCCAAACAGCGAAGAAGAAACTACTATCAGTCCTGAACCAAAGCTGGAAAAGGGGTATTGTACCCCAGGCATGGAAAGATGCAATACTGGTACCAGTACCAAAAACAGGGAAGGACAAAACAGATCCAAATGGATACAGGCCCATTAGCCTACTGAGCTGTGTCGGCAAGCTGATGGAACGGATGATAAACACCAGACTGATGTGGCATCTGGAAGAAAAACGAATACTAATTCCACAGCAAGCCGGCTTTAGACAGCACAGATCCACTGAGGACCAGGTCATCCTCATAGCCCAGGAGATAGAAGATGCCTACCAGGCACAGAAACACACAGTAGCTGTTTGGGTGGATCTGGAAAAGGCATTTGACAAAGTCTGGAAGGATGGACTTAGAGTCAAGCTAAGAAGAAGTGATGTCTGTGGGAAGATGTACAAGTGGATCAACCACTACCTCAAACAAAGAACGGCCAGAGTCCAAGTGCAAGGGCAGATGAGCAAAAAGGTGACACTCGAGCAGGGAGTACCCCAAGGGGGAGTATTGTCACCCACACTCTTCCTGGTATATATAAACGATATTACAGAGAATATACCAAGAAGAGTCCATAGCTCAATGTTTGCAGACGATCTGGCTATGTGGACCTCTGAAAAGAATCTCACCATAGCAAGAAATCGGATGCAGACGGCCCTAACATCGCTGGAAGAGTGGGCGAACTCATGGCTGGTCAAAATATACGAGGAGAAAACCACGTGCACAATATTCTCGCTCTCATTAAAACCCCAAAGTACCAAATTAAGTCTCAATGGCAAAATCCTGCAGCCAAACGACAACCCAACCTATCTGGGAGTCACATTTGATCGGCGCATGACATGGAAAAGTCAGATTGAGAGAAACCGAATGAAAGCCAGAGAAAGAATGGCGATCATGAGGAAACTTGCTGGCACAAGCTGGGGAGCAGACGAAGGCATACTAAAGAAACTGTACACTGGAAGAGTGAGACCAGTTCTTGAGTATGGCATTGCGGCATGGACAACCGCAGCGAAGGCGAACTTCGATAAAGTTAACAAACTTCAAAACCAAGCCATGAGAATTATAACAGGTGGCATGAAGTCAACGCCAATTGTAGAATTTGAAAAGATTACAAAATTGCAATCCATGACCGATAGAAGAGACTGCAGAGCCCAGCTGCAGTCAGAGAAACTCAGAAGACTGACGGACCATCCAATGTACCAGAGACTAAACAATTTGGGAAATGGGAAACTAAAGCGGAGAAACTTTGCAGAAATAGCCAAAGCAAAGATGCACGAAGATCCCATAAACGCACTAACAACACCAAAACCCATCACTACTGTACGAAAACCTACTTGGAGGCAGGATATATTTCCAGAGGTGGTAGAAAATATACCAGGTATTGCAAACAAAAACTGCCAGAGTGAAAAAGAAAGGAGAGACACTACCCTAAGCTTCATAACGAAAAGCTACCCAAGCATGGACTGGACCCATGCATACACCGACGGTTCTGTAACAAACACTACACAGAACGGAGGGGCAGGAGCATTCCTGAACCTACCAAATGGCAGAAAAATAACACTGTCATTCGCTACTGGTAAGTACACAAGCAATTTCAGAGCAGAGGCAGAGGCACTGAGGGCGGCAGTGGAAGAAATGGTAACACACAATGAAAATGAAAGCCATATAGTCCTGCTGACAGATGCTCTCGAAGTAGTCACAGCGCTAAAAAGCCAGAAAAACACTGAGCTTAATGACTTAAGAGCAGCACTCTGCAAACTGTGCCAGCAGTCCGCACCAAAAAGGGTAGTGGTACAGTGGGTTCCGTCACACTGCAACATCCAAGGCAACGAGGAGGCAGACAGACTGGCAAAAGAAGGTGCAAGGCTACCACAAACAGATACCAGTATGACGTACGAAGAGTCAAAACGGCTTATCAAAGCCAGATACATGACCAAATGGGAAACCGAACATACTGGTTACACCAAAAACGATGCCTATTACCAGTTGAACCGAAGAGAGCAGGTCGTTGTCTTCAGACTTCGCACTGGCCACAACAGACTGAGGTACCACCTATTCAACAAATTGAAGATAGGGTGTACCGACGAATGCCCGTGCCGTACTGGTAAAATGACCACTGAACATCTGCTGCAGAACTGCCCGACATACGAGGATCAGAGAGAGCAGATGTGGCCATTGCCAGTGGAACTGCAAGACAAGCTCTATGGTAGTGGCGAGAGTCTCAGGATGACCGCCGCTTTTTTCGAGAAAATAATGGTTACTGTCTGACTGTGTACGCAGAAGAAGAAGAAGAAGAATCCGACAACTTTCAAGCCACTCGAACTCTCAGTGGAAGTGGAGAAAGATTGCCCGCTCCCTGAGTTACCTCCAGTCATCTGGACTTATTGTCTTGTCACTTGTCCAATGTAACTCGAGACTAGAGAATGAAGCCATATAAACAAGACACACCTTCTTCCGGAAGACCATACTAGTGTAGGGTGAAAGACCAATACCATCCAAGAGGCAGACAACTTAATAAGGGAACAGACAACATCAGGACTGGAAAAAGTATGTCATCATTGCAGTAAGAGGTACACTGGAGATCTTTTGCAGCCTATCGACTCATGTGGATATGACACTTCAATTGAACTGAACTGAATATATAAAATAAGATAGCCCGAGATTCCGGAGAAAAAAAGATGACATAAAATAGAGATGTGGATGAGATAGAACGGGGGGGGGGGGGGGGGGGTGTATTAAAGTGATAAAGCGTTAAAAATGACAATTTGTGGGGGATTGGTCATCGGCGTCACTAGGCTTGCATTGTGATGATGAAATTAGATTATGGCACTAACTATTTGGTTTCTCGTTCCTCAGTTATTGCTATAGAGTTGCTGGCAGCATGTCAAGCCATGGAGTTTCTCAGGCCTCTGAAGACCACGGCGCCTCTTGAAGAAGTTTACAAGCTGGTCAGAGAGGTGGTACGGTAAGGAATCGTATATAATAATGCTTGATTTCAAATGTGTGTAATCCCAAGTTTACAAGCTGGTCAGAGAGGTGGTACGGTAAGGAATCGTATATAATAATGCTTGATTTCAAATGTGTGTAATCCCAAGTTTGCAAGCTGGTCAGAGAGGTGGTACGGTAAGGAATCGTATATAATAATGCTTGATTTCAAATGTGTGTAATCCCAAGTTTGCAAGCTGGTCAGAGAGGTGGTACGGTAAAGAATCGTATATAATAATGCTTGATTTCAAATGTGTGTAATCCCAAGTTTACAAGCTGGTCAGAGAGGTGGTACGGTAAGGAATCGTATATAATAATGCTTGATTTCAAATGTGTGTAATCCCAAGTTTACAAGCTGGTCAGAGAGGTGGTACGGTAAGGAATCGTATATAATAATGCTTGATTTTAAATGTGTGTAATCCCAAGTTTACAAGCTGGTCCGAGAGGTGGTACGGTAAGGAATCGTATATAATAATGCTTGATTTCAAATGTGTGTAATCCCAAGTTTACAAGCTGGTCAGAGAGTTGGTACGGTAAGGAATCGTATATAATAATGCTTGATTTTAGTGGGTGTAATCCCAAGTTTACAAGCTGGTCAGAGAGGTGGTACGGTAAGGAATCGTATATAATAATGCTTGATTTCAAATGTGTGTAATCCCAAGTTTACAAGCTGGTCAGAGATGTGGTACGGTAAGGAATCGTATATAATAATGCTTGATTTCAAATGTGTGTAATCCCAAGTTTACAAGCTGGTCAGAGAGGTGGTACGATAAGGAATCGTATATAATAATGCTTGATTTCAGTGTGTGTAATCCCAACAATGCTTGATTTCAAATGTGTGTAATCCCAAGCAAACACCATAGGACAGCTACACTTATTCAGACCAAAGAGCGGCATTTTGTCTCAGGGGAGTGACCATGCTCGAAAAGCCACGTGGGACCGGCGAAGAACTTGAAATGCAGTCTCCGTGAACCTCACCGGGCTAGAAGCATACCATCATGTGATCGAAGAAGAAGAATGTTTATAATCTGATGTGATATGTGTACTGCAAGTAAAGTCTGTGATTTAAGATGTGTGTTGCGTCTGTGTCTCCTGTTTGCCGTGGTATGTGTCGTTACGTGTTTTAATGTTATTTACCATGTGATGTGTTTGTGTGTCTCCTGTTTACCGTTGTATGTCATTACGTGTTTTAATGTGTTATTTACCATGTGATGTGTGTACGTGTATTATAAGTTATGAATGTGTGTTCTTCTGGAGTCTTTATTTGTAATTATATCAGAACTGGACACTAACTGCTGATATGGAAAGACGTGTACACGCTATTGAATATACGTGTTACAGAAGAATTTTGCGCAACTCTTCTTATCAGACAAAACGCAACTACAAGGAAAACGGTCATTCCAACAGACTCCAGAAGCGTACTCCGAGCAATCTCAAATCCCAAACAAGATAGAATCTTGTCATCAAGTAGCATGTCCTTTATAGAACGTCGCTCCCATCATAGTCTGTCTGAAAGAAACTCTTTCCCTTGCCAAAACTCCAGCCTCCGCCAGTCATACCGAGGCATTCCTGGATATCTTGGTGCCATCGTCTTCTTGGTCTACCTCTTCCTCTTTTGCCTGGCACCATACCTTCCATCACCGTTTTCTCAAGACCGTTGTGTCTCTTGATGTGACCCAAGTATTTGAATTTTCCAGCAAAAATTGAAATTGATAAACCAGTTCTCCTCTATGCTCAACTCTTGCCGAATGTCTACATTTGTCGTTTTCTCTGTCCAGTGTATTCTTGAGATCTTTCTGTAACATTTTGACTCGAAGGATTCGATTCTTTGTCATTGTCTTACATGAAATAAAATATAATATCGGGGTTACTATTTTTTTTTAAAAGATCTCGTCCTACAGTGGATTCTGGCTCACTGTGATATCCTTGGAAACGAGATGGCAGATGAGCTCTCAAAAGCCGGAAGTGGTAGCACAGACTCGTCATCCACAGAGCTATAAAGACGTAAAGACACTCATAAAATGATTCACGAGGACGGAATGGAGAGACCAGCACAAAGAATACAAACCAGAAAATGACAGCATAGACAAACTTGGCAGAAATGGGCAGACAAACATCTCTAGACTCAAAACGGGACTTCTAAGACTGAAGGCCCACCGCTACAGAATGCAGAGTAAGTTAAGATCCTGTCACGCATGTGGTTGGGTCGACCACAGGAGCCGGTCTGTGATCAGAAAAAAAATCCAGCACCTGCTGGGGATTTGACCCTGATCGCCTGACTGGGAAGTCAGTACACTTACCACTGTGCTACCGTGGCCCCCTAACAAACGTTAGAACATATCCTGCAGAACTGCCCCACTAACGCAGACCAAAGAGAGGCAGTCTCGCCCGAGGGAGCGACCATGCTCGAAAAGCTGTGAGGGACAGACGAATACCTGAAACGCAGTTTCCTTTGTGAACCTCACTGGTCTAGAAGCATCAGTTGATCGATGTGGAAGTAGAAGAAGATTAGACGAAATTTGCATCTTTTATAAAGAATACAAACTAAATGATCATGTAAGAGATCAAATCACTTCTGCCAGTAGTTAAACATCGAAAACTTACATGATTTTGGGCATGTGATTCCATCTAAAAAATAATAGTGTAGGGAACAGTTGAATGTGGAAGGAAGCGAGGAGGCCAAAGAAAATTCTGTGTTGACAGCATCAAATAATGTCGGGACATTTTTCCATACTCGTTCACAGGGCTGTGGAAAGAGAACTAATGTAACTTTGTGTGTTGATGTTTTTGTCATGGCAACCCCACAACCCTAATGGTTTAGTGTATTACTGATTGATTGATAAATTGATGATTAAAGAAAATTACCACTGCACCGTACTACGCCTGTTGTAATTGACTACTATGAAATTGTGTGAAAAGCAATGTTAGAGCACAGCTTGTAACTGTTATCCCTTCCATGCTCCCTAACCTTCAAATTTGAATTATTTTGATAATCTTGTCTTCTCCCACAGACCATGGGACAAGGATCGCTACATGTCTCCCGACATTCACGGTGTCACCAAACTACTGCAGGAAGAGAAGGTGGGCGCCTCTTTTAGCGAATATAATAAAATCATGCTTTCCTCTACAGTGGAGTGGTAGTATATGGGTTGAAAAGAATAGAGCCACTGTAAATTTCCATGTATGTCGTAGAAGATGACTAAAGAGGTCTAGTAGCATCGTCGTGCTGTTGTTGTCCAAAGGGACATGGATACAGAGGGATTAAGATCAATCTGCATTACAGAGGCAAAGATTTTTAAACAATTTGGTTGAATGTGGATAAATGTCCGGGTCAAGATGGTATTCATCCAAAATTGCTGTTTGAAATTAGAGACCTGTTAGCAAAACCATTGGCAAAATTATGTTCTCTATCACTTGCGAAGTGGATTGTTCCAGGGGATTGTAATGATGCTGTTCAAAAAGGAAAAAAAAAATAAGATCCAGCAAATTATAGACGGGTGAGTTTAATGAGCATAGTCTGTAAATTGGTCAATAATCAAAGAAAACATTGTAATGCATTTGGACAAATTTAATCTAATCAGAAATAGTCAGCATGGGTTTACTAGAGGGAGATCATGCCACACTTATTAGAATTCATGGAGGTTACTAAAATGATAGGTGGAGAGGAGCCATTGGATGTTATTTGTCTAGATTTTGCAAAGGCTGTTGATATAGTACCTCATCAAAGATTATGAAGTTAAAATCACATGGAATAGGTGGGAAAGTTGCCAAATAGATTGAAAATTGGTTAACGTGAAGAAGGCAGAATGGGCATAAAGAGGAGTACTCTGAGTGGTGTGAGGTAAAAAGTGAAGTGCCACAAGGCTTGGTTTTGGGACCAATTTTGTTTTTCACATATTTATAAATGATTTGAACAATGATGTCAGATCATGATTGCTAAATTATGCCAAAGCGTTTCATCTAAAGCAGAGGTGGATATATTGAGGTCGGATTTAGATCAAATTTGGAAATGGACTGTGAGCGGGCAGATGCATTTTAACGAAGATAAATGTACAGGCATCCACATGATTAGCTCCAAAATGGAACATAATTACAGAATGGTCGAGAATAATATTAGAAAGATGGATAAGGAAAGGGACTTAGAGGTTATAATAGATCATTCAGGTAATGTGAGTGAGCAAATCCAGGTAGCAGTGAAAAAGGCAAATGCAATGTTCAGTATGATAAAAAGAAATATTAAACAAAGTACTATAGAAGTGAAGAATGTCTAATGTGTTTCATTTCTTGTTTTTGAAGGACCTCATTCTGAGTTCCACCCTTGGCAAGTTTTCTCTAGTCTGTAGACGGTCTTACCTTCTAGGTTATAGATATTATTACATTCTAGCTCACAGACGGTCCTACATTCTTGTGGTTGTAGATGATCTTACATTTTAGATCATATGTGGTCTTACATTCTATGTAGCATGCAGTCTTATATTCTAGGTTGTATGCGATACTACATTCTAGGTGAAAGAAGGTCCTAGATTCTAGTCCACAAGCAGTCTTGCATTCTAATCTAGATCATAGACAGTATTACATTCTAGGCCATAGACAGTATTATATTCTAGGTCATAGAAAGTCTTGTGTTCTGGGTCATAGACAGTATTACTTTCTTGATGATAGAAAGTATTACATTCTAGGCAATAGATATTATTACAATCTAAGTCATAGACAGTATTATATTCTAGGTCATAGACAGCATTAGATTCTAGGTCATAGACAGTATTACATTCTAGGCAATAGACAGTCTTATATATTAGGTAATCAACAGTATTACATTATACACAGTCTTGTGCTCTAGGTAATAGACAGTCTTACATTATCTTTCATTCTAGGTCATACAGTATTATATTTAGTATTATATGTCAAAAGTAGTCTTACATTCTATGTCATAGATAGTCTTACATTCTATTTTATAACAATCTTACATTATGAACCAGTCTTACTTTCTATGTCATAGACAGCCTTACTTTCAAAACCAGACCTACATTCTATGTCAAATCAATCTTACAATCTAGTCATCTCAAACTGAAAATCCTGATTTGTTTCAGATCTGGCTCACAGTGAGGCCCATGTTGGACCACTACTACTCTGTGCAGTCCATTGAAACACGCGTGTTTTCACCTACCTCCACCATGAAAGATGCTACTCCAGGCAACGGATCAGCCCCAAAACGTCGTAGGATGGGTCGCACTGTCTCGGTTTCCAATATCCGATAGGACAGATGGACAGAATGTTGATGTTACTGTGAAAAATCGCTATTCTAGTCACAACTTATTATTGTACGTTCATGTTGGTAAAACCAGGAGGTTATGGTTGCCTTTTCTCTAATTAATTAAGTGAGGTTAGCAGTATATGAACTAACCTTCTGCTTTCCAGATTGCAAAATGACGTCTATTTCCTATATCTACATAATTTTTCAGCACGTCATGCCCTGACGTGGTTGTTGATTTTGAGAACCTCTAATCTTTTTTTTTTATATGTGTCTCTACAGACATATATTAATAAAGAACTTGTTGGTGTTATTGTGTATATGTTAATTTCTGAGATATAAGAAGATGAAGGTGATAGGAGAAACTTAACTCCCCTATTCTCAATAATGGGTGAATCTTCAAATCCAAGCAAAAAACAAGAAATCTTTTCAAAAAACCAAAACAATTTTTTAAATCACTATTGTTTTAGTCTAACCGTCTAACTCTACAATCAAAAGAGCAGTACGTTCAGCCTTTGCTATGGCATTAACCCAGTAGTTTATATATGATAAAGCGATGACTCTAGAGCTGACGGCGTGCAACGGAGTCAAATAATCGTAATCTCACACCGTTGGAACGGAAAAGGTTAAGTTCTGCTTTTTGTGTGTGTGTTTATCGCTTATTTGTGTACTACTTTTTTTTGTTTTTCTTTTATTAAAAGTTAATTTTAAAATTCTAAAATAGTAGTATTAGATTACATAACTCTCTAGTTTTGGCTTCCCTATCTATCTTTGGTGACTGACAAGTGCCAAATATGTTACCAGTTATTGTGGATTACTCTCACAGTCAATGTGTACTACTTTGTGTAGCTCTGACATCACTTAGTGACACGTTGTTTCAATGGGACATTTGACATGTCATACACAGTCAGTTCAGCTGCTTCCTTTGTACACCTTTAATAATTAGCGAACTGTGTGTTTTTGAAATCCCAAAATGTAAACAGAACTTCTGTCTTTGTACTGTTACACAGAGATTCAAATATAATGTTTTCATTACATTTTCAATGTAAGCATTTGATTGTATCTTCAATGTAAGTTTTCAATCATATCTTCCAGATAAAATTTGACTCATGGAATCATGAGTAGATTGGGGGAGGGGGCCAGGAGATGCTTGTAGGAAGGGGTAGATCCTTTAATTGTTTTCCTTTCATATTGTACGTTTAGATTGACAGATACGTCTCTGGAATGGGTATTGCTAGTCTATATCATAAAGTGTTTGAAAAGTTTGTCATAAAAAAACTCATATTATAGTCAATCTTCTTCTGCGTTCATTCTCAAACTCCCGCTACCGAGACCTATTAGGGCTTTGGAAATATCAGAATGTAGTCTCGAGAACGAAATGCGTTGTGTCGCTAGTTTACAGCTTGACTGCGATATTGGCACCATTTGGTCCGACACATTCATCTTCGGCAGAACAGGCAGTCAATAAGAGAGTAGCTATTAGTAGCTTGGACAATGTAATGGAAAGCTTCAATCTCACAGTTATAGCTAGAGTAACTAATGCATTTCTCCTTCTCAAATTAATTCATTATATATTCACCACTACAGATGGCTCATTACAGGAAGTCTGTGCCAAACCATTTTATATGTTCTAACGGTGGTGGTCTCTATTGTAATTTTGTATTGTATATATATACACATGTCACTCTACATGAAAATCCCTGGGTGTCATATTGTTGTCAATAAACAAATTTGAAAATCACTTCCTGTCATATTGTTGTCAATAAACAGAGATGAAAATCACTTCCTGTCATATTGTTGTCAATAAACAGAGATGAAAATCACTTCCTGTCATATTATTGTCATTAAACAAAAATGAAAGTCACCGCTTGTCATATTGTTCTGTCAATGAACAGATAACAGTCACTGTCTATCATATTATACTGTCAATAAACATATAACAGTCAATGTCTGTCATATTGTACTGTCAATGAACAGATAACAGTCACTGTCTATCATATTGTACTGTCAATAAACATATAACAGTCAATGTCTGTCATATTGTACTGTCAATGAACAGATAACAGTCACTGTCTATCATATTGTACTGTCAATGAACAGACAACAGTCACTGTCTATCATATTGTTCTGTCAATGAACAGATAACAGTCAATGTCTGTCATATTGTACTGTCAATAAACATATAACAGTCAATGTCTGTCATATTGTACTCTCAATAAACATATAACAGTCAATGTCTGTCATATTGTACTGTCAATAAACATATAACAGTCAATGTCTGTCATATTGTACTCTCAATGAACAGATAACAGTCAATGTCTGTCATATTGTACTCTCAATGAACAGATAACAGTCAATGTCTGTCATATTGTACTCTCAATAAACATATAACAGTCAATGTCTGTCATATTGTACTCTCAATAAACATATAACAGTCAATGTCTGTCATATTGTACTGTCAATAAACATATAACAGTCAATGTCTGTCATATTGTACTCTCAATGAACAGATAACAGTCAATGTCTGTCATATTGTACTCTCAATGAACAGATAACAGTCAATGTCTGTCATATTGTACTCTCAATGAACAGATAACAGTCAATGTCTGTCATATTGTTCTGTCAATGAACAGATAACAGTCAATGTCTGTCATATTGTTCTGTCAATGAACAGATAACAGTCAATGTCTGTCATATTGTTCTGTCAATGAACAGATAACAGTCAATGTCTGTCATATTGTACTGTCAATGAACAGATAACAGTCAATGTCTGTCATATTGTTCTGTCAATGAACAGATAACAGTCAATGTCTGTCATATTGTTCTGTCAATGAACAGATAACAGTCAATGTCTGTCATATTGTTCTGTCAATGAACAGATAACAGTCAATGTCTGTCATATTGTACTGTCAATGAACAGATAACAGTCAATGTCTGTCATATTGTTCTGTCAATGAACAGATAACAGTCAATGTCTGTCATATTGTTCTGTCAATGAACAGATAACAGTCAATGTCTGTCATATTGTACTGTCAATGAACAGATAACAGTCAATGTCTGTCATATTGTACTGTCAATGAACAGATAACAGTCAATGTCTGTCATATTGTACTCTCAATGAACAGATAACAGTCAATGTCTGTCATATTGTACTCTCAATAAACAGACAAAAGTCATTGTTGCAATAATAATAATAATAGTTGCCCAACTCAAACGAAGATGGAGAAAGCGTCAGAATTGTATTCCGATGTGACCGCATATGACCTGTACAGAACATGACAATCTCTACCACACTTAGGGCACACGTGGACAGTATTAGTAATTAGACCCTCTTGAGTTCTGTCCTTTCGTTCAGCTTGCTTTCTCTGCATCTCATTGATGATTTTCTTCTCAGTAATGCAAGCACGGTATGTGATGACAGTGTGCCAGGCTGAGCGGTTCAGAACAAGCAATCCCTAGAAGGTGACAGCAATTGGTAAACTGTTCAAAGAAATTTAACAGGTAGAAATATTACCTCAATTTTCTTTGTGCTGACGGTAAGACCAAAATTAGTGCATACAGTTGAAAACTCATCCATGGTGATCTGCATGTCCTGTTTTGCGGGTGTGTTAATGGCGGTCACCAAAAAATAGATCTAAGATGGTTACTTCTTACAACTTTGTGAGGGACCTTAGGCGCCTAACATTGAACCGGCTGTCCACCTGCCCTATATTTGATATTTCCGCCAGTGTCTCAGCCATGCGTAGCATCAGAAAGTATGGCTGCAATGACCATGCTGAAGAGCGTTGAGGCCAGCACACAGCCCTGTTTGACTTCATGTATGAATGAGAAAGCTACAGACAGTTCACCATCATTCAGTACATGAGTTAACATGCCATCATGAAACTGGTGGATAGCAGCAGTGAATTTTCCAGGGGAACATAATTTTGCCAAGATTTTCTAGAGTCCGACCCTTGTTGAGTGTCAACAGAAGTCAAAGTCATGTACAAATCATAGGGGACGACATGGGCTAGTGGTAAGTGACACGGCTCACAACCAGAAAGTGCTGGGTTCGATCCCCATCACAGCACAGCCGTTACTCCGGGGAAGCAAACCCTAAAAAAATGCAGGAGGAAGCAGACCCTTACATAAAATGCATGCTGAAATCGGATGCACTGGGGCGACAGGCACAAAATAAAAACCACAGTGCAACACACACCACCTTGGGCATTAGAGAAATGAGGCGAACGCAAAAAAACCAAAAAAAATTTACAAATCATGATGCTGTTCCTGGCATATGTCTTGAATTTGATGAGCTGCACAAATCATGTCAGTCATCCCTCGATCAGCTTGGAAACCACTTTGACTCTGGGAGTAACTTCTTCTTGAGATGAGTTGTTAAGCGGTTGAACAAGACTAGAGCCATAATTTTTCCAGCGATAAACAGGAGAGAGATTTCCTTTGGTTATCACAAGATTGGTAATTGCTCTTGTGCTTGTACATGTAAACAATGGTGGTATCTTTCAGTTCTTGCGATATATGACCTGCATTTGAAATAGGTCTGTTAGCTTGTGTAGCAGCACAGAGCCTCCAGCTTTGTAAACCTCAACAGGAATAGCATCCAAGCCAAGGGCTGGACATTAACCTGATTGCTTTCTCAGCGCTTCAACTGTACTGGATGGAATGTTGGGTCTGTCATTGATAGCAACTTGTGGCATGCGCATTATGACTAGTTTGCTCATAATGGATGGAAAGTTTAGTATAGCACTGATTTGCTCTAGCCAGCGCTCAAGAATATGTACTTCGTCTGTGTGAAGTGTCGTTCCATCAGCATTAAGGACAAGAGATGTGATATGACCTGGAACTATAGACTGCTTCCAGGGCATTGCAAAACTACTTCCAGTCATTAGTATCTGCATATCGCTTGATTGTATCTGCTTTGCTGTTGAGCCAGGCATTTTGCATAGTCCTGAGCTGGTTCTGGACAATCCTGTGAATATTGGTGAAAGCCTTGCCTGTTTGGACGTTGAGGATGGATCATTTTGGTGGAATCTTAATAAACAATGCTGTTCATCCAGCAAAGTATAAATATCCACATTGTTGTCCTTAAACCAATCAGGGTTCCTGCGAGCCACATGATCCAAGTACTCAGAAGCGATAAAGTAGCCAGCCAGAAGAAAGGATCAGTTATCCTCTACCGTTTTTCTACAGACTGTGTATCCGTCCGCCCATTGCCCAGCGCCTTTTGTAGGGACCCACTTTCCAGTTTGAAGATGTTGAGTCACTTCACAAATTTCCTACCCTGATGACATCGTCTGGGCCCTGTATAGGGGTTATACTTGAAACAATGAACTTGTCCAACACCTGACATGACACACAGCTTATGTCACTCCCACAACCAGTCTGTCCCTCCTTCTGGTATGGACATAGTTAATAAAATGCCACTGCTTGGAGCAGTGAACATCCACAACGTCTTGCTGCAAGTGGGAAGCAGAAACATGGTGTTGGTGTTTGTTCATTCTCAATCTAACAAACTTGTGGGCTAGATGAGACCTGAAATCCAATCCAACACCAAGCTCGTGTCTTTCTGTGATGTCACACCCTCTCCAGAAGAACGTGTAGTTGCCCACATGTCCTGCATTGTGACTCAAGCTCCCACTAAGTTTGTTTAGACGGGTTTATTCATTACAAATGAAGTTCTGAACGCCAAAATGGTGTGACATGAACTTCTTTATGTGTCCTATATAATTCTGCAGTCAGATAACAGTAGAATTGTTCCCATGGATTCAAAATACAGCATTTCACTGTTTGTGTACATAAAAGTTCTACAGGAAGATATTAAGATTGTGGCCCGCACAGGTCACTAGAATTTGAGCAGACAAACCTAGGCATAGTGAAGGCATACAATTCAGATTTGTGATTCGTTACAGTAATGTGATCAAGGTTTCACATTTCTGTTGTGCGATTGTTGCATCTCTAAACAAAACAGTCGTGACCCAGATCAGTTGGTGGTGTACACATTGGTGGCGAATTCAGTGGCCACTGAGGCTTGTGGTTTCACAGCTTGTTTCTTCAGTACTTTTATTACTTTTCTGTAGTTATTATTAATAATTACTGACACATAAAATTCTGATTCAGCTTGATAACTGTGCTATCGACATTTATATCGGACAACACTTTCTCAGGAGAAATAGAAAACAAGAGTCTACCAGCGCAAGTGTCAGGATGTTTTGTGTATGAAACATATTCCATGCGCTGCCAGAAAACCAGTTACTATTTGCAAGTAGGGCATTGGGGACCCAGTGGACGTTGCGAGTTCAGATGACGGTGGAGACCATATTTTCACATGGAGCATCAGGTAAAAAATTATCCTGATCACTGAGTAGTGAGATCAGACACCCGTGTGCAACGGCACTCACGTTAAAAATCCTTTGGTAGATGTCAATCAAAAAGAGTAGGCTTAACAGCCGCTGCTCAGGCAAAATTCAAGTTAAAAATCTACTCAAATTATTCTAGGGATTCTCGCCCCACAAGGAATATGTTGCAAAAAGGGGATTGTGTGATTATAAACTCAGGTCTTGGTTATATGGTTAGCAGAGCGACATAGATGGGACCTGAAAGGCTGTGGGTCTACTTTGCTCTAATTTAGGCTTCCACCACCACCAGTCCCAAAAATAATTATATATTCCAGGGGCTATTAATCTAATAGTTGGTAACATATACTGGGATTGACCTGGAAAGTCCCCAGCAGATTTTCACCTGCCAAAAAATTTGAAAGAACAAAAGAGGTCACACCTCCTCACAACATCTAACGATACAACTGGACTGAAGATAGATAGATGAGTGGAAGGATGGAGCTGCCAAAGACGGATGTGTCATATCAAAAGGTGGAAATATCACAGTCAAGCTGTAAACTAGAGACACAACACATTCCGTTCTACGGACTACATCCTGCTACTTCCCAAAAGCCCTATACATAGCTTGGTAGTGGGAGATTGAGAATGAACGCAGAAGAAGAAATGGATGGATGGATGGATGGATGGATGGATAGATAGATAGATAGATAGATAGATAGATAGGTAGATAGATAGATAGATAGATAGATAGATAGATAGATAGATAGATAGATAGATAGATAGATAGATAGATAGATAGATAGATAGATTGTTGGACATTACATACAATCTACCTGATTTGAATATTTATGTTAAACATGGCGGGTATAGAAGACTCCTAGGCGAACTGTATAATAATGATAATTAGGCAATACATGCTCTGCTGAGACAGGTGCACATTATTTCCTGACCACTTTAGGAGGTCAAAAATAAACCAAGTCTCACTGAGGTTTGATCAACCTTTGCAAAGTCTTCTTCGTGACAACCAGCTTGCATCAGAAAAACTTTGCCAACTGATTTCTTGCAAAGTGACGCACAGAACTGGATCCAATTGCTGTTGAAATCCTGTTGGTAGTCACACTGTCTCGTGGGATGCCTGTTCACAAGAAAGACTTCACAAGGCTTTAGGAGAAACCAAATCTGTTGTGTTTGCCTGTCGAATCAGCACTATATGTCTGAGGCATCTTGTACCACACAAGCATAGATGCCAAGAAGACAGCAAGAAAATAAATTTGGAAACCAAAACTGTAGCAAATGAGGTACTGAATATCTTCATTTAATTTATCTTCTTTGTACTGGTTTAGAAGACTCTGCAGAGGCCAAATTACAACCAGTTTCTTCTACTTCACTTGATATAAAAATAACTGTGCATCTAAATCTATTCTTGAATGCATTAACTGACCTACTATTTCTTGTGGCAATGCATTCCAAGCATTCACCACTCTCTGACTACAAAATATTTCCTAATATCTAATCTGGACCTTTCTTTAACTAATTTATAGCTGTACCCTCTTGTTCTTGTAGCCAGCTGTACTTTGAAAAACTTCTTGTAGTCTAATTTACCCTTTCTGTTGATTAACTTGTAAACCTGTATTAAACCTCTTCAAATTCTTTTCATTTATAGTCACAGTAGGTCAGTTTTTCCAAGGTTTTCCTCATAACTATAATTTCAGAATCCCACTATCAGTTTTGTCAGTCTTCTTCGTATCCTTTCCAGCATGTTTATATATCCTCCACAATAAGGACTTCACACCTGAATATTTGTTCACTCCTAACTACCAGCCTATATATAAAAACATATACAAGTATTTGTTTTACAATCTACACAACATTTAATCAACATTTTTTACAACAGCAAGGTAACGCAATAAAAAATATAATTTATTAGAATGACAAAACCAAGAGAATAATTTAGTAATAAAAAACAATAATATATGTACACAGTGCATGAGGGCATTAATAAAGTCAGTCATCGTATTGGATTCTTCAGGTAGTTACAGGAATCCCAATTATTCATAATCTTCACCATTTGTTCAAAGTGACGGTGGATCTACCGCTGTAATAAATCTCCCAATAACACATCTATCTGTAATAAATCTCCCAATAACACATCTATCTGTAATAAATCTCCCAATAACACATCTATCTGTAATAAATCTCCCAATAACACATCTATCTGTAATAAATCTCCCAATAACACATCTATCTGTAATAAATCTCCCAATAACACATCTATCTGTAATAAATCTCCCAATAACACATCTATCTGTAATAAATCTCCCAATAACACATCTATCTGTAATAAATCTCCCAATAACACATCTATCTGTAATAAATCTCCCAATAACACATCTATCTGTAATAAATCTCCCAATAACACATCTGTCTGTAATAAATCTCCCAATAACACATCTGTCTGTAATAAATCTCCCAATAACACATCTGTCTGTAATAAATCTCCCAATAACACATCTGTCTGTAATAAATCTCCCAATAACACATCTGTCTGTAATAAATCTCCCAATAACACATCTGTCTGTAATAAATCTCCCAATAACACATCTATCTGTAATAAATCTCCCAATAACACATCTATCTGTAATAAATCTCCCAATAACACATCTATCTGTAATAAATCTCCCAATAACACATCTATCTGTAATAAATCTCCCAATAACACATCTATCTGTAATAAATCTCCCAATAACACATCTGTCTGTAATAAATCTCCCAATAACACATCTGTCTGTAATAAATCTCCCAATAACACATCTGTCTGTAATAAATCTCCCAATAACACATCTGTCTGTAATAAATCTCCCAATAACACATCTATCTGTAATAAATCTCCCAATAACACATCTATCTGTAATAAATCTCCCAATAACACATCTATCTGTAATAAATCTCCCAATAACACATCTATCTGTAATAAATCTCCCAATAACACATCTATCTGTAATAAATCTCCCAATAACACATCTATCTGTAATAAATCTCCCAATAACACATCTATCTGTAATAAATCTCCCAATAACACATCTATCTGTAATAAATCTCCCAATAACACATCTATCTGTAATAAATCTCCCAATAACACATCTATCTGTAATAAATCTCCCAATAACACATCTATCTGTAATAAATCTCCCAATAACACATCTATCTGTAATAAATCTCCCAATAACACATCTATCTGTAATAAATCTCCCAATAACACATCTATCTGTAATAAATCTCCCAATAACACATCTATCTGTAATAAATCTCCCAATAACACATCTATCTGTAATAAATCTCCCAATAAAACATCTATCTGTAATAAATCTCCCAATAAAACATCTATCTGTAATAAATCTCCCAATAAAACATCTATTCATTTCATATAACTATGCAACATTCTCACAGGAAATAATTAAACTGCTCAACATGAACGTGAAATCATTCCTATTATACGGCTCGGAAATGTGACAGATAGCTAGAGCTACGATCATCAAACTGTCATTGATGAGATCCTGGTAGATCGCGATTGTATTTCCTGTAGCTTGTGAGAAATATTTTCTTTATTATCCCTTTGAACCTGTGACACCGATGCTCGGTGTGTGTGTGTAAATACCGCACTTCCCGAGCCAGCCATAAATCCATATGACGGGTGGGCCATTATTATAAGGTGTATTCCGGGCTGTACTGCTTACATTTTGACCATAATATCATGACGTCTACACAGTACACACATTTCCAGAGATAAATATGGCGGCATTCACTAACTAGGAAATTGTCTTTGAATTTGTAATTTTCATGATGGAAAGTAGTTTTGAAAACTCTGGAAATGGTCGTTCGAAAAGGCCAAAGGCTGAACAAGGATTTGGAGGCAGATAAATTGAATTTAGATGGTGTTTATTCTGGAGGAGAGCGAATGGTTTCGAGGCCTGCCTGAAAACAAGGAGGGCAGCGGTGGGAATCCCGGTATGGCATATGTTGTTTTTCCGTTGGGGGTGAAATAAACAAATATAGCCAGCACACAACGTGGCGAAACGGCCTGTAGTTCAATAGGAAAAGTCATATTGACGGTTTACAGACAGTTTTTTAATTCTGAAAAGGACAAGTGATTATTTGAATGACACGTGTCAGCAAGTTAGTAGAGCCGCTCCAGTTCTTCGGAGGATCATACTACTGTCTGGAGGAGGAAGTGGGGGTGGTAGGTGTATCCGACGTAATGTATCAAATACATTTGATACACAATGTCTTCAATAAATTGATTCCACAATTTACTGGCATAACAAGTAGGAACATTGGAGATAATCAGGTACGTCAATTCGAGATATAATTAAATTAGAGCACATAGTTTTGTCATAGCAAATTGCTTTCCTCAGATGTCTACCTTGTGCATATTTTCTGAGGAGCACAGGGGAATGGGATTTTACAGACCAGGTGACTAGGGTTCAAAAGTTTGTTAAATTTTGCCTAACATTATTGAACCCTGCGTTCAAATTGGTAAAACTGCATGCACTAAATAGAATTGAAAACCATATACACCATCTTCTCCCGCAATCATAAAGAAGCAAAGAGATCCATTAACATCAAAATGAATGGGGAATTATTAGAAAAAGAGGATACCCCAGTTTATCTCGGACGAACACTGGACAGACAGTTGAAATTTGGCAGCCACATCTGCAATGTCAGAAGTAAAGCAGCCAAGAGTTTGAACTTAATCAAAAGACTTGCTAATATAAATTGGAGAGTTGATAAACAAAACTCTTCGGCACCTATACCTTGGTTATGTACGACCGGTGATGGACTACAGCCTACCCATAAAGATGACTGTGAGTACAAATAACATCTCATCTATTGACCGAGAGCAGAATCAAGTTATCAGACTAATTTGTGGGGGGATGAGATCAACACCTACAGCGGCGTGCGAGATTGAGGCCAACATAGAACCGCTAGGTATTAGGAGAAAGGGAACACTGACTGAAGCAGTAGAGAGATACAAGATACAAGAAAATGACCATTAAAATATGGTATAAATACTTTGAAGCAAAAGAGAAGATTGAAGCAATTGTCTGCCCTGGATGTAGCAGAAGAGAAGATTGAAGCAATTGTCTGCCCTGGATGTAGCAGAAGAGAAGATTGAAGCAATTGTCTGCCCTGGATGTAGCAGAAGAGAAGATTGAAGCAATTGTCCCCCCTGGATGTAGCAGAAGAGAAGATTGAAGCAATTCTCCCCCCTGGATTTAGCAGAAGAGAAGATTGAAGCAATTCTCCCCCCTGGATGTAGCAGAAGAGAAGATTGAAGCAATTCTCCCCCGTGGATGTAGCAGAAGAGAAGATTGAAGCAATTCTCCCCCCTGGATGTAGCAGAAGAGGAAAGCCAGAGGAGAGAGAAATGGAAAATAGGTTTTTTTGGCCCTGTGAAAATCGTTGCCTGCCAGTCATAAAAATTAAAGCCTGTCAATCATAAAAATACACCTGACAGAAAAGGCAACCACAAAGGAGACTACACCTAATATCCTAAAGACATGTGCCTTAGAAACAGTCTCTAGTTACCCAAAATCTGCCTTAGAAAGTCTCTAGTTACCCAAAATATGCTGTCCTGGTCTATACGGATGGATAAGCATTAAAATCTACCTATTTTGTAGGGTATCGTATCCATATGAAATACCCGGATGGGTCCATCTATGAGTTTTGTGATTCATACTCCGAAAACCGTTCAAACGATGAAGTGGAGGCCAAGGCTATAACAACGGCAGTTGAGATTTTGCACCAACAATTTGACTTGGGCAAATTGTTGCCGATTGATTTGGTAATTTTTAGTGAATCCAAGTCGGCTCTGGAGGCGCTGAAGAACACCCCATTCAAAGAAAAGAAGATATTCTTGATGGAGAGGGCGATAAATAACATCCTCACTGCCCATGGGATAAATGACACCTTGCAATGGATCCCTGGTATAGTGGGCTACTAGGGAACAAGATGGTGGACAGATTGGCAAAAGCAGAAGCCTCGAAACAACAATTGGATAGACCCTGCAGTAACCACACAGTAAAACGAAATATTAAGAATAATACTCTGGAAATCTGGATGAACAGGTGCACGATGGGAACAACAGTTCGCAGTGTATTTAGCCAAAAAGTAACGATGACATAAATAAACTACTTTAGAAGAGATCAAAGTCTCATCTTTCAGTTCCGAACAGGACACACCAGAGTTAATAGCCACTTGAACCGCATCAATCCCCAGCACCTGCCCTTGTGCAGACATTGGTCTCATCCTGATGAAACAGTTCGACAGCTACTCATTGAGTGCAAGGCGCTTGCGGACATGAGGAAAAGATTCCAACAAGCACTGCCGATAATTACCAACACACTGTACAGAGCAGTGACACAACTGAAGAAGACCTGTATATATATTAGAACAGCACTGGGCTGTCAAGAGCAGGCTTGCTCAGCAGCTATGAGATAATAACAATAACAAATAGAATTAACAGTTCATTGTGAAATTAATGTTCACATTTTTTGTCTTTGTGTACGTTATGTATTTATACAAGTTCTAATACTTGTCAATATGTGGAATGATAAAAATGAAATACGTTGGTAAGTAGCTTGCCAAAAAATGTTTCATTTAAAAGTAGCTCACATACTTATTAGTTTTTATGACCACTGAACATATGAGGCCATCTATTCTCACATCCACACTTCAGATCTTCATCAACAGAAGTGTCATGTCACATACTTCACATCAAATGTAACAACAGGAACAGATACGTGACAAAGAAAACACTAATATGTAACTTGACAACTAAGAAAATCTATTCTACAACTTATTTATCATTCAACTTAGCACTTGTCTTTCACAGCAAAAAGATCAGGTTCAATACCCCAGTAGGGCTGAAAATGCAGCAGTGAATGAGCTGACAGCAGTCAGTGACTCGTAGTTGGCTGCTTGCATCAGGGCCAGTGACCAATAGCTGACCAAGTGGCAGCTCTAGAAACTATAACACTATGTCACAAACATCCTTTTCAGGACGATCACTGAAAAAAAAAAAGAAAGTCTCATCTTTCAGTTCCAAACAGGACACACCAGTGTCAATAGCCACTTGAGATGCATCAATCCTGTGTGCAGACACCTCTATCAACCAAATGAACCAATTAGACACCTACTCATTAAGTGCAAAGCGCTTGCAGAGATGAGG
This sequence comes from Ariolimax columbianus, assembly GCA_036924085.1. Classification (NCBI taxonomy): domain Eukaryota; kingdom Metazoa; phylum Mollusca; class Gastropoda; order Stylommatophora; family Arionidae; genus Ariolimax; species Ariolimax columbianus. The sequence goes on from JAVGWX010000009.1 coordinate 42,927,512, forward strand.
AAAAGATTCTTATAAGCACCGCCAACAATTGCCAATACACTATACGGAGCAGTAAGAAGACCTGTATTTATATAAGAATGGCATTGGGCTGCCAAGAGCAGGCTTGTTCAGCAGCTGTGGAACAACAACAGCAACAATATTCAACAGACATCTGATTCAGACTTTCAATGGTACACAGAAGGAACTGTTTAAAATATCAAAGGATTCAAAGAAGACATGAGTATTTTGTTTACCATATTTTCCCTTCAGCATTAGTGATTTTTAAAGCTTCATTCTAATATATATTTTAAATATGAACACTTCATGTCATAGATAGTTTAATTATGTGTCTTAAAATCCTTAGATCACAACTTTAGCTCAATTTGCTTAGTGTTAATCTGTTTTATTTGGGAAAAAAACTAATACAGAGCTGCAACACTTGACCTAGACTAAAAGACACAAATCGGAAAAAAATAATCAGGACTGGAATGGGTCATCGCTTTTGTTATACCCAGTGTTTCCCTTTCTGAAACATTTAGATTTTTTATTGGTTAATGTTTTTCTTCTAAAATGTTTAATAGTTATAATTTCCCCTTTACAATATATTACAAATACAGAGACAATGAATATAGGTAGAAAGCACACCACACTTGATATTCATGTGAATGAAACAAAAATAAAGCAGGTACAAGAATTCAGGAGCTGTTTTTACTGATGATAGACTCCATAGACGAGAGTGCAAACACTGTCACCTACCAGCTGTCTCTACTACTAAGACACCCGAAGATTTCCCTCCAAGCAAAAAAGCAGACGATAAATAGTATCTTCATCCCAACCCTATGCTACCAGTGCCAGACATGGGCAATGAATAAGGCTCAGAAACAAAAGTTAGCCATCTGTAAAATGTGGTGCCTACAAAAGGTCACTAACACCAGAAAAGACAGAATAACAAATATGAGTATTCGGGAGAAGGTTGAAACGATTCTCTGCCTAAAGTACATCGAGCAATGAATTGGTTTGACCACATTGTGAGAATGCAACCAGACTACATTGCTCATGCAATCTTCTACAGGAGAACATCAGGAAGAATGACAATAGGTAGACCAAGGAAAAGGTGGATAGACATCATAAACAAGACCGGCGAAAAATGTCAATCGGGCCACGAGAGAAGCGAAAGACAAATACATACCACAACACTGGGCTACAACCCGGTCAAAAAGTGAGACGACAAAAGAAAGAAATAAGAATATCACTTATATCATGGACTTTTATCATCCCATGCGTTTGACATTCAGCACATACAACTTGTATATTGGATCCATCATTTCTCCCCTTCAACCACAAGACACTCTCAAGTCAAGATATAAACAATGAGGCATTCAATGATGATCAGTATTAGTACCCAATCCAAATCCTATGGATGTCAGTTGTCCACAACTGTTTGAAGAAAGACTTTATGGTCCATGCTGTTCAAATACTTGACCTCATCTCCTCGAAGGTTAAGCACCTCAGACTCTAACTTAGGACCAGTCCTTGGCTGTGAAACAAGATTATCACAAACAATATTAGCAATCCCTTATATTTTGTGCAGTCATACAATCAGACTCTAAATTGGAACCAGCCATTGACAGTAAAACAAGATTATCACAAACAATCTCTGATATTTCATCCAGCAGTACAATCATACTTTAAATTGGGACCCGCCCTTGACTGTGAAACAGTATTATCACAAACACTATTAGCAATCTCTTACATTTCATACAGTGGTTCAATCATTTTGAGCGCTTGCTGTCACTATAAAACTGATCAGGCATGTAACTAGGTCGAATCATGCTAGTCTATCAAGATGCAAATTGACCCTTGACTGTTGAAGGTAAGGTAAAGGGTGTCCTTCATCCGATTTAACTGCTGGTCAGGGAATGAAGTGTTACAGACTTCGGTATACTAAGCCCCAGCTTGTGTTAGGTAGGGTGGCCAGTTCTCTTCCTGACTGTCTTTTCCTTCCTTAAATGTTTGTCAGGTACCTATTTTGCAGCATGGTTGACTGGAGCATAACGGTTCCGGGAGTTGAATCCTGAACCTTTGCAGCGAAAAGCGAGTGCTCTGCCACTACACAAATCAGGCGCTCCCTGACTGTTAAGAGTCAGAGAAAGAAGCAAAGACTTGAAGCAACAACAAGCACAGCCAGCCAGATAGTAGATACTGGAGTAGGGAATGGAATGTTAGACTTTATTGTGGAGGGACTTCTACTTTATCAAGTGACCGGTTCCTTTCCTGATTTCTCTAACTTCTTTGATAGTCCTGTAATGGACATTGTGTCGCAGTTTGCAGCGAGGCTGTAATATCTGTGCTCTTTGGCCAGACACGTTCAATTTGATATGGCTTTTTTTGTGTGTGTAGGGTTTGTCTTTCCACTGCGATCCCTATTCCCTTAGCCACACTACACTAGAGTAGCCTGTAGACAGGGCCGCAGCTTGGAGGCAGAGTAGGGTCTTGGTCAGCTCTGGTTGGCTGATCCTGATGCAAGCAACAAGCTATGAGTGGTTGGCTGCTGTCAGCTCATTTATTATGCTGAATCTTCAGCCGCACTTCTCTAACTGTTATCAGTCAAAGTAATAATATTTATAGCATGGTAAACTGGAGCGGAACATACTAAAACAAATATAAACAGAAAGATAAGTAATATCAGAGACATATAAAAAGAGATAAACAGAAAGATAAGACTTACCTGAGCGACAAATATACTAACAGAGAGATAAATGGATAAACAGAAATACATGATACATTTAAGAGATAAATATATAAACAGAGACAAATATATAAACAGAAAAATAAAAAAGTATATCTGAGAGATAAACAGTGTGATAAACAGAAAGATAAGAAATATCCTAGAGACAGATATATAGATAGAGAGATAAGACAAATCTGAAAGACAAATATGTAAACAGTGATATTCAAGAGAGAGAAACAGAAAGAAGATGTAGATACAACTGGTCTTGTCTCCCTTAATTCCCTACATCATAATTTGGTGCAAATATTGCAGTCAAACTGTAAACTAGCGACACAGCGCATTCCGTTCTCTGGACTACATCCTGCTACTTGCAAAGCCCTGTTCAGGGCTTGGTAGCGGGAGTTTGAGAACGAACGCAGAAAAAGAAGAAGAGCTTTCTTTCAAACTCAGCGGAGTTTTAATGTTCAACAAGGTGTGAAATCTCGTGTTGGTGAACCATATACTCTAGAAGATTTAAACGAGGGACTGAAACTATAGCGTCAAGAAATGTATTCAAAGAAAGTAGATGTCAATGTGGCTATAGGCTGAAATAAAACAGACTTCTTAACCAATATAATGAGTCAGCAATGTCTCTCACCTTGCACATGGACGACTTCTCAAAGGCCAGGGCACCACATTTCCTGATTGACGAAGGCAACAAAAGTTGATATATCTCAATTAATTATTAAATAGGTAAGCAATGAAAGTTGATACATCCACATGATTAAATAGGTAGTTAACAAATGTTGATATATCCCACATAATGGCTTGGCGTGGCTTCGTTCGTTCTCAATCTCCCCACTACCAAACCCTGAAGGGCTTAAATAGCAGAATGTAGTCTAGAGAACGGAATGCGTTGTGTTGTAGTTTACAGCTTGACTGCGATATTTGCACCTTTTGGTCCAACACGTCCATTTTCAGTAAGCATTTTTTTAGTACCGGGTTAGAATTCCCTTCTCCTTAGCCAGTCTGCTGTTGCAGCCTGCTATCCAGTTTCACTGCATGGAGGTGTAGAAGGGTCTTGGCAGCTCTGGTTTGCTGGCCCTGATGCTAGCAGTCAGCTATGAGTCCCTGACCACTGCAGCTTATGCGCTGCTCAGCATCTTGATCCCATATCCCACATAATGATTAAATAGGTAGGCAAGAAAAGTAAAATATCCCACATAATGATTAAATAGGTAGGCAAGAAATACCCATGACATCGTGAGTATAATTTTTTTGTTTTTCAGGGGTGTGGTGGGGTGGTGGGGGTGGGGCGCCATATTTTCTCTTCCGCGTTAATAACATTTAAAGCTTCATATTAATATACATTTTAAATATAAATACTTCGTATCATAGATAGTTTAAATATGTCTTGCAATTTTAGCTCAATTTGTTTAGTATCAATTTTGTTTTGAAAACAAAAAAATTTTTGTCATGCAGGAGTTGCAGCACCAGTCTGAAAAACAGAAATTGACAAAAAATTTGTTCAGGACTGGAAAGGGTTAACCTTTACGAGGCTGCATTTCTTCTTCTTCTTACGCTGTTTACAGCGATGTTTACGTTGCACTGTTTTATTTTGTTAAGCCTGTGGCTCAGTGCATCCGATTTCAACACGCGTTTCTGTAGGGTTGCCCTCCTTAGCCTTTGGCTGTCCCCAGCCTAACTGCAAGGCAGCAGTTGTTTTTGGTCAGAGTTGTCTCTCTTAGGAAGTTGTCTTGCAGGACTGTCGAGTCTTCCCTACTCGTGTCTATAGGGTTTGGCAATGATATGATGGACTATGTACTAGTTTGTACTATCCCGGAAGAGAGGCAGTCCAGTGTGACTTTGTCCCAGGATCGTCACGTCCTGCCAGAAACGTAGCATATGCATGTGAGTGAGGTATCTCTTTGCTCCCTTTATTTTCTCGGCTCATCTGCAGTGATGGTACGCCTAGCATTCCCCGCCACCCGGGAGGTTGTCACAATAGGGCAGGAGGTGCAATGTCCGCTGGACTGCATCTCTTCTGTGTCCATTGGGATGACTGATAGCAGACAGAGGAAAAGAGCGAGGCAGGAGTGCATTTTACCAGGTGCATTTCTGCGGCTCGACCGGGCCGGGCTGAGACACAAGCCCCTGCCATGTCGTAGCCTCCCATCACAGCGGTGCTGAGATTTAGGGCGGGATTCTGGCTTAGAGGCGTTCGGCCGTAGTCCCTCAGATGTTAGCTTATCAGCCAAGCACGTGGACCAAATGTCAGCGACCTGTGATTTCGAGGCTGCATTTTAAAAATAAACGTAATTTCTCCTAATTCGTAATTTTAAAATAAATAACTTGGTGTTATTGTTTTTGTTTCGTGTGTGTTAGTTTCTGAGATGGGAGGACGATGACGGTGAAAATTTATAAAAACAAAGCACAAACTTTTAGACTGATTAGGGAACGTCGCTCCTCATATAATCCATTGGAATCACAATAAAATATTGATACTGTGTTTATAATATCAGCACAACTGTTAATTTACACTAAAAACGTATTTATTACATCTATATGAAGAAACTAAACAGAACTACTTCACAACGATCTTCTATAACAACTTACTTCACCATCTCCAATAATGGGCCGAGTCCACACCCATTGAAAAAAACAAGAAGAACATGTCCTTTCAGAACTGTGTTTTATCAAAGTGTATCATCTAAAGTTGGCAGTGAAGGAAGGTAGGATTCAGTACTATCAAATCCAATGCATAATTTTTGTACGGTGCTCCATTTGAGTTAGATATGATAATTTTGTCGTCGGTCAAAAATGCCAGCCTCTAGTACGTAAACTGGGGTTTTCTGCTGGCAATAATAACAGCCTTGGGCGTGATAAAGGTTCATTTGCACTGACAGTTTTTAAAGTTCCATCTTGGTTTTTTTAAAATTATTTTCCCCCTGCTTCACCCACAGACAATGTGAACACAAACTTAAGTAACAAATATAATAGAATAGCGTGACATACCTGCAACACTCTGTAGGAAACTTTCCCCCAATAATGTAGGTTCTGTGCTTGCATTTCTTACACATGAAGAAACGTTTCTTTGTTTTACTGCGAGTTAGAAGATGACCCTCAGCTTTACAAGTGTCCTTTGCTGACTGTGCTGTGTATAGACACTGGGGAGTATCAAAGTAAGTGTAGCCGTATAGGACATACTGCATTAGTGGATGAGGTGTTGTAAGCTAGGATTCAGTTTCATAAGGTGGTGTGGCTCATTCCCTCCTCGTTGTTTTTGTCTTCCATTACTCAGAGGTGAGTCACGTAATCACTTTATGGCTGGAAGAACTGGTGGGTAGTTTGTTACAAAGAGCACACCATTTTACCAGTCACATAACCAGCTATTTAATATCTGATGGTGATAATAAAAATATATAATGAAAAATCAAGGTTTGTCCCATAGTAGTTACACTACTGTTGGTGAATGAAGTTGTTAGAGACTGCAGTAAACTACGTAAAGGTTTGTCCCACAGTAGTTACATTCAATCAATCAATAGTACGCTTAGGTGACCAGGGCACTTGACGTCGAATGACCATGTCCATGACCACATCTGATGGCCGGATCCCAGGCAGCCTGCAGTTCTGTTGGGGAGGTGGCCATCTGTTTTAGCGAGGGCGGCCCCGAAAACGTCTCCAGGATGAGCACTGCTTCTTCCAATAACTCGCCCCCACAGCCTGCCGGAGCATCTCGTGGGCTGGGACTTCCCAGGATAGACAAACAATGTGTCCAAAGTGGGAGAGACAGCGGTGATCAATCGTTGAGACAATGTCTGCAAGTTGTATACATCAAACTACTTCACTACTTTTGGGGAATGAAGTTGGTAAAGACTTCAGTATACTAAGTAAAGGTTTGTTCCATAGCAATTACACTACTATCTGGGAATAAAGTATACTAAGCCACAGCTTGCATGAGGTAGGGTGGCGAGTTCCTTTCCGCACTGCCTTTTACTTCCTTAGTCATATGCCAGGCACCCATTTACAGCTGGGTCGACTGGAGCATACCGGTAGCGGGATTAATACGCCGTACCTTTGTCATGAAAAGCGAGTGCTCTACCACAATGCTAACTATACATATGAGCACACATGGAAAGATAAGTAAATATAAAGCAAGTAGCATGTCCTTTGCAGAATGCCGCTTCTTACAACCGCCAACCTTTTTGTCTGTTATAAGTTTCTTGGAAAGTGTGCAGTACAGTAGGTTGCCATTACTTTCCGTATGTGGAAGAGCGAAAAAAAACGATGTCTGTCAAACTGGACACGAGTATGATTCAAACTGAGTACATTGGAATTGTGAAATGGATGCTTCACCCCTAAATTAGTTTCTTGTCGGCATGACATCCATTGCATGATGTAAACCTGTTAATGTAAGCTGCCTGTCACGTTTATGATGTACCGATATATCTATAACAGAATATTAATGTCAAACATTTATCAAAATAGAAGGTTTGAAAAAATCAACACACATAAAGGAAAACAGTTAGTCATGAATGAAAGGCCCTATAATGGTTGGGCAACTGTATTTCTAGAGTCCAAAAAAAAAGGACAAATGAACAGTAGTAATGTAACCTACCATGTATGTCATAAGAGGTGACTAAGAATGGTTGGTATTGGAGAAGAACCATTCTTCTTAGTCTATAGCAAAATACTATGAAGGATAATAATCTAAAGAATATCAGCTGCACTAGATACAAAAATGAACAAGGAACAACAGGGTTCAGAAGAAACAGGTTGTGCAGACCATATTCTCTCATTTAGAAACATAATACAGCAATCTTTAGAATGGCAAAGACAACTGCTCATAAACTTTGTAAAAGCCTTAATACCTTAACCTATTTATCTTTATACTAGTTTATGGATCAAGATGCTGAGCAGTGCATGAGCTGTGCCGACCCATAGCTGAAAGCTAGCGGCAGGGCCAGCGAACCAGAGCTGCCAAGACCCTTCTACATCTCCAAGCGGTGATCCTGGACAACAGGCTGCAACTGAGCAGTCTGGCTAAGTAGAAAGGATCGAAGAGGGAAAGCAACCGGTACTCAAAAATGCCTTTTGAAAGCTATGACACAGCACATTCTGTTTTCCGGACTACACCCTGCTACTTGCAAAGTCCTTTTCGGGGATTGGTAGAGGGAGATTAAGAACAAACGAAGAAGATACTGGTTTAGAAGACTGCAAAGTCAGTAGACAAGCAGTTTCTCATTTCAGTCGTGTAGTTTCATCACAAGGTGACTAGAGGATGGTGGAAATGTCCATGCCCCTCGAAGTCACCCCCATACATGCACTGGAGAGGTCTGGGATTGGCCTAGGCCATCTCTTCCCTGATCAGCGGGCCAGGCTTCAGCCGGGTCATTGGTTTCAGTACTTTTATCCAGCTGCTGCACCACTCCCTATGCCTCCGCCACCCACCATGCACTTGTAAATTGGCTGCCCCTTGGGTAAGTGCACTGATGAGGAATCCGGAACAAGATAATGTGCATGATATTCCAGTTAAAACGGGATGTGTATATTGACGCCTAGGCAAGTATAGTTGACTAGGCCACAGCATTCAATGACAATGAAATCAAACCAGCGTGAACGCACAACAATTTGGTCCGTTGCATTGGATGAAATTTTGTGTTCGAAATAACTAGCACACTGTAGAATGAGCATGTTGGTGAGTTCTAATCCAATATTAATATGGCCATTGAAATAAAAAGTATGTGTGAATCGGCTCGAGAGGTGAAACCATACTGAAGGAATGGTGATACGTGGTGACTGTAATGCCTTCATGCACACCCATTTTCGATAATAGGTGGCAAATTATTGTATTCGATGTAATTGAAAAACACAGCACAATTATATAACAGTGCACAGAACTTATCCAAATATGGTACTCTATTGATGGCTTGCTATAAATATATATTAATATCAATCCACAGCGGACAATGGAAGTAGATGAATTATCAAAAAAAACTGGACGAAAAGCGCCAGTAGCCAGTAAGACACTAGACCGGAAACCAACCTTTGACATCATACGTTGGAATAGCCCATAGATGATATTGAGAGCTTACAGGATTTCTAGCTGCATCGCTTCCTCTATTAAAACTTGTATACAAATTTTACAGTGGCAAGTGGTGTCGAGGTGCAGATTCCTTCTGCAGTTCGATCTCGGTGACTCGTGTCAGATCATTATATTTATTTTATGCGCATTTTTCCGGGACCTGTCTGTAGTGGCTATGTTGATTGTAAGATATTTTGTCTACATTTCAGTCTTGTGCACTACACATGGTGTCCAAACACAGGTGTCGGTTGTCCGTTTCTCACTTTTAATTTCCATGTGACACTTCATTTCTCAGGAAGTGCTACAGTGCTGAGGTTGCACACAACAGGAAGTACATACCTGCTTGCATGTGATAACTGTGATCTCTATAGATGTAATACTCTGCATCTTCTCCTCTAATTTTTCCTTTTTCTCCAACTCATTAAAGTAGACTTCCTCTCTTTCAGCTTCAGCCTGGATAGAACAAAACAAGATAAGATTATGAGGTGGATGTTGTGAAACCAAAATTGTACACATGTGCTGGTATTTTCTGTGCATGGGGATAGCAACCTCACCATGAAAAACTAAATGATACACAAACCACCACCACAAGAGCACACGTAAGTGCTTGGATACAAGCTCCCTGTGAGGGAGGTCAGCTGTAGTAGCTGTCCTACAGTTTCTATTAAAGGAAAGAAGACAAGGCTAAAAGGAATTGTGCTGAATGAGTAAGTTATGTTGCGGACGCATTCACACACACATATATATAAAATGGTACAAATTTACAGCTCGGTCAACTGGAGTATGCCAGTTGCAGGAGTTGATCCTTGCACATTTGTCATGAATAGCAAGTGGTCTACCACTAAGTTAACTAGAAGTTATATATTAATATATTTGTGCACAAGTGTTTACTCCTGCTGGAGCAAAAAAAAAGGAAAGATAAGAAAATCATATCAATTTGTATAAAAATTGCATAGAAAAACATTGCCTTCACCATGTCTCTATAACATATATTCTGAGATGATGGTGGAAAAGGTTGTTCGGAATTGCAATATGGGTATCAAAGTCAATGGTATGAAAGCTAATGCCATCACATTTGCTAACCATCAAGCCATAGTGGGAGGATCAGTAGCAATATTGCAAAGACTACTTGAAAAAATGTAACAGCACAGTCAAAGAGTTTGGCTTGAAAATAAAGATATTGAAGACAAAGACTATCGTAATAGACAAGTAGCATAGGCAATGAATATAATCATCAATGGAGAAATAATCAAACAAGTGCAGATGCTTGCAATGAGAAAGAAATTAGGACAATGAATGCATTGGTAAATCATGCTTTCAGAGAAGAAGAAAAATTGCTAACTTAAAAGAATATCTGGATTGAACTGACGAAAAGAATAATCAATACTTACACATGGTCAATTGCACTGTGTGGGGCTGAAACATGGACTGGCAAAGAAGGATGAAAAAGCTTGGAAGTGTTTGAAATGTGGTGCTACCATAGAATGGAAAGAATAAGTTGTATAGAAAGAAGATACAATGACAATATCTTCACTGAGGTGGGTGCACAAAGACAAATATTGAAAATAATACAAAAACAAAGATTGAGTTGGCTGAGACACAATATGCAGCACGGAATTCTTCTACGGCACATACTAGAGGGAAGATCCAGGGGAAAAGAGGAAGGGTGCGACCAATATTCACCTCTACACCTCAGGCATGTACAGACATTAAAGTACGAACCTATGCTGAAAAGACAAGAGCTGCAGAGGATAGGGTCAAATGAATAGACATGCTCAGACAACCTTACAACCAGTCTCAGAACTGATCAACCAGATGATGATGATAGAAAATGTAAAACTACAAAACAAAATCAGCAGCTTAAATAGAATATTCATACAATTACCTCAGCCACGGCTCCTTTGTGTTTTGAGCGGGCTTTCATTATGTTTTTAATTTCGTCAGAGTTGAGGCTCATATTGCCCAGTAATCTAGATTTCTTCTTTGGAGGTTCTCCATTAGCAGCAGACTGCTTGGGACTTGAACTGGATTCCTGCGATGAGCTCTTGTCTGAGAATACAATACAGTAAGAATTATTAACGTTAAACAATGATCACTTCCCAACAAACTGTGAATTAGAACCACAACCTATAACAACCTGTGATATTCCTCAAACCTGAGAGTCAGGAGCCATTGCCTGCTCTCATAACTGAATAAATGATGTAAAAGGTGACTAATGACAGTTGTGCATGAAACTGACAAGCTCATCATACAAAACAAAGTGCCACAGGAGGCCAAGTGATATCAAGGATTCATTTCCTGCAGGTCTTCATGGGAAAATAATGTTTTATATTAGAGTAGAACCACTCCAGTTCAAACTTTGGGTAATCTAGTTTTGTGGGGGATCGACATGATCCCCATAGTAGTGAGCGTCACTCAAATTAAGTCAAGCATAACACAACAGCCTTGAGGAACCCAGTACACCTTCATCAGCACATTCGGAATACGAGGAAAGCACACAAAAGAGCATACATACTCATTGTGGGCATTCAACAACAATAACTACTACATCTTTGTTCTTTGAATGCCAAATCCAGCACATAAGGCAGAAACAAGTGCTCTCCGGTTTGAAAGATGTAACGATAGTTTTCTAAGTTCTTGTATGTTGTTTAGACCCATACTTGAGCCATCTCTGATGATCATGCTGCAAAGTCTGTTTTGCCTCCCCTCTCTTTCTGCTGCCAACTACAGCCCACATAACTGCCTGTAAGGGGAGTCTGTTTCTGTTCATTCTAAGCACAAGCAGATGTATAAAAAGCGAGAACAATCTATGGAGGCAAACATCGCCCTCAAAGCCGCCACGGCGAAATACAAATACACCCTCAAGCAAACAGCAAGAGAAAGCTGGAAAAACAAAACGTAAAGCCTAAACTTGGACAAAGACGGGAACAAGCTATGGAAGCTAGTCAGAGCCATGAACGACGAAACCCCGTCAAACAAACAAATTACCATCAAGCAGGGCGAAAACTTGCTCACAGTTAAGAGCAAACCACATCGAGGTCCCTGCAGATAAGCCTACAGACATTAGTGAAGAGCTAAAGGGGCACGACAACATCAATACGGCACCTGAAGAGCACATGATGGCCAAATTAACAATGAGCGAAATGGAAGAGGCTATGAGAACATTAAAGAAAAGGAAATCTCCCGGAAAAGACGGGATAACAAACGAAATGCTGATGGGGCTGGGCCAAACAGCGAAGAGGAAACTGCTATTGGTCCTGAACCAAAGCTGGAAAAGGGGAATTGTACCCCAGGCATGGAAAGACACAATACTGGTACCAGTACCAAAAACAGGAAAGGACAAAACAGATCCAAATGGATACAGGCCCATCAGCCTACTGAGCTGTGTCGGCAAGCTGATGGAACATATGATAAACACCAGACTGATGTGGCATCTGGAAGAAAAACGAATACTAATTCCACAGCAAGCCGGCTTTAGACAGCACAGATCCACTGAGGACCAGGTCATTCCCATAGCCCAGGAAATAGAAGATGCCTACCAGGCACAGAAACACACAGTAGCTGTTTGGGTGGATCTGGAAAAGGCATTTGACAAAGTCTGGAAAGATGGACTTAGAGTCAAGCTAAGAAGAAGTGATGTTTGTGGGGAAATGTACAAGTGGATCAACCACTACCTCAAACAAAGAACGGCCAGAGTCCAAGTACAAGGGCAGATGAGCAAAAAGGTGACACTCGAGCAGGGAGTACCCCAAGGGGGAGTACTGTCACCCACACTCTTCCTGGTATATATAAACGACATTTCAGAGAATATACCAAGGAGAGTCCATAGCTCAATGTTTGCAGATGATCTGGCTATGTGGACCTCTGAAAAGAATCTCACCATAGCAAGAAATCGGATGCAGCAGGCCCTAACATCGCTGGAAGAGTGGGCGAACTCATGGCTGGTCAAAATAAACGAGGAGAAAACCACATGCACAATATTCTCGCTTTCAATCAAACCCCAAAATACAAAATTAAGTCTAAATGGCAAATTCCTGCAGCCAAACGACAACCCAACCTATCTGGGAGTCACATTTGATCGGCGCATGACATGGAAAAGTCAGATCGAGAGAAACCGAATGAGAGCCAGAGAAAGAATGGCAATCATGAGGAAACTTGCTGGCACAAGCTGGGGAGCAGACGAAGGCATACTAAAGAAACTGTACACTGGAAGAGTGAGACCAGTTCTCGAGTATGGCATTGCGGCATGGACAACAGCAGCAAAGGCGAACTTCGATAAAGTTAGCAAACTTCAAAACCAAGCCATGAGAGTTATAACAGGAGGCATGAAGTCAACGCCAATTGTAGAACTTGAAAAGATTACAAAACTGCAATCCATGATCGATAGAAGAGATTGCAGAGCCCAGCTGCAGTCAGAGAAACTCCGAAGACTGACGGACCATCCAATGCACCAGAGACTAAACAATTTGGGAAATGGGAAACTAAAGCGGAGAAACTTTGCAGAAATAGCCAAAGCAAAGATGCACGAAGATCCCATAAACGCACTAACAACACCAAAACCCATCACTACTGTACGAAAACCTACCTGGAGGCAGGATATATTTCCAGAGGTGGTAGAAAATATACCAGGTATTGGAAACAAAAACTGCCAGACTGAAAAAGAAAGGAGAGATACTACCCTAAGCTTCATATCGAAAAGCTACCCAAGCATGGACTGGACCCATGCATACACCGACGGTTCTGTAACAAACACTACACAGAACGGAGGGGCAGGAGAATTCCTGAACCTACCAAATGGCAGACAAATAACACTGTCATTCGCTACTGGTAAGTACACAAGCAATTTCAGAGCGGAGGCAGAGGCACTGAGGGCGGCAGTGGAAGAAATGGTGACACACAATGAAAATGAAAGCCATATAGTCCTGCTTACAGATGCTCTAGCCGTAGTCACAGCGCTAAAAAGCCAGAAAAACACTGAGCTTAATGACTTAAGAGCAGCACTCTGCAAACTGTGCCAGCAGTCCGCACCAAAAAGGGTAGTGGTACAGTGGGTCCCATCACACTGCAACATCCAAGGCAACGAGGAGGCAGACAGACTGGCAAAAGAAGGTGCAAGACTACCACAAACAGATACTAGTATGACGTACGAAGAGTCAAAACGGCTTATCAAAGCCAGATACATGACCAAATGGGAAACCGAACATACTGGTTACACCAAAAACGATGCCTATTACCAGTTGAACCGAAGAGAGCAGGTCGTTGTCTTCAGACTTCGCACTGGCCACAATAGACTGAGGTACCACCTATTCAACAAATTGAAGATAGGTGGTACCGACGAATGCCCGTGCGGTACTGGTAAAATGACCGCTGAACATCTGCTGCAGAACTGCCCGACATACGAGGATCAGAGAGAGCAGATGTGGCCATCACCAGTGGAACTGCAAGAAAAGCTCTATGGCAGTGGCGACAGCCTCAGGATGACCGCTGCATTTTTCGAAAAAATAATTGTTACTGTCTGACTGCGTACGAAGAAGAAGAAGAAGATGTATAAAATAATGTTTCATGAAAAGTGAAAATGTCAGCAAGCTACATGAAGAGTAATGCGGCACTTAAAAACACTAGCTGGGACATTGAGAAAATAAGAGCAGGCACACCGATGGCATGTGACAGAAGATTGCACCTCCCATTGAGGTAAAACACAAATGGTAAGTAGTCAAGATGACTGGACGTAGCTCTGAAATTCTTAGCAGGTCAAACATGTTGAGCAGCATCCATATACTTCTGCAGAAAGCCCAAATAAGATGTATGGGATACGTTGCTCCCATGCTCAATGAGCATTTCCTCAAGCAGACGCTCATCAGGGGGGACCAAAGAAACGCTAGAGACCCCTTCAAAGTGTCTCTGACACGCTTCAACATTGATGTCACCTCCTTGGAGATGCTTGCATAAAACCATTCAACCTGGTACGCTAGTTTCACACAAGGTATTCAGATAGCAAGCATAGCAAAACTTCATGACAGAGGCTCAGAGAAAATGAGCCACAGAAAACAACGGTCAACTCCTCACATGTCTGCCCAGTGAACAGAAGAATTTGCCGTGCCAGGATTAGACTTTACAGCCATATGAGATCACATCTTGCAGCACAAGTCTGATGATGTTGTCATCTTTGTCATCTGTGATGGGAAACTACTATTAGGAACAACATAAATGAACAGAAGAGACGATAATGAGATGAAACACTGACAATGAGATGAAACACTGATGAGATGAAACACTAACTAAATCCAGAGTGCAAGTTGAGCTAAGAACATTCTCCTACCACAGTCACTTAGAACTCGCTTTTGAATTTTTTCAACATCAGGCTCACTCTTCTTTGTTGCATTTGGATCCTCTTGTCGGATTCCTCCTTTCTCTTTTATGGCCAAAACTGCCCTTAGCTGAAATATAAGAACTCAATTAAATCAAGAATCTGACAGTTAAATTGTTAAACAATGTATAACTAACATTTAAAAAGCAGCAGAAATGATAACAAATGGCAGTTTTACCAAGACAAAAATATTTTGATGTGTGAAATAAAGTGTCTGATGAAGGCCATCAGTGTTACCAGGAGAGACAGAATGAGGAACGCCGACATTTGAAGTATGGTCAGTCAAAATATACTGATTAGACATGTTAGTCAGGGTCAGGAAAAACATACTGGCCAAGATCCTCACCTTAGCCTCCTCGTAGCCCTTCTATTGCAGCAATGTTTTTTTCAGATCCTTATAATGTGTATTTTTTACATATAATTTCAATGCCAACACAAACGCTTACAGAAATAATACATTTAAAGAAGCATAATTCAACAATTTAATTTTAAAATATATTTATAAATATATACAAATGACAAACTTATCCCCTACTTAAATGCATTAAAAATTGTATGTTTTACAACAATTCAATTTATAACCTACATAAAATTAGAATATACTTTATTATTTTGATAGGTAGACTGCTCAAAGAATTTAAGGACACACACCTGCGACCTACAAACCAGAATTTAAACAAGCTAAGGAAGTGGTGTATATCTATCTATCTATCTATCTATCTACCTACCTACCTACCTACCTACCTACCTACCTACCTATCTATCTATATATCTATCTATCTATCTATCTATCTATCTATCTATCTATCTATCTATCTATTTGCTATCTATCTGTCTATCCATCCATCCATGTTCTTTGAAAGTCACCAAACACGGCGCCTAAATAAAGCAGAGCTGTATGCTCTCCGGTAAGATCAGGCTGTTACCACTCATAGTTCCAGCATGTTGTTGAGATCATTCTATTGATTCCTCTGTAGTGTCTCTACTAAGCCTTGAACAGGCTTTGTAAGTAGCAGGATGTAGTCCGGAGAATGAAATGGACTGTGTCGCTAGATTACAGCTTGATGCGATATTTACACCTTTCGGTCTGACACATCCGTCTTCGGCAGGCCTGCTCTTCTTTCTGGTGCCAATTGGTCTCCACATAAATCCCTTGGACTAGAAATATGTTGCTGTTCAATATAAGGACACATCCAATGTAGGCCCAACATTTTTTTCCTTATGATAGCAGAAACATATCGCTGTTTGGTTCCTAATCTTATTTTTTAGTTTGTGTTAAATTCTTTTCAGTCAAAGTTCAATATTTTTCTAAGACATTTATTTTGAACTGCATTCAGCTTATTTTTACGAATGTTGGTCATTCTCCAGCTTTCACATCCATGTGGTAATGCTGATATTGTGTTGAAGTTGAACAGCCTTACCTTGATGTATTTGCTCATTGTCTACGATTTCCTGACACTTTGTAATTGGCTAAATGCAAAGGTGGCTAACATGATCCGAGAGAATATTTTAGTTGTGGTGTTTATGTCCTGTTCCATTTTGCAGCCTAAGTTGGTGAAATGCTTTACTTCTGTAATGTATTTCCATTCATCTTGATATCAGTGACTTTGTGAAATACATGACTTTTCTTTTCGAAGCATTTATCTGCAGGTCTATTTGTTCAGATAGTTGAAAGAGTGCATCTATCTTTTTTCTGTGTTGCCTCAACATGTGTGCTCAGAAGTGGTGTTTCATTTTCATCATCTGGTGGATCAGTCCTGAGACTGGTTTTAAGGTTGTCTGAGTATATCCTTTGGAGTTCTCTTCATTTCAATAGAAGTTTGAACTATAATGTCCCTACATGTCTGAGATGCAAAGGTGAGTCTTGGTCACCAGTTTCCTCTCTTCCCTTGAATCTTGACCTCTAGTAGTTTGTTGAGCAGCTATAGATGGCGTCTAACTGGCTGCAGGTCTACTTAGCTCTAGTGTTCGAGTCTATTAAGATGGACTCACACATCGGTAAAAACCACCCTCCAAGAAACTACATACTACAGTCTTCTAAACCAGTATAAAGACGTTAAGTTAACTCTTAAAGGCCATAAATTTTTTACTAGTTTTGCCAGAATTATTTTTTCTTTAAAACCTTACTTTTCTTAATTATTTCACAAGGAAGACAAACATGTTATATATCAAATTAAAGAAAAATGAATATGCAGTAAGAATATGAAGGTCTTGTAGAATTTCATAAAATATTACAAGTAATTGTTAATAATTTTAATTGTCATATTTTGTAATAAAAACTATTTTTCATGCACAAAAATGTCACCAATCCATGAATAGCCATTGAACTTTAATGCAGATTGGTCTAGTGTACTTCAGAAAAACAGTAATCCCCAAATGAATAATATCTACAAGAAAATAATTTTCTGCAGCAGTCAAATGGAGTTGATGTGTCAGTGAGTTGCAGGTCTCCCTTCACTTCATATGGCCGACCACATTTTGGCAGCAATCTGAATGAGTTCTTAACTTAATGCATTAACTGTCCCTGCCTCCACTACCTCCCCTGGCAATGCATTCCAAGCAGACACCACTCTCTGACTGAAAAAATATTTCCTAATATCTAATCTGGACCTCTCTTTAACTTAACTTAACGTCTTTATACTGGTTTAGAAGACCCTGCAGAGTCTGTATACAACCAGTTACATTTACATCACCTTGCTCTAAAAGCTATGCGCATCCAGTTTATTCTTAAATGCATTAACTGTCCCTGCCTCCACTACCTCCCCTGGCAATGCATTCCAAGCAGACACCACTCTCTGACTAAAAAAATATTTCCTAATATCTAACCTGGACCTCTCTTTAGTCAGCTTGTAGCTATGCCCTCGTGTTATTGTAGGTGGCTGTATTTTAAAAAACTTGTTATAGTCTAATTTATCGATTCCTCTGATCATCTTATAAACCTGTATTAAGTCACCACGAATTCTTCTCTCTTCGAGACACTGTAGGCCGGTTTTTCTGAGTCGTTCCTCATAACTGTAATTCTGGAATCCCACTATCATCTTTGTCGCTCTTTTTTGTATTCTTTCTAGCATGTTTATGTCCCCTCTATGATAAGGACTCCACACCTGTACACAGTACTCCAAGCTAGGTCTAACTAAAGCTTTATACAGTTTGACGATCACTTCCTTGCTCCTATGTTTAATATTTCTTTTTATCATACCTAACATTGCATTTGCCTTTTTCACTGCTACCTTAACTTGCTCACTCACCTTTCCTGTATGATCTATTATAACCCCTAGGTCCCTTTCCTTATCTATCTTTCTAATATTGTTTTCTCCCATTCTGTAATTATGTTCCATATTGGATCTACCCATGTGGATGACTGTACATTTATCTACATTAAACTCCATTTGCCAGCTTACAGACCATTCTCGAATTTTATCTAAATCCGACATCAATATATCCACTTCAGCTTTAGATGAGACACTACTGCATAGTTTTGTGTCATCAGCAAAATTTGCAATCATGGATCTCATATCAATGTCCAAATCATTTATATATATCAAGAACAAAATTGGTCCCAAAACCGAGCCCTGTGGCACACCACTTTTCACTTCACTCCACTCAGAGTACTCCTTATTTATGCCCACCCTCTGCCTTCTTCCCGTTAACCAATTTTCAATCCATTTGGCAACTTCCCCACCTATTCCATGTGGTTTTAACTTTCGAAATAATCTTTGATGAGGTACTCTATCAAAGGCCTTTGCAAAGTCTAGATAAATAACATCCACTGGCTCCCCTTTATCTATGATTTTAGTAACCTCCTCCATGAATTCTAATAGATTTGTTAAGCATGATCTCCCTCTAGTAAACCCATGCTGACTATTTCTAATTAGATTACATTTTTCTAAATGCATTACAATGTTTTCTTTGATTATTGACTCTAACAATTTACAGACTATGCTCGTTAAACTCACCGGTCTATAATTTGCTGGATCTGATTTTTTGCCTTTTTTGAATAAGGGTATCACTCCTGCATCTTTCCAATCCCTTGGAACAATCCCTTTTGTAAGTAATTGAGAACATAATATAGCCAATGGTTTTGCTAGTTGGTCTCTAATTTCATACAGCAATTTTGGATGAATACCATCTTGACCTGGACATTTTTTCACTTTCAACCCCTCCAATTTTTTAAAAACCATTTCCTCTGTAATACAGATTGATCTTTATCCCGCTGTATCCATGTCTCTTTGAAAAATATTTATAGGCTCTGGGATCTTGGAGCAGTCCTCTTTTGTGTAGACTGTGCCAAAGTACTGATTGAGCAGATTAGCTGCCTCCCTATTCTCACTTATTATTTTCCCTGTACTGTCTTATGAGAGGGTCTACTTTGTCTTTCGTTCTTTGTTTATTTCTAACATAAGAGAAGAAGCTTTTACTGTCAGTCTTGATCCTCCGAGCAAGTTTTTTTTCAAAGTCTATTTTTGCTGTTTTATTCGCTTTCTGAGATATGTTCTGCTTGTCCAAATATTTTACATATGTTTCTTTTGATTTACCTGCCTCTATATATTTTTTCCATGCTTTATTTTTTGCTCTTCTACATTTCACTACAAATCTAGTCTTGGTCTCAATCAGTCAGTGGTGATAGAATTTGGTACTGAAACTCATTCACTATCATGTTCTCTAGAATTTACTTCAGAAATATTGCATCTTCGTTTTTCTGTTGCTGGTGCAGTCAAACGTTTTTGCCTTTTGGCAGCACTAGGTCCTGGCTGTGACAACGCACCTCATCTCCAGCATCAGATTCAGTAGGTTGAATAATATTATATTCTGTCTAACTCCGATTCAACATCAGAAAAATGTGAATCCTCGTCACTAAATTCATCTAGAGTACACAACTCCCTAGCTTTTTCTACAGATAAAAACAACCTACTATTAGACAATCTTGAAGTGCTAGGTTCGCTACACATATCTGTGCCTTTTTTTTTTTTTTTTGCATTTGTTTTATTTCTCTTATCCCCAAGGTAGCGTGCGTTGCACTGTGGTTTTTATTTTGCGCCTGTCAGCCCAGTGCATCCGACTTCAGCATGCATTTTATGTAAGGGTCTGCTTTCTCCTGCATTTTCTAAGGGTTTGCTTCCCAGGGGTAACGGCCGGTGCTGTGATGGGGATCGAACCCAGCACCTTCCGGTTGTGAGCCGTGCCACCTAACCACTAGGCCACGCCGTCCCCTCATAAACTGACTTGAAAGATAAAGGTTTTCCAACTTTGAATGCCCACACAATGAACATCGCAACTTTTTACATTTGAAACGTACAAATAATAGTTACTTCCCTTACCATGTAAAGTCAACTGAAATTTAGAAACACTGAAAAAAACTAAACAAATTTTGTTCAATGTGCTGTTAACAATATGAGCATTTTTCTGGCATCAAGCGGACGCCCGGAAGAACACTGACAGCTTTCTTATGGCCTTTAAGAGTTAAGTTAAAAAGTATCTTCTGTAGAAGAATTTTATAACTACTATTGTGACCAGCCAACTCAACCAACGTTTTTGTATCATATTTCAAACAGTAATTGACAAGACAAAACAACTTAATGTAAGAACATGACAAGAATGTAACTTACTTTAGTTCTGTCAGCAACACTCATAAACTTGCTGCTGAGGTCAAGGCTAACATCTTGGCCACCATAAAATCCTTTAGCAAGAACTGGAACCTGACTTAAAGCATCTAATGTTGTCTCTGTGGACTTTCTAATGTCCTGATGACTCTTTCCAACTGATTTCTGTGAAAGGACTTTAGAATCAGCTAAAAGTAGATCAGATGCTTTAATCTTCTGGGTTTTCTTTTGCTGCATCATCTTCTGATGTTGCTTTATCAGTTCATCTGGAGTGATACTCACTGCATGAGATGAATGTCTAGATCTACCAATTGGACTGTTGGAAATGACATCTTTTTTATCCTTATTTTTTAAGAAGGCAACAAGATTCATTGAACCTGGACTAGGAACTGAGATCATGTCTAAAAAAGCACCTTCAGTGTCATCTTGTATTCTTCCATTTTTCTGGCCCTCTGTAGGTTCTGGTTTAATGTTTTGTATGCTCATTGTGCTAACTTTGCTACTTTTGCTTGTGCTCATATTTTTCTGTAGTTTGCTCAGAGTGACATTCTTTTTTGTTTTTGTGCCATTACCATGTGGAACAAAGGTCTGTCCCCCATACATGTACGCACAGTCTTTAGAAAATATCTTCTGCTCAAATGACTTTGGTTTAACGCCAGCAATACTGCCATGGAACTCTAACCTAGCTGCTGAGACTTTCCGGTATGCCTGCTGCACGTGGTAGACACAGGAATCACCAAACTTCATATTTATAAATTTACCACACTTATTGCCTTTCTTAGTCCTTCCAGCACACCAACCTAAATCTTTAGATCTTCCCATTATCATCAGCTGACCTGGATTTTTTATTGTGAAAGCTGGTTCACTGTTTTTCTTTTCCATGGACTCCATGATTGATGGATTGAGCACCCCAATGACAGTGCCTATTTCCAGCTTCCATAAGTGTTTATGTACTTCACCAAACAGAAAGAAACTTACAGAGTTATCTAAATCCTCCAGGTTGTTGAGTTTCCAAATAGAGTAGGGCTTGCCACTGCTTGAGGATTTGGAGTCTGTCTTGCCCACAATAACTGCAACTGTCACCCAGTCACCTTGAAGGTCAGGAGTTTTAAGTTTCATGTGTATCCGTGAAACATCTATCATCTTACGCCCCTCCATTCGCAGCTTCATTAATGACGAAGATATCAGCGGGTTCACAATTCTGATTTTAGAAAAATTTTCTGTAACCAATTGTTCATTTTCTGTTGTTTTAGAGACAGGGTTTGCTTGGTCATTTGATGAAGCTTTACATTGTAATGTGTTTTTGTCACTTTTCTGTTTATCCTTTGCACTACCTAAACTATTTCTTCTCCCAGCATCCAGATTAACTTCGGAGGGGCACCTGCTCCAGGTCTGAGATATGCCAGTGTAATTGTCCGACATGCTAAACTTAGACTCATGTGCGTCGCGCTTTCGCTGATTTGAGTGAAGTAACTGCTGCATATCTTTGCCAGCTTCACTCAGAGTATGCTTATCTTCACCGTCCATCTCCCAGTCACTGTCACTATCACCAAATAAATCTTTCTTCATCTCATCTCGACCTGTCAGCACTTTTTTGGAAGATGAGACATCAACCTTTTTCACTTCTCTTTGTGAAGGTTGGGGAGTTGATAAGGAACTTGTCCTGGTCTGCGAGAAGAAGGAGTCATCATTATCTGGAAGTAATCTAAGAACCGACTTGCTATGAGTACCATTAATAAGGTTCTCTGTTTTATTTGGCCCAGAACTTGGCAAAATTTCTCTTGATCCTGCGTTATTCTTCACAGGAATTTTCTGAAGTGGTTCTTTCAACTTGCTCTGCACATTTCCATGTTGGACCTGGTTATGAGGACTGTGTTGTTTTACTAGCTGTTGCTGCTGCTGTTTTTCTAACATTTTTTGCATTTCCAACATTTTCTGCTGCATTCTAGCCATTTCTTCAAGTAATGATTGCGTTGTTGTCAAACTGGAATCCATATTGCACTCTGAATTTATATTGTTTATGCTGGACAAATTAGCAGATTTGTCAGGTGTCTGGAAATTGTGTCTGCTTTCAGCAGGAGAGCTTGACTTTCTGTTTTTGCACATAGTAGCAGGTTTCACAGAAACTAACATCTGATTATTCTGACATGGATCAGCAGGTTTCACAGGAGCTGTGGTTTGATTACTGATGACTGAAGAACTTGTCTCTCCGAAATCACAGTCATCTGTGACCAAGCTTGCTAAAATGTCAAGTTCTGCATCATCTGGAAATAAATATTCAATAAATGTGTTAATTAAAATCAAGACTAGGTGTCAGAAAACATCTGCTGTTATTTATCAGCTGTCCTCACCGCTAAGGTATACATGCATTAATTTAGCAA
The DNA here is from genome assembly GCA_036924085.1 of Ariolimax columbianus. Taxonomy (NCBI): domain Eukaryota; kingdom Metazoa; phylum Mollusca; class Gastropoda; order Stylommatophora; family Arionidae; genus Ariolimax; species Ariolimax columbianus. The sequence goes on from JAVGWX010000009.1 coordinate 42,950,634, forward strand.
CAGTATATTTATGCTGACTCTGTGCTGCCAATGCCAAACATGGTCCGTGTTGAAGGCGCATGAAAGCAGAATTTCGAAGTGAGAAATTAAGTGGTTAAGGAAGGTCACTGGTGTTACCAGAAAAGACAGACTACGAAATTAAGACATTCAAAGTATGGTCTGCACAACATCTTGTGGAGAGTACCATTTCCAGGCAAAAAATAAGCTGGTTCAACCATCTCATGTTGATGCACCCTCAACCTTTAGCACTCCATTGTCAAAACTGTTTTTGACACACTCGGCCTACGAAATTGGAAAAAAAAAAGTTTTTTCCTTACGAGACCCTACCCATAGCCATTTTTTAATGCTGAATACATCATGTTCATCTACACACTTTTGTTTTTGCCGATTAAAGTATTGTATGTTAGATTACAAATGGATTTTGAATGATTTTCTTCTTAAGCCGATTGGAGCCAGCCGCCTTTTTGCGAAAGATGAAGTAGGTTGTTGGGAAAAATCTTTATCGAATAGATCTGTCTATTTTCTTTGTTTAGATGTAATAACTACGTTTGAATTGGAAACTAACAGCTGTGTCGATATTATAAACACAATATGAATACATTGGTGTAGTTTTCATGGATTTCTATCGGAGCGACCTTGACCTAGCAGTTGAGTCCAATTTTTGGGGGGGTTTTCAGTAAATTTTCACCTTGATCTTTTCATATCTCAGAAACTAACAAACACACAACAAAAACAATAACACCAACAAGTTCTTTATTCAAATGTGTCTTTACACACTAGGAAATCATATTTATTGACCAACAAACAGAAAACTTACAAGCTTCGAAAGTCAACTACCACAGCGAAATATAAGTTGTGAAAATTTTCGCAAAAAAAGTAGCGTGCTAAAAGTTAACTTTCACTGATGGTTTACAATCCTGGTAGATCTGGATAAGGGCAAAAGGGCAGCCGCATAGCAGGTGGATAGATGACAGACTGAGTGTACAACAATACTGTCTCACAGCGGCCAGTGCAACACATTTCACAAAGTTTTTAAGTCGTTTGACTTAAGTTTCTCACCTCGCTCAATAGAATAAGTGGAAAGAAAACTAACTCACATTAATTCAAACAGACAACCTTCGTGAGTCCTGAACCCAGCATTTGGAAGCTAAACAAGTAGAATGTCTGTACCCAACCTAACAAGTCGTAACATGTAAATAAAGTGGTAGTGCCTCAAGCAGTTTGATTACATAAGACAAAAGTGCTACAGAACTTACTTCTTAAATGGCACTTGACATGCTTTAGAGCAACAACTTGTCCAACATTGGCGTTTGTATGGACCAGCATCGTGGCCCCGTTGAAAAATAATGACACATCATTTAAACAACATTCAAAGCTTTAAGAAAATGTACAGCTCATGCGTAAATCTTGCACATTTATTAAATGATCTCCTCAAAGCCAAAACTTGTTCAAATTGCCCTCGTATTTAGAGTTATTTAGCAAAACTTTGAGATATTTCCACTTGCAGCAAATCCAAACCTACCACAATCATTGTTTCTTGCAAGACTCTTGCCTTGGCTTTCAGCTGACACACATTCATCATCACTGTCCTCTAGCAGGGCTTCAAGTGTTTCCAGGTCACACTGTTCTTCACTTTCCATTGTCACCCAACAGGGAACAATCTAATTTAAATATATATATATATAATTTAGTCATTAGTAGAAAAATATTTACGTTAAATTAAAGTTAATGTTCCCCAATACAATGAAAGCTCCTCTCGCCTTTTGTATTCTTATTTTGATATCTATATCTTTACTGCCTACTTTGTCTATTCTGCTACCAAGATATCTTCTTCTGCATTTGCACTGAAATGAACATTGTGTTGTAGTTTACAGCGAGGCTGTGACATCTGCGCCTTTTGCCCCAATTTCAGCTGGCTTTTTTGGGTACCAGGTTTATCTTCTCACTACAACCCCTAGTCTTTTAATCAGACTACACTACTGCAGTCTGTTTCCATGGTTGCATCTTGGAGGCAATACAGCGTTTTGGTCAGCTCTAGTCGCTGACCCCGATGAAAGCAGCCAGCTATTAGTCACTGACTGCTGTCAGCTTATTTACAGCCCCACATTCTCATGTTGATACATATTAGTTAGTTGATAATTTTATCTGGTTGAGGTGATGCATTTTAATCTTTTCATTATACTTCAGACATGTGCACAGCAGCAGAGTTGCTCATAAGTGTAAGTGTTTGCATACTATGTTGTCATTGTTTAAGGCTATTCGTACAGAGTTCTTTTTCGTTCATCCTCAGATCAAGGTTCTGGTTTCTCTTACAAAGGACACCATTATTTGTAAGGCTGTTTTATCTCCATACAGCTTTTTTCTCATGTCTTTATCGAGAGTCCAGTATTGTTCTCTTTTTTCCTGCATGAGCATACATCTTTGTAGGATGTGTTCCACGGTCATGATATGCTCCCCACATGGACACTTGTCATCTATCCCCATCCTCATTTTGTTGTAAAGATAATCCTTGACTCTGTAATGTCCAGTTCTCAGTTTGGAGATGATGACTTGCTCTTCTCTAGTTAAATTAAAATAGCTGTCTTCTTTTCGAAAGTCAGGGTGTTGATCAGCCCATTTCCCCCTGAAGTTGGCTTTAATTATGGTCTTGGCATCATTATATGTGTACTGAAAAGGTGGATGTGTTGTGTACTGAAAAGGTGGACCTGGGTGTACTAAAAAGGTGGATTTGTTGTGTACTGAAAAGGTGGACGTGTACTAAAAAGGTGGACCTGTTGTGTACTAAAATTGCTGACCTGGTGTGTACTACAAGGGAAGACCCAAGCCCTCAAGGTTATTGGCTTCTCATCAAGATTATCATAGAGTCGATTCCAATCGCATTGGCCAGGTCCTCAAAACATGACATGGTTGTGTCCTAGTCAATATGTTTCAAGTAGTCTTCATGTGAGCAATTTAACACCCATTTATAAACCATATAATCTGCCAATAAATCACTTTATTGACTACCATAAATCTTCATTCAACTATATTTAATTTAAACTTTAATTGTGAGCTCTAAACATGGAAAATGGATCAAGATTCTGAGTAGCGCATGAGCTGCAGTGGTCAGTGACCCATAGCTGACTGCTAGCATCAAGGTCAGCGAACCAGAGCTGTCAAGACCCTTCTACACTTCCCTGCGGTGATCCTGGATAACAGGCTGCCACAGCAGACTGGCTAAGGCGAAGGGATCGAAAAGGGATGGCTAACCTGGTACTAAAAATTGCCTGCTGAAGTCAGATGTGTTGAATTGAAAGGTGCAATTATCGTAGTCAAGCTGTAAACTACGGCACAGCGCATTCAGTTCTCCAGACAACATCTTGAAAGCCCTTTTCAGGGCTTGGTGGTGGGAGATTTAGGACAAACAAAAAATAAGAAACATGGAAAAACCAGAAGTCAAGCAATGAATAGTTATGCTGTAATCTGCCAGTGTAAGAGGTGACTAAAAAGTATTTTTGGCATGGGGCTGGATTCACTGCCCTGTACAAAATTGAAGCTGCAAGACAAAGAAAAGCAGACCTCATCCCATTGTAGAAAATGAGTGACAAAGGGAATAAGTATGGTCCTAGTAAACTTAGTTGTTGGTCATAAAGGTTTTAACTGTATTTCTTCTTCTTCTTCTTCTTCTGCGTTCGTTCTCAATCTCCCGCTACCAAACCCGGAAAGGGCTTAAGTAGCAGAATGTAGTCCAGAGAACGGAATGCGTTGTGTCGTAGTTTACAGCTTGACTGCGATATTTACACCTTTCGGTCCAACACATGCGACTTCAGCAAGCATTTTTTTAGTATAATAACTTAATATAGACTAGACCACTATTAGAGTTAAGTTAAAGTATTAAATAGTCTATAAATATAATATACTTAATTATTATACTATAAAAATAATAATAAATTAATATAGATTAATAAGAATAAGATAGATTCTGGATTATTTATTTTATTTATAGCTCTGATTATCTCCACTTTATCTTACCTTTCTTAAATTATTTACAGGCTTGTGAATTATGTGTGTACATTTATAAACATTAACTGGACAGACAAAAAATGTTAATAAGCCTGTACCACAGATAAATATAATGCTGAGTATGACCTGCTATAATCAGCAGCTATTGCTGGTAAACATTACGCAATCACGTGATTACTGCAATCCAGCGTACTGCACGAGTCTTATTCCCAATGTTAAACAATGCGTGATGCTTTTAGCTCTTGCCTATGGTTGAATATTTATTAAATGTACAATAGATCCATATAACACAATAACTTACATATATTTGGTTCTATTTTATTTATAATTGAATTAAATTCGTCGCAATGCGGGAATTGGGTTTGGTCGATCAGTGTATCTTTTCCCGCTCTACCTTTATGCATATAGAGCCAGTTTCTATTTACCTATAGTTTCGTATCTATGAACTTGTAATACAATGAATGCAGAGTATACCAACATTTTTCACAATTCACAATAACTATATGCATATAAAAAGGATTTATTATACAATTTAAATCTTTCTATTTTACCTCCTTTAGATAGCACAGGGCATGGCACTGTGGGAAAGACAGAAACAATGTGCTGCCCAAGGCAACGATTAGTAAGTTAGAATCATCATCTTCATTCTCTTTTTTTTAATCAGTTGACGAATGTGAAGCATAGACTAAGACTTTGCTACCACTACCGCTGGTCTCTTTTAGTTACAGTAAGCCTGGCTCCCGATTGTTAATGCAAAGAATAGCATGACTGTCATCTGCTAGTCGACCAAGATGGGTTGAGCACGGAACAAGCTATCCGATCCTGTAGCAACGTTAAACCCAAAAAACTTCAATAAGTACTGGCAGATCAACATTGTTGACTTGATGTGTATTTATTGAAGGCCTATGCTCCACGTTAGCGCTGAAATAATTTTGGTTGAAGCCTGTCTCCAAACATTCACTTTTTCATAAAATAAACGTTTCAACTGCAAGCCCGTAGGCGTATCCGAACTTTTGCAGTGACTGGTTATAATGGAAATGTTTTTTAACATTATAAGATTGTCAGCCTCAGTCATAACCCTCTTCATTCGCCGTTTGCGATCTGCTTTGAAGATAAGACGATTGCAATATGCATTACCGGAAACACAAAACAATACATGGTATTCGTGTCCTTCTTCGATCAGCCGATGCTATGCTTCTAGCTCGATGAGTTCACGAAGGAGACTGCGTATCAGGTCTTCGCCAGTCCCCCACAGCTTTTCGAGTATGGTCGCTTTCCTGTGCCAGACTGCCTCTCTTTAGTCTGTATAAGTAGGGCAGTCTTGCAGGATATTTTCTGGTGTTTGCTTGGGTGCTCCACAATCGTGAAGGTGTCTCTGAAACCCATTCCGTGGAGATGAGGCTTAAGTCTGCAATGTCCCGTTCTGAGTCTGAAGATCTTTGTCTGCCCCTCTCTGTCAAGTTTGTCATAGCTGCAATTTTCTGGCTTGTATTCTTTGTGCTGGTCTCTCCATTCCTTCCTCATAGATCGTTTGATGAGAGGACAGACAAAGGAAGACAAGAAAAGAGAGAAAAAATTGTAAAACATACGGTCTCGTCATTTGAGACATGTTCTACTACAAGGGCTGCTAAAACAAGTATCGGACCTTAGACAGGAAAACGAAAACTAACTGACCTATTCAGTTCAAAATACAATCCCCTTCTGAGGTGACACCTCTCTCAGCTGTGCTCACAACTGCTAGAAAGATATGTGGAAGTCATTAAAAAAAAAAAAAGAATCATATGTCTCGTCACAAAGCCAATGTCTTCCAAGTCATGAAATCTCATCCATTTGAGTGGCACCCAAAGCCTTGGAAAGAACCAAAGTCGGAAGGAGTCAAGTCTGAGTAGTAGGAGGAATTCTAAACCTTCCCAATACTGTGTTTAAGTAAACAATCCTGGATGAAGCGCGATGTGTGGGATGGAGCATTGAAGTGATGGCTCTGTATTGCATGAGAGTGACAACTCTATCATGATAATGCGCCTACCTATGTTTTGCAGCTTGTGCAGTACTTTCTTGTTTATTATGACCATTATTTTCTATTCACTTGTGACGTTAGAAGACATGGGGAAGTGTCGTGCGCCAGTTTTGTCGCTGCCAATGTTGTCATTCTGTGTTTCTTTTGATATTACTGGTCAAATTCAGTTGAGGTCCTTTATTGTTTCATTTTTGGCAATTGACTGGTGGCTTCCCGAGCCAATCCAATGTGTTCTTAACTTAAATGCTTTTTTACTGGTTTAGAAGATTGTGTAGACAACCAGTTTCTCAGGGGAGGAAGACTAACGTCTGGTCGGGCAGGATATACTGATCAAACATGTTAGTCAGGGTCAGGCAAAACATACTGGCCAAGACCCTCACCTCGGCTTCCTAGTAGTCTTCCTTGGAAATGGGCTGTTGTTATGGCAGCCTGACTAACGAGGTGAGGGTCGACTTGATCCCAGTAGTGAGTGACACGCAGATGAAGCCAAGCATAGCACAATCCCCTGGAGGACCCTAGTCCACCTTCATCAGCACGCTCGGGATGTTTGCAAAGTTACTGAAACCTGCCACTTAATGTCCTTTTAAGGGAGAACAAGAGTAACCTACTCATTGTGGGCATTGGCAAACAGCAACCAGTTTCTCATTCCAGTCGTGTAGGTTCGTCACATAGTGACCCGCGGACGAATTCAACATTCATATCCATCAATCCAAAGTCGCCCCCACGCAGTCATGCTGGCGCTGGTAGGGGTCTAGACTGATGGATCTGGGGTTGGCATTGGCAATCTCTTTCCTGAACAAAGGACCAGTGCTTATCAGGGTCGTTTTTGGATATACCGATTTTTTGTTTCATATCTCACGTTATATTTTCATGACTGCCCAACCAACAAAAACTTATGAAGCCAAAACTGGCCGACCAGAGGGAGCAGAGCCGAGACAGAAACTATTTGGTTGCTATCCAAATCTAGAATCACTAAACACGGGAACACAGAAGAAGAAGAATATATTTCCAAGATAGAAGACGCTCTTGGCATGTCCTAGTATTTTATTATTTATTCTTTTCTGTGGTGCAGATCATTGTTTTTGCTTTATCAGTGTTAATGTCCAATCCATATTTGTGTCCTCTGTTCCCGCAATATTTGGACAAGAGGCCATCATACGTCCTTGTTACACTCCTCTTTTTACATCTGTAATGGTAATGTCACCAAGGTCTCGTCTTTGAACATGGCTGTTCCAATTCCAGCATTGACCAGTTAGTGGCACCAAAACAACAGTGAAGGTTGGATGAAGATTAAAGAACTTGCACTAGGGCATGATTTGCCATACACTACGTTGAGATCTCTGAACAAGTTCAGAACATGTGTGTTCAGATGTAGGTCTAACCTAACAAGTGGGGATATGCAGACAATGAATATTGCGAATGTAAGGTGGTCCAGGACCCAGAACACCTGATTATATGTCCCAGTATGCAGGAATCACGTACAATAGAGGACCTGATGATGACAAATGAAAGAGCACTGATGGTGGCTGGTTTTTGGGCAAAGACTACGTGAGGTTGTCGAACATGGTAAGTAAGTAAGTATCTATACATGGTGAGTAAATCCGGAGATTGCTTCCAGTACATGTTACTGAGTGTTGTGTCTTTCCCATCCATATCTATATGTTTAGTTCAGTTCAGTTCATCCCGTAACCCATTAGGTCGTTGGGGCACACATAAAGACACTCCCAAAATCCCACGCCATCCCTCTCTGTCGCCGCCTGACGTATCTCACCGGGACGAAGGCCTGACCACTCAGTGATGTTGTCCACCCATCTCTTCCTTGGACGTCCTCGCCCTCTCTGTCCCGGTACGGAACCAAAGAGTATCGAGTTGGTAATTCCGTTGGACCTCGCGACGTGCCATCTTTCGTCTTTTGATAGCTGTGAACAGATCTTCAAAATGACCAATAGCGTTTTCAACTCTGGCGTATTTCTACGTTCGTGACACGATCTTTATATGTAACATTTAGGAGTTTTCTATAGCACCTCATTTCCATTGCATGTATTCTGCCCTGGATATCTGCTGTAATAGTCCAGGTCTCGCAGGCATACAGAAATATTGATAGCACCAAAGAGCGCATTAGTCTAACTTTTATGCCGAGGGCGAGTCGCTTGTCTTTCCATATAGGTTTCAGCATAGTCAGCGCCGCTGTTGTTTGTGCTATTCTTGCAATTACCTCTGGCTTCGATCCCTCTTCACTGATCAATGATCCCAGATATTTGAAACGTTTTACCACCTCAAGTTCCTGCCCATTTGCCTCTATTACAGATTTAAACCCTGCTACGTTATTGGTCATGAGCTTTGTTTTATCTGCATTTATTTCCATACCAAAACTCAGGGCTGCTCTATCCAATCTACCAATCAACTCCTGGAGTTCCCTTTCTGTGCCTGTCAATACATCAATATCATCAGCAAATCGGAAGTTTGTGATAAACCTGTCACCTATTTTAACTGTGCCAACATGTCCGTTTAAGGTCGTCTCCATTAATTCTCTCCAAGAATATATTGAAGAGTGTGGGGGAGAGTATACATCCCTGTCTCACACCCACCGTCGTACGGAACCAATCGCCTAGCGTTCCCTCTACCGAGACTGCGCTTGTCACATGCTCATAAAGGTTTGCAATTACCCTCACAATTTCATTGTTGACCATAGCGCCGCATGCCACACTCTGTCAAACGCCTTTCTAAAGTCAATGAAGGCATGGTAGAGTTGTTGATACTCTGAGTACTTCTCATTCATTAGCCGAAGATTAAATATCTGCTCGATAGTACTCCTTCCCGCTCGAAAGCCCGCTTGTTCTTCGGCAATGATATTCTCCGCCTGTGGTTTCAGTCTGTTAAGTATTATTCTCAAGAGAACTTTACTTGGATGACTTATCAGACTGATTGTTCGATAGTTCTGACACATATTTAGGTTTCATGATTTAGGCAGTGGTATAATTACTGATTTTGTCCAGCTGGTGGGCCACTCTCCTGTCTGCCAAATTCTATTGCAGATGTATGTCAGGGTATCAATTGTTGCCTCACCTCCCACTTGTAGGAGCTCTGCTGGGATATTATCCACACCTACAGCCTTCCCTCTCTTCAGCATTTTCACGGCTTCATATACTTCTTCCCTTATCGTTTGATTTTCCTATCTATATGTTGCAGACACATAATTAGAAAGAAACAAGACAAGAAGATGTAAGACATGCAGGTAAGAAATGAGACTTTGACTAGTCTCAAATATAGATCTCAAATATAGATGTGTGTAATCACAAAAATGACATACAAGAAGGAACATATTTTTAAATGGAAGAACAAATCTATGAAAGGTAACAGAATGAACTCTATTATTCAAACGCACATATCCTGCAAATGTAATTTTTTTAATAGATACCAAGAAAAAATATAGTAGGAATATTCAGAACAAGATATCAGCTGAAATGAAAATAATAGACAAGAAATAAAACAAAGAGTGGAATAAATTATTATAGAAATAAACAAAAGACAAGTATCTAAAATCATTGATTGTTTAATCAAATACTTTTTACAGACATCAAGATTCCGAAAATCTTATTCAAAACACATGTATTATTTCAATTAGAATGAGGTATCTCTGCCAGAATGAGAGGTACAGTTGTGGCAGATCCGGGCATTCATTGATGGCCAATTCAAAGTATGAGAATCTACTGTTTATTTTTGTTTTTGATTTATTTGTTAAATTGTCCTGTATATTCTCTTTGTCATCTGATGTCTCCTTTTTCAATAATTTTGCCAGTTGTCACATTGCACAGTAGACCCTTGCTCGAGAATGACAACTGATTTCAAATATTACATTGTTAAACAAAATAATTAGGGTTAAGTATGCATTGATTCTGCAATTTTAAATCCTTAAATAGGTTTAAAGAGCCCTTGATTCAGACATTTTCGACTGTATAGATGTAGTTATAAATACAACATGCTCAATGGGCAAAACTTCAAATCTTTCTTATTCTTGTTTATTGTAACTGAGGAAGTCACTGGAACACCCAAACTTACCTGTATTATGAATGGTCTGTTTCTACTTTCTACTCTCCATTGATAATATTTCTCTGTCTTTCTCTCATTTTGTTCTTCATTTATGAATATTATGTATTCAGTGCATCTTTAGTCTTACTCTCTTTCTGATTACTAGAATCGTTTCCTTAAGTCAGTGGTTCACAAACTGTGTGCCATGGCTGGTTTATAGAGGTGCTGCAAAACATTCTAATATTTTCATCAACTGCGCACTGCAACTGTTAAGTAGGCTTATTTTCTTACTTGGGGTGTCGTGGAAGAATGCAGGTACACTAAGCGTCCAGTGGACAGAGACAGTTTGGGAACTACTGCCTTAAATACATTGTAGGCAGTTAGTTTGATCTTAATGTGTTATGGTATCAGAGTTTGCTTACTTTTACAATTGTCAATGGGGAATTGTGATGCTAGTCACGTAAGGGTCAGGCACAATATACTGACCAAGACCACCATCTCTCTTTCATGCAGCGTTCTCTGGAAACAGGCTGTTTTCAAGGCAGTCTGGTTGACGATATATTGATCAACATGACCCCGTAGCAGTGCACATCAAGCAGATGAAGCCAAGCATAGCAGAACTGTCTGGTAGACAACGGTTCACCTTCAGCACGCTCGGGATGTGAAATAAGCTACTGTAACCCACCACTTATCGCCATTTTCAGGGCGCACAAAAGAGTAAACTTACTCATTAAACAACAATAACAATTGTCAATATTTTGTAGCAATTCTATATTATATGTATACACTTTAGAAATGATCCTTGTACGATCCTTAAACATAGAAACATGATAAATATATTATATCAAAGTCTTACACTTTATGACAGCATATTTTAGAATACGACACAAATCAGCAAAATTAGGCAGAAGTGCTTTCCCCTGGTGCTGAAGAAATAATTGTGTTTGGATAAACATATTTTTAAATAGATGACGTATGCCCTGGCCATATGAAACACAATTGACATTTGTATTGGTTAATGCACTGTGCTGAATAAGTTTGTTGCTCAAATTGAGATCGGTCTGAGTTCCTTTAGAAAACACAGTGAACGACTAATTATTTGTGGAAGCAAGGTGTTTCTTGGTATGATTAAAAAAATACACAGTTACATTTTATAAGCACGTTATGTTTATATATTTGACTATTCCCTGCGCTAAAAGGATGATTGGAAGGTTCAAACTTTTCCTTGTGCATTTTAGGCCTGGATAACTGGATTCTGAAAAATCCGTCTATCCAACCACACTCAGATTTACTAGCAAGCCAGATAAATGATTCGGCAATGTGGTACTAGGGCAAATGATAAAGAATTTAAGAAGATATCAGAAACAACCCAACGCCAACTATCACACCCTGGATCGGAGGGGCAGATCACCATTCTTCGTCTTCATACAAAGCACAGAAGCTGAATAAACACACGTACAAGCTTCGACTATCTGCTTCACCACTGTACGCATGTGGACTAAACAAACAAACTGCTGAGCATGTATTACAAGACTGTCCTAGTATGACCAGTTAGGAAAGATACAATGACCCAATAATTCAAAACTGAGCTCAAAACTGTACAGGGCTAATGTGGAACTCCAAACAGTGGCTGAATTCATCAAAGATATAAATAAGACGAAGAAGAAAAAGAATGAATAACTTTTGACAGTAATTCACAGAAAAATTACAATTCCCTACTTATAAATATCCCCATGAGAGAAAAGCAAGACACTATCATGTCACTCTGGCATATATATCTCATCTGTCTCATAACATAGTTGGTCATATGGACATCACACCACAAGCTGTCCGTTGCCATCATACTCTATTCATTATGTGTTCCTTTTTCAATCAATGTCATGTCTGATCACTTCCTAATTATCATTTGTCTAGCACATCTTAGGGCAACCTATCTTCTCTTGCCAGGAATTGCGTCTCGGTGTATCATACTGAACAAACCATGAGAATGTATCACATGACTGTACCAGCGTAGCTTTCATGATTTAAAATTTGAAAGCTATATATATTTCGTCATCATGTGTCTTGTCAGTTGGCATTGGCGATCATGGATCTCCATCCACTCCTATCACATGTGTTGTTGGTCATCCCCCATACTATTCCTTCAGGCTAACATTTTCTCTCTCTGGCGAAGAACAGCATAAGAGGTCAGAGCAGCTGCAGTCTGATGAACAGGGGTCAAGAACATGACCCAAAATAAAAATAGGAAAATTGCTGATAGAACAAACGTCACTGCATATATGCTCAGTCCTTTTCTTTGCTGAAAATGCAGATGATAGAGCATGATCTTCGTAATTTTCTCTCCCTTTATCTCTCTTTACTGCTATTCTACCAATTGTCACAGTATGTTCCAACCCATCTCTTCTCACGACATGCCGGAAAGAAGATGACTGCCTTAACCTGACTTGTGCAAATGAGTTGTTTTTGTGTCTGTACTTCTTCAAGTACCCCATCGTTAATCTTCTTTGTAGTCCATGAAATTTCTTAACATTCTTCTGTAAAATCATTTCTCTGTTGCCTCTAGTGATCTATGTGCTTGTTTTCTGATTATCCATGATTCACTTCCGTATATCAATGCTGGTTCCACATAACATCCAAGGACTCTCTTTATCAATTCCAGCGACATGGTTATGTTGCAAAAGACTCCGTTCATGCTATAACTACGATGGACAGGCATTAAGTAACAGCAATTTTATTATGAAGTACATGGAAGAGTATGTACAATGGCAAATCTTATTTCAGGACACAAAATGGCTCTTTAGCAATGCTGCATGAAGGGATTGTGATGATTGAGCAATTTGCTCATGCATAATATAGCATACAACATGGCCGACCCACTGTCGACTTGCATTGTGGAAGAATGGCAAAGCATTATTTGTTTTTTGTGGTCAGAGGGTGTGAAACCTTCTGAAATCTAAAGAAGAATGAAGGTTCAGTATTGAGACAGTCCTTTGAGTTAGGGGTGAGTGTATGAATGGTTACAAAGATTTCAAAACAGAAGACAAAACATCATTGATGAACTGTAATGTGGGAGACCAGCAAGCGTGTAAAATGAAAAGCTAGTCCGCGGCAACAGGCGAATGAATATTGATGAAATAGCCGTAGATTTCAACATGAGTCTCAACTCTGCGCACAAATTTGTCTATGATGACCTCGAATATAGGAAACTGTATAGCAGATAGATACCAAGGCAACTGACGATATAATGGAGGTGGAGTAAAATTGGTTAAAATTCACCAAAAAACATTTTACTAGAGGGCATCCACAAGCTAGTGGACAGGTGGACAAAGTATTTAAATCAGTGGTATTATGTCGTAGTTAATTATACTGATACAAATTTAACATGAAATGTCAGCATGAATGAAGATAACAAAATCTGGATTAAGCACAAAAAAAAGTTTAACATTTTAAAGGCCTGCTTGATCTGAAGTTATGAGAGCTTTATCATAAAGGAAAGTACAGTCAGTAATAAAGACTGTAGCTGACTAATTATCAAGATGAAGATCCTTGGCAACCAGTGATGCTGTTGTGCTGTGCATCTCAGCTCTATGGGCTAGAAAATTGGCGATGGCTCTTGGTCTGGCAGACTCCCACTCATACAGATCTCTGCAAATAAATTAAAGTAAATTAGTAGTCAAATCTGAAATATACCACATAGATCAATAAGGATCCATTTAAACTGAAATGACAGTCAGCAAAAAACAGAACTGGAATAAAATATAACTGTATATTGAATTGAGATGAGAGTATATTATGTGTTTAATTAAAATAAATTACATACAGGTGTGTTCAAAAAGTGTTCCAACAATTTTTTCTGCAGAAACAAATGGAGCATAGGTGTTGTCCGTCGGCAAGGAGGTATAGGAAACTGTCATGCACATCCATGAATTTGTTTCTGCCAACTGCTGGCAGTCAGCCTTTCAGTGTTGAGTGTAGTGAGCATCAGTCGGGTTTTCATTCACTATGAAATGATGCAATATCAAAGTCATGTTGATCATTTTCTTTGACCCCCATGGGGTTGTGCATCACGAGCACACACTACAAGGTCAAAACATTAAGAAAAAGTTCTACATGGAGGCCATCCGTCACCTTTGTGATGCTATTCAGCTAAAAACAGAACCGGACTTGTAGACAATGGCAACTCCATCATGACAATATACCCGCCCATTCTGAGCATCCGATTCAGAATATTCCTCTGGTTTGCCCTTTTCTCCTGACATGGCTCCTTGCAATTTTTAGCTGTTCCACAAGCTGAAAATTAGGCTGAAAGGGACCCGATTTGAGTCACGGGAAGACATTTTGTGGGATGCTATGACCCAGCTGTTCTACATTTTGCCAAAGAGGCTATGGGAAACCTGAAATGCTTCCAACAATAGTGGGACTACTGGGAGATTTGTGAGGAGTCCCAATGAGGGTACCTTGAAGGGTATTAGGGTTTCAAACCTCCAGGTGAGTAATTTTATTTTTCCAGCCCAAAAGTCGGATACTTTTTAACACATCTCGTAGTTCTGAGTCATAAATGAAATCATAAACGACCCAATCCTCGACAAGGTAGTTAATCTTGTGCAGGTCCCAACTCTGTCTCCAGTCGTGTAGTCTTGTCACAAAGTGACCAGTGGATGGTTGGATTGTTCATACCCACTAAAGTTGTCCCTAGTGCGGTCAAGCTGGCTGTAGAGGTCTGGGCTGTTGGTATTGGCCATCTCTTTCCTGATCAACAGGTCAAGCTTGAGCAGGGTTGTTGGTTTCATCACTTTTGCCAAACTGCTGCACCGCTCCCTCTGTCTCTGTTACCCTCTTGTTGACTTGTAATTGACTGCCCCCTGGGTAAGTTTAGAAACTGCACTAATGAGAAAGTCTGAATAGGGTATTCTGTAAGATATATCCATGAAAATGGGCTGTGTATACACATTTCTAGTTCAACTGCGGCTCGGCAAATGTAGTTGATGAGGTCACAGTACCTACAGCATTCAATGATGTTGACCTCTATGCTGACGTGAACTCACGATGTGGAGCGTTGTCTAAGATTACATTTTGTGTTAGAAATAACCAGCACACCACATAATGAGCAAGTTTGTGAATTCTCATGCACGAATCCATTTCTAATATGGCCACTGAGTGATAATATGACTTACAAAATACAATTACATTGTGTGTTTAGTTATTATATAACATTGTGTGTTTAACTGAAATTTTATAACATTGTGTGTTTAACTGAAATTATATAATATTGTATGTTTAACTGAAATTATTTAAACATTGTGTGTTAAATTGAAATTATATAACATTGTGTGTCTATGAGCTGAAAAGAGTTAAGACCCTGTCATTTTTTCATCATGGACGCTACTACATCTGTTCTGTTAAGAATCAATGTCATTGCAATCCGGGCAGACCCATCGGTGCACAGTCCCTCTCAGCAAATGGCAAAGAGTGTAGATACTGATGGTTCCTGTAGCTCGCTGGTTGCACATCTGTTTTAAGTTAAGCAAGCAGAATCTGCAGGGGGACTATTTTTTTTTCATGCAGAGCTTTATTACATTTAGACAATTTATAGATTGTCACAAATCCAATTGTGAAACTAAATTTATAACTTAACTTAATGTCTTTATACTGGTTTAGAAGGCTCTGTAGAGTCTGCATACAACCAATTTCATTTACGTTCACTTGATCTAAAAATAACTATGTGTATTAAATCTATTCTTGAATGTATTAATTGACCCTATCTCCACTATTTCATGTGGCAATGCATTACAAGCATTGACCACTCTCTGACTAAAAAAAATATTTCCAGGTATCTTCTTCTTCTTCTGCGTTCGTTCTCAATCTCCGTGCTAACAAAGCCCTGAACAGGGCTTTGCAAGTAGCAGGATGTAGTCCGAAGAACATAATGCGTTGTGTCGCTAGTTTACAGTTTGACTGCGATATTTGCACCTTTCAGTTCTTCTTCTTCTTCGTACGCAGTCAGACAGTAACCATTATTTTTTCGAAAAAAGCGGCGGTCATCCTGAGGCTGTCGACACTGCCATAGAGCTTCTCTTGTGGTTCCACTGGTGATGGCCACATCTGCTCTCTCTGATCCTCGTATGTCGGGCAGTTCTGCAGCAGATGCTCAGCGGTCATTGTCTCGGTACCACACGGGCATTCATCGGTACCACCTATCTTCAATTTGTTGAATAGGTGGTACCTCAGTCTATTGTGGCCAGTGCGAAGTCTGAAGACAACGACCTGCTCTCTTCTGTTCAACTGGTAATAGGCATTGTTTTTGGTGTAGCCGGTATGTTCAGTTTCCCATTTGGTCATGTATCTGGCTTTTATAAGCCGTTTTGACTCTTCGTACGTCATACTAGTATCTGTTTGTGGTAGTCTTGCACCTTCTTTTGCCGCACCTTTCAGTTCGACACATCTGTCTTCGGCAGGATCCAGGTATCTAATTTGGACCTTTCTTTAATTAATTTGTGGCTGTGCTCTCTTGTTTTTGTATCAGCACCATCATCTCTCCATTTTTGCTTCAATTGGAGTATGGGGCCACAATTACAGTTGACATCCTTCCAGGAATGCTACATCAAACCATGTATGTGTTGTGACAGTGGTGGTTTCTGTTGCTACCTATATACCACCAAACAGTTGAAATTATGGATTGACAATACCCATAAAAAAATTAAGAAGCATGGATTTGGGGGCTGAAGATGCAGTAAATAATTAACTTTATCGCGTTCATCCTGGAAAGGGTGTTGAGACACTGTGTCATAGTTTGCAGCGAGGATGCAGTATCTGCGTCTTTCGTCACATATGATTTCAGCTGGCTTTTTTTAGTACTGCGATTTCTATCCCTTAACAGACTACACTAGTGGCTAGTGCAGCCTGCTTCCAGGGCTCCCATGCAGAGGCAGAACAGGGTCTTGAGCAGCTATGGTTCGCTGATCCTGATGCGAGCAGCCAGCTATTAGTCATTGGTTTATATCTATGCGCTGCTGCATCTTGTAAGTGAACTAACAGCAACTTGAACTGACAGCAACTTGAACTAACAGCAACTTGAACTGACAGCAGCTGACTCATAGCTGGCTGCTTGCATCAGGAACAGTTGACCCATAATTGACCAGATACATTTCCATCTCCAAGTGAAGACCCTGGAAGCAAGTCTGCAACCATGCAGCCTGGCTAAGAGATTACAGATCACAGAGAGAAGGCAAGTCCAGGCCCAAAAATGTGGAGCTGAAATAGGAGGTGTTGGGCCAAAAGGTGCAGATATCGTGACCTCGCTGTAAACTATAACACAACGTGACAAACATCCTTTTCAGGACAAATGCCAAATAAAAAGAACCTTTACTGCATCTCTGATGTTACAGAACAAAATTTCCATTTTATGGCCTCAGTTGCGTTAATGTGACAGTCACATTGTCACCGGTTTATCGTTTTTAAACATCCTGGTTAATGCTAGAGAAATGGCTGATAAGAGCATTAATTTAAAATAGACATCACTATCTCCCTCTCTGATTTGAATCAGGAAAAGTGCTTGTTTTATTTTAAATCTAATTTTGAAACTACATATTGTCTTTTTCACTCGGATTTGAAGATTATTCCGTTATTGAGTGTGATGAATTTAAGTTGTTGCAACTTATTTTTCAGAGGTAGATCTGTTTAGTTTGTTTATGTAGGTGTAATAACTATGTTTGTAGTGGACTAACAGATATGCCGTTCTTGTGAAAGAACACTATCCATCCTCTGTGGCAATTAAAAAAATTGACTGCACACTCGGCACCCCCAGAAATAGATGAGTCTAAATGCGTGTGTTGTTTTCAACATTTTCACCTTTATCTTATTGTCTCAGAACCTAACACACACAACAAAAACAATAACATCAACAAATTCTTTATTAACTTATGCCTCTATACACAAAGAAATCATATCTATAGACCAACAAATAAGAAAGGTTACAGGCTCTCAAAGTCAACAGCCATAGTAAAACTTGACGTGCTGAAAAATATTGCAGCTGCAGGTAAAATTGCGTTAATTTTTAGTGTAGGCTTGACAAGATTAAAATAACAGTCAAGCGGATAACACATGTAATAAGACTGCACCTCCATACAATGTCTAGTGTCATAAGTAAACAGACAGAGGAATGTTGTAATAAATTGCCGTTGTGCACACGGAACACACGCACCTGTAGAGTGGTCTGACAAATTTCATCCTGCCCTGCTCATTTAGAAAAGTCAAAATGTGTGATACGGAGTCCTCACATCTGACCTTGGCACACAATCTAAGCCACCTATAGGATAATAAATATTAACAAATGAGCAATTGTTGTTATTCAAAGATAACTTAACTATTTACAACATTTCCTGGATTACAGTGGATATTCTATGCTCCAGATGTGTACTGGTGAAGGTGGGCCAGGTCTTCCTGGCTGCAGTGCAATATGGAGCTCCTCAGTAAGCTCATCAATATGGGGATTAGTGTCAATCCACACCCTGCAGACTCACACAACCTGTTTCCATGGGATATGAACGAGAACGTGGGGTGGTGGTTGTGTGTGTGTGTGTTTCATCTGGCTCTCGTTATTCTTTGTTCCAAATGAATAAATAAAATGGTACCATGTGTGGACCCCGGGACCGCTTATTTAAGAATTTCAAATATGACTCCATTATGCATGTGGTGAAAGGCAAGTACTCAATGTCATAAATGTAATCGGTGCTTACACTGTATATCTATCTATTTATCCTTTTTCAGTTCACTTGTGTTGTTAGATGTTGTGGGGAGGTGTGACCTCCTTTGTTTCATATCTTTTGGCAGGCGAATATCCGCTGGTGAAATGTCAGGTAAATCTCAGTATCGCAGGGGGGCCATGTGGGCTAGTGGTTAAATGACACGTCTCACAATCCGAAGGTGCTGTGTTCGCTCCCCATCACAGCACCGGCTGTTATCCAGGGAAGCAAACTCTTAGAAAATGCATGCCAAAGTCAGATGCACAGGGCCGACAGGCGCAAAAATAAAAATATAGTGCAACACACATTACCTTGGGCAATAGAGAATAAAGGTGAACGCAAAAAAATAAAACAATCCCAGTATCTGTTACCAAGTGTTAGGTTGGTAGCCCCTGGAATATATGATCGCCTATTTTTGGGACTGATGGAAGCGTAAATTAGATCAAGGTAGACCCGCAGCCTGTCAGGCGCCATCTATGTAGCTCCGCTAACCACATAACCAAGACCTGATGTTATAGCCATTCAGTCTCCTTTTTGTGACATATTCTTTGTGGGGCGAGAATCCCTGGAATAATTTTAGTATATATTTAACTTTAATTTTGCCCGAGCAGTGACCGTTAAGCCTACTGTTTTCAATTTTCAACTGTCAAGGGTTTTTTAATGTGTGTGCAACTGCACACGAGTGTCTGATCTCACTACTCAGAGATAAGGAGAAATTTTTACCAAATGAACCACATGAAAATATCCTCATCTCCACCGTAATTTGAACTCGCGACCCACTAACAACACCAAAACCCATCACTACTGTACGAAAACCTACTTGGAGGCAGGATATATTTCCAGAGGTGGTAGAAAATATACCAGGTATTGCAAACAAAAACTACCAGACTGAAAAAGAAAGGAGAGACACTACCCTAAGCTTCATAACGAAAAGCTACCCAAGCATGGACTGGACCCATGCATACACCGACGGTTCTGTAACAAACACTACACAGAACGGAGGGGCAGGAGCATTCCTGAACCTACCAAATGGCAGAAAAATAACACTGTCATTCGCTACTGGTAAGTACACAAGCAATTTCAGAGCGGAGGCAGAGGCACTGAGGGCGGCAGTGGAAGAAATGGTAACACACAGTGAAAATGAGAGCCATATAGTCCTGCTGACAGATGCTCTCGCCGTAGTCACAGCGCTAAAAAGCCAGAAAAACACTGAGCTTAATGACTTAAGAGCAGCACTCTGCAAACTGTGCCAGCAGTCCGCACCAAAAAGGATAGTGGTACAGTGGGTTCCGTCACACTGCAACATCCAAGGCAACGAGGAGGCAGACAGACTGGCAAAAGAAGGTGCAAGGCTACCACAAACAGATACCAGTATGACGTACGAAGAGTCAAAACGGCTTATCAAAGCCAGATACATGACCAAATGGGAAACCGAACATACTGGTTACACCAAAAACGATGCCTATTACCAGTTGAACCGAAGAGAGCAGGTCGTTGTCTTCAGACTTCGCACTGGCCACAACAGACTGAGGTACCACCTATTCAACAAATTGAAGATAGGGTGTACCGACGAATGCCCGTGCGGTACTGGTAAAATGACCACTGAACATCTGCTGCAGAACTGCCCGACATACGAGGATCAGAGAGAGCAGATGTGGCCATTGCCAGTGGAACTGCAAGACAAGCTCTATGGTAGTGGCGAGAGTCTCAGGATGACCGCCGCTTTTTTCGAAAAAATAATGGTTACTGTCTGACTGTGTACGCAGAAGAAGAAGAAGAAGAACTCGCGACCTCCAGCACCCGAGGCAAACACCTTACCTAGAGACCACTGGGTCCCCCTTCAGACAACGCTACAAGTTGAAGAATAACATCAAGAGATGACAGGAAAAATCCTATCAGATTGCACTTTCAAGGCAAGAGATGCTGGAGATCCATTGAAGCCTTAACACTTTATACCAATTTTTCTTGTGTACAAATATTTGTATTCTTCCCTTGGAGAGAAATTGTTCATTGGGATTCTCCAATAAATATGAAAGATATCATCATTTGCACAGCCAATTTTGATTGTAAAAGAAATTGAGATATTCTGAGTTATTTTCAGACAAAATAGTATTAATTCATTAAGTAAAAGGCAACTAACTGTTGCAACATGGCATAACACGGGCCATGGTTAGGTGGTTTGTTTAGAGTAGCATAGATGGTGCCTAACAGGCTGCGGGTCTATTTTGCTCTAGTGTTTGAGTCTATTAAGACAGTTACAGTTGCAAGGTTACAGTCCTACGTCTCCTGTACGATAACTAAATTACCATCCTACATCTCCAGTATGATAACTAAATTACAGTCCTACATCTCCAGTACGATAACTAAATTACAGTTCTACATCTCCAGTACGATAACTAAATTACAGTTCTACATCTCCAGTACGATAACTAAATTACAGTCCTACATCTCCAGTACGATAACTAAATTACCATCCTACATCTCCAGTATGATAACTAAATTACAGTCCTACATCTCCAGTACGATAACTAAATTACAGTTCTACATCTCCAGTACGATAACTAAATTACAGTTCTACATCTCCAGTACGATAACTAAATTACAGTTCTACATCTCCAGTACGATAACTAAATTACAGTTCTACATCTCCAGTATGATAACTAAATTACAGTCCTACATCTCCAGTACGATAACTAAATTACAGTTCTACATCTCCAGTACGATAACTAAATTACAGTTCTACATCTCCAGTACGATAACTAAATTACAGTTCTACATCTCCAGTACGATAACTAAATTACAGTCCTACATCTCCAGTACGATAACTAAATTACAGTTCTACATCTCCAGTACGATAACTAAATTATAGTCCTACAGCTCTAGTACCATAACTAAATTACAGTCCTACATCTCCAGTATGATAACTAAATTACAGTCCTACATCTCCAGTACGATGACTAAATTACAGTCCTACATCTCCAGTACCATAACTAACTACATCTGTAGTACCACAAAATATTTAAAAAACTTACTTGAACCTTATCTCTGAGTTGCGAACATTGTTGAAGCCATAAACTTTCTCCAAATTTCTCACCTTAGCAAGGGACAGCGGTGGCTAAATATATTTAAAATAAATTTGTCACAAGATACACAAAATGCAGACAAATTACAACATCAAATTGTTATTTAAAGAGTGCAAACATGTCATAAAAGATATTGCTGTTCAGGTCCACGGTCTTCCAGGCGGTTGTTGTGCTATACTTGGTTTCATCTGCGTGGCACTCACTACTACGGGGATCACATTGATCCAGATCTCGTCAGCTAGGCTGCCTTGAAAACAGCCTGTTTCCAGGGAACACTACATGGAAGAGAGATTGTGGTCTTGATCAGTGTATTGTGCCTGACCCTGACTCAACGTCCTGGTCAGTATGTTGTGCCTGACTGGACTAGCGTCTCAATTCCCCAATAGATGTGTCGGACCGAAAGGTGCTAATATCGCAGTCAAGCTGTAAACCAGTGACACAACGCATTCCGTTCTCCGGACTACATCCTACTACTTGCAAGGCTTGGTAGCAGGAGATTGAGAACGAACGCAGAAGAAGAAAAAAACAGTGTCAGTCAGACAGTTATTAAAATATATGGACAAAATAAAAATGGCATATAAACACTGTGCTGAGAAATACACATACTGGGAGGAGAATGTGCAAGCAGAAGAAAATGCTACGAGCAAAAGAATAACAACAAGAGATGACAGCAAACATAATATCAGATTGCTCCTTCAAGGCAAGAGATGGGAGATCCATTGCAGCCAAACTTTGATGTGGATATGGCACTTGAACTGAATTGACTAAAAACTCAAATTTGTTAACCCTTTCTGGCTCACAGGTGCTGCTATCGACAGCCGTAACACCAAAAATCGCAATTGACTATGACCAACAATGACTTACGAAAAAATGCGCTTCCATTTTGTGATTTAGTTTGTGGAATTTCATTTTATTTACAGCACTAGAAGATACTGTGTCTATGCATGCCCAATTAATGTTTGACTGTTGAGTTATTTCCAACAGATACACATTTGAGAAAGTAATGTTGTTTAAAAATCGACACATTTATCACAAAGAATGTAGGGCTTAAAGACCCAAGAAATTATTTATTATTTGATTAGACCAATGATCTGGATAGCTCATGAATATTTATCACACGCCTGATTCAAACTTTAACTGTAACATATAACAAGAAAGGTATGTGTAACAGAACTGACTGACATATTGGAAAAACAGGCAACGTGGTGAGTAAAAAGGAAATCTTTTCTCCTACAATTTCCACCTCTGTATTAATGCCAGTTAACACTTCATACCAATATATAATCTTCATTATGAGTACTTCATGTCATAGATAGTTTAATTTATGTGTCTTACGATATTTATAATGATCTTAATTTTTAGCTCAATTTCTTCAATATTAACCCTAATCGCATTACTGGTGAAATGTTTAGCCTGAAAAATGTAATTTTATGACTAAAGGCTAAAAAACCAGCCGGGAGCATTGTCTCTGCATTTACACAGGTTATTGCCACAGAAACGGCTGAACATACAGGTAATTGAATCTAGACACTTCTGTCCGATCAAGTTACAACTGGAAAAATGGCTGGTTTGATTAGAGAATTTAGAAACAATTTTTTTCACATGGACTGTCCCATTATCCCATTATTGAGGGTGATGAAGTTAAGTTGTTGCAATAGATTTTTCTTAGGTAGACCTGTTCGTTTATTTTAGTTTGTTTATGTAGATGTAAAATAAATATATTTCAAGTGGAAACTAACAGATATGCCGATCTTGTGAAAAGATCATTATCCGTCTTCTGTGGCAATTAAAAAAAATTGTCAGAGGACTCGTTAGCCCAAGAAAAAGGTGAGTCTAAATGTTTGTGCAGTTTTCAACATTTTCACTTTCATCTTCATGTATCTCAGAAACTAACATACACGCAACAAAAACACCAATAAGTTTTAAAAAAATGAATGTATGCCTCTACACACAACAAAATCACATCTATAGGTTACAGGCTCTCAAAGTCAACAACCATAGTCAAACGTGATGTGCTGAACAATAATGATAATGTCATGGAAGATGAAATTGCATACATTTTTTAAAAATGTCAGGCGGCAAATGTTAATTAATTTTATTTTGAATAAAACTTTAAAGTACGTAATTCTGGCACTTACCCCGGACTGTAAGACCCGCATAAATATCAAAGACTGTTAATTAAGGGTTAAATTATTATTAATTTCAGACACATACAATTATCAAACATACTACTACTTCTTTCATCCTCAGATCAAACATACTGCTACTTTTACAAAGAACACCATTGTTTGTAAGACTTTTATCTCCATACAACTTTTGTCTCATATCTGTCTCACAAGACTAGTAGTGTTCTCTCTTCCTACATGAGCATGCAGCTTTGTGTTTCATGGTCATGGTATGCTTCCCACATGGACACCTGTCATCTGTCCCAATCTTCATTTTGTTGTAAAGATGATCCTTGAGTCTATTATAGTCACTTCTGTTCTTCTTCTTCTTCGTAAGCTGTCAACCTTTATTTTTTCAAAAAAGCAGAGGTCATCCTGAGGCTGTCGACACTGCCATAGAGCTTGTCTAGTGTTGCCACTGGTGAACTACTGTTCTGAATCGACGACATTGCATTCCGGGCAGACCCATTTGTGCTCAGCCTCTTTCAGCATATGACAATATGACGGTTCCTGTAGCTTGCTAGTTGTACACACACCTGCACCATCTTCTCATGTGCCCCTCTCATCTATACCCCGCATATGATTTCAAAATGCAGTGTCTTCATACAAAAGGAAGTCGATCAACTTAAAAATGTCTCATCTATCCATTACCAATGTTCTCAGTCTGACAATGACGACTTGCACTTTTCTAGTTAAATCATAGCAGTTTTCCTTTCTTTTCGGAAGTAGGGTTGTAGATCAACCCATTAATGATACACATATATTCCCATTTCAAAATAATGCAAAATAATAATTATTATTTCTAATTAGTCTCACTTCATTTAGAAGAAGCTGTGAAACAAACTCTTTAATTAGGATGCTTGGCAAATTGTTGATATTTTCAGGGGAGAAAACTGTCAGGTCCGCATCAGGCTGTTCTATCCAGCGCCTGGCTAAGGCCTTGCTTGGCTCTGCAAAGCTCAAGTCGTAGCTGATGTGAAAGTTACAGAAAATTGATTAAAGTTATAGTGCTGTGTATACAGTCATAGCAATTCAGAATATCTTCTCTACGATAAGGACTCCCCATCTGTATACAGTACTCCAATCTAAGTCTAACTAATGCTTTATACAGTTTGACTCAATTCCTTGCTCCTATGTTTAATATTTCTTTCTATCATACCTAACATTAATAATAATAATAATAATGTTCACGTAGGCGTCAAAGGCCCGTTGCGTCGATCGACCACTACCATGTCGAACTGCTGAGGCTGTGTTCATACGTAGCGTATTGACCGGAATCCCAACAGATTCCCCAGGTGGAGCCGAGTACTCCGCAACCTTGGGACGAGAGCCGCGAGGAGTGTACTAAACCAATGTTTATAACAGATGTTCCGTGTCTGTCCGTGTCAAACTCCCTGTTTTTCCGTGTCCTGTTGCCGAGGTTTCTGATTGTGTCCACCTTTTGGTCAGCGTGACCCTTGCTGTGCTGAGAATACGAGGTTGGGAGAGGTATCGTGTAACTTCCGATGGAGGGAGGGGCGGGCAGAAGGAAGTCAGCTTCAGTCCGAGCAGAAAGGTCCTTGAGTAGTGCTAACCTGGACTGAGTTCTGGTGTGCAGTTAAGCGGAACATTGAACTCCATCATGGACTGGTCTCCCATGACTTAAGCCAGGCATAAAATGTAGCATAACAAACAGGATAACCGATCGAAAGCACATCAATTTCACAGAATAAAGTCACTGATACCACCTGGTAAAGGAGTTGTGAAATATAATCCAAACAGAAACTATCAAACATCCGAAAACGACACAAACACTGGAGTGCGTTGAGAGCGCAGCCGTTTAGGCTAGACCATCTTATTTTCTTTTCCTACCTAATATTGTATCTGCCTTTTTCGCTGCTACCTGGACTTGTTCACTCACTTTACTTGTATGATCTATTATAACCCCTTGGTCCCTTTCCTTTTCTATCATTCTAATATTGTTCTCGCATATTCTATAATTATGTTCCATATTGGATCTACCCATGTACATTTATTTACAATTAAACTCCATTTGACAGCTCACAGACCATTCTCAAATTTTATCTAAATCCAACCTCACTATATCCACTTCTGCTTTTGATGAGACACTACTGCACAGTTTTGTGCCATCAACAAATTTTGCAATCATGGATCCAATATCAATGTCCAAATCGTTTTTACATATCAAGAACGAAATTGGCCCCAAAACCGCCTCATGTGGTACTCCACTTTTTACTTCACACCACTAAGAGTACGTTACTCATATTAACTCGCACATTTTCCTAATTTCATTCATGGTTCTTCATTCTTTACTTGGCTCCTAGATTCCTAACAACCCCTGGTTTAAACAACATTTGCCTACCTGGCATCAGACACTTGTTATAACTGATTGAATACTGGGATTAAATATTACAGACAGTTAAAAAAAAATATGATCCATTTCTTTCTTGTGAAATAAATGTGTACACAAATATACAACACATAGCACAGAGGTCACAATTAAATTGACT
This sequence comes from Ariolimax columbianus, assembly GCA_036924085.1. Classification (NCBI taxonomy): domain Eukaryota; kingdom Metazoa; phylum Mollusca; class Gastropoda; order Stylommatophora; family Arionidae; genus Ariolimax; species Ariolimax columbianus. Next base: position 42,977,181 of record JAVGWX010000009.1, read on the forward strand.
GAATTAGATATTGAAACTAAATTTATTGTGCATAAAAGTTAGGAATTGTGGGTAATGTTTTAATCTGACACACACACAACAGGTTAAATTTGTCCCGGTAAGATGTTAACATGTTGGAACATTCCAAACTTGTTTAAATTGAGGTAGTGAAAATTATAATCACTTTACTATGATCTTCTCATAAAAAGTAGTGGAATTTGTTTCTTCTTTTTCGGTGTTCAAAAAAGATGTTTGTGATGCTGTGTCGTAGTTTACAGTAAGGCTGTGATATCTTTGCCTTTCGGACCAACACAGTCGATTTCAACACATCATATTTTAACCGGGTATGCCTTCCCTCTCCGATCCCTATCTCTTAGTCAGGCTGCACGATTCCAGTCTGTTTTCAGGGACACCGCTGAAGGCTATGAGCCTGACTGCTGTCAGTTCATTCACAGCTGCATCTTCAGTACTGTAGCAAAAACTTCTTCTTCTTTGTTCGTTCTCAATCTCCCGCTACCAAACCCTGAAAAGGGCTTTGCAAGTAGGAGGATGTAGTCCGGAGAACAGAATGCTTTGTGTCATGGTTTACAGCTTGACTGCGATATTTGCACATTTCGATCTGACACATCCATCTTCAGCAGTCAATTTTGATTACCGGATTGCCTTCTCTGTTCGATACCTTCTCCTTAGTCAGTCTGTTCTGTTGCAGTTTGTTATCCAGGATCACCACAAGGAGGTGTAGAAGGGTATTGGCAGCTCTGGTTCACTGGCTCTGACACTAGCAGTCAGCTATGAGTCGCTATCCTGCTATCAGCTCATGCGCTACTCAGCATCTTGATCCCGTAGCGGAATTTACAATATATCATCATCCTGTCTCATTCACTTCAACAGGAACACGAGACAACCACTACAAATGGCCTCCTTGCATTTAATCTCATAGTGGTGGCTTCTCGGCTTTATGCACAACCATCATTAACGCATATGTATTTTTTTTGTTTTTGCGTTCGCCTTATTTCTCTATTCCCCAAGGCGGGTGTGCGTTGCACTGTGGTTTTTATTTTGCGCCTGTCGGCCCAATGCATCCGACTTCAGCATACATTTTATGTAAGGGTCTGCTTACTCCTGCATTTTCTAAGGGTTTGCTTCCCCGGGGTAACGGCCGGTGCTGTGATGGGGATCGAACCCAGCACCTTCGGTTGTGAGCCGTGCCACTTAACCACTAGGCCACCCCGTCCCCTTTACGCATTTGTATGATAGACATCAGTGGCCCTATTCTTTTCTTTTCAATAAGAGGCACCTTTGTCCACGAGGGGGCAAAGGATCTATGAGTAGATGATGTCAAACAGGTGAATAGAAGCATTCTTCTTCTTCTACTTCTGTGTTTGTTCTCAATCTCCCGCTTTCAAGCCTTGATCAGGGCTTTGCAAGTAGCAGGATGTAGCCCTGAGAATGAATTGCATTGTTGCTATTTTATAGCTTGACTATGATATTTGCACCTTTCGGTCCGACACATCCGTCGTCGGCATGAAAGCATTTAATTCAACTTTGTCTGCAACAAAATAATACAACAAGCAATCCTTTCTTGTTCGCTACAATAAAAAATGAGTATGGAATGACTATAAGCAGAAAAAGTGCTATTGCAGTGTGAGTTTCAGTGGCTTTCTTTAGAAACTGGTGTCCAGTTCCATGCGCAATTCCACCTCAGTCTCATTTTATGACATCTATATGCAACATGCCATCTGAAAGATGGGAAATGATTGCTCAGGATCAAGATGTTTGGAGAGTCAGTTGAAAGGGGCATAGTGGCTTGCCACACTCGAAGAGGTCTTCTGGCTCCAGAGAAAAGAGAAAGACTGAAGAGATCGTGGGACACTCCAATAAGCCAGCCTCCTCAGCATGGTTGCACGATCTGTGGCAGGGACTCTTATTCGTGGATCGGCCGTTTCAGCGATAGCAGACTGTGTCGACATACAGGAGACAGAGCTGGACAATATTCACAGGTCGCCACTCACATGGTCTACAGAGACTGGGACGACAATGATGATCACAAGGGTGTAGTGTTCTATTCTTTCTTCCATAGTGAAGTGCCCCATGATCCATACAATATGCATCCTCGAATGCAGAGGAAGACTAATGTCTGGTTAGGCAAAACATACTGATCGGACATGTAGGCAAAACATACTGATCGGACATGTTAGTCAGAGTCAGGCAAAATATACGGGTCAAGACCCCTACCCTGGCTTCCTCGCAGCCCTCCCTGGCAGCTGTTTTCATGGCAGCCTGACTAACAAGGTGAGGGATCGACGTGATCCCCATAGTAGTGAGAGACATGCAAATGACGCCAAGCATAGCACAACCTCATGGCGGACACCAGTCCACCTTCATCAGCATGCTCAGATGTGAGAAAAGCTACTGCAAGCCACCACTTAACGCCATTTTGAGGGTGCACAAAAAAGTAAACCTAGTCACTGTGGGCATTCGAAATAACAATAACTACAACATCCTCAAATCCTCGCATTCAATCAGGCAGATCAGTGTCTGATACCAAGTAGACCAAAGCTACCCTTTTGTTCTACAAATCAATCTGGCCAGACACTAGAAGGTGTTGTTCCGTGTCTTCTCTGGTTTGCCTTTTTGGACTCTCATTTGCCTATTAATAGCAAGTTTGTGGGTGGTGGTATCCTGCTTGTGGGTTACTAGATCTGTGGAAGATGCAGTTCTTGGGTGTCCCACTTCTGGCTTTTCTCTATTAACATTTAGTCTACCCAACAGTATAGAGCCTCTGCCTTTGGCAGTGCTGGTAACCGTTAAGTTGAGGTCTTGCTTAGTCTAGTTTAGTCGAAGAATCATCATTGAACACAGTTTAACCCAAAAGTGTTCTGTTCTTCTCCATATTTTTGGAGAATCTCAGCCAATGCACGAATTCTGCAGCACCGGCAAGGATCCAGTAATAGATTGAGTAGATTTATAACATAATTTTAAATTTTGCCTTGGTAGCGATCGTTAAGTTTACTCTTTTCAATTTGGGAATGTAAAATTAAAATATTTTAATTTTACATTTATTTGTACCACCATTGCTGCTACTATTTGTTATCTTTTCAATTTGCAATTGCCAAAGGATTTTTTACCTGTGCGACACTGCACAAGGACATCCGATCTCTACTACATAGAGATCCGGGAAAATACAAGAACGTCCACGTGAAAAAATCTAGCTCTACACTGTGATTTGACCCCATGGCCTCCAGCACCTGAGGTCGACGTCTTACCTTGATACCACTCTTGCTACATAGGATTACCCTAAATCACCTTTAAGAAGTACGTCAACAATTATGGTTTTTACATAAGACTATACAGTGGCAGGAAACCATGTTGGTGCAACTATGTACGCTTCACTGAGGACTTCATTTACCTGGACAGCATACAGAACTCTGATGCCCGCAGTCACCCGGACTGATTGCTGCTACCATGAATGCCCTCCCCTGAGTCTGAATCTAGCAAAAGCTCACTTGTAACCAAGCTGCGCATCTAAAATACTTGTATTCTCCCCATCCTGTTGCATGGCTCGGAGAACTAGCCTATCATGACCAGAAGTGCATCCACATAGGCTTTCCACATGTGCAGCCCAGAGGTGCACTTTCATCAGCCTCCACTCATACGATTGGGATCAAAACGTTGAAGTCATGCAAAGCATAGATTTGGACAGCATTTGCACCACCCTACATCATCATCACCTATTCCTATTCTGGCACATGGTCCAGCTTTCTGGCTCATCAGCTCTTGAAACAGCCCATGGTCATTAGGGGTGGCCAACAATCCTCTCCCACATGTTTCTGCCACTGCGACCACACTGGCACATCCTGGCTGGGTCGAACAAGAATGACTTTACCCCCCCCCCCCCCCCCCCCCCCTCCACTGCATATAGCCTAGACCACAGCTAAGCTATTCATTGTGGACACGGTCGGTTATCGCGAAGGGCGCTCGTTGTCTACGCGGATTACTTCTTAGTCGACTTGTGCTTTTATAGAGGCAGAAGCTACGTTTAGACAAGTGCCTGTTAGGTGCCATCTATGCTGCTCTAAACAAACCACCTAAGGCCGGTGTTATGCCATTGTGTATTTTAATTATAAACTAACAATCATTAGTCCTGGATGATGCAAAAGTGTATGTTCATTCATTTTTGTTATGTAGGTAAATGCAAAGTAGAGAATTACAACATACTCTGGCTGGTAGGGAGGCATGCCTTCTCCATGGAACCAAACTTCCCAATCAACAGTGCCAAGCCTTCTCTGATCTTCCTAGAAACAAAACAATCAAATAATAACAAGAACCATTAAAAACAAGACCAAGCCATAACAGTAACAGAACATTAGCATTAAAAGCACACTGTCATTGTAGTATTAAATCCTATTGCTGCGGTTGGCCAAGAGGATTATAGGGTTGAGGAATCATAGCAGCTTACGCCTGTTGTCACCATGTAGCATCAAGATGACGGCACGTCCGGAATAGGTTTTTCATCAAGCCTCGTTAACGGACAATTTTAGACGCCAATTTATCAAAATATATGTTTTCTGGACAGAATATATAGTCTAGTGGACTGTGTACCATGTTAATAAGGCGGGCGGTGATAAACCTGTGATTGGCCTAGCAAGCCGACAGCGGATTTTATTTATTTTTCTTCAAAGCCCATAGATACAGAACAGATCTCAAGAACGACACGTAAACTTACAAAAACAGGCTACTGTGCATGAGGCACACAGACGTGCTGATTCTAAAGATATCTTCATAACCTGATGCTGAAAGGCATAACGGGATCAGCGAAAAGAAAAGAAAGAAGAAAAGTCACCATGTAGTGTCATCATCATCTGGATAATCAGTTCTGAGTCTGGTTGTAAGGTTGTCCGAGCATGTCTCTCCATTTGACCCTATCCTCTGGTTGATCAGTCCTAAGACTGGTTGTGAGGTTGTCTGAACATCTCTCCATATGACCCTATCCTCTGCAGCTCTCTTCATTTCAGCATAGGTTTATACTTTAATGTCTCTGCATGTCTGAGATGTAGAGGTGAGTCCTGGTTGCCCACTTTCTCTATTTCCCTGGATCTCACCCTCTAGTATGTTCTGCAAAACACTTTCATGTTGCATATCTTGTCCCAACCTACACAATCTTCATATGTGTATCCTTTTCAATATTTGTTATTGTGCGCCTACCTCAGTGAGGACATTGTTATTGTATCTTCTTTCTGTTCAACTCACTCTTTCCATTCTATGATAGTACCACATTTCAAACGCTTCCAAGCTTTTTTCATCCTTCTTTGTTTCAATGAGTCAATGTTTCAGCCCCATACAATGCAATGAATTGACCCTAAATAAGTTGTGATTATTCTTATTCTTAGTGTTATCCTGATAATCTTTGAGGTTTGCAATTTCTATTTGTCTCTGAAGGCCCTTCTTGTCAATGCAATCCTTGTCTTAACTTCTCATTGCGGGCATTTCTGTGATGGTTCGCCCTAAAAATGTAAACTTCTGTACTTGTTTGATTATGTCTCCATTGATGATTATATTCCTTTGCCTACGTTCCTCGTGCATCACCATATTCCTTGACTCCAATGTGCTTATTTTCATTACAAACTCTATGGCTGCGCTGTTAATTTATTCAAGAAGCCTTTGCAACGTTGCTACTGATCCTCCTACTATGGCTCAATTAGCGTCAAATTTGATGGCTTTAACTTTCATACCCCTGACTTTGACACCCCCCCCCCCCCCCCCTGTTTCAACTCCGAGCAACTCTTTCCTCATTTCATAATATGCATTTTAAAGACTCAGTGAAAGCAAGCAGCCCTGTAATATAGTGTAAGACTAGGTTTCTAATTTACCACAGAGAGAAAAAAAATCAGTGGCCTTGCCTTGGTTTCAAACCCATGTCTCCTTGTTCAAAATACTAGTGGCATAACTGCTCAGCCATAAACTTCTTAAAATAACACAAACTTACAATTATCATAGATGTACATATTTTTTTTTTAACTCTTCTTTTTGCTTTTCCTGTTTTGCCTTTCAGTGTCAGGTTATAAAATGATCTTACCCCTGCTGCCTTGTGGGTTACCTGTTTACGAGAAAGGCTTTGGGAGTAAACCTTGAGGAAAAATTTGCATCCTGTGCTATCTCCAGTCGTCTCGATAATGTCTTGCCACTGGTCAAAGGTAGCTCAAGACGAGAGAGTGAGGTTGACAAATTGTGAAAATCTTTCTCAGCGCGCATGTCACCCATTTCAGTAGACAGAGCAAAACAAAAAGATTGTCCATACAGCTGAACAGAGAGAGTTGTCCTCATCACACGTGATGGACAAACATCACGAATAGATCTCTGGAACAAGTCAGACTGTGTGCCTCATGCACAGTGGCATTGACTGCCTCAGATATTTCTGTAATCTACTTTTTCTGTGGTCAGCCTTTGGCCTTGCGCTCTACTGCCCATTAACTCTTTTTTTGTTAAGGCTCTATAACTACTTATATTGAACCAAAGCTGGGGCACTGTGCGAAGGATAGCCGCAGCCCTAGTCAAGTGGTAGGAGTTTGTTGTTGTCCTTAAACACCCCATCAGGTGTGACGGTCACTAACTACTTTGGTAGCAATGGACAAAGGATCTAAGACGGTTCCTAGATAGCAACAAGATCTTGTCGAATGAGACCGGAATTCTAAATTGATTACCAAAACAAGTAATGTTTCAATTTTCTCAAAAGTAATAAAATATTTAATTGAAAGTTTTCGTGTATTTTCAAAGCCAGGGCTTTCAGCTTCCTTCTTCTGTATTCGTCCTGAAAAGTACATTGCAATTTACAGCGAGGCTGCCTTTCGGCTCAACGCATTCGGTTTCAGCATAGCATTTTTAAAACCGGGTTTCGGCTTTCCCTCTTCAATCCCTTTTCTCTCGACCAGGCCTTAATCTGTTTCCAAGGTTACCACTTGGAATTGGAATAGGGTCTCGATTAACTCTGGTTCGCTGATCCTGGTGCAAGCAGTCGGCTATGAGCTGCTGTCATCTTATTCAAAGTGTTGCTTGAGCCCGTCTGATTTACCTGAAGTTATACTGTTGGGAAACATCAAATGTATTATCAGGGGATAGTGTGGGCTAGTGGTTAAGTGACATGGCTCACAATCCAAAGGTGCTGGGTTCGCTCCCCAATCAAAGCACCGACAGTTACCCTGGGGATCAAACCCTTAGAAAATGCAGGAGGAAGCAGACGCTTATATAAAATGCATGCCGAAGTCAGATGCACAAGGCTAGCAGACACAAAATAAAAACATAGTGCAACGCACACCGCCTTGAGGAATATATAAATAAGGTGAACGCAAACAACCCATAAAAAATGTATTATTAAGTAAACAAAAATAATCAAACATTATTTTGTAATTTGGTTTACCTCAGATGAGAAATAGTCATACAGAAATTGCTTCCAGTCCTGGGTAGTAATAGACTTGTACTTGAAATTCTCAATGTAGGCTCTCAGAAATGCTTCAAATACAGCTGAAGACAAGTACATACATCATTTATACACAAAACTTAACAACAAATGATAGTCAATTTACATAAATGCAACTGGCAAAATTAAATAAATTAAAAAAGGTTCTTGAAAAAAATATTTATGTGGACATAATTTTCTTCAATGTACATGTTTCCATAAACAATTATAAATTATGTAAAGATACTTTTTTTCCCCTTCAAATTGAGATGACAATTTTCAACCATTAAGATCTCCAAAAACAAACGATCAAATCGATTCATAATGTGTATTCTGATCATCTATTTCTTAATGTGATAATAAATGGCAGTGGCTATAAAACAATATAGAAAGACTTGTTGTAGAATTTAGCTTCATGCGGATGGAATAGTTAAAATTCTTGAAATGAAAGCATTTTCCCCTTTGTGTGCTTCTTTCAAGATTGTGACATAAATTACAAAATTGTCTTTACAACCTATCTCCTTCCATTGCACAATTTTGATGGATCAGTGTTTCTAAGAAGCATTATGGGACTTCCTATTTTAAGCCGAGATAAATATAGATGTGGTACATTTTCTTCTTGTTTCTGTGCACCCTTTTAGCAAATTTACGTTAACTAGAAGTGCAGCCACCAGGTTCGTTGATATGCTACTGTGTGAGAATGTAAGAATGGTAATTATTGTCTATAGCTAACGAAAATCATTCTTACAGGTTGATTTGAAAGTTTATCCCATTATTGATTGTGATGAAGTTTGAATTCTTGCAACAGCTTTTTCTCAAGATAGGTCTGTTTAGTTTGTATTTGTAGATGTTATAAATATGTTTGTAATAGAAACTAACAGATACGCTGATCTTGTTAGGAACACTACTAGTGCTTTGTGACAATTTCATGAATTTACAAGACCACTGGTGTACCCAAAAATGGGCAAGTCTAAATGTTTGTGGCATAATTTTTAAAATGTGGAAACTAGAAAGTTACAAATTTAAGTTAATTGAATGTTAATCATTTACATTTTTAGAAGTTTACTATCTGCATAGTTAGACTGACAGTTGCCTCAAAGAACATATAAATTTCTGCTCATTGTCTCATTCTCTTACCTTCCACACACAAAAAGATTTAAACATTTTTTTTCCTTTCTAGCTCAGTTTATATCAGTCTGGTTTTTGGTTGTTCATTTATTGCAAGGGATAAACAGACAAATTATCAACAGTTTATGTATACACACTCACTGACATCAATGTCAGACATGGACCTCGAAGTGAGTGAGAAACAAAAGAAATAGGAGAGAAAGTGGGAGCAACGACATGCATATATACATGTGTATATATCTATATATATATATAGTAGTAGTCCCATAGCCGTGACTGCTGTCAAGGATGAAGTGTTAGGCTTCATTGTACAAGGCTATAGTTTAATTATGAAGTGGGGTGGCCATTTTCTTTCTTCGCTGCCTTTCCATCCCTAACAGTAAGCCAGGTACCTATTCACAGTTGGTGCAACTTGAGCATGCCAATAATGGGAAGTTGACCCCCTTACTCTTGTCAAAAAAATTGAGTGTTACACTAATCTGACTCTTTGAGGTATATATAGACAGAGCTTTCAATGATTTGAACATATGACAAAAATGTCTTCAAATCTAACTATTACAGTAGCCTATAAACTCCAGACAACAGGGCTTCAAAGTCAGAGAAAGAGCAAGAAAAATGTGGATTGAGTTGTAAAGAAACACTACAGCTACATGTGAAAATTACAATGGCCACACAGATGGCACATTAAAGATGACAGCACCTTATCACAATGTTAAAGACAAGTTGACATCTGAGATGACGACACATTTGACATGCAACAGTGAACACCTACTTGGTCCGCCCAAAAGTGTTTGTAGATGGTACAATAGAGCAAATCCTTTCTCATATGGCACAACAGAGAAGGCAACATCAGGATCAACTCCCCTCAGATCAGGAACAAGCATGGTGTAAGCTGCATCTCCAGCATTTGTTAGTGACAATATCTGTAGATTAATTAACAATATAATAAGCTGCATCTCCAGCATTTGTTAGTGACAATATCTGTAGATTAATTAACAATATAATAAGCTGCATCTCCAGCGTTTGTTAGCGACAATATCTGTAGATTAATTAACAATATAATAAGCTGCATCTCCAGTGTTTGTTAGCAACAATATCTGTAGATTAATTAACAATATTATAAGCTGCATCTCCAGCATTTGTTAGCAAAACAATATCTGTAGATTAATTAACAATATAATTAACTGCATGTCCAGCGTTTGTTAGCAACTCTATAGATTAATTAACAATATAATAAGCTGCATGTCCAGCATTTTTTAATGACTAAATCGATAGATTAATTAATAATACAATAAGCTGAATGTCCAGCGTTTGTTAATGACTAAATCGATAGATTAATTCCTGCAGCCAAACGACAAGCCAAACTACCTGGGAGTCACATTTGATCGGTGCATGACATGGAAAAGTCAGATCGAGAGAAACCGAATGAGAGCCAGACAAAGAATGGCAATCATGAGGAAACTTGCTGGCACAACTGGGGAGCAGACGAAAGTATACTAAAGAAACTATACATTGAAAGAGTGAGACCAGTTCTCGAGTATGGCATTGCAGCATGGACAACAGCAGCAAAGGCGAACTTCGATAAAATTAGCAAACTCCAAAACCAAGCCATGAGAGTTATAACAGGAGGCATGAAGTCAACGCCAATTGTAGAACTTGAAAAGATTACAAAACTGCAATCAATGACCGACAGAAGAGACTGCAGCGCCCAGCAGCAAGCAGAGAAACTCAGAAGACTGACTGACCATCCAATGCACCAGAGACTAAACAATTTCGGAAATGGGAAACTAAAGCGGAGAAACTTTGCAGAAATAGCCAAAGCAAAGATGCACGAAGACCCCATGAACGCACTAACAACACCAAAGCCCATCCCTACTGTACGAGAACCTACCTGGAGGCAGCATATATTTCCAGAGGTGGTAGAAAATATACCAGGTATTGGAAACAAAAACTGCCAGACTGAAAAAGAAAGAAGAGATACTACCCTAAGCTACATAACGAAAAACTACCCAAGCATGGACTGGACCCATGCATACACCGACGGTTCTGTAACAAACACAACACAGAACAGAGGGGCAGGAGCATTTCTGAACCTACCAAATAGCAGAAAAATAACACTGTCATTCGCTACTGGAAAATACACAAGCAATTTCAGAGCGGAGGCAGAGGCACTGAGGGCGGCAGTGGAAGAAATGGTGACAGGTAAAAGGAATGAAAGCCATATAGTCCTGCTTACAGATGCCTTGGCCGTAGTCACAGCACTAAAAAGCCAGAAAAATACTGAACTCAATGATTTAAGAGCAGTACTCTATCAACTATGCCAGCAGTCCGCACCAAAAAGGGTAGTGGTACAGTGGGTTCCATCCCACTGCAACCAACATCCAAGGCAACGAGGACGCAGACAGACTGGCAAAAGAAGGTGCAAGACTACTACAACAAGATACTAGTATGACATACGAAGAGTCAAAACGGCTTATTATACATGACCAAATGGGAAACCGAACATACTGGCTACACAAAAAACGATGCCTATTACCAGTTGAACAGAAGAGAGCAGGTCGTGGTCTTCAGACTTCGCACTGGCCACAATAGACTGAGGTACCACCTATTCAACAAATTGAAGATAGGTGACACTGACGAATGCCCGTGTGGTACCGGGAAAATTACCGCTGAGCATTTGCAGCAAAACTGCCCGACATACGAGGATCACCAGTGGCAACACTAGACAAGCTCTATGGCAGTGTCGACAGCCTCAGGATGACCGCTGCTTTTTTCGAAAAAATAAAGGTTGATGTCTGACTGCGTACGATGAAGAAGAAGAAGAAGATAGATTAATTAACAATACAATAAGCTGAATTTCCAGCGTTTATTAATGACTAAATCGACAGATTAATTAACAACATAATAAGCTGCATCTCCAGCGTTTGTTAGCGACAATATCTGTAGATTAATTAACAATATAATAAGCTGCATGTCCAGCGTTTGTTAATGACTAAATCAATAGATTAATTAACAATTCAATAAGCTGAATGTCCAGCGTTTGTTAATGAATCTATCTGTAGATTAATTAACACCATTAAGCTGTCTAACAAATTTTATTTGAAAATCCTTTTATATAGTATTTTATCATCATTTTCATTTATCAGTCTGTTTTGTTGGTGGATTTATATTTACATCTAGAGATTCCTTTGCTTTCCCGAGTGGTCATCCAGGGTCTTTGTGTATGACAAGGACAAGAATAGCAGCACTGCCTCACAGAGATCATGTCATAAGAGGCGACTAACTGTATGACATGGCATAACAACAGCCATGGTTAGGTGGTTTGTTTAGAGCAGCATAGATGGCGCCTAACAGGCTGCAGGTCTACTTTGCTATAGTGTTTTAGTCTATTAAAATGGACTCGCACATCAGTTAACCACCCTTCGTAAGCACTTGTCCAAATGCAGCGGAATAGTAAGCTGCTAGAGTTTGTCCGCTAAGCAGGAAATCCTCCTCCTGGCTATATACAGCTCATACCAGAGATGGAACCTGCATATGGATATCTATCCTTGTAAAAGTACATATCAACTAAGGACTAAGATTTTATTGTCCTTTCGCTTGACTGCTGCAAGACATTACATAAAGTGTTAGAATCTGCATTGCACTAGGTTTCAGCTTTTTCCAATCTGTCCTCATCGTTTTGCCTTCCTAACTGAAAGTCAGGTACCCATTCGCAGATAGGTATCCTGAAGCATGCCAAGACCAGGGATCTAACCTTCTCCCTCTGTAATAACAGACAAGCACTCTAGCTGCTCTGCCAACCAGGTGCTTAAGATCTGCAGAGATACAGATTAACTCAGACCAATCACTACTTTTCTATGAAATATTCAAACGAATAACAGAATGAAAAAGAACAGTTCTACAATGACCTTTGCCATAAACGAAACCCACTTACTCCTGCTTGCAAATCTTTCCAACCCTCATGTGCATGAATCTGACTGTGAGATTCACCATGCATTCTCGCTAAGATCCTTCGCTCGAAGAACATTGTGTGACCTTCATTCAGCCTACAGGACATGCATAGAAGCAGAGCATACATGGAAAGCAGCTATATAAATGTTTCTATACAGTTTGAGCATCTCTAATTCAAACATCCCAAAATCTAAATGAACCCTTTCCAGTGCAGTACAGAAGTGCCAGGGCACGCGTAAAACATCAGTTCCAGTCTAATCAGAGTGAAATAGGAATCAAAAATCAAAACACTACTGCTGGCTACTGTTACCTAGCAATGAGCTCTCATTGATTAGGAAACCTACATTATCACCAGACGTTCTGCGCAAAAGCATCTTTCCTATAATGTATATTTTGTGGTTCTATTGAGATCTACACACGCAATGAATGTTTCAAAGTCGGTCTTCCGTTCGATGAAATTTGGGACATCAAGACATGAGAAATGTAATATTTCATCTGGCTAATGATCATGTATCTGGATAACTTGTGGATAGCCAACAAATATCCGACTCAGACTTAAACACAGAAGAAAGGGACTGGTAAAGATATAGAGGAATTTAAAGCAGAAACACTCGTGGCATTACGAGCAGACATTTTTTTCCCCTCCTGCATTTTAACGCTAATATATATTTTTATTTTTAATACTTCATGTTATACATTCTGATCTACCAAAATTTACAAATGTTTATTTTGTACTCTCCCAAGGATGAAACAAGCAAACAAAAATGTATTACATTACAACATGTGCTTCAATTCAGTAGTCAATGTATTAAATCTAAGTGCATTAAATCTGATCCTAAATTTATTTGAATGAGGAATGTTCAACCTAGTTTACCATTAACCAACTTGAACTTTTTTCCCCTCTCTTAACTCTTTATTCTCTGAACCATCACCATTATTGTTTGTCTGTTTCACACATAATGCCGGACTACCGCTTTTGGGGTTTGCCAATATAATATGTGAATGTAACCATTTAATTAATCTAGTCCATGTTTTATAGAACTGTCCCAGATATTCCCACATTAGTTAGACAGCCATTTTAGTTCCAAATTTGAAAGGGAAAGGACATTGTGTGTGTTTATTTCAAAACCTTTTGTGATAATCAGTGATATTATTGTCATCATTTTTATTTTTGTTGTTTGAGATATAGCTTGTAATTTATCTTCTTCATCTAAGCCTCCTACAAGAATGTTGTAAATTCAACAAATGTGCAAAATTGTGATTCAATGATGTGTCAATTAAAAAATGGATTATCTTTATGATTCAATCCTTACAAGTTAACTTTTATTGACTACAACAATAAATGACATTTGGTAAGTAAAAAATGTGCTGCTACTTTTCTCATGGTTGCTACTTAATATTAAGCAAATAATTGCTATTTATTATTCTCTGTCCTTTGTCTTTCATTTTAATATATAATATGTAAGTGCATAGCATGTCCTATGCAGAACATCGTGTCTTACAACCGCCAACTTATTTGTCTGTTATAAGTTTCTTGGCAGGTGTGCAGTACTGTAGGTTGCCATTACTTTCCGTATGTGGAGGAGCAAAAAATAAACTCATGTCTGTCAAACTTGACACAGGTGCGCTGGGATTGTGAAATGAACGCTTCACCCCTAGGTCCTGCAGAGTCCATAATATGTACATGCTTAAAAAGCAATGATCAAAATATTTAATTTTAACATTGCATACTCAACTGTCTAAAACTCTGCGCAAACACAATTTCTGGCAGAGGGTGCTAACATATTCAGGAGTGAAAGAGTTGAAACTTGGAATATTTTCATGACCTACAGACTTTGTCAACCCTTACGCTGATAGCAGATCTGCTCACTGCTAGAAGCAATATTGTTTCTAAAAGAAAGACTGGATGAAGTCACCAAGCAAATCAGTTCCAGGAATACAGGGCATACACTTACCCCTTCTTTCAAGATCTCACGACCGTCATTAGAAAGAAAGTCAAAGTAAGACTTATCCCCCTTCAACAAAGTCACTATTTTCCGTTCAACAAACTTTGTGTGACCTTCATTCAGCCTTTGAGAGGGGTAAAACAAAACATTGAGGGATGTCATTTATGAAATTTTATGAACGGTTCTATAAATTACAGACAGCAACTCGTATTATGATTTGATAAAAGCTTCCGTTAACATGCCAGAATGGCATTTGGGAATATGGTGTTGGTTCCATATATTTCTTGACCAACGGCACACTAAGGTTGATGTGGTCAACATCACACCAACCACCTTTACTTTCCCAGATTATTCTGGTTCCCAATTTTTTTTAGACTGGGTTGATCCCATGAGACGTTTTGGGATTTAAAAAAGCCTGCACCAAGCGGGGACTGAACCCTGATTGCTTGTTTAGGAAGCCAGTGCACTAACCACTGTACTACTTCAGCTCTTTTGTTTCATGTTTTGACAGTATTACTTTTAATGTCTCAGCAAGTCATAATATTCAAGGCTTTAATTGTATGATTCTTTGCAACACAATGAGCTTTGTTGTTGTTTGTCCACAATTGAGTTGATTTACTCTTTTGTGCGCCCCGAAAAGGACGTTAAATGACGGTTTATGTAGCTTTCCTCACCACATCCTGAGCGTGCAGTTAAAGGTGAACCGGGGTACTCCAGCGGTTGTGCTGTCCTTGCTCACTACTATGGGGATCATGGCGATCCCTCACCTCATTTGACAGGCTGCGATGAAAATAGCCAATTTCCAGGGAGAATTTCAACGAAGCTGAGGTGAGGGTCTTGGCCCATATATTTTACCTGGCCCTGAATAACATGTCTGATCAGTATGTTTTGCCTGATCCTGACTAACATGTCTGATCAGTATGTTTTGCCTGACCCCGACTAACATGTCTGATCAGTATATTTTGCTTGACCCTGACTAACATGTCTGATCAGTATATTTTGCATGACCCTGACTAACATGTCTGATCAGTATGTTTTGCCTGACCAGACGTTAGTCTTACTCCCCAAAGAATGAGCTTTAAATAGAGTAAAACCTCACTTCAACAATGTAATAAACTTTATAAAAGCATATGGGGCCGAAGATTCAGCAGTGCATGAGCTGACAGAGCAACTCATAGATGGCTGCTTGCATCAAGGTCAGTAACACATAACTGACGAAGACCCTATTTCGCCTCTAAGTGATGCCCCTGGAAACAGACCGCACTAGTGTAGTCTAAGTGAAAGGGATCACAGTAGCAGGGCAAACGCCGTCCAAAAATATTGTGCTGAAATCTGTTATGTTTGGCAGGAAGGTGCAGATATCGCAACCTCACTGTAAACTACGTCACAAACGTCCTTTTCAGGACAAATGCCGATGAAAATTAATAAAAGCCTATCCTGTATCACAAATTGCTATAGACGTCACCACTACCACCACAGTAGCACACACACATATAGAAGTCACTACTACCACCACAGTGGCACACACACATAAAAGTCACCACTACCACCACAGTGGTACACACACATATAGAAGTCACTACTACCATCACAGTCGCACACACACATAAAAGTCACCACTACCACCACAGTGGTACACACACATATAGAAGTCACTACTACCATCACAGTCGCACACACACATAAAAGTCACCACTACCACCACAGTGGCACACACACACATACTTACTTACTTACTTTCCGTGTCCAAACACACCATCATATAGCTTTCATCCAGCATTCAATGACTTGAATTGCCCTGTCATTCGCCTTCAGCATATTGCTCTCGTCACATGTATTGAATAGGTTGGGACAAATCATCAGATGGCCTGGGTCTTGTGCCGCACGACACTCACATGTATCGCCGTCTGAGTGACCCCCATCTCTTCATATTCCTCCTACATCGTGATACATCAGTTCGAAGTCTATTTATTGTCTTCCAAAGTCAGTAGGGTAAGTGATGTTCAGGGGCAAGTTCCGCCGGAAGCTCAATCCCGGGGTCCTGTATAAGTTCGTGCCATAATTCAGTGTGACGACTTTCAGGGCTTAACTGTATGGGCTTTGTTGATTTCAGAAAACTATCCCTGGATTTGAGAATGGTGATCTGCTCCTGATGACCAAACATGCTAATGTGTAGGCTAATTGCAAGAGAGCTAACTGTAGTAGTAATAGTCTCCCCATGTCCTTATTGGATATCCCTGAGCCTCTTTGGAATATGGCTTGGCTTGGCTTGCGTTCGTTCTCAATCTCCCGCTACCAAACCCTGACACAGGCCTAAGTAGCAGAATGTAGTCCAGAGAACGGAATGCGTTGTGTCATAGTTTACAGCTTGACTGCGATATTTGCACCTTTCGGTCCAGCAAGCATTTTTTTAGTACCGGGTTAGCATTCCCTCTTCGATCCCTTCTCCTTAGCCAGTCTGCCTTGCTGCAGCCTGTTATCCAGGATCACCGCGTGGAGGTGTAGAAGGGTCTTGGCAGCTCTGATTCGCTGGCCCTAACGCTAGCAGCTCATGTGCTGCTCAGCATCTTGGTTCCTTGAATATGTATTACAATTGTATACTTTCACAGACAGCAATTCATAAATTTAGTTGGCACCACATTGTCATGTTCATATTCTTGTTTCCTTTCATTGCTTTCTCCAGCGGGCAACAGGGACCATTAGCAACCAGACCTTGCACCATTTGCTGTGAGAGACTGAGCACCTATGGGTATGCCCGGAGTGTAGTGAATTTGATTCTTAGAAACAGAAACATCTATTTCCAAGATAACAAATAAGGTTGTCACATGGAAGTTACTACCAGCGGGGGTGAAGTGTTAGAGACTTCACTGAAAGAGGTCTCAGCCTTACTGACATTGAGTTACCTCTCCTCCTTCTTCGTTCGTTCTCAATCTCCTACTACCAAACCCTGAAAGAGCTTGAGTAGCAGAATGTAGTCCAGAGAACGGAATGCGTTGTGTCGTAGTTTACAGCTTGGCTGCGATATTTGCACCTTTCGGTCCAACACATCCGACTTCAGCAAGCATTTTTCGAGTACCGGGTTAGCATTCCCTCTTCGATCCCTTCTCCTTAGCCAGTCTGCCCTGATGCAGCCTGTTATCCAGGATCACCGCGTGGAGGTGTGGAAGGGTCTTGGCAGCTATGGGTCGCTGACCACTGCAGCTCTTGCGCTGCTCAGCATCTTGATCCCATTGGGTTACCAATTCTCTACCTCACCGTTCTGCCCTTCTAAACTCTGACAAAGTAAATTATCTATATAATGTATGGTCAAGTGTGCCATTTATTTCCCCAGAAATGTTCTTTCTGAGCAATTCATTAAAATAGTGGCAGTACAGCAAACAGATACAGAGCTTGACTAAAAATTTTCTTCCTGAGAAATTCATTAAAAGAGAGAGAGGACAGGACAGCACAGCAAACAGACACAGCCCAATTGCATTTGTCTCACAAGAAATAGTCTTTCTGAGTAATTCAGTAAAATAAAAAGAGGAGAGCAAATAAGTACAGACGGTGGCTAGAAATGTTATTTCTAAGTAATTCAATAAAACAGAAAGGGAAACAGCTAACAAGTACAGAGAACAACTACATTAGTTTCACTCAAAAGATTTCATCTGAACAATTCAATTCAATGGAGAGGGAGACAGCAAGCAAGTACATAGCACAACTACATTTGTCTCACCAGAAATGTTTCATATGAACAATTCAATAGAAAGGGAGACAGTAAACAAATAAAACTACATTTGTCTCACCAGAAATGTTCAGATGACTTGTTGGTGACCAGGTTTCCAGTCCAGCTATGGGTAATCTCATGGGCTATCACATCAGCCAAAGATCTGTCCCCTGCCTACAGTACAAAGTGTTATATGTGTGTAAACAATGAATAAAATTTCACATACTGCAAACTGCAATTATACTTCTTCTTCATGTTCCATACTGACACATAAGATATCATGGACCTTTACGACTGTCCGAGTCTAGTGTTATTTATCACTACTATTGTTCCTGGTTAGATGTGATTGGAAAAGCAGCTCATCTAGGATAAGGAAAGCTCTAACCCTGAATGATCTACTTTCTTCCAGATAGGCTGGGAACAGCCAAATGAAAAATGCAGTTGATAGTTTTTAAAGGTGTCATTAGCTGTCAGCAACATCCAGCTTTGTGATTACTGTAGGCAGCAGACGCTACCTGTCGTATGCATGCGTGCAGCACAGATACAAAATAATGTCTGTGCTCATAGAGTGTATGGTCAAGGAACAGCCTGCTGTTGTGCATTTTGTTTTTAGACAAAAAGACTTTCTGCAAAGAATTGTCATAAGGAAATGCTCGGTAGTGTGTTATTAGCAAACTGCTCTATGCCATTGAAACATGAACTCTGTATGCCTCACATGAAAAAAGGCTAAATACTTTTCATATGCACTTCTTGAGACGCATACTTGGAATTTCAAGGAGTGACAGAGTGACTAACAACAAAGTGTTGGACTGTACAAAGATTGTAAGCTTAGTTACGATCCTCTGCCAGCGGCGTTTGTTGTGGCTTGGTCACGTGTGCAGAATGGAGGATGGGCGAATACCAAAAGATATCCTATGGATAGATGATGATGGGCAAGCGTAACAAAGATAGTTCATTCCTCCGCTACAAAGATGTTTGCAAGCGTGACCTGAAGGCGCTGGATATGAACACCTGCAACTGGGAGGAACTTGTCAAAGACAGACCAGGCTGGAGGCAGGCTTTGTTTGTACGTCAAGACGCAGACTCCAAACGTGTGCAACAACTGACTGTCCCCTCTCTAGCATGAAATCCATTGTCTCTCGAGACTGGCAGGATGCCAATCATCATCATCATGACGAAAAGTGCATTAAACGGTGCACAACTGGGTCGATAAATGTTCTTAAGGGCTCTCAAAAATTGCTGATACAGCTCAACATGGTTGTTCTGTTCAGACCACAACAGAAGCATCTCTGCAGTTGGTGAGGAGAAGATTTCTGGGTTAAATCCCTCATAATCATTACAAAAGTCCCTTTCTTCTGTGTTCCGGTCAAAGTCTAAATCGGACTATGTAGAATATCCACATGTAATCCAGATGCGTGATCATTGATCCAATTAAATAATACCACCATTTTTTGTCGCTTGACATGCAATTTTTGTCGTACAGGAAGGTCACACTTTGACACATTAAAAACACATGTATACTGGAGGAATGTTGTGAATTATATTTAAATGAAGGCTTCTCATGCACAGAATAGGTTATAATTTAGGTCTCCTAACCAGCAAGAGTTCGTTGCTATTTAACAAAGGACAAATCTAGTGTTTTGGTACTGATTTCAACACAACCTAATAGAAACCAAAGACGTGTGTCCAACTGATACCTACTTTATTGAGCTGAAAATGGTTAATGAGAACTGTCAACATTAAAATTTTTCCTGCAACCAATGTCAAGTTTCATTAAATTTAAAGATCTAGATTATTCTTGTGGCATTCTTGGCCAAATTTTAATTGTAGTCATGAGATCTATTCCACCTCCTGAACACCCCACCCTACATTGGCAGGCAATTGGAATGTGGTACTTTCTGATTGGCCCACATGAAGGGAGGGGGATGACATGCTGTGACATTCATGGGGGCTCTCCAAATGAGCAGGACTAAATTACTTGGCTCTGGTTCTTGGCAGTCACAAAGGATTGCATCACATAATATTTTGCACACAGCTGCATATCAGCTCTCCTCTCACGGCCTAGTTATCAATGAACCTCAGAGTACAAGTATCCAACTAGAAGCATGCCTGGGCTAAGACCACATCCCGTGTTGTTCCCACAAACTTAATGTGCAATGGTGGACACTCAACATGTACCACAATGTGAATCGTAAAGTTGCTCAATACCTGATCGTTAGCCAGACCACATGAGGACTCAATGATTGCCTGTTTCAAGGATACATGATGTACAGATGTGTTATGGTTTTGGTTACTGAAATAACCCTGCGACTCACACACAAGAGCATTGTACGTTTCTATGCATTCCTTTGAGCAATGAGTACAAATTAACCAAACCAGTCTTTCTTAACCTTTAACGCGCCTTTGTTGCTTTTATCTGACTGATAAAAGTCACATCAAAGAGACGGCTGTATATACAGAGTTTTAGTGATATATTGACACCCAGGCTACCTTGGCGATCGGCTGAAAATACTGTTCTTTCTATTGTAGAGAGTTCCTCATCCATTATGTTCGGTTAGACAATGAATGGTGATTTTGAAATTTGATTTAGACATTTGGAAATGATTTATTCTGTTTTTCACTAAGATTTGAAGATTAACCTATTGAGAATGGGAAATAAAGTTTTTACAAGGGATTTTTCTGATGCAGAACTGTTTAGTTTGTTTATGTAGATGCAATAAATATGTTTGCAGTGGAAACTATAGAAACTTGTAAACATTGACTACTGTCTTCTGTTGGACTTTGACAAAAATTTTCCTACACACCAGTGAAGCTGAAAACGAGTAAGTATATATGTTTGTACTGTTTTTCAACATTATCACCATTCGTCTTCTTGTATCTCAGAAACTAACACACACACACAACAAAAAAGCCAACAGGTTCTTTATTAATTTACGTCTCTAAACACAACATAATCATATCTACAGACCAACTAATAAAAAGGTTACAGGCTCTCAAAGTCAGCAACCATAGTAAAATATGACATGCTGAACAAATAGTGGAGCTGCAGGGGAAATTGAATCAATTTTGTGTATGGTCTTATACAAGTTAACAACAATTCATCAAACTCTATCTCAGTGCTTCTAATTATTTGCCTGAAAACATCAATGTGATAAAGCATCTTACCAGCAATGTTGGAGTCACAAATGTTAGACACGGGTTTTCCATTCCACCATAAGGAAAGCTTGGAGGCAGCACCAAAAGATCATAGACCTCCCACACATATGGCCCCATTAGACTTTCTGCAGTTTGCAACATTGTCTCTGTCTGGCAGAAAAAATACATAATGTGGTCCACAATTATTTGCTTGGAGTTGAGAAGGCAACAGGCTAGTCATGAGCAACAGAGAACAAGTAGAGTATTTTGATGTTAAACTCTTCTCTTAACATATGTAAAGATGGGTTCCATGGCAACAATTGCCGTCAGGATGAACTTTATGGACTAAGCCACAGCCTATGTGAGGTAGGGTAGCCAATGTGAGGTAGGGTAGCCAGTTTCTTTCTTGGCTGTATATGCCTTCTCTAACTCATACATCAGGTACCCATTTACAGCTTACATTTCAAAAAATGTTGCACTTTAGTATGAAGAAGTCCAGGCACTTGCCTCGAAATTGGTGTGAAATTTAGTCATTCTCTATGTACTCACCCTGCAAGATGATACACTTTTCTCATTATTCTTCATCTTCCTGATTGTAGAACTCCTCCGCCTGGACCCGGAACCACGCTGCCAGTTCTGTAGTCAAGTCATTGATATCAGAAAAACGCACGAGTATGAAATCATGCCCCATTCACCATACTATCTGGACTTGACACCTAGTAACGCCTTCCTGTTCCCAAAGATGAAGAATCTACTTCATGGACGATGTTTTTCTAGCATCCAGGACTTGCTTACTGAACTGGCGACGTGGTTCCTGGCATTGATGGAGGAGTTCTACAATCAGGGCACCAGAAGGTAAAGAATAGATTGGAGAAGTGTATCACCTTGCACAGTGAATACATAGAGAAGAACTAACGTTCACACTGATTTCCAGGAAAGTGCCATAACTCAGTCATGCTAAAGTGCAAAAATTTTCGACCATCCCTCGTAAACAAATGCTCACAACATTTAGGACCCAGTTCTTAGTTGCTATTGGCTTCAAGTTTCAGTTTAAGCAGGTCTATCAATTCATAATCAATCAATCATCAATCAGAACATTTCTGCTCCCTGTGGAGGACAGGTCGTCAACAAATACAAGCCAAGTCACCCTGTCCTGGGTCAAACATTCCCTTTGATGGATGAGTTGTATGTTTCTTGTTAGTTTACATGTCCACATTTGTTGAAGTTTGTTTTGTGGCTTTAAGTTTCTACAGGACGATGTAACCAGCCCCATGCCCAACCCTTCTTAGTCATCTCTTATGACATACTTTGCAGGTTTACAGTGGTACTATTGTTTGCTCCTCATTCAGGCCCTGGCAACACTTGAGCACAATTCACAATGGCAGGTTCTAAATGTCTGTTCTGGAATAATGGTGACAATCATTTCCAAGGGGAAGTATCACACTAGCTAAATCATATATACTCCCTTACAGCTTAGAAGTTTGCAAGGTATGTCATTATTTCTCTTATACACATTTCTTTTTACCTGACAAAAGACTTAACACACAAAAATGAATGAAATAAAAGAAAACTGTTTAATGGATGCAGAGTAGTAGCATTATCAATTCTCATGGCAAAGGTATGGGTTAATGATATGTTCCAGTCAATCCAGCTGTAAACAGGTGTCTGGCTTATTGTTAACCTTTTCTGTACCTTCTTCTTCTTCTTCGTACGCTGTCAAACGTCAACCTGTATTTTTTTGAAAAAAGCAGCGGTCATCCTGAGGCTGTTGACACTGCCATAGAGCTTGTTTAGTGTTGCCAGTGGTGATGGCCACATGTGCTTTCTCCGGTCCTCGTATGTCAGGCAGTTTTGCAGCAGATGTTCAGCGGCCATTTTCCCTGTGCCACACGAGCATTCGTCAGTGCCAAATATCAGTTTATTGAATAGGTGGTACCTCAGTCTGTTGTGGCCTGTGCGGAGTCTGAAGACCACGGAACTTCCCCCGGAACCCAAACACTTCGGTTTCCCGGAAGCTGCCCGCAGTCATCGAAGCAACTCCTGCGGATCGCTAGTCGGCATCGTTTATGGTCAGAACTACGACGGTACTGATCGTCTTCGCGCCTCTGACTTTCGTTCTTGATTAATGAAAACATTCTTGACAAATGCTTTCGCAGTAGCTCGTCTTGCGGCGATCCAAGAATTTCACCTCTAACGCCGCAATACGAATGCTCCCGTTTGTCCCTGTTAATCATTACCTCCAGTTTCGAAAACCAACAAAATAGAACCGAGGTCCTATTCCATTATTCCATGCACCATTATTCAGGCAGCCGAGGCCTGCTTTGACCTCCCAGTGCCGAGAGTGGGTAAGTTGCGCATCTGCTGCCTTACTTGGATGTGGTAGCCGTTTCTCATGCTCCCTCTCCGGAATCGAACCCTGATTCCCCGTTACCCGTTACAAACATGGTAGGCATGTCACGTAACATCGACATTTGATAGGGCAGACATTTGAAAGATGCGTCGCCGGCACATGAGGCCATGCGATCAGCTCAAAGTTATCCAGAGTCACCAGTGGGGACGCCGCAACCCTGCGAAAGGAAACGACGATTGGTTTTGAACTAATAAAAGCGCTCTTTCCGCCAGGGTCGGAGCTTGGTAAGCATGTATTAGCTCTAGAATTCTATTCCAACGGTATGAGATTACAATGATTTGACTTCGTTCCACAAGCGCTGCACTCCGTCAGCTCTAGGGTCATCGCTTTATCATATATAAATTACCGGGCTAATGCCATAGAATTGGCTGAACATCCTACTCTTTAGATTGTAGAGAGTTCCAGCTTGTGTCCTGTACGGTTGAGCAAAAACAATGGCAATTTTGAAATTTGTTGTATATTTTTTAAAGGATTTCTTCTAGTTTTCGTTGGGATTTGAAGATTCGCCCATTAATGCAACAGATTTTTCTGAGGTAGATCTATTTAGTTTGTTTATGTAGATACAATAATTATGTTTATAGTCGAGGTGACAGACATAGCCCTTTTGGTAAACATTGATAGTAGTATTAGGAAGTAATTCAGCAAAGTATGTTTGTGCTATTTTTCAGCACTATCACCTTTGTCTTCTTCTATCTCAGAAACTAACATACACACAATAACACCAATATGTTCTTTATTAATTAATATCTCTAGATACACGTATACTTTTTAGAGGTCTCAAAATCAACAGCCACATCGGGGCGTGGTTTGGCTGAAAAATGATATAGAAACAGGAAATAGATATAATTTTGTAATCTTGAAAGCAAAAGGTTAAGGGACAAAAAGCAGCAAAGAAGAGAACTGGCTGCCCGACCTCATAAAAAGCTGAGGCTAAGCACAATGAAGCCTTTACCATTCATCCCCAATAGCACACTGTGTTATTGTACTAGCTTTGAGTGCTGAATATGAAGCAGTGAATGAGCTGGCAACAACTAACAACTCAGTTGGCTAATTGCATCAGGGTCAGCGACCATAGTCAACCACGACTCTATTCCGACTCTGGTGTCCATTCATAAGGTGTTGTGGATCAACAAATGTACACACTTCATTGGGTAATTTCCAGTTTTTTCCCCACCCTTTTGTGGATCGACCAACAGACGTACACATTTACCTGGGTAATTTTTGGTTCCCCCCCCCTTTGTGGATCGACCAACAGATATTCGCATTTCTCTGGGTAATTTTCAGTTTTCCCCCCTTTTGTGGATCAAACAACAAATGTACACACTTCCCTGGTTAATTTCCAGCCCTCGCACCCTTTTGTGGATCGACCAAAAAACGGACACACTACCCTTGGTAATTTTCAGTTTCCCCAAGTAAGATCGATCCCAGTCTTAAAGGCAACTAAAGAAAGTTGTACATAGATACCACACCATGAAAAATAAATTCCTACAGAAACCCTCACAGAGTGCTTTGGCCAGGCATCCTGTAAGGGGCCCCACCTATACTGATGGCCTTAAGCTTTGTAAGGATAAAAATTGAGAAGACAAGAAGAAACCAACACATTCTTACCTCAGAAAATTCATATGCTGCTCTATCCACCAGTTCTCTCTCTGACCACACTTTAGATCTTGGCCCAATTTCCCTTTGAAAGTGAACATTTATAAACTTACACACCTTAGTGTTTGTCCAAATTTGTCTTTATCACTCATTATGTCACTCTCCTCTTCTACACCTGGGGCAGGCGCCAGGAAAAGTTGTTTTTTTTATGCAATTGAGTGTGCAGACCAAATTGGTGATTGACCTATTGTGTCTTTGTATGATGCCAATGTTGACAGTCCAAGAGCCTGATGATAACAATATCAAAAGCCCAAGAGCCTGATGAAGACAATGTTGACAGCCCAATGAAGACAATGTTGTTAACAGCCTAAGGACCCAATGAAGACAATGTTGACAGCCCAAGGGCCTGATGAAGACAATGTTGACAGCCCAATGAAGACAATGTTGTTAACAGCCTAAGGGCCCAATGAAGACAATGTTGACAGCCCAAGGGCCTGATGTAGACAATGCCAACAGCCCAAGAGCTGCATGATGATAATGTTGACAGCCCAAGGGCCTGATGAAGACAATGTTGACAGCACAAGGGCCCAATGAAGACAATGTTGACAGCCCCAGAGCTGCATGAGGATAATGTTGACAGTCCAGGGCCATGTCAGTGTAAAGCCTTAATACATACTTGATAAAAATTGTTTGGCTGAAATGCGCTAACGTTACTGTTCATTCTTTCTCTTCTTGTACATGTCATGTGTTGAAGCATAGTTCTGCAATTGTATTTGGTTTACCCTATCCAGCGGGGAATAGTCAAGTCATGCAAAACATACTGACCAGGATGTCACGTCAGTGTCAATACACTGAACAAGAACACAATCTCGCTTCTATGTCGCGTTCCCTGGAAACAGGATGTTTTCAAGACGAGATGTGCGTCGATGTGATTCCCATAGTAGTGAACGCCGTGCAGATGAAGTCAACCAAAGCACAACCTCCTGGGGAACCGCAGTCCACCTTCATCAGCATACTCGGGATGTGAGGAAAGCTACTACAAACCGCCACTTAATGTCCTTTTAAGGTCACACTAAAGAGTAAACTTACTCATTGTCGGCATTAAACAACAACAACCCTATCTAGCTTTTAGGAAAGCCTGAATCTAGTCACTTACATTATTGTTGTAATAGAATGGTTGTTACATAGTACAGTGGGGATCGAAGATGCAATACAGGGAATGAGTTGATAGCAGCCAGGGACTCAGAGCTGGATGCTACAGTCTGTCTGTCAACCAGAGCTGAACTAGACCCTATTCTGCTTCAGTGCATCAGTCCTGGAAATAGGCTGCACTAGTGCAAGGAAGTGATGGTCAAACTGTATAAAGCTTTAATTGGACATAGATTGGAGTACTGTATTCAGGTGTGGAGGTGATATAAATATTCTGGAAAGGATACACAGAAGAGCCACAAAACTGATAGTGGGATTCCAAAATTATAGTTATGAGGAAATAAACCGGCCTACAGTGTCCAGAAAAGAGAAGAATTCAAGGTGAATTAATACAGGTTCCTAAGATAATCAACGGAAAGGACATATTAGACTATAACAAGTTTTTCAAAGTACTGCCACCTACTAGAACAAGAGACCACAGCCACAAATTAATTAAAGAAAAATCCAGATTAGATTCTTGGAAATATTTATTTAGTCAGAGAGTGGTGAATGCTTGAAATGCATTGCCAGAGACAAGGTCAATAAATGCATTCAAGAATAAATAGCAGGATGTGCTTAGTTTCTAGATCAAGTGAAAGAGAAGAAACTGGTTGTGTACAGACTCTTCTAAACCAGTATAAAGACATTAAGTTAAGTCTGGCTAAAAGAATATGGATCTCAGTGGAAAGGCAAACTCGGTAACCAATAATAGCCAGTGGGAACCCAATGTGTAGAGTAAAATTGTGCAGATATCACAGCCTCACTGTAAACTGCGACACAATGTCCTTGTCAGGTCAAACAAAGAAGAAAAAGACATGGCTAGGTTGCCAGCCCCATGGACAGCCTTCCTTAGTCATCTTTTATGACACACAGGTAAGTAAACAGTAGCCTTATTTTTGGGGGGTTTCAGGAATCATTCTTCTGTTTATTACCTATGTAAAACTGTTCTATAAAATATATTTGGAATTTGCCAACCCCAAGCATATCCTTTCTTAGTCACCTTTTATCTTCTTCTTCTTCTTTGTACGCTGTCAGACGTCCACTTGTATTTGTTCGAAGAAAGCAGCTGTCATCCTGAGGCTGTCGACACTGCCATAGAGCTTGTCTAGTGTTGCCAGTGGTGATGGCCACATGTGCTTTCCCTGGTCTTCGTACGTCGGGCAATTTTGCAGCAGATGTTCAGCGGTCATTTTCCCTGTACCACTGCTGCATTCGTCAGTGCCACCTATCTTGAGTTTATTGAATAGGTGGTACCTCAGTCTGTTGTGGGCTGTGCGGAGTCTGAAGACCATGACCTGTTCTCTTCTGTTCAACTGGTAATAGGCATCATTTTTTGTGTAGCCAGTATGTTCTGTTTCCCATTTGGCCATGTATCTGGCCCTAATAAACCTTTTGGACTCTTCGTAGGTCAGACTAGAATCTGGTTGTAGTAGTCTTGCACCTTCTTTTGCCAGTCTGTCTGCCTCCTCGTTGCCTTGGATGTTACAGTGGGATGGAACCCACTGTACCACTACTCTTTTTGGTGCGGACTGCTGGCATAGTTGACAGAGTACTGCTCTTAAATCATTAAGTTCAGTATTTTTCTGGCAGTCACCTTTTATGACATGCAGGGAAGTAAACAGTTGGATTATTATGTTTGTTTCAAAAACCATTTTGTTTGCTAACTATGTAAAACTGTTCTAAAAGATATTTACTAATCCTTGATCAATAGAAATTTTCACCTGTTGAAATATGTGTTCCACCAAGCCCTGAAAAGGGCTTTGCAAGTAGGAGGGTGTTGTCCAGAGAACTGAATGCGTTGTGCCATAGTTTACAGCTTGACTGTGATATTTGCACCTTTCGGCCAGACACATCCAATTTCAGCAGGCATTTTTGAGTACCGGGTTAACTTTCTTTCTTCAATCCCTTCTACTTAGCCAGTCTGCTCTGTTGCAGCCTATCATCCAGGATCACAGTGTGGAGATGTAGAAGGGTCTTGGCAGCTTTGGTTCGCTGGCCTTGATGCTAGCAGTCAGCTATTGGTCGCTGACCACTGCAGCTCATGCACTGCTCAGCATCTAGATATCCCCCCCCCCCCTCCCCACTTTATGAAAGAGAATGAACATTTATAGTTCTGCTTGATTGCTGTGGGTATGTCTTGCAAAACATAACATAATGTTCAACAAACAAACCTGTATTCCAAATCTCCAGCTACAATTGCTATCAAGTAACTGGGTACTGGAACTTTCATTCTGAATTTGGTCACCAGGTGAGCGCTGTCATTCTCCACTGGCTCTGTGCCTTCCCTTACTGCACTCATTAGCACTATGACCTCTCTAGGAGCACTCACCTGCCAAAACAACAACTGCAGTTAGAACAGCTGGTGTGGTTTTGAGAGGAAAATAGTTCTTTTTAAATAATAGGACTGAAAGAATAGTAGTGAGGGTGAATTTGGAATAAACCAAGTGAAAGAGTCATTCACTTGCACGTGTGGTTCACATACATGTATACATGTGGCTATTATATATATGCAGATCTACAAGAGAAATGTAACAGGTAGGTAAAATAAACATTAAAAAGAACAATGAAAGAAATCAAGCAAATAAAATCGATTGAAATAAATTTGTTTAGAGGAAATGAGTAAAAATAATAGCTAATACAAAATGCTTCAGTGATCGCATTAGCCTACTTATCAACTTATAGAATTTCCCATATTTTGCACGTTTTTTTAAAATTTAAACTTCGCCGTAGTTATGTACAGCTATTTCTATTTTACATTTTGTACCAAATTGTGAAAAGTGCTTCAGATCATGAAGGAACCGTTACGTGGACATCGTGTCTATCCACACCGACTGTTATTGTACTAACTTGGGCATAGACTATCGTATGAATATATATATATTGTAATTTTGTTTAAATGTAAACTTCATCTAACAGTGAGTTTAAAATATGCTTGTGGAGCTGGTTACAATTTTTGACATATTCTATTCTTTTTGGAAATCTAATGCGTAGGACATAGATATATAAATCGATCTTTCTATATCCCTAAAGCTGGGGATGGCGTGGGCTAGTGGTTAAGTGGCACAGCTCACAATCCGAAGGCACTGGGTTTATTCCCCATCACAGCACTGGCCGCTACCCCGGGGAAGCAAACCCTTACATAAAATGCATGCCGAAGTCGGATGCACTGGCCGACAGACACAAAATAAAAACATAGTGCCACGCATACCGCCTTGAGGAATAGAGAAATAAGGCGAGCACACACACAACATATCCATAAAGCTGCGGAGCTGGATTTAAGAAGAAGAAAATATAATATTCATTTTTCGAAGGAGCACCTCTTTTGCCCTGATTATTGTTGACTTTAAGGTGATCTAAGGCCTGATTGGATGAACAAACTATTCTGCATCAAATCGAAATTTTAGTAAATTCCTAGTTTTTAACAAAATATTTGCATAAAGAACAACAAAAAACTAAAAATTGTTTTTTATAGCATACGCTTTTAATGAATACACTTATTTTTAAAATGATTAAATCTCTAAATTAATTTCACTTATATTTTTAAATTAGCGTACTTAGCTACTTTACATTATGCTTCTTCTTCTTCTTCTTCTTCGAAGTAGCAGGATGTAGTCCGGAGAACGGAATGCGTTGTCTCGCTAGTTTAAAGCTTGACTGCGATATTTGCACCTTTCGGTCCGACACATCCATCTTCGACAGCATCCATTATGCTGTTTTTGTTTTGTCAAGTCCATGATAATAATCTTTCTAGGTCAATACATCATATTCATGTAATTCTATAAAGCTATTATCTAATATATTTGCTAGGTTTTTTTTTAGTAACCACACAAATAGCCTTTCCCTCTTCCAGTGTAAGAGAGTTGTTCAGCAATGTCCCTACACCCGAATAACATGAGATACCAATCTACATTACCCTTGCAGTGTATTCAAACTTGACAGCTGGTGTGTCCTGACATGGTAGCAGACTTCTTGCATGAATTGCCTAAATTGTACAAAAAGATCATATTCAAATTTTATCTAAATTATAGAACAAAAATTAGATTCAAATCAAGCAGTTTTCTCTAATTTATGCAGAAAGATAAATCAAACAGTGTTCTATTAATTCTATATAAACACTCGATTAAAAAAAAAATCTAAATTAAATAAAACAAGATTTAAATAAAGCAGTTTTCTCTAAATTGTATAAAAAAGATCAGATTAAAATTCAAGTTTTGCCTAAATTGTATCAAGAGATAAGATTTAAGCAAATTGTTTTTACATTATATTCACTTTATTGTTACTTTACACGGATGGTTGTTTGACCTCGACAATTTATTGATTAAAACTGTACACTGATTACTCTGAATCAAGTTTTGTAATTGGTTTTCTTTCCACTTAAGCCATTAAGCATTATGGGGAGCTTAAGTCATCTGTCTTGCTCCAAGTCACTTTCATTGGTTAATGTGAGCCAATGTTGTTGCACGAACACTCTAATATCATCTATCCACCTGCCTCGCTTACGCCCTCTTGCCTTGTAGCCAAATCTACCAGCATTGTTAACCATCAGTGAAAGTTGTCGAGGGCGCGTTCTCATGAGATGACCAAACCAGCATATTTTTTGCCTGGAAATATACTCTGCACAAGGTGTAATGCCAACCACACTTTCAATGTTTCCGTTGCACAGTCCGTCTTTCCTGGTAACACCGATGACCTTTCTTAAACACTAAACACTTCATTTCATATGTTGAAATTCTGCTTTCACGTGCCTTGAACAGAAACCATCTTTGGCACTGGTAGCACAAAGTCAGCATAAATATGTTTATCAGTTGTTGCTTTGTTGACAAACGAATGCTCAAATGCTTTAGCAATGGTGACAGCTGATAAGTCACTGCAGATGCTTTCTGATACCTAGTCTCGATTGCCCTGTCAAACCTACCGTCTGCAGAAAAAATACTTCCCAAATACAAAAACTCATTGGCCTGTTGAAGAGCAATATCATTTACACTTATGTCAATGGCCCAGATCAGTTCTGCTGATCCTCATACTTTTTATCCTCGCCTCGTTAATTCACATGTTGTATTTGGCCCAGGTTGTCACAAGCGATTTCATGTTTATTTTAATCATTGCACAACAGACACTGATTATCTGCAAAGAGCAATTTATATATTGAAATTGGTTCTGATTCCTCAATTTTACTTACTTCTGTTGTGATTTTAGTTGCCCATCGCAATTGAAGATGGCGACAGCATCAGACATATGCTGCAAGATTTCTCGATTTTCTCTCAGATTCTTTCCCCTGTTTGTCTGATGCTATAACTTATGCATGAATAGATTAAAGTGGGAAAGACTTGCGGTGCGTAATCCTGACTCTTTTGTCCCCTGCTACCTTAATCCGGTGCCAAGGCACAATCTAGATGACAGGACGTAGCAAAGGATGCAGATTTTCCACAGGGCTTTCTCGCAAAGCATTTCCTGTAAACAGATGACCCACAAGGTAGCATGGATAAGTCCCCCGGACAAGGTCACATCAAAACAGACACAATTTTGAACGTAATGCCAACGTACACCATTTCAGATGATTATGATCCTATAAGCATATGTCCGCCGGGTTCTTTGTGTATGACAAGGGCAAGATAAGCATCACTGCCCTACAGAGAGCATGTCATAAGAGGCGACTAACTGTGTGACATGGCATAACACCAGCTATGGTTAGGTGGTTTGTTAAGAGCAGTATAGATGGCGCCTAACAGTCTCCGGCTCTACTTTGCTCTAGTGTTTGAGTTAATTAAGATGGACTCGCACGTTAACCACCCTCCGCGGCACTTGTCCCAACACAGTGGAGTAATATGCTGCTCGAGCCTAGCCAGCTAAGCAAGAAATCGTCCTCTCGGCTACATCCAGCTCACGCCAGAGCTGGGACCGGCATAGGGGCATCTGCCCCTGTAAAAGTACAGGTCGACTAAGAATTAGACTATAAGCATATGACCTATGACCCAATTCTATATTTCTGCAAGTCAAATAATGTCCGATAACATTACAAGGAACATATTTTTTTCATTATATTGCAAAAGAAAGAATTGGAGAGGAGACTAACGTCTGGTGAGGCAAAACACACTGATCAGACTTGCTAGTCAGGTTCAGGCAAAATATCCTGATCAGACTTGTTAGTCAAGTTCAAGTTCAGGCAAAATATCCTGATCAGACTTGTTAGTCAAGTTCAGGCAAAATATCCTGATCAGACTTGTTAGTCAGGTTCAGGCAAAATATCCTGATCAAGACCCCCACCTCGAATTCATCATATTTCTCCCTGGAAAAGGGGTATTTTCTGGCAGCCTGCCTAATGAGGTGCAGGATCGAAGTGATTCCCTTAGTAGTAGTGAGCGACACACAGATGAAGCCAAGCATAGCAAAACTACTGGAGGACCCTGGCCCACTTTCATAGGCACGTTCATGATGTTAGGAAAACTACTGCAACCCGCCGCTTAACACCCTTTCCGG
Source organism: Ariolimax columbianus (assembly GCA_036924085.1). Classification (NCBI taxonomy): domain Eukaryota; kingdom Metazoa; phylum Mollusca; class Gastropoda; order Stylommatophora; family Arionidae; genus Ariolimax; species Ariolimax columbianus. The sequence continues at coordinate 43,010,150 of JAVGWX010000009.1, forward strand.
GGCGCACAAAACAGTAATCTTACTCATTGTGGGCATTCAAAAATAACAAAGACAAAAATAATGTGAAATTGAAAGCAAAAATGTCTCACTTGACACTGACTAAAGAGATATGGCTGCCTCTTGCCAGCCGTCTGTTCCGGCAGCAACCATTGAAGAGCTGAGGCTTGAGGTGAAGTAACATACTTGATGGTGATGGTAAAACTGAAAATGTCAGCAATTGGATAATTAAGGTATATGTAAATTATTTACAATTGTCTATATTCGTAATGTTCACTATATTTTAACTATTTTGTATAAGTGGTTCCCAGAAATACTTTTTGTGTGACAGAGAAGAGAATAGCAGTGTGCTAGACTGAAAGCATGTAGCAAAATGGCAAATAACAGAGTGGTCTAAAATCATCTGCAGTAGAAAACTCTCCAGCTAATGACATTATACACACACTATTCCCAAAACATTGTACTCTCAACACAGCAAGTGTACACAATCCAGAGGCCAAGGCGGCGGAACGCGAAGAAATAGGGAGTCAGATCCGGACAGACAAGGAAAGCCGATACAAACATTGGTTCAATACACACTCTTCGCGGCCCTCATCCCGAGGCTGTGGATTACTGGGCTCCACCTGGGAAGTCTGTAGAGATTTCGGCCAACACACTAACAATCCTCAGTAGTTGCACATGGCAGTGGCGATCGTCGCAATGAGCCTTTGACGTCTAAGCGAACATTATTATTTTCACATAGGCCAAAAATATGTTGAGTAAGGGAGTAGCCTTCTGGATATAAATGAAAGCTCTAGAAACAAAATCTCGTATTTGATAAAGAAAAAAAAGGAGTGAATATATCTGTTTTTCCATCAATTGTTTGAAAATGTGAATATTATTCTTGTCAGCTTCACCTGTTGCAGACCATAGAGCAACCTTTAGATAACTTAAGCTTCAGGTGAGGTAATAACATACTAGAAGGTGAAAGTGAAAACATGATGGAATTGGAAGGTTAAGGGTATCACAACACTATCTAGATCAGCATTTCCTGAACCCTTGGGGTTCCATGAGAAAAAATTATAAAAGACTAATCATATGAAAATGTATTTTTGAGCCATTTTGTTTACTTAATTTCACATTCAAAATTGTAATATACACGTGCAACGTTCTTGAAAAATTCTTGCATATTATAATTAAGTCTTCAACCTATTATATCATTTAGAAGTATAATCAATCCCGAATTAGGTATTTGTGTACCAAAAGACGAAGCGCAGGTTTCACATTAGAAATGTAAATTGTATTATTTAAATTGGCTTTAGAAATAACATGTATTTGGCACATATATTTGTTCATTTGACATTTGACCTTGATTTTATGTCTTTTGTCTTTTCAACATAGTAAATAAATGATTCACATGCATGCAGGTAATATGTGGTGTAGCCATCAGACCATGAAAATTGTCTTTAAACAGCACAAAAAGTTTTCCAGGTTTGTCGGTTTCACAAGAGAAGCACAGTGACAACACAGTCACTTTACCATTTGCAGGCTATATTATTATTGTATCCCCGATGGAAAAACTGAGGTCATTACCAGGGTTCAAACCCATGTTCCATTGCCTAGGAGACTAACTGATTGGCCAAATGATCATATAAATTAACTAAATAGTTAAATGAGGGGTTATTATAAATATTACATGTAGTTCTGCTAATAATCAACATCATTGCACTCCAGACATACCTATAGGTGCTCAGTTCCTCTCAGCAACAAATAATTATAAACAGTAACATGTGACAATCTACAAGAACACAAACATAAAGACATCTCTTTTATAAACAAACAGTCTTCATCAGGGACAAGAGACAAACCAGACAATAATAATTAAATAAAGAAATGTGACTTATCTGAAAATGAGCTCTCTGATTCAACATAAAGTCTGGTATACTTGTTTGAGTAAAAATATTTTGTTAACTAACAGGAGCATTGATTAATTGCTATCCTCATTCCTAATGTACCTTCAGTTTTAACCCCAGTTATAATAATATTAACCCTTTACAGCTCGCAGGCGCCAAAAACTTGAAATTGCTGCCTGCTACGATCACAACCAACTTTGGAAACATGCATTTGCATTTTGTGATTCAATTTGTGGAATTTGCTCTACATGATTGTGGAATCCAGTATACGCAACTGATGTTTAACTGTAAGGTTATTTCCAATAAGCAGACATTTCAGAAAGTTATGATATTTGAAACTCGACGAATATATGGTGAGTAAAGTTGGGCTTCAAGATTCGAAATATGATTTATTATTTGATCCGTTCAACAATCTTTCATCTGGATTACTCATATATTTTAAACACACAACTCTGCATTAAAGCCATTTAACACTGAATATTAATATATAATCTTAATTATGAAAACATCATGTCATAGATAGTTTTAGCACAATTTGCTCAATATAATAAATAGGAGACTGCGTGTACTAGGGGTGAAACTGGCTCAGTTTTCACAATCCCAGTTCCGGGTTCGATTCCCACTTGTATCCAGTTTGGCAGACACTGGGTTTTTTTCTCGGGCTAATACTCCTCCACGTACGGAAAGTAATGGCAACCTACCGTACTGCACACTTGCCAAGAAACTTATAACAGCCAAATAGGTGGCGGTTGTAAGAAGCTACGTTCTGTAAAAGGACATGAGACTTACTTTACTTGTTCAATAAGGTTAATGAATTTTATTTTGAATTAAATTGAATAAAACTTTGACATATAGCAGAGGTTTTACTACTTTTTTTGGTCCCAGGTTCCCTTGACCTGTGCATAAATCACAGCGGTTCATCTCTATACTATATATAAGCAATATTTATTGATGGACCGTGGCTCACAATATAAAGCCCAACACTTTTCCAAAGCCACCGCGAGCCCTTAGCCGAGAACCGTGGTGCCCCTGGGAGCCATGACGCAGTTTGAAAACCTCTGACATATAGTATTTTGCCAATTTGACCAAACTGAAAAACACACATCTGCAAAATTAGCCTGAACTGAAAAGGATTAATAATCTCCAACATTAACAACAAAGTTAACACTTTCATTACCCATTCACCGGCTTTAAGCCAAACATTATTGACATAAGCTTATTTATATATATATATATTACCTTTTCTCTGCAATGTTGCCAAGATTTATAGTTAGCTTTGAACCAAATGCAACATTCAAAGGATTGGTGATTTCAAATTCACAATCTCTCCCTGTATCCCGCAGAGTCACTCTTTCAATTGTCAAGTCTCTAATGTCAAGGACCTATAGAGAACAAATTTTAATATGGTCAGTTCTAAAATATCAAGATATATTTCAACTGACAGTATGGTTGTTAACAGAACAAGGGGAGTCATACATGTCTGGTAAAGCAAGCAAAATGCAAACATTTGAAAAAAAACTAAATGCAAACAGCATTCAAAGCTACCTTTCACTGAAATAATTTCTTAAGTTGAACATTTATACAAAACGCATTTTTAGAACAATAGAGGAAGTACAAGGGCTTGACCGTGAAATGTCAATAAATAATCTCAAATATGTAGATGGTGGTACTGTAGAATGGAAAGAGTGAGTTGGACAGAAAGAAGATCCTATGACAATGTACTCACTGAAGTGGGAACACAAAGACAAATATTGCATATGATACAGAAACGTCGGTTGAGTTGGCTGGGTCACAATATGAGACATGAAAGTCTTCTACAGAAGATACTAGAGGGTAAGATTCAAGGGAAGAGAGGGCCTGGATGACAAAGAGTCAGCTTTACATCTCAGGTATACAGGGACATTAAAGTATGTACTTTGCTGAAATGAAGAGAAATGCAAAGGATGAGGTGAAAAGGAGAGACATACTCAGACAACCTTACAACCAGTCTCAGGATTGATCAAACAGATGATGATGATGATGACGATGCAGATGACAGTTCTGCTAGCTGATAGCAAGCAAAAATTACAGGAACTGATATTACAAGTAGAGAACATACATCAGACATTAACACTGAAAAAGCAAAAATTATTATAATTAGCCAAATAAACAAAAAATTAAAGCAGGTACAAGAATTTCAGTATTTGGGAGCTGTTTTTACTGAGGATGGCAGACTCGACAGAGAGATAGAGAAGAGAGTGCAGAGGGCAAACGCTGTCACCTACCAGCTGTCTCCTCTACTAAAATACCCCAAGATTTCCCTCCAAGCAAAAAATTAGATGATAAATAGTATCTTCATCCCGACCCTGTGCCAGATATGGGAATTGAATAAGACCCAGGAACGAAAGTTAGCCACCTGCGAAATGCGGTGCCTATGAAAGGTCACTAACAACACCAGAAGCAACAGAATCACAAATCTGAGTATTCAGGAGAAGGCTGGAACAATTTCCTGCCTACAGTACATCGAGCAACAGAGAATGAATCGGTTTGGCCAAATTATGAGAATGCAAACAGACCACATTATTCTTGCAACATTCTACAGGAGAACATCAGGAAAAAGTGGCGAGAGGGAGACCAATGAAAAGGTAGACTGTGAATATACAGTGTAAACGAGACCTGCCGTAAAATGGGGAATAATGTTACTCGGGCCACGAGAGAGGCGAAAGACAAATACATACCACGACACTGCTACAACCTGGTAGAAAGTGAGACAACAAAAAAAGAAGATAAAGCAAAATAAACATAAATCTGCTCCACAGATAAGATCAAACAATACTAAAACAAGTCATAAGCCTCTCATATCTTAAAAATATAATAATGGAGGATTAAAGATGCAAAACAGACAAAGAATAGGGATGGTCAAAGTTCACCAACATGAATCAAATGTGGACATTCAATGAGTCACAAATTAGAAATGAGAGTGATCAGGTGTAGGCTTGTCATTATTGCATGACAAGGTGCCACGTATGCACATTATAATTATAACAACAGACTACCATAAGATCACTATCACTATGGGAACAAAATGCAGAGATTGTTGCAATGGGAAAGCGGACCTCAAGGTTAAATAAGTAATAAGTTAAATTGCACAGAATTCTGATGCTGTCAAATGACCAAGAGAGAGAGCTTTCAACAGAGTTGACAGAAATAGACTCTGGATGGTGGAGAGTATGGGAGATAAGACCAATTACTTAAAAGGGTGTGCTTCATGGATGTGTGCTGTCCCTGCTGCTTTTTAACATTTCAATTGGTCAAATTGTGTCAGAGGTTTATACTACCAGGCTGCAACACACGATCCAAATCTCAATTCCATTTATGAACAGCTACTTGTAGATGACCAATGCATCGCATATACAGATGAACAGAAACTCGAAAATGACTTTGTCACGTTGGACGCAACCTTTTAAAAGTATGGTATGTGTATCAGTATGTCTAAGACAACAACTCTGAAGGTGGGCAGAACACAGGGGCCACTAAGCTTGAGCCTTCAGAATGTGGCTCTCTAGCAGGCTCAGCAGGTCAGGTACCTGGGTAGCATTTTCTCAGAAGACATCAGGTGCAACAGAAAAATTGAGACCAAATGCCAGAAAGCAGCAGGAGTGACTTATCAACTGGCACCACTGATCAAACATCTCCACAACAAAGCAGCAATTGATTCACAGCATTTTCCTACCAACCCTGTGTTACCAGAGCCAAACATGGGCCATATCTAAGACACAAGAAAGTAAAATCTTCACCTGTGAAATTAGATGTCTGCAAATAGCCACTGGTGTCTTAATGAGAGACAGATTGAGGAATGAACAAGGACATTTGTAAAAGGGTCAGTTTCATCCCATGTGCTGAATACATGTTAAGACAAAAGGTGCAGTGGTTCAGTCATCTCATGAGAATGTTCTCTGACACAGTTTCCCCTGCAGACATACATGCCAAACAGTTTGGCTTCTAAGCAAGAGGGGATGTTGGATATTGTTGTTGTTGAATGCCCACAATGAGTAGAATTACTCTTTCGTGCGCCCTAAAAAAGGACGTTAACTCTTTCCAGCCCAGCCAGTAGTTTAAACTGTGATTGCAATTGAAAGGGTTGAACTGCTGGTTGAACTGGAATGAGTTGAACTGCTGGTTGGACTGAAAAGGGTTAAACTGTTGGTTGGACTGGAAAGGGTTAAGTGGTGGGTTGCCGCTTTCCACACATCCCGATCGTGCTGATGAAGGTGGACCATGGTCCTCCAGGCGATTGTGCTATGTTTGTCTTTATCTGCGTGTCGCTCACTACTACAGGGATCAAACCGATCACTCACCTTGTTAGCCAGGCTGCCATGAAAACAGCTCGTTTCCAGGAAGGGCTACAAGGAAGCCAAGATGAGGGTCTTGTCTAGTATGTTTTGCCTGAATCTGACTAACATTCTAATCAGCATATTTTGCCTGACCAGATGTTAGTCTCCTTTCCCGGGAAGTTGGATAGACGTCGTAAAGAAGATTTCACAGCGAGTCGGATTGATGACGTCAAACATAACTCATCTGGTCCAGCAGATATATATATATATATATATATATATATGCATTTATGTACATGAAGATTCCATCTAAATGTATCACACTGAGAATTAGTTGTTCAATTTTTTTTAGATTGCTTATTTAAAATGCCATTAACAATTTACAACACTAGTTGTGTTAAAACTTGCCTGGTGCTAAAAGTTACCGATTCAGAAAAGGGTCATTGTGAATGATGTTTAGTACAAAAAGATTATATAGTGTATGGACATTTTTCCTTGTTTAGATTTACAATGCAACAATAAAAGCACTTAAAATGGCAATCTTTAAACTTTAAGTGAAAGTTGCCAACGAATTTGACTTAAGTACTATCAATCACTCCTTCCCAGGGTCAATCCACCAGAATAATGTTTGTGTCAAATTAAATTAAAAGTATCTAGTTATATACTATATCATAGTAATAGTATAGACTACTACTACTGGTCTAACTAAACGAACTTAACTATTCTGTCCTTTGAGTCTACATAAAACCATATATAGTAAATTACTAATAGTAATACTACTAGTAGTTACTAGTACTATTACTAACTAATTCTAATAATAGTTAATAGTTTAATAGTATCCATATTTCATATAGACTACTTTAAACTATAACACTATTCAATTCTTATATTATAAGTATAACTAGTATAACGCATAAGAGTTATATTTTAAACTTGTAGTTGTAGACTATCTTTTACTTTTTTAGTATCTAAGAGTACTAAGACGTCACTAACTACTATTACTCTATTAGTACTATTACAAAGTTGAAAGTATCTTATCTATACTTTTAACTTTGCATTATCATCGTCGTGACTTGTGACTTGAGTTCTTCGGCTTCTGCAAATTGTATAGTTAGAATTTAACAAACTGATTAGATGCGTAAATTAACAAATTAACCACTGTAGACATTTTAGTAATTACATTTACTAACCAGATTCTCCAAATTCTCAACTTTCGTGTCCACAGTGAGATGAGCGTAGCCGGCGATTGTTGTGGTTGCGAAGTCTATGGCCACATCCCATTCCAGAGAGCGAACCACGGCTTTCTCGATTTCTGAGTACGAGCTTGGATCAGTCGCACTCATAGCTGTCATCTTTATTGAATTCTTCGATAAGGAAAGGGATGAGAGAAATCAGACAAATAGTACATGTAAACACGTTCCACTGGCGTGTCCGACTTTTGACAATTGAAACAGTTTATACAGAACAAATAAAAATCTTGGATTAGACACTTGCCATAGACTATGAACGACACAATTACTAACTTCAACCTTAAAGCAGGGTACTCTTATCGTTGCAGTCGGGTAATTCATTTTATAGCCTGGTAAATTTGGACCAGAGTCATAAATTAAAGCCAAGCGCTCTTACAACTTACTGCTGTAACAATCGTCAGTCGAAGTAGTTCAGTGTAGTTGTTAATATCATACAGATTTGTTACAAGCTACCGTTACACAAGCAGAGCACCTGGGCCACTCAACATTAGTGTAAATGATATTGCTCTTCAACAGTTCCATGAGTTCAGGTATTTTGGGCGTTATTTTTTCGGAAGACGATAGGATCAACTGGAAAATGGAGACTATGTGTCAGAAACCATTTGCTGTGACTTATCAGCAGTCATGACTGCTAAACAGCTAAGCCACTCGAGCATTAGTTTGGCAATAAAGCAGCAGCTGATAAATAATATATGTATGCCGACTCTGTGCTACCAGTGCCAAACATGGTCCCTGTCAAAGACACGTGAGAGCAGAATCTCGAGGTGTGAAATGTAGTGTTTGAGGAAGGTCGTCGGTGTTACTATGAAAGACATTCTGCGAAACGAAGGCATTCGAAGTATGGTCAGCACAACGCCATGAGCAGTGTACATTTCCAGGCAAAAAATACGCTGTGTCTGTCATTCCATGAGTATGCATCAACTTCCACTGTGGCTTTCAATGTTGGTAGATCTGACTACATGACAAGAGGGCGCCGAGTGGTAGGTGGATAGATGGTTGTGCCACTACATGGGTTCATATCGATCTATCCAACGACCTTGGTTCATGACAGACGACATACGCTTCCCAAAACGTTCAACGGTATGCGTTTAAAATAGAAGACTCAGAGACCAACAAATTGTAAGTAAGGCAACGGCAACAATCACACAAGAAGCCTTAGTTGACTTGTACTTCTACATGGACGAATATCCCTGTGCATATGACACCTCTGGCTTGAGCTGGATGTAACCGAGAAGAGGATTTCCTGCTTAGCGGTCTAGGCTCGAGCAGTATATTACGCAACTGCGTTGGGACACGTGTCGCGGAGGGTGGTTAACCGACATGCGAGTCCATCTTAATAAACTCAAACACTAGAGCAAAGTAGACGCACATCCTGTTAGGTGCCATCTGTGCTGCTCTTAACAAACCACCTCACCATGGCCGGTGTTGTGCCATGTCACACAGTTAGTCGCCTCTTACGACATGTTCTCTGTGGGGCAGTGGTGCTATTCTTGTCCTTATCATATACAAAGACTCCGGCGGACCACTCGGTCAAAAAAAAACTTTTCCAATCTGAAAAGATGTAGGCTGGAAATCAGAAAAGAACTTTGGGATGAAGACGCCGAGCAGTTGACTGCTAGCGCCAGGGCCTGCCAACCACAACTGCCATACCCTTCTACACCTTCACGTGGTGATCCTGGATAACAGGCTGCAATAGAGCTGACTGACTAAGTAGAAGGGATCGAAGAGGGAAGGTAACCCGGTACTCAAAAATGCATGAAGCATCGGACCGAAAGATGCAAATATTGCAGTCAAGCTGTAAACCGAGAAACAACACATTCCGGACTACATCCTGCTACTTGAAAAGCCATTTTCAGGACTTGGTAGCTGGAGATTGAGAACGAACAAAGAAGAAGAATAGAAAGAAGAAGAGAAGAACTTGAAGTAATAGAATATCAGATTACAAACAAATGACGTCACTTCTGTTGACGGAAAGACTCAGAGAAATGGTGGACGAAATGATAAGAGAAGAATAAGTTGGGTTTAGACTGAAGAGATCATGCACTGATCAAATGTTCACTCTCAGAATAATTATAGAACAATCTGTGAAAATGAAATCCCCATATATTATCAAGGTTATTGACTTTCAAAAAGCCGTTTGATAGTCTGCAGAAACAGCGGGAAAAGAATTAATGCCTTTGAAATGTGGATATTTGGAATGTATCTCGTGGGAAAAAAAAAGAAATAATGAATTCTTGAAGAAATTATGGATATACAGACAGCTGATAAACAAAATCAATTTGACCAACCCGCCCCCACCCCTTCCCCCAATCCCACCACATAACCCCCCCCCCCCCCCCCCCCCCCCCCCCACACACACACATTTTCCCTTTCCGAAAAAAGAAGATCATTATTCAAGCCATAAAGAAATTTAACTAAACAAGAGTCAACTATCACTATCTTCATCGAGCAGAGCAGGTGGTCACGTTCCGCCGCAGAACGGGACAAAACAGATTGAATAGCGCCTTACACGAAGTACAATTGGCTCTTTCGACCACATGTACGTACGTGCGGACAAGCAGAACGGACAAATCATACATTTAATAAAATACTGTAATGCTTAGGAAACTGCGCTCGGAGCACTGGCACGCAAAGCTATGGTAGCCGTGAAGAACTCTCCCCACAACAACTGTTATCAAGAAAATTGGATTTCACATGTAGATATTTTTTTTAAAACATGGCCCAATGAGAAGAAGAGGAAGACGAAGAAGAGGATAGTTAAGATAATGTTGTCACACGAAAAGACATAACAATTTGCTGAAAACAATACCTAAAGGAAAGACGAAACGCTATAAGTGGGAGAATAATACTAAACAGTAGATTGACATATATCTAATATCACAATAATACCGAACTGAGCGAATATCACTTTAGTCTGTGAGTACAAGGCAAGCGAAGGCGAGGATGTCTGAGAAAACGATGGAAAGACAACATTAAATGATGGACTAACCTACGACCAGAGGAGGCGCAAACAGCAATCACAGTAAGAGAGGGATTGCGCAGAATTGTGGAGGTGTCATCAGGGGTGCCCAACGATCTGAAGACGTCACAGGATAAACGGAACGGAATATAAAAATCAACGAGGTGGTGGACAGTCTAGCCAAAGAAGAAGCGAAACTGATACAGGAACAATATCTGGTCAACTACGAGTCTCCATTCTCCATCAGATGTGGATCTATTGAGATCGGATTTAGATACGATTAAAAAATGACATGAGTGCTGGCAGATGTTGTTTAATGTAGACAAATGTACAGTCATTCACATGGGAAGATCCTGTACGGATTATAATTACATTGGGCGAGAAAACTATTGGGACAATAAAAAAAAAGGAAAGCAACTTATGTGTTATAATAGATCATCCAGGTAAGGTGCTGGAACATCTCCCGGTGGCAGTGAAAAAGGCTAATGCAATGCTGGCTATGATTAAAAGAAACATTACACATAAGAGCAGGGAAGTGATAGTAAAACTATATAAATCATTGATGACACCTAAAGAGCAGTATTGTGTACAGGTGTGGCGTCCTTATCGTAGATGGAATATAAACATGCTGGAAATGATACAAAGAATAACTACAAAACTGATCGTGGGATTCCAGAATTACAGTTATGAGGAAAGACTCAGAAAACAGGCTTACAATGTCTAGAAAAGAGAAGATTTCGATGTGACAATACAAGTTTATAAAGTAATCAATGGAAAGGATAAATTAGGCTATACCAAGTTTTTTAAAGTACAACAGGCTACAAGAACAAAACGGAACAGCTTCAAATTGTTATTATTTGTTTAGTCGGAGATACCACTTATTCAAACAAGTTGTACTACGTCTCCGAACTGGCCACAACAGAATGAAACATCATCTATACACAAATTCGAAATATGTACCCCCAACCTATGTTTCTGCGGCCTGACAAACATGTTGTAAGGTCATGAGTTGGAGAATCTTCTACGTTATAGAGGGACTAGACTCAGAACTAGATTATACCAGCCGAGTGATATATGATCAATGTGCAATTCTTCTTCTTCTGCGTCGTTTGTTCTCAAATGCCCACAACCAAGCCCTGAAAGCTGCTTTGTAAGTAACAGGATGTTATCCGTAGAACAGAATGCGCTACTTCATTGATAGTTTGTCCATCACAAGTGATGAAGACCACTCTCTTTGTTCAGCCGTGTGGACAGTCGTATCTCTTGCTGTGTCCGCTGAAATGGGTGACTTGCGCGGAGATTTGGATTAAAGTGAGGAAGAAACTGCGCCTTTTGTTAACCTCACTCACAGAGCCTAAGCTACCTTTTGCCAGTGGCAAGACATTCATCGAGACGACTGGAGATAGCATAGGATGCAGATTTTGCCTCAGGGTTACCACCGAAGCCTTTCCGTAAACATGTACGTTGTAACCCGCAGGGTAGAAAGGTGGGAAGGCATCTAACGCAGTTTATCGTGCCTTTTCGATAACCACAAGAGGTCGTATGGACAACACTCAGCGTGTGAGTGAGTCTGGCATCTCTCCCCAGCTGTATTCAGTTCATCATAGTAGCATCTAAAATTCCCACACGCCAAATTCGTGAAGGTGAACCGGCAGAACTAACCCGTGAGATACGACACAGGTATAACTAGTTTAAGCGTAGCGCCATTCAGCCGACGTCCAGACCAGGATAAACGGATGGAAGAAATCACAAAAAAAGAACGAAATAACAAGTCCAGACGGAAAACAACTCCACGTATCCGTGAACACAAGTGTAAGTCGTCGACTAGTGTGAATTCCAGGTAAATCCGTGGTCTTGCGGCATCCATAATGATCCAAAACAGTAGAGAAATGTAGACTCGCAGCCAGTTTACAGCTTAACTGCTATATTTGCATTTTTCGATCCGACACCTCCAACTTCAGCATATTAATATTGGGTACCTGGTTAGCCTTCCCTCTTCTATACTTTCTCCTTAGCCAGTCTCCGCTGTTGCAGCCAAGTATCCAGGATCACTGTGTCAGGATCATCAATGTGTAATTGATGCGAGCTAATTTTGTTTCGATTGCAACCAGCTCCTAAGTCGACTCAGCCCCCAAACATTTGGTACCAGAGCGAGAATCAGCCCCAAACATTTGCTACTAGAGCGAGACTCAGCCCCAAACATTTGCTACCAGAGCGAGACTCAGCCCCAAACATTTGGTACCAGAGCGAGACTCAGCCCCCAAACATTTGGTACCAGAGCGAGACTCAGCCCCAAACATTTGCTACCAGAGCGAGACTCAGCCCCAAACATTTGGTACCAGAGCGAGACTCAGCCCCAAACATTTGGTACCAGAGCGAGACTCAGCCCCAAACATTTGCTACCAGAGCGAGACTCAGCCCCCAAACATTTGGTACCAGAGCGAGACTCAGCCCCAAACATTTGCTACCAGAGCGAGACTCAGCCCCAAACATTTCATACCAGAGCGAGACTCAGCCCCAAACATTTGGTACCAGAGCGAGACTCAGCCCCAAACATTTGGTACCAGAGCGAGACTCAGCCCCCAAACATTTGGTACCAGAGCGAGACTCAGCCCCAAACATTTGGTACCAGAGCGAGACTCAGCCCCCAAACATTTGGTACCAGAGCGAGACTCAGCCCCAAACATTTGGTACCAGAGCGAGACTCAGCCCCAAACATTTGGTACCAGAGCGAGACTCAGCCCCAAACATTTGGTACCAGAGCGAGACTCAGCCCCAAACATTTGGTACCAGAGCGAGACTCAGCCCCAAACATTTGGTACCAGAGCGAGACTCAGCCCCAAACATTTGGTACCAGAGCGAGACTCAGCCCCAAACATTTGCTACCAGAGCGAGACTCAGCCCCCAAACATTTGGTACCAGAGCGAGACTCAGCCCCAAACATTTGGTACCAGAGCGAGACTCAGCCCCAAACATTTCATACCAGAGCGAGACTCAGCCCCAAACATTTGGTACCAGAGCGAGACTCAGCCCCAAACATTTGGTACTAGAGCGAGACTCAGCCTCCAAACATTTGGTACCAGAGCGAGACTCAGCCCCAAACATTTGCTACCAGAGCGAGACTCAGCCCCAAACATTTGGTACCAGAGCGAGACTCACCCCCCCCCCCCCCCCAACATTTTGGTACCAGAGCGAGTGAGAGAAGTAAAGGAGGCTAACATGATGCTGTTCCATCCCCCCCCCCCCCCCTAGTGTGTAGTTGTTTAAGATAATGTGGCTGTACCATCACATTCACAATATAAAACACGGGCTTTTTACTTTAACTTATTAGATTAGGACTGGGGCCCTTAGGGGACGACGTGCATAAGCTTCAAACAAATATAATATAGATGTTCAATTATTTGCAATACAAAATTATTTGCTGTTTGCAATGACATTCACAAGGTTAAAAAAGGAGGCTTTAAAAAATGAACGAACAACAGACAGCGTTTAAATTGTTATTTACAATTTACACAATGAACAATACAATCAACTTCTCATTTTCGTCTCACCACTTGACATGCACTGGAGAAATCCATTTTTTTTTCCAGCGCAAACTGTTTTCAAGAGATGAGAATTCACTTGCAACGATTGACTACTGCGATTGGAAAAAGAAATGGATTTCAGCTCACGAAAGCAGCAGATTTCACAGAGAAGCTGCCATCACCTTCCCCAATTGGCGAATGCATCTGGTTGTGTTCTTTGTTACTAAAGGAAAAATAAGCTAAACATGCTTTAAGCACAATCTTTTCTCGATCGTGTGGTTGCTTTTATTATATTTCTATCTGAGCGTGGATTCAGAGGTAATGACTAAGTGTTTAGGTCACTAACCAATATAAATAATAGTTGTCCATCGCAAGCTGCTTCTTCTTCTTCTTCGATTAACTAACGCTATGTTTCTAGTCCGTCTTGGTTTACGAAGGAGATAGCATTTCAGGTCTTCGCCAATCCCCCACAGCTTTTCGGGCATGGTCGCTCCCCCATGCCAGACCATGATCTAGTAAAGAAGGCCACGGCCAGACTGCCTCTCTTTGGTCTGCATAGGTGGGACAGTCCTGCATAATATGTTCTGGTGTTTGTTTGGGGGGCTTCGCAATCGCACGTTGCGGAGTCTCTAAGACCCATTCTGTGGAGATGGACCTTGAGTCTGCATGGTCCCGTTCTGAGTCTGAAGATCTTTGTCTGCCCATCTCTGCCATGTTGGTCTATGCTGTCATTTTCTGGTTTGTATTCTTTAAGCTGGTCTCTACATTACGTCCTCAAGGATCGTTTGATGAGTGTCTTTTCATCTTTATAGCTCTATGGATGGTGAGTTTGCATGTCGTCACTTCCGGCTTCTGCGAGTTTATCTGCTTTTTCTTTTCCAAGGAGCCCCCAGTGGACCGCAATCCACTGTAGCACTAAATCTGATTTTTTGGACAGTGAGCCGATGTTATATTTTATTTCGTATGATATTCTATATTGTGTTGGGCTTGAGATGACTTGGATTACACTTCCGGGTGAAGATGGCATCATCAACAGACTTTTACTGCGAGATGTATTTGTCAAATGACTGTAAACATCAATCATGGCACGACATACCATGTTGCATCCGTTGCACACACGCGAGGAGTCTGCAGTGGTGCCGTGCGTTCTGTTTTTCGGTTGGCACGCTTTCTCTGTGCCTCGGCGATACAATTTCGTTTTTGTGTAAGCAGCTGCCAGGTTGGCACATCAGGTTGAACCTTTTCAGTAACGCTTTCAAGTCGTCTCTGTAACGTTTCTTCTGTCCCATCTGATGAGTGTCTGTCTGTTCTGAGCACACCACGTTACAAGTGCTTTGGAGGGGAAGGTGTGTGGGGTAGGAGAGGGGGGCATGATCATTAGGCATGCGAACATGCGGGTTTAAAAAAAAATAGACCATATGGGTGCAGCTGTACAATATAAAGTCCCCTAAGAACCCTAGAGATGCAACCCCAGCAGACTAACTAGAAGAGGAAGATAACTTTAGCATCATGCGTGAAGAAATTGCAGTTAGATTTCTTAAAAAGTGTCAAGCGGCCGGAGTGAATAATATACCAGGCAAACTATTAATTTTTGGAGGGACAGTGGTGATAGATTTTCTAACAAAAATCTGTAACGTGATATGGTAGACGGGACAATGGCCCACAAGCTGGACACAATAATTGATCATAGTGATAGGAGAATGGCCCACACAAAATCATTGATCATCGTGATAGGAGAATGGCCCACAAGTTGGACAAAAACATTGATCATAGTGATAGGAGAATGGCCCACAAGTTGGACAAAATCATTGTTCACAGTGATACTAAAGAAGGGTAGCCTCCAACAGTGTCAGAACTACAGAACCATCAGTCTGATTAGCCACGCCAGTAAAGTTATGCTCGAGGTTATCCTTAACAGACTGCAGCCACGAGCAGAAGAAATTATTGCGGAAGAACAAGCTGGTTTCAGAGCTGGTCGCAGCACAATAGAACACATTTTTACCTGCGCTTGATCAGCGTAAAATACACTCAGCACAAATAGACATTGTACCAGGTCTTCATTGACTTTAAAAAGGTATTTGATGGGGTGGGACATAAACTCTGCGCAAGTACAAGATAGGATGGAGGCTCACCCACGTCATTGAGAAACTATACTCTGATGCCAGCAGTGAAGTTTACCTCAATAGGACCACAAGTGAGAGGTTCCGTACGAAAATCTGCGTGCGCCATGGGCGTCTCCTTTTTCATACACTTTTCAATGTTTTTCTAGAACGCATTATAACAGAAGCATTGGATGAACACGTAAGGACGGTCAGTATAGATGGACACACCTCCCCAACCTCCGGTTTGCCGACGACATTACCGGTCTGGCTGGAACAGAACCTAAACTTGCAAGACTAGTCGCAAACCTGGACAATGAGGTCTCAAAATGTGGGATGGAAATCAGTGCAGAGAAGAGTAAGAATCACGGTCAACGCCCCAGAGGGTATTCTGAACCAGATTATGGTCAAAGGTGACCCTCTGGAAAGTGTCACGCGGTTCAAATATCTGGGAGCAGAAATGAATGCGAAGGAGTCTAGAGCGGAGATCCAATCAAGAACAGTAATGGTCATGGTCGGCCTGACCAGACTGGAAAGACAAGAACATGAGCCTTAAATCGAAGCTGACTTTAATGTGTACAATGGTCACCTCTGTATACCTCTACACATGTGAGACTTGGACTAGAAAGTAAAAATTGCGCAATGGAAATGAGATGCTTGCGAAGATTTCTTGGCATTTAATATCTGGATCGCGTTACAAACGAAAGTGTTCTTGAAATTTTCGGAAGTAGTTAAGCCAGTATAAAAACCTATTGACTATAGTAAAAACACGAAAACTTACATGGTATGGACATATATCACGATCAGTGAGACTGACCAAGACCGTCACTCAAGGCACTGTGCCTGGAAAGCGTGAGAGAGGGAGACCAAAAAAGAGATGGGAGGACAATATAATAGAGTGGATGGGGAGGTCTGTAACTGAAACTAATACCCTGGCGAAAAATCGAAACGTATGGCGTGAACTGATTCGACAGACTGCAATAACGGTGCATCAACGACCTTCTAGGTTACGGGACTGGTGATGATGATTGGTGCTCAGCATGTGGGACATGCGAACAATTTCAAAGCTATTCACTTTGTCCTGCCGTCCGATGAGCAGCTTACTCAGACAGCTAATGTAACTGTGTGGTTACTCTATACTTATTGGGCCAACTTTTAGCCAGCTCCTAGTCCTTCCTTACGTGGTACCATAACACATATCAAGGATATTCGGTATCATAACGTGACGAATCTTTCAATTTAAACTGTTTATCACACGGCCAATAACTACAGTGGCAACCACGTTGTAAAAATAGACCACCCTAACTTTCCATGCATATCGTTGTTATCGATGTTTAATGCCCACAATGAGTAAGTTTACTCTTTTGTGCTACCTGAAAAGGACGTTAAGTACCGGGTTGTAGTGGCTTTCCTCACACCCCGAGCATGCTGATGAAAATGCACTGCTGTCCTTCAGACGGTTGTGCTATGCTTGACTTTATCTACTTTATCTAACTACTACGAGGATCACATCGATATACATTTCATCAGCTAGGCTGGCTTGAAAACAGCCTGTTTCCAGAGAACGATACATGGAAGAGAGATAGTGGTCTTGGTCAGTATGTTGTGCCTGATTGGACTAACTTCTCAGTTCCCCGAACATATAGTAAAATGTGATGAAAGAGGGTTTTGCATGAACTTAGCGTGTTGTTTACCGCAATCAAAAATTAAATGATACTCTTCTACATATACAAAGTGATAGCCAGGATGCATTTGTTAACACTTAACAACACTTAAAAAAGCAGCGATGATGATGAACCCAAGACTAAAGTCCGTACTGAGAGAGGGAGCCAGTTACACCGGAGGCTGTATTATGAAATTATCGACAACTTTGCTGAATAAATAAAAACAAGATAAACGTACTATTCCAATAAAACCATTGCTATTAAACTATCACTGCAAATGTTCGAATACAGACTTCATATAAAGAGAGCAGCTGTAATGTGGGTCGTATGCGTCATTTGGAGCTAAAATAAGAAACAATAATTCAATCATTCTTTGGCGTCTCAGTCTATGTATACAATGTGCGTGGCCCCCTGTGAGTTGTGTGCAGCTCTGTCTCCTGTGTTTTGACACTGTCTATGACTGTAAGACCGATAAAAACACATATAGGTAATGGTTAAGCGACAGAACCAGGTCAATCACAAAACGATACTATAATTACGACTACAAGGTCTTCGTCAGGGACAAAGAAGGCAACAACAACAAAAAAACAAAAACAAAATCTCAACAAACAAAAGCACAAGACATGACGTAAAATGAGCAATTTAATTCCATCGCCATAAAAGGATGTGCCAGGAAAGTGTGTACTAGGATATGCCATTTATGAAATCATCATCGCGTTGCATGTCCTTTAAAAAACGCCGCTCCCATCAAAGTCTATCTGAAAGGATCTCTTTCCCTTGCCAAAATTCCAGCCACAGTCATACCAAGACATTCCTGTATATCTTGGTGCCATCGTCTTCTTGGTCTATCTGTCTCTTTTCCCTGGCACCATACCTTCCATCACTGTTCTCTCAAGACCGTTGTGTCTGTTGATGTGACATTTTCTTGTCAAAATGGAATTGATAACCCAGTTCTCCTCTATGTTCAACTCTTGCCGAATGTCTATATTTGTCTCCGTCTCCGTCCAGGGTATTCTGGGGATCTTTCTGTAACATTTTGACTCGAATTATTCGATTCTTTGTCTAGAAGTTTTGGTAATCGTCCATGATTCTCAGCCATGTGCTGCCATAGGAAAAACTCAGACTCTCAAGACTTTCACCTTAGTCACTTTGTTGGTGCTCTGCCATGATTTCTTCAGGCTGGTCAGCCTCTGCGTTGCTATGGCTAGTCTTCTTCTGATTTCTTTCCAGCAGTCGCCATTTTGTATCAATTGTGGAACTCAGATATTAAAAATTCGTGACCTGATTTATTTCCTCACCACCCACTGTAAATTTATGTTGACATTGTGTTTTATCGGTGGTCATTATCTTTGTTTTTTTAATGTTTATAAACAGGTTTTGATCTGTACTGTGTCAATTTACGGCTGAAAGTAACAGCTCTAGCCCTTCTGCACTTCTTCATAGTATCACTGTGTCATCTGTGTATAACTCTAGAATCTTGTAAATGTATCAAAACTGTCAATGTTCTCGTCTTCTCCAACATTTCTCATTATATAATATAGTTATGAAATAGAGTACATCAAACCAGACATGCTCAATATGATTGCACACATACAATAATTTTATCGACTTATAACCTTCAGCTTTGCTCAATTTATTTCTCCATCAATCCATAATTTAGTACTCTTTACACGTGGTCACCTTATGTGCATAAGAATAACCAAGAGGGCAGGGATGCAAAATTCACTACAAAATGCTGACCAGAACTATCGTTTAAGTACATTGACTCAGAACGATGATACATTAGCCTTAAAAGTGTTGTCAAAAACCTGGAGTCGACTTAGTCAACATGCAACCGATGGCGGGAAATTAATCAATTCAACTTCATCTAAACTAAATATATCATATCAGTGCTGTGAGAATCACACAACTTCCTAGTGATTGAATAACCTCTTACTTCTTCCCTCTAGCCATAGTGACAAGGTCATAAGAACATATCCCAGTTCTATATCAACCTAAGCGGCACCTAATCAAGAACAAGACAAGACAGGACAGGGCATACCTTGATTGAGACTTTGATTTGAACAGTACACTTTTTAAAGGAGTCAGTTGTTTTGAATTCAGCAACAAACGAATGCACTGGTTGTTAAGTTTCCCTTTTACAATCGTCATTAAAACTTCACAAGTTATTTTCTTTGCTGTTTTGACGCTAGAGAAAAATGTCGCACGTGTGCCTCCGTCGCTGCAGCATAGACCACTTCCGTGAAATTCGACGAGACTGCGAGAAGGTTCCTAGATTTTATCATTTCGGGAAAACCACTCGTTGTCACAACAACTCAAAACCTGTTCTGTCCTGTTCAAAGGGACGAAGACGATAGGACCAAACATGCAATTCATGTCGGCGAATGATCGTGGATATATTTCCATTGTAAAGCTTAGATTCATGGTGGGGACTTCGGATATGAACAGGTAAAAGCTCCAATGGCAATGAATAGTAAACGTCAACAAAAACAGATATCTAATGGCGCAGTGACCGCACCAGGACAAAAACAAAACGGTTCCTACGTTTCAACCACAAGGCCTTCGTCAGGGCTTAAAAACGAACGAAAAGAGCTAACAAACCACACAAAATAACAAGACGATGTAAAGTGAATCTGAGTAGGGTGATACTATCAAAAATAATAGTTACCTATCGTAAGTGAAGATGGGGACAGCATCAAACGTGTACTGTGAGATGTGTTCTCCTATGACTGTAAAAACCAACCCTGGCACAGGCCGGCCTTTATGGCACACACACGTGAGGAGTTGGTTGTGGAGTCGTGCGTTATATTCTTTCGAGATTCATATTTTTCCTCAGGGTTTACTCCCGAGGCCTTTCCCGCAAACGGGCAATCCACAATACAGCAGGGTTGGCATTCTGGCTAGTGATATATTCTAAATTTTGACACTGTAAATCGATGAACCAGGAAACCTATAGACTGCAGCTTTCAACTCAACGTGGCTTGAGCGAAGATGGGCCTCCGCGGGGACATAACATGAACATGTACAACCAACAGACTATTGGAACTACCTATATAAATAATCTTCACCATTTTCTAAAGGCGAAATGGCGATTATAACTTAACTTAACTTAAGTTAACAACTTAACTTAACTTAACGTAACGTAACGTCTTTATACTGATTTAATAGACTCTACAGAGTCTGTACACAGCCAGTTTGTTGGATGGTGGTTTACACGATGTGCGAGTTCATCTTAATAAATAGACTCAAACACTAGAGCAAAGTAGACCCGCGGCCAATTAGACGCCATCTATAGCTGCTCTTAACAAACCAAACCAACCGAGGAAAGGCACGAATAACTTGGTTAGATTTTTAACTTGAATCTTGTTCGGAGAGCGGCCACTAAGCCGACTCTTTTCGATTTCCAACTGCCTATGAATTTTTAACGTGCTTGAAACTGAACACGGGAGTCCAATCTCACTACTCAGAGATTAGGGGAATTTTTACCAGAAGATCCTGGTCTGCATCGCGATTCGAACCCGCGACCCCCGACACCCGAGACGGACACCTTACCTCAGACTGCTCCGAGATCCCAGAGCCAATAGATATTTTTCAAAGAGACATGGATACAGCGGGATTAAGATCAATCTGTATTACAGAGGAAATGGTTTTAAAAAAATTGGAGGGGTTGAAAGTGAATAAATGTCCAGGTCAAGATGGTATTCACCCAAAATTGCTGTATGAAATTAGAAACCAACTAGCAAAACCATTGGCTATATTATGTTCTCAATCCCTTGCACAAGGGATTGTTCCACGGGATTGGAAAGATGCGGGAGTGATCCCCTTATTCAAAAAGGGCAAAAAGGCAGATCCAGCAAACTATAGACCTGTGAGCTTAACGAGCATAGTCTGTAAATTGTTAGAGTCAATAATCAAAGAAAACATTGTAATGCTTTTAGACAAATTTAATCTAATTAGAAATAGTCAGCATGGGTTTACTAGAGGGAGATCATGCTTAACAAATCTATTAGAATTCATGGAGGAGGTTACCAAAATGTTAGATAAAGGGGAGCCAGTGGATGTTATTTATCTGGATTTTGCAAAGGCCTTTGATAGAGTACCTCATCAAAGATTATTTCGAAAATTAAAATCACATGGAATAGGTGGCGAAGTTGCCAAATGGATTGAAAATTGGTTAACGGGAAGAAGGCAAATGGTGGGTATAAATAAGGAGTACTCTGAGTGGTGTGAAGTGAAAAGTGGAGTGCCACAGGGCTCGGTTTTGGGACTAATTTTATTCTTGATATATATATAAATGATTTGAACATATGTATGGGATCCATTATTGCAAAATTTGCTGATGACACGAAACTATGCAGTAGTGTCTCATCTAAAGCAGAAGTGGATATATTGAGGTCGGATTTAGATAAAATTCGAGAATGGTCTGTAATCTGGCAAATGGAGTTTAATGTAGATAAATGTACAGTCAACCACATGGGTAGATCCAATATGGAACATAATTACAGAATGAAAGAGAACAATATTAGAAAGATAGATAAAGAAAGGGACTTAGGGGTTATAATAGGTCATACATGTAAGGTGAGGGAGCAAGTTCAGGTATCAGTAAAAAAGGCAAATGCAATGTTAGGGATGATAAAAAGAAATATTAAACATAGGAGCAAGGAAGTGATAGTCAAACTGTATAAAGCATTAGTTAGACCTAGATTGGAGTACTGTGTACAGGTGTGGAGTCCTTATCAGAGAGGGGATATAGACATGCTGGAGAGAATACAAAAAAGAGCGACAAAGCTGATAGTGGGATTCCAGAATTACAGTTATGAAGAAGGATTAAAAAGAACTGGCCTTCAGTGTCTAGAAGAGAGAAGAATTCGTGGTGACTTGATACAGGTGTATAAGATGATCAGAGGAATGGATAAAGTAGACTATAACACGTTTTTTAAAGTACAACCACCAACAAGGACAAGAGGGCACAGCTACAAGTTGACTAAGGAGAGGTCCAGATTAGATATTAGGAAGTATTTCTTTAGCCAGAGAGTAGTGAATGCTTGGAATGCATTGCCAAGTGAGGTGGTAGAGGCTGGGACGGTCAATGCATTTAAGAACAGATTGGATGCGTACAGCTTCTAGAGGAAGGTGATGTAAATGGAACTGGTTGTATACAGACTCTGCAGAGTCTTCTAAACCAGTATAAAGACGTTAAGTTAAGTTGAGACCACTGATTACGGATCTTCTCTGTGTGCAGTTACATTTCTTATGTTTGACAAGGACAAGAATGGCACTACTGCCCCACAGAGACCATGTCGAAAGGGGCGACTTACTGTGTGACATGGCATAAAACCGGCTTTGGTTAAGTGGTTTGTGTAGAGCAGCATATATGGCGCCTAACAGGCTGCGGGTCTACTTTGCTATAGTGTTTGAGTCTATTATGATGGACTCGCACATTGGTTAACCACCCACCTCCCAACGTAGGGGAGTAATAAGCTGCTCGAACCTATCCCGCTAAGCAGGAAATCCTCCTCCCGGCTACATCCAACTCATACGATAGCCGGGACCTGCACAAGGCCACCTGCCTCTGTAGAAGTACAGGTCAACTAAATACTAAAAAGAAGTACCTCTCAGTTCTACATTCAGTCTCTCCTAGTTACGCTGAATGTTTCCGGCGGCATCTTATCTCACATGTCGTGATCTTTCTCCCTAGAGATGTTGTTAAAGTCCACGTTTGGTACTGGTAACAGAGCATTGGCATGAACATACTGTTGATCACTAGTCTTTTTGTGAACATGTTTATAATGGTGACAGGTGGTATGCAATATCATTCGTTTTTTGGCACCGGATCCAAATTTATATATATTATCCTATATTGCTACATCTTATGGGAAAGAATCTTGAATCTTTATTTAAAAAACTACAAGAATAACGAATAAAAGGCTGAATAACTAGTTTTCCCTGGGCCAGAAAAGAAAATTTATAGTAATGGTAACTATGCTTTTGCTGGACTAAAATATCGTGGCCTTAAAATCTTAAACGACACGTAAAACACGGGGCCATGGTATTCATCATTTCCGATTGACAACAGTTTATAATGGCGGCTCAGGTGTTATTACACCTGGTTGCGTTCGCATTATTTTTTCTCGGTAAGTTAAACAGCAGTATCTAGTCCAAGAAAATATTTAGGTTACTTTGTCGCAATAGACTACAAAGTTTAATTACGAAATGTGTCAATAATCTGTTCACTGATGTTCCAAGTTTCATATTTTCCGATCACTTCCGCGTTTTCTGTTGGACACCACACTCACACTGAAAGTTTCAGTGAAACTGACAATGAGTAATGACATTCACATCCCAGGCATATCTGACTAGTGACTTGATTCACTTATTCACTATCTCAGTATCTTTCCTATTACTATCAGTCACCAATTCACTAACCTAGCTCTGTTTATGAGTGTGTTCCCATGATAACTTGTCGTACAGTTTAAATGTTTATAATTCGCCGTTTATATTAGTTATTTATTAATTTATTAGTTAATATATAAATATTACATTTTACTATGATTTTAGTTACTCATTACTGCTATCCAGTCTCATGATAAAGTTAAATATGATATTTATTTAGCTAGCCAATGATCAATGAGATTCAATGCAAGAAATATGTGTCGAGACAGCAGTGAAGAACTGGACAGCGATGTTTAAAGAAGGACGCGAGTTAACAAAAGTCAAAAGATCTTCCGAGACCAGTTCAGGCGTATATTGTTGCGTCAGAAGATGCCATCGCCAAAACTGATGCAGCAATTCGTGTGGACCTTCGCCGGAGCTTATGTTTCACCACACTTTTGTCACCATAAGTGATACACTGCCTGCATTCTGCAATGAATGGTAACTGGTTGACATCCTTCAGCTGTTAGAAACCCAATCACCACTCGCTGATCAACTCTTGTCGGATTCCGTATCACACCCGCCATGTTTTCAACGGTCTGCTGAAGAAACTATGGGTCAGAGGATAATGAAATTTTGCAAACTTGGCGGTTGGTATGTGCTGTTTACACCAGAAGTGACGTCATCATGAGCACCATACATGTTTACTTGTTGCAGTGTAATTTTAACACGCAAATATATATATATATATAGAGTATAGTATAGTAGCCACTTTGAGTTATGACTGACTATAGGGTGAAATGTCTTGGACGAATAAACAAAAAAGATATACTTAGCTACATAGTTATTGTTTTCTTTCTCCTTGCTGCATTTTTTCACTTCTCTGTGTTGCAAGAGCTTCTTTTCACCAAGCGTGAGGTGACCCTTCAGGGTACATCTCCACTTCGATCAGTCTTTTACCTCGTCTTCCCAGGGATGTCAGACTCATGTCCAGGGCCTTCATATAATTGATTACAGTGCTAGTAGTAATGATTACAGAATAAGAGGGAGGTGGAAAGATGACATTAGAGTGATTGTACAAAGACACAGGCTCACATTGACTGACACAACGCAGAACAAACAACTTAAGTTCACCACAATGCTTAACGGCACAAGTGGAAAGAAGACTAATTGACTAACTCAATATTTACATACACATGCATGCACACACAGATATACATATAAATGAACAGACAATTAAACAGGGATGGTGTAGTTAAGTGACACTGCTCACAACTCGAAAGTGCTGGGTTCGCTCCCCATCACAGCACCGGCCGTTATCCTGGGGAAACAAAACCTTAGAAAATGTAGGAGGAAGCAGACCATTACATAAAATGCGTGCTAAAGTTGGATGCACTGGGCCAACAGGTGCAAAATAAAAACACAGTGCAATGCACAAAAAGAACACAGGTGCTAATTGCATGCATTATATATTTTGATTTTGCAGGTGTAAACAGTTGGAAATGTGCTAAATATGAGAATTACTTCAGCCAGCAACCTGACTACATTGACTGTCTCTGGGACTGCTGTGGCAACTCCTTCAACAGGCATTGCTGTGCTCCGTAAGTTACCAAATAGGGCATGGTGGTAGATGTTACATAGTTTATTGCTGCAATGTTGTGACAATAATACATGAATTTCATCAGCCATTTACAACATAAGAAGTTTATTGACTGTAACACAGAGCCACTCCAACCACGAAGGAGGAAGCAGACCCTTACATAAAATACATGCTGAATTCGGATGCACTGGACCGACGGGCGCAAATTAAAAACTGCAGTGCAACGCGCCCGACCTTGGGGAATAGCAAAATTAGGCAAACACAACAAGAAAAAGAAGAAAAATCAATTGCTCGCACCGTGTTGAGGGAATAAAATGCATGATAAAGTCACTAATATAATAATAATGTCCGCTTAGGCACCTGAGGTCTGTTGCGTTGGTTGGTCGCATCAATGACCCACTGCTGCAACATGGTTCCAGACCTCGTCCAGAGTAGAGGTGGAGGTTGTTATCTGCTGGAGCCATATTCTGTGTAGGGATGGCCTCTTCTGTGCGTGTCATCGCGCATTCTGTTCTTTCGGGTGGCTTGCTTTCTCTGAGTCTCAGCGAGGAATTTTTGCTCTGCAATAGGAGCACCTTGTGTGATGCCAGCATGGAATGGTTCTGTGCAAGCAACTCCCAAGAGGTGACAGCAATGTTAAACCTTTTCAGAGACACTTTCAGAGAGTCTGTACATTTCTTCTGTCTCCCTGATAAGTGTTTGTCAGTTCTGAGTTGACTGTTTAGCAGCTGCTTGAGGATACCCTCATCAGGCATGTGAGCATCATGTCCAGTTCATCCTGGGCTTTTTGCAGAGGTGTATGGGTGCTCAAAATGTTGGTCCAACCCTATTAAGAATTTCATTGTTTTGTACTTTGTTCTGCAAACACTGGCTCAGAAAAAGATATGCAGTCCACCTAGACAGATTTTCTCGGCATGCAGTAACTTTGGTCTCACGATCAAAACAGAGGTACTCTTCCATCCTGCCCCTGGGGAGCCGTAAATAAAACCAACAGTACTGTACAGGACTAACGTCTCAAGGAAGTTGCTAGCGCCGACTACCTAGGCAGTATTCTCACTAGAGAGGCGAATATCGACAGGTCAATAACAGGATTGCTAAGACGAGCTCTGTGTTTGGGAGGCTCCAAGCAAATGTCTGGAACCGACAAGGCATCAGTGTCACCATCAAGGTAAAGGTGTATCATAATGTGGTATTGTCCACTTTTTCTGCATGCCTGTGAGACATGGACAGTGTATAGCAGACACTCCAGACAGCTCAATCGTTTTCACTTGCGCTGTCTACGCAGGCTGCTCATGATCAGGTGACAGGACAAAGTGCCTAACTCTGAAATGCTTCAATATTGATTTAACCTCATGGGAAATGCTTGCACAAGACCATACCACCTGGCAAACTAGTATCACAGAAGGTGCTCAGATCACAGAGAGCAGAGACTCAGCAAAAGCGTGCTGCCTGAAAAAACAATACTCGCAACAATTCCACGGCCAGCTCCCCGCATGTGTGTCCTGTATGGGGCAGAGTCGTCATTCCAGGATTGGTCCTTACAGCCATGAGAGAACACATTTTGCAGCAACAGTCTGATGATGTCACCATCTTTGCTTGCGATGGGCAACTATTATCAGTATTACTTTAGTCTGCCCCATTTCCCATAGCAGTATATGCAAACAGCTTACGTTAAAACAATATAACTGTCTACTGTACATTTTCCATGTTTCGCAGGCATACAGCAGATACTATGAGATAAACCTGAAACAAACCACCATTTTTAAAATGCAAATATTTGTAATTATTTGACGGTATGTTACACATGTCTTATTTCCGTTCACGGACAGAATTGGCATTATTGTTGGATGTTGTATTGTTGGGGCCGTGATTGTTGCTGCCCTGACTGTGCTCCTGCTTTGTTGGTGGCAGAGAAGACGAGCAAAGAGTGCTCAAGGGCCGAGACTTTTCCACAATCAGCGCCATTCTCACTATCCCGTGGCACCTTCATCAGTGACAAGACCAGGTCAGATTTATGCCAGATTGATTCATAACAGTTCAAATGATATTATGCTCATGATTATAATAAATTTTCCCTTTTCTTCTTATTTTGTCCTGCTTGTGTGCTCAGGGTCAGGTAGCAGGACAAAGTACTCAACTGAAATTCTTAACAAGTCAACCATCTTGAGCATCCATAGGCGGTTAAAATGAATGAGACATGTTTTTCACATGCTCGATGAGCATATTCTCAATCAACTGCTTTACGGTGAACTCATAACTGGCAGACGCACGTCAGGAGGTCAGAATAAATGCTACAGAAACCCATTTAAAGTGTCTCTAAAAAAGTTTTAACATTGATGTGACCTCCTGGAATATGCTTGTTCCAACTGCCGCGCTAGCATCACACAAGGTGCTCAGATCACAGAAAGAAGCGCCATTGCCGAGGATCAGAGAAAGTGCAATGCCAGAAAGAACAGAATGCACGATTACTTTCCAACCAACTCTCTCACAGTTTGCAGTTCCAGGATTGGACAGTACATGCAAATGAAAACGCATCTCACAGCACAAATCTGATGCCGTCAACATCTTCGCTTGCGGTGGACAACTATTATTATGATATCCAGCTATAGAAGGTGAGATGAACAGCTCCACTTCTTATTGCATTGTTTTCACTAACTCAGAGCTTATGTAGAAGACAACAGCCTGCTCTGTCAATCTTATACATATTGTTATATTTTACAAGAAGAGAGAGAGAGGTAGACCCAAAAATACATAGAGAAGAGATTGTGAGAAGGAACTAAGATTAAATGATTACACCTGGAGAGAGATAGAAGGAACTAAGATTAAATGATTACTCCTGGAGAGAGATAGAAGGAACTAAGATTAAATGATTACTCCTGGAGCGAGGCAGAAAGAGCAGCTCCAGTCTGTGTATGTTGGCAGGATGTTGTCAATGGCCTATGTACCTGGAGGAGTGACAGGCTTGAATGATTGTGACACCCAGACATAAATTGTCACAGACCAATGCCTGTGTGTGTGTTACAGCAGACAAGATTCTCACTCTGTACAAAAACGCCTCAGACATCAAGGGAGCAAGAATAAAGAGAGGGATGTTGTGGATGGCATGGGCAGGGGGAACAATTGGACATGTGAAGATAGTTGAAGCAATAGTTAAGGAAGAAAAATGCGTCTACCATGGTGATAGAATGACATTAACGGGGAGGCATTGCAATCCGAGGCAGGAAATGCAGAGAATGGTCCAATAGGAAAGCAGAACTCGAAGTCCACCAGCTAACACTCAAAATGGTGATACCATCATATATACTGATGCCTGCTGAAGATGGATGTGTCGGACTGAAAGGTGCAAATATCGCAGTCAAGCTGTAAACTTTGACAACGCATTCCATTCTTTCTCTAGACTACATCCTGCTACTTGCAAAACCCTGTTCAGGGCTTGGTAGTGGGAGATTGAGAACGAAATCAGAATAATAATAATAATATATTGATGGATTGATGCTATGCAGAAGTCAGGTTGGGACTTTTCTGCTTGAGTGAGAGGCCAGGTTGTTGGACAACAACTTCCTGTATGAGAATGAAGATAGAGGCAGTGACCTCTTTAAAAAAACAGTCAATCATGTCAAACTCCAATCCTAATTTCAAAAGATACAGAAGGGCTTGCTAAAGCGTGGATAGTAGCTATAGAAATTGGAAGCCTTGAGGGGCTGGTGTGAATCTATTGTTCTGGTCATGTTGAGGTTCGGGACATGAAATAGCTGACATCCTGGCCTCACAAGCACCCATTATTGGCATGGGTGATATTTTGAAGTCCTTCAATGACCACTGCAACAGATGAATCAGTAAAATCAGTTGAAATCAAATTAGAGTGGAGCAGGATTGTGTATAGACAATGAGCTACAGGAACTATAAGTATCCACACCCAGGACCATTTGCTTAGAGAAGACTGAGCACCTATTTGTATGCCAGGAGTGCAGTTGTAGTCAATTCTTATGAACAGAACATAGAATTCACACATTTTGCTTTCGATTTGTGTAAAAAAACAGTTTAAAACTTCAAATCATCCATATTTCTGCATGAATTATGTCTTAGTTGACCTGTACTTCTACAGTGGCAGATACCCCTGTGCAGGTTCCAGCTCTGGTGTGAGCTAGATGTAGCCGGGAGAAGGATTTCCTGCTTAGTGGGCTAGGCTCGAGCAGTTTATTACTCTGCTGCCTTGGGACAAGTGTTGTGGAGGGTGGTTAATCGATATGCGAGTTCATCTTAATATACTCAACCACTAGAGCAAGGTAGACTTACATCCTCTTTTGTCTGGAAGCCCTCATATATGTCATATGCATGCCAAGACAGCTGCATTGGTGGCCTTGTCTCTGCCAGGTCTGTATGCGCCTAGGGTATCTGGAAATTAACCTGTTTTACAGCTCACTGACAACTCATCTAGCAATCATTATCTCCAGCACCTTACCATACACATTCTGTAGTGTGTTGATGTGGTAGCCTTTTATATCAGTAGCATCTTTGCTTGGTTTTGCTAGGGGGATAAGATAGCTGTGTAGCTACTCCTCTGGTACATAGCCTGACTTTAGATTTCGGTTAAAATCATTTGTAATCTGCGAGCTCATCATCCCCACAGTCCTTCAGCAAATTGTTTATTCCATCAAGCCCAGGTGTCTGAGGCTCTCATTAAGAAGTGTCTGACCTCCTTAACACTAATCAGGCTGTGCTCCTCCTCCATTGTTCCTAGATTTATCACCAGTGCCTAAAATTGAACGATGTCATCTTGGTGAGTCTGCTAAAGGTACCTATCAGAAAAGGCCTTTCCCTTCTGTTTGTCAGTAGTCAGCACCTGTCCCAACTCATCTCTCATGCATGAACTGAATATTGTGTCCATCTTCTGGTTCATTGCCTTATGTAATTTCCAGAATTTATGTAGGGCTCTATCCACTGCCACCTCTTCTGTAAATGTCTCTCACCTGTTGCCATCAATGCTGCTCTTAACAAACCACCTAACCATGGTCGATTTTATACCATGTCGTCACCTCTTATGACATGCTCTCTGTGGAGCAGTGGTGATATTCTTTTCCTTGTCATACACAAAGACCACTCAGATTTTGTCTGCTGTATATTTGATTGTCTGTTTATCTCTAACAGCACCATTGATGGCCTACCCAGGATCAGATTCAGACCAAGGATTCAAACGTCCACCTGACAATGAGTATGGACAGCCCCCACGAGCTGGGTTCAGACCTGGCCCACCTCAAGGTTACAGACCACCTCCCAGGACAGAGAAAGTACCTATTGATGAGTATTACGAGGACAGACCCCCACACGGTTATCGGCCAGGACCACCTCAACCTTATCAACCGTCTGGTCGAAATGAAAAAATTGCATTGGACACTCATGCTGGTGAAAGAGCTATAGATATTTAAATATGACATGAAACTTACCTGCAGAAATATGTCATACTTAATTGTTTCTGTAGTAGGCGTTGCTCTAAAGTTGATTTTAAAGTAATCTAAATAAAGACATGTCTATTTTAGAAATTTGAATCTTAAAACAAATAAATTTGCATACAGATCACAACTAGTGCTTAACATGTTTCTGGTATTGGTAAAAGAGCTTAACTATTAATAAAACAAAAACATACCTTACATTAGTATTTCTCTACAAAAATGTATATAGGCCAATAATCTTTGATCAAACTAATAAACTGTGCATTTTTAGATCAGGAAACTAAAACAGCGTTTACAATAGACAGTACAATATGTCAATATTTTTTGTAAATAAATACAGGTCTGCTTTCATTTGTATTTGAGGAGATTCAGTAATCCCTGTGTGTATCTACATAACATATTGAGCTTGAAAAAGTCACATAAATATATACGTCTGCCATATTTTTTGTCCTAAATGTATGTTTTAATGTCCAGAATCTTGACCATTATTAAATTTTGCAGCAAAAATTATTAAAGAAACATATTGATTACAATATTTTTTAAATAGGCATTTGAAAAATAGACATTTGATAATTATCTAAAATTTAGTCCCAGAAATTTCATTTGAAATTCTGATGAATTGTAAAAATGAGTTGTAGAAAGTCTTATAAAGCCTGCAATAAATTAGACCTGAACATGTTATTTTTGATAAAAACTGGAAGCACCAACACCACGAGATGTTCCACGTACTGTACTAAATGTATGATATACTAGTCTTTGGTATTCGTTATGATCAACTAATAATTGATTAAAAGTAAATTGTTTATCCTTTCTTGCAGTTCATGGATTATGAACTATTTGCAGAACACTTTTTGAGCATAGAACATCTTTTTAACTTGTTCACAAATTCAAATTGATCAGCTGGAAAAATTAATAGCATCATGAATGCGCACAATACTTTCTTAACCTTTGCAACCATGGCTACCCAGCCCGTAAAATCCCATTTCCCTGTGCTCTTGAGAAAACAAGCACAATTTATGCATTTGAGTAAAGTTATTTACTATGACAAAATTAGGTACAAAAATGTATTTATTCCACCTAAAATTGACTGACCTGCTAATCTCCAATTTTCCAACTTCCGTAGAGTGTGGAATATATTCATCAAATTTACTTGATATATTATGTGAGAACCTCCAAGGAACAGATCTAATTTAATCCTAATCAATGAATGAATGATAATCCAAATCACACACATGTTGCCGTTTAACTAACAAGTGATCATTTTCAGAATAATCACCATGTAAATCCAATTTGTCAGCCTCAAAATACTTGAAATTACTTTTAACGACCTGTTCTGTTGTTAGCCTTTCAGAATGGCCATTTTCTTCATTTTCAAAACCATTTTTATCACGAAAATCATCCGGAGGCATGCTTCGATATTTGTGCATCACACCGACAAACGGCTGGCTCGGAGAATTAGGTATTTATACACCTCCCAATAAATTGGTGTCACATGTACAAAGAGTGAAATGTTGACACAGTGTCAGGTTTTTGTAATTGAATTTATATACTCATCGTTTAATAAGTAAAATAGCCCACGTCACTTTTATAAATAACCACATCTCATTCAAGTTTAAGCCCTTCTGGTTTATAAGGATCAGCAACATGTAAGGTTCCAGATCTTGTTAATTGTGGAAAACCTGCTGGGTTTGAGAGTTAACTATAGAAATATCTCCTCAAATATTATATGATACGCAGAAAAGGAGACAATACATGGCTATCTCCAGGGGTTTCAGTAGATGAAAAATAATGTACATACAAAGGCATATGGAACATAGTAGGAATGAAATTAGGGTTATTGTTGGTTACTAGACTTTTTCACTGTTTGATGACAACTTGGACATCAAGAATTATCTATGGTTCATGAGTTCTTGACACTCTACCACAATGAAGGCTCACTTCAAACTTGTTCCTGTCTATTAATTGTTGCACATATTCAATTTAGTCAAAATTTGAACTTGTGTATCTTTGAACTACAGTAAAAAATATGCATTGTAAATTCAGGTATTTTTGTGTCAGTCCAATTGAGCTTCTCTTTTACAATGAAAGAGCAATGACTGTATGATAGAAACATGTGTGCAGCTTTTATTTTTCCAGTTGCAGAAAATTAAATATTTATATTTTACAAATTAATTATATTACAATATCAAACATTCTATCAGGCAGTAATGTTTTTCACCAAATTAATAGTATGTTGTACTTTTTTTTCTTCAATACACATTCCATGTAAATAGTCCTTACATTATGTATTCTAGTTATCAATCCATTGTTGGTACTTTCTGTTTAGTTAGTTTGTGTTGTGTCAACTCAATGTAAGGTATTTGTCAGTTTGTGTGTGCAACAGAGAAGAGTTGGAGAGATAAAAATGTTTATTTACAAACTTAAATCCAATTTTAAAACTGACAAGATTCTACCTACTTTTATCTCTATTAAGAAATTGTCATATTACCTAACAATGCTAAACCACATGCATGAAAGATGGACAGTTGGCAGATGGTTAAAGATTAGCCGGTTGACCACAGCAGGTTCAAAGATGTGTGTGCGCATGACATGAAGGCACCAGAAATTAGTTGTTTTTTTCCCCGTTCATTTTCAGTCTCCTGCTACCAAGCCCTGAAAAGGGCTTTGCAAGTAGTAGAGTGTTGTCGGAAGAACAGAATGTGTTGTGTCATAGTTTACAGCTTGACTGTGATATTTGCACCTTTCGGTTCGACACATCAAACTTCATACACTATTTTTTAGTACTGGGTTAGCCTTCCCTCTTCGACCCTTTCTCCTTAGCCAGTCTGCTCTGTTACATTCTGTTAGCCAAGATTACCACGTTGAGGTGTATAAGGGTCTTAACAACTCTGGATCGCTGCCCTGGCGCAAGCAGTCAGCTATGGGTCACTGACCACAACAGCTCATGCACTGCTGAGCATCTTGATCTTGAGAACAAGAGTCTGACATCCCAGAAAGAAGAAGCTGCAGACGGATCCAAATGGAGATATACCCTGAAGAGTCACCTCATGCTGGATGAAAAAAGCTCTTGCTACATGAAGAAGTGAAATAACAATGCCACAAGGAGAAAGATAACCAAAATCTTAGTAGAGTTACCATCTCAAAGTTGCATCATTATATAGTCCGTCATAACTGAAAGGGGCTACTACTATGCATATGAAAACAATAGAATTATTGTTCTTTGACTAGCTGTGGTCTTGATGAAACAAATTATTGGATTTTATCTGATATCTTTTTTCTGTATGTTGCAGTTTTTTTTATCTGATATCTTTTTTCCGTATGTTGCTATTTTTGTTTGTTATGTTTTTGTTTGTTCAGTCATTGATAAAGTCCTATTTAGTTCAAAGCATTGGTGCAAGTCTGTTACTGTTCACAAATAAAGATGTATATTATTGTCCTTGCTAGTATTTCCACTGTTTATTTGGTCTGCCAAGGACAAGAATAACACTACTGCCCCACATAGAGCATGCTGTAAGAGGCGCCGAACTGTGTGATATGGCATAACACTGGCCATGGTTAGGTGGTTTGTTAAGAGCAGCATAGATGGCATCTAACAGGCTGTGGGTCTACTTTGCTCTACTGTTTGAGTCTATCAAGATGGACTCGCACATCAGTTAACCACCCTTCGTGGCCCTTTTCCCAATGCAGTGGAGTAATAAGCTGCTCGTTCCTAGCCTGCTAAGCAGGAAATCCAACTCACGCCACAGGTGGGACCTGCACAGAGGCATCTGCCATTGTAGAAGTACAGATTGACTAAGTATTTCCAATATTGTCTATTTTCAGCATATAATATATTTTTTCAAAACATCCCAGCTGTTTACAAACCTCCAGATTCCAGTTTTTAGTTGCAACTGTTAGTGTATTTGCTGTTTTTTTTCTCATTATTCTATCCTCCTTTTGTTGGTGTGCATGACCTGAAATTGGTTACATGTTTTCTTGTTAGTCCTCATTGCAATGAAGAAAGTGAACATTCCATTATTATGAAATAAACATTTTTTAAAAACGACATCTGCTATTTACAATTGTTATTTTACATTTCCACTTTTTATATATTTTTTAAAGATTTTCTTCTTCTTCGTATTCTGTCAGACGTCAACTTGTATTTGTTCGAAGAAAGCAGATGTCATCCTGAGGCTGTCGACACTGCCATAGAGCTTGTGTAGTGTTGCCACTGGTGATAGCTACATGTGCTTTCTCTGGTCCTTGTATGTCGGGCAATTTTGCAGCAGATGTTCAGTAGTCATTTTCCCTGTACCACAGGTGCATTCATCAGTGCCACCTATCTTCAGTTTATTGAATCGGTGTTACCTCAGTCTGTTGTTGCCTGTGCGGAGTTTGAAGACCACGACCTGCTCTCTTCTGTTCAACTGGTAATAGGCAAAAGATTTCTTGCATATTCAACTAAGAAGAGATCAAGTGGCAATATCCAAACTGAGAACTCACTACTGAACACTCAAATAATCAAGTGCTCAATGAATACACAGTGCAGTGGTTAGTGTTCTGGCTTTCCAGTAAAGCGTTCAGTTAGTGCAAGATTTTTGTCTGATCACAAACCAGCTCCTGTGGTCAACCTAGCCACAGAAATTGGGTACCAGAAAAAATATTGGAAGTAAAGGCGGCTGGCGTGATGCTGATCGCATCATCTACTATGTGCCGCAAGTCACGAAACAATCTGGGCCTAACATCATTATTTCCTATACGCCACGTGGCGTGACTTGATCTTTACTTACTTTAATGAATACACATTTGAACAGTTAGTTGCCCATTGCAAGCGATAATGAGGACATCATGGTGATGTAACTTGTGCTGTATTTGGATTATAGTGAGGAAGAGATTTCATCGGTCATCAACCACACACTCTGGTCCCAAGCTGCCTTAGACCAGTTGCAAGACATAACTCAAGATACCTGGAGGTAACTCAGGATGCAGGCACTCTGCTTCCACCTCCCTTAAGACCAGGGACTGCTTGAAACTTGTGGGATTCGATCGCTCACTGTTTCCGTTCAGACATGTGGGTAGGAAAAACGATAGTGCATATCCTCAAAGTCTGTCGGCTCAACAAAATGGATTATACTAGATGGTGACAAAAATAAGCCATTTGTATGTGGGTTATGCCACTATTTTTACCTTTCGGTAGAATTGCAACAATCACCCTACATGGTTCCTATTTTGGCCGTCTGCTTGAGATTTGATTTACTGTGATTCTTCTATGCACTGACAATTTATAGTACTTAAAATCTTGATATTCAAACAGGCAGGTTACGTCTGCTGCCAGGTAGCTGAAGGCTGTTTGTAGTCTTTCCTGTCCTTTCCCATAACTGCAAGAGTTTGTAGGGATATCACTCAGGGTGTGAGCTATGTGTGATAGCTAATGTCCATGCCAGAATAATCGGAGGGAAGAAAACACGAGAAATGAATAAATTAACTAGTCCAAATGGAGAAAAATAACACGTTTCCGTGAACACAAGTGTAAGCTGTCAAATCCGTGGCCTGACGGCATCCATAATGAACTAATACATCAGAGCAATGTTAGACCCGCACC
Organism: Ariolimax columbianus; assembly: GCA_036924085.1. Classification (NCBI taxonomy): domain Eukaryota; kingdom Metazoa; phylum Mollusca; class Gastropoda; order Stylommatophora; family Arionidae; genus Ariolimax; species Ariolimax columbianus. The sequence goes on from JAVGWX010000009.1 coordinate 43,046,851, forward strand.
CAGTTAAACGCTATCTTTGCTGCTTTTTTCTATTTGTAGTACATTCTTCGGTTTGCAATGTTTACTTTCTGTGGCTTTCTCGGCTAAAACAACCCTCTGCAGTTTATAGAGACAAGTGCCTTTACCTCTTAGCTATAGCAGCCCTTTACAATTTATAGTGGAAACCAGAATCACATTAATATTATGTGTGTTGTTTATGTTGTTCGTCCATCAAAATCGATGAGGACCACTTTGTCAACATTCACTGTTCGCATGAGGTTGAAGATGAATAAATAAGCCAATCAGAGTCTTAAATTGTTTGTCATACTTGGTACTTTCAAATAGGACACCCCCTTCTACCGGGTTGACGAAGGGTTGATGTGAGCAGACTTCCAAAGTGATCGTCTTTGTATAATCTCATTTTTTGTTTATATAAACTATCTGACTTTAAACATTTCTTTTATTTAATTAAATCAGATTATTCATTGTTTTCTGCCTGGAGCATTGATTTTAGCATATTACATTATTGTAAGACAAGCAATGGAGCTGTGCCCTTTTGTTGTGAGTGACAAGCCCTCTACCACTCAGTTTAAGTGAACAATTAATTTCCTCCAGCTTCTCTTTCTCTTACAAACTTTCCCTTGCAGACACAGAATTCATTTTCTCTTCTCTTCACATTTCATTCCATTGTGAACACACAAGCCTCTCCGCCAGGTATTCCTGTCATGTCCACTTTTATTTCATTCCCAAGAACTACAGCAAATAAAACATCAAATCTGTTTCAGCTACAGCACAAATCATGTATCACATGATACCATCACTTTTCTAAGTAATACCTAAAACATAAATATTAAACTGTGCAACTGTGCCAAAGTCTACACAGTGATATTTTCGTTTCCTTTTGTTAGAGAAATAGAGAACAAACTAATATGCACACAAATAAACTCAGTTGCTTCTTTACATTAGTTAAGTCTACTCCCTGAATCAAAAATTCAAAATAAATTAACAATTATCACATTCTGTCTCAACTTTCTTACTTGATGAGCAAAGAGTAAGAACAACAGATAAGAATGAATACAGTTTTGGTATAACATCACTTTACAGGGATTTCAGCTCTGATAATTTGTAAGAACACAACTGCTAGAGCATATCAAAGGGATAAGAAAAATCTTCAACTGCATTTTAAACCCAATTTAAATACTAACAATTATAAAGAAACAAACAATGCCTACATCGAGAATTTTACAGAAGAGAGCAATAATAATAGTTATAACCTAACATTAACTGGTACGGAATCTGAAAATGAACCAGAGCTGGGGTCTGAAGGATTGTCACACACAGACCTAAATTGTGGGTGATTGAGAAAGACAGCTTTTGTTGCTGCCCTAAATGAAATGTGGGTATATAAAAGATTGGGTTAGGCAATTAAGATATTTTGACCATATAACAGGACATACTTCTTTGCTGAAGACAATACTAGGCGGTTGGGTGAAAGATAGTCATCTAAGAGACAGACAGTGTTATAAGTGGGGGTGATCAGGAGATGAACTGGAAAAAGCCTTTCAGATTGCACCATTATGGCAAGAGATAGAGTACACTGGAGATCTATTGCAGACAACCTCGATGCAGAGATGGCACAAGAACTGAAAAGATGCGAATAGGGGGGATGGTTATTGAATCCTCAATAGAAATCATTTCAAGGTCCAAAAAAAGAACAGTTGCAACAGCTATATTTCAATTACAGTGAGTGGCAGATGTCAACCAGGCCGGCCCCTAAGCTGAACCCTACTACCCAAAGTGGAAGAAGAGTAACAAAGTATTTAGTATATGAAATGTAATCAGTGTTCAAATTTTTACACGCTGAATCAAGTAACGCTCTCATCAACTATTGATATACAAACTCATAGATCAGTCACTTTGATCAAATAAATAGTGTAGTAGAGTCTTGTGTTGTAGACACTATACTACAGGAATTGGATTCATTCACATTTGTTGGTAACAATATAGACAAAGTGGGAAGTACAGATCATCAGGTTAGTCAGTCCGGAGACTGGCGTTGAAATCTTCTGATCATTTCACGCCACTGTCCTCTTCCTAGCAGATCTCTTCAGCTCAGTATAAGTATGCACCCCAATGTTCTTGCAAGCCTGTGTGATATAATTGTTTATTGGACGTCCCTTTGGTCTTTTCCCCTGCATTTTGCATTTAGTTAAGGTCCAGGGTGCAAACAAGTCACCAGTAATCATCATTGATGATGAGGTTCTCGATGTAGTAAATCATTTTACGAACTTGGGATCCTCAGTCAATAATAAACTTTCCCCTGGACCAAGAGATCAGGATAGGCAAGGCAGCAACAACAATGAGCACATTAACAAAAATGGTCTGGGAGAACAAGAAGCTCACTGTTAAAACAAAAACACTTGTCTACCAGGCCTGTGTCCTCAGCACCCTTCTTTATGGCAGTGAGACATGGTCTACCTACATGCATCAGAAGAGGTGGCTAAACAGCTAACACTTGATGTCCCTGCACAGAATCCTAGGGGTTGGGTGGCAAAACAAGATCACCAATGCAGAGATGTTGGAGAGAACAGGCACTGACTGTCACAATCTTTTCCATGCATAGTCTTTGAAGGCTCCGATGGCTGGGACACACTCGGAGGATGGATGATGACAGAATACCAACATATCTTTTCTATGAGGAATTACAGTTGGGGAAGAGGCCTCAGGGCTGACCACTACTTCAGTACAAGGATGTATGCAAGCGGGAAATGAATGATGCAAGCACCGATTTGGAATCATGGGAATAGGATGCCATGGATCGTGTTACATGGAGGGGCAGGTTTAAGCATGGAATACAGACAAAGGAGATGCTGATTACTGATAGTCTAAAGACTCTGCGTTTGAAAAGACACACCATGCGATGCCACAAACGGTCCTGAATTTCCTTGCACACACTGTGGAAGACGCTTCTCTGCCCCGATTTGTCTTATGGGTCACATTCGTTACCGTCATGGACTGTAGTTACATACCTTTTTATCAAAGCACAAATTACTATTGCCTGACAAGACGGAAAGAGCCAATGATTTTCAATAAGAGACCTAAATGTCTCATGTTATGACCAAGACAATCTTTGTTTTTGTATACTCGTCATTAGTTGTCTATGTGACCCTATATCTTTAAACACATGTTCATTTGACCTTTTTTTCTGTCAAGCTCACTCTTTGCATCCTGCGATAGCATCACCTTTCAAAAGCTTCTAATGTTTTTTCATCCTTTTTTGTTTAGTCCATGTTTCAGAGCTGTACCATGGGCCAGACATGTGTAGTTATTATTCTTTTCTGAAGCTCAATATTGATGTTAATTGTAGTTGGAAGTTTTTGTTTCTCATGGAATTCCTTTTTTGCTACTGCGATCCGAGTTCTAATTTCAACCTCACAGTGGACATCATCTGTAATAATTTACTTCTAATATGAAAAACCTCTGCATTTGTTCAATAATCTGTCCCTTGATACAGATATAGTACAGACAGATAGAGATATCAGATTAAACATACATTGGAGGGGAGGGGGGGGGGGGGGGGCACTGGTCCTTCATTGCACTAAAGATTTTATGAAAATCAAGAAATTTAAGACTATCACAAAAATACAAATCATCTTCTCAACGTAAAGTCTGTCCTATTGTATGGCGAAGTTAAATGAGGCACAACAAAGACCGCAATGAAAAATGGTTCAAACTTTCATCAATGCGCTGAATCGTAGGATTGAAATGGTATAATAAAGTCTCTAATATAGAGCTGTAAGAAGGAACCAGGCAGATGAGAGCGGAACTTAGCATAAGGAGGAAGCGCTGGTGTTGAGTTGGACACACATTACGGAAAACAACTGATAGTAATATAGGACAGTCTCTTCAAGCTCATCAAGGAAAGAAGTGGAGACAGACCTGGACATCTACGGAGAGGAAAGCTTGCAATAAACATAGAGGGTAGTTAGCAAGGAAGACAGGGAAAGGATAGTGTTGGACATGAAGATTTGGCATGTATTTGTGAAAGACCTATGCTACGTAAACAGCAGAGTGGTTTTAATTGATTAAAAATTAGTCTCTTACTGGGAAGGAGAGAATGGGACCACTGCGGCCTATGGTATAAAAGCTGAATACGTAGGGTTGTGCATTGGATTGGTAACTACATCATGCAAAACAACATTTCACAGATCCTTCTACATTAGCACATACATGTATTGATGTTTGACAAGCTTTCTGTAAACAGAACAATTGTAGGTCCTGATGGAGGAAACAAACAGGACAATTGTAGCTCATAGTGGAGTAAACAAACAGGACAATTGTAGCTCATAGTAGAGTAAACAAACAGGACAATTGTAGCTCATAGTCGAGTAAACAAACGGAACAATTGTAGCTCATAGTGGAGTAAACAAAACGAACAATTGTAGCTCATAGTGGAGTAAACAAAACGAACAATTGTAGCTCATAGTGGAGTAAACAAACAGAACAATTGTAGCTCATAGTGGAGTAAACAAACAGAACAATTGTAGCTCATAGTGGAGTAAACAAACAGAACAATTGTAGCTGATAGTGGAGTAAACAAAACGAACAATTGTAGCTCATAGTGGAGTAAACAAAACGAACAATTGTAGCTCATAGTGGAGTAAACAAACAGAACAATTGTAGCTCATAGTGGAGTAAACAAACAGAACAATTGTAGCTCATAGTGGAGTAAACAAACAGAACAATTGTAGCTCATAGTGGAGTAAACAAACAGAACAATTGTAGCTCATAGTGGAGTAAACAAACAGAAAAATTGTAGCTCATAGTGGAGTAAACAAAATGAACAATTGTAGCTCATAGTGGAGTAAACAAAACGAACAATTGTAGCTCATAGTAGAGTAAACAAACAGAACAATTGTAGCTCATAGTAGAGTAAACAAACAGAATAATTGTAGCTCATAGTAGAGTAAACAAACAGAAAAATTGTAGCTCATAGTGGAGTAAACAAAAAGGACAATTAGAGTAAACAAACAGAACAATTGTAGCTCATAGTGGAGTAAACAAACAGAACAATTGTAGCTCTTGATGGAGTAAACAAGGACAATTGTAGCTCCTGATGGAGTAAACAAGTTGGACAAAAAATAGAGTATATTTATTACAAGCTTGATCATTTTTATTTTTTTACCTACTCTATTCTTACTAAATATTTGACTTAATATTTTAAAATTCTAGAATCCTATAAGGGATCTTTTTGTTTCCGGGGGGGAACATGGCGACACGCCTTGTGCAAACTTCGCTGGACAATGTGTATTTATGTGAAATTCAATGAGTTTCAAATTCCAGGATGTGTTTCCTATAGTGATAAACAGTTTGTGCAAAGTTCCTCAAATTAGAAAATGTAGGGCTTGGAAGCTAACAAGAACCTATTCCCAGGTGTGTTAATGAATAAACCTGCCGTAAAATGGCAAAAAATGTTACTCAGGTCACAAGAGAGGCGAAAGACAAATACATATCCTGACTTTGGGCTACAATTCGATAGAAAGTGAGACAATAAAATAAGAAGAAAGAAGATCTTATAAAGAGTATTGTTTCTATAGCTGTCTCACAAACCCAGAAATCTACTTCACACAAAGATTGCATGATAAGTATTGTCATGAATTTGGAAGTCTTCTAGAGGGATTATTTAAAACACCTGACATTCATTGAACAGGGAATATCCAGGACTCACATTGTTTGGTCTATCATATGTTTGTTTACAGGATATAATACAATCTTTATTTATTCGCCAATACGCCAACTTATTCTCGTTTCTCAACCCATGTATCCTTAGCGCCGCCTTGACAAGACCAAGGTCCAAATCCATTGATTTCACTGAGTGGTGTAGGTTTTTTCATCCATTCTATCACCTGTGAAAAACAAGATTAAATGATGACAATAGACATTTATAGAAAATGGTGCCTAGTTTAAGAACTATCATTTTTAATTCTCAGAGGGATCAAGATGCTAAGCATTGCATGAACTGCAGCGGTCAGTGACCCATAGCTGACTGTTAGTGTTAGGGCCAGCGAACCAGAGTTGCCAAGACCCTTCTACACCTCCACGTGGTGATCCTGGATAACAGGCTGCAACAAAGCAGACGGACTAAGGAGAAAGGATCGAAGAGGAAAGTACTCAAGAGGGAAATACCTGACTAAGTGTAACAAAGGGATTTTTTCACGTGGATCATCCGGTAAAAATTTTCCTTGATCTCTGAGTTGTGAGATCAGACACCCATGCTCAGTGGCACGCTCGTTAAAAATAACTTGGCAGTTGGAAATCAAAAAGAGTAGTTCTAACGGCCGCTGCCCGGGCAAAATTCAAGTTAAAAATCTACTAAAATTTGTCTAGGAATTCTCCCCTCACAGAGAATATGTTGCAAAAAGGGGACTGTGTGGCTATAACATCAGGTCTTGATTTTGTGATTAGGAGAGCAACATAGATGGCGCTTGACAGGCTGCTGGTCTACCTTCCTCTAATTTAGATTTCCACTCCTACCAGTCCCAATACTAGACAATCATATCTGAATCAGTGTAACAGCAGTCAGAGAATAGTTGGTTGGGTGTAACAACAGTTACAGACATACCTGACTCAAAGTAAAAACAATTACATTCATACCTGACTCAAAGTAAAAACAATTACATTCATACCTGGGATCAAGATGCTGAGCAGTGCATGACCTGCAGTGGTCAGCGACCCATAGCTGACTGCTAGCGTCAGGGCCAGCGAACCATAGCTGCCAAGACCCTTCTACACCTCCACGCGGTGATCCTGGATAACAGGCTGCAGCAGGGCAGACTGGCTAAGGAGAAGGGATCGAAGAGGGAATGCTAACCCGGTACTAAAAAAATACTTGCTGAAGTCGGATGTGTTGGATCGAAAGGTGCAAATATCGCAGCCAAGCTGTAAACTGCGACACAATGCATTCCGTTCTCTGGACTACATTCCGCTACTTAAGCCTTTTCAAGGTTTGGTAGTGGGAGATTGAGAACGAACGAAGAAGAAGAAGAAGATACCTGGCTGGACGAACAACAACTACATACCTGGCTGGGTGTGACAAAGTACACATCATCAAGAGTCAGCAGGTAGTCAATGAACCTATCCAAGCCTTCCAGATTATGCTCCGTGTTGAACCAGCGGGCATGGACAAAGATACCAAAAGGTGCACGGTTTGAGCCGTAGTATCGTCTGAAAGTGTTGTAAATGTAGTGAACGTGAAAATTCATTAATATAAATAAAAGTGAGAGGCAGAGAAAAACAGAAAAGTGAATAAATGTGTATATATTAATGTAATTCCTTAAAAAATCATAGTTTTTAAAGTGACAAAATTAACATGAAGAAAACAATGCTGTTTAAAAATCAACAGCTTAAGCAAAGAGCCAGTTATGTTTGGAGGCGAGGCACTGGGAGAGGTGAACACCTTCACATATTTGGACAGCACCATTGATACCTAGGGGGCAGAAGCTGATGGAATGACAAGAACAGCATTCCTTTTACTGTATAAGATAAGGAAATCCACGGAAATAAAGGCTAATACAAATGGATTCTTCTTCTTTTAGCTTTTTTTTTCTGATGCCTTTCAGCATCAGATTTTGAAGAGGTTTCTTGACCGAACCCTAGTAAGTGCTTCGTACATGGTAAGTTTCACTGCTTGTATTACTTCTGCTATCCATCTTTTGCCCCTGGCTTTTTTTCCATTGTATCTGTATAGCAATGCTTTCTGAGGGATACTATCTGGTCTTTGGCGTGTTACATGGCCGAACCATTTGGTTTGTTGTCTCTTGATGAGGTCTAGCATTGGTGCTGCACGTACTTGTCTCCTAATATCTTCATTTCTGATTCTATCCATTCTTGTTACTTCACGAATTCTGCACAGGCATTTCATCTCTGTAGTTACAATGTGTCTTTTATCTTTGTTAATGTCCAATTCTGGCACCGATAGCACAATGTGGGTAGGAATATTGTGTTGTATAGTGTTCTTTTTTGTATCCATTGTCATACATTGTAATATTGGGGTCATTTTCCCAGTGATTTGACTTGCTTTATTACATGTGTCACCTTTGCCATCTGCTGATATTATGCTACCCAGGTATATACATTTTTCACCTGTTTTACTTGGTTTTTTATGAATATTGTTGTTTCTATATTTTTTCTTGCTATCGTAAAAACTTTGGTTTTCTGTATATTGATTTTCATGCTATAATTCGTATAGACCTCATTAAGTTGTTTTTCTGAGGTTGTTATTACTGCTTGGTCATCAGCAAAGAGAAGTTCATTTAAGGGATCATTAATACCAAGTTAAATAGTTTAATTCCAATGCCAAGTCCTGTACGAAGTGGTAACTTTGAGAATGACAAAGGCAATACAGAGGAAACTCCAGTCATTCACCAATATATGTCTAAGGAGGATAATTGGTATAGGCTAGTAAAACATGGTGAGGAACAAAGACCTGTGGGAAAGAAGCCAACAACAACTAATGGAAGAACAGATCAAACATAGGAAATAGGGTTTGACATGCTACGAAAATCACAATAAAACGTGGCCAAACAGGTCCTGACATGGAATCTATATGGGAAGGGAAAGAGAGATAGACCAATACCACATTGAGAAGAGACTGTAACAATGAACTTTGGTCCCTGGACTTCAACTGGAGAGATACTGAAAGCACAGCTCAAACTCAAACTTGCTGGAAGAGGGCTCGTCAATGGTCTATGACCTGGAAGGTATCACATACATTGACTGATTGATTGAAAGTGACATAGTGTGTAGATAAAGAAATCCCCATTCACTTATATATCTTAATACGTTTTTCCTTTCATGCCAATAGTTCTTACTTTTGCTTATCCATTAAAAGTGTCATGTGTTACAAAAATATACCTATTCACACTTCTGTGTACAAATCCTATGTCTTTCCTATGCATGAATGAATATCTGGAAAACTGACTGCACAGAATTTATTATTTATGTCACATGTTAGTCATGAAATGGGACTATAATTATCGGGAAGTCTGTTGCTTTTTAAATCAAAGTGCATTTTTATTATCTTGCAACAAAAATCTTGAGTTTTCTCTATCTCATCTAGAGACGATTGAAAAATAAATTTGTTCTTGGACAGCTTAACATTAATATGCTTACAGAAAAAGTAGTCATTTGTCTAGAATGGTACTCCATTTTCTTTCAATTTGTTTCCATATATGAATCTTCTTCTTTTTTGTATGCTTTTAGACGTTAACTTGAATGTCTCTAAACATAGCTGTGGTCCGCATGAGTTTATTTGTATCTCCATAGAGCTTGTCTTGGATTGGAACGGATGTTGGCCAAATATGCCTTCTCTGTATCTCGTTTGTTAGAACTGGTTGTATACAGACTCTGCAGAGTCTTCTAAACCAGTATAAAGACGTTAAGTTAAGTTATGTTGGGCACTTCTGCAGAAGATGTTCAGCAGTCATTTTATCGATGCTGCAGACACATTCATCGATATGTCCTATTTTTAGCTTGTTTAATAATAAAATAACAATAATAATGTTTGCTTAGACGTCAAGGGCCTGTGGCGTTGAATGGCCACTACTCTGTCCAACTGCCAAGGCTATGTTCATGCGCAGCGTGTCGACCGACATCCCTACAGACTCCCCTGGTAGAGCCAAGTACTCCGGTGCCTTATGATGAGGACAACAAGGAGTATGTGTTAGACCAATATTTGTGTCAGGCTTTCTGTGTCTGTCCGTGTCTGACTATCTGTTTTTTCGTGTTCCACCCCCGAGACCTCTGGATTGTGTCCACCTCAGAGTGACCTTTGCTGTGCTGAGAATACAAGCTTGGGAGAGGTATCATGTGACCTCAGGTAAATAGGGATGGGAGGAAGGCGGCTTCAGTCCGTTCAGGGAGGTTTTTGAGTAGTGATAACCTGGAGTGAATTCTTGGTGCAGACAAGTGGAACGTCAAATGCCATCTTGGACGGGTTTCCCACCTTTTAAGCCAGGCATAAAATGCAGCGAAATGCAGCATAAAAAACAGAATAACTGATCAAAAGCACATCAATTCCACAGATTACAGTCCTTTAAACCACCTGGTGAAGGACAGATTAGCTTGTTTGAAGAGATTGTTGCCATCTGTTGTGATCTGAGTGCAGTCTGGAAATCACCACCTGGTCAGCCATGTTTAGCTTGTAATAAGTGTTATTTTGTTGTTGTCCTTAATGATCTATTAACCACTTGTTCTTGTATCTGCACTTGATAAACTTCCTGGTTATACATATATTAGGTCTAGGCAACGTTCTGCCTTCTCTTGCCAGTGTATCAGTCTCCTCTTTGCCAAGTAAGTTCCAATGAGATGAAATCCACTGAATCCCCACTTTCTTGAATTGGTAATATTGTTTAGAGTGTACCTTCCAGAGTTCTTTTAAATCCATATTTTGTTTACTACCAAGTGCTGCCATCACAGAAAGCAAGTCTGTGAATAGTACCACATGTGCCTCTCTGTGTTTTCATTCATCATGAGTACTTCTGCTGCAGTTTTCAAGGTCTCTGCCTTAAAAATTATCTGGTTGATACTGATAACTTTCTATTTGTGTTGTTTCTTAGTTGCAGAAAAATTCCTCCACCTCCATTCTCTGTTGCATTTGTTGTTGACATATCTGTAAATACCTGGGTCCATCTATTTCTAGGTTTTTTTTTGTGTGTGCATTTTACAGTTAGGACTTTTCTTCTGATAATGCCCAGCAAGCTATCTATCAGTTCTGGAAACTATGAATCTAATATTGTCCAATATTCACATATCACAGTTATTCAATTCTTTATTTATTTGTGGTTCATTCATGCCTCCAGCATCATCTACGAATTCCAATTTAATCTTTCATAATTTGTACGAAAAATGAAAGAAATGTTTAGAATCATTTTGTCCGTTGCTGGACTTTCTTCTATGCTCTACAATGGAATCATTTGTAAAAGCAATAAATGTTTTTAGAAGCATAATTGATAACAAATGTAGGTAGTGAAGCTTTCTGCAATCATCTCTAGGCAACTTTGATGCAGATTATTAAACTGACAATGGATATAATCTCTTCAATTGACTGAAATTCATCTTCTTTGTTATTCTCCAACTCCTGCTACCAAGCCCTGAAAAGGGCTTTGCAAGTAGCAGGATGTAGTCCAGATAAGGGAGTATGTTGCATTGTAGATTACAACTTGACTGCAATGTTGGCACCTTTAGTTCGTCGCATCCGACTTCAGCATAGCATTTTTTTGTACCGGATTAGCCTTCCCTCTTAGAACCTTTTTCCTTAGCCAGTCTGCTTTGTTGCAGTCTGTTATCCAGAGTCAACACGCAGAGGTGGAAAAGGGTCTTGGCAGCTCTGAGCTACTGGCCCTAATGTAAGCAGTTAGCTTTGGGTCGCTGACCGCTACAACTCATGCACTGCTCAGTATCCTAATCCGAATGAACTGAAATCATGCCCTAGAGTACCATTAGACATTATTATAGAAGCAAGTACCTAAAATTGGATTTCAAATACTCCAGCGTTTCCTCAGCATCCCCAGTGCTGCTACAACCATCAGGCATTGCACACGAGTGGCCATCCAGACCATAAAATCTTTGCACCTGGCAGCACCAAAGTAAAATAAATGAATTAGATCAGAATAACATATACAGTATATCTCAGTTATGTCCCAATGGAATGAAAATGAAGGATCATGAGGATGTCTAAAATTAGTAATTGACCCCTGCCAAAGACGGATGTGTCGAACCAAAGTGTGAAAATATCGTAGTCAAGCTGTAATCTAGCAACACAACACATTCCGTGCTCTAGACTACATCCTCTTACTTGCAAAGCCCTTTTCAGGGCTTGGTAGCGGGAGATTGAGAGTGAACACAGAAGAAGAAGAAGTAACTGAAGAGCTCTGTTTACATATTGAGGCTCCAGAATTCTGGGGTCGCTAATTATTAAAAATCTAATGGAATCAGCTAAGCTAACTGCAAATGACGTCTCAAATGTCACATTGATACTACACGTTACTAAGTTGCATTAGTACTACGCAATGTGGACAATTCCTTAAATTTTATTATGAGAGTATTCCACAATATTTGATAACATTATTCACTTGTAAAGAGACAAAGATATGTTGAATTTTCTAACTGGGACAAACCGATAAATCTCTTATTTTGAATATGAAAACAAACTCACAGGAATCTCCCACATCCCTGGATACTGTTTAGTAGGGCAGGGCCCATGCTGGCAGAAGGTTTCACTGGGCACATAGTCCAGAGTGAAGGGCCAAATTGGGTCACCACCCTCCCACTCTTTTCCGGTAAACATGGATGTGTCGTAACTGTGGATGTAAATGCTGTCATAATGATGCTATCTCAACTCAACAACAAGAATTCTGCTTTTACCAGATGATTTCTGTTGTATGTACTATTAGTCTTCACAATGTCTGTAAAATATGCACACTCTTGCATATTTCCAAAGTAGTAAGGAAATCAAATCAGGTTATGGGATCAAGATGCTGAGCAGTGCATGAGCTGTAGGGGTCAATGATCCATTGCTGACTGCCAGCATCAGGCCAGCAAACCAGAGACGCCAAGACCGTTCTACACTTCCACGAGGTGATCCTGGACAACAGTCTGCAACAGAGCTATGGAGAAGGAATCGAAGAGGAAAGGCTAACCCAGCATCCAAAAATGCCTGCTGAAGTCAGATGTGTCAGACCAAAAGGTGTAAATATCGCAGTCAAGCTATAAACTAAGACACAATGCATTCCGTTCTCCAGACTACATCCTGCGACTTGCAAAGCCCTTTTCAGGGCTTGGTAGCAGGAGTTTGAGAACAAATGACGAAGAAGAAGAAGAAAATCAGGCTATCAAAGGCAAAGATAGTCTTATAGCAGACTCTGGCAATGAATTGCTAGAGGTGACACTGTACAGTAATATAAGTGGTCACATCTAACAAAATATATTTGATGCTGCTGCTATTTGCCTTTGTAATCAGCACCATTTTCTGGCTGAGAACCCTGACATCTCACATTAATAAGTACCACAATAGAGCCTAACCACAACATACTCCAGAGTGGCAGTTGTGTGCAGACCAATATAAAACAGTTGATCATCATCTCTTTGAGTATCTGGTGCTCAGCAATGTTAGGAAAATGTTTCTTGTTCCAAGGCCAGACAAATGGAACACTTTGTCCGGTGATAAAAACAATGAAAAAACATATGTAAATGTTATTGCATGGCATTGGGGTGAAGGGCAAAAATTCTGAATATGCTGGATCTCTAACAATAGCATTATAATTTGGCATCTGATTAGGGTTATAGAATAGAAGTACAAATTTCCAGATAATAAATTAGGTTTATTTTTGGTGTGCATTTACCTTATTCCTTTATTCCCCAAGGTGGTGTGCGTTGCACTGTTTTAATTTTTTTGCTTGTCGGTCCAGTGCACCCGACTTCAGCATCCATTTTATGTTGGGGTTTGCTTCCTGCTGCATTTTCTAAGGGTGTGCTTCCTCGGGGTAACGGCCGGTGCTGTGATGGGGATCAAACCCAGCACCTTCGTTTTGTGAGCCATGTCTCTTAACCACTAGCCCACGCCTTCCCCTACATAATCAATTTGAATTCCATTCTTGTTGGCTGATGTTGTTGTCTTTATAATTCAATCAATACATAGTAGAAAGAGAAATGGTAATAATAGACATCCTTCTTCTTATCACAAAAATCTTATCTGCCTTTCATATCTTCATCATTTTTCATAACTATGCACTTAACAGTGCCTGAGCAACTGACAGAATGATTAAATTATAGTAAGTTATTCTTAGTTTTCTTCTTGAAACTTTGCCATCAATTCATATTTTGTAATTTTTTCATATTACTGTTTCCTTTCATATTTTCCATGTTTATGCTTATTTGTAGAAAAGAGTTTGTATTCGTAGCATATTATTTAAATTTGTTAACATACTAGATCTTTAATCGCCATAATCTGCTTAATTTCAAATGTTCGATTTGCATGGACAGATCTGTGCTTTCTAAATAGATGAACTCTTTAATGCTTTCTACTTAACATAATATTTTAAAATTCCCACAACACATTGGCCTATATAGAGGATAAGTAGATAAAAAATTAGCCAATATAAATCATAAACTGATTATTAGTTGACAAAATTTAAAGACAATTCGTACAGTAGTAATTGTTTCATTTCTTTTTTTCTTCTTCTTCTTCTGCATTTGTTCTAAATCTCCCTTTACCAAGTCCTGAACAGGGCTTTGCTAGTAACAGGATATAGTCCAGAGAATGGAATTCGTTGTGTTTACAGCTTGACTGCGATATTTGCACCTTTCGGTCTGACATAATATCTGTCTTCTGCAGATCTCTTTTTTAATTTACCACTTTGGACATTTTAAAATGATGTTCTCATTAGATCTGTCTGCTTTAAAATGGTGTTCACTCTAGAAGAAAGGCATGATAAGTTTCTTACGCAAGACTTTACAGAATTGAGGTAATTTCTAAAAGTGTTTCCAGACAAAGGTTGGCCATGTAGTAGTTTGTAAAACGTTATGCGTCTGGTTGATTAAATTAGTTTCGTCAAACGCATGCTAGAAGTGGGAGATTGAGATATGTTAAGCCAGGACAATCAACTTCAAACTCAACATACTAAAAAAAAAATGTCAAGAGATTTGAACATTTTACAGTCATTGATTTGAGATATTACCAAGAAAGATCTGGAACAAAAATATTTTAAAATATGGAGAACGACTAACAGAAGCTAATAAAGCAGCAAAACTGCTGCTAAACAGATATTCAATGTACATGTTAAATTTACCAATTGGAAAGTTGTTCACTGTTGCTACTGTATGGTGCAATCAAAATGATTACTTATATCCCAAAAATCGTACATGCAAACAATTTAATCTAATTAGAAATAGTCAGCATGGGTTTACTAGAGGGAGATCATGCTTAACAAATCTCTTAGAATTCATGGAGGAGGTTACTAAAATCATAGATAAAGGGGAGCCAGTGGATGTTATTTATCTAGACTTTGCAAAGGCCTTTGATAGAGTACCTCATCAAAGATTATTTCGAAAGTTAAAATCACATGGAATAGGTGGCGAAGTTGCCAAATGGATTGAAAATTGGTTAACGGGAAGAAGGCAGAGGGTGGGCATAAATAAGGAGTACTCTGAGTGGAGTGAAGTGAAAAGTGGTGTGCCACAGGGCTCGGTTTTGGGACCAATTTTGTTCTTGATATATATAAATGATTTGGACATTGATATGAGATCCATGTTTGCAAAATTTGCTGATGACACAAAACTATGCAGTAGTGTCTCATCTAAAGCGGAAGTGGATATATTGATGTCGGATTTAGATAAAATTCGAGAATGGTCTGTAAGCTGGCAAATGGTGTTTAATGTAGATAAATGTACAGTCATCCACATGGGTAGATCCAATATGGAACATTATTACAGAATGGGAGAAAACAATATTAGAAAGATAGATAAGGAAAGGGACCTAGGGGTTATAATAGATCATACAGGAAAGGTGAGTGAGCAAGTTAAGGTAGCAGTGAAAATGGCAAATGCAATGTTAGGTATGATAAAAAGAAATATTAAACATAGGAGCAAGGAAGTGATCGTCAAACTGTATAAAGCTTTAGTTAGACCTAGATTGGAGTACTGTGTACAGGTGTGGAGTCCTTATCATAGAGGGGACATAAACATGCTAGAAAGAATACAAAAAAGAGCGACAAAGATGATAGTGGGATTCCAGAATTACAGTTATGAGGAACGACTCAGAAAAACCGGCCTACAGTGTCTCGAAGAGAGAAGAATTCGTGGTGACTTAATACAGGTTTATAAGATGATCAGAGGAATCGATAAATTAGACTATAACAAGTTTTTTAAAATACAGCCACCTACAATAACACGAGGGCATAGCTACAAGCTGATTAAAGAGAGGTCCAGGTTAGATATTAGGAAATATTTTTTTAGTCAGAGAGTGGTGTCTGCTTGGAATGCATTGCCAGGGGAGGTAGTGGAGGCAGGGACAGTTAATGCATTTAAGAATAAACTGGATGCGCATAGATTTTAGAGCAAGGTGATGTAAATGTAACTGGTTGTATACAGACTCTGCAGGGTCTTCTAAACCAGTATAAAGATGTTAAGTTAAGTTAAGTTAATGACATTGATGAAAAAAGATTGCATCACTTGCAGTGAACTTTAAGCAGATCGATTATGGTCTATGTCGACAAATCTAACACGGGACAAACTTCTGTTTAGTTCATCAAGCCAGGTATGAGAAAATAGTATGCAAATGTACTATGGAGCAACATCTTATTCCAGATATTCAAGCATTTTTAGACTTGCAAAATAGTTCATCAGCTAGTACCAGAGAAACTGTTCAATTTCTTGAATATGAGACTCTTGCTATTGTATCTTCAACAATTGATCCACAGAGCAGTCTCAACCTATATTATGTTGACTATGCAATGGGCCTAATTGTTTAATAAATGTTTTGCTTGCTCAAAGATAAGAAACATCGCTGAGTAAAAACAACGAATTTTGGACACTTGAAATAAACTAATTCAAACAACAATTGATGTTATAATCCCCCAACAGTACAATCATCTGATGACTTGTATTTAAACTTATGGAGAAAACTTTGAAACACCAAAAAATAGTAAACATCTTTGTTTGCTAATTATACTAAGTTTAGAATTTTCAATACATGTTTTCAACAATTGATAATTTTACAATGAATTTGTTTGAATTGGCTCATTTTTATTCTACCTACTTTGTGTGTGCGTGTTTGTGTGTGTATATAAATATATACATACACACACACACATATACATATATAATTACACACAAACACATAATAATTCATATTAATTATATTTACAGATATGCCGCTCAACCGCGGCAGATTTAGGCATAAGTTGAATAAGCTGCAGTAAAGAGACTCTAGAAACAAATTTTTTTCTCTAATTCAATATTCAATGCATTTCCAAATAGGTCCTATACAGCTTCTCATAGCTTAGGACCTCACTACGTATTAATCAATCCATCCACTGAGCCCAAATTCCAACACTTATGATATACGCAGGAGCAGGATGAAATACTATTATACCGTTCAGGAGCAATGTATGCGCAACCCTTCCTCACTTAAATCAAATTCATCACGCAAGTCATTCTATTTTCATCTGTCCAGTACTAACACAGTCGAGCCCTGTGACAACGGGTGAGCGGCGAAGCGAAGAGCGTAAGTCCGCTGACAAGCTAAACCTGCAGTCAAAAAGCTGCGTCAGTTGCGGATCTCCTGGCTGAGCAATAAAGCATGTGATTTTAACTTTCGAAATAATCTTTGATGAGGTACTCTATCAAAGGCCTTTGCAAAGTCTAGATAAATAACATCCACTGGCTCCCCTTTATCTATGATTTTAGTAACCTCCTCCATGAATTCTAATAGATTTGTTAAGCATGATCTCCCTCTAGTAAACCCATGCTGACTATTTCTAATTAGATTAAATTTTTCTAAATGCATTACAATGTTTTCTTTGATTATTGACTCTAACAATTTACAGACTATGCTCGTTAAACTCACCGGTCTATAATTTGCCGGATCTGATTTTTTGCCTTTTTTAAATAAGGGGATCACTCCTGCATCTTTCCAATCCCGTGGAACAATCCCTTTTGTAAGTGATTGAGAACATAATATAGCCAATGGTTTTGCTAGTTGGTTTCTAATTTCATACAGCAATTTTGGGTGAATACCATCTTGACCTGGACATTTATTCACTTTCAACCCCTCCAATTTTTTAAAAACCATTTCCTCTGTAATACAGATTGATCTTAATCCCGCTGTATCCATGTCTCTTTGAAAAATATCTATAGGCTCTGGGATCTCGGAGCAGTCCTCCTTTGTGAAGACTGTGCCAAAGTACTGATTAAGCAGATTAGCAGCCTCCCTATTCTCACTTATTATTTTCCCTGTACTGTCTATGAGAGGGCCTACTTTGTCTTTCGTTCTTTGTTTATTTCTAACATAAGAAAAGAAGCTTTTACTGTCAGTCTTGATCCTCTGAGCAAGTTTTTTTTCAAAGTCTATTTTTGCTGTTTTATTCGCTTTCTGAGATATGTTCTGCTTGTCCAAATATTTTACATATGTTTCTTTTGATTTACCTGCCTCTATATATTTTTGCCATGCTTTATTTTTTGCTCTTCTACATTTCACTACAAATCTAGTTATCCACTTTTTACGCTTGGGGTTTACCTCCCTACATGGAACACATTCCTCTTTTAGCGTTTCTAGAACTGTTTTAAAACTTTCCCACTCCTGTTCAACATCTGTTCCTACAATAATATCTTTCCAGATTATGTGGTTCGCTGCCTCTTTCATCCTCTTAACATCTGTCTTAGAGTAGTCGTATGTTCGCATGTTTATGTTTACTTCTTTCCCCGCAATAAGATCCCAATGGATGATTTGATGGTCACTTGAGCCAAACAGTTCCCCAACGGTAACGTTTTCAATCATATTTTCCTCTGTGGTAAAAACTAGGTCGAGTATGTTTTTGCCTCTGGTGGCTGCTTCTACATGTTGAATTTAAAAATTGTCAGTTATGCACGTAACAAAAGGTTTTGACTCTACAAGTGCTTCTGCCATATCCCATTTTATTTCTGGATAGTTGAAATCTCCCATTAATAATAATTTCCCTTTACTATGCTACTAATCAGCTCCTCATCTTCCTCTTTTTGACTTGATGGACATCTATAGCACACTCCAATCACTGTTTTTTCACCCCCACTTTCTATTTCTCCCCATACACTTTCATTTTTGTTACCACATGATAAATAATCTTTGATCGTTATATTAACAGAATTTATACAGTATAATAAAACGCCACCTCCCTTAGTCTTGTCTCCAACTATCCTATCTTTCCTTAACATTGTATATCCCTCAATTTCAAGTTCACTATCTGCAATCTCCTCATATGTCCATGATTCTGTTAACCCTATTATATCTGGTTTTTCTTCTTCTACATACAGTTCCAATTCTTCTCTTTTATTTACTATGCTTCTCACATTTGCATAAAAACATTTTAGTTTGTAATGTTGTTGGTTTTCCTCTTTTTGCTTCTGCTTTATCATTTTAGTGTTTGCTTTTCTACTATGTATTTCACACTTCCCTGACACCAAATTACCCCTTTGACTACATCCTCTATAGCACCCTATTGTAGGCCTATCTTTAGTCTCATACTTCATATGCCTTACTAGTTTAAATTTCTAACACAATGATAGAACATATACTTTGCTACAACATGCTGTCCTATCTCATTTAGATGTAAACCTCCCCTATCTAACATTTTACTTTTGTCTACTTTAACATCAATAAATTCCATTCCCATGTCCGCACACATCACCTGTAACCTAAGGTTGATACCTATTATTTTGCTATCTAGATAGTCTGACCCATCTGCTCTGTCTAAAATGCCCATCATTGTGACCTTTCTAAACTTTTTTTCCTTAAGTGTTCTCAGAAGACTTTTATATTTATCCATAATTATTTCTGTACCATCTCTCTTTACATTATTTGTACCTGCCAATACTACCACATGACTGTTTCCTTTGTCATCTAACCTCTTTATTCTCCCCTCTATGTCCTCTATTTTTGCTCCCCCAATATCCATTCTTTCAAACATGTTGTGTTGTTTAGACAAATGTCTGCCAACCTCTCTCACCATTGAATCTCCTACTACCAAAACTGACCCCTCACCTATATGTGCATACTTCTCTCCAAAGCTCTCTGCCCTGTGAGCTGTTTCCTCACTCAAATCTCCCTTACTTCCTTGGCTACACCTTGACTGCAGCTTCTTTAAAATTTCCTCCATTTTCACTTGTTTCCCTTCTATTTCCATCTGCCTCTTTTCTATCTCCTCTAATCTCTTCTCATTTTCCCTTATATTGCACTCCATTTGTGCCTGCCTCTCTTCAACTCTACATATCCTACATAAAACGGTTCCTTCATCTTCCAACGTTGTAGTAATACTAACATTTTCGCCACACAAATCACGTAATCTGACTTGGCCTTTCCTCGCAGCAGTTCGTCTCGTCTTAGTGGCCATACTAATTTTGCTATTTATTTCCGTTAGCCAATAAGTTATATTAATACCTAATAAAATGTATACTTCTTAAAGCAACGCCAAAAAAGGAACAAACAAATGTCGCTGGTATTTAACTTTCTACAAAGTATCAAAACGACTAGGCCTAGTGTTACTTGAGTGTTACTACCGCTCACTGTTCTACGCTATTTAATTCTGTCAAGTCACTAACTATCTGTTATAACAAGGCCACTATATTTGAAAATACGTATGCTACAATAAACTACAATCACAACTATGTTATTATTACACAAATTAATTTTCAACACTAATACTTATCTGAAACGTTATAAATCTCTGTTCTGTCAATTCAAACCAACCACCATCTTGAACAACCGGAAACACTTATACAGACCAAAGAGAAGCAGTCTGACTTGGAGAAGCAACCATGTTAAAAAATCTGTGGGGGTGGGGGGGGGGGGGGACACAAATCCCTGAAACGCAGTCTCCTTCGTGAACCTCGCTGGCTAGAAGCACAGCATCAGTTGATCGAATATCAATGTCTACATCCTGGCAACGTAGACCAAAAAATGTATGTAAGTCATTTGCACACACAATTAACCATTCTTTACTTATACTTACACAAACTTGGAGTCATATACTGCACTGTACATACTGTCCCCTCCAAGCTGTAAAAATGGCACTCTAAATCCTTTAATTGCCTCCCTGGGAAGGCCCGCTCTAGTGATGAGGTTCTCCCGCATTCCTGCGGCTTCATCAACAAAGTCTTGGTAAGATGCTGTAGCCCACCAGGTGTGGGGAAATCTGAGTTACAGGAAGATTTTATGAATGCAAATTCATTATAA
The DNA here is from genome assembly GCA_036924085.1 of Ariolimax columbianus. NCBI lineage: Eukaryota > Metazoa > Mollusca > Gastropoda > Stylommatophora > Arionidae > Ariolimax > Ariolimax columbianus. The sequence goes on from JAVGWX010000009.1 coordinate 43,067,813, forward strand.
CATTTAGTATCATTGTTCAAGATATCAAAGAGGTTCAACATACTTAGATTCTATTACTTGTGTATAGGACCATTAGAAATATTTGGCTGTAGACGTCATCCACTACTGAGGTGCAGCAGTCATCCTACAATGAGTTTTAGTGATTAGACCGCCAAAAAGGTGTTGCAGTTATCCTCCAATGAGTTTTAGTGATTAGACCGCTAATAAGATGTAGCAGTTATACTCCAATGAGGTGTAGCAGTCATCCTCCAGTGAGGTGTAGCAGTCATCCTCCAGTGAGGTGTAGCTTTTATCCTCCAATGATTAATATTTTGAGCCATCTTCCTGAGCTTCCCCAATGAGACTTCAGTTTGCTTGACTCATTCTTCCCCTTTTTTTTGCCAGTTGTTCTATTATCTCTCTGTTTTCAATCAAGCGCATGTTTGGTCATATTGTTCATTTTTTTCCTGAGACTGAATCCTATCCATCTCCACTTTCTTTTCTCAATCTTCAGCTGCTTTGGTTGCTCTATTCTTTACTACATCATGTTTGTTATAATAATAATAATAATAATTATCTGATTTATTGACCAAGAGCTGTGACTTCGATTGTCTTGACCATGATTCCTTGTTCTGATAAGGTGGTTTGCTAAGAGCAGCATAGATGGTGCCTAATAGGCTGTGGGTCTACTTTGCTCTAGTGTTTGAGTCTATTAACCATTTACAGCTCGGGCTAATTTGGATGAATTGTGTCGTACCATTCTTCTTTGGCATTGGTCCAAAAAAGGATGGTGGGACATAGAATATAGCGAGGCTGAGATATTTGCATCTTTAGGTCTGACACATCTGATTTCAGCTGACTTTTTTTGGTGCCGAATTTGTTGGAAGCAATTACCACGAATTAGTATGTGAAATGGTTTTAAAAAAAATAAAATGAATCAATATTAAACAAACTAAGCCAAATAGTGAACGGGTGCTGGAAATAGATCTGAAGACAGGTCAGTTTTACCCTACAAATGACAGGGCGTTGCTACGGAAAACCAGCTCAAATCGAGAGGAGCCGCAGACACTTTGGTTCACGTACCAGGCTGATAAGCCAAGGGCGCGAGGCTACCATGTGGGGGATTACGGCCGAACCCTTGAAAGCCGCAATCCCGCCCAAAATCTCAGCACCACTGCAATGGGAGGCTCCTACATGCTCGGGACCTGGGGCTTGCGCCCCAGCCCTATCAGGTAGAGCCACAGTAAGAGGTCCTTGCCGCCCGCAAATCAAAGCGGGCGGAAAACTGCTTGATACTCACCCTATACGGCGATGGGGTGCGAAAAACACCAACCAAAGACTTAGAACCTGGTCGGGGTGTCGAAAACAGTAGAGCAGCCACCACACTGTGAACTGTCAAGACTCAACCACTGACCATGAGAGTTGTCCGCACACCAGGCGATCAACATCTCTGTGACATTACCAGGCTTGTCCTCTGGCTAAATGCACTCCGGTTACGATATCTACCTCTGTACGTTATCAGCCATAACTATCATGCTGGACGCAGAAGAGATGCAGACCAGCGGACATTGCACACCTGCCCCACTGTGTCAACACCCCAGGTGGCGGGGAATGCTAGGCGTACCATCCCTGCATAGAAGCCAAGAAAATAAAGGGAAAAAGAGATACCCCACTCACATGCAAATGCTACGTTTCTGGCAGGACGTGACGATCCTGGGATACAGACACACTGGACTGCCTCTCTTCCGGGTAAACCAGTCCATCTCATATATCACATACCATCATTGCACCCTATAGACACGAGTAGTGAAGACTCGATAGTCTGGTAAGACAACTTCCATAGGAGAGAAAACTCTGATCGTAAACAACTGCTGCCTTGCAGATAGGCTGGGGACAGCCAAAGGCTAAGGAGGGCATCCCTACAGAAACGCCTGTTGAAATCGGATGCACGGGGCCGCAAGCCTAACAAAACAGTGCAACGTAAATCACAGTATGATGGCAGCACAACCTATTCGAAAAACGTATGGCGCTCATCCTGAGGAGACCCGCCAGGCAGCGATAGCGCCGGGCCCCACGCCTCGAAGGGGCCCACCCTTGGCTACTGGTGGTCACCCACCCATGTGTCGTGGAGTCAAGGCACATGGCTATGGGGAAACGACTATTGGCCAAAACTTCAAGACCCTCAGAATATTACAGTGGAATGCGGAGGGAGTCATTAACAAAAAACTTTCCCTAACACATCACCTGCATGAAGGTAAGATTGACGTGGCATGTATCCAGGAAACGCACCTCAACAATAACCATAAATTCTCAATCAGAGGATACCAGACTTTCCGTCTAGATAGAGAAGGCCACAAAGGAGGGGTCCTGATACTGACCAGAAACAGCATACCGAGTAGCGCGGTACCTGTCAATCACACCGGACAAGCAGAAATTGTAGGAGTTGACATAATGGCTCAAGAGACGAAGCTCCGCATTTTCAATCTGTACGGACCACCAAACAGAGACCTATCGCTCTCGAGTATGGAGGTCAGAGACTCCAACTGCATAGTGGTTGGAGATTTCAACAGCCACTCGGAGAGATGGGGATACTCTGACACAGACAGCAGAGGTGACGAAGTGGAAGATTGGGAGATAGATGCAAATCTCTCCCTAATCAATAGGCCGGAGGATAGCCCTAGCTTCTATTCAAGAACATGGCATACCACCTCGACTCCAGATTTGGCCTTCTCCACACAGGACATACACTATAAAATAGACCGCCAGGTGCTAAACCAACTGGCAGGTAGCGACCACAGGCCGATCAGGCTAATCATTGACATGGAAGTAGGCCCACAGGAAACAAAACCGCTCCCACGTTGGAATTACAAACGAGCCGACTGGGACAGATTTGCAATCCTGACAGATGGGCTGTGTGAAACCATCAACACACGAAACACCAAAATGAAGCCCATGGTAGAGAGCCTAAGCAAGGCAATAATGCAAGCCGCCACTGAAACCATCCCAAGAGGAGCTAGGAAAAACTATAAGCCCTACTGGAATGATGAGTTACAGAAAGTGGAAGATGCAGTAACAAATGCTAGAAACATGGCAGAACGAGAAAAATCCGTGGAGGCAAACATCGCCCTCAAAGCCGCCGCGGCGAAGTACAAACACACTCTCAAGCAAACAGCAAGAGAAAGTTGGAAAAATAAAACGGAAAGTTTAAACCTGGACAAAGAAGGGAACAAGCTATGGAAGCTAGTCAGAGCCATGAACGACGAAACTCCGTCAAATAAACAAATTACTATCAAGCAAGGCGAGAACTTGATCACAGGTAAGAAAGCCGCAAACGCCTTTGTCGATCACTATGCCAGAGCAAACCACATCGAGGTCCCTGCAGATAAGCATACAGACATTAGCGAAGAGCTAAAGGGGCACGAAAACAAAAATACGGCTCCTGAAGAGCACATGATGGCCAAACTAACAATGCGCGAAATGGAAGAGGCTATGAGAACACTAAAGAGAAGGAAATCTCCCGGAAAAGACGGGATAACAAACGAAATGCTGATGGGGCTGGGCCAAACAGCGAAGGAAAAACTACTGTCAGTCCTGAACCAAAGCTGGAAAAGGGGTATTGTACCCCAGGCATGGAAAGATGCAATACTGGTACCAGTACCAAAAACAGGAAAGGACAAAACAGATCCGAATGGATACAGGCCCATAAGCCTACTGAGCTGTGTCGGCAAGCTGATGGAACGGATGATAAACACCAGACTGATGTGGCATCTGGAAGAAAAACGAATACTAATTCCACAGCAAGCCGGCTTTAGACAGCACAGATCCACTGAGGACCAGGTCATCCTCATAGCCCAGGAGATAGAAGATGCCTACCAGGCACAGAAACACACAGTAGCTGTTTGGGTGGATCTGGAAAAGGCATTTGACAAAGTCTGGAAGGATGGACTTAGAGTCAAGCTAAGAAGAAGTGATGTTTGTGGGAAGATGTACAAGTGGATCAACCACTACCTCAAACAAAGAACGGCCAGAGTCCAAGTACAAGGGCAGATGAGCAAAAAGGTGACACTCGAGCAGGGAGTACCCCAAGGGGGAGTACTGTCACCCACACTCTTCCTGGTATATATAAACGATATTACAGAGAATATACCAAGAAGAGTCCATAGCTCAATGTTTGCAGACGATCTGGCTATGTGGACCTCTGAAAAGAATCTCACCATAGCAAGAAATCGGATGCAAACGGCCCTAACATCGCTGGAAGAGTGGGCGAACTCATGGCTGGTCAAAATAAACGAGGAGAAAACCACGTGCACAATATTCTCGCTCTCATTAAAACCCCAAAGTACCAAACTAAGCCTAAATGGCAAAATCCTGCAGCCAAACGACAACCCAACCTATCTGGGAGTCACATTTGATCGGCGCATGACATGGAAAAGTCAGATTGAGAGAAACCGAATGAAAGCCAGAGAAAGAATGGCGATCATGAGGAAACTTGCTGGCACAAGCTGGGGAGCAGACGAAGGCATACTAAAGAAACTGTACACTGGAAGAGTGAGACCAGTTCTCGAGTATGGCATCGCGGCTTGGACAACAGCAGCGAAGGCGAACTTCGATAAAGTTAACAAACTTCAAAACCAAGCTATGAGAATCATAACTGGTGGCATGAAGTCAACGCCAATTGTAGAACTTGAAAAGATTACAAAACTGCAATCCATGACCGACAGAAGAGACTGCAGAGCCCAGCTGCAGTCAGAGAAACTCCGAAGACTGACGGACCATCCAATGTACCAGAGGCTAAACAATTTGGGAACTGGGAAACTAAAGCGGAGAAACTTTGCAGAAATAGCCAAAGCAAAGATGCACGAAGATCCCATAAACGCACTAACAACACCAAAACCCATCACTACTGTACGAAAACCTACTTGGAGGCAGGATATATTTCCAGAGGTGGTAGAAAATATACCAGGTATTGCAAACAAAAACTGCCAGACCGAAAAAGAAAGGAGAGATACTACCCTAAGCTTCATAACGAAAAGCTACCCAAGCATGGACTGGACCCATGCATACACCGACGGCTCTGTAACAAACACTACACAGAACGGAGGGGCAGGAGCATTCCTGAACCTACCAAATGGCAGAAAAATAACACTGTCATTCGCTACTGGTAAGTACACGAGCAATTTCAGAGCAGAGGCAGAGGCACTGAGGGCGGCAGTGGAAGAAATGGTAACACACAGTGAAAATGAGAGCCATATAGTCCTGCTGACAGATGCTCTCGAAGTAGTCACAGCGCTAAAAAGCCAGAAAAACACTGAGCTTAATGACTTAAGAGCAGCACTCTGCAAACTGTGCCAACAGTCCGCACCAAAAAGGGTAGTGGTACAGTGGGTTCCGTCACACTGCAACATCCAAGGCAACGAGGAGGCAGACAGACTGGCAAAAGAAGGTGCAAGGCTACCACAAATAGATACCAGTATGACGTACGAAGAGTCAAAACGGCTTATCAAAGCCAGGTACATGTCCAAATGGGAAACCGAACATACTGGTTACACCAAAAACGATGCCTATTACCAGTTGAACCGAAGAGAGCAGGTCGTTGTCTTCAGACTTCGCACTGGCCACAACAGACTGAGGTACCACCTCTTCAACAAATTGAAGATAGGGTGTACCGACGAATGCCCGTGCGGTACTGGTAAAATGACCACTGAACATCTGCTGCAGAACTGCCCGACATACGAGGATCAGAGAGAGCAGATGTGGCCATTGCCAGTGGAACTGCAAGACAAGCTCTATGGTAGTGGCGAGAGTCTCAGGATGACCGCCGCTTTTTTCGAGAAAATAATGGTTACTGTCTGACTGTGTACGCAGAAGAAGAAGAAGAAGAAACAAACTAAGCTAAACATTATGATCTAAAGACAGAAATCAAATTATCTATGACATGACATATTCATAAACATTGGTGTTAGATACCAATTCTCACAGAATCAGATTGTAACTGATGCAGTATGTGTCATCTAATTCTACCAACTGGGAGTGTAAAGATGGACTCGCACATCAGTTAACCACACTCCAAGAAATGTGTTGTATACAAAGTCTTTTGAACCAGTATAAAGATGTACAGTTAAGTTAATGTCAGGACTGCTATGTACATCAGAGGTCTATCTTCTGTCCAGGTTGCTGTTGTTTTGAATGTCTACAGTGAGTCGGTCTACTCTTTTGTTGGCCTGAAACGGACGTTAAGTGATGGGTTGCAATAGCTTTCCTCACATCCAAACGTGCTGATGTAGGTGGACCGGGGTCCTCCAGGCCGTTGTACTATGCTTGGCTTCATCTACGTGTCGCTCACTACTACAGGGATCACGTCGATCTCTCACCTTGTTAGCCAGGCGGCCATGAGAACAGTCCGTTTTCAGGGAAGGCCAATGGAAAGCCAAGGTGAGGGTCTGGGCCAGTGTATTTTGCCTAACCCTGACTAACATGTCTGATCAGTATTTTATGCCTGACCAGACATTACTCTTCCTCTCCTCTGTCCATGTAGATAAAGTTCTCGGTTGGGTTGACATTTTTGCAGTCTATGGTGATTCTCATTATAGATGGACCATCACCAAAACCCTGGATTTTAGCCTTCACCCACGAATTAAAGAGACCCAGATGTTAGACTAATTGTTCTAGCTGCTCCACAGGACCTATCAGTGCCTGAGAGTCCGAGCCTGATGTTGTTGTTTGTCCATCGTTTCCGAAGAGGACCACATTGTCATCTGCCAATTCTGGAGTGGGTTCGTAGGTAGCTGATAAACCAATCTGAGCCCAAAAGCATCTGTCCCACTGAGGGCAGAGAAACACTCGTCTCTTGTCTTTCGTGTCGCTCATCTTCGTGCAGCTTCCTTGGTTCTTGTTTGCTCCATATGTATTGTGTCAGAAGAGATTTTACTATTCAAGGCAGCAATATTCTCCCAATTATCAGGGTCAATGTCGCAGTTCTTCTTTGAGGCTTTCAGAGTGTCTTTGTAACGTTTTATTTGGCCACTGTATGAGAACATTGTCTGCATAGACAAGGTCTGTCACATGTACATCACCAATTGTTAGCCTCAGATTGTGCCCTTCAATCTGTTCAAGTATCCAACCCACAGTGTATTTAACAATAGATACATTTCTGTTGGGATAACTAGTAGTTTCTAATGTTTTTCCATCAGATGAATTTGTCAAATCAAAATTGTTGCATGAATAAGATTACGAACCATTTAGAATACTGCATTGCTTCTTGTAGACAAAATTACATACTGTTAAGGTATATTGTGTTCATGGCATCTTTGACTAAGTTAAATGAAAGTCGACAATACACAACAAACCTATGAGAGATTGTGTGACTGGCAATCTCAATGCCCATAGCATACAAAGGGTAGACCAGATCATACTCAGTACCACTTCCAGACACATACAGGCATCCACGGACCTGGATAAATAAACATACTGATACTGAATTGGTATTTGGGATTTTTCATCCACATACTTTTAAAAAAATCACACACCCTTATAAACACAAACAATAAAATTAATTTAAACAAATTGTGCATTATATTTTGAAGCATTATGTACAAAAAAAATGAGCAGAATGGAATATTATACAATATTTGTTTTATATACTGGCTAAATGTTTTTTTTTTTATCATACAGAATTAATTCATGACATCCTAAATGAGCCAAATATATTTTGAAGCATTATGTACAAACAAAATGAGCAGAATGGAATATTATACAATATTTGTTTTATATACTAGCTAAATGTTTGTTGTTTTTTTATCATACAGACTTAATTCATGACATCCTAAATGCTCCCAAATATATTTTGAAGCATTATGTACAAACAAAATGAGCAGAATGGAATATTATACAATATTTGTTTTATATACTGGCTAAATGTTTGTTGTTTTTTTATCATACAGACTTAATTCATGACATCCTAAATGTGCCAAATATATTTTGAAGCATTATGTACAAACAAAATGAGCAGAATGGAATATTATACAATATTTGTTTTATATACTGGCTAAATGTTTGTTGTTTTTTTATCATACAGACTTAATTCATGACATCCTAAATGCTCCCAAATATAATTTGAAAAAAACCCGTAACTTATTATTATCTTTGCAATGTTTCACTTCTATTTTTGATGTAAACATTTCAAACTCATATATAAACAAATAGTATATGATTGAGACAAAAATGATCTCCCTGCTCTTTGGAATCATATAGTTCCTGTTTCAAGATTTAGGGTGTAAAGTGTTAAAGAAATTATAATTAGGCTATACATATAAAATATGCTTTACAGAAATAAGAAAACAGTGTAGATGCTGATTAAATATCGATGCTCTGAATTTTTTGTGCTGATCAATGCAAATTTGAGCTAAAAAACACTGAAGGTTAAGATGCAGTTTTATGTAAAAACAGAAGCTCACTAGGACAAATATTTCAAGCAATACTGTCTTTATCAAATTTCTACATATTTATGATTGAAGCAAAGGTAAAGGTCAGTCCCATGGCAATAATTGCCGTCGGGGATGATGATATCTTCATGGACTAAAGCCGCAGCTTATGTGAGATGGGGTGGCCAGTTTCCTTCCTTACTGTTCTTAACCTTCCCAAACTTATGCATCAGGTACACATTTACAGCTGGGTCGACTGGAGGAGCGGTCGTACCAGGCACGAACTATGACCCAGATTTTGTTTTCTGTAACCCCAGTTTGGTAAGCCAGCTCACTGTCGACTAGGTTACACACTCCACATATTTATAATACAGGACCTATGTAATTTCAAGGACTGGGTACAACTTAAACAACACACAGACGCACACAAAATCAACCAGTTAACTTATCAATTGATGAAAATCACTCAGCTTCCTGAGGAGCAAAAGTCTTCAACAAAAATAAGTCAAGTCCTCCTGTCCTCGACCATCCATTCCAGCTCTATCCACATCTTACCAATTTCCTTTATGTTTGTCTCTATGTGTGTTTTGGTCTGCCTCTGCTTCTCTTGCATTGATGATTCCAGAAGAGAGACGTCCTGTAATGCTGTCAGCTAATTTTCTAAATGTGTGTCCTATTCGATGTCAATGCCTTCTCCTCACTTCATGTTAGACTGATATCTGTCTGGTTCTTTCCACGAATTCCACATTAGTGATTTCTCATAGCATCTCAATCTCTCTTATTCTGTGCGACCACCCATTTGTGAAAATCGGGTATCTTTTTCATTGTTGTTTTCCCTGTTTTAGAGCCAGACAATGAAATGAAATTTACATTAGATTGAAACTTAAAAATTTGTATTGAACTTAATTTCTTTTAATTTCTATAAGTTCTGCAATGCAATGAAGGCTCCTTTTCTCGCGTTTGTATTTTTATTTTGATATCTTTAGATAATTTAACTAAATGCAAAATGTAAGACGGTAACACTAAAAAAGTAATTAAACAAAGCATTTCATGATCATCATGTAGCATGTCCTTTGCAGAACGTCGCTCTCACAACAGTCGATCTGTAAGACTCTTGCTATCTAGCCTGAACTCCCTCTGAACTCCCACCATGTCTTGTGTTCATCTTCTCATCGGTCTGCCTCCGCCTCGCTTTCTAGGCACCATACCCTGCAGTATCGTTCTATCCAGGCCATTATGGCGTTTAATGTGGTCAAAATATTTCAACTTTCTAGACAAGATATTGTTTACTAACCAATTTTACTCGATATCCAGTTCTAGGGATTCTTGCTCAACAAAGAATATGTCGCAAAAAATGGACTGCGTGGCTATAACATCAGGTCTTGGCTATGTGGTTAGTGGAGCGGCATAGATAGCGCCTGACAGGCTGCTCTAATTTACGCTACCACCACCACCAGTTCCAAAAATAGGTGATTGTATATTCCAAGGGCAAACAAATGTTGGGATAACCTGGCAATTCACCAGTGGAAATTCGCCTGCCAAAAAATATGAAACAAAGGAGGTACACCTTCCTACGATGTTTAACGACACAAGTAGACTGAAGATAGATAGATCCAGTTCTTTTAGGATATCTACATTTTTCATTTTCGATATCCATTTTGCTATCACAAAGCAATACATTTAACTAAATGCAAAACAAGGGTCCACAGTGTGTTTAGTAAACAAACAATGTCAATGGAGAAAGTAAATTCAAATAGAGATATACCTTTTGTTGTTGTTTAATGCCCACAATGAGTAAGTTTTCTTTTTTGTGTGCCCTGAAAAGGACGTTAAGTGGCGGGTTGTAATAACTTTCCTCACATCCCGAGCATGCTGATGAAGGTGAACAGCGATACTCCAGGTGGTTGTGCTGTGCTTAGCTTCATCTGCATGGCGATCTCTCTACCACAGGGATCACATTGATCCATATCTCGTGAGCCAGGCTGCCTTGAAAACAGCCTGTTTCCAGGGAATGCTACATGGAAGAGAAATTGTGGCTTTGGTCAGTGTATTGTGCCTGACCCTGACACAACGTCCTGGTCAGTGCCTGATTGGACTAGCGTCTCAATTCCCCAGATATACCTCTTAAGCGATATTAATGATAGGCTACATCTTTTATTTCTCTCTGTAATATACGTTAACATAGTCTGTGCTTCATGCACTACAGCTGTATTTTACTCACTGGACATCCATTAGGGTTGTACCTCCCTGGCCTAAACAATCTCTGGTAGTAGCCATAGAATGCACCGGACACTTCATCATCAAAGGTGACCATGACCATCTGAGGTACGGATGAAGCAGGAATTCCATTGGGAATAGCACTGCCAGCACAGTAACAGCTGGGAAGCTGGCACCTGGAAGAGCAGGCTGTTTTGAAATAGAAACACACATTTATATATATATATATATATATATATCATAAGAATAAAAATACATGTATTTGTTTGTCAGCCTTGCTAAAAACTCGGTGACGCTTAGCTGTAGTGATGTGATATTTTCACAGATCATTCTTTCTAGAATTCCCGGGACAACACCACTATGTTCTGCTCTCTCAATTTGACAACTAAAGCTCCCCAGTGGTGTGCTATACGAACGTGAAAATTGTTTATCTTATTTCTTCTGGTAATTGTAAGCGCACTATGTTCTGTTCACTGTCTTTCCGAGTCTGTGATGTCAGAATAGGGCAATGCCTGGCAAAATTCTATCTTAAGAAGAAACTGCAGTAAAATTGCTCAAACGGTGTGCTTTCTCATCCTGCATTCTGAGGTGTCCACTTTTTGTGCTGAATGCCTGGTTTATTGGGGAATATCTGAATCCTGTGTGAAGCCAGTCAGTAAAGCTAGTATATATTTTCATACAATCAATAAACAATCTAAACTTTTTATCCCACTGTTGAGCACAGGGTTTCAAGAAATACATGCACGTCCTCATGTCCTGGGCTACCTATTCTCTCTTTGATGGATGAGTTGAATATTTCTTGTTAGCTTACGTGTCCATATTTGTTGAACACTTTGCGCCCTTCATTTTTCTACATGGTGAGATAACTTGCCTAATGCCCAGTTCTTCTTTGATGCCTCTTACGTTATAACATGCTTAGCAAGTTTATAGTTTTACTTTTCTTTGCTCTTCTTTAGGGCCACAATATTGCCAGGACACACACATGCACACAAACACACACTGGCGTATATATATATATATATATATATATATATATATATATATATATATATATATATATATATGAGGTCACTAAATTGACAGGATCAAGGCATCCACGTAGATAGTGAGATGCTCTCACACTTATTTTTTGCAAATAGCATTGCGACCTTCAACGACAACTTTGCTGAAGCGGAACAAAGTCTAAATGAACTGAATGAAGTAGGCAAGGCAGTTAATCTGAACATTAATGGATAGAAGATCATACTTCTACTAAACACTATCTGCTTTCCAGTAAAGCTGTGACTATAATATTAGCCTTTACAAAATGTTAATGCGTACGTCTATCTAGACCAAGAAAACAACAACAACCACAACATGTTAGTTTAGATCTCACGCAGGAGAGCCTGGTTGGCTCAGCTTCAACCGCATTTAGCTGTTTCTTCAGCAGATGATTGACGTCAAGACCAAGGCTGACACCATCTATAGCATGGTTATCATTGCAAGGGACATGAGTGTGAGATTTGAAGTCTATGCAAATCAGACACGGAGAAGCTTCAGGTTACCAAAAGAGCAATGAAATGTAAATCCTAAATATCTCATTTAGAGACATCTGAAATGATGACATCTGCCATCAAACAGAGTTCTTGGATGTTGCAAACTCCACATCTAAACAACAGTGGAGATGGTCAGCCATCTGGTCCACATGACTGACGATAGATGGATGAGGAGGGTGTCTTTCTGGTGGTCCCCCAACTACAACCAGCCCCCCAGCCATCTGCCAGTGAGATGGATAGATGATTTTCATCACCCCCTTAGACTATTATGGTACAGCAGAGCAAAGGACAGACACGGATTCGAGCAATTTTTGACTACTAGCATCAGGCAACCTTACCTAATTGAATACAGTATTCAAGTATGTAAGTGGTCTCGAGGTAAGGTGTTCGCCTCGGGTGCTGTAGGTCGCGGGTTCAAATCGCGGTGGAGACACCGGAATTTTTTCACGTGGATCATCCGGTAAATATTTCCCCTGATCTCTGAGTAGTGAGATCAGACACCCGTGTGCAGTGGCGAGCACATTAAAAATACCTTAGCAGTTGGAAATCGGAAAGAGTAGGCCTAACAGCCGCTGCTCAGGAAAAATTCAAGTTAAAAATCTACTCAAATTATTCTTGAGATTCTCACCCCACAAAGAATATGTCACAAAAAGAGGACTGTGTGGCCATAACAACAGGTCTTGGTTATGTGGTTAGCGGAGCGGCTTAGATGGCGCCTGACAGGCTGCTGGCCTACCTTGCTCTAATTTACGCTTCCACCTCCACCAGTCTCAAAAATAAGTGATCGTATATTCCAGGGACTTACAGATGCTGGGATTGACCTGGTAAGTTACCAGTAGATTTTCATCTGCCAAAAACAAATATGAAACAAAGGAGGTCGCACCTCCCCACGCCGTCTAACAACATAAGTGGACTGAAGATCGATAGATATAAGCTCCTCAGAAGATCTTATAAAATAAGGACTTAAAATGTAATTCCAGACTGCTGTATCTGCTGTTGGACTACTTGCACCTTCCTCTCACCTTATTGTAAGGAGGCTGTCAACTTCTATAAATAAATCATCCTTCCTTCTCTGATCTAGTAGAAGCATATAGTCATCACTTCAGTTTGCTTCCTTGCAGAAAACATGTACCAAAGCATGTATGTACTCTTTCAGATGATTGTTTATGCTGACATTTCTTTGACATTGTGACTTTGCCAGCCTCATTACATGATTCGTAGACTCTTAGGAGAAGTATGGTGGAATATATTGTACTTTTCTTCCCTCATCAATAAGAGTCTACCGGATTCAGTTGGTTATCAACCCCCTACATAAATCCAGTCTCTGACATTTAAATTTGGCTTTGGCTAGGCATACATTAAATACATAAAGCTGATATTGAATGTATAATATATTTGAACTCTGCAGACACCTGTCCTATCTTTCATACATTTCTTACAACCACATTCTTGTCATAATGATGAAACTTACATCCTTCATTCCATTGCACACTGGACGAAGCTTTATTTTCAGTGGATGCAGCATTTGAGCTTTCAGAATTGGATTTTGTTGAATCTGATTTTGATGAACTCGTGATTTCCTCTGATTCCTTTGATACACTCTCTGATTCTATTTCCTTTGGTGCTTTCTCAGATTCTGATTTCTTTAGTGCACTCTCCGATTCGGATTTCTTTGGTGCAGCCTCTGACTCTGATTTCTTTGATTCAGTCTCGGATTCCGATTTAGGCTTATCTGGAGTGTGCGGCTGAAAAGCTGGTTTCTTCACAGCACCTGCGTCCAGCCATTCACGTGGACTGACTCCATCTGGTCTCCACCATGACTTACCTGAGGCAGCTGCCTGACTTATCCAGGAACTTTCTGGTGAAGAGAAAGTGGAAGTTACTCACTTTGCAATATTTATTTTAATTGCCAGAACAAATTTTTTAAACGGAATTAGTCAATCTTCAAGATATAGTCAAGCATACATCGTTCAAACTCATTGGCAATTGGGACGGAACAAGTTGTTATTTACTGGAATCCAGGTATTCAATCTGATAAAATGGTGTCTGATGTCAGTTAGCCAAAAACTGTTCTTTTGTTTTGCAAACCCATCTGGTGAGCATTTAGAATGTGTCATCCCTTATCTTATGTGGCTTGTCTTTCGGATAATCGTCTATTAGTGGGAAGATGGGGGGGGGGGGGGGGGGGGGGCGCGACTTAGCCTCATTCCTACAACATACTAGGCCTAGGGAAAGTGTAGTTTTGGGGTGTCCAAAACTAAAGTATTTCCCTATTGGGTGTTTCAAATCATCGCCTCTGAGAGATATGTTAATATTGATTGTTGCTAAATGTTAATGTTATTTGTTTATCAAATAGAGTGAACGAATAGCTGTGGCCAAAACCCTAGGTCTGGGAGATACTGACTGCCCAAGAGTGGAAAACCCGCAGAGGAGATTGGTCGCATTGTAATACTTGTTGTACCAGTGGCTCAATTCTTAGGTGTAGGAGATATTGACTGCCCAAGAGTACTAGTACAGGGCACGACAAATTCCCGGCGCCAGGTCACCTAGAAGTCTTACTTTGGTGCCCTACATTTCAGAACCTCATTGCCTCTTTCCGTCGCCGTCTTGGAAAAAAGGATGTAACTACAGTCCATGCCGATAACGAACGTGGCTTGTAAGACCAAAAATGCGAGCAGAGAAGTGAATTCCACAGGACCGTTTGCGGCATCGCATGTTGCGGCGTGTCCTCCCACCATTTCAGCACCAGTTTAGTATTTAATCGCACAATCTCCTCTATTTGGCATATTTCCATCTCTCTCTCTCTCTCTCTCTCTCTCTCTCTCTCTCTCCCCCCTTCCCCCACCCTTACAGTTTTAGATACAAATTTAATATTTCCAGCGTCATTTTCTCTCTTTCTGCCGACTTTCAAGGCCCGAATGCTGGCATCAGTAACTTAACTTACCTTAACGTCTTAATTGCTGGTTTAAAAGACTATGCAGAGTCTGTATACAACAAGTGTCTCTTATCTAACGCAGGAGCTAATGCATAGCACAAATAAAGAACAGAAGAAACAGTAAGCATTCATTTGAAAATAAACTTCAATTTTGCTCATTTAGAATTCATATGTTCAAGAGGAATTCACCTATACCCTTCGGCATGTTGCACAACTCTATGAGAAACTCTTCATCCAGTACAATGCATGGCTCCTACATATTTTTTACCCGGCACCTAGATCCTAAACAAATTTGTCACTCCATAACTTAGTAGAATAAAGTCTCTTAACGCTTCATCCTCAATAGCAGTGACGGCTTTGTGACTACTGTCACATTCAATCAAAATCAATAACACCCTTCAAATCTCTGTGGAGCATAGGTCCTCAACAAATACTCACCAAGTTTTCCTATCAAGCCACCATTTCCAACCCCCTATCCATCCCCTCCCCTAAATCTTTTCTGCCATTTTCAGGTTTGTCTAGACTTCCCTTCTCCATGAATGTTAAGGTCTGCCTCTACTTTTCTTGACCTGAGGATTCCAGAACGGTGACTGTCTTGAAATGCTATATAAGCTGGTTTTCGAAATGCGTGTCTTTCCATCGCCAACGCTTTCTCATTATGTCTAGTCTCACTGATAATTGTCCGGTTATTTTCTAGTTCTATATTAATGACTTTATCATACCATTCATTTTTGTCCTTCTATTTGATACAAGCTTCCATTGATTAAAACGTAGATCTTTAACTGAACTGAACTTAACTTCATTTTACTGGATTAGAAGGCTCTACACAGTCTGTATGCAACCAGTTTATTTCACTCTTCGGATACCGAAAATACTATGAGCCTCCAATCTATTTTTGAATGTATTAACTGACTCTGCTTCTGCTACATTCTGCTGCAATGTATTCCAAAAATTAACTACACTCTGACAAAAAAATGTTTCCTAATATCTAATCTAGACCTGTCTTTAAACAATTTGTAGCTGTGCTCTCTTGTTCTTGTAGCTGTGCTCTCTTGTTCTTGTAGCTGGTTGTACTTTGAAAAATTTAGAAATAGTCTAATTTATCCTTTCCATTGATTAATCTATACCCTTGTATTAAGTCACGTTGAATTCTTCTTTGTTCTAGACACTGAAGACCTGTTTTTTTTTAGTCTTTCCTTATAACTATAATTCTGAAACCCGCGATCATTTTTGTAGCTCTTCTTTGTACCCTTTTCATCATGTTTATATCCACTCTATTATATTTTAGTTGTACTTTTCGTCATTCTATTACGTTGTTCTATTATAATTTTGAAAAAAATCCCGCTGATTATACAGTGATAATATTGATGACGATAATTTAGGTACCTCCTTCGCTCTCAGATGTCTTGTCACTGTCTTGGTCATGAGACACGACATTTGCGTGATCTTGGCCTGCACTTTGAGCAATTTCTTCAGTATCTTGACTCTCCTCGCCTTCACTTTTGGAACAATCCGCTAGATGCGGCCAGTCGCATGTCTGCATGCCAATACTGAAATATTCAAGGAGACAGTCGTCATTATTAGGGGATTACGTTGTGACTCTCTATGGCTGTTATAACATTAGGAAAGATGACACAACAGGAGAAATGTGTTATTGGATAAATAGGGAGCAAGATAGAAAAATAGATGGAAAACTACGTACGCATAGAGATCAGACACACAGCCAGACAGACAGAGAGACAGATATAACTATATTGATTACTTCTTAATTAGTCGACCTGTACTTCTACAAGAGCAGATACCTCTGTGCAGGTCCCAGCTCTGGTATGAGCTGGATGTAGCCGGGAGAAAGATTTCCTGCTCAGCGGGTTAGGCTCGAGCAGCTTAATACTTCGCTGCGTTGAGACAATCGCTTGCGGAGGGTGGTTAGCCGATGTGCGAGTTCATCTTAATACTCAAACACTAGAGAAAAGTAGACCGTTGCCTATTAGGCGCTATCTATGCTGCTATAAAGAAACCACCTAACCATCGCCAGTGTAATACCATGTCACACAGTTAATCGTCTCTAACGACATGCTCTCTTTATTCTTGTCCATGTCATACACAAATACCCCTGCAGACTACTATATATATATATATATATATATATATATATCTATATATATCTATGGATAGGTAGGTAAGAAGATAGATAGATAGATAGATACGTAGATAGATAAATATATAGATACGTAGATAGATAGATAAATAGATAGATAGATAGATAGATAGATAGATATATAGATAGATAGATAGATAGATAGATAGATAG
This sequence comes from Ariolimax columbianus, assembly GCA_036924085.1. Classification (NCBI taxonomy): domain Eukaryota; kingdom Metazoa; phylum Mollusca; class Gastropoda; order Stylommatophora; family Arionidae; genus Ariolimax; species Ariolimax columbianus. The sequence goes on from JAVGWX010000009.1 coordinate 43,085,210, forward strand.
ATAGATCGATAGATAGATATAGATAGATAGATAGATAGATATATAGATAGATAGATAGATAGATAGATAGATAGATAGATAGATAGATAGATAGATAGATAGATAGATAGATAGATAGATAGATAGATAGATATATAGATCATCATTGGCAACTGCAGTTATGCAACATTACGCTAGTGCAAACCGCGTAGAAGTCACTACTGCACACATCCAGTTATGAACACAATACTCATAACAGTACACATATTGTGATAGAAGAGCACATGATAACAAATTTAACAGTGGCCGAAATGATACTGGCGATACAATTACTAAAGTAAAAAATGTCACCCTGAATTGAAAGAATAATACATGAAATGTTAACAAGTCTGGGTTATAAGGCAAATAACAAAATTTAAAAAAAGAAGTCATCAACTGCATTTGGAGAAAAGGTCTTGAACCGTAGATGTGGAAGAAAGCTATATTGATACCAATTCCAAAGAGGGTTAAAGACCTCACAAACCAAAATGGCTACAGACCATCAGTTTACTTAGTTGCGTGGGTAAACTAATGAAGCGCACGGCAGATAATAGAATGACGTGACACTTGGAAGAAAACTATATTTTGATTCCGCAACAAGTTGGGTTCCGTCAACAATGATGAAGTGAAGAGCAAATCTCCCACATTGCTCAGGAAATTAAAGATGCTTCCCAGGTCAAAAAAATTATCTGGTGACTTGCGTGGATCTGTAAAAAGTGTTCGATATGATATAGAAAGAGGGACTGACAGTCACGCTGCGTAAATGTCAAGTTTGCGGGAAAATATACAAATGAATATGCCACTATTTAAAGAACACAATCGCTAGGTCTGAAGTCCAAGGACAGACTAGCAGAAAGATGACTATAAGAATGAAGGAGTACCTCAATGCGGAGTCTTGTTACCTATATTGTTCCTCGAATATATAAACGACATAACAGAACATTTTCCAAATAGTTTACACAGTTCTGTTTTATCGGATGACTATGTTTTGTAGCTATCTGCAGAATACAATAACAACAGCAACAATTCTGATGCAGAACGCACAAATATATTTGGAGGAGTGGGTCAAGACTTGTTTAATGAAGATAGTATAGGATAAAACCACTTGTGCAGTCTTTACTCTCTCAACCAAACCGCAGAGCTCATATTTTAGGCTGAATGTCAGAATGCTTCATCTGGAAGAAAACCAGCCCTATTTGGATAATACGTTTGATAGACGTCTGACATACCAAACACAGATTGAGCGAAAGCAGATTCGATGAAGACAAGGAATGTCCATCATAAAAAAAACTTGAAATGATTACGAACCTCCAACAAATGGAGGACAGAAGAGACAGCAGGGCCCAACAACAAGGCAATTGAAAAGGTATAAGGATCACCCAATGTATCAGAGAATAAATTGCCTTGGAAAGAAAAGACTTGAACGGAGCAACTTTGTGCCATCAGTTACAAAGAAGTGGGGACCAGATTATATATGACTGGCTCAGCACAAATAACGCCCATCTACACTTCTCACATACTCCCCACCTGGAGAACAGAGCTCCTCCTAGATCTGATAGACAGCCTGCCTGGCATTGTGATGGGAACAACCAGTCAGACACAAAAATAAAAGCCATAACCGAAAAATAGACAGAGAAACATTACCATAGAAACAGATAGACCCAGATATACACAGATGGGCCAACAATTAATGTAACAGCGAATGGAGGTGGTTGAATCTTTATGAACATTGAAAAAAAAAAACAATGTTGTAAGTGGCATCCGGAAAATTATCAAGTTGACTTCAAAACAGAATCAGAGGCGTTGAAAACTGCAGCAGAAGTACTTATGATGAAAAAAAAAAGAGAAACACATGGCACTTTTCACAGACGCTCTCTCTGTGGTAGCATCGTTTGAAAGCCGAAACAACATTCAGATCTAAAAGAACTGTGGGAGGTAGGTACTCTCTAAACTATATTCCCGATTCAAGAAAGCGGTGATTTAGTGGATTCCTTCTCAGTGCAACATACTAGGCATTCAGGAGGCTGACACAATGGTACGAGAAGGCCGAATGCTGCCTCATCCTAGTATAGGTATAACTTATAACTTAAGAGGCCACGATATTTATCAGGTGCAAGAACAAGTGGTTAGCGGAGCATACAGGACAACAACAAAATGATGATTACTACAAGCTCAACAAGGCTGAACAGGTGGTGATTTTTATACTCCACACAGACCACAACAAACCAATTATAACTAACCATTTCAGGCATACAATACAAGAAGGAAGAATTACTCAAAACTCTACATGACAACAAAGTCCACATTAGCTTAACTTAGCTTCTTTATACTGGTTCAGAAGACTCTGCAGAGTATGTATACAACCAGTTTCTTTTTACATGTTCTTTGCACCAAAAACTATGCGCATCCAATCTTTTCTTGAATGCATTAATTGACCCTGCACCCACTACTTTCTGTGGCAATGCATTCCAAGCATTGACCACTCTCTGACGTACAAAAATAGTTCTTAATATCTAATATGGGGAGCACAATATGGGGAGCAAAGCCAGATGTCATCAGAACATCAGCACTCGCTCTGTTTTTCTATGTAGCTGAGTACGCCGCACCAGTCTGGAAGAACTCTGCACATGTCAACCATATAGATACAGCAATAAATGAGACATACCATATAGTTACTGGATACCTAAAATCTATACTAATGACACAAGCCACTCTATGTTCGAACATCAGGTGCAGCGCCCAAGACTAAAGTCAAGACCAAGTTTCTTACAGTCAACCCAGCCCTTACAGACTAGACCAGGGAAACGACGCACCGAAAGTTGGAAACAGCTGACACTAGTCCCCTTGATCGCTCACTACTACGGGGATCACGTCTATCCATCACTCCGTTAGCCATGCTGCCACGAAAATAGCCCGTTTCCAGGGAGGACTACGAGGAGCCAAAGTGAGGGTCTTGGCCAGTATATTTTGACTGACTCTGGCTAACATGTCTGATCAGTATGTTGTGCCTGATCAGACGTTAGTCTTCCTTCCCATAAAATGAGGTCGACAGATATAACATGCGTTTAAAAGTCGGTCTAAAAACTCACCTGAAATGTAGTCCAGATGGACAATGAAAGGTATGAAAGGAACCATCAATACACCTGTAGAAGGTTGACGGGTCATCGTGGTCACAGTAGAAGTTTTCGTGCTCACACGTGTCCCCGTAATAGTAGTCCCCGTCGTCACTGACTTCCTCAACAGCTTTGACACAGACCGATGAGATTACCAGGAATACAATCGCTGACACTGACCTCTTCATTATCAAAGATTATCCTATTTGCCAGCTTTTTAGGAAGCTGATGCGGCGTTAATCAATAAGCTTAGCACTAGAGAAAAATAAGATGAAGCTGCTATGACGTTATTTGAGTAAAGGATTTACAAACGCGTTGATTTCGTAGGTGGAAGAAAACAAAACAGGAGTTATTGTTCAGTTCTTGGTGAAACACGCTGATGAGCAACAGTGTGAAGTTTAACCGTACATAAGTCCAGTCCTATGTTTATTACGTATCTTCTTAAAGTGTCAGGTGTAATCTGTTTGGTAGATCCTACAGTGATAGCTAGCTTGCTCACTAATAAACACCAAGTTAACCCTCCTATACGAATCAGATTCCAAATACCGAACTAAAACGGAATAGCGTTTATTGTTGCGTTCTTCTTTCGATTGAGTTTTGAAACCCTATAAGTCTTTGCTAACAGTTCAGATAATTTGAGTTTACGCTCGGACTTTCCTACCTAAGTACTGAAAGTCTTCAGTAGACAAGGAGGGTTAATCTTACTTGCTAAAAAGAGCTAAGCTGAATGGGGACAGCAGTCGACCACCGACATTTAATACTGCTCGTGTGAAGTTACTTGTTGGTGTGCCAAAATGGCGAAACTTGATTCGGACTGCAGGTGTTGACAGTGAGCTAATCCGCTCAAGGTCCGCACATCTTTGCCGAGTTCGGTCACTGTTATGATTAAAGGTGCGTTCACATTGATCTCTTCGGACTTCGAATGAAGGAAAAAAATACGCTGAAATTGACTTTTAATGGATGTCCAGTGATCCATGAATGTGCAGACATCGAAATGAAGAATATGTGCATTATGAAGATAAATGCTTCTATTTCACCATAAAAATGGTCTTATTTAGATTGCCTGAGCGGTGTTTGCACACTACAAATTAACGTTTGAATATATTTTTATATTCGTTGAAGCGTTTAATATTGTCAATTCTAATAAACGAATGTGAATATTGAACAATGGATAAACATAAACCTAATAGGCCTCTATGAGTGTTTGTCACTAAGGATAAGGTTAAGAGACGTTATTGCATAACGTCTTAGCTTTTGGGGGAACTCAGTGGTCTCGAGGTAAGGTGTTCGCCTCAGGTGCTTGAAGTCGCGGGTTCAAATCACGGTGGAGACCGGGATTTTTTCCCGTGGATCATTCCGCAAAAACTGTCCTTGATTTCTGAGTAATGAGATCAAACATCCGCGTGCAGTGGCACGAACGTTAAAAAAAAATTACATGTCAGTTGGTAAACGAAAAGAGTAGACTTAACGGCCGGAAAATTCAAGTTCAATATCTACTATAATTATTCTAGGGATTCTCGCCCCACAGAGAATAAGTCGCAAAAAGGAGACTATCTGGATGTAACATCAGGTCTTAGTTATGTGGTTAGTGGAGCGACATAGATGGCGCCTGACAGGCTACGGGTCCACCTTGTTCTTATTTAGCTTTCCACTACCACCAATCCGAAAAATAGGCGATCGTATATTCCAGGGGCTACCAATCTAACGGTTGGTAACAGATGCTGAGATTGACCTGACAAGTCACCAGCGGATTTTCGCCTGCAAAAAAAAAATCAAACAAAGGAGGCCACACCTCCGCACGACCCCTAACGACATAAGTGAACTGCAGTTAGATATATATTTAGCCTGATCTTTTTTTTAAAATGGGACTACCAGTTCTCTAATTAGTATCTTTGTTGTCCTTACTTGTTAGTCAGGGTCGCATTTTCGGAAAGCATGACTAGGTAGCACACACCGTCCATTTGTTGTGAAAGGCAAGCGCCCTAGCCGCCCCGCTATTCTATTAGCAAGATAAAAAGTGACCAATTAAACTGTAAACATCTGAACGCGCCGCTTCACAAATACCGCGATTTTCTATAAATGCCCTCTTTCTGAAGGCAACCGCACTTTCCGGTTCAAACATCGTTATCGCATGGAAGGATTTACTCCAAGATGGTAGAACAACGCAATGTCTCCTAATTCACACCGCCCTTCTCACTCTTTAAATTGGAACATTGCACGCCTCCATGTTCCCTTAACCTTGGATACTATCTGGATCAAACTTCAGCAACGCCAAGACCTAAAAGAATGTCCTTTTGGTATTTAGCAAACTTTGACACACTTCCGCTTGTTTGCTGTAAAGGCCACAGCGCGTGGAAACCCACTAAATACTGCAAACCCCGAAACCTGAGAACGAATAGTTTTAAGCAGGATTGATCGGGCATTGCCCTTTGCCAATTCAAAATAACTTGGGATAGTGAGTTTACCAACATCACTGTTAGTTAAATAACAGCACCTACAAGAACAAGAGGGCATAGCTACATACTAACTAAAGAAAGGTCCGGATTAGATATTAGTAAATATTTGTTAGTCAGAGAGAGGCGAATGCTTGGAATGCATTGCCACAGGAAGTAGTGGAGGTAGGGACAATTAATACATTTAAGAATAAATTTGATGCGAATAGCTTTTAGAGCAAGGTAATGTAAATGAAACTGGTTGTATACAAACTCTGCAGAGTCTTCTAAACTAGTATAAAGATGCTAAGTTAAGTTAACTTAAATTAGGTTAAATCATATAACTTATCAGCGTGCGACATACAAGCACCGCTCTTATCTACCGGGAATTGTAAAGGTAGAAAAGAGGTGGGCAATTTGATGGCTAGTTAATCTACTTTAGGGAGCCGCGTAGCGCAGTGGTTAGCGAGCTGGCTTCACATCTGAGTGGTGCTGGGTTCATTCCCAAGTTGAGGTGGAAATGTTTTTTTCAAACCGCAACGGCTCGCAGGTCGACCCAGCCTTAAATGGGTACCGGTTCAGTCGGGGAAGTATAAGCGGCGAGTGAGAGGAGATGGCTACCTCCCTCATATAGCCGAGCCTTTGAAATGTGATATGACTAACACCTCACGCACCTACGGCAGTAATGCTATAGGTTACTTTAGCCAACTTGAAATGGGGTTCACGGAAACATACGATTGTTTATGCTACCGGATTGGTTTGTGTACAATACGTTTACCTGGTTAGGTGCAAAGTTGTACTGTCTAATTCAAAGTCCAATATGTAAAACTGATCCGCAGTCGAAGAGAGAGAGAGAGAGAGAGAGAGAGAGAGAGAGAGAGTATGGTTGTGTGTATGTGCGTGCGTGTGTGTGTATATATACGAATATATGTATGTGTATGTATGTATTATGTATGTGTGTACGTGTATGTGTTGCATGTGTTGGTGTGTGTGTGTGTATACATGTACACATGTGTGCGTGTATATATGTGTGTACGTGTGTATGTGTGAGTGTGTATGTGTTTGTGTACGTGTGTTTGTGTGTGTACTTGTGTGTATTTGTCTATGTGCGTGTATGTGTAGTGTGTGTGTGTGTTGTTTTGTGTGTGTGTGTGTTGTGCGTGTGTGTCTGCGTTCGTGTATCTGCGTATGTGTGAATATGGAGAGTAGAGTAATGTCTGGTCAGGCACAGAATACTGATCGGGCATGTTAAGCCAATATCATGTAAAATATACTGGCCAAGATCCCCACCTCATTTCCACGTAGGTCACCCTGGTAACGGACAGTTTTCATGGCAGCATGGATCATATGTCCTATAGTTTTCAAGGAAACCATAGTAGACCGGAATCTACTGTATGATTTAATGTTTTTTTTTTTAAGCAGTAGTCGGTGTTATATTTAATTTCGTGTGGGAGTCTATCTTGTTTGGGGCTTGAAATTGTTTTAGTACGCTCCTGAAGTCTGTTAGAATTACCGTTTGTTTCTTGAAGTTGTGCTTTAGCTGGGAAGAATCTGAGCTGCTGTATGTACAGCTGTTGCTTTAACTCTGAAATTGGTACAGGTATCTAATGCTGGTATGGAGTGGTTTTCTATGCCGGCATTGATGTAGATTTAACTGTCCCTTCATTTGTCTCTCTCTGCGGTTCTGCCATTAAAATTACCAGTTAGAATGAAATCATACTTGGGAGTGCAATGCTTAGGGGGTAAAGCTTAGATTGCAATACCAACACAGCTGGTTCGAAATCACTTGGTGTTCATTTCTAATTGATATGTCGGGGATATTTCTAAACATGACCGCTTCTCCACGTACAGAAAGGATTGTCAAAGTTAATGTACTGAAAAACTGTCATTGTGTAACAAATTACAAACATGCACACACGGATCAATACACTGATGCCCTGGTATAGCTCGAAGAATTCGATTTGGGATGGGAAGGGGTTGCCTTCGCTAGTAGAATTTAGAAAGACAGACCTTTACTAAAACGAACAAACATCTTTCTTCTTATGAACCCAACTGCTAACGTCTGGACTTCCCTGACATAAGTCTCTCATGTGTACTCACTGCTGCTAACGTCTGGACAACACTGACATAAGTCTCTCATGTCTCCCTCACTGCTGCTAACGTCTGGACAACACTGACATAAGTCTCTCATGTCTCCATCACCACTGTTAACGTCTGGACTACACTTACACAAGTCTCTCATGTCTCCATCCCCACTGTTAACGTCTGGACTACACTGACATAAGTCTCTCATGTTACCCTCACTGCAGCTAAACGCTTCGACTACACTGACACAAGTCTCTCATGTCTCTCTCACTGCTGCTAACGCATGGATTACTTTGACATAAGTATCTCATGTCTCCCTCACTGCTGCTAACGCCTGGACTACACTGACACAAGTCTCTCACGTCTCCCTCACTACTGCTAACGATTCGACTACACTGACATAAGTCTCTCTTGTCTTCCTCATTACTATGTTGTCACAACAGAGCGTGTACATCTTAATAACTTTTGTTATTATTCCTTTCAACTGTTTGTAGGGGGACGGAGTGGCCTAGTGGTTTAGTGACACGGCTCACAACCAGAAGGTGCTGGGTTCGATCCCCATCACAGCACCGGCCGTTTCCAAGGGGACGCAAACCCTTAGAAAATGCAGGAGGAAGCAGACCTTAACATAAAATGCATGCTGAAGTCGGATGCACTGAGCCTACATGCGCAAAATAAAAACCACAGTGCAACGCACACCGCCTTGGGGATTAGAGAAATAAAGAGAACGCAAAAAAACCCCAAATAAAACACAAAAAAACAACTGTTTGTAGGCGTATTAGTTTGTCACTGATGTATTTTGTTTCTGCAAGGAACTTTGCCTTTACTTAATGTACAAGACAACCTGCTTCCTATTAAACGCTTTCCTGTGTTTCAATACCAATGCATTGTTTCCTCGTATAATTTTGATATGGTATGAATTCCTTTCTCGCGGATCAAGATGCTGAGCAGTGCATGAGCTGCAGCAGTCAGTGACACATCACTGACTTCTAGCGTACGGGCCAGGACCCAGAGCTGCTAAGACCCTTCCTACACCTCCACGATTCTGGATAACAGACCGCAACAGAGCAGAGTGGCTGAGGAGAAGGAATCGAAGAGGAAAGGCTGGTACCCAAAAAGGCAATTTGAAATAATCGGATGTGTCAGACCGAAAAGGTACACATATCACGGTAAAGCTGTAAACTACAATAAAACACATTTCGTTCTACGGACATTCTGCTCCGTGCAATGTCCTTTTTTAGAGTTTGTTAGCCAAGTTTGAGAAAGAAGAATAAGAAGAAACCCTATCTTAGTTTTTGTTTCCATACATTTTATCAGCTCCGGCTTCTTTCTATGAAGTATATTAACATTTAATATTGTTATTTCAGCCGCAGCGGACTAGAGCTGTTGTTGAAGTTGTAAGTATAATCTATGCAGGCAAGGCAACGTGTAGATGATCAGGAAACGATGGTCGATGGAGCAGAGCGACAGCAATCTGGTACCCCCGAGGCAAAAAAGAAACCGCAGGGAAGATCTCCGATGCATTGCCAGACTCCCTTGTTGTCCGCAACAACATCCGAGACGCCTCTGATAGAGTGTTTACTACTCACTGGTCGTACCAGGGTCCGCTGGAGACGAACTTGGAACCCGCAGCTTTGTTGACGAACGGGTCATCAGGATCAAGATCTGGACCAAAATCAAGATTTAGCTGCACCTCTATTTTGTAGGTATTTAACGTCTCCAGTTCATCATTGTTGAGAGTAGTGGTCTAAATAAGATCCTTTAATGTTGTCGTAGTAATAGTCTACTGCTTGCAGGACTAGTTACAGCGGTTGGATATCTCTATTCGCCCATCAGTTTTCGGGATAAACGCTTAGTTCGCTCTGTTTCCACCCCTCACGCCTTGAACGTTAGTTCGGATTTTTAAAAAAAAAGCCCCATTCTGTAATTCATTCACAAAATACGTGATGTAAAAACTAATTATGGTAATTGTATTTCTTCTTCCAAACCTCAACATCAGAACTGATAAAGAGCACTCGACAAGTGGTTCTGGATGATGTTCATGATATCATACACAAATCGGCACGACGCGCGATGATAATGATATGTGGTATACACTTAGGGCAACTGCGACGCATACCACGTTCAGAAACTCTAATGTGAGATAAAGAAATGCGTCACAAACGAGTTGCGCACAAAACACATATAAAGATTCATAAGGTAACATGAAATACCACAACGTGGCGAGAATCGCTGATGTGTGTTTAAACAAATGCTCAGCAAACATGATACACGCCAAACACAGCTTGATGTTTAGCTTCGTACGGTAATGCGGCGGCTCCTGTGATGCTGATCCACTTAAATATACACCCTACAGTGTCCAAGATGATATTGACGTTCTAATCTCTTCAGCCTTTAGCTTAGGTTTTAAATTGGTTTCACAATGTAGCGCATTACTTCAATAATTGAATATAATAATCGCCCATCACATTCTCAGACGGGGACTGTATGTGCTGCAAGATGTGTCCTATATGACTGTAAAGTTCAATCCTGGCACGCCATACTCTACTGCGCTTGGGACACTCAAATGAGGGGTTGACTGTGGGGTCATAGTTCGTTACGTAACTTCTGGCGGCTCGTGTTCTCTGATCCTCTGATGCCGTTTCGCTTTGCGATATGAACACCTTGTGTGACGCTAGCGCGTCAGGTGGAATGGTTCTGTTCAAGAATCTCGGAGAGGGTGATACCAATGCTAAAGCCTTTCAGAGACATTTTCAAATAGTCTTTGTAGCTTGTAGCTTTTCTTCTGTCATCCTGGCAAAACGTCTGTCTCTGTTCTAACTATATATCAGCTGCTTGGGAATACGCTCATCGAGATACAAACAACATGTGCCGCCCATTTTATCTTGGTTTTTTTGCAGAATCGTATGGACGTTCAACATGTCTGACTTGTTAAGAATTTCAGAGTTTCGTAATTTGTTCTGTCATCCGATCACGCGTAGCATGCGTAGATAACTCATGAGGAAACAATTTGGCTGTCTGACATGTCTGATATGCACTGTCCATGTTCCGCAGACATGCAACAGACCTGTTAGCACATGAGCACGGTACACGTTTGTCCTGATGTTGACACTGATCTGTGTCGGTTATATACGCGCTCTTGTAGCCTCTTAAACGCAGAGCTTGCATTACATATCTTGTTCTGGAACTTCGGAGTGGATATTCGCTTTTCTGATGAGGGTACTGCCTAGGTAAGGGACACTATCGACTGTCTGGAGACGTTGCTTTTGTATGGCGATGTTTGATTCGCTGTACGACTTTCCAGAAGTAGGCTAGAAGACTATCTTCTATTGTCTAGTGTTGATTGTCAGACCCAAATTACGGAACTGCTCTAAGATGTTGACTTGGTGAAATACTTCAAGTGTCTCGGATTGAACAGCTGATCTTGCTTCATGTACCTCATATGCATCCCAGCAATGTGCAACAATTTTATGTAATGTAGGTCGATATTGTTGTTGTTGCTGTCCAACGTTACTCATATTGAGTCCTTAGGGGACGGCGTGTGCTAGTGGTTAAGTGACACGGCTCACAATGTGAAGGTGATGGGTTCGATCCCCATCCCAGCACCGGCCGTTGCCACGGGGAAGCAAATCCTTTAGAAAATGCAGGAGGAAGCAGGCCCCCACATAAAATGCATGCCGAAGGTGGATGCACTGGACCGACAGGCGCAAAATAAAAACATAGTGCAACGCACACCACCTCGAGGAATATAGAAAAAAGGCGAACGCAATAATAATATATAATAAAATACTGAGTTCTTCATTTGTTTACGACTTTTCTTTGGTAGTGAGTCACAATGGCTCTTATACACCGAAGCGTACTGAAAAAGGTGTACCTTGGTCTTCCTGGCTGTAGTGCAACACACGGATTCTCAATTAACTCACCCCTATGGTGATCTGTCGATGACTGTTGGTCAGATTGCTATAACGCAGCATACTTTCAGGAGAACGACCAGGACGACTTTTCCTCATTAGAGACCGTAAGACGTTCATCTGCCATTGGCAAACACGATGATTTGCAGTTATTATTAGCTTGTGTGATGTTTAACGATAAATTAAAGTAACTTTCAATAGCTTTTTCAACAGCGTCGATAGCTGTGTAGAATGATTCTCGTAGCTATTATTAAAGTATCATTTACAATTCCTTCACTTAAATTGGTCATTCATGTAACACGGATAAGAGTCTGTGGCTATGGGAAGGGCATAGCATGACACACGACAGGCTTATACGAGCATCTCCTATTGACTAATTACTTTGTTTTCTGTACGAAAGTCTCAATGAACAGTTTAGTTTGTGCCGAACATGTTAGTATTCTACAGTTACTATTCGTGATAATTCTCTTCATAATATTTTCTTCATCAACATAATTATCACCATAATCATCATCCTCATCATCGTCATTAGCACCACCCTTCATCACTATCTTCATCATCACTATCTTCATCACCACCTTTTTATTATTAATACTATTTTACTTGTTCTGTTTCTTCTAGCTCTTGTTCTTCATCTTTATCTTTATCTTCTTCGTCTGTTTATTTTTCTTATCGCATTCTTCTAATTGTTTTCATTATCAGCGTTGTTTTTTTCTTCATGTATAAGGGATTCATTTGTAAATGGGTACCCGACCTACGGATAGAGGAAGAGAGGCATGGGGGAAGGCAACTTGCCCCCCGGCCTCATACACGATATGGCTTAGTACAGTGAAGTCTCTAACACTTCATCCAGGACGGCAGTTTATGCTATGGCAATGCAACGACCAAGTTGCTGACAAAGAGAGTCAGGGAAAACAATCCGCTGTCTCCCTACAACAAGATCCGGGTCTATCAGACCTGCGTTTTTGGCTCTCTCATGTATGAAAGCGAGACTTGGAGCACATCCCTAATGCGGAAACGGGGGCTCAACACCTTTCACGTGAGGTGTCTGCGGCGTAAATTGGGAATTGGCTAACAAGAGAGAGTGCCACATAATATGGTCTTACATCGAGCAAACACTCACAGCATGCACTCGCTGTTGAACCATTGCCGTCTTCGATGGTTGGGACATGTTTACCGCATGGACGATGAGAAGCTGTCGAAGGATATCCCTTATAGGCAACTAGCCAATAGAGTTAAAAGAATAGGCCGACCGACACGATTCAAGAATGTATGCAAGAGGGACATGGAGTCACGTGACATCCCATTCGAGGGCTGGAAAACAATTGCGCAGGATCGAGCTGTCAGATTGAAGGTGCATAGTACATCTATTAGTAGTCAATGGTCACACTGTGGAGGGTGCAAAAGATATCTCCTACCTCGACAGCACGATAGCACCCGACTGCCGCAGTAACTTCGGCATACACAAGCAGATTGGTCTAGCGGCATCGGCGATGAATTATCTCCACCGTGCGTGATCCCGGTCTTCGTGTATGGCTCCGAGACCTGGACCCTGAAAAAAAGCGACACCTCGGGACTAGAGGCCTTTCATGTGCGAAATCAGCGACACATCCTTGACATTCTTGGTACGATTTCGTCCGGAATGTAGATGTTTCTGTAAGGACACATCTCCACCCTGTCTCGGTTATTCTGGAACGTCACCGCATTTCCCTATTCGGTCATGTTGTCCGACTGGACAAGAAGGTCCCAGCTCACCAGACATTTCCCTGTTCGGTCATGTTGTCCAACTGGACAAGGAGGTCCCAGCTCACCAGACATTTCCCTGTTCGGTCATGTTGTCCGACTGGACAAGAAGGTTCCAGCTCACCAGATTCTTCAAAAGACAGTCAACAGTGCTAACGGCCTTCACCCTGCTGGCTGGAAGCGCTGGAGAGGTTGTCCTCGAAACACGTGGCTCCAACAGGTAGCAGCCTCCCCATCTGCCTTAGAGGAGGCCTGGCAGCACGTAGTTACAACTGGACATGGTGGTGTTCATCCGACGCAACGGCCTCAGATGCCTAAGCGAACATTATTGTTATTATAGTACAGCTGATTTTCGTAGAGGCCTTCTGGCTGCAGAGAAAAGAGAAAGACTGAAGAGATCAAGGACCACCCCGACAGATCAGCCTCCTCAGCATAGTTGTACGATCTGTGGCAGGGGCTGTCACTCGCGGATGGGCCTTTACAGTCATCGCAGACAGTGTCGAAATACAAGAGACAGAGCTGAACAAAACTTACAGACGGCCAGGCACGGTCTACAGTGACTCAGACGTATATGATGTGATGAGACATGAACACTGAATGCTGAATTAGAACGAAATATTCAGACAATTTAGATGCATTAGATGAATCCTTGGAATAACATACAGTGACTGGGCCACACATATCAACGTACGAAACACAAACACAGTCTGCCGGACCTCTACAAGACCTCTTATCAGTACTAAAAACATGCTAACTCCGATGACAATGCAGTTTGAAAGAGTAGACTACCAAACAGGATAAGGCACAGTCTCTGGGAAAGGAAAACAAAGGTCGTCACAAGGACGCTGGACATATGACGTTCAAAAGTGGACGGGCAAAACCTTGAGAGAGACAAAGGTTAAGGCGATGGACAGACAAAGTGGAGACGAATGGTGCCTGAAGCGATAGTACGATGTGATGTCCCTACAACCTTTCAGGGTTACGGAAAAGAGGATGACCTAATTCAACTTCTCTGTGGGTCCTTACTTACATATAACTTTCTTATTACCTCGCTGGCTGCTATCAGCTCATGCACTTGACCTGATAGCGAGAGTTGAGCCCGGTTCCTTTGTCTTGAAGAGCGAATGCACTATAACTACACTAATCAGATTAAAACGTGCATACTTTCGATGTAAAAAGAACATATTGTACACAGCTTCTTAAGTTGTTGTCTTTTAGAACAAAGAAGTGACTTAAAAAAAAAAAAGTTTCGTGTCCTGTTTACTACACGTTTAGGTTCACACATAGCTCACTCTGCTCCTTTGCTATAGAAGGCAAGCGAGCGAAGTAGAGGACCCGTCACCGTGCTCACGACTTTAGATTTGCAAAATGGCTCTTTTAAACATTTCACCCTTTGTGGCAGTTTTTACTAGAGATGATTATCTTTACTTTTTGTACAACACTTGTCTACTCGCTGGGCAGGAAGTTGATAACGCTGAAAATAAAAACATATCTGACGTCATAAACACAGATATGTGACAAGGATGTTTACTATCATATTCAATGTTCTGAACTGAGGTCAAGGTTTATAGCCGATTTTGTGGAGAGGAGACTAATGTCTGGTCTTGCAAAGCATACTGAGCGGACATGTTAGTCAAGTCAGATAAACTATACTGATCGGACATGTTAGTCAGGGTCAGGCATGACATGTTTATCAGAGCTGTTAGGCAGGGTCAGGCAAAACATACTGATCGTACATGTATGCCAGGGTCAAGCAAAACACACTGATCGTACATGGTAGCTAGGGTCAAGCAAAACATACTGATCGTACATGTTAGTCAGGGTCAAGCAGAATATACTGATCGTACATGTTAGCCAGGGTCAAGCAAAACATACTTATCGGATATGTTAGTCAGGGTCAGGACAATGTAATGATAGGACATGTTAGTCAGAGTCAGGAAAATCTAGTGATAGGACATGTTAGTCAGGGTCAGGAAAATGTTGTGATAGGACATGTTAGTCAGGGTCAGGAAAATGTACTGATAGGACATGTTAGTCAGGGTCAGGAAAATGTACTGATAGGACATGTTAGTCAGGGTAAGGGTAAAATATTCTGTCCAAGAACCCAACCTCGACTTCGGCGTAGTCCTACCTGGAAA
This sequence comes from Ariolimax columbianus, assembly GCA_036924085.1. Taxonomy (NCBI): domain Eukaryota; kingdom Metazoa; phylum Mollusca; class Gastropoda; order Stylommatophora; family Arionidae; genus Ariolimax; species Ariolimax columbianus. The sequence goes on from JAVGWX010000009.1 coordinate 43,100,650, forward strand.
CGTACTTTTTCATGGCAGCCTGGCTAACGAGGTGGGATGTCCACGTCGTGATCCCCATAGTAGTGAATGACAAGCAGATGAAGTCAAGCATAGCACAACCGCCTGGAGAACCCCGGTCCACCTTCAAGATCACTCTCTGGATGTGATGAAAGCTACTGCAACCCGCCACTTAACGCCTTTTTAGGGCGCTCAAAAGAGTAATCTTGCTCAGTGTAGACATTGTGCTCATTCGAATTTAGTCGACATTTGAGGCTTGACTTTTATTTGTGAACCTTCACGTAAATTTTGACTTGGAATAAGCTATCCACAATTCCGTTGACTTTTAGTAAATCTTCCCGTAAGTCCATTGGTGTTTAAGGACCTTTCCAATACCTCCTGTGGTATTTGGTAGATCTTATCGCATTCCCTTGTTTGGTAGTAAAACTTATGGTACATCCTCTAGCTTTTAGTAAACCTTCCCAGGCGCTCTCTAGTTTTTACTAAACCTTACTGTCTCCCCTTGACTTTTCCTAAACCTTACTGTCTCCCCTTGACTTTTCCTAAACCTTACTGTCTCCCCTTGACTTTTCCTAAACCTTACTGTTTCCCCTTGACTTTGAGTAAACCTTACTGTCTTCCCTTGACTTTTACTAAACCCTACAGTCTCTCCTTGACTTTTAGTAAGCCTTACCGTTTCTCCTTGACTTTCACTAAACCTTACTGTATCCTCTTGACTTTTAGTAAACTTAACTGTCTCCTATTGACTTTTAGTAAATCTTACCGTCTCTCCATGACTTTCACTAAACCTAACTGCCCCCTCCAACCCCACCCCAACATACATCCGTGTATCCCTCTTTGTGCACGTATACCACGTGATATTATTTTTCGAAGTTACCTGTAGTAAATTAACAATTGTCGATGTTTCTCTGGCAGCGGGTTACAAGGGATCTTCTTGTATCCCGCGGCTTATTTGAGAAGATGAGACGGGTCCCCTCCTGGATGTAGTGCAATGCAAAGCCCCTCAATAAGTTCAATACAATTGGAATTACTGTGTCGATTTCCACTTCGTTGGCCAGGCTGCTGTGACACAATCTGTTTCTATGAGCACAAACGGGAACGTGAGTTGGGGGTCTGGATCAATAAATTTTGCCTGATCCTGATTACTCTTAGCTCCAACCTTGATCAATATGTTTCGCCTGACCCTGATTACTCTTCGCTCCCACCTTGATCAATATGTTTCGCCTGACCCTGATTACTCTTCGCTCCCACCTTGATCAATATGTTTCGCCTGACCCTGATTACTCTTCGCTCCCACCTAGATCAATATGTTTCGCCTGACCCTGATTACTCTTAGCTCCCACCTAGATCAATATGTTTCACATGACCCTGATTACTCTTAGCTCCCACCTTGATCAATATGTTTCACATGAACCTGATTACTCTTAGCTCCCACCTTGATCAATATGTTTCACATGAACCTGATTACTCTTAGCTCCCACCTTGATCAATATGTTTCACATGACCCTGATTACTCTTCGCTCTTACATTGATCAGTATATTTCATCTGGCCCAGATTTCTCTTCGTTTCAACCTCTATCAATATATTTCACTGGACCCTGATTACTCTTTGCTCCCACCTTAATCAGTTTATTTTACCTGACCCTGATTACTCATCGCTCCCCCGTATACCACATACCGAGAACTCCTGATGTGTGTAAACAGGACATCTTTGCTCCAAACCCGGACTGTAAATTCCTTCAGGATTTCATTGTTCGCGGTCTAGCTTAGCCTAGTGCACACGGGTAAAATAAACTGCTAGAGCACACGAGTACACGTAATATGCTGCGTCAAAGATAACATGAAGACAATCAACGTGTCGAAAATATTCACAATGAAATACCACACGATTGTAATGTGGCAAAAATATCGCAAAAAAACAAAAAAACAAAAACAAAAAAACAAAACAACCTTTCTCATATACAAAGAAATAAAATATATAAACATTAACATTAACATAATGTGCAGCAAGAGTGGTAGGGAATATAAAAAAAGGAACACAAATTGTAGATACGGCTGTTGAAAATAAAGTGTTTCAAATATCTTAATGCTTTTTAGTTCTATTTTTTAAATTAGGTAATATTTTTCCTATTTCTATGCATTCCATTCCTGACATTTATTACTCAGATACACATTTTACAGCTGCGTAAACTGGTACTGAGAACTAGGCATAACAGACTAAAGGGTCATCTTAACAACAAAATGAAGATTGGGACAGATTTAAGGTGTCCGTGTGGGGAGCATACCATGAGCGTTAAACACATCCTACAATGCTGCATGCTCACGCAGGAAGAGCGAGAACAAAACTGGCCTCGCGAGACAGAGATGAGACAATATAAACATGATGGAAAAGATACAAAAAAGAGCGACAAAGCTGATAGTGGGATTCCAGAATTATAGTTACGAGGAAACTCAGAAAAAAACCGGCCAACAATGCCTTGAAAAAAGAATAAATCGAGGTGACAATACAGGTTTATAAGATGATCAGAGGAACGGATAAATTAGACTATAACAAGTTTCTTTCTCCAAAATACAACCACCCACAAGAACAAGAGGGTATAGCTACAGATTAACGAAAGAGAGGTCCAGATAAAATATAATGAAAATGTTTTTTAAGTCAGAGAGTGGTGAATGCTTGGAATGCATTGCCACATGAAGTAGTGGAGGCAGGGACAATTAAAACATGTTAGAATAAATTAGATGCACATAGCTTTTAGAGCAAGGTAATGTAAATGAAACTGGTTGTATACAGACTCAGCAGAGTCTTCTAAACCAGTATAAAGACATTAAGTTAAGTTAAGTTAAAAGTTGTATAGAGATAAAACAACCTTACAAACAACGGTGTCCTGTGTAAGAGAAACTGAGACCTTGATCTGAGGATGAACGAAGACGAAGAAGAATACATGTGGCTGACAACAATGGAAGAAGTTTCTTAATTCAGGTGGATGTCTCGAAGAGAGCCAGTTGAGTGAGATAGTGTGGCTTCCACAATTAGGTACGTTAATACCAAAGGAGAGTGTGAAGATGATGAGACATGTTTTAACTAGTTTGTTGTTGTTTGTTGTTGTTTGTTGTTGTTATTTGTTGTTGTTTGTTGTTGTTTGTTGTCGTTTAATGCCCACAAAGAGTGAGTTTACTCTTTTGTGTGCCCCGAAAAGGACGTCAAGTGGCGGGTTGTAGTAGCTTTCTTCACATCCCGAGCATACTGATGAAAGTGGACCATAGACCTCCAGGCGGTTGTGCTACGCTTGGCTTCATCTACGTGGCGCTCACTACTACGGGGACCATATCGATCCCCATATCGTCAATTAGGCTGCCTTGAAAACAGTCTGTTTCCAGGGAAAGCTACATGGAAGAGAAAGTATGGTCTTGATAAGTGTATTGACCCTGACACGACGTCCTGGTCAGTATTTTGTGCCTGACCCAACTAGCGTCTCAAGTTGTGTGATGAAAAGAAAATTGTAGCAGAAATGAAGAATATTGATGTTTCTGTTCCTTGTAATGTAACATGGGCTAATTATTCTAGCCAGTGTCAGAATGAAGAGTTGTTCTCGGAGCTGTCAATAATTGCTCCACTTTTTTGTGTCCTTACCACCACCTAATGCATTTGTTGAAAAACTGTTTTTCAATGATGGAGATGCAGTGGCCTAGGGGTATACGTACTATTTATAAAATTAAGAGAATAATACTCGCAAAATTCGATTTCAGTGGCATGCTATGTAAAGATTTCAATTTACGTTTATCTCCAAACCCAGATTTACTGAATGAAATTGCACCAGCATCAGTGAAAGGAATATGAAAGAATGCAGATCAATGCAAATAAAGAATAAAGTAAACCGAGAAAAATAAAACTATTTGTTTGTTATTCATACCTTAAGTAAATCTTTCACGTGTATAATTTTAATAAACTGGTTTAAGATAGTTAAACAATCCAAATAATAATGGTAAGAGTGAATTATGTTGATTTAAGAAATTTGAGATATTCAATTAAAATATTGAGCAAGTTATTCGTTTGTCACGGACCCTGATATTATCATCATAACACAATTATTGTGGCAAACTTTTAACAATGGGGAAGTTAATTTATAAACTCCGGTGGTGATTGTCTCTCAATTCACCCCAAATAAATAAAATATGTAAAATATATATTCTAAGCACCGGATATATATTTGTAGCACCAAATAAGGAGGGATGGGAGGTGGGGGGGGGGGGGGGGGGCGGGGCGGCGGAAGGAATTGACGGAAGGGCACCACCAGGAGTGGAGCCTGTGGCTTAATTTGACTCAACACGGGAAAACTCACCCAGTCCGGACACTGTCAGAATTTACAGATTGATAGCTCTTTCTTGATTCGGTGGAGCGATTTGTCTGGTTAATTCCGATAACGAACGAGCCTCTAGCCTATTAAATAGTTCGCCGGTCCCTCGATGCGCCGGCGCAACTTCTTAGAGAGACGAGTGGCATTTAGCCACACGAGATTGAGCAATAACAGGTCTGTGATGCCCTTAGATGTCCGAGGCCGCACGCGCGCTACACTGAAGAAATCAGCGTGGATGCCTCCCTGGCCAGAAAGGGTTGGGAAACCCGTTGAATCTCCTTCGAGCTAGGGATTGAAATTTTTAATTCTTCCCCATGAACGAGGAATTCCCAGTAAGCGCGAGTCATAAACTTAAGGGAATTGACGGAAGGGCACCACCATAAATGGAGCCTGCGGCTTATTTTGACTCAACACGCCAACAAACCGATAGCTATTTTCGCTGGGTCTAATATGGAACGTGTGCTGGAAATAGACACACGGAATCCTGACAAATCGCCTGTATGAAGGTAAGATAGACGTGGGATGTATCCAAGAAACGCACCTCAACAAAAACCACAGATTCTCAATCAGAGGATACCAGACCTTCCGTCTTGATAGAGAAGGTCACAAAGGATAGGTTCTAATATTGACACGAAACTGCATACAAGTAGCGCAGCATCTGTAAATCACACAGGACAAGCAGAAATTGTAGGAGTCGACATAATGACACAGGAAACGAAAACCCGTATATTCAACCTGTATGGATGGAACGTATGATAAACACCAGACTGATGTGGCATCTGGAAGAAAAACGAATACTAATTGAACAGCAAGCGGGCTTTAGACAGCACAGATCCACCGAGGACCAGGTCATCCTCATAGCCCAGGAAATAGCAGATGCCTACCAGGCACAGAAACACACAGTAGCGGTGTGGGTGTACCTGGAAAAGGCATTTGACAAAGTCTGGAAAGATGGACTTAGAGTCAAGCTAAGAAGAAGTGATGTTTGTGGGAAAATGTACAAGTGGATCAACCACTACCTCAAAAAATGAACGGCCAGAGTCCAAGTACAAGGGCAGATGAGCAAAAAGGTGACACTCGAGCAGGGAGTACCCCAAGGGGGAGTACTGTCCCCCACACTCTTCCTGGTGTATATAAACGACATTACAGAGAATATACCAAGAAGAGTCCATAGCTCAATGTTTGCAGACGATCTGGCTATGTGGACCTCAGAAAAGAATTTCACCATAGCAAGATAGCGGATGCAGCAGGCCCTAACATCGCTGGAAGAGTGGGCGAACTCATGGCTGGTCAAAATAAACGAGAAGAAAACCACATGCACAATATTCTCGCTTTCAATCAAACCCCAAAATACCAAATTAAGTTTAAATGGCAAATTCCTGCAGCCAAACGACAACCCAAACTATCTGGGACTCACATTTGATCGGCGCATGACATGGAAAAGTCAGATCGAGAGAAACCGAATGAGAGCCAGAGAAAGAATGGCAATCATGAGGAAACTTGCTGGCACAAGCTGGGGAGCAGACGAAAGCATACTAAAGAAACTGTACACTGGAAGAGTGAGACCAGTTCTCGAGTATGGTATTGCGGCATGGACAACAGCAGCAAAGTCGAACTTCGATAAAGTTAGCAAACTTCAAAACCAAGCCATGAGAGTTATAACCGGAGGCATGAAGTCAACGCCAATTGTAGAACTTGAAAAGATTTCAAAACTGCAATCCATGACCGATAAAAGAGACTGCAGAGCCCAGCTGCAGTCAGAGAAACTCCGAAGACTGACTGACCATCCAATGCCCCAGAGACTAAACAATTTGGGAAATGGGAAACTAAAGCGGAGAAACTTTGCAGAAATAGCCAAAGCAAAGATGCACGAAGATCCCATAAACGCACTAACAACACCGAAACCCATCACTACTGTACGAAAACCCACCTGGAGGCAGGATATATTTCCAGAGATGGTAGAAAATATACCAGGTATTAGAAACAAAAACTGCCAGACTGAAAAAGAAAGGAGAGATACTACCCTAAGCTTTATATCGGAAAACTACCCAAGCATGGACTGGACCCATGCATACACCGACGGTGCTGTAACAAACACTACACAGTACGAAGGGGCAGGAGCATTCCTGAACCTACCAAATGGCAGACAAATAACACTGTCATTCGCTACTGGTAAGTACACAAGCAATTTCAGAGCGGAGGCAGAGGCACTGAGGGCGGCAGTGGAAGAAATGGTGACACATAAAGAAAATGAAAGCCATACAGTTTTGCTTACAGATGCTCTGGCCGTAGTCACAGCGCTACAAAGCCAGAAAAACACTGAGCTTAATGACTTAAGAGCAGCACTCTGCCAACTGTGCCAGCAGTCCGCATCAAAAAGGGTAGTGGTACAGTGGGTCCCATCACACTGCAACATCCAAGGCAACGAGGAGGCAGACAGACTGGCAAAAGAAGGTGCAAGACTACCACAAACAGATACTAGTATGACGTACGAAGAGTCAAAACGGCTTATTAAAGCCAGATACATGACCAAATGGGAAACCGAACATACTGGTTACACCAAAAACGATGCCTATTACCAGTTGAACCGAAGAGAGCAGGTCGTTGTCTTCAGACTTCGCACTGGCCACAATAGACTGAGGTACCACCTATTCAACAAATTGAAGATAGGTGGTACCGACGAATGCCCGTGCGGTACCGGTAAAATGACCGCTGAACATCTGCTGCAGAACTGCCCGACATACGAAGATCAGAGAGAGCAGATGTGGCCATCACCAGTGGAACTGCAAGACAAGCTCTATGGCAGTGTCGACAGCCTCAGGATGACCGCCGCTTTTTTCGAAAAAATAATGGTTACTGTCTGACTGCGTACGAAGAAGAAGAAGAAGACAACCTGTATGGCCCACCCAACAAAGACCTGTCGCTCTCGAGTATGGAAATCAAGGACTCCAGCTGCCTAGTGGTTGGTGACTTCAACAGTCACTCGGAGAGATGGGGATATTCAGATACAGACAACAGAGGTGATGAAGTGGAAGACTGGGGGACAGACACAAATCTCTATCTTATCAATAGGTCGGACGACAGCCCTGGCTTCTATTCTAGAACATGGCATACCACTTCCACTCCAGACTTGGCCTTCTCCACGGGGGATATCCACCACAAAATAGATCGTCAGGTACTCGACCAACTGGCAGGTAGCGACCACATGCCAATTAGGCTAGAAATTGATATGGAAGTAGGCCCCCAGGAAATAAAACCGCTGCCACGTTGAAACTATAGACGAGCCGACTGGGACAGATTTGCAATGCTGACAGATGGACTGTGTGAAACCATCAACACACGAAATAACAATAATAAACCTAGGGTGGAAAGCTTAAGCAAAGCAATACTGCAAGCAGCCACCGAAACCATCCCAAGAGGGGCAAGGAAAAACTACAAGCCATATTGGAATCGTGAACTGCAGAAAGCGGAGGATGAAGTCTCAAATGCTGGGAACATTCGCAGAGATAGACCAATCAATGGAAATGAATATCGCCCTCAAGGCCATCACTGCGAAATACAAAAGAACACTGAACCAAATAACAAGAGACAGCTGGAAAAACAAAACAGAAAGCTTCAATTTAGACAAAGAGGGGAACAAACTATGAAATTTAGTCAGAGCCATGAATAACGAAACACCATCAAATAAACAAATTACCATCAAGCAGGGCGACAACATGCGTACCGGAAAAAAAGCAGCAAGCACCTTTATAAAACATTATGCTTGAGCAAACCACATCGATGTCCCTACAGACAGGCATACAGACTTTAGTGAAGAACAAAAGAGCCACGACAACATCAAGATGGCACCAGAGGAGCATATTGATGGCAAAACTAACAATGAATGAAATGGATGAGGCCATGAGAACTTTAAAGAAAAAGAAATCGCCCTGAAAAGATGGGGTAACAAACGAAATGCTGATGGGGTTGGGCCAAACAGCAAAGAGGAAGTTACTATCAGTCCTGAACCAAAGCTGGAAAAGGGGAATTGTACCGCAGGCATGTAAAGACGCTGTACTTATACCAGTACCAAAGAAAGAAAAAGATAGATCAGATCCAAATGGATACAGGCCCATCAATCTACTGAGCTGTGTAGGCAAACTGATGGAGCGTATGATAAACACCAGACTGATGTGGCACCTGGAAGAAAAACACATATTAATTCCACAGCAAGCAAGATTTACACAACACAAATCCACTGAGGACCAGATCAATCTCTCATAGCACAGGAAATAGAGGATGCTTACCAAGAGAAAAAGCATACAGTAGCGGTTTAGGTGGATCTAGAGAAGGCATTTGACAAGGTATGGAAAGAGGGACTTAAAGTCAAGCTACGAAGAAGTGAAGTAGCTGGAAAAATGTACAGATGGATCAGCCACTACCTCGAAAACAGAACAGCCAGAGTTCAAGTACAAGGGCAGATGAGCAAAAAGGTGACACTGGAGCAAGGAGTACCCCAAGGGGGTACTGTCATCCACACTTTTCCTGGTGTATATAAACTACATCACAGAGAATATACCAAGAAGAGTTCACAGCTCCATGTTTGCAGACGATCTGGCTATGTGGACCTTTGAAAAAAATCTCACCGTAGCAAACAATCGGATGCAGCAGGACCTAACATCGTTGGAGGAGTGGGCGAACTCATGGTTGGTAAAAAAAAATGAATAAAAAACAACATTTACAATATTCTCGCTTTTAAATAAACCACAGAATACCAAAATAAGTCTTAATGGCAAATACCTACGGCCAAACCTAACCCAAACTACTTGGGAGTCACATTTGATCGGCGCATGACATGGAAAAGTCAGATCGAGAGTAACCGAATGAGAGCCAGACAAAGAATGGCAATCATGAGGAAACTTGCTGGCACAAGCTGGGCAGCAGACGAAAGTATACTTAAGAAACTGTACACTGGAAGAGTGAGACCAGTTCTCGAGTATGGCATTTCGGCATGGACAACAGCAGCAAAGGCGAACTTTGATAAAATTAGCAAACTTTACAACAAAGCCACGTGAGTTATAACAGGAGGCATGAAGTCAACGCCAATTGTAGAACTTAACAAGATTATAAATCTGCAATCCATGACCGACAGAAGCAACTGCAGAGCCCAGTAGCAAGCAGAGAAACTCAGAAGACTGACAGACCATCCAATGCATCAGAGACTAAATAGATTTGGAAATGGGAAACTAAAGCGGAGAAACTTTACAGAAATAGCCAAAGCAAAGATGAGCGAAGACCCTATGAACACCGTAACAATACCAAATCCCATCCCTACTGTACGCAAACCTACCTGGAAGCAGCATATCATTCCGAAGGCGGTAGAAAATATACCAGGTATGGGAAACAAGAACAGCCAAACTGAAAAAGAAAGAAGAGACATAACAATGAGGTACATAACGGAAAACTATCCAAGCATGGACTGTACCCATGCATATACCGACGGCTATGTAACAAACACAACACAGAAAGGAGGGGCAGGTGTATTCCTGAGCCTACAAAATGGCAGAAAAATAACACTGTCAGTGGCAACTGGAAAATACACAAGTAATTTCAGAGCAGAGGCAGAGGCACTGAGGGCTGCAGTAAAAGCAATGCTGACAGGCGATGGCAATGAAAGCCAAATAGTCCTGTTTACAAATGCCCTGGCCGTAGTTACAGCACTAAAAAGCCAGAAAAATACTGAACTTAATGATTTAAGAGCAGTACTCTGTCATCTATGCCAGCAGTCCGCACAAAAAAGAGTAGTGGTACAGTGGGTTCCATTCCACTGTAACATCAAAGGCAACGAGGAGGCAGACAGACTGTCGAAAGAAGGTGCAAGACTACCCCAACCAGATTCTAGTGTGACCCACGAAGAGTCCAAAAGGCTAATTAGGGCCAGATACATGGCCAAATGGGAAACAGAACATACTGGCTACACAAAAAACGATGCCTATTACCAGTTGAACAGAAAAGAGCTGGTCGTAGTCTTCAGACTCCGCACAGGCCACAACAGATGAGGTACATCCTATTAAATAAACTGAAAATAGGTGGCACTGACGAATGCACTTGTGGTACAGGGAAAATAACCGCTGAACATCTGCTGCAAAACTACCCGATATACGAGGACCAGAGAAAGCACATGTGGCCATCACCAGTGGCAACACTAGACAAGCTCTATGGCAGTGTCGACAGCCTCAGGATGACCGCTGCTTTCTTCGAACAAATACAGGTTGACGTTTGACAGCCTACGAAGAAAAAGAAGAAGAAGACGATGCAATAACAACCATGCTATGATGTTGACCTTGACTGAACGACAAGATAGATGAAGATGTCTACAGGCACAATGTCGTCAGGACATCCTTGTTAGGGAAGGTACTTGGATATAAGGCTCACACATGGCCTACAGGCAGATCATTATGTTTTTATACTGTTGGTCTCAAAAGCTGACAAGAATCCACTTTTGCAGCTAACCATCTTTTCTGCACACAATTTTGCAGCCAGTTTAAAATAAAATGTTAGAAAAAAAATGGTAGAGAGTAACAGTCCAGACCCAATCCACCAACTACAAAGACACCAGCAAACTGCAATCTTCAGCATGAAAACGGGCCACATCAGACTACTGGGCCACCTATATCGGATTAAAATCCCAAACAAATGCATGTCCATGTGGGCCAGGAGTCCAGACCTCTGAACACGTACTTCAAGAATGTCCATGTGGGACAGGAGTCCAGACCTCTGAACACGTACTTCAAGAATGTCCATGTGGGACAGGAGTCCAGACCTCTGAACACGTACTTCAAGAATGTCCATGTGGGACAGGAGTCCAGACCTCTGAACACGTACTTCAAGAATGCCCGGCCCATAAAGAACTGAAATACCAGACCTGGTCAGATGGAGCAGAACTGAGGCAAAAATTATGGGGTCTTCGCTCAGACCTGGAAAGGGCTGTGGACTTTATCTTGGCGATAGTGACTGAAGATTTAGCATGATAATAAAAATACGAACGTCAAAGAAGAAGAACAATTTAAAATAAAATGATATCGACCTTTCCTCCCCGTAACCTGAAATGGAATGCCCCGCTACTCATCAGCGGGAAACCCAAGACTCTGTTTTGAGTGAATTAAGCGGCACATATCAAGACGGTTAGAGAATGTACAGGTGTGTTTCTGTATCACAGGAAACGTCCTCACTTTTCGACAGCCCACCTGTGTCCTCATTTTCTGGGTTCGACAGGTGTTGGCCCTACCTATGCCTCACTTGAAGCGAAAGGTGAATCACCTCTTGATCTCCAATGACAGTGCATGTAAACGCGACATACTGACCTTCACCCTACCTAACCTAATCCCATCATGCTTCAGTCTACTAAAATTTCAAACGGATGTTGTTGTAAAGTTGTTTTAGATTAAAACCTCGCCCAGCGTCGCATCAAACACATTTTCTCCAATTATATATTTACTACAGCAGTGGTCCACCGGGGTCTTTGTGTATGACAAGGACAAGAATAGCACCACTGCCCAACAGACAGCATGCCGTAAGAGGCAACTAACTGTATGACATGGCATAACACAAGTCATGGTTAAGTTGTTTGTTTAAAGCAACACAGATGGCGCCGAACAGGCTGCGGGTCTACTTTGCTCTAGTGTTTGAGTCTATTAAGATGGACTAATCACCATAATCATCATCATAATCAGCATCATCAGCATAATCATCATCATCCAGTGCCATCTCCGCAGCGGAGGTTGACGGCAACGGATCTCCATCTGTCTCTGTTTCGCGCCAGGCTGGTACACGCAGTTAAACTGTCTTCCGACCACATCCTGATGTTGTCTGTCTATCTGTATCTCTGCTGCCCCTTGGTTCTCTTGCCATTTACTCATACATCGGCTAACCGCCCTCCGCAGCACTTGTCTCAATGCAGCGTTATAATAAGCTGCTCGAGCCTAACCCGCTAACTTAACTTAACTTAACTTAACTTAACGTCTTTATACTGGTTTAGAAGACCCTGCTGAGTCTGTATATAACCAGTTACATTTACATCACCTTGCTCTAAAAGCTATGCGCATCCAGTTTATTCTTAAATGCATTAACTGTCCCTGCCTCCACTACCTCCCCTGGCAATGCATTCCAAGCAGACACCACTCTCTGACTAAAAAAATTATTTTCTAATATCTAATCTGGACCTCTCTTTAGTCAGCTTGTAGCTATTCCCTCGTATTATTGTAGGTGGCTGTATTTTAAAAAAAACTTGTTATAGTCTAATTTATCCATTCCTCTGATCATCTTATAAACATGTATTAAGTCACCACGAATTCTTCTCTCTTCGAGACACTTCGAGACACCTTTCCTGTATGATCTATTATAACACCTAGGTCCCTTTCCTTATCTATCTGTCTAATATTGTTCTCTCCCATTCTGTAATTATGTTCCATATTGGATCTACCCATGTGGATGACTGTACAGTTATCTACATTAAACTCCATTTGCCAGATTACCTTCTCCCAGCTACACCCAGCTCATACGAGGGCTGGGACCTACACAGGGGTATCTGCCCCAGTAGAAGTACATGTCGACTAAGAACTAAGAACTATAGCAGTCATGCACAATCTTACCTGTCGCCGCGCCCTCGCTGAAGTATTTTTCTTTATAGTCCCCATTTCCACTGTGCTCACAGCGTTTTAGTGGTAGGCTAGTTATATCCCTTGTTCTCACAGTAGAAGCACTGGGGTCAACCACAGGGTAGTGACATTTGTTATTTTACACGACCTGGCAAATGGGTCCATATTTTATCGTTATGAAAGGTAAGCCAGCGCTCTAGAAATATGCCACCCGTCCTCCTGCTAGAGACAAAATTATAACACATCATCCAAGACGGCAGTGTCACATATGTGACTACTCCCCACTTTAATGTCTTGTTGTTGGCGTTCGTCTTCGTCTTCTTCTTCTTCTTCTTCTTCGTCTTCGGCGTTCATCCTGAATAGGACGTTACGTAGTAGTTTACAGCGAGGCTGCTGGGGAGGAACAATAACGTCTGGTCAGGAAAAATATAGTGATCAGACATGTTAGTCTGGGTCAGGCAAAATATACATCCCAAGACCCTCACTTAGGCTCCCTCGCAGATGTTTTCAAGGCAGCCTGGCTAACGAGGTGAGGAATCAACGTGATCCCCGTAGTACTGAGCGACATGGAGATTAAACCAAGCATAGCACAACCGCCTGAAAAGAGTAACTTACTCATTGTGGGCATTCGCCAACAACAACACAACAGCAAGGCTGCTATAGCTTCGACTTTCGATACCCCAAATCCGGTTTCTTTAATGCGTTTTTTTGGTACCGAGTTTGCCTTTCTATTGCGATCCCTATTCTCTTTCCCAGACTACACTAGCGCAGCCTGTTCCCAGGACCACCCGCTTGGAGTCGGAATAGGGTCTTAGTGAGTCAATCGGATTATAGTTGCTCTTCTTACATCCCACTTGTGAAAGTGACCCCGGGGCCGTCCTGGTGGTAGTGCAATGTAGGGGCTCCTAAACAAGCTCACACTATTGGGGATACTTTAACGATCCACACGTAACTGGCCAGACTGGTGTAACACATCTTGCTTCAGAGCCACTAGCGAGGATCTAAGGTGGGGGTGGGTTGTAGGAGAAGAGGGGAGTCTTGATCAGCATGTTTCAGCTGCCCTTGATTAACTTTTGCACCTCTTTACTTCATCACCCTTTCCACCCCTTTACCTTATCACCCTTTCCACCCCTTCACCGCACCACTCTTCGTACCCCTTTACATCACCACTCTTTGCATCCCTTCACCTCCCCTCTTCGCACCCCTTTACCTCACCACTCTTTGCATCCCTTCACCTCCCCTCTTCGTACCCCTTTACCTCACCACTCTTTGCACCCCTTTACCTCACCATTCTTTGCACCCCTTTACCTCACCACTCTTTGCATCCCTTCACCGCACCACTCTTCGTACCCCTTTACCTCACCACTCTTTGCACCCCTTTACCTCACCATTCTTTGCACCCCTTGACCTAGGTAAGATAAAGGATTAAACAAAATGATATTTTGTAAAGTAGTAAAAATGTCGACGACCCAATAACCCCTGCATACCCTAAATGGGACCGCGGCCACTCCTATTATTACATATTATTGTGCCACAGGACTAGCTTTAGAAGATGGGGTAGGCGTGACTTGTTTCCACAGCATTTTCCAGTGGCGTAGTTAAGCTGAGGGTGGAGGGGGGGGGGATAGAACAGTCCACCCCGGGCGGCACTGTTTTAGGGGTGGTACTTTTGGTCTACTGCAACGAAAAGAAACGTATTTTTATGTCAAGATAGTACACGCCGCCAGACACACATTTATTATTTTGTCCACCTTTTACTACTCTAGTGTTTACTACTAAAATACATACAATATAAATATAACAAAACCGTTAATTTTCATACTTCTTCTTCTTCTTCTTCTTCTTCTTCTTCTTCTTCTTCTTCTTCTTCTTCTTCTTCTTCTTCGTCGTCGTCGTCGTCAAGTGTTCTCAATCTCCCGCTACCAAGCCATGAAAAGAACTTTGCAAGTAACAGTATGTTGTCCAGAGAACGGGATGCGTTGTGTCGAAGTTTACAGCTTGACTTTGATGGTTTGAATCTTTCGGTCCGACACATTCATCCTCAGCGGGCATTTTTGAGTACCTAGTTGTCTTCCCTCTTCGATTCCTTCTTCTTAGTCAGTCTGCTCTGTTGCATCCTGTTATCCAGGATCACCGCGTGGAGACGTAGAAGGGTCTTGGCAGCTCTGGTTCGCTGGCACTGACCCTTGCAGTCAGATATGGGTCGCCGATAGCTGCAGCTCATGCACTGCTAAGCATCTTGATCCCTTTTTATTATACTATTATTACTGCATTTTTTGAAACTACGTGCATTAGTCTACTACTTCAAATAATTATTGAATATCTGAATGCCTTTATGTTTCGATCATGTATGTTCATGTGATCACTCTTCTTTGTCCTTAGCAACTATTGTTTACACCTGGTTACCATGTCCCTGCAGAACCCAACAGTGGAAAATAGGGACGAAATAGTTAACAATTCAATAGACTATATCAAATAAATTGTTGATAATCTAGGATTGTCACGGAGCGTCATCGTCGATGTAGAAAGAAGAAAACGATAACTGGTGACGAATCACGAGTTGATAAATTATCATTCGAAACTGAGTTCAGGAGAGAAATGTGTTCTTCGCTGAACTGAATGATCCAAGAAGTAACTGATATTTCAACAGCTTCATGTTCTTGCTGAGGAATATACCTTCCTTACTCCGTCGAATCTTTTGAATGACAAAAACGAGTGTCGACTAAATGATTACGATGACATGAATAAGGAAGAGTTCATCGCTGAGAGAGTTTATTGATGATGTTACTGCTAGGCAAGACGTGACGTGGAAGGAAGGCTCCTTACAATTGTGCAGTTTATTAAAAAATTCAGTCTTGGAAACTGAGTTTTAAATATTGTAATACTACGAGGCAGGTTCAAATGAAACCGGACCAAACTGCAACAAGTGAACATACGTACGATGCGCATAATGACATCACTTCTAGTGTAAACAACACATACCAACCGTCAAGTTTGCAAAATGTCAATATCCTCCGACTCATAGTTTCCTCAGTAGACCGTTGAAAATATGTTGGGTGTGATACGGAATCCGTCAAGAGTTGATCCACGAGCGGTGATTCGGTTTCTAACAGGTGATGGATGTCGACCAGTTAACATTCGTCGCAGAATGCAGGCAGTGTATGGTAACAAAAGTGGGTCGAAGACAACTGGACAATGATGTTTAAAGAAGGACGTCTGTTAACGAAAGATCTTCCGATCTTCATGCGCATATTATTGCGTTAACTCATGTCCGTCTTTAAACATCGTTGTCTAGTAACCACTGTTGTTTTGACACACTTTTATCCCCGTACACTGTCTGCATTCTACGATGAATGTCAACTGGTCGACATCCTTTAGCTGTTAGAAACCGAATCACCGCTCGCTATTCAACTATGGACGGATTCAGTCCATATCACACCCGCCATGTTTTCAACGGTCTGCTGAGAAAACTATGAGTCAGAGGATAATGACATTTTTCACACTTGACGCCTGGTATGTGCTGTTTACAACAGAAGTGACATCATTATGCGTATCTCACGTAAGTTCATTTGTTGCAATTTGGTCCTGTTTAATTTGAACACGTCTCGTACGACGAATTACTTTCACAATTGCTGTTAGTGTTGCTAGCTGTGATGGGAGTTTTTCTAAATTAAAATTGATCAAGAATTATTTAAGATCTGCAATTAGTACCTAGCAGTTAAGAAATCTTGCCATACTGTCTTTGGAACAACAACTGACAAAAAAAAGTAGATTTCAACAATGCGATCAACATTTTTGGTATCAGAAATACAAGAAAAATAACATTGTAGCATTTGAGATGACATTTTTCACATTAGAATTAAACATGGTGTCTTAATTTGTTTTCCTGTACGTTGTTCATACCTCTTGTCTAAGTATGTGTGATGTGTATTGAGATAGGTGGACAACGTAAGGCCCGCCCCGGGCGGCACAAACTGTAGTTACGCCACTGGATCTAACTTGTGTTCACAGGTGTGTGACCAAAATGAATATGCAAAGGAACCTACCTGGCCGGTAGACGGCGCGAATAGATAGCTAGTTATGTGTGTAAACAGGAAGTTAGGACGTGAAGAGGAATTGGTTTTTTCACAAGGACTCATAGGAACGGTAACGCTAACTTGTAATTAAGTGTTGTGTTATTTCCTGTCTAAAAGGATTACATTTTCATTGTTTGACGGTAAAGTGGACCTTCTTTATTCCCTAGTAGTATTAGGTAATGACGACATGTGAACGGACATGTCTGGGGACAGATATGAATGTCACCTGAAGGATGATAACATTGAATGGTTGACTTACTCTAATTTATAAATTCTGGTGTTCAATTAGGTAAGTATATCATTAAAACAGTATATCAAGATCAACTGGCCGCTGTCCGAGAATCTGGGCAAGTAATAGATTGGTTTTCAGTACAGTATGGAGTAAGAGACGGGTGTATCCTCTCGCCTTATCGATACAACATATATGCGGAATGTATAATGAGAAATGTTAGAGAAGACGAGAATAATGAAAGCTTTAATATATTTACGATTGACGGTTAAGGGATTCCAGAGTTACGATACGCAGACGACACAGTGATACTATCAGAAGGGCTAGAGCAGCTACTTTCATCCGTAAATTGACACAGAAAGATCAAAACCTGTGTTGTGTATAAACATTAACAAAACAAAAGATAATGTACAGCGACAAAACACGATGTCAATATAAAGGTACAGTGAGTGATGAGTAAATGGATCAGGTCACGAATTTCGAATATCTGGGTTCCAGAATGAACAAAAATGGTGACTGCTTGAAAGAAATCAGAAAAAGACTAGCCATAGAGCAACTCATAGGCTGAACAGCCTGAAGAAATTATGGCAGAACACCAACGAAAGTGAAAGTCTTGAGAGCCTGTGTTTTTACATGTGGCAGCATATGGCTGCGAATCATGGACGATTACCAAAACTTCTAGACAAAGAATCGAATCCTTTGAGTAAAATGTTTACAGAAAGAGAATACCTTGGACGGAGAAAAAGACAAATATAGACTTGACAAAAGTTGAACATAGAGAAGAACTGGTTTATCAATTCCATTATGGCCAGAAAATGTAAATCACATCAAGAGACACAACGGTCTTGAGAGAACACTGATGGAAGGTATGGTGCCAGGCAAGAGAGGCAGGGGTACACCAAGAAGACGATGGCACCAAGATATCAAGGAATGTCTAGGTATGACTGTGGCAGAGGCTGGAGTTTTGGTAAGGGAACGAGTTTTTTTCAGACAGGCTGTAATGTGAACGACGTTCTATAAAGGACATGCTACATGATGATGATGTCAGGGCCGAATATTGAGTAAACTCATTTCGCTCTTATGCCTTGGTGCACCATGTTGGGCCGAGAACCCTTTGCACGCCATCTCTCCACCTCAACCTCGGTTGCCCGCGTCTGAAGTTGTAGTGCCACCAGGACGTTTCTCTATGTATCCATCTGTATGTTCATCGTTGATATACAGGGCTATGACTCTACATGCCTGTGTCACAAAGACATTTCTTGTCTACCACTTCCTCTTTTTTCCTTGTGCTCTGTCATTCAAAACTTTCTTCACTTGACCCTCATGATGTTAGGTTCTGGCCCAGCCAGATCAGTCGTTGTTTTTGTGGGAGCTTTATTTTTCTCTGCCAATTCCGCTAACACTCTTTTGTTTGATTTCCTGTCTGTCCAGCTCACTTTTTCGTCTTTCGGCAACACCACATCTCAAAAGCCTTCAAGTATTTATCCTCTTTTTTATTTTTGCCCATGTTTCAGTACCGTACAACGCCACAGACCAGACATATGTGGTCTTGATTCTTTAATGCAGCCTGATAACAGGACTCTCTTTCTCTCTAAATGCCTTCTTTGCCAATACAAATTTAGTCATTATTTCTCTTTGGCATCTTGCATCTTCACATGAATGGGAATTGGTATACAAACTCGATTGTTTTCCTTTTGATGGCTACCCTTACTCCCCTCCACCCTTTGCCTATGATCATTGTCTTCGTCTCTTCTATGTTTATTTTTCATGCAATAGGATTGGGCCGCTTCGTTGAATTTATTGAGCTGTGTTCGTAGATCTTCTTGTCTTTTATATAATGGTGATTTGCTGATCAGGAAAATTTATTTCTTCCAGTTGATCGCCGTTTATATTTACCACAACGTAGGGAGGTGTAGTTTTCTTTTGCTAATGCTGTTGTCGTTACGTATTTTTTCAATGTCTCGCTTATACCGTCTGTCCACCTTTTTCTTTGTCCCCCTCTTACTCTGAAACTCTCTTGTCTCGTGTTGTAGTTCCACACAGCCTGTAGATTTGGTTACATTCTTGTCAAATGTGCGAACCACTTTCATTTTCTGCCTTTCCACGTAATTGATGCACGATGTTGCACCCACCTGTTTCCCGATTTCTTCGTTTAGCTTTGTGACCACGACAGCCTTTCTCAAACACCTCATTTCACATACCATGATTTGTCTTTTTTTGTGTCTTAACGAGAGTCAATATCTGACACTGGTAGCAGAGAGTTGGTATAAAAATACTATTTATCAACTGTCTCTTGGTGTCCTGTGGGACGTGTTTGTGTCTTAATAATGGTGACAGCTGATGAGAAACCGCATATTTTTTCTTTATAAATCTACTTATCTGTAACGTTATACTCCCATATAAATAGCGTTATTTGACTCTATGCAGCATTTACTCTGAGCAGTGTAGTGTATCATAAGTACGAGGTACAGTTTTTAACTTTAGTAACAACAATTGTATTAAAAACATTTTTACAACTAGAGATTTTTGTGTGTCTACTTTTGCGACATAGTCCCCTTGCCTGGAAACACACGTTCTCTACCTGTGTATGTCCTTAGAAAAAAATCTTTTGGTGTGACCTTTAACCAATTTTTTACACCGCCTCCATTACATCACTATCAGCTTCTTTGGAACCAATCTGCTACACACTTTCCTTTAACCAAGGTCATCATGGACAATTTTGGCAGCCCAGGGACTCAAGTTGAAATCTACGGCTATTTCATCATTAGTGCCGCACCAGTTGCTCCGTACTAGCTGGTCGATTTGCTGTTTCATTGTGTCAATTGTGAAGCTTGCTGGTCTCCCACTCCTCGGTTCATCAATGACTTTTTGTCTACCGTTTTGAAATCTTTCTTTCTTTTCTTCCTTTTTTCCTCTGACTCAAGCAACTGCCTCCATTCTGAACCTTTATTCTTCCACACAATCAATGTCGACAGTGTGGTGTCCATGTTGTACGCCTTAATGCACATTCTGCTCGATCGTCACAATATCTACATGGAATATTTCTAAAGAGTCATTTTGTCTCCTCAAATAAGATTTCTCGTGGCACATACTTTTCCTTAACTTTATCATACAAATACTCGTTACCTAATGATCGTCCCTCGTATAATTTATAACATGTTAGTCTTCTTCTTATTCTCGTTCGCCATGCTTTTTCCCGTTACATCTACACGTGAATCCCAGTTCTCTGGATAAATGCTGTCGTAGTGGAGAGTTCTTCGGGGTTCCAAACAGCTTTGTGTAGATATTCGTCTCTGTGGACCAGTGCTTAGTACCCAATTGGCTAAGCAAATAACAGTCTTGCAGGATTTGTTCGGATGTCTATGCTGCCTGCCAACAGATACATATTGGCGATGGAGCCAATTTTAGCCTGTGCAAATGGCTTTACCAAACTGAACACACACACACACACACACACGCACGCACGCACGCACGCACGCACGCGCGCGCGCGCATATATATATATATATATATATATATATATATATATATACATATACACACATACATACAGTATCTGAACTGTTGTGTGAGAGTTTAACCACCTACAAGAACAAGACGGTATAGCTACAGAGTAAGCAAAGAAAAGTCCAGAATAGACATTATGAAATATTTTTTTAGTCAGAGAGTGGTAAATGCTTGGAATGCATCGCCAGCGGAAATAGAGAGGCAAGGGCAATTAATGCATTTAAGAATAGATTGGATGCTCATAGCTTTAAGAGCAAGGAAATGTAAATTAAACTGGTTGTATACAGACAACATAGTCTTCTAAACCAGTATAAAGACGTTAAGTAAAGTTGAGTTAAAAAGATGAATGTGTTCAAATACGGAAGAGATCCAGAGTAAATGAGTGAACTTATAGGGGATGCGATTACACGTGTACCCACAGAACTGTTAGAATGGTAAGGCTGCGTTGAGAGAAGGCAATCACTTGTGAGAAATTGATAATTCAGTACTAGAAACATTATCTGGGTCGTTGTTATTGCTAATACCACTTGTCAATAGGTACTCGACGACTTTCTTTGGGGGTGGGTTACAGCGGCTCTCCTCACATCCCGAGGAGTACTTTACAAGGTGGACCGAGGGCCTCTTGGCTGTAGTGCCACATTTAAGTTAAAAGAGCTTTAGAGCAAAGACTTCTAGTGAAACAGAGATTTGGTTCGAATCCTATTATCGACATACTGCAGTCGACCAAACTGCCAATGGGGACCTGACAATAGATGTGGCCACGTATACAATGAAATCTCCAACACTTCAGCCACGACAGCACTATCTGCTATGGAACTACTTTTTCGGTTTTGAAGTAAATTTTTCTTTGTTTTTGCGTTTGCCTTAATTTTCTATTCCACAAGGCGGTGTGCGCTGCACTATGTTTTTATTTTGCGACCATCGGCCCAGTACATCTGACTTCGGCATGCATTTTATGTAAGGGTCTGCTTCCTACACCATTTTCTAAGGGTTTGCTTCTCTGGGGTAACGGCCGGTGCTGTGGTGGGGAACGAACCCAGGATCTTCGGGTTGTGAACCGTGTCACTTAGCCACTAGCCCACGCCGTGCCCTATTTTTGAAGTAAATAAAAGTGACCTAGTCGACAGTGAGCTTGCTTGCTAAGGCTGGGATTACAGCGCGACAGGGTTCGAAACCACGGACGGATAGAAAAACACAATATGGGAGTGGCTCGTTCCTTGTACGACCGCTCCTCTAGTCGACCCAGCTGTAAAATGGGTACATGATGTATGAGTCGAGGAAGGTATAAATAACAAGGGATGGAACTGGCCACCCTACCTAGCGTAGGCTGTGGATAAAAATATGAAGTTTTCTTCATCACCGATGGCAGTTGTTGCCATGGGATTGACCTTTATCTTTAAAAGCCCAAACATTTCCTCGAAGCCGTCTTTATGAAGTACGTCTGCATGTTTTGCTGTTTCAGATCTGATCAAGGCGGCGCTCTAGTTTATCTGCCATAAAATTGTTCTATACTGTGGTTCCATTCCTCTACCCAATACCACCCCACCCCCCCCCCTCCCAAACAAAAACAAATCAAAATTTAAAAAAATGTGTCGGATACTTAACACAGCGTAGTCTCTAACACTTCCCCACCAAATGGCAGTGTTTGCTACATAATATCCTTTCCTTTCCTATTTATAAAAAAAAAATAGATTTCACAAGTGTCGACTTCAGGAATAAGCGGCCTTTATTCCTCAGCCCTATAGTCCTCCCTTTGTGCAGTTCAGCAAAGGGAATGAACACCGTAGCGATAGTTCTTATTTTGGTAGTTTATTTTCAGACACTATTATGAATCCTGCTTGCTGTCAACGTCTACTTCTTTATCTTACTCATTAAGAGACATAGGGATTTGTAGTCGACCATACAGGTAAGGGGAGTGAGCAAGTCCAGGTAGCAGTGAAAAAGGTAAACGCAATGTTAGGTATGATACAAATAAATATTAAACATTGGAGCTTGGAAGTGATTGTCAAACTGTATAAAGCATTAGTTTGACATATATTGTAGTACTGTGATCAGGAGTGGAGTCCTTATTGTAGAGGAGATATAAACACGCTGGAAAGGATACAAAAAAGAGCTACAAAGTTGATAGTGGGATTCCAGAATAATGGTTATGAGGAAAGACTCAGAAAAACCGGCTTGCAGTTTCTAGAAAAAAAAGAATTCGAGGTGACTGCCAAATAGTGGAGAATGCTTGGAATGCATTGCCACATAAAATAATGGGGGCCGGGTCAGTTAATGTATTCAAGAATTGATTGTATGCACATAGTTATTTTTAAATGAAGTGGGCTAGCATAAACTGGTTGCACAAAAACTCTGCAGAGTCTTCTAAGCCAGTATAAAGAAGTTAAGTTAAGGAATGAGAAATTGTAATGCACGTTATTAATTCGTGTATGCCCTGTAGATGTAACACAGTGAATGTTCTGACAGCAGCCAGAAACTGCTTGCAGCAAGGTCAGTGAACCTGAGCTGACGAAGATCATTTTCTGCCTTCAAGTAGGGGTCCTGGAAACAGGCTGCACAAGTGCAGTCTGTCTAAAAGAATATGGATCACTGTAGGAAGGTAGATCTGGTACATAAAACAGCTAGCTGAAATCGGATTCATCAAGCATAAACGCGCAGACATCACAGCATCGCTCTCTATAAGCTACAAAACAACGTACATTTCAGGACGAAAACCGAAGAAAAAGTTTTCTCATTAACTTATATACTTTTTGAAGGTATTTCTTGACATTCTTTAAAACACAAAATGCTTTTAACACTCAATGGTTTGGGCAACACCAAATGTTAAGACGAAGACTTAAAGTCTAGTGTTGCTTCAACTTTTTATGATTGTAATAAAATGCATTCAGTCGAGACATATCCGGGTCGTACAGAATAGAACGTCGTGTTTGTTGATCTATTTTCGAAGCCACTCGTACTGAGGTCTTTATTCTTGACGAACTGTGGAGTTGTGTTGAAAGTCATTTTCGTACATTTTAAGGCGTACGGGAGGTAGACATGGGTCTTTCTTGCTGTTGTGAGGTTTATCATATGACAAATGATTACGGAGATCACTGTATAGATCTCTACCTCGTTGGATAGGCTGCTGCAACACATCCTGTTTCCTGGAGCACGGCGAACTTTCAACCAGAAAGTTATGTCTTGTTATATGACCAAAATGATGTAACTGTCTTATTTACTTACCTACCTACATTCGTATCTATTACCTACCTTCCTATATACCTACTCACTTACCTATGTACCTGTCTACCTACTTGGAGAGGACGATTAAGGTCTGGTCAGGCACAACATACTGATTAGACATATTAGTCAGGGTCGGGAAAAATATACTGGTCAAGAAACCCACCTGGATTTCTTCGCAGTCGTCCCCGGAAACGGGCTGACTCGTCATGACAGATTGGCTAAAGAGGTTCGGGATCGACATGATCCCCGAAGTAGTGAGCGACACGCAGATGAAGCTAATCATAGTACAACCGCCTGGATGACCCCGGTCCACATTCATCAGCACACTCAGGATGTA
This sequence comes from Ariolimax columbianus, assembly GCA_036924085.1. Classification (NCBI taxonomy): domain Eukaryota; kingdom Metazoa; phylum Mollusca; class Gastropoda; order Stylommatophora; family Arionidae; genus Ariolimax; species Ariolimax columbianus. Next base: position 43,125,009 of record JAVGWX010000009.1, read on the forward strand.
GGAACGCTACTACAACCCGACACTTTATGCTCTTTTCAGGGCACACAGAAGAGTAATCATACTCATTTATACATTAAACGACAAAAGCACCAACCCTATTATTATTACAACTGTTTCCCCGTAGAAATATCTAGATATATATTTAATAGTATGATTTATAGTATATTATATATCCAACATAAATTGTACAGTAGGTGGTGAGGAAATAGATCAGGTTACGCATTTTGAATATCTAGGTTCCAGAGTTGACAAAAATTGCGACTGCTTGAAATAAATCAGAAGACTTATAGCCATGGCAATTCAGAGGCTGAACAGCCTGAAGAAATTATGACAGAACATGAACAAAACGACAAAAGTGAAGGTCATGAGAACCTGTGTTTCTCCTGTGGCAGCATATGGCTGGGAAGGAATCATATGAACTATTACCAAAGGTTCTAGACAAAGAATCGATACCCAGAATACACTGGACGGAAAAAAGACAAAAATAGACATTCGACAAGAGTTGAACTTAGAGGGGAACTGGTTTATCAATTCAATTTTGGCCATAAAAGTTAAATACTTTGGTCACATCAAGAGACACAACGGTCTTGAGAGAACAGTGATGGAAGGTATGCGGCCAGACAAAAGAGGCAGAGGTAGACCAAGAAGACGATGACCCCAAAGGTATCCAAGAATGTCTGAATATGACTGTGGCGGAGACTGGAGTTTTATTAATCGAAAGAGTTTCTTTCAGACAGGCTGTAATGGGAGCGATGTTATGTAAAGGACATGCTACATGATGATGAGTAGAATGATCTTTTTCTCTATCGTAAGTGTACATGCCGGTGATCTCAATATTTCTGTATGCCTGCGAGACCTGGACCATTACAGCAGCTATCCAGGGCAGAATACATGCAATGGAAATGAGGTACTTTAGAAAATTCTTAAATGTTACATATAAAGATCGTGTCACGAACGTAGAAATACGACAGAGTGTTGAAAACGCTATTGACCCTTTTGAAGATCTGCTCACAACAATCAAAAGACTAAAGATGGCCTGGTGCGGGCACGTCGCGAGGTCCAACGGAATTACCAACTCGATACTTGTTGGTTCCGTACCGGGACAGAGAGGGGGAGGACATCCAAGGAAGAGATGGGTGGACAACATTACTGAGTGGTCAAGCCTTTGTCCCGGTGCGATACGACAGACGGCGGCAGATAAAGAAAAATGGCGTGGGATTTTGGGAGTGTCTTCAAGTGTGCCCCAACGACCTGATGGGTTACGGGATGAACTGAAAGTGTACATAATAATGCTCTTCAACAGGTCAAGTACGTTCAGGTATTCGTAAAGTATTTTTTCGACAGATGGTAGCCTGCACATAGAAATCGAGACCTAGTATCAGAAACCATCTGTTGTGACCTATCAGCTGTCACCACTGCTTAGGCAACCGAAAATTAGCAACAGCTGATAAATGAAATATTTCTGCCGACTCTGTGCTACCAGTGCCAAACATGGCCCAACTCCAACGCACATTTGCGCAGAATTTAGACGTGAGGAATGAAGTGTTTTGAGGAATATCATCGGTGTTATCAGAAAAGACACTGCGAAACGAAGACATTCGAAGTATGATTGGCACTACGTCTTGTACAAAGCACATTTTTAGTTTAAAAATACGTTAGTTCGGTCATCTCGTGAGAGTACACACTCATCTACTTATACTGATGCCTTAGAGCGCTGGTAGACCTGACTACAGGACAAGAGGGTTGTCGCGAGACAGGAAGACATATGACAGAGTGATTGTGCAACGACACGGACTCATAACGACTGACTCTGCCCTCCCCCCTCTCCACCACTTGTTTGACAGTCGGTATGTAGCCCCTTCCCCCACCACATGTTTGACAGTCGGTATATCACCCACCACCCCCAAACCACGTGTTTGACAGTCGGTATATCACCCCCCCCCCCCAAAAAAAAAACAAAAAAAAAACAAACAAACAACAACACATGTTTGACAGTCGTATATCACCCCCTCCCCCACCACATATTTGACAGTCGGTATGTAGCCCCTTCCCCCACCACATGTTTGACAGTCGGTATATCTGCCCCCCCCCCCCCCCCCCCCCACCGCATGTTTGAGATCCCTAACGTTGTGGAACATTATACTGGAGGAACAAGCTTGATCTTAAATCAGTGACTCCTAAGTTTCCTCTTCACCGGAGGGCACAGGCGATTTATATTGAAATTTCATATAGTTATGGTAGCCGAGATAGAGCAGTGGTAAGTGGGCTGGCTTCCTAGCTGAGCGTTCAAGGTTCGGTCCCCAGTTAGTCGGGTATTTTCCGGATCGCAAAACGGCTCCTCTGGTCCACTCAGCCTAAAGAATTGGGTACCAGAATAATATTTAAAAAATGAAGGCGGGTAACGTAATGTTGACTACATCATCCCTAGTCTGCCGTTGGTCAATAAAATTAGGGGCCTAATACCGTATCCGCAATATGCCACACAATCGTGAAATTGGGATATTATTTTATTACTAATATTTTTCTATTGATTATCACACGAGTGGTGCTCGCGGGAGATAGATAAATCACTGTAACCTCTAAGTGTGTCCAATAAAAGTTGCTAAAGAAGATTGTACATCGGACTATCAACCTCATCATGTAAAAGTATTTCAAGATACCGAGCAGCGCATGAGAAGCAGCGGTCAGCAACCCAAGAGCTGCCAAGACCATTCAACACCTCCAAGTGGTGATCTTAGATAACTGACTGCAACAAGGCGGACTGGCTAAAGAGAAGGGATCGAAGAGAGAAGGCTAATCCAGTATCCACAAATACCTGCTGAAGGATGTATGGGACCGAAAGGTGCAAATATCACAGCCAAGCTGTAAACTACGACACAGAGCATTCCATTCTCCGGACTACATCCTGCTACTTGCAAAATCCATTTCACGGTTTGGTAGCGGGAGTTTGAGAACAAACAACGAAGGAGAAGATCATACTAAATAATTGCTCTTAAAACCGCCACTGCAAATGCTCGGATAGTCTCAATATAAAGAAGTTATCTGTAGTAGTGGCTCTATGATTCGATTGGAACTAAAAGGACGAATCAATCATTCGCCATATTGATTAGCAATAAGGGATCTATTATAACTGAATGGAAAGAGGAAACTAACGTCTGGTCAAGAAAAACATACTGATCGGACAATGTTAGTCAGTCGAAGGCAAAGTATACTGACCATGAAAACGCATGGGAATGCCGTGCACAGAACCACCATCAGAGGCACCTTCATTGCTGAGGAACGCCGGGTCCCCGAAACACAGGAAAAACGCACTTTGCGAATAGACAAAAAAACGGACACTCACATGACCAATTCTGACATTAAATGCTACGTATATGGAAGGATTATCTGGGCCAAATTTGGACTATACAGCCACCTCCGAACTGACTGGTGAGGTGCAGCACAACATGTCTGACTGATATTGTCATCATCGCTTGCTATGGAGGGGCTATATTATTATTGTTATATTGACGAAGACGGGGCACGCAGAGGAAGACAAGCGTAACCCAGCAGACCGGAAGACCTCAGTCCACATTCATCAGCACCCTCTGGGTGTAAGAAAGGCTGCTGTAACCCGTCATTTAACGCCCTTTTCAGTTCGCACAAAAGAGTAAAGTTGCGAATTGTGGACATTCAACAACGTCAATAACAACAAGTATAACTACAGTTATAATGTAATATTAAAATATCTTGAAACGTCATGCCCAGCCTAAGAAATTTGAGATCACATCACCGGACTAGGGCTCATTGCTTGAGAATCACTGCCCAGGCACTTAGTTTGTTCTTCTCAAGAAACATGTAACCCCAAGAAGTTGGCAGTTGTGGGAGCGAAGTTCTGTTACTCACTTTTAATAACATAAAACATAGTATTGCTGTCTAAAAAGATCCTTGTGATCATTGTGAGATCCTTGGAATCAGAAAGCAGATGAGATGGTAATGAATGTTAACTTTGGGACAGCAAACCCCGATTTGATATTTTATTTCGTGTGAGAGTCTATCTTGTTTGGGGCTAGAGATGGCTTGGAGTACTAACACATTGACTGCAGTTTATTACATTATAGACCTCAATACTTATTATATCTTATTTTAGTCTTCTTTTTCTTATCGTCATATGAATATGGGATCGCCAATGCAGCTAGCTCCTTTACAGGAAGCCTGCAACAAATCATTTAACACTCTTGCAATGGTGCAATATAGCAATTTATTTACATGATAAGGTTACTAGCCCCATGCACAGCCATTTTTAGTCACCTTTTATGACATGCTTGAAATTTATCAGAGACACCGCTTTGTCCGTACGAGCAAACAATCCAGCTGAATAACTTAAACGAACGTTCTCGTTTTTGTGTTTAATTGTATGGCATGTACTTGCAGTAGAGAGATCAGACCGACATGTTCGCTCCAACACAAGTACAGAGCGGGTTAAGAATCTCCTTCACGCTCTAGTTAATCATTATAAAAGAGCAGAGAATTTTGCTTCGTTAGAAAACCCCATGCCGTTTAATTTAACATAACAAAAAATGAAAAAAAACAACCGAAACGACAGCCATCTTAGGACGAAGTGCTATTTATTTGTAGCACTGCGCAAGAGTGTTGGTTATGGGTCGTGAACTTAGTTTGATGGCTTATATATAACCGCACAAAAACACTGGTTGAAAGAGATGACGCATCCCCAAAAGAAGGTTAAATCATTAAACATACACCGTCCACAAAAGAAGGTCAAATCATTCAACATACACCGTCCACAAAAGAAGGTTAACATCTTAATGAACAATATCGAAGCTAGAGAAGACAAGGCGACCAGGAAGGGATATCAGTTCTGAATTGAAATACCCATCATTCACATTTCCTCCTCCAATCACGCAATGGCCTCCACTGCAGATAGTGCATTTTAAAAAGAAGATTGGCTTGAACAATTTTCAGCCATTCATCTTTCCCCTTCAACCTGAAGCATATTCTTAGTCTGTCGCTGGAACATTTTTAAAAGAAGATTGGCTTGAACAATTTTCAGTCATTCACCTTTCCGCTTCAACCTGAAGCATATTCTTAGTCTGTCGCTGGAACATTTTTAAAAGAAGATTGGCTTGAACAATTTTCAGTCATTCACCTTTCCGCTCAAATGTGAGGCGCCTACACTGCCGCTGGTGCCTACACAGTAAGTCTGAATCTCAACTTTTGCGGTGATGGATTTTGAAAGCAACTATTTTGATATGATCATATTTCTTGCCTCCAAACACAACACTCTTTAGTCAAGAGATGCTCAGAAAGTGATTGTCCTATTCTTTACGACCCGGTTACCATCGAGTACCACTAGGTGCGAGTAATTGTACATACTTTTTCATTGCATTCATGACCAATCCTCTGGTTGATCAGTCATAAGACTGGCTGTAAGATTGTCTGAGCATGTCTCTCCATTTGATCTTATCCTCTGGTTGATGAGTCCTAACTGGTTGTAGGGTTGTCTGAGTATGTCTCTCCATATGACCATATTCTCTGTAGCTCTCTTTGTTTTAGCATAAGTTCCTATCTTTAATGTCTCTGCATGCCTGATATGTAACCGCCCACTTCCTCTTTCCCCATGAATCTTGTCCTCTAGTACCTTCTGTAGATGACTTGCTTTTTTCACCCTTGCACCTTCATCAGCACGCTCGGGATGTGAGGAAAGCTACTACAACCCGCCACTTAACACCCTTTTCAGGGCGCACAAACGAGTAAACTTACTCATTGTGGGCATTCAACAACAACAACAACGACAACAACCATATTCTTTGTCTGTAATTTGTTTATTTTCATGCCAAATTCTTTGGCTATGCTGTTAGTTTTTTTCAAACAGCTTTTGCAACCTTCCTACTGATCGTGCCACTTTGACTTAATCAACAGAAAACTGGATGACATAAATGTGTCCATCATTATCTTAGAATATGCGTTATAGAGACTCGGTGAAAGCAAGCAGCGCTATTGTACCACTTGTCTTATTGAAACTGAATCTGTTAGTACTTCTTTGATTGAACTGCCTCTTAATTTTCATACACGTTCTAGATTAACCCAATGATCGGTCTCTCGATACCTATTTGTTACAACCTCCAGGGGACTCAATTAACGGCTTTTCCGCAGCCAACAACATCATAACTTTAATTGATACGTTAGGAAAAAAAAACAAGATTAAAAATCTATTAAACTTAACGTTTTTATACTGGCTTAGAAGGCTCTACAGAGTCTGTATACAATAAGTTTATTTTACTCCACGGATACCGAAAATATTGTGAGCATTCAATCAATTTTTGAATGCATTAACTGACTCTGCTTCCATTACATCCTGCGGCAACGAATTCCAATAATTCACCGCTCTCTAACTAAAAAATTATTTCCTAGTATCTAACCTAGACCTGTCTTCAAATAATTTGTAGCTGTGCCGTCTTGTTCTTGTAGCCGGTTGTACTTTTAAAAAAAACGTGGTATAGTCTAATTTATCCTTTCCATTTATTAATTTATACACTTGTATTGTCACCTTGAATTCGTCTTTGTTCGAGACATTGAAGACCAGTCTTTTTTAGTCTTTCCTCATAACTATCATTCTGAAACCTCGCAAACATTTTTTGTAGCTCTTCTTTGTATCCTTTCCAGCATGTTTATATCTACTCTATTATGTGGACTCCACACCAGAACACAGAAGAGAGATAGTGGTCGTGGTTAGTATTTTCACATAAGCTAACGTACATTATAATGTATATTCTTTCATATGTGCAGTAGGTAAATGTTTGAACATTGAGGTCGCCTTCATAGCGTTCAGAAGGAATGGCTTCAAATGCATTATCGCAGGGACTGCGTGGGCTATTGGTTAAGTGACAAGGCTCACAACAAGAAGGTGCTGGGTTCGCTCCCCAATTACAGCAGCACATGTCGTTACCCCATTGGAATCAAACGCTTAGAAAATGCAGGAGGAAGCAATCCTTAAATAAAATGGAGGTCAAAGTCGGATGCACTGGACCGACAGGCGCAAAATAAACACATAGTACAACGCACACCGCCTTGGTGCAAATAAAAATACATTATGAAGATTCTGAGCAGTACATGAGCAGAAACAGTCAGCGACCCGCAGCTACATGCTAGTGTTAGAGCGTCCTAGGGCTGTCAAGACCTTTCTCTACCTCTACGTGGTGATCCTAGATAACAAGGCTGCAACAGGGTAAACTGACTAAGGAAGGCGGACACGGTACCCAAATATGCCTGCTGATGTCGGATGGGACAGACCGAAAGGTGCATATATCGCAGTGAAGCTGTAAACTACGACACACCACATTCCGTTCTCTGGACTACATCCTACTACTTGCAAACGCACTTTCAAGGCTTGGTAGATGGAGTTTGAGAACGAACGACGAAGAAGGCAAAGAAATACATTATAATGCATACCAGTCAAACAAAAAACAGTCTGTTAACTCATTCACACAGGAATGCTGTTGACACCTAAACACATTTTTTCTTGCACTGCAAAACTGTCACTAGGAAGCACAGGTATATTTATAAATTTAGGAATATTTGGTATGGAGATTAATAGCAAGAGCCAGACATGTGGGCTGAAACTCAAAATTAAAACAGACTAAAGTTATATGTTCACCAGAAGGGAAGAAAGTCCACAAGTTGACATCCACATAGATGGATAAGTTTTGGAACAGGTATCAAGCATTTTATACCTTAGTCCTTTTCTTTACACATTCCGTTCTCATGCAGATATTTTGATGGAATTCTATGAAAATCATCCAGCATCGTCAATAACACATATCTCAAGGGACAGCCAATTTTCAAGTAAACAACATAGGGTGGAGGCAGACGGAGTCGTATGCAGCCGGGCGGAACTAGTGAAACCATTGTCCCTGATCAGTACTGGCCCTCTGATCAAGAAAGAGCTGGTCAATGACAACCCCAGATCCATCAGCCCAGATCCCGACAGCGCTAGCATGACTGCGCGGTGGTGACTTCGGAGGGCATGAACATCCCAATCGTCCGCTGGTCACTTTGTGACGAAACTACACGACTGGAACGTAACACTGGTTGTCTAAAAACTTTGCAGAGCCTTATAGGGTTGCTGTTGTCGAGAGGTCAGGCACCTGCCTCCCAAAGCGATGGACAGAAACGGTGGACTATTGAATCCCACAAGTTTTAAAGTGTTCCCTGGTCTCACGGGAGGTGGGGGCCAGAGTGCTTGTATCCTGAGTTGCATCCAGTCGTTTTGACTCATGTCTTGCTACTGGTTCAAGGTAGCTCGGGACCAGAGAGTGATGTCGATGACAAGCGCAGTAGCTTTCTAACTGTAATCCAAAAATAGCGCAAATTACATCAAGACAAAACCGTCTGTTGATGTGAGCATTTATTCTTGCGATGGACCGTCTGTTGATGTGAGCATCTATGCTTGCGATGGGCTGTCTGTTGATGTGGGCATCTATGCTTGCGATGGGCCGTCTGTTGATCGGAGCATCTATGCTTGCGATGGGCCGTCTGTTGATGTAGGCATCTATGCTTGCGATGGGCCGTCTGTTGATGTGGGCATCTATGCTTGCGATGGGCCGTCTGTTGATGTGGGCATCTATGCTTGCGATGGACCGTCTGTTGATGTGGGCATCTATGCTTGCGATGGGCCGTCTGTTGATGTGGGCATCTATGCTTGCGATGGGCCGTCTGTTGATGTGGGCATCTATGCTTGCGATGGGCCGTCTGTATATGTGGGCATCTATGCTTGCGATGGGCCGTCTGTTGATGTGGGCATCTATGCTTGCGATGGGCCGTCTGTTGATGTGGGCATCTATGCTTGCGATGGACCGTCTGTTGATGTGGGCATCTATGCTTGCGATGGGCCGTCTGTTGATGTGGGCATCTATGCTTGCGATGGGCCGTCTGTGTAGGTGGGCATCTATGCTTGCGATGGGCCGTCTGTTGATGTGAGCATCTATGCTTGCGATGGGCCGTCTGTTGATGTGGGCATCTATGCTTGCGATGGGCCGTCTGTTGATGTGGGCATCTATGCTTGCGATGGGCAACTAATAATACCTTGGTCAGATAATAACGGCGAATGGAAAATGCGAAGAGGGGGTGGGGTGCTTTGTGGTGGAAGCCTTGTTACGTGGTCAAACCATGTTAGTTGTTGTCTTTTGATCTAGTCCAATACTGGCGTTGTTCCCACTATTCTCCTGATGTCATCGTTTCTGATCATGTCTTTCCTTGTTAATGTTAAAGAAAATATTGTGGAGTCACTTAAACTATACACTATGAAAAATAATGAACTAACCAATTTGGCACTGCTGCCCAATCGTTGACTATTTACATAAATACTTTATTTTCTTCTTCTTCTTCTTCTTCTTCTTCTTCTTCTTCTTCCGCTTATTCTTTTGTCCTGCTGGCCTTGTCATGAGACGGGATCAGCAAATAACCCAGGCTTTGCTCTTGAGTGGAGCCGTGTGTAAAAAAAAACCCACACAGTTATGGTAGCATTTCCCTTCGATTCTAAGACCGAACAGGACGGACACTATTGTTTGTAAAGCTTATGTTTATTTGTGGGTGATCAACTTTTATTTCATTAAGTCCACTTGACTGAATAACCGATCAATATATGCCATGGAGAGGTAGTTGTTGTTTAATGCCCAAAATGTGTAAGTTTGCTCTTTTGTGCGTCTGAAAATGACTTTGTGGTGGATTGTAGTAGTTTTCGTACTCCCCGACCATGCTGACGAAGGTGGACCGCGCGGCCCTCCAGGCGGTTGTGCTATGCTTGACTTCATCTGCGCGGGACTCACTACTAAAGGGATCACATCGATTCACATCTCGTCCGTCAGACTGCCTTTAAAACAGCCTGTTTCCAGAGGGCGCTACGTGGAAGAGAGATTATGGTCTTGGTCAGTGTATTGACCCTGACGTGACCTCCTGGTCAGTATTTTGTGACTGACTAGACTAGCGTCTCATTTCCCCGCCATGGAGAGGTAGAATGACTGGTAGTGTTATCGCTGTTGTATAAAGTAAATGTCCCCCATTGACTCGATATAAGCACATACTTCTGATCAGAAAATGACACAATCTGTTACTTTATAACATTTAGTCCGTTTAAAATAATGTAGTAGAAAGAACGGTGTTCCTTTTTACATTTTAAATTGAGAAAAAGAAAATAAATGCATTGTTTGGAAAGGGAAGGGGATGGGCCGGTTGATTGGAAAAGGGGGATGGTGGGGGGGGGGGGGGGGCTCTTTAGGCCCTTTAGTGGTATCACATCAGACGGAAGAATCACAGCCGAAGTTTAACAAAAATGCAATAAGGTAAATCAAATCGTTGGACAATTAACACCAACACTATATTGCAAGCACACGTGACTATTACTACCAAATGAGCTTTATACAACACGATTGTTGTCCTGATACTTTGCTACAAATGGCAAAACTGGATATTAACATCATTTGAAGAACGGCAAATTGTAACAACTGAAATTAAATGTCTGCGAAAAATATTGGGTCTAACAATGAGAGACAGGGTCACAAACGATGACATTATGAAAACAACACCATGATTAGACTACATCAAAAGACAGCAACTGAAATGGTTTGGCCACGTGACAGGACTACCACCACACGACAACAAGCAATGCTAATTAGATTCAACGGGTTCAAGGGTAAAGTGCGACCTTGACAAATGGGACTGAAATATCTGAGAATGGTGAATGCCACTGTGCATGAGGTACACAGACGGCTCGTTCTGAAGATCTCTTCATGACCTGACGCTTAAAGGCAAAACAGGATACAGGATAAGCGAAAAGAAGAACAAAAGAAGGAATGTGTCCCTCCCCCCGCCCCAAACCCTGTTGGTGCGCCCCTGAGCGTGATGTGGGGGATGAGTAGATTTCTTGTTATCGCCAGGTGGAAGGCTTAATCTTTTGTTAGGTGAACCTTCCTGAGAGTGTCAGAGACACACTCTTGATACTTGATCCACTTACGTCGATGTCGGCCCCTTGCACTCGAACCTGGTATATGCTATGTGCTCGCCACAGGCTGGTAATAACGCAAATGGCTAAAGCCCTTGTTTTTTGAGCTTCAATGTACGCACTGGCCGAGATTGTTCCCACTATCTGCGTCAACGCGGTGTTGCCGATTCGGTCTCAGATTGTCTCTCCCGCTGCACATATATTGATTTTATTAAATTATTGAAGAAATTGTCGAGAGAAGCCTAGAAGCTCACCTCGGGGTAGTCCGATCCTGCATTCTAAGTGTGTAGTTTTTGATACATTCAGCGAAGTCAATTGCAATTATAAGTTGCTAAGTTTACCATTAGTCTGTTCATTGCTTCTCTGGAGAGAAGAAAATTACGTCTGATCAGGAAAAACATACTGGCCGACTATGTTAGTCAGGGTCAGGTAAAACATACTGATCGGACTATGTTTGGGGCAGGTAAAACATACTGATCGGACTATGTTTGGGTCAGGTAAAACATACTGATCGGACTATGTTTGGGTCAGGTAAAACATACTGATCGGACTATGTTTGGGTCAGGTAAAACATACTGATCGGACTATGTTTGGGGCAGGTAAAACATACTGGCCGACTATGTTAGTCAGGGTCAGGTAAAACATACTGACAGGCTATGTTAGTCAGGGTCAGGTAAAACATACTGATCGGACTATGTTTGGGTCAGGTAAAACATACTGATCGGACTATGTTTGGGGCAGGTAAAACATACTGGCCGACTATGTTAGTCAGGGTCAGGTAAAACATACCGACAGGCTATGTTAGTCAGGGTAAGACAAAACATGCTGACCGACTATGTAAGTCAAGGTCAGGCAAAACATAATGACAGACTATGTTAGTCAGGGTCAGGTAAAACATACTGATTGGACTATGTTAGTCAGGGTCAGGTAAAAATGCTGGCGAAGATCCCCACCCAACTACGACAGTCTCCTGGAAAGCGGACTGTTTTAATGGCAGCCTGGCTAACGAGCTGGGGGATCGATATGGTCCCAGTAGTAGTTAGCGACACACAGATGAAGCCAAGCATAGCACAACCACCTGGAAGACACCAGTCCATTTTTATCAGCACGCTCGGGATGTGAAGAAAGCTACGTCAACCCGCTATTTGCAGCCCTGTTCAGGATGCACTTAAGAGTAAACAAACATACTGATTGAGGGTAATAAACAACAACAATATTCATTGTGGACATTCAATAACAGCAAAAACAGCTACAACAACAACACGTATTGCTTCTCTTCGGGAAGCATATTCCTTCCTCCTTGCAGGAAACCGGCATCCAAATTTAATTCTGCTAAGGTTGTATTTTTAACTGATTCACTCCGTAGAGCCCTCATATCGGCTTCCAAGTATGTTTTCAGTGCCGAAGAGCTGGTATATTGACTCGAACAGTTGTTAAACCTATGCATAACAGTTTCTCTATACCAAGTATTCCTAAATTTATAAATATAACTGCACTTTCTAGTTGTACATTGTAAGAATTCATATGTTCAGATGTCGAAAATATTCAGCAGTGAATGAGTTAGAAATGTCCCAAAACTTTATCAAAATTTCGCCATTTTGAGAGTTTGTATCCTTCCAAACACTAGATATCTTCAATTTTTTTTTCGCTTTAGCATACATTGTTTCTAGAACACAAGAATTGCAGGTAACAAGACGCCCTACTTTTCTAATCCGTCTAATTCACTTTTATTGCCACATTTTTTATTGAGTCACTAAAATGTGATTCTGTGTGAATGACGGGGTGTGCAATGTCCCGCGTTGGAGAGTCTTCTATCATGAAAGGATTACAGTGGTCTTTTACTATATGCACAAGCGAATGAATTGACCATTTTCCCCAGAATCATCATTGGGGAAGGGGGGAAATGTATGAAGTTGCTGCATTTTTAAAGTTTGTCCCAGAGGAACGAAAGTCTCGCAATTACACATGTTGCCTTTGGTAAGATTTCTCCAGTCCTCCAACGAATCACACATTTGTGCTGTATATCTAGGATGTCTCGTCTTCCAATAAGGCTCACCTTTGGGGGTCTTAGTCTAGATTCCTCCTGTCCTTCTATCAAATAAAGATCACATCAGTGTTGTATATCTAGGACTTCTCCAGTCCCCAAAAATGTTCTATAGATGTTCTATATCTAGAAATTCTATTTTCGTCCCCCACAGGTCATCTTTGTGAACTATATAGAACATTTCTCCAATACTCCAACAAAAGTCACATCAGTGACATTAATCTGGATTTCTTCTGTCCTATGGACCCGTAAATGTCACCTCACTGCTCTATATCCAGGACTCCACGGCCATGGTCATTTTCTATCTAAAGATGGCCATGCCCCAGTCCCCAAACAGAGGTTACCTCTGTGCTCTATATATATAACCTTTCTCAAGTCCTTCCACAAAGGACACACTTATGACCTTAAAACGTTTGTCCAGTACTCCAGCAACGGTTCATCAGTGTCCTATATCTAGAATTTCTCCAGTCCTCCAACAAATGATACATCTATGACCTCAAAACATTTCTCTAGTGCTCCAACAAAGGTCACCTCTGTGGCATTAATTTTGATTTCTTCTGACCTGCGATTCAACATGTCACCTGAATGTCTTATATCTAAGACTTCGCCAGTCCTCCAACAAAGATGACATGTATGATCTGTAATAATTTCTCTAGTTCATAAACAAATGACACATATGGCCTGTAATCATTTCTCCTGTTCATAAACGAATGACACATTTGGCCTGTAATCATTTCTCCAGTTCTCCAACAAAGAATGCCTCTATGCCCTATATTCATGATTTTTCCGTACTCCAACAAAGGCTATATACCCCGCCCCCCACCCCCCACCAGAGGCCTGAACCCATTCATAGAATTGCACATGGATAAACGCTAGAGTGAGCCGGTCGCTGATCGACTTCACACAAGCGTGTATTCTGTGACAGGAGGTGCGGGTCTCGCTCGCCCGCCGCATTTATCATTGAATCGATCACGTGAGTCATCAAGGTATGTTAGCCTTTTTCATAAACGTGCTATGTAAGGTGTAGTACAAATTCACGATTTATTCATTCTTCATGCTGCAAGCAAACATCTTCTTGATTTCCTTAACCGTTTTAATTAGCATTCTTTGGAACATTCAGGGAAATGCGTAAGTAGTAATGTGGCTACTTATTGCTTGTCAATATTTTCTTTACTGTCCACCCGCCAACTTTCAGTGTCTTTTCTGGACGATTTGCTTACGTATTTCATGATGTTCTCGGTTACGGGTCTCAAAGCGAAACCGCTGGGAAGGTAATATAAAGTGACTTTAGTGGACAAAGGGCACACGGATGTCAATGGGGTACTGGTTGCATGAAGTCACATTAATAAACTTGAGAGTGGAAAGAGAGTAGCAAGCAAAGGCCCACATGAAGTCAAGTTAGTAAACAAAGGTCTACCTGAAGTCAAGTTAGTAAACAAAGAACCCTAAGAAGACAAGTTAGTAAACAAAGAACCCTACGAAGTCAAGTTGGTAAACAAAGTCCCACCTAAAGTCAAGTTAGTAAACTAATGCCCACATGAAGTCAAGTTAGTAAACTAAGGCCTACATGAAGTCAAGTTAGTAAACTAAGGCCCACATAAATTCAAGTTAGTAAACTAAGGCCCACATGAAGTCAAGTTAGTAAACTAAGGCCCAAATAAAGTCAAGTTAGTAAACTAAAGCCCACATTAAGTCAAGTTAGTAAACTAAGGCCCACACGAAGTCAAGTTAATGGGCTAATTGCCACATGAACTCAATTGTGAAAGACCAAGAAGTACATGAAATCATATCAACGAACAAAGGCTAGCATACATACCTTCTAATGGACCTAGGACTGCATAAATCATACAATCTAGTTGTCTTCGGACCACATAAAGGCTAGAAAATGGACATAGAACCCCACAAAAAAACCCAGAAAATAGACCTAAGGTCGCTTTAAGACTAGGTCGTGAACCTAATGCGCACAATGTCTAGGTAATGGACTACGGCTTCATACAGATTCAATTATGAACTAAGACCGCAGACATACTGAATAATGGACACACGCGCACGCCCACACACACTTTGTCCTTTCCATCCCCCCTTCTCCCTCCACACACATACTCACCAGGTCTTATCCAGCACTTCCCCCTCCCCACTTTTTCCCCTAACACCACACACAAGTAAGGAAAGTACATGTTTACCCTGTAAAGATCCTTTGGGTTCTCTGTAAGTAGGTAAGTATAAAAACGTTTTGCAACGTAAGAGGATTTATGAACTACTTGTTGAAATATATCCCTTTATCACGTATGTATTAGTCATTTTCTCTTCAATTATCTGCGTTGTTTCCATTTTCCAAGTATCTGTATTCAGAATTTTATTGCAAAATGCAATTCTTCTCAAACTGCTATTTTCTCTTGTTCCTTTTATGTCGCCAGTGTTAAGGGCCACATGATAATGTCGTCCGCGGGTCGCATGTCGCATTTGGTCACATATTTGAGACCCTTTGTTAAAGCACATAGCTCGTTAGCCCAATATCCTTCTATTAAGAAACTCCAACCTTTTTTTTGGTTCATTTTTATGTTATACCAAACAGCATATGGCAATCCAGAGAGATCAAGATTCAGACCAAAGTTAGAATATTCAACGCCAGTGTTGGTGCTACTGTCTGAAGCAGAGACACGGAGAACGATCAAGGCCATATAACAAAGACTGCAGCCTTTTGTTATAACAAATGTCTACGAATGATAATGGGCATAAAGTGGCAGCACATGGTGAGGAAGGAGCCAACAGCATCCATTGGAACAACAAATTAAGCAAAGAAAATAGGGCTGGATAGGACAAACTAAGTGAAGTTAGATATGGGACATTGTTTCTAGAACTTGCGTTCAGACCCAGAATGCAGAAAATAATTTTGGTTGGTATGTATTTAGACGTATATAATCACGTGTGGCTGTGAGGCTTTTGCCCTGAAGGTGTTATACTATGTTACGGTACCCCAGTAAACAGGCATTGCTATCGGGGATGAAGTGTTGGTAATTCATTATACAAGACCTCAGCTTTTTTAATACTATCTTCACTTCGTGGTGCATTTTCAGGGGCGCGTCGATAACCCGTCGTGAGAAGGAAAATGGTCCTTCCGACCACAATATTCCAAGTCCCATACGGTGCATGGTTCCCCAGGACGCTCACCCAGGAGATGTATCTACGCCACTGGACTAGTGTAAGAACAGCGCTCGCAGTGAGTTGTCGCAGCTGGTGTACCAATTGGTTGTATGTATTGATTGTAAACAGAGAAAGGAATGCGGTGGAGGTGGAGCTGTGTATGCAAATGATGACTTGCTCTGAATGTCGAAATAGTGTGAGTAAGTGCTGAATTCATGGTTTAAAAAATTTATCAGCTTTGAACTCAGATCATACTTTATAAATCGTGGATGGAGGTTGAAAATGTATGGATAATTTCAAATTGTCTCTAGTACTTTGACGTGTTGGCCCTGGATTGGATATCATTTCGTAAATATTGGTATGTCTACGCTTGTAGTGGTGCGTGCTCACTTAGATAGTAAAAACTACTTCTACATCTTAGTCAGCTGTGTACAGTGTTTTCAGGAGGAAGAGATTTACTAATCATTATTTTTACATTCATAGGTTTTATATATATATCTCGCTGGGAAGAATTCATAACCAACAAAACAGTTAGAGAAGTCAGCAGTTAATAATATGTTTCATTACTCATTAAGAAAAAAAAAGGTCATACATTGGACAAGTTCTTAGAAAGAACAGCAACATACTCGCTCTGCAAGCATTTATTTGCTCACCATCTGACAGCAGAAAAAGAGGAAGACCGAAAGTAACTTTCCGCAGAAGAATAGTTCGAGAGGACTTTACTATTGGATTGAACAACATTCATGAACTGAAAACAGTGCCGTCACACATATCAAACTGGACAACACTGGTTTCTGCCTTTTGTACCGTGTATGGCACTTACAGAATATTAATGATGATGGTATATCTATATATTGATAACTGTCCATCGTTGTCGATAACGACCGACATCATCCTTGGTGTATGTGTTCTGTTTTGTTTTATTCTGCCCTGGCTGTCCTGTTTCGGTGGGATATTTGCTGGACCTCTCATATGGTTTATCAGTTCAATTGGATCACGGAATGTTCCATTGCATGGTTTGCACACTATGTCTTCTGCTGCGGTGAGAGTAGTTTCGGATGGAATGCTTTTTCCTTCCAGATCAGGCGTTTAGTTTGCCTTGTCTGTATACGTCGACTCTCTGCTTTAGTAACGCTCCCGTTTACTGTATTTCGTCAGTCCGATCTGTTTTATTCGATGCTCTGCCAGTTGCCTTCATATATGTGACAGCTTCTCAGTTTTCTTCAAGTTGTCCTTAAAACACCTTTTCGGGCGACCTCCTGTTCGTCAGCTTTGCCTACGCTCACTGTACAGAAGTCTCTTCTGCGCACAAGGTGCCCAGCCCATCTCAGCTAAGCCGTCTGCAGCGATGCATTGATGCTTGGCACGACTGGGCTCTTCAGGATCTCAGTGCCAGTGACATGGTCTAACCAACGGATACGACGTATGGGTCTCAAGCTGGTTGTGTGAAAGTGGTTCAGTCTTTATACATACATCGATTCTTTTTCTTCTTCTTCTTTTGTCCTACTGCTTTTGCCATACGGCGTAGCAGAGAGGTGGGATACGTAGATTTCTTGTTATCGCCAAGTGGGAGGTTTGTGCTGTCGTTAGGTGTAACTTCATGAGAATGTCAGAGAATGTCGTAGTCTGCCTCTTACTCGTAGACGGGAGACCTGTATATGATTTGCTTTTGATACAGACTGGTCATAATTCATTCCGACTAAATGACCAAACCACTTGATTTGTTTAGAGTCAATGTAGGCGCTAACTGGGTTTGTCCCCACTGTCTTTCTCAGCGTGGTATTGCGGATTCGGTCACGGATTGTCTTTCCGGCTGCACAGAGCACATCTGACAGATTCTTTAGTACCACAAATACGGTCTATTCATAATCTATGTCACTGCACTCCGCGCAGATCCATAGCTACTCAGTTTCTCTCAAAATATGACTAAGAGTGAGTGTATATACTGATGGTCCGTGTAGCTCTTTGATTGTACACACTCCTGCTCTGTCCTCTCATGCGCTCCTTTCTGCTGGACCTAATCATAATTTCAAAACTTTACAATTTGTGAATTGCGGGTTTATTAATGGCAGTGTCACCGTCCACAAGTAGCAGGACGTGGTAAGGAATGAAGATCCATGGGAAAGGAGCCAACAACAGCCACTAGAACAACATGTTGAGCAAAGAAAATCGCGCTGGATAGGACATATGCAACGGAAGGTACCTTGCAGCATAGCCAGTCAGGCTCTTATATGGAATCCTCAAGGGAAGAGAGAGAGAGAGAGAGAGAGAGAGAGAGAGAGAGAGAGAGAGAGAGAGAGAGAGAGGTAGACCAAAAAATACACGAAGAGAATGTGTGAAGAAACTAAGATTAAATGGTTACACCCGAAGAGAGGCAGAAACATCAGCGCAGGACCGTGTACGCTCGAGGGATGTTGTCAATGGCCTTTGCACCGAGAGGAGCGACGGGCTTGATTGTTATATTTATTGATTGATTGATTTACCCCTTTATAAAGGGAGTTGAACAACATTGTCCATTGATTTCTATTGACATATTACAAGTCGCACACAGAATACACAGACTTAATATTGCCAGACTTTGATCACACGTTTTAGAAACATGGATACATTTTTGATGGCGTTTTTTCACTAGTTTCCCTCACTCGCTTTCTGTAACTCTGATGATTGAGCCTATTTATAACTGGGTGAACAAGAGTGAATGACCTATGGGTTGGGATACTGTTCTACTGACCAAAAAAACGAGAGTTCAAAACACGGGTACAGGACAGATCGACCCCTTACCTAACGATGCGAATTAAAAACTATCTTGCACACTGTGCGGTGTATGCATGGGCAATCGACCTTATTCCTGAGCCATATAAATCTCCCCGGGGACTCCAGCTATGAGAATAAAATCTGTAATGGTAATATATACAAATATTTCTGTTTTCCAATATACTGCCAAGTGAGAAGAGTGTGCTACGATTTTGATTGCACGTTATGAGCCAGAAAACAAATTTATGTGGCAATAAACTAGCAGAGCCGGGGTTTTCCTACCCAGTGACCTAAAACACGGTTAAGGCACACACTACATAACATAGATTAACGATTATAGCACGCCCCGACTCCCATCTCTTAGATCGCGTTTTGACGTTGCATTGGTAAAGTGAAATTATCTTTGAATTTTTGAATAAATTATGTTATGTATTGTCAGGGGTGCGAAGGCTAGTGTTAAGGTAAGCTGCAACATATTGACCAAGGCCACACCTCACGTCCAGCCCGAGCGCCTGGAACCATGTTGCGTTGCAACAGCCTATTCAACGAGGTGAGGATATTACTACCCACATTGTGCTACCAGTGCTAGAATTGAACATTCACAAAAAAAAGAGATAAAAGATACATCGTAACAACAGAGATGAATTGCCTTTGAGCAGAATACTTGGAGTAACAATAATGGATAGAATCAGAAACGAAGATATTAGGATACACTTATTTACAACACCAGTGCTAGACCTCATTAAGAGACAACAAACCAAATGGTTCGGCCACATGACGCCACAAACAACACATAGTATCCCCCAGAAAGCAATGCTATACAAAGCCAAGGGCCGACCTGGCAAACGGTGGATAGCAAAAATAACAGAAGCAGTAAAGCTCCCAGTGTACGAAGCACATACTAGGACCCGGCCAAGAAACCTCGTCACAACCTGACGCCGAAAGGCACAAGCACATACTAGGACCCGGCTAAAAAACCTCTTTATAAACTGACGCCGAAAGGCACAAGCACATACTAGGACCCGGACAAGAAACCTCTTCATAACCTGACGCTGAAAGGTACAAAAACATACTTGGACCCGGCCAAGAAACCTCTTCATAACCTGACGCTGAAAGGCACAAAAACATACTAGGACTTGGCCAAGAAACCTCTTCATAACCTGACGCCGAAAGGTACAAGCGAGACAACAAGCGAAAATCATAAATAAAAAATAAATGGGCACATGTAGTTTCATAGCAGATACTGCCGTCGGTGATTATGTGCTAAGAGATCACATTGTACTAGGTCTCAGCTTTTCCGCTCTTGTAGTCAGGTGATCGGTGTTGATTTGGTGGAGCGGCAAGAACTCATCATTGTAACTTTTCCTTCACTAAAAGCAAATCAGTAACTCATTTACAGCTGGGTATACTGGGGTAGATATAGATTGGGGATTGCTCCCAGTATCTTTGCCGTGAGAAGCACTTTGCCCCAACCAATTTTAGACGAGCCTAATTGCTAATAGACTAGGATAACAAGCCACAACTACACTTGCCTTCCTTACAGGAAGTCTGTGACAATCATGCCTTTGGTCTTGTAGAAGTGATTTATGTACCTGTTTGTTTTAGATCGTACAGGTGTCAGGTGCGACCATCCTGTTCCTTACTACCAGTCAGAAGCCCCAAGATCAACTTCATCCCCGACAGCAGTGTCTGCCATGGTACTCCCTTTACCTTTATCTAATATAAATAATACATAAGATATGGTAAACGAATACTTATTCTTTTTCGGCGTTCGTACGTACCATAGTTAAAAGCGAAGCTGCAAGAATGCGACACATTCAATTTTAGCTGGCTCCTTTTGCGTACCGGGTTTGCCTTCCGTATTATCTTCAACGCTACTGCAGCCTGTTTCCAGAGCTGCCGCTTGGAGACGGAATAGGGTCCTGGTCAGCCCTGGCTAGTTGATCCTGATGCAAACAGTCAGCTATGAATCTCTGACTGCTGTCAGCTTGGTCATTGTGCTGCAAATGTATCCATGTTTTGACACCAGGTACAGTGTGTAAGACTGAAACCCAGACGACATTTCTTATAGCCAATACAGCCCCTATAAACTAGTCCCAGAAAACGCCACATCGAAAATCGAATGAATTCTCGCAGGTTCTCTGGATCGTCCTGCGGGACGAACATGCGTCTGGTTACCACTTGTCTTACACAACATGGCAGTAATTAAATGGGCTCCGAACTGGTGTATCATGATACAGCACTAACTTAAAGAGCCGGGAATACATGATTGGTGAGACATGCGACTATAGGGCAATACAAGACCCAGACCACCTGATGGACTGTCCAAACCTTCTGGAAACATGCAATATGGATGACACTTTGACGGGATACGAGAGGGTAATCCAGGAGACTGAACATGGAAACATGTCTGACGTGGAGCCTAGGACAGGGGAAGTAAGTAAGTATCTGCAGTCACTGCAATACAAGAATACAAGAGTGAATACACAGTTTCTTTTGAGGAGCGGAAGAAGACATTTCCTCTACGGCCTTTTCCACTTTCTATGTACTTTTCTGTGGTGGCATTTCGCTACAGGTAGTGCTAGTTACTGTTCAAGCCGTGCTCGTTAGACCGATTTGTCATAACATAACCGAGAAGCTGTTTTTGATTGATTATCGCAATATTGATATTATTCATGTACATCTACCCACCTTAACGTTGTCGCATTAGCTATGTCGGCGGGAGCCTTGTGCTCCTGGGTAGGGTCAACCAAGTCTAGGGGAGGACCAGAATATGTAAACGCGCGTCTTCTAGATTCAATGTTTGGGTCATGGCTGCATTAGGCTTTCGCTGCTGCGTTTGTTGTTCGCATGACCGATGAGTGCTTCCATAAGCAGCTGTTGTATGGTAAGCTCAGAAGAGGCAAGCGCTTGTCAGAGTGGACAGAATCAACAACACAAAGGCTTTTTGAAAGTATCTTTGAAGTTTCGTAATTTATGTTCTTTCCTTGTAACTACTTGCTCCTAACTGCTCAGCCTGGCGCGCTGCACCATACACGGTACTCGTTTCGCTAAGATAAAGATAATTTCTTAGATGCAGATAATGATGACTGCTCGAAAGGACAGAATGCAAGACGGACCAATAACTAACGCTGTTCACGTGTGCCTCGCGATTGGTAGAGTTTGTCACACTCGGATCGAACTGTATATTCATATATAGTCCTATCTTAACTTAACTTCTTTAAACTGGCTTAGAAGACTCTGCATAGTCTGTATACAACCAGTTTCTTCTACTGCACTTGATATAAAAATAACTATGTGCATAAATCTATTCTTGAATGCATTGTGACCTTGCCCCTATTATTTCCTGTGGCAATGCATTCCAAACATTCATCCCTCTCTGACTAAAACACTATCTCCTAATCACAATGTGCAAGTCTTGAGCTGTCAACATTTACGTTTGCGATGGGTAACTGTTATTATTATTATTATTATTATTATGTTAAGTAGAATCAATATCACAGCACTCCTGGCAGACCCGTACGGGGATCGTCGTTTTCCCACAAATGATGGAAACGATTGAAACTGCAGGTTTTTGGACACTGAAAATCTGTCCTTTCAGGCGCCCGTCTGTGTTTGACCTATATTTGATATTGAACTCCTGCAATCTGCGTAATGCTGATTCATCTATTGCTGTGTCAACATTCACCAGGCGGTCATTGATTGGTTTCCATATGTTGCCAGTATCGTGCAGCCAACGTACACACGACGTGTGATGTTATGGCTATGTATTTGCCCATCGCAAGCGGCGATAGCGATAAGATTATGCGGTTTTTGCCTTGGGGATGTATGTAACTTGCGCTGTATTTGGATTATAGTGAGGACAAAAAACTGCGCTGGTCGTCAACCTCACTTTCTGGTCACGAGCTACATTGAACCAGTGACAAGGCGTAAGGTAGCAGGATGCAGGTACTCTGGTCCCACCTCCCTTGAGACCAGGTACACTTGTAACGGGATCTGATCGCCCATCGTTTATTTTCATCGGTTTGAGATGCGAGTGCCTTGCCCCTGACCGCTGCGGCCCCAAACAACACACATCCGCGTACACACAGACGCACACGCACTTACACACACGCATTCCGTTCTACGGACTACATCCTGCTATTTTTAAAGCTCGTTTCAGGGTTTTTTTAAAGGAATTTGAGAACGAACGACGAAGAAGGAGAAGTTACAGAAACCACTACTACAAAAGTGTGGGACACATGCTTCCTAAACGGGCTAAATTGTAGTTGTGCCATAACTTCCGCTGGAAAGAACAAATTCAGAAACAAGACTAGTTGTTTTCAAGGCAGTCTCGCAAACGAGATGTGGATCGACGTGATTCCCTTAGTTGTGAGCCACACGCAGATGGAGCCAAGAATAGCCGAACAGTATAAAGGACCCTGATCACCTTTATCAGCCCACTCGGAATGTGAAAAGAGCTACAGCAATCCATCCCCTAACGTCGTTTTCAGGTCTCGCAAAAGAGTAAATATACTCATTGTGGACAATCAAAAACAATAATTTAATTATTATTTTTGTTGCGCTCGCCGTATTTATTTATTCCTCAAGGCGTTGTGCGTTGCGCTGTGTTTTATTTTACGCTTGCCGGCCTAGTGTATCTGACTTCGGCATGCATTTTTATGTAATGGCCTACTTCCACCTCCATTTTCTAAGAGTTTGCTTCCCCGGGGTCACGGGCCGGTGCTGTGATTGGGGAGCAAACACAGCGCCTTCGGGTTTTGTGAGCCGTGTCACTCCCCGCCTGGCCCTCGCCATCCCCACAATTTAATATGACATAACCGTTTTCCGTTTGCGTGTACTTCTATTTCTCCTATTTTAACTAACTTCCCATAAAACCTAGATAGTTGAAATTGTGCACGCTGTCCCTACTAATGGAAACATAGCTTTCTAATAACCACAAACCCCTTACATACAAACCCTGAAAGTCGCCGTATCTAGAGGTGGCACGAATTGGTGCAGGCCCCAGAGATGGAACTTCGAGAGGAACCTGCTTCTGGACATCATTTACCATACACAACATGGAAGTCGCAGAACAGACTCCGAACTGGTGTATCACGGTGCAAGAGGAATATTTAGCGATGAGGATACACAGATGATGACACATGTGATTGTGCCACAATACAGGACCCAGACCACCTGATGACCTGCCCGAACCTACAGGAAACATGCAATAGGCGCGACATGGTGGAGGCAAATGACAAAGCAGTCCATGTCGCTGAATACTGGATGCAAGATATATAACGTGGTGCTTGGACACAGTAAGTAAGTAGTAAATGCAACGTGTTAATCTGTAAGTAAGTAGTAAATGCAACGTGTTAATCTGTAAGTAAGTAGTAAATGCAACGTGTTAATCTATCACATTTTAACGGATCCTGGACAGGTAATTCAAAAACTTGTACCGAAAAACATATATTTAAAAATATTTTTGGTTTATCTGCCGTGGTATGCTTTTCTGCACTTTCTGGTTATTTTGCTGTTGATTATTTCAGATAACCACCTCGTTGTTTCCATATATAATATTCTTAATAATTCTGTTTTGCCAGGGGTTGTCAGTCGTGGCTACTACATCATGGATGCATTTGTTAAACAGAAGCTGGATTATAACGTGTAGTTATTGCTAATATCAAGTCTAGAAGGAAGTGAAGAACAATTAACAATGGTACCATTTTCAAACTTGCGAACTTTGATGCTGTTTGTGTCTCTGATTGCCATGGGCGTAACACAGCAGAAGGATAATGGACAATGCACGATTAACAGAGACGTTGTTGTTGCAGACGCCACTGTAAGTATGGCAGTTAACATCACTTCTACAACCACTGATACGATTAATACAGACACTATCATCACTCAGACAAACTGACATCACTATATCAACATTACAATCAACCAACATTGCCATCACTCGCACACAAACTGACATCACTATATCAACATTATAATCAACCAACATTACCAACACTCACACAAAAACTGACATCACTATATCAACATTACAATCAATCAACATTACCATCACTCACACAAAAACTGACATCACTATATCAACATTACAATCAATCAACATTACCATCACTCACACAAAAAATGACATCACTATATTAACATTACAATCAACCAACATTACAATCACTCACACACAAACTGACATCACTATATTATCATTACAATCCCAGTACCAACATTATTATCACTCACAAAAACTGACATCACTATATTAACATTACAATCAACCAACATTACCACCACTCACACACAAACTAACATCACTATATTAACATTACAATCAACAAACATTACTATCACTCACACAAAAACTGAAATCACTATATCAACATTACAATCAACCAACATTACCATCACTCACACACAAACTGACATCACTATATCAACATTACAATCCCATTACCAACAATACCATCACTCACACTAAAACTGACATCACTATATCAACATTACAATCAACCAACATTTCCATCACTCACACACAAACTGACATCACTATATCAACATTACAATCAACCAACATTTCCATCACTCACACACAAACTGACATCACTATATCAACATTACAATCAACCAACATTTCCATCACTCACACACAAATTGACATCACTATATTAACATTACAATCAACCAACATTTCCATCACTCACACACAAACTGACATCACTATATTAACATTACAATCAACCAACATTTCCATCACTCACATATATGCTACTGTCACTATACCAATGTTATTGCTGAATCAACTACAATACTACTGTTATCACTATTCTAACACTGCCACCATTATACAAATATCACAACGACTATACTTCCACTATTATTACTATACTGTTGACATAGTTACTACAGCAACAGTGCAATATTTATTGCAAGCCTATCATCACTATACCAATATTACCATCGTTATATTAACATGAAATGTACATATCAACATTACTTTCACTATACCAACACTACCACCACTATACCAACACTACCACCACTATACCAACACTACCACCACTATACCAACACTACCACCACTATACCAACACTACTACCACTATACCAACACTATTACCACTATACCAACACTACTACCACTATACCAACACTACCACCACTATACCAATACTACCACCACTATACCAACACTACTACCACTATACCAATACTACCACCACTATACCAACACTACTACCACTATACCAACACTATCACTACTATACCAATACTACCACCACTACACTAAGACTACCACCACTATACCAATACTACCACCACTACACTAAGACTATCATCACTATACCATTACTACCACCACTACACTAAGACTATCACCATTCTACTAAGACTACCACCACTATACTAACACTGCCACCACTATACTTAGACTACCACCACTATACTAACACTACCATCACTATACTAACACTACCATCACTATACTAACACTACCACCACTATACTAACACTACCACCACTATACTAACACTACCATCACTATACTAACACTACCATCACTATACTAACACTACCACCATAATAATGACACTACTACTGGTATACTCACATTATCACCATTCTAACACTACCATCAGTAAATAAACACTACCACAACTAAATAAACACTACCATCACTAAGACAACACTACCACCACTATACCAACACTAGTTTGGTTCAATTCTTAGTCGCCACACACCCCAGTTCTTGCACATGTAAATGGTTCCTGACTATCAGTTAAGTAAGACTAAGTGGTAGGAAAGGGAACTAATCTAACCACTTCTGAGTAAGCTGAGACTTATTGCAATGAACTAACAGGCACCATCATTGATCCGAACATCATTGATCCCAACAGCATTGCCCCCAACAGGATTAATTCCAACAGCATTGATCCCAACAGGATTGACCCAAACAGGATTGACCCCAACAGGATTGATCCCAACAGCATTGATCCCAACAGCATTGACCCAAACATAATTGACCACAACATCATTGATCTCAACAGGATTGACCCCAACATCATTTACCCCAACATCATTGACCCAACAGGATTGACCCCAACAGGATTGATTCCACCAGGATTGACCCCAACAGGATTGATTCCAACAGCATTGATCCCAACTTCATTGATCTCAACAACGTTGACCCAAACAGGATTGACCTCAATAGCGTTGACCCAACCAGGATTGACCCCACCAACATTGACCCCAACAGGATTTACCCCACCAACATTGACCCAAACAGGATAGACCCCAACAGCATTGATCCCAACAGGATTGACCCCAACAGGATTGATTCCAACAGCATTGACCCCAGCAGCATTGACCCAAACAGGATTGACCCCAACAGCATTGACCCAAACAGGATTGACCCCAACAGAATTGATCCCAAGAGGATTGTCTGTTTTGGAGATATCCTTACTTTTGTTTTCAATTTTTTTTTAAACCCACATGTATGGGACTTGTTGTTTCCAATGCCCACAATGTGTAGGTTCACTCTTTTGTGCGCCCTGAAAAGGACGCTAAATGGCGAGTTGCAGTAGCTTTCTTCTCATCCCAAGCATGCGGATGAAAGTGGACCGGGTTCTACAGGCGGTTGTGCCATGCTTGGCTTCATCTGCGTGTCGCTCACTACCACGAGGATCACATCGATTCCTAACATCGTTAGCCAGACTGACATATAAACAACATCAGAAGGCTATTCGAAACTGCAAGTTTTAAAAATAGTTTTTGAATGGCAGGGTGTGAACTGCGATGCAGGTTCTTCGACCTCAGTTTAGTTAGATCCCACTGTTAGTCGATTTTAGGACATGCTTACAATGGGGCGCTGATCTAATCCTTAATTCTGTCATATACACATATTCTCTCCACGCGCCTTCCCTTTCTCGGAAACCATAAATGCTATTAGTTTTGTAAGCTAGGGAACAGACAAATATGTTTAGGATCTCTGTGTCAGGTGAAATACAACGTAGGAGCCAGGCGCGGTGCTGGATTCAAAGGATATTCGGTGTGCTTCAAATTAAAATCGTTTAAATGAGAAACATTTTGTCTCGGTATTGTAACTTGCTAACTGGTTGCTAAGGATGTCAAGAGTGTCCTACACCTGCCATCACGGTGCAGACAAATTGCAAGACGTCATACCTGCCGAAGTTGGCCGCCACACTATTGACATACACCAAATAGGAGCAAAGTTCTCGGTTTTTTTTTTAGCAGAAATAGAAATTCATCGGCGAATGAAGGTCCAGTACGGTGACGCATGCATTTCACTCCAACAAGTGTATGAATGGAGTAGGACGTTCAACAAACGGCGTGAGTCCTGTGATTGTTCACGACCCTATCGGACACACCGAGTAGTGACCCCAAAGTTGATTGCAGTCGTTGACAACTTCGTTAAGGACAATCGCCAATTGACTCCGAGTGAAAGGCATGTATCAACATTCCGGACCTTCATTAGACGATGAAGTTTAATAGGTTTCACCACTTGGCTGTTAAAATAACGGATAACAGAGCACTGCTCCTCTTTAGTACATCTCAATAATGGGGCGGCAATCTTTTAACTGCAATTATGACGTCTTGTAGTTTGTCTGCACCGTGAAGACACTTGAATATATGCGATTTATTGATTGTGAAACTTTGTGTTTCTGCTTGTGATGCGTCGCGTTCTTTTGCTAGTAAATAATAAAAAATAAACTCTCACACCTCCCAGCCAAAAGTCATGGCTGGAATGACCAGGTCAGGTCAGGTCATCCCGTAACCAGTGAGGTCGTTTGGGCACACATGAAGACATCCTCATAAACCCACGTCACCCTTCTCCGTCAGCGGCCGCTGCCTGTGCCTCTTCTGGTCGGAGATTGGCCCATTTTTTTATGTTGTCCTCCACCTTATAAGCCGGCTTCTTCGTCGTCTGCCTTGCAGTTTTCTTTATATGATCGTATTTGCAAGACCATTTGATCTGGATATGTGACCGTACCAAGCGAGTTTCCTTCTTTTGACAGTTGCCAAGAGGTCTTCAAAAGGCCTCATTGCTATCTCGTATTTCCTCATTTGTAACTCGATCTTTGTATGTGACGTTTAATAGGTTTCGGAAACTTCTCATCTCCAAGGCCTGTATTCTTCGCTGAAGGTCAGCTGTAACTGTCCATGTCTCTCAAAAACATAGAGGAATATTGACAGGACCAGTATACGCATTAATCTGATTTTCGTGCATAGTGCTAACCGTTTATCTTGCCAGATTTTGTTAAGCCGTGCAAGCACCGCTATTGTCTGTGCTATTCTGGCCAACATCTCACATTTTGATACTTCATCACTGACAATCGACCCTAGATATTTAAAACGGTCAACCACTTCCAGTTCCTGGCCATTAGCTTTTATCCTGCTGTTGAAGCCCTCGGCGTTGTTGGTCATTAATTTTGTCTGTGGAATGACCACATAATCAAAAATGTGAGCCTTTGCCGGGATGTCCTTCATCGTCCTCTGCATGTCTTTTAGGTAACTAAGTAAGTGCCATGATTGTACATCGGA
The DNA here is from genome assembly GCA_036924085.1 of Ariolimax columbianus. Classification (NCBI taxonomy): domain Eukaryota; kingdom Metazoa; phylum Mollusca; class Gastropoda; order Stylommatophora; family Arionidae; genus Ariolimax; species Ariolimax columbianus. The sequence goes on from JAVGWX010000009.1 coordinate 43,154,501, forward strand.
CTGGCAAAATCATGATGTAAAACAATTTACAATAGAAATCGCCTCTACAATGGTCTATACAGGTAGACAAGCTGCCCTTAAGGAAGTCAACTGTAATGCGACATTGTGCTTCTTTTAGTGTGAAAAAAGACGACGTTGAAGACGCAAAGACGACGATGAAACATACTGATCAAGGTGGGAGAGAAGATTAATTAGGATCAGATGAAACAAAGTGATCAAGGTGGGAGAGAAGATTAATTAGGATCAGATGAAACATACTGATGAAGATGGGGCAGAAGATTAATTAGGATCAGATGAAACATAGTGATCAAGGTGGGAGAGAAGATTAATTAGGATCAGATGAAACATGGTGATCAAGGTGGGAGAGAAGATTAATTAGGATCAGATGAAACATACTGATGAAGATGGGGCAGAAGATTAATTAGGATCAGATGAAACATAGTGATCAAGGTGGGAGAGAAGATTAATTAGGATCAAATGAAACATAGTGATCAAGGTGGGAGAGAAGATTAATTAGGATCAGATGAAACATACTGATCAAGGTGGGAGAGAAGATTAATTAGGATCAGATGAAACATACTGATCAAGGTGGGAGAGAATATTAATTAGGATCAGATGAAACATAGTGATCAAGGTGGGAGAGAAGATTAATTAGGATCAGATGAAACATACTGATCAAGGTGGGAGTGAAGATTAATTAGGATCAGATGAAACATACTGATCCTAATCCGACCTCACCTCCTTGTTCGTACCCATGGAAACAGACTGTGTCGCATCAGTATGACCAACGAGGATTACATGTACACTCAGTTCCACATAGCCGTGAGCTTACTGAGAAATCTCGTATTGCACTACAGCCAAGAGGAACCCAGTCGACTTTCTCCAGGACGCTTGGGGGTGTAAGATGGACAGTTGCAGCCTGCTACGAAAGAAGCGTCGCCAAGAGTTAGCTCAGTACAGGTAGTTTTTATGATACAGCTCAGTGAATGAACTGACAGCAGGTAGCGACTCGTAGCTGGCTGCTTGCATCAGGGTCAATAACCAGAGCTAACTAAAGCTGACCAAAGCTGACCAATACCATATTCTACCTGCATGTCACGACCATTGTGACAGGCAGCACAAGTGTAATCTGGCTAAGAAAATAGGGATATCCGGTATAACAAAAAAGAACCCCAGCTGACACCTAATGTGTCGGGCCCAATGTAGCTGATATCGCAGCATGCTTTAAACTACAACACAGCGTTCCTTGCAGGATGAACGCAGAAGAAGAAGAAGAAGAAGAAGAAGAAGAAGAAGTAGAAAAAGAAAAAGTAGAAGAAGAAGAAGAAGATGAAAAAGTAGTAGAAGAAGAAGAAAAAGTAGAAGAAGAAGAAAAAGTAGAAGAAGAAGAAGAAGAAAAAGTAGAACAAGAAGAAGAAGAAGAAGAAGAAGAAGAAGAAGAAGAAGAAGAAGAAGAAGAAGAAGAAAAAGTAAAAGACGAAGAAGAAAAAGTAGAAGCAGAAGAAGAAGAAAAAGTAAAAGACAAAGAAGAAAAAGTAGAGAAGATGAAGAAGAAAAAGTAAAAGACGAAGAAGAAAAAGTAGAACAAGAAGAAGAAGTAGCAGAAGAAGAAGAATAAGAAGAAATAGAAGAAGAAGAAAAGAAAATGTAGAAAAAGTAGAACAAGAAGAAGAAGGAAAAGAAGAAGAAGAAGAAAAGTAACGAACACCAATGACCATTTTGTTACCAATGGAGATTGTTGCTTTTGTATTTGTACCAACGTAGAACTGACCCATATTTGTTCATGCCGTTATCCCCATTACATTGTATTAATACGTTGTACTTAATTAAAAATAGTTGAAGCAAAACCCTGTACCAAATATGTTGATGGGAAGAGAATCAAGTGGTTCGGCTACTTAATGAGATTGGAACGTGACCAACTATCCATGTGCGCCTATAGCGCAAGGAGATCTAGTTTCCACAACCGTGGCAGACCGAGAACAAGACGGTTAGGAAATGTTGCAGATATTCTAAATCGTCATTTGATAACGACTACTTCAGAGACGCGTTGGTACTGGATATAAAACTACGACTACCCGCGTCGTCTCACAGAAAAATGAAAAAGACAAGACAAGACTCCACTTAGTTGTACATACATAATATATCATAATGTTAAAGAGAGTGCTACATAATGTGATTTCACTAGGGAAAAACACTCACAGTATGCACTCGCTGTTGAGCCAGCGACGTCTTCGTTGGTTGGGGCCTGTTTACATCCTGGGAGATGAGAGGCTGCCAAAGAATATACTCTATAGACAACTGGTCATTGGAGTTAGAAGAATAGACCGTCCCACACTGCGATTCAAGGACATATGCAAGAGGGGCATGAAGTCATGCGACATCCCATCGAAAGGCTGGGAAACGATTGCTCAAAATCAAGCTGTTTGGAGACAGTCAATAGGAAGGGACATAGTGGCTGCCGACAATCGTAGAGGCCTTCTGGTTGCCCAGAAAAGAGAAAGACTGAAGAGATCGGGGTATACCCCGACAAACCAGTCTCCTCTGCATGGTTGTACGTTCTGTGACAGGGAGTGGTCCTCACGGATCAGCCTTTACATTAATAGCAGACTGTCAAAATACAAGAGACAGAGCTGGACAAAACTCACAGGACGTCACGTGCATGATCTACAGAGACTGATGCGGTTATGATGAAGATGATGAGAAAGTTTAGTATTTAATTTGTATTGGGAAGGTCTGCAAACAATAGAGGGCAAATTAAATCTAATTTCAATTTCATGCTGGGATTTGCAGCAGCGTAAGAGCTCTTGAAGCAATTGTAATAAATCAAATTGGATTATGACGCTGCAATTGGGGAATTAGCAAACCGCACATTGCAGACATTTTATATCAAACGTGGATTGCTTAATAGGAAATGGACGAGCTACATGAACCAATAATACATGTAACCTTCTCTATTTACTAAAGAGACTTATCACATATTGGTCTGCCTGAAATGCAGAGATGTTGTATTATTCTTCTTCGTTCATCCTCGGATCAAAGTCCCGTTTTCTCTTACAAATGACACCGTTGCTTGTAAGGCTGTTTTATTTTCACACAACTTTTGCCTCATTTCTGTCTTACGAGGCCGGTATTGTTCTCTCTTTTCGGGAGCGTGCAGCTTTGTAGAATGTGTTCCACGATCATGGTATGCATCCCAAATGGCCACTTGAGAAATGTACAAATCCTCATTATGTTGTAAAGATGACCATTGAGTCTCTTATGCCCAGTTCTAAGTCTGGAGATGACGACTTGCTCTTCTCTAGCTAAGTTAAAGTAGCTGTCTTCTTTTCGGAAGTCTGAGTGTTGATCAGCCCATTTTATCTTGAAGTTGGGTTTAATTATGGTCTTGGCCTCATTATATGGGATGCTCAGGTCTGTTTGTGGGAAGGCTATCCACACTTTGCTAGTTTGTCTACAGCTTCATTGCATTCAATATGCATTGGGATGGGATCCACTGTTTGACTAGCCTTGTGTGTTCTGCCGAAAACTGTGTCAGGGTGTACATTGATTACCCGAGATCTTCATCTTTATATTGCTAATACTGACGGGGCCTCAGTCAGGAATACTATGTTTTCTTAGTGGATGTCTTTATCTTCGGCTACAAGCTCGGCAGTGGAGCCGCGTAGCGCAGTGGTTAGCGCGCTGACTTCGCATCTGAGTGGTCCTGGGTTCATTCCCCAGTTGAGGTGGTAATGGCTCCCGGGCCGACCCAGTCTTAAATGGGTACCGGTTCAGTCCGGGAAGTAAAAGCGGAACGGGAGAGCCTCATATAGCCGAGCCTTTGAAATGTGATATCGCTAACACCTGACACCCCTACGGCAGTAATGCTATGGGTTATTTTACTTTTACAAGCTCGGCAGGGTCTTCAGTCCCTCTGCTTCTGCGCGGAAGTTATTGGAGTATGTTCCCGTTGTTAATACTCGATTCTCCATTCCTTAGTCTGTAACAGACCACTCCACCTCCATTGGATGTGGCTTTGTTATATGAGCCATTTGTATATACGTGTATCTGTGTTTCTGGTGGGTATTCTCTTCTAAAATATTTTTCCGTGATACATTTCCTTTCCAAATCTGAGTTTCACTATACCATCTATGGTTTCCACCACCTCAGGGGATTTAGCCATGGTGGAGTTTGGGATGTTTGTTTTACGTCTGGCTTATGATTTTGTCTGCTCTTGGAAGTTCTTTTGTTTTTAATATGACGTGGTTTCTCTTTAATCTCCCTCTTCCCATGCGATTTATCCTGTCATACATTGGGTGATCAGGCATTCGCTTGAACTTCTCCCCTTGCTGGAGTGTTTTTTGTTATCAGCGCAGCTACTTTATTCGGTTATTTTAGAGTTCATCATTGCATTTATTGTTGTTGTTCTCATAGCTCTACTGATGATTCGCATACCTTTGTTTTGTGTTATATTACTTTGTTGGAAGCTATTTTGTTGTTGCTGTGTACCATGCTGCTATCCCGTATTCTAGCACTGGCCTCATTATAACATGTGTACAGTTTCTTTTTGGTGCTCATGTCAGCTCCCTACTGTGAGTCCGATATCTTTCTCATTATGGCCTTTCTGTTCTTAGCTTTGTTGATGTCTTTTTGGATCTTGTTTTTCCATGTCAGCCTTGGGTCCACTGTTATTTCTAAATAAGTTGGACTTATGTCAAAGAGGAGAGTCTGACCATTTACTTTTAGAATCATTTCTTATGGTTTATGAGATAGGGAAACGAGTGCGCACGTTGTTTTGGTTTCATTCATTCCGATATGCCATTTCTTTGTTCACTTCTCTATTTTACTTAGGTCCTCTTGAAATGCAGAGATGTAAATTACGTATACAGCACACGAAAAAATAAACAACAGTATCAAAAAGACACCTAATAATATAACAATCAGCCATGCGCATGCCCGATGGCACATTTAACTTTGACATGTGTTGTAGTTTCATGAATTTATAATTAGCTATTAGTCGGCTGATGCATACTACAGTTTACGGAATGCCCACCCATGCATTGTTATGTCATTAGGCTGGCAATTACTGTGCAAGTGTAAATACAGCACATTTACCAACTGGACCCCCGTTGTGGTTCATGTGGCCCGTTCCCGCTGAGAAAAGATTAAAACACGGGTCTTCAACATTTATTTCCTCATGCACCGTATTCCCAATAAGTCAGATAGGTTTAGGTTTAATTAAACGTTTGTCTGTCTGGATTCTGCTGCTAACGGAACGCTCTTTTCCAGCCCAGACCGTAGTCCTTTGAACGATATCAGAACGTATTGGCCATTTCTTCTTCTTCATCTTCTTCTTCTTCTTCTTCTTCTTCTTCTTCTTCTTCTGTGTTCGTTCTCAATCTCCCGCTACCAAGTCCTGAATACGGCATTGCAAGTAACAGGATGTAGGACAGAAACGGAATGCTTTGTGTCACTAGTTCACAGCTTGACTGCGATATTTAAACCTGTGGGTCTGACAAATCCGTCTTCGGCAAAGCCAGGTTGTCTAAAGTCATTCTTAGAGCTCACGTGAAGAAATTCTTATGAGTAAAAACCGTTAACTATTGTTGCATCTTAGGTTACAGGGCGAGTAAGAACTGTTTACCATTGTTGCATCTTAGGATACAGGGCGAGTAAGAACTGTTTATCATTGTTGCATCTTAGGTTACAGGGCGAGTAAGAACTGTTTACCATTGTTGCATCTTAGGTTACAGGGCGAGTAAAAACTGTTTACTAGTGTTGCATCTTAGGTTACAGGGCGAGTAAGAACTGTTTACTATTGTTGCATCTTAGGTTACAGGGCGAGTAAGAACTGTTTACTATTGTTTCATCTTAGGTTACAGGGCGAGTTTAGAACTGTTTACTATTGTTGCATCTTAGGTTACAGGGCGAGTAAGAACTGTTTACTATTGTTGCCTCTTAGGTTACAGGGCGAGTAAGAACTGTTTACTATTGTTGCATCTTATGTTACAGGGCGAGTAAGAACTGTTTACTATTGTTGCATCTTAGGTTACAGGGCGAGTAAGAACTGTTTACACTTGTTGCATCTTAGGTTACAGGGCGAGTAAGAACTGTTTACTATTGTTAGATGTGGCCTACTTGCTGATAGATTGCCGAACGTGCAATAACTGTATATTATTGTTACACTTCCCCCGATTCCACTTCCACTTCGCTCTGCTGAAATGTAAAGGCCTACTGTCGTGACCCAAGTATATTGCAAAAGACTACTTTAGAAGGATGTACATGGGATTAGCAAACTCGTCATCTAAGACCATTGATTTTGAAACCACAACAGCTAATACTCGAATAAAGGCTTCATTTGAAGGGGCTAGATGTTGTGGTCGGATCGTGCTTCGCGTTGAGTGTAAAGACGAATCAATCAATACATTTTTCCACTAGGCTCACCTACACAGTGTTAGATCGCTAGACAGGTAATAGCTATATTTGTGCTACTTGATTGCCTATCTGTATAACGTTATGTGTCTATAATATATTATAATTCAGTTCAGTTCAAGTGCTCTCTTGGCTGCAGTGAATCTCTAGTGTACTCTATCTCTTGTCGTAATGATACAATCTGACAGACTTTTTCCAGCCAATCTCCTGATGTTATCTACCAACTTAACACGTTTTCTGTCTCATGAACGACTGCCTTCTACCCTACTCTCTAGTATGGTCTTCAACAAGGAGGTATGTCTTGTTATATGACCAGAATAACTTTACTTATTTCGGTCATTAATTCTCTTTTCACCCCCAACTTTTTCAATACCTCCACATTTGTTATCTTCTCTTTCCAAAAACTGCGACCCAATCTTCTCTATGCCCACATTTCGAAGGCGTTAATACTATTTTACAACTTGTTATTCACTGTTCATGTTTCTGCGTCATATAGTAGTGACGAGTATTCATAGCCTCTGACAATGATCATTTTAAATTTATGGTTTATGTGTTTGGATGTAAGAATGTCTTGCATGTTGATGAATACGATTTTGTCTTTTTGCATTTTTTTATAATTGTTCGTCTTATTTTTCTATTCCCCAAAGACGGTGTGAACTAAGTTTTATTTTGCGCCTGTCGGCCCAATGCATTCGACTTCGGCATGTATTATATGTAAAGGCTTACTTCGTCCTGCATTTTCTAGGGGTTTGCTTCCCCGGGATAACGGTCGGTGCTGGGATGGGGAGCGAACCCAGCACCTTCGGGTTGTGAGTCGTGCCACAAAACCACTTCCCACGCCGTCCCTGTTTCTCTTTTTAAAAAAATGAGAGATGTCAGGTGGTATGTATAGTCATCACTACTCTATCGCGCAGAAACATGGACAAGGAATGGTTGGAAAAGAGTATTGAAGATTCGAAATGTGGGTATATAGAAGATTCGGTCGCATTTCTTGGAAAGAGAAGAAAACAAATTTGGAGGTATTGATCAAGTTGGGGGTGAAAAGAAAATTAATGATCGCAATCAGGGTTAGACAGTTACGTTATTTTGGTCAAGACACACCTCCTTGTTGAAGACCATACTAGAGGGTAGGGTGGAAGCCAAGAGGCAGACGTTTGAAGTGGGTGGATAACATCAGGAGATAGACTGGAAAAAGCTTCTCAGATAGCACCCTTACGGCAAGAGATAGAGTACCCAGGAGATCCATTACAGCCGACTTCGATGAGGAGATGGTACCTGAACTGAACTGTTTCTCTATATGATTTATTTTTCACAGCTGCCGTCTTCCGTTATTAAATGACATAGATAGGTAAAACTTTGCACCTGTTCCAATAGTTGAGCTTTTATCTTTATGGTTTCTTGTCATTTTTTTCAGGTGTCATGGTCTTTGTTTTCTTTAAGTGTCTGTCTAAACCAAACTCTTGACTTATTTTGTAAATTGTTGTCCAAAGTGCACGCAATTGTTGCTTACTTGTTGCCATCAAAACTATCATCGAAGGTCATTCATTTTATAATTGCATATGCACAATGATGCGCATTGTAGGACACATAGAAAGGGTCAAAGAAAAAAGAGTGCAGACATACAAAGAAGACGCAGAAAAACTACATAGACACTAAGTATCCAGCCGACAGGTGAACAAATGTCTATAGAATATAAATACTTTGGCCACATCAAAAGACGTAAGGGTCTTGAGAGAACGGTAATTGAAGGTAAGGTGCTGAAAAAGAGACAAAGACAGACCAAGAAGGCGATACACGTAGATGTCAATGAATGTTTTGCCATGACTCTGGAGCAGGCTAAAGATTTGACAAGAGATCTAGTTTCTTTCAGATGGGTTGTGATGTGAGAAACGTTCTGCATAGGACTTCCTACATGATGATGGCGATCATGATGTTTTAAAAACATCCAAAATATACAGACTCAGTGGATGATCGCACAATTTTCTTCAATTTAGATTTCAGTGAACGGTAAGGACAATTTACCTTCACGAAAGTTATAAAAGTGGGTGTCAAGTAAAATAAAGTTGACGAGCCGAAATCTACCCAAGTTGTTTGTACCTTTCCACAGGTGGTTTGTTAAGAGCTGCTATATATGGCGCCTAACTGGCTGTAGGTCTACTTAGGTCTAATGTTTAAGTCAATTAAGATGGACTCGTACAATGGTTAACAATACGTACTATGGTTAAAAACCACCCTCCAAAGAAATTGGTTGAATACAGACTATGTAGAGTCTTCTAAACCAGTACAAAGATGTTAAGTTTAGTTAAGTTAGATCTTACTTCCCTGGACTTGCAGTCCTGACCTCAAGCGTTAATATTGACGTTGCCAATAGAGACGGCATTTTCGAAATAGAACAGTACACCGGTGTTATAAATGTTTGCTTGTGCATTACTGTGAATAAATTTAGAACAGATAATAGGACGTATTTTGGCATAACTATGATATATGTCAATATTTATATTATGTTGCTTCTCTTAATTATCACCAGGTACGCTTTGCTATGATGATGTCACTACGCAAGAATGACCAGAACAATTATTCAGGTAATTCTAATGATCAAAGTCTCAATAGCAATTATATCAACAGCCAGACTGGTATCTGCGTTGAAAATAATAGGTGCGCTGTAACCTTCTGAGCATGTCGTAAAGTGGAGTGTTCTTAGGGCTAGCAACATTGTCGCTATATGATGTTGAAACTACCACTACAGACGCTGGGATGCAGACCTCCTCTAAAAGGGCGTGTAAAAGAACATTTATAGGTATGGTCAATACCGTGATACTTTTTCTTTTTCTACTTCTTCTTCTTCTTCTTCTTCTTCTTCTTCTTCTTCTTCTTCTTCTTCTTCTTCTTCTTCGTCTTCTGCGTTCATCCTGCAAGGAACGCTGTGTTGTAGTTTAAAGCATGCTGCGATATCAGCTACTTTGGGCCCGACACACGTTACGACCTAATGATCTTCAGCAAGGACAGGAAATAACAGACATATAAGCTACCATATCATAGAGTAGCTCGGCTCTCCGAATCAGGTTAGGGTGGCCACCGGTAGCTTGTTGTAAGGTCTTTGAGACATAGGACCCGACACTCTTCCCATGTGACGGGTCTTCATAGGCAGAAGGGCCAGTTGTAATGTTGGCTCTATGCTTCATTTGGAACGAAAGGACAAATCAACCAATTAATCAATGAATCAATGGAAAGTGCTCAGATCGCATAGAGTAGAGCCACCGCGGAGGCTCAGAGAAATCGTGCTGCCAGAAATAAGAATACTCACAATGATTCCATTGCCGGCTTCTTGCATGTGTGCCCTCAATGTCTAAGGGATTGTCGTTCCATCATTAATCTTTATAGCCACCAGACAACACATTTCACAGCAATAGCCCGATGATGTCACCATCTTTGCTTGGGTTGGGCAACTACGAGTATCATTATTATGTTAACTCTTAGAATTGCATATAGTTTACTTGGGATCAAGATGCTGAGCAGCACATGAGCTGCAGTGGTCAGCGACTCATAGCTGACTGTTAGTGTCAGGGCCAGCGAACCAAAGCTGCCAAGACCCTTCTGCACCTCCACGCGGTGATCCTGGATAACAGGCTGCAGCAGGGCAGACTGGCTAAGGAGAAGGGATCGAAGAGGGAATGCTAACCCGGTACTAATAAAATGCTGGCTGAAGTCGGATGTGTTGGACCAAATGGTGCAAATATCGCAGTCAAGCTGTAAACTACGACACAACGCATTCCGTTCTCTGGACTACATTCTGCTGCTTAAGCCATTTCAGGGTTTGGTAGTAGGAGATTGAGAATGAACGAAGCCAAGCCAGCCAAGCCATGTAGTTTACTTTCCAGCTGGGTGCCAAGACTAGCGTCAGGACTAAGTGCAACATATTCACCAAGACCCCATGTCACGCATGCGCCGTGCACCGGGAATCAGATTGTGTTACATAAATCTGGCCAGCAAGATTGTGACAATACTGACAAGCCATCGATTGCACTATAGCACGCGTGACCCTGTTAAACTTGAGTACACCCAATAATTTAAGATGAGCCACTCGAGTCAAATATGGTTTGGTATGGGCATGTCACGAGGTCCAGCGGAATTACAAATTAGATATTGCATGGTTCCGTTCAGGAAAGAGAGGGCGGGGACGTACAAGGAAGAGATAGGCAGACAGCATTATTGAGTGGTCAAACCTTCGTGCCGGTGAGACACGACTGACGGCAGCGGACAAAGAAAGAGAGAAATATGGCGTGGGGTTGTAGGAGTGTCTTCAAGTGTTCCCCAACGATCTGATGGGTTACGGGATGAACCAGCTGAATTTAAAAATCTGACTTACGGCTAGGGAAGGAAAAGGCAGTGAGAAAAGGAACTGGCCATTCAACCTCGCACAAGCTGTGGTTTAGCATCCTTGTCTCTATAACTTCATCTCCGACCAGTAGTGAAGCCTGCTGAAAGACACCCTTTACTTTTTGTTGTTGTTGTTATTGTTGCTTCTACCTAGTGCTAGAGAACATTGGTAATTTCAGGAGGGGCTAGCTGTGGTCGAGAGATAAGGCATCCGCTTTTCCAAGTGATGAACGGAAACGATAGGTGGATTGAATCCCGCAAGTTTCAAGCACCCCCTTGACTCAGAAGAGGTGAACAAAATAGCTTTCATCCCGAGTCACCTCTAGTCGCCTCGACTTTTGTCTTCCCACTGGTACAAGGTAGCTCGGGACCAGAGAGTGAGGTTGATGACCAGAGTAGTTTATACCTCACTATAATCCAAATAGAGCGCAAGTTACAGCATCACTATAATCCAAATAGAGCGCAAGTTACATCATCACTAATAATCCAAATAGAGCGCAAGTTACATCATCACTAAAAATCCAAATAGAGCGCAAGTTACATCATCACTAATAATCCAAATAGAGCGCAAGTTACATTATCACTATAATCCAAATAGAGCGCACGTTACATCATCACTATAATCCAAATAGAGCGCAAGTTACATCATCACAAATAATCCAAATAGAGCGCACGTTACATCATAAAGACAAAACCGTATGATGATGCCTCCATCATGGCTTGCGATGGGCAACCAACTAACTGAACTTAACTTCATTTCAGTGCAAGTGGTTTCGATAACAGCAAAACTTCAGCCATATTGGTTGTTGTCGGTATTCTGTATCCCTTCTCTATTCTGGTTTTTTTGTAATGATCAAATTATTAGTACGTTAATAGCCCGTCGCATGTGTTTGTGGCGACAACATCAAATGGTTTTGTCTTGATGATGTAACTTGCGCTGTATTTGGGCTATAGTAAGGAAGAAATTGTGTTGGTCATCAACCTCACTCTCTGGTCCCAGCTACCTTCGACCAGTGGCAGGACATTAAGACGAGACGACTGGATGTAATTTAGAAAGTAGGCACTGAGTTAACATCTCCACTGAGTCCAGAGGTCGCTTGAAAATTTGCCGGATTCGATCGCCCATCATTTTCGTTCATTGCTTTGAGAGGCAAGTGCCTTACCTCTCGACCACAGCGACCCGCAGAAGACTATGGAGAGTCTGTAGATAACCATTCTCATTCCAGTCGTGTTGTTTCATTTCGAAGTGGCCAGCAGACGATTGGAATGTTCATGTCCCACAAAGTCTCTCCTTTGCAGTCATAATGGAGCTGGAGGGGTCTGGACTAATGGATCTTGGGTTATCATTGATAATCTCTTTCCTGATTAGAGTATCAGTACTGATCATAATCCTTGGATTCACTATTTCTGCCCCGCAGCTGCACCACTCCCTCTGCCATCCCCCACCTGTTGTTTACTTGTAATTTGGCTGCCCCTTGAGAAGTGCATTAATGATAATGCTGAAACGTGGTTTTCATTTGTGACCTGCATGATATCTGCATGTGCACCGGCTATGTACATACATTGTCAGTAATACGAGACGGCAAGACGATAGATGACTAGGTGTCAGTGTTCTAAAAATTATACTTTTACAATTCTTACAAATTATTGGGATCAAATTGTCCGAAATATACAGCAGGACTGGATTTACATTAGCCTTGAGCTCTGGTAGTGAAGACACGACTTTCAATGGAGAAGTTTGGCAAGCAACGATAAAACCGCCTAACTTCTTCCCCAGCCTTGCTTGTTTATTTAAAGCAATAAGCCACTCGTAAAAACAACTAAGATAATTACTAAAGATAGATTTTCAAAACCACGGCTTTGATCCCACATAAATACGAAATATAATATTCATCGTGTTCTTTCGTTAGTACACTAAGAAGAATTGGGCCAGCACACGACCGTGCAGACAGTTAACACGCGTCGTATCATGTTACTGTTTCATGCAGCGCAGTTGTAATCAATATTTCTTGCATGATTATGTCAACCCTTGCGCACAGTCGTCGGCTAACACTTGTTTTGACATACTATATAAGGCATAAGTACAGCCTACTGTGGCCATTGGGAATTATCTCCTCATCCAGTAGAGTGTGGCCTTACTTGTTAGTTATACTCAAAGTAACACGCCAAATGCAGCAAGGGAGACGACAGCTATCTGAGAGGTCGCCAGGCAGAATACCCCGGTCACAAGCGCCGTTCACGCGTGTCTCTCGTACTGTAGACAGATCCAGGAAAGGATTGCAAAGACTCACTGCAGACTCACACGTAGCGATGTCTATCGAAACAAATTTGATGCTGACGCCATCAATATTTCATTAAAGGAAAGGCCGCCGTCCATCGTAGACGATCATGGCATAATTAATTTTACTAGCGCTATTTTTAGTAAGGATTAACTGCGCTACTTTTTATCCTCACTCTCTCTTCTCGTGCCGCCCGACCTCAGTGGCAAGTCAAGGACAAAACGACTAGGGGGCGAGTACGAGATGCAGGGGACTCCGCATCAAGCACCCGCGAAAAAAAGACGGCGGAGTCCGGAGTCGAACCCACACCATCTGATCACGAGGCCGACGGCTTAACCACTTCGCCACGGAATCTCCATTTCATTAGACAATAAGTAAAATTAATTTTTATTCAAACTCTCGCTTCATTCGTCCTCACGGGGTTCATTCTATTGAAATCATTTGTTCATTCTATTGAAATCATTTATTTGCGCATTCTTGGGCATACAGATCCGCATTGACTACTCCATTCGCTTCATTGCAAATGGAGACCGTTCATTCACACGATATCACATTATCTTCGACGTCAGACCAGCAGATGTGCCGTATTCGAGGAAGCCAACAAAATTCATTATGCGTCTCGATCTTGTGCAGTGCTGTACCGATACGGGTCTAGATCTTTAGTGAGTCCATCTCGCCATCACATAGGTGGTCGTCCCAGTGGACGTGCACAGGCATATGACCACCAAAAACGTTGTTTTACGTGTCCATCTGTTGTCAGGCATGCGTAGCACATGTCCAACTCAACGATGTTTGCGTGATATCGCTGCTTCTTCAACGTCCCGAAGCAAAGTTTGATGTCGTTCGTTCCGTATCTTATCCCTTATCGACGTTTTTAGTAGGCGTCGTTCTATTGCTCTCTGAGTGACTGTGATTCTCGGCATTTGTGTTGACTAAGATCCACACTTCTCATCCGTAAGTCTGTTGAAATGACCAAGAAATTTGAATTGAATGCTCTGGCCGTGATATCTTTCATTTCTTGGAGCATTGGCTTAATGGAGTTCAAGGAATACCAATCTGCTCTCCATCGTCTAGAAGACATATATTTGTGTATTCTTTGACATGCATATTTGTAGTCGCTGCTCTGCAAGTTTCATTGATCTACACGGGAATAATTCAACAGAAGGCATCTACTTGTGTGTATTTGTAGTCGCTGCTCTGCAAGTTTCATTGATCTACACGGGAATAATTCAACAGAAGGCATCTACTTGTGTGTATTTGTAGTCGCTGCTCTACCAGTTTCATTGATCTACACGGGAATAATTCAACAGAAGGCATCTACTTGTGTGTATTTGTAGTCGCTGCTCTACAAGTGTAATCGGTCTACACTGGGATAATTCAACAGAAGGCATCTACTCGTGTGCCCCTTGACACACAGAGCTATCATCTCTATTCAACTCGTTTCATTGATCCACACAAAGATCATTCAAAAGAAATCAGATACGTGTGCACTGTTTGACATGCAGATCTATAGTGACTGATCAACTCACTTCACTGATCCGCACTGGGATAATTCAACAGATGGCATCTACTAGTGTGTTCTTAGACATGTAGATCTATAGCCGCTACTCCTATCGCTTCACAGATCCGCACTGACTAGAAAATGAGTGACTGCCAAAACAAATCAGCTTCATTGATGACAGGAAGAGCAGAGGGAGGGTGACATGTTTGATATTAAACAGATCATAAATGATTACGATGGGAACATGATGATTTTCCTCACGCTCTTATGGCATGTGATAAATAACAAGAAATGAGGTCGTCGCTTCTCTGCTAGAGTACAGTTGCTTCTGAGCATGACACCACTCATTGATTGGTTATGTCATTCAGATAACTTGCATCTTAGTTCTCATTGGTTGATTCTCGATTCGACATAGTTTGCACCTTGGTTCTCATTGGTTGATTCTCGGGTCGAGATGATTTGCATCTTAGTTCTCATTGGTTGATTCTCGAGTCGAGATGATTTGCACATTAGTTCTCTTTTGGTGATTTTTGAGTTCAGACGAATTTCATTTAGTTCTATCACTCGGTCTCAAAGGGCAAAGATAAAGGCTGCCGTAGATCGTAGACGATGATTGCATAATTTATTTTGCTAGCGCTTTTTTTTTAGTAAGGATTAACTTCGCTACTTTTTATCCTCACTCTCTCGTCTCGTGCCGCCCGACCCCAGTGGCAAGGCAAGGACAAGACGACTAGGGGGCGACTACGAGATGCAGGGGACTCCTCATCAAGCACCCGTGAACAAAGAGTGTGGAGTCCGGAGTCGAACCCCCACCACCTGATCACGAGGCCGACGACTTAACCACTTCGCCACGGAAGTCCCACTTGGTCTAAATGACTTGAATCTTAGTTCTCATTGGTTGACTCTACCATATGCCTTCTAGATCCCTCATATATCAATAAATCTGAATGGGAAGGTAGCCTTTCAGAAACACGCTCTAGTACAATCATAAATAAGTACCTGATTGTTGGACAGCAAGGAAGAAAACTGCCCCCGCCCCCTTTCTCTATGATCACATCACTCACCAATTTTTAAAAAAAAATGAAGATCATCCTAAACTGTGTTGGAGAGGAAACTAACGTCAGGACAGACAAAACATTTTGATCAGAATGTGTTGGTCAGGACAGACAAAACATTTTTATCAGACTGTGTTGGTCAGGATCAGGCAAAACCACGTTCTAAGTGATCGATCATTTGGTTAGGGAGAGTTCTTACCAGCATTCGCATCCGTTGGCAGGACCACGTCACTGACGCTGAAGTCCTGAAAAGAACAGACATCCCAACATCTATGCATCGCTACATGTAGCACAAATGAGATGGGCTAGGCACCTTGTGCGTTGCCAGACACAAGACTGCCGAAGAAACTTCTGCGAGAAGGGTTAGAGAAGGCTGGCGAAAAGGAGGTCGCCTGAAGGATACTCTGAGATGCTGTCACAAACATGAAGACAACTGATATAGCATTGCGGAAAACATATCGTTTTGGAGAAATGCAGTACACGTGGGAGGTGTTGAAAGAGAATGTCACCGTTTGTAGACGGCGCAAATCAAACTCCTGATCCGGAATGAAAAAGCAGCGAAACCACCCTCACTGACAGCAGAAGAGAGTGTGCAAACCATGCAATAGAACATTACGTGCCCGCATTGGACTGATAAGCTACATGAGGTCCAGCAAACACTACACCAAAACATGTCAGATAGTGCAGAAACAAAACAAAACAGATCCCACACAACAAGGATGATGTCGATGGTCGTCATTGACAACGATGGACAGTTATCATCATTCCAGCAGTCAAAC
Organism: Ariolimax columbianus; assembly: GCA_036924085.1. Taxonomy (NCBI): domain Eukaryota; kingdom Metazoa; phylum Mollusca; class Gastropoda; order Stylommatophora; family Arionidae; genus Ariolimax; species Ariolimax columbianus. The sequence continues at coordinate 43,170,903 of JAVGWX010000009.1, forward strand.
GAGGGAGATGTACCTGTAGTTGCTGCAGGATTGAAGATTTCCTTTTCGTTTGTATAAATGGACGACGGCAGCATTCTTCAAACCTCGTGAGACAGTAGTCTCAGTGCTCAATACAACTGTACTGTCTGCTTTGTAGATCTCAGCCGGGATCAGATCCGCACCTGCAGCTCTCCCGTTTGATAATGGACAGATCGCTGCTCCAACCTCCTCGCTATTCAGATGTGTCCAAGGCAGGCGTGCTATGGTCTCGTGGCAGATGGAATAACTATGTGGAAGTAGTTAGTTTAGTTAGTTTTACTTCCATTTGAGCCGTTAAGTGTCGTCAGGGGCTTAAGTCGTCTGTCCTGCGCTAAGCGTGTTGATTGGGTCAATGTGAGCCCATATCACTCAAACGTCATCTATCCACCTGCCTCGTGGCCGCTCCCTTGCCCTGTAGCCAGATCTACCACGGTTGTAAGCCATCATGAGAAATTGATGAGGGTGCATTCTCATGAGAAAGCCAAAACATCGCATTTTTTGCCTGGAAATGTATTTGTCACAACACGTAGTGCCGACAATACTAAGAATGTGGTCGTTCCGCATTTTGTAACACCAATGACCTTCCTCAAACCTCCCCGTTTGGTTGAAACAGCCACCTTTTTTGCTGCAGACAACATATCCTTTTAATGAGCTTATATAGGGACACCTGCATCATCTCATGAAATCAATCATACAAATCCACAAGACACGTGTTCAGATGAGATAATGAGGGGATTATTTTGATAATATCATCGATGATAACCGTAACCTATTACACACAAATATATATCTACAGGTACCTCATTTACCTGCTCTCTGGTATCAAGAGAGCCCTTACAGAACTACCTGGCCGCCGAATGGGTGGTCGACAGACTTAACAAAGCCAACAATGGTACAGGCTACATCCCAGGCGTCAAGATTGGTGAGGGCATATCTATATACTCTCCTGCTTTCTTTATAACACTGATATGTATGTGATTTTGTATGTGTTGTTTTCTTTGTGTATCTATGTTCTGTTTTGCATATATATATAAAACAAGACCACGTAGGATCAACAAAGGTTGCCAGCCAATACGCTTCGATGTATCAGCAATACCTACTGAATACAACATCAAAGTAGAAAACAAATTTGAGGCGTTGCTTGCGGTACAGGAAGAGATGACATCTGAGGAGTTGACATCGTATGCAAGGAATATTTTGATCTCGACAGCGAAAGAAATGATTCACAAGATGTCGCACAAGACACAGAGCTATATAACAGAGGAAACACAGAAACTAATTGCAGAAAGGCAACAATTAAAACAAATGGGAAGTAAGGGTACCAACACAGCATATAAAAACTGCGAAAGAAAAGTTAGAAGAGAAATAAGAAAAAATAAAGGAAGATATATAGTAGAAACGTATAAGGATATAGAAAACCTACAGCAACAAGGCAGAGAGAGAGAGAGATGCATTTAAAACAACAAGAACACTGACAAGGGAGTTCCGGTCCGGTTCCACATGTCATAAGTGACAAAGAGGATAACACATTAACAGAAACCAAAGACATACTGAATAGATGGAGAGAGTACTGCAGAACCATGTATGGAGATAGTACAAAGCGCTCAGTTACAATCCTACCAAAGAAAGAGAAAGGACCTGAACCAACATTGGAAGAAGTATGCTCTGCAATTAAAAGTCTGAAAAAGGGAAAGTCCCCAGGATGCGATGATATCCCAGCAGAGCTAATACAAGCAGGAGGAGAGGCATGTGCTCGAGTCTATCACAAGCTGTGTAAATAGATATGGCACAGTGCAGAGTGGCCCGAAGCATGGAAGAAATCAATTTATATTCCTCTCCCCCAAAAAGGCAACCTGAAGCTGTGCACGAACTACCGAACTATCGCGGTGATCAGCCATACTAGCAAGATACTCTTGCGAATCCTGTTAAGAAGGATAGAGAAAAGGTTTGAATCTGAAATTTACGTAATCCAGGCAGGTTTTAGGAAAGACAGAGGGACCCGGGACCACATATTTAATTTAAGGAATATCTATGAAACATGTAGAGAGTTTAATGTAGACTTGTACACATGTTTTATTGATTACACTAAGGCCTTCGACACGGTAAAACATTAAAATCTATGGAGAATCATGGGGGAAAGAAGGTTTCCTATGCACATAGTCCATCTCATTGAAACATTATACCAAGATCAACAAGCCGCTGTCCGAGTATCTGGGCAAACATCGGATTGGTTTGCAGTACAAAAGGGAGTCCGACATGGATGTATCCTCTCACCTTATCTGTACAACATATATGCGGAATGTATAATGAGAAATGTTCGAGAAGATGTGAACATTGAAAGTTTCGACCCATTTACGATTGGGGGTTACGAGATTTCAGAGTTACGATACGCAGATGACACAGTGATACTATCAAGAAGTGCAGAAGGGCTAGAGCAGCTACTTTCAGCCGTTAATGGACATAGTAAAGATCAAAACCTTTTCATAAACATAAATAAAACAAAGATAATGACCACCGACAAAACACAATGTCAACATAAATTTACAGTGGGTGGTGACGAAATAGATCAGGTCACACATTTTGAATATCTGGGCTCCAGAATTGACAAAAATGGCGACTGCTCGAAAGAAATCAGAAGAAGACTAGCTATGGCAATGCAGAGACTGAACAGCCTGAAGAAATTATGGCAGGGCACCAACAAAAGGATAAAAGTAAAAGTCTTGAGAGCCTGTGTTTTTCCTATGGCAGCTTAGGGCTGTGAATCATGGACGATTACCAAAACTTCTAGACAAAGAATCGAATCCTTCGAGTCAAAATGTTACAGAAAGATTCACAGAATAACATAGACAGAGAAAAAAAAACTGCAGACATGCGGCAAGAGTTGAGCATAGAAGAGAACTGGTTTATCAATTCCATTTTGGCTAGAAAATGCAAATACTTTGGACACATCAAGAGACACAATGGCCTTGAGAGAACGGTGATGAAAGGTATGGTGCCAGGCAAAAGAGGAAGGGGTAGACCAAGAAGACGATGGCACCAAGATATACAGGAATGTATGAGTATGACTGTGGCGGAGGTTGGTGTTTTGGCAAGGGAACGAGTTTCTTTCAGACAGACTGTGATGCGAGCGACGTTCTACAAAGGACATGCTACATGATGATGATATATATATATACACACACATATATATATATATATATATATATGACCCCAATGGTTGACCAGCCTAATATTTGACATTAGTGATGGGACAGTCTCATTTATAACATTTAACAATATAATATTTAGCATTAGTGTTGGAACAGCGTAATATTTGACATTAGTTTTGGAACGTCCTAACATTTGACATTTGAGGTAAGCAGCATAATATTTGACATTTGAGGTAAGCAGCATAATATTTGACATTTGAAGGTAAGCAGCATAATATTTGACATTTGAGGTAAGCAGCATAATATTTGACATTTGAGGTAAGCAGCATAATATTTGACATTTGAGGTAAGCAGCATAATATTTGACATTTGAGGTAAGCAGCCTACTATTTGACATTTGAGGTGAGCGGCCAAATATTTTACTTCAGGGGTGGAACAGTCTAATGTTTTACATAAGTTGCGGACCAGCCTAATTTTTAACATTTCGGATAGAACAGTCTACTTTTTTAGATCATAGACTAAATAATTACTACAATCGCTAAGACCAGTTGGATCAACATGCTAGGTAGTATATGAGTTGTAGCGGTCAGCAACCCAAAGATGACTTCTAGTGGCAGGACCAGCAAACCAAAACTGCCAAGATCCTTCTACATCTCCACGTGGTGAGCCTGGATAATATGCTGCAACAGAGCAGACTGGCTAAGGAGATAGGATCAAAGGGGGAAGGCTAACCCGGTATCCAAAAATGCCCGCGGAAGTAGGACGTGTCGGACCTAAAGGTGTAAATATCACAGTCAAGCTGTAAAACTACGACACAACGCATTCCGTTTTCGTGACTACATTTTGCTACTTGCAAAGCCCTTTTCAGGGCTTGGAAGCGGGAGTTTGAGAAGGAACGACGAAGAAAGAGAATTTAAGACCAGTAAATTGTAAGCACTGGGACAACATATCTTTTAGTTTAGTCGAAGAATCAACGTCATTGCACACGGTTTGACCCATAAGAGCTGTGTTTTTCTCCATAATTTTTGAGAATCTTAGCACAAAGCACCGACTCCATATCACCGGCGAGGATCCCATTGGGTAGATTACAACAATCATTTAGAATTTTTGTCCGGGCAGCGGCCGTTAAGGCTAATCTTTTCGATTTCCAACTACCGAGGGATTTTTAACGTGCGCGACACTGAACACGGGCGTCCGATCTCTTCTACCCAGAAATCCAGGGAAATATAATAATGTCCACTGGAAAAAAACGCGGTCTTCACCGGGATTTGAGCCCGCGACTTCCAGCAACCCCCCCCCCTAATCCCCCCCCCCCCATAACGGACACCTTACCTCGAAACCCCTGGAAAACATATACGCACGTGTAATATATTTGGTCGACTGATATTTCTTTGCAGAAACGCATATTCGTCATCCGGAGGTCCGTGGTACAAAATCAGCATTAATTAGTTATTGCCCTTTTTCGGATGCATGCAGTGTCAGAGTACTTAAAATGTAATTATTTTTGCGGCGATTGTTAGCGCTACCTTGTTACTTTTTTTAAACCTTAGAGTTTCTATTTATTCTGTTACTTATTGTATCTTTTAGATAGATAAAAATCAAATTGGAAAAAATTATATAAATACGTATGGATCGGCCTTAGTTATAGGACCTGACCTCTTCATTTCCAAATGAAATTTTTAACGACTTTTTATTTAACTTCACTTGCCAGTTAGGGATAAATATTGTAATTTAAAATTCAGATACTTCACGAGAAGCTATATAGCTTAAACTTTCAGGACAGGTACACACCCAATGACACAACATTAAAACTATATTTTTAGAATATTATTATTCCTATTTGTTATAAATAAAGTCAGGTCAATTTTGTACGAAAGGAAACGTATTTCTGTCTGCCTGCATTTTCTTCTTCATTCTTTTGTCGTCTCACTTTCTACTAGGTTTGTAGCCCAGTGTCGCGGTATGTATTTGTCTTTCGCCTCTCTCGTGGCCTCAGTAACATTTTCCCACATATTACGGCAAGTTTCCTTTACACTGTCTATCCATCTATTACTCGGTCTACGTCTCGTCCTTCTTCCTGATGTTCTCCCGTGGAAGGTTGCATGAACAATGTGGTCTGGTTGCATTCTCACAATGTGGCCAAACCAATTCATTCTCTATTGCTCGATGTTCTGTAGGCAAGGAAGAATTGTTCCAACCTTCTCCCGAATACTCATATTAGTGATTCTGTCTCTTCTGGTGTTGTTAGGGACCTTTCGTAGGTACCGTATTTCGTAGGTGGTTAACATTTCGTTCCTGGACCTTATTCAATATCCATGTCTGGCAATGGTAGCATAGAGGCATGAGATGAAAATACTATTTACTATCTGCTTTTTTGCCTGGAGGGAAATCTTAGGGTGTCTTAGTAGTGTAGACGCCTGGTAGGTGACAGTGTTTGCCCTCTGCGCTCTGCATATTCAAAACAAAGCAAGCCTACAAAATTCCTTTGAGAAACTTTATTTATCTCTCACAGTGATTAGTTTATTTGTAATGTTTCTGTAAGTTCCAATTAGGATGATGAACGTCTGCTGCATAATTGTCTCACATACGTGGACCAGAGAAAGCACATGTGGCCGTCAGCAGTGCCAACGTTAGACAAGCTCTATGGCAGAGTCGACAGCTTGATGATGGCGGCTGCTTACTTTGAACAAATTTCAAGGCGATGTTTGACAGGCTTCGAAGAAGAACAAAACGAAGACGAACACTATTAGGAAAACAATTTACTGCCATCACAAGATACACGAGTAACGCCAACAAGATACACGAGTAACGCCAACAAGATACACGAGTAACGCCAACAAGGTACACGAGTAACGCCAACAAGATACACTAGTAATGCTAACAAGATACACTAGTAACGCCAACAAGATACACGAGTGACACTAACAAGATACACTAGTAACGCCAACAAGATACACGAGTAACGCCAACAAGATACACGAGTGACGCTAACAAGATACACTAGTAACGCCAACAAGATACACGAGTGACGCTAACAAGATACACGAGTGACGCCAACAAGATACACAAGTGACGCTAACAAGATACACGATTACGCCAACAAGATACACTAGTAACGCCAACAAGCTACACGAGAAACGCTAACAAGATACACGAGTGATGCCAGCAAGATACACGAGTGACGCTAACAAGATACACGAGTGACGCCAACAAGATATACGATTACGCCAACAAGATACACGATTACGCTAACAAGATACACGATTACGCTAACAAGATACACGTGTAACGCTAACAAGATACACGAGTAACGCCAACAAGATACACGAATGACGCCAACAAGATACACGAGTGACGCTAACAAGATACACGATTATGCTAACAAGATACACGTGTAACGCTAACAAGATACACGAGTAACGCCAACAAGACATTCGTGTAATCAGTTTTACTATCCTGCGCAGTTTACCACAAAAATGCGTATGAAAGCTCGCGTCTCACTTCGTACTTGGTTATATACTAGTCTATTTATAGATACTTACTCAGGCGACATGTTTTACAAGGTAAAGGGGGAGGGGAAATCAATATTACGGTTCTCTGCTCGCACGACCTTGGTGCAGTAGAGTTGATCGATGCTCGCCTTGGCAATACAGACCATGTTAGTTTGTTATCTCGGCTAGAATATGGCGGCAAAAGAAATCTGCTTGTTGTGACACGACGCTGTAACCATGGTAATGGACAGATGTGGAGAGAAGGTGGTTTCTTGAATTCGAACATAGGCGGGTTTTGATCTTCCTCTATTTCTCTATTTTTCACTTCTGCTGGAGGATAGGGTCACTGCTACATTTTACCTTCTTTAGAAAGTCGGCGCCAAAGTCCAGTCTGTGATTCTGCAGTGGTGGTTTCTATAACAATTTATCTAACACGGTCAAGGTGTTAGGCGTGTACACAACTATCTTTAGTCGCATTTTACTACATTTATGGAAGTGCAGTGCGAATATTCTTTCCTTCCCCAGTAAGAGACATTGGGGACCATTCAGGGATGCGGGTTGTTACAGGTAATAATGGGAAGGAAAACTAATGTCTGGTCAGGCATAGCATACTGATCAGACATGTTAGTCAGGGTACGGCAAAATATACTGGCCAAGACATTCAGCTCGGGTTCTCCGTTGCCCTTCCTAGAAACGGGCTGTTTTCGTGGCAGCCTGGCTATTAAGGTAAGGGATCTACGTGATCCCCATAGTGGTGAGCTATACGCAGATAAAGCCAAGCATTGCACAACTGCCCCTGGGGGACCTCTGTCCACCTTCATCAGCACGCTCGGAATGTGAGGAAAGCTACCACAACGCGCCACTTAACATCCTTTTCAGGGCGCACAAAAGAGTAGTCCTACTCATTGTGGGCATTCAACAACAACAGCAACAACGATAACAACAACAACAACGATAACAACAACAGGTAATAATAATGGCCACGATTTAATCAGAAAAACCGCAACTGAAAGATATGTCCCGTCACCAAAAAGAAAAGTAAACGTAAACAACTACACAAATGTTGATCGCAAGAAAGCAGTTGATATAAATAACAAAAGTTAACATACTTGGCAACCGACATATCAATCTACTATCTCACCGATGGGAATTCGAGGTGCATAGAATTAAACCACAGTAACCTCCAATTTTAGAGGGACATAGGCTGGAAAACCATCTATGTCAAATGGTTTGCTCCGGGGCAACTTGAAATAATAGTTACCTATCGGAAGTGATGGCGATATAGCTAGACGTGATATGAGATTTGATCTCACATGACTCTAAAGTCAAATTCTGGCGTGACAGACTTTTCCACAATTGGGAAACACATGTGAGGAGCCGACTGGTAACCGATCTTGTCCACGATTCTCAGGCCCTGGTAGGCCCCCCTGGAAGCACTCGGTCCGTCGGCTACCCACCTAGGCTTGCTCATCTCCTGGACGAAGACGAAAACCCAAAACCTCTGCATGTGCTACTCAGCATTGAGCACCACCGTCAACGACAACCCTGTTGCAGCTAACTACTTCGCCTACCTGGACAGCAGGCAGGCCTCTGACGTACGCAGCAGTCACGACATCATGGGCTTGGCGGCTTTATCCATGCACTCCTTCGCAGAATCAGGTGCAAGCGGTAGTTCTCCATTGAGATAAGGCTTCGAATATACTGCTCCTGCATCATCCCCATCCTCCTGTACGGCTTCTAGACCTGGCCACTACCTACTACTGCAGGACCGACATTGTTTTAAGCCTTCCACATGCGCAACCAGAGGCCTATCCACGGAATTCCCTGACACCTGATATCCAACAGTGAAGTAGTTCGGCGTGTTTAACTTGCAGACATTGCCTCAACGATTCATCATTGTCGCCTCTCCCTCTTCGGTCACATTGTCCGTCTCCCCCAGGAAGTCTCGGTCCACGAGATGCTCTGCCTGACTGTGAGGTCGAGGGACGGGACGAGGCCCTCTCACGACGAACTGAGCATCTTGTGTGGTGTTAGCGCATTAGGCTGGACGGTTCTGTACGATCATCTCACGAGGTGACATCATTGTTGAAGCATTTCAGAGATGTTTTTAAGGAGTCTTTGTAAACTTCCTTCTGTCCTACCGATGAGCGTCTTCTGTTCTGGACTCACCGTACAGCAATTGTTTGGATGAGGAGCTCATCGGGCATGCGAACAAGATGTCCCGTCTATCTTATCTGGTTTTTCTTTTTTTGCGGAAGGGTATGAACGCTCAACATGTTTAGAATGTCAATGTTAGGTACTTTGTTCTGCCACATATTCCTGAGCAGCCTACGCAAACAGCTAATGCGGAAACGAGATAGCTGTCTGGCTTGTCTTTTAGAAAGACACTGTCTATGTTTTGCAGGTATGCAGAAGAGTGGTTAGCGCTACAACAGGATGAACTTTTACCTCGGTGGCATCACCGATGCCTTGTCGGTGCCAGACATTCATGTGTAGTATCTCAAACACAGAGCTTGTCTCTGCATACCTTTTATTGACCTCAGATTCATGTTTCGCTTCCCACAAGAGGGTCATACCTGGTACATGAAGCTATCGACTGATGGAGACTTTGGCTTTGTATAGTAATGTTTTATTCGCTATACGGCTTTCCTCGAGCAGATTGGAAGAGTACCTCAGTTTTCCTAGTGTTGATTGTAAGACCAAAATTAGTGCACGGCACAAACAATTTCTTCACGGAAAACGAATCTTGTGTTCTGAGCTGGTATTATTAAGGGTGCAGCCATCAGTGAACAGTCGATCCAATATAGTTGCTCCCTTCCCTCAAATGTCAGACCTGATATGCGTGCCAGTAGCAGGGTCATGTGTAGCATACGAAATAATTGCTGCAAAAACCATGCTAAACAGTATCGATACTAGCACACATCCTTGTTTGAGCAGTATCGATACTAGCACACATCCTTGTTTGAGCAGTATCGATACTAGCACACATCCTTGTTTGAGCAGTATCGATACTAGCACACATCCTTGTTTGAGCAGTATCGATACTAGCACACATCCTTGTTTGAGCAGTATCGATACTAGCACACATCCTTGTTTGAGCAGTATCGATACTAGCACACATCCTTGTTTGAGCAGTATCGGTACTAGCACACATCCTTGTTTGAGCAGTATCGATACTAGCACACATCCTTGTTTGAGCAGTATCGATACTAGCACACATCCTTGTTTGAGCAGTATCGGTACTAGCACACATCCTTGTTTGAGCAGTATCGATACTAGCACACATCCTTGTTTGAGCAGTATCGATACTAGCACACATCCTTGTTTGAGCAGTATCGGTACTAGCACACATCCTTGTTTGAGCAGTATCGATACTAGCACACATCCTTGTTTGAGCAGTATCGATACTAGCACACATCCTTGTTTGAGCAGTATCGGTACTAGCACACATCCTTGTTTGAGCAGTATCGATACTAGCACACATCCTTGTTTGAGACTGTTGTTGACTGGTGAGAATACAAATAATTCTACTCCGCGAAGCACTCGAACCAACGATTCTGTTTGGGCAACCAAATTTCGGCTTGATCTGCCCAATGCCTTCCTTGTTGGCAATACCAAAGACTTTGGTCATGCCGACAAATACAGTGTACATGTCACAATTCTATTCCTGACATTTTTTCTGGAGTTAACGTGCTGCATATATCAACGGCGCCACGACCCGCTCAAAAACCACACTGAGACTTCTGGAGTAGATCAGACTCAAGGTGTCTAGGCAGGTGACTAGGGGCTATCATTGCGGGAATAAACAGTGAGTTTGATACATGTTACCTATTAAGGGGTGGGGGTGGGTGGGTGTGTATAGGATGTCTATCTATCTCTCTTCCCCCCCCCCCCCCCCCCCGCCATACATGATCTGGAGGGGACCAGAGAGAAGAACAATCAACTACCTAGGCTTGCCTTGGTTCAACCAGCCATCACAATACCTACACATACAAGACTTGATAATGGCGAATGCCCACAATTTCTAAGATTGCTCTGGTGTGCGCCCTGAAAAGCGTGTTGAGTGGCTGGTTGCATTTTCTCACATCCTGATTGTGCTATTACGCTTATAAACAAATGGCAAGATAGGATTACAGATGTAGAAGTTCTTTCGCGGGTTGGCATGACAATCAACCATACAGCTCTGTGCAAATCAAATCGCAGCTTAGATGGACTGGCCATGTTGTCCGCATGTCAGATTAGCGGCTTCCAAAGAAAGTATTCTATGGTGAGCTTAAGTCAGGTAAGCGAGCTCGCGGTAGCCAAATAAAGCTTACAAAGACACGCTGAAAGCCTCACTGAAGAACTGCAACATTGACCCTGTTGGTTGGGAGAACATTGAAGTTGAACGCTCTGCCAGTTGTAGTAGAATCTCTTCTGACACGGCAGATATGGAGCAGACAAGAATCACGCAAGCTGCACGGAAACGAGCGACACGAAAGGCAAGAGAAGAATTGCCTCTGACTGACGGTCAGACAGTGCTTCTCTGCCCACAGTGTGACACGCTTTCGGGCTGATTTGATCAGCTATCTGCGAACACACTCTATGATTGACAAATGAAAATGTGGCCCTCTTCGAAAACGATGGACAAACATGTCATCAGCGAACCTCAAATAAGTAAGAATCTCCCCGTCTATGTTTATGCCCCTATCCTCGAGTAATAAATAAACTCATTGATTAAAAAAAAAATAAAATATATATTTCTACAGGCTTCTATGGTATGGACGACTGCCGTTCTGCAGTCTACAGCTCGCGAAATGCATTGTCCTTTCTAGATGTTCTGGTACCATCAACTATTCAAACGTGTACTCAAAGTGAGCCAGAAGCCATTCACATCGGTAAGTTTCGTACCCTCTCAGAAGCCATGCACATTCGTAAGTTTCGTACCCACTGTTATCTTTCAGTTAAACCTGATAAATACATTTCTGGATGCCAGTGAAGGGATCTATCCTTGTGAAAAATGTCACCCTAAAGCAGACGCTGTAGTCGGAAATGAAACGAGTCAAGTAAAGGTTTGTTCCATAGTAGCTAACTGCTGTCTGGGAATGAAGCTGTTAGAGACTTCAGTACATTAAGCCACAGCTTGTATGAGGTAGGGTGGCCAGTTCCTCGCTGCCTTTTACTTCTCTAGTTGAATGCCAGGTATTCATTTAGCTGGGTGTACTGGAGCGTGACGATCATGGGAGTTGAGTTACTCACCTTTGCCGTGAAAAGCGAGTGCTCTACCAATACAGTGTAATGAAACTAGAGATACTTCATTGTCTCAGGTCTCAATTTTTATTTAAGATGGAGTCACCAACTTCCTTTATCACTGCCTTGCCTCCCTTAGCAGTAAATCAAGCAGTAAATCGGATACACACACTTGGATAGACTGGGTCGAGTCGCTACAAGAGAGAGAGAAAGAACCAGGTACATTTGTAGTGAGAAGCAAGCAAGCGCTTTAACCACTCTTAGGAGAGGGGACCTCCGTTTGGTCATACAATCAGACAAAATATACTGATGAAACATGTTAGTCAGGGTCAAGCATAACAATAATAACATGCTGACCAAGACCACCACTTCACTTTCATGCAGTTTCTACTGGAAACAGGCTGTTTCATAGCAGTCTGGCTAACGAGATGGGTGATTGAGGTGATCCCCATTGTACGAGGTGTTTAAATGAAACCGGATCTAACTGCACCAAGTGAACATACGTACGATGTGAATGAGGATGTAAACACCCCATACCAACCATCAAGTTTGCAAAACTTCATTATCCTCCAACTCAGTTTCCTCAGCAGACCGGTGGAAGCATGGTGGGTGTGGTACGGAATCCGTCTAGAGTTGATCAGCGAGCGGTGATTCGGATTCTAACAGCTGAAAGATATCGACCAGTTGACATTAACCGCAGAATGCAGGCGGTGTATGGTGACAAAAGTGTGTCAAAGACAACTGGACAACGATATTTAGAGAAGGACGTGAGTTAACGAAAGATCTTCCGAGTCAGGTCAGGTGCATATTGTTGCGTCAGAAGATGCCATCACCAAATTTGATGCAAAAATTCGAGTGGACCGTTGCCGGAGCTTACGTTCGCCACACTTTTGTCATAATACAATGCCTGCATTCTGCGATGAATGTATCAATGTCAACTGCTGGTTGACATCCTTCAGCTGTTAGAAACCGAATCACAGATCGCTGATCAACTCTGGACAAATTCCGTATCTCACCTGCCATGCTTTCATGGGTCTGCCGATGGAAACTATGAGTCGGAGGATAATGAAATTTTGCAAACTTGACGGTTGGTATGTGCTGTTTACATCAGAAGTGACATTATCATGCGCATCATAATTATGTTCACTTGGTACAGTCAGGTCCGGTTTCATTTGAACACGCCTCGTATATATGTTCTAAACAGGGCACACCAGAGTCAATGGTTAGCCACTTAAACTGCATCAATCCTCATGACCTGCCCTTGTTCAGACATTACTCTCACCAACTTATTGAGTGTAAAATGCTTATGGACATGAGTAAAAGATTCCCATTACACTGAATGGAACAGTGGAACAACTGAAGAAGACCTGTATTTACATAACAACGGCACTGTAACGTTCCTCTGGCATATTTGTCTGTCATTCCTGCATTCTCCATATGACAGTTCATCATTGTCAAACGTATTGTCCCGTAATGTTCCTCTCTCACATTTGTCTGTCCCTCCCATATTTTTAACATGGGAGTTAATCATTGTTCATTTTATCGTCTCTTAAAAGGGATGATTGGACCTTCCCTTAGCGATACAGCCACCCGAGTTGCCTCCTTACTGCGTGATGTCAAAGTGCCCATAATCAGCATGTCAGCTACCAGTGCTGCCCTGAGCAACTTAGTCGAGTATCCAACCTTCTTCCGGACAGTTCCATCTGACGACCATCAAGTGAATGTGAGTTGAATATGGGAGGCGTGTGTCAGTGTGTGTGTGTGGTATGTGTATTCTGTTCTGTTAAGAATAGACTTCATTGCATTTCAGACTGGCCTATAGGTGCTCAGTTCGTTTCAGCAAATGGCAAAGAGTGTAGATCTTCATGTTTTATGTAGCTCACTGGTTGTACACACTCCTGCTCCGTCCACTCAGATACCCCTCCTATTGGACATGAGAATGATTTCAAAATCCAGGAATCTGTGCATTGCCGGCTGATCATTTGTAGTGCATGCATTCAAAAGGCAGTTGCTGATCAATTTCAAAATGTTACCTCTATCCATTGCTAATGTCCCCATTGGTGGAGTCCCTATGGCCAGGATTGATGTCCCCATTGGTGGAGTCCCTATGGCCAGGATTAATGTCCACATTGGTGGAGTCCCTAAGACCAGGATGTCAGCTTTTCATTTCTGCACACCCCAGCATGACCAGGAGGTAGATCCACACAAGTTCCCAGAGGTTTGAGGCTTCTATGTTCACTATCCACTCATGCCACAACCAGTCCTTCTGCACCTTCTAAAGCAAGGAATCAGAGACGATTACGACCCTCATTAAATAAGTCCCAGATAGCCACCTCAGTCACTGGTTTGATCTCCCTTCTGATACTGGACATTGTTTTAAAGTATGCACTACTACTCTCAGCAACAGCCCTGCCTCTAACTCTAACAGAGAAGCCCCAAACGGCTTTTCTACCATGTAGCACAGATCCCTCGATATATATGATATCAGAATTCAGGATATATTCACTTATTAGTTGTTCAACCTGAAGGCTTGTTTTTCAACTGCGCCAGCTTCTACATTCTCTTCCCACAGTGATAATAACTCAGTGATAGTTTACCAATGTATCTCCAGTGTGAACCCTTTCTTTCCCTTTGTTTATGGTGTCTAATGTAATTATTTGTGGAGATGAAGGCAAAAGTAGTCACAAAACTGATACATTGTAACTTGGAGCACAGCACATTTTAGGGCTATGTGTTTTCAATCAATGCTAACAAATGTATGGCAGCTATTATTGAATGACTCACATTCAGTGGCATCATTAAAGGGGGTAGGGAGGGGGGGGGGCAGAAGGGCAGTGGAACACTTCAGATGACGCCATCAGAAGGAATGACATCAAAATGATGGCCCACACAATATTTGTGCAGTGTTTAAGAAAAAATATATTATTAAAAAAATGAAATCAATTTGTATTTATTGATTTTCTGGCCAGCTGTGGCTGATCATATGTTTAAGCCTTTGATTCTGTGAGACCTGAATAGCTGCTGCATTCTTTCATACAATCTCATCACTAATACTAGTAGTTTCCAATCACAAGCAAAGATGGCAAACAGCATCAGACTATTGTTGCAAAACATGTGTTCTCTGATGGCTGTAAAGTCCAATCCTGGAACGGCACACACATCCTGTGACATTTAGGACACACATGTAGGGAGCCGGCAGTGGAATCGTTGTGAGTATTTCAGCCAGCACGCTTTTGCTGAGCATCTGCAATGGCTGCACCTTCTGTGATCTGAGCATATACAGTGATACTAGCTTGCCAGGTAGTATGGTCTTGTTCAAAAATCATCCAAGGAGCTGACATCAATATTGAAGCATTTCAGAGACACTTTATGGGAGTGTCTATAGTGTTTTCTCTGCCCTCCTGGCGAGCGTCTGCCTGTTTTGAGCTCACTGTATAACAGCTGTTGGGGATGCACTAATCTGACATGTAAACAATATGTCCCATCCATCGTAGCTGAGCCAATTTCAGAAGTGTATGGATGCTTAACATGTTAGTATTGCTAAGAATTTCAGAGTTAGGCACGTTGTCCTGCCACCCGATCCTGAGCAGCCCATGTAGACAGCTCAAGTGAAAGGGATTGAGCTGTTTGGCATGTCTGCTATACGCTGTTCATGTTTTACAATCATGAAGCAGAGTGGATAATATCACAACACAAAACACTTTTATCTTGGTAGCGACACTGATGCCATGTCGACTCCAGATGTTTGCTTGGAGCCTCCCAAACGCAGAGCTCGACTTAGCAATCCTGTTATTGACTTCCCTGTCGATATTCATCTCTCTAGTGAGGGTACTGCCTAGGTAGGTGAAGCAAGCGACTGCCTGAAGATGCTGGTCTGCAATCTCATCACACAAGGTGAATGTGTGTACATGTGCCCGTAATTTGTATTCTGCAACACTTTATACAACACTCCTTCAGCCATCAAGAAATTAGCAGCCATATTTGAGGATCTTCAAGCAAAGAGTATTATATCTGCAACTGGATAGTTACATGTGTCCATTCTAAAACTGACCACTATCTATTACCACAATTGTTAACCGATCATTTGCAAGCTACTGGCATCATACCTTCCATTGCCTTTCTTTAAAGACCGTTGTGTCTTTTTATATGGCCAAAGTATTTACATTTTCTGTTCATGATGGAATTTTTGAACCAGTTCTCCTCTATGCCCAACTCTTGTTGAACGTCATCATTTTTCTTTCTTTCGGTCCATGGTATTCTGAGAACCTTTCTATAACATTTCGACTTGAAGGACTCGATTCTCTTCTTTGAGGTGTGGGTAACTGTCCATGTTTCACAGTCGTTTGCTGCCATGAGAAAAACAGAGGTCTTCAAAACTTTCACTTTTGTTGACTTGCTGGTATTCTGCCATAGTTTCCTCAGGTTGTGTAGCCTCGGGTATTCTGCCACAGTTTCCTCAGGTTGTATAGCCTTTGATATTCTGCCATAGTTTCCTCAGGTTGTGTAGCCTCTGCATTGACATAATAGTAATATGTTTTTAAATACAGAATGTAATTATTCTAAAATGACCCACTAGTTGTCGTTAGAACACAGGTTGAAGAGCACTGTATTAGATGATAATTAGTATAACCACAGTTATCTCTTCATATGAATGCAATCAGCTTTATATTCACTTTATGAGTATTTGCATTTCTCTTAACCAAATACTTTTTTCTGCTTCCTATCTTAGATGTTTCTTCAAATTCTGGAGCAGATGTCCTGGACCTACGTTGCAGTTGTGTACACCAATAATACATATGGTTACTCTGCAGCCAAGAAACTCTCGGAATATGCACCCAAGAAGGGAATTTGCATTTTCAAGAGCTTTCCTCTGGGAGCTGAAAGTACCAGTTTCAGTACAGATCTGCTATCGGTTATTAAGGTATTCTTTAATCATACCACCAATTAGGTTAGACTAAGCTGCATGTTAGGCTAGATTATCTGATCTATTTATCTACTCATCAATCAATCTCATTAGTGACTGCAGTAAAACTCATAGATGATTGCTCATAAATGATGTAATGACCCGAAAACTGAGGTTTGTTGGACACGTCAAACCTCACAATGAACTTGAAAGAGTGGTTATGGAAAGCATGGTCACTGGAAATAGTCGGGGGACGGCCGAGAAGATGATGGACTCAGGACATCAAAGAGACGCTGGATTTAACCTTGGAGCTGGCCGAAATACTGGCGGAAGACAGTTTCCTACAGACAGGCTGTCATGAGAGCGACATTCTGCAAAGGACATGCTACATGATGATGATGAGTAAAACTCAGTTTACAGTACAGGATTACATAATAATAGCAGCAGATATATATACCAATGTTTACAATTAGATGGCATTTATGAAGGACTGGGCAAACGTAACACAAATACAAACAGTAAACTAAGTTGTTGTTGTTGTTGAATACACATAGTGAGTAGGACTGCTCTTTTGTATGCCATGAAAAGCGCGTTAAGTGTCGGGTTGCATTAGCTTTCCTCACAACCTGAGCATGCTGATGAAGGTGGACTGGGGTCCTCCAGGCGGTTATGCTATGCTTGACTTCATCTGCATGTTGCTCACTACTACATGGATTATGTCGATACACCTCCTCATTAGACAAGTTGCAATGTAAACAGCCAGTTTCCAGGTAGAACTATGAGGAAGTTGAGATGGAGGTCTTGGCTAGTATATTTTGCCTGACCAACATGTCTGATCAGTATGTTTTGCCTGACCCTGACTAACATGTCCGATCAGTATGTTTTGCCTGACCCTGACTAACATGTCCGATCAGTATGTTTTGCCTGACCCTGACTAACATGTCCGATCAGTATGTTTTGCCTGACCAGATGTTAGTCTCCTATCTCCATAAACTAAGTTAAATGAATAACAATATTAATGATAACGCAAATCCAAAATAAAATCTTCAATACAATTAATTCAATCTCGTATTTACTAAATCGTTAATTATTATTATTATTAAACCTGCTGCTCCAATCGGCAAAGCCTATGTCCAAAACTACATTTGGATTTGCCCAATCCAGCTTATAAGGAACTTTGAGTCCAACTGTTTCCAGTGTAGTTTTGTAGGCAATGGTTTTTATGAAAGTGAAGTTGTCATCCCAATCATATCCTTTCTTGGTTGCCTGTCTCAAACTTCCTGGAAGGAGACCAACTGGGATTTTAAGACAAGACCATTATCTGGCGATCAGCTGCATATGTGAACAATGAAGATATTGATCATCTCAAAGTCCAGATGATTTTCACAGAATTCTCAGTAATGCGACACTTGCCTTAATCACTCAAATCTGTTCACCAGTATTAACACTTTTGGCCTTCTTATATCTGCCAACTATACCATGATGATTTTAACCTCTTAGATTTGCCAATTCATTCATCTTGGGCCTATAAATGAAACTGGTTGTATACAGACTCTGCAGAGTCTTCTAAACCAGTATAAAGACGTTAAGACATTAACTTAATGTTAAGTTAATGTCACTGACTTGTCCCTCACAATACATTGTAATACTTTATTTATTTAGATAATGATGCATATCACTAATCAGATTACGAGTCACTAGTTTAGTTTATTCGAAGAATCAATTACATTGCACACGGTTAAATCCACATGTGTTCTGTATTTCTCTATAATTTTTTTGAAAATCTCAGCACAATGCACAAACTCTGTAGCACAGACGAGGATCATGTAATAGATTTGGTAGATTTTTAACATTATTTTGAATTTTACTGGGCAATGGCCGTTAAGCCATCTCTTTTCTATTTCCAACTGCCGAGGGATTTTTAACATTTGCAACACTGCCCACAGGCGCCGATCTCTACTACCAAGAAATCTGACTCATTGCTTTGTTTTAATTAGATAGTTGGATTCCCCTGGTCTGATTCAGGTTCCATGTTTGGGAATATTAATGCATGTTACTAGTTAGATCATTCAAATAAAATATGAGGCATTTGGCTACTTTAAGAGAGTCATACTTATTCTCTGTTTACCCATACGTGGTTGAATTTGTTCATTTTGGCGTTCAAAACACTGGACAAAACTCACATTGCATGACAGCCAATGCAGTGCTTTATTTTAATTAGTCAGATTTCCCTGGACTGTTACATGCCAGCCAGCATAAATAATGCCAGGGAAGACATCACTGCATAACTGGGGCAGTCACGAAAAAGATGAAACCACTTTCTGAGCTCGGCTAGCCAACAGAATAACGGGGATGTTCTACCCAGCCTGGGCTCACCTGTCTTTGTTTTTACCCCAACCTGATCCTGTACTCATGTTCAATTTTTTTCTTGAAGTTATCAATCCAGTTTGCTGACTTATATGACCAAAATATCTGAATTATTTTACTCTGAATTAGTTAAATAACTGATCTTTTCAAACTTAGCATCTCTATATCTTTATGTGTTTTCTTTTCTTCATTTTTCAATTCTTTATGCTAAATGTTTGTTCATTATCCATTACATTACAGTAATGACTACATAATACTTGACTACCAACATTTTAAATTTGAAAGTTAATTGTGAGACATATCTGTCTCTTCTTCTTCTCCTTCTTCTTTTCGTTAGTGTCCTGCTTGTGCTTTTCATTGTCAGGTTATGAAGGGGTTTCTTGACCAGGCCCTAGTATGTTCTTCGTACATGGGAAACTTTACTGCATACGTTATTTCTGCTTTCCATCTTTTACATGGTTGGCCCTTGGCTTTGTCTCCATTGTATCTGTATAGCATTGCGTTCTGAGGAATACGATATAGTGTTTGGCATGTCTTGTGGCCGAACCATTTGGTTTGCTGTCTCCTGATGAGGTCTAACACTGGTGTTGTACCTACTTGTTTCCCAATATCTTTGTTTCTGATTCTATCCATTATTGTTACTCCAAGCATTCTGGGTAGGCATTTCATCTCTGTTGTTACAATGTTTCTTTTATCTTTGCGTGTCAATGTTCAATTTTGACACTGATAGCACAATATTGGTAGGAATATCGTATCTGTCTCATGTTATTGAAAACATCTGTCATCCATAACGTTTTTCTAAACATTTCTAAAAACTCCTGTTTTCCTATAGGCCACCAAAGGCAACTCCATTGCAATTCCCTTCATTGGCAGCAGAGACAATGCAGAACAGTTTCTGTGGACACTCAACAAATTATCCAGAGTTGATGGCAGGGATATCAGATATGGCTTCCACCTTATCCTCTCAGAGTCAGCGAATACAGATGTTGCCATCTACAGTAGCAAGGACATTGGTGTTGGAACGCTGACTGTAGGGGGTTCTAGCATTTTCTTGGACGACCTCTATGCAGACTTAACAAATAAAGTGATGTAAGTTTGTGTTCTTCCCTGCATTATGTAGACTAGCAAATCTCAAAGTGTAGTCTGTAGGCCATCAGTGGTTCACAATGATCTTAAACAGGAATTTTGGAACTTTTTTGTGGGTGCAAAGTAGCTGATATGGTGGTCAGGTGCAATTGGTGGATGCAAGGTTGCTTACATCAGGATCAGGTGAAATTAGTGGATGCTAGGCCACTCAAATGAAGGTCAGGTGCAATTGGTGGATGCAAGGTTGCTTACATGAGAGTCAGGTGCAAATTGGTGGATGCTAGGTTGCTTACATGAGAGTCAGGTGCAAATTGGTGGATGCTAGGTTGCTTACATGAGGGTCAGGTGCAAATTGGTGGATGCTAGGTTGCTTACATGAGGGTCAGGTGCAATTGGTGGATGCAAGGTTGCTTACATGAGGGTCAGGTGCAATTGGTGGATGCAAGGTTGCTTACATGAGGGTCAGGTGCAATTGGTGGATGCAAGGTTGCTTACATGAGGGTCAGGTGCAATTGGGGAGTGGGGTTGCTAAATTACCTGCATACAGGTCACGTGCAACATACTGACAATGACACACATCTGATGACTGAAGCAGCAGTGAATGATCGGACAGTAGCCATCAACTCATTGCTGGCTACTTGCATCACGATTGGTTACCCATAACTGACCAAGACCATGTTCCACCTCCAAGTTGTGGCCCTAAGAACAGACTGCAATAATGCAACCTGGCTAAAAAGCTAGGGATCAAAGTGGGAAGGCAACCCCGATTTGAAAAACTATGTGCTGAAATTGAATGTTCCGGTCAAAAAGGTGCAGGTATCGCAGCTTCGCTGTAACTGTGGCACAATGTAACAGCGTCTGTTACAAGACGTTTGCTGAATAAGAAAAAGTAAAAGAAGGACTTTTATGTATGCTATTATGTATTTTACAAACAAAGTTGCCACAGCAATTGCAAATAAAAGTACATTTGAAACACTCAGAGAAGGCTAAAGGTGCTTAAAATATACTAGTCGCTGTGATTGTTGCTTCTCTTTGGTTTAATTACTAACCTTGATTAATTACAAAGAGCATTTAAATCAAACCCAGGCTTTTTGTTCTAGTTCTACCTGAGTAGGTTATAACTACTATCATTAGTTAGGGGCACTTGTGTCCTATTTCTGCTAGGTGGCCCACTTGCCATGGGCCAGGCACGTGACAGATAAATAAAAATGGCGGTCAACACTGTTAGTTCTTGCATGGAACAGCGTGTTCAGATGAAGTTTCTTATGAAAGAAGGCATGAAAGCTGTGGAAATTTACAAAAGACCACAGTCACAATACAGTGATGAGACACTCAGATGCAGTAGGAAATTTGAAAGGTGTAAGCATTTTAGAGAAGGCCGTACATCCGTGAGTGATGATCCCGGCTGTGGTGGCTCTAAAAAAAAATG
Source organism: Ariolimax columbianus (assembly GCA_036924085.1). NCBI lineage: Eukaryota > Metazoa > Mollusca > Gastropoda > Stylommatophora > Arionidae > Ariolimax > Ariolimax columbianus. Next base: position 43,192,575 of record JAVGWX010000009.1, read on the forward strand.
ATGGCGAGCGTTTTCTGGGACAAACTTGGCATCATTCACATTGATTTTCTACCCTGGGGTGCCACTATCAACTGTGAACAGTACATACACATTTTGAGTGATGTGCATAACTGTCTGTGGGGAAAAAAACGGCCTGGTTTGATCACATAGGGCCTCCTGCTCCTGCAAGATAACGCTTGACCTCATACCGCTCACCGCAGTATCTGCCATCCGCAGCAAAACGGCTGGGAGGTATTGCCACATCCACCTTATAACCCAGACCTCGCTCCAAGCAATTTCCACCTGTTTTGACCCTAAATGAATTCCTGGGGATTCCAGGCATTTCAGCACTGATGTGGAAGTGAAACAGGCTGTCCTGGATTGATTCAGACATACTGACAAATATTTCTACACGTTGCAGATTATTATTTAAAAAAATTAATGGCATTTTGACTACTTAAAACATTTTTTTCTTTAAAAAAAAAAAGCTCACGGTTTGACTTGAACACCCCTAGTAATTAATTCATTAGTATCCTAGGAATTGCTCTTTGTTTCCTTTGTTTACCAAAATGATAGATAAAAGGAAGCCAGTGGACGTTATTAATCTAGATCTTGCAAAGGCCTTTGATAGAGTACCTCATTGAAGATTATTTTGAAAGTTAAAATCACATGGAATAGGTGGGGAAGTTGCCAAATGGATTGAAAATTGGTTAACGGGAAGAAGGCAGAGGGTGGGCATAAATAAGGAGTACTCTGAGTGGTGTGAAGTGAAAAGTGGTGTGCCACAGGGCTCGGTTTTGGGACCAATTTTGTTTATGATATATATAAATGATTTGGACATTGATATGGGATCAAGGATTGCAAAATTTGCTGATGACACAAAACTATGCAGTAGTGTCTTATCTAAAGCAGAAGTGGACATATTGAGGTCGGATTTAGATAAAATTTGAGAATGGCCTGTAAGCTGGCAAATGGAGTTTAATGTAGATAAATGTACAGTCATCCACATGGGTAGATCTAATATGGAACATAATTACAGAATGGGAGAGAACAATATTAGAAAGGTAGATAAGGAAAGGGACCTAGGGGTTATAATAGATCATACAGAAAAGGTGAGTGAGCAAGTTAAGGTAGCAGTGAAAAAGGCAAATGCAATGTTAGGTATGATAAAAAGAAATATTAAACATGGGAGCAAGGAAGTGATAGTCAAACTGTATAAAGCATTAGTTAAACCTAGATTGGAGTACTGTGTACAGGTGTGGAGTCCTTATCATAGAGGGGATATAAACATGCTGGAAAGAATGCAAAAAAGAGCGACAAAGATGATAGTGGTATTCCAGAATTACAGTTATGAGGAAAGACTCAGAAAAACCAGCCTACCAGAAGAGAGAAGAATTCATGGCGACTTAATACAGGTTTATAAGATGATCAGAGGAATGGATAAATTAGACTGTAACAAGTTTTTCAAAATACAGCCACCCACAATCACAAGAGGGCATAGTTACAAGCTGACTAAAGAGAGGTTCAGATTAGATATTAGGAAATATTTTTTTAGTCAGAGAGTAGTGACTGCTTGGAATGCATTGCCAGGGGAGGTATTGGAGGCAGGGACAGTTAATGCATTTAAGAATAAATTGTATGCACATAGCTTTTAGAGCAAGGTAATGTAAATGTAACTGGTTGTATACAGACTCTGCAGGGTCTTCTAAACCAGTATAAAGACGTTAAGTTAAGTTATAATCCATCTTTGTAACATTTCAGGCGGGTAAAAAATGGAAATGAAAATCACAGACTCATTGAACAGTACAACAAGGAGAACATCAATGGTATTCCTTTGATAAGCCCTAACACACTTGACACATTTGTGCCTTTGACTGTACATGCTATATTTGCCCTGGCAGAGGCACTAAGAGTTCAGCACCAGACTAGTTGCAATGGTCTGCCTGGATACTGCTCAAATCTGGTATGTTAAAGTAAACTTGTCATTTAAACGAATACTGGTGTATGATTAAAACGTATTATATATATATATATATATATATATATACACACACACAGACGCGAGGTAGCTTCAAAAAGTTCCTGGAATTAGTGGATTGTATCGAAAAATGTTGCAATAGAATTATCTACACCACATTTCTTTCAAATCAGTTCCCTTCGGCAACTACACACTTTTGCCAACGTGCATACTGCTGCTGGAAACATTTGTGGTACCCATTCTTTGACACCTCTCTCAGCTGTCTTGTTGCATTGGCGATAATGTCCTCGGCTTCCTTGAAGTGCTGTCCTTTCAGTGCCGATTTCATTCAAGGGGGGAAAAAGAAAAAAATCATCCGGTGTCGGGTCAAGAGAATATAGAGGATGTTCAAAAGTAATCACATTGTGCTTTTGCAAAGTACCGCTTCACCAGTAGCGATTGATGTGCTGGCACATTGTCATGCAGCATAATCCAATTGTTTGTTCTCCATTTTACTTATAATTTTCTTCTGATTGCATCTCTTAGATGACGGAGGATATCAACGTACATTTCCTTGTTAACCGTTCGGCCTTCAGAAATGAAATCATGATAGACAATACCCTGGAAATAAAAAAAAACTTCCAACATAATTTTTTCTTTGCTTTAGTCCAAACAAAATTTTAATGTCCGGGGAGAGGTGGGAGATTTCCATTCAGAGGACTGACATTTTGTCTGAGGATCGTACAAAAAACACCAGGTCTCATCTCCTGTGATTATGTTGTTGAGAAAATTGCTATCTTGATCAGCCATTGTAATTAGGCCTCCCTCCAGGGTCAATCTCGTTACTTTCTATTCAGTAGATAACATTTTGGGAACCATGTGTTGACAAACACAGTGCATATGCAGTTCATTGTGGAGAATACTATGGTAACTTCCAACTGATATTCCAACTTCTGAAGCTATTTTCTCTACACAAAGTCTTTGGTCAGCACGCACAATGTTTAGAATGCGCTCAATGTTTTCATTGTTAATCAAGGCTGACGGTTGTCCACTACGTACATCACCACCGACACTAACACGAACTTCACGGAAACACTTGTGTCACTCAAATATTTGCGATTTCTTCATTGCAATATCACCACATGCTTTATTAAGTGATATTTGTGTCTATGTTTAAACAAGGACGTTTTCAACTTCGACTATGCAACGAGCACAACACACAAACAAAATTCTGTAACTTCTGTTCAAGAGTACATCTGAAGGTCACGTCTGCCATGCCATTTCATTAAGGTCACTACCAACTCATAAATATATATTCTTCATAATATAATCTTTCATTCAAACATGACTCTACTATTCCGGGAACTTTATACTACCTCGTATATATATATATATATATATATATATACATATATATATATATATAAAGTCTGATTCCAGTAACTTGCAGTGCTGTTCTACCACAATGATTTTTATGTGTTTAGTTTTGTGTACAGTGTGTGCAGTTGTTTCTATATTGATCTTCTGACACTTTGACCCAGATTTTGTACCACCTACACCACAAAGTGGCAGTTCTTTAACTCAGGTATAAAAGAGGGTTTCTATATCACCCCAAAAGAACATACTCATGGGAAAGTTTGTCAAGTAATAAATAAAAAATGCTTTTGAGAATCCTTATAATTTTACAGAGGGCTCAGATCAGAAGGGTTGGACACATTGTTTGCATGCCAGGTAAGAGCCTCCCTAGGCAGTGAGCTCAGGACATGCAAATGCTTGGAGGGAGAACATAAGAAGTGACACAATGACTCTCTGAAAGTATCTCTAAACAGTTTTCTCATTGGTGTCACCTCCTTGGAGCTGCTTGCTCAGTCTTGTGCATTGCCATAACACAATGTGCTTATGTCACCAAGAAGAGACTCATTGCTACAGTACAGAAAAAATGAATTGCACGAAATGATAGGATGCATGACTGTCCAATCACAGCTGCTGTCCACATATGACCCATGGGCAGCAGAGTCTAGTGCTCATATCATGCTGTACAGTCATTTGTGGTCAAATGTGAATACACATGTCTGACACTATTACCATTTGTGCTCGTGATGGGCAACTAGTTTACAAAAACAGAAGTAAAAAACACTATATAAAAGATATCTGATTTTTGTTAAAACTAGAAAAACATTAAAATAAGAACATGCATAGTAAAAAAATAAATAATACAATAAAACAAAGCATCCAAAAGTGTAATTATACTAATTCAACAACAACAGATTCCTCTAAATAGATAATATACATTTTTCTGATAATTTCTCTTTGACGTGTATAATTCAAAAATTGCTACTATTGTTTACTAGCTGTATGTTCATTTACATTCAATTCCAATTTAATGTTATATGTTTTGCTGAATATGATTTCAAACTAAGATGTTATTAATTTAAATATATGACAAGAATGCCTTCCTACCTAACCTCTGCACAAGCCTTTAATTCAAGACAACAATGCTTTAGAGGAATATCAAGAAAAGATGGACTGACAATGTTAAAAATAACATTACAGAGGCATGGATTTAAAATAACAATGTTGACTAATGATATGTATTGGCAGATAAGATGAGATAAGTATGCACTGAAGGCCGCTGCTGAATTTGAAATTCAAGATGAATATATTCACCAAGAAAACATAGTATTCCTGCCTAACGTCTTGTCAGTTTTAGAAGGTGCTAATGCGTCACGAAGATGATCTTATTTTCTCTGCGTTCAGGATCTTTTGGTCATGCTATATCTGCAGGCCAGTCGCTATGATGAAGTCTGTTGTCTTCACCAGGCTAGAGCAGCTGTCCCACAACTTTTGTCTCAGCTCTGCACCCTCTGGCCAGGTCTGGCATCTCATTTCCCTATAGAATTGACATTCCTGTAGAACGTGTTCAGGGTTCTGGCCTCCTGTTCCACATGGGCACTCATCGGTGTGTGAGATCTTTAGTCGGTATAGATATTCTAGAAGTTTTCAGTGTCCAGTTCTCAGACAAAATAAGGTAGTTTGTTGGTTTCTTTTGAGATGGTGAATTTATTTTTGTTTTGTTTTTGCGTTCGCCTTAAATCTCTAATCCCCAAGGCGGTGTGCGTTGCACTGTGGTTTTTATTTTACGCCTGTTGGCCCAGTGCATTCAACTTCAGCATGCATTTTATGTAAAGGTCTGCTTCCTCCTGCATTTTCTAAGTGTTTGCTTCCCTGGGTTAAGGGTCGGCGCTGTGATGGGGATCAAACCCAGCACCTTCGGGATGCGAGCTGTGCCACTTAACCACTAGCCCACGCTGTCCCCAAGTTGGTGAGTTGGGTCTGGTGTACTGCTTATGTTTCTGTCTTCTCTCCATTGGTGTATATACTAATTTTGTTATACGTTCTTGATATCTCTGTATGATACTCGATGATTAAATTGTGCAATTTTGCTGCCATCTTTTGCTAGAGTGTCAGCCCTCTTGTTTCCTGTGATTCCATAATGGGAGGGTAGCAACTGGAGCGCTATTGTTGAGGATCTTTGGAGTTTTCCTAGTTCTGCTCTGATAACAGTGATTTGTCTTTTGTATTGCCTTTAATAATACTCTACAGTGTGTGAATACAGCTATTTTTGTTATTGGTTGGCTTTCTGTTTAAAGTATTCTCAGTGCTCGCAGGAGGACCATAGATTCTGCTCTGAGGTTTGTGGATGACTTTCCTATTGGGAGGGCCTCTTCTGTTATATTTTCACTTTTGTGTCTAATGAATATGCCTCCTCCCCCATTTTGACCTACCCCATCTGCTGAACCATCTGTGTCCATTCCTTGATATTATATTTCTCCTCAATCATTGCTTGTGCTAAAGTTTTCAGCTCATGGACACTGTATTGGTCTTTTCTTCTGATTCCTGGGATCTCTGTACTTATTGCGATGTTGTTTATGTTGTAGCTTGGCTTTTCATAGTTGATAAGCATTTCTTTTTCTGCAGGTTGGTTAGGTATTAAATATCCATATTTTTGGTGTAGGTGGTTTGATATATGGATGAAGCTGGTTCTCTTTAGCCTATTTTTAACTGAGTGTTTCAGTTTGATGTTTGGATGATCAGGCATGTGCAGCATCTTTTCACTATGTGTCAGCACTCTTTCCTCTCGTCTAGTATTTAGTGGTCTTATATTTGTATATGTTTCCATTGTCTGGATTGGTGTAGTCTTTGTTCCATCTGTTAGTATCCTTAAGCCTGAATTTTGAATTTTGTTTAGGCGTTCCGTGTTTGTTTTTGATGCTGTGGTCCAGGCTGTCATGCCGTATTCTAGTACTGACCTGACTTTGCCAGTATATACATTTTTAAGGATGTTGCTATTTGCATCCCAGATTGCCAGTTTCTTAATAAGGGATAGTTTTATGGTTGCTTTTTGTTCTATCTCCTGTTTGTGTTCCCTCCATGTGAGTCTCTTGTCCATTTTAACTCCCAAGATACACAGCAGTATTTTCTTGTACAGGCTCTTTGCCATTTAGAGTAAGTTTTGTAGATGAAGATCTAAAGCAATGTATGTACTCCCTGACACACTGACACAGCTCTCAGCAGAACACCCAAGATTGGTCATACAGTGGACTGCTCTCTCTGCAATATCCAATTCAATGAAACTGCAGACATACCAGCAGTGTAGAGGAGCTTACCAACAAACAGACTTGAGCATCACATATAATGAGGCCAAGACCATCTTCAGGGTAAAATGGGCTGATCAACACCCCCACTTCCGAACATCTACAAAACAACTACTATGATTTAACTAGAGAGGAGCAAGTCGTCATTTTCAAACTGAAAACTAGACATAATAGACTGAAGAATAATCTTTTCACCAAAAAGAGGATTGGGACAGATGACAGGCGTCCATGTGTGTAGCATACAATAACCATGGAACACATTCTATAAGCTGCATGCTCATTCAAGAAGTGAGAGAACAATACTGACCAGATAGAGACAAATTCTGTACAGAGATAAAACAACCCTACAAACAACTGTGTTCTTTTTCGAGAAACGGGTACTCTGATCTGAGGATGAATGAAGAAGTAAAAGAAAATATGTAGGCCATAATTCAAAAATACGAATTGTATGTGCATCAGAAAAACAAGAAATATCACAAAGTTTAGCAATCCCATTATCACATTTTCATTTTTTTTCATTGCTTGCTACCTCCTTAGATAATACTGCATTCGATTTTCATGCCTATTATATTTTATTTTGCCCATAATCAGCGAACAGATGTGGAAAAAGGAACCATGCTGGATCAAGTCAAGAAAGTGTTTGTTGACTACAAATTAATGGAGGACGGTGTCCCACCCAACAAGTACAAGGAAAACAACTATACTGTCAGTTTTGACGCCAATGGTGATATCAAACTGGTCAACAAGAATCCTATATATTCACTTTATCAATATAGAGGGAATGGAAAGGTATATTCAAGTTTTAGAATCATTACCTGTTTGAAATAGTGACTGTTTTATAACACTGCTATTGTTTTTGATTGTGCAATATTCTTCTTCCTTTTTTTGTCGTCTCACTTTCTTCTGGCTTGTAGCTTAGCATCGTGGTATGTATTTGTCTTTCGCCGCTCTCGTGGCCTGAGTAACATTCTTCCCCACTTTATGGCAGGTCTCATTTACACTGTCTATCCACCTTTTCCTCTGTCTACCTCCCGCTCTTCTTCCTGATGTTTTCCTGTGGAAGGTTGCATGAACATATGATTATAGCTGACTAATCTAAATGTTTAAGATGGTCACTCTTTGTAGTTAGCTGTAGGTAGCCCTTTATTCCTTCAACTTTATTAAGCCAATATTCCAAGAGATAAAAGACACCTCTGCAAGAGCACACACGTTTAATTTTATGGTCACTCCAGCAATGATTTGCAGATGTGATGTGTGGAACATGCAAAACAGATGCAGAGAAGTTCTGAGTCACTCAGAGAGCAATAGAATGAAACGCATTAAAAATTTAGATTAGGAATAAGATCTGAAACAAAGAAATTCAACCACAAACTTTGTTTCGGGGTGTTATGAAAGCAGCAACATCACATAAAAATATTTGGACTCGACATGTGTGGTTTGCCGGGGACTTTGTGTATGACAAAGACAAGAATAGCACCACTGCTCCACAGAGAGCATGTCATAAGAGGGGACAAACATAGTATCATATGACATGGCATAACACTGACCATTGTTAGGTGGTTTGTTAAGAGCAGCATAGATGGCGCCTAAGATGGCTGTGGGTCTACTTTGCTTTAGTGTTTGAGTCTATTAAGATGGACTCGCACATCGATTAACTACCTTCCAATAATTATTCTAGTGTTTGCTTGGGTGCTGCACAATTGTTTGTGGTGGTGTCTCTGAGACCCATTATATAAAAATGGGTCTTGAGTCTACAATGTTCCATTCTGAGTCTGAAGATGTCTACCCAGCAATGCCAAGTTTGTCTATGCTGTTTGTAAGTTTGTTTATGCTTGTACTCTTTGTACTGGTCTCTCCATTCCATCCTCATAGATTGTTTTATGAGTGTCTTTGCTTTATAGCACTGTGGATGACGAGTGTGCATGCCACCACTTCTGCCTTTTGCAAGCTCATCTGCCTTCTCATTTCCAAGGATCCCACATTGGGCCGGAATCTACTGTAGTATTAAATCTGTTTTTTGGAACAGCAACCCAATGTTATATTTTATTTCGTGTGATAATCTGTCTTGTTTTGGGATTGTGATAGTTCGGAGTACAGGAATAAAAGTAAAGTTTTTTTCCAGGGCTCGGATAAAGGTGTCATAATGATTGTGGATAACTGGTTATTTCTTGTTGATGACGATGATTATAATTAATTACTGCTGCAATTTATATTCTTATAATATTTTAAAACGAAGCTTTTGTTTTATTCATTGCACAGAGAATACTTTATCTATCTCATTGCAGTATGACCAGATTGGGAGCTACATTGATGGCCAAACTGTCTTAGAAAGGGACAAGATGAAGTTTTTGACACCTTCTGGGCAGCCATCTGCCAGCTTGCCCACATCTGTGTGTAGTACAAACTGTGCTGACTGCCTTAGCAACAATCTAATCCCTATGTTATTTCAAGAAGGTGATGCGTACATTCTTGGAGTCTTCTCTATACATGAGACTAGCAGCGACCCGTATCGGTGTGGAGGTTTCAGGAGTGTTGGAAACGATGTTGTTGCAGCTGAAGGCTTCTTATATGCTGTTAACGAGCTCAAGAAAATTACTGGAGTCAATTTTGGAGCCATTGCCATAGATGATTGCTATAGCCCATTGAGATCAACAAGCATTTTATCTCAATATTTCTCTAGTATCTTACAGTACGATACCTCTGCTTTTCCAAATCATATTTCAAGAGACAAACTTGCAGGAATTGTCGCATGCAGATCAAGTGGTTGTACAATTTCCACAGCACATTTATTTATGCCGATGAAAGTCCCAGTTGTGTCCTATTCTGCCAGCTCTCCAGACTTGGATAGCAAAATAGATTTCCCTTATTTTCTCCGAACTGTTCCCAGCGATGTTTACCAGGCAACTGTCATGTTGGAAATAGTCAAGGCCATGCAGTGGGAATATATTGGTCTGCTATATGTAAAAAATAATTATGGTGCTAAAGGAATAGAAGAATTTAAAAATATTGCTTTGAAGGAAGAATCAGGAGTCTGTGTGGCTGCGGAATTTGGAATTAATGAAATAGAATCTGAATCAGATGGGTCAGACTTTCGCAATGTCTATGAAGCTTTTATTCGTCTGAATGTGAAAGTGGTCATCTTCTTTGGAATAGATGTCAGATACAGAAGCTTCTTGTCTTTCATGGAAAGAGAACAATATTATGGTAAATTCATATTCATTGGTAGTGAAGACTGGGGGATAAACCGAGACATCTATAATTTGGGGCAAAAATCAGCACGTGGATCCTTGACGTTGAGAGTCCAGGACATTCAGCTGGACTCTTACCCAGAATTCAAGGAACATTTGGCAAAGAAATTACCTTCTGTTAATGACAGTAACATATGGTTCTCAGAGTTCTGGCAGAATGAATTCAACTGCAGCTTAAAGGGAGGATTTTTCAACATCTTTGGACGGTAAGGAACAGTAGTTAAGTCTTGTGTGTATATATATCATCCTGATCATCATGTAACATGTCCTTTATAAAACGTCGCTCTCATCACTGTCTGTCTGAGAGAAACTCTTTCTCTTGCCAAAACTCCACCCTATGCCACAGTTATACCCAGGCATTCTTGGATATCTTTGTGCCATCATCTTCTTGGTCTACCCCTGCCTCTTTTGCTTGGCACCATACCTTCCATCACTGTTCTTTCAAAACCATTGTGTCTCTTGATATGACCAAAGTATTTAAATTTTCTGGCTAATATAGAATTGATAAACCAGTTCTCCTCTATGGTCAACTCTTGCAGAATGTCTTTATTTGTCTTTTTCTCCACCCAGAGTATAATGAGGAACCTTTTGAAACATTTTGACTCAAAGGATTTGATTCTTTGTCTAGAAGTTTATATATATATATATATATATGTATGTATGTATGTCATGTCATGTCATGCCATGCCATGCCATGCGATGCTATGCTATGTATGTATGTATGTAATGCGATGCGATACGATGCAAGTGCAAGTGTTGTGGTGTATGTATGTATGTATGTAATGTAATGTTATGTTATGTTATGTTATGTTATGCTATGCTATGCTATGCTATGCTATGCTATGCTATGCTATGTTGTGGTGGGTGTTGGTGTTGGCGTTGTTGTGGTGTGTGTGTGTATATATATATATATATATATATATATATATATATATATATATATTATCACATTACATTATCATATTATCCTCAATGTCAGTCCAGCAGGTTCTAGAAAGAAAATAAATACACTTTTTTGCTACATCAGGACCAAGAAAACTTCTAAATTAGCTATAAGATCAGTTTTGCCTTAATTGATTAACTAAGCATTTGTATATAGCAAATTTAATCATTGTCTTAAGAAATTTAAACTAGTAAGGCCTATGAAGTATGAGACTAAAGATAGGCCTACAATAGAATGCTATAGAGGATGTAGTCAAAGGAGAGAGTTGGGTTCAGGGAAGTGTGAAATAAGCAGAAATAAAAATAATAAAGCAAAAAGTGGAAAAACAACAAAATTACAAACTAAAATGTTTTTATGCAAATGTGAGAAGCATAGTAAATAAAAGAGAAGAATTGGAACTGTATGTAGAAGAAGAAAACCAGATATAATAGGGTTAACAGAATCATGAACATAGAGGACATTGCAGATAGTGAACTTGAAATAGAGGGAAATACAATGTTAAGGAAAGATAGGGTAGTTGGAGACAAGGCTAATGGAGGTGGCGTTTTATTATACTGTACAAATTCAGTTAATATAACAATCAAAGATGATTTATCATCTGGTAACAACAATGAAAATGTATGGGGAGAAATAGAAAGTTGGGGTGAAAAAAACAGTGATTGGGGTATACTATAGATGCCCATCAAGTCAAAAAGAGGAAGATGAGGAGCTGATTAGTAGCATAGTAAAGGCAAGTGAAGGGAAATTATTATTAATGGGGGATTTCAACTTTCCAGAAATAAAATGGGATATGGCAGAAGCACTTGTAGAGTCAAAACATTTTGTTAAGTGCATAGCTGACAATTTCTTAATTCAACAAGTAGAAGCGGCCACCAGAGGCAAAAACACATTTGACCTAGTTTTTACTACAGAGGAAAATATGATTGACAACGTTACCATTGGGGAACTGTTTGACTCAAGTGACCATCAAATCATCCATTGGGATCTTATTGCAAGGAAAGAAATAAACATAAACATGCGAACATACGGCTACTCTAAGACACATGCTAAGAAGACGAAAGAGGCAGCGAGCCACAAAATCTGGAAAGATATTGTCGGAGGAACAGATGTTGAACAAGAGTGGGAGAGTTTTAAAACAGTTCTAGAAAAGCTAAAAAGGGAATACGTTCCATGTAGGGAGGTAAACCACAAGCATAAAAAGTAGATAACTAGATTTGTAGTTAAATGTAGAAGAGCTAAAAATAAAGCATGGAAAAAATATATAGAGGTAGGTAAATCAAAAGAAACATATTAAAAATATTTAGACAAGCAGAACATAGCTCAGAAAGTGAATAAAACAGCAAAAATTCTTCAAAAAAAAACTTGCTCAAAGGATCAAGACTGATAGTGAAAGCATCTTTTCTTAAGTTACAAATAAACATTGAACGAAAGACAAAGTAGACCCTCTCATAGACAGTACAGGAAAAATAATAAGTGAGAATAGGGAGGCAGCTAATCTACTCAATCAGTACTTTGGCACAGTCTACACAAAAGAGGACTGCTCCAAGATCAAAGAGACAGCGGGATTAAGATCAATCTGTATTACAGCTCGCAAAGCTGTCCAGACCAGGCTTAGAGAGATGCAAAAGACTCCTGGCTCAGCAAAAGAGCTGACGAAATTGAGATGTTCGCCAAGAGTCATGACACCAAACGGTTTTACGAGGCACTGAAAGCTCTCTACGGCCCGCAGCCCTCTAGTAATACTCTAGTTCGCAGTGCGGATGGGGTACTGCTAACAGATAAGGTTCAGATTCTAGACAGATGGGCAGACCACTTCTGCAAAATACTAAACCACCCATTGTCCATAAATGAAGAGGCCATCCGGCGAATGCCGTAGGTGGAACTGAACCTGGCGTTGGATAGAGTCATTACTGAGGAGGAAGTTGACAGGGCAATCAGTTCACTATCTATAGGAAAAGCTCCAGGAGCTGATGCAATACTAGCAGAGGTATATAAGACAGCTGGCCCATCCCTCACCAGAAGGATCACTGAACTCTTCTGTCACATGTGGGCTGAAGGAAAAATTCTGCAGGAGCTAAAGGACGCCTCAATCGTTCACCTGTACAAAAGAAAAGTCAACCGTCAGGAATGCGACAATCATCGTGGAATATCGCTACTTCTCCGTAGCAGGCAAGATCCTAGCTCGCTTACTGCTAAACAGGCTCAACAAACACCTTGAACAAAGCCACCACCTCCCAGAAAGCCAATGTGGATTCAGAGCCGGAAGAGGAACAGTGGACATGATTTTTGCCGCTCGCCAAGTACAAGAGAAGTGTCGAGAACAAAATCAGGCCTTGTACACCACATTTATTGATTTGACAAAGGCATTTGATACAGTTAACAGAAAATTTTGGCCTGACCATAAATGCCAAAAAAACAGAGGTCATGTACCAACCAGCACCAGGCATGCCGTACACAAAACCAGAGACTACAGTCAGCGGGCAGACGTTGAATGCCGTAGACAAATTCACATATCTGGGCAGCACGCTGTCCAGATCTGTCAGCCTAGACGATGGGGTGGCAAGCAGAATAGCAAAGGCCAGCACAGCCTTTGGTAGAATGCTCTCGATGGTCTGGGCACGTCGTGGCATCAGCGTCAAGACCAAACTCAAAGTCTACCGTGCAACCATCATTCCAACCCTACTATACGCTTGCGAAAGCTGGACTGTATACTCTGGACATGCAAGGAGGTTAAACTACTTCCACACAGGTTGCCTGAGGCGAATATTCCACATCCGATGGCAAGATCGTGGTTCTCTCAAGGGCTAACATGCCCAGCATCCATGCACTGCTAGAAAAAGCACGACTAGGATGGGCCGGACACCTCGTCTGTATTATCAAGTATGTCAGACGAGCGGCTCCCAAAGAAGCTTCTCTACGGCGAGCTGAGAGAGGGATGGCGCAAGAGAGGGCTCCCAAAGAAACGTTTTAAAGACGGTCTGAAGGACTCACTAAAAAGTTGCCAGATAGACATCGACACCTGGGAATGTCTTGCGCAAAACAGATCTGACTGGAGAAGCGCAGTCAAATCGGGTGTAGCTGCCGGTGAAGACGACCGTGTTGTGAAAGCCCAGAGCAGACGCGAGACGCGGAAATCCCGAGCAGCGGGAACACCATCCCCTTCTACAATCCTCGTGTGCCCGATATGTAGCAGATGTTTTCGTGCTCGCATTGGCCTGTTCAGCCTCATGCGCACCCGCACCCAACAGGGAAATCTGTGACAAGGATGAGGTCGGCGGTCCTCATCGACAACGATGGACAGCTATTATTATTATTACAGAGGAAATGGTTTTTAAAAAATTGGAGGGGGTGAAAGTGGATAAATGTCCAGGTCAAGATGGTATTCATCCAAAATTGCTGTTTGAAATTAGAGACCAACTAGCAAAACCATTGGCTATATTATGTTCTCAACACTGGCAAAAGGGATTGTTCCACAGGATTGGAAAGATGCAGGAGTGATCCCCTTATTCAAAAAGGGCAAAAAATCAGATTCAGCAAATTATAGACCGGTGAGTTTAACGAGCATAGTCTGTAAATTGTTAGAGTCAATAATAGAGTCAAAGAAAACATTGTAATGCATTTAGACAAGTTTAATCTAATTGGAAAAAGTTAGCATGGGTTGACTAGAGGGAGATCATGCTTAACAAATCTATTAGAATTCATAGAAGAGGTTACTAAATTGATAGATAAAGGGGAGAAAGTGGATGTTATTTATCTAGATTTTGCAAAGGCCTTTGATAGAGTACCTCATCAAAAATTATTTCAAAAGTTAAAATCACATGGAAAAGGTGGGGAAGTTGCCAAATGCTCTATGCAGTGGTGTCTCATCTAAAGCAGAAGTGAGGTCGGATTTAGATAAAATTTGAGAGTGGTCTGTAAACTGGCAAATGGAGTTTAATGTAGATAAATGTACAGTCATCCACATGGGTAGATCCAATATGGAGCATAATTACAGAATGGGAGAGAGCAATATTAGAAAGATAGATAAGGAAAGGGACTTAGGAGTTATAATAGATCATACAGGAAAGGTGAGTGAGCAAGTTCAGGTAGCAGTAAAAAAGGCAAATGCAATCTAGGGTATGATAAAAATAAATATTAAACACAGGAGCAAGGAAGTGATAGTCAAACTGTATAAATCACTAGTTAGACCTAGATTGGAGTACTGTGTACAGGTGTGGAGTCCTTATCATAGAGGGGATATAAACATGCTGAAAAGAATACAAAAAAGAGCGACAAAGCTGATAGTGGGAATCCAGAATTATAGTTATGAGGAAAGGCTCAGAAAAACCAGCTTACAGTGTCTAGAAGAGAAGAATTCGTGGTGACTTAATACAGGTTTATAAGATGATCAGAGGAATGGATAAATTAGACTATAACAAGTTTTTCAAAATACAGCCACCTACAAGAACAAGAGGGCATAGCTACAAATTAACTAAAGAGAGGTTCAGATTAGATATTAGGAAATATTTTTTTCAGTCAGAGAGTGGTGACTGCTTGGAATGCATTGCCACGGGAGGTAGTGGAGGCAGGGACAATTAATGCATTTTAGAATAAATTGGATACGCCAAACTTTTAGAGCAATGTAATGTAAATGAAACTGGTTGTACACATACTCTGCAGAGTCTTCTAAACCAGTATAAAGATTTAAAGTTAAGAAGTTAAGTTGAACTACAATGATTCACCGTGTACTTAGATGTGTGAGTTAGCACTCTTGTGTACCGTAATCGCGTATGAAAAACATTGATCTATTTATTCAAAATTAGCAATATCCATTTTGATTGATGTGCAAATATTGCACAAAGAGAGCAAACAAAGAAGATTGATGATTGAGGCTAAAGTTGCAGCACACTAAATGAGCTGACGTCTTGCCTCGAGGTCAGCAAACCAGAACTGACTAAGGCCCTATTCTGCCTCCAGCAACGACTCTGGAAACAAGCTGCACTAGTTTATTCTGGCGAAGAGAATAGAGATTGCAGTGGTAAGATAAACCTAGTGCTTAAAAAATCCAGCTAAAATCTGATGTGTTAAACTGAAAGACACAGATATCGCAGCCTGGGTGTAAAGTACAATACAACGTCCTTTTCAAAACAAACGTCAAAGAAGAAGATGATTGATGAATAACATCTTTCATCCATTGTTAAGATGACCCAGCTAAACAATTCTCATTCTTCATTCTCCCTTCCAGTGACTGTGATTCAAGCGAGAGACTGTCTCAAGAGCAACTAGATAGACGAGCTGGAGAACAACGAGTGACACAAGTAATGAATGCTGTGTATGCCTTAGGCATGGGTCTAGCAGAGGCAAAAAGAAAGTGAGTTGTTGTATTTAATTGTTCTAAGCGGATTTGTGCTAAATATAAAGGACAAGATTCAGTTAAATAGACTGGCAGACATAGAAAGTATCAGTTTGGAATAACTGGACTTTGGTAAATGTAAGTTTTTCAGGCATATGGCAAAATTACTATTGTTGTTGCTTTTTAATTTGAACTGCTGAGTTGTTTACTATTTTACAGTTAATGTGGAAAAAGAAGACTAATGTCTGGTCAGGCAAAATATACTGATCAGGCATATTAGTCAGGGTCAGGCAAAATATACTGGCCAAGACCCTCACCTTAGTTTCCTCATAGCCCTCCCTGGAAACGGGCTGTTTTCATGGCAGCCTGGCTGAAAAGGCGAGGGATCAACATGATCCCATTAGTAGTGAGAGATACGCAGAAGCCAAGCATAGCACAACTCATCAGCACGCTCTAGATGTGAGGAAATGCTACTGCAATCCGTCATTTAACATTCTTTTCAGGGCACACAAAAGAGTAGACCTACTCATTGTGGGCATTCAAAACAACAACAATAACAGTCAATGCTTTTCAACTAGAGCTGCTAAGGTGTTTTCTCTTTCACAGCCAATGTCAAGTTTCTTTAGCATCATAGATCTAGTTTTTCTGGTGACTTTCCTGTCCTTCTGCAACTTGCTGAATTGGAGTCACAAGTTCTGTCCTCGATTTCAGAGAGCATCCCATTCTGACTTGGTTTGCAAACAGAAGGTCTTCTTTGACTTTAGGATCACAGAAAGGGAAGGGATGACATACTATGCATTCTGTCATCCAAGGAATGTGGGGACTGCATGGGCTAGTGGTTAAGTGGCACGACTCACAACCCAAAGGTTCGATCCTCATCACAGCACAGGCCGCTACCCCGGGGATGCAAACCCTTAGAAAATGCAGGAGAAAGCAGACCCTTATATAAAATGCTAGCTGAAGTCGGATGCACTGGGCCGACAGGCGCAAAATAAAAACCACAGTGCAACGCAAAAAAAAATAAAAACCCAGGAGTGAGGAAGCTCTCCAAATGTGTAGGGCTAAAATATTGTGCTCTGGTTCTGAACTCTTCCAAGGAATCATCACATCCCGAACAGAGCCATCTTTCAATTCTCTCTATACCCCCATGGTCATCTGTTGAGCACCATATGTCAGTCCAATCTGTGTTTTCCTAACAGTGCAGTATCTATGATGACATTGAAGGACGGCCACCTGATTTCGATGTTGTGAATTATATTCCGGAGAAGGATTGACAATAATGCAATATGATCAAACTGTAGCGAGGTCATGCTACATGGAGGTTTCAACATCAAGAGCAAGTGGTCGGACCTGATGGATAGAGGGGTTATTGTTGCTATGTTATAATGGCTGAGCAAACCTGCTGTGCAGCCCAGTGCCATTTTTATGTAAAAACAGATTCTCTTCAATTGTTTCAGTGCTCTGTATAGTGTGTTGACAATTGTTGACAGTGCTTATAAGAATCTTTTCCTCATATCCACAAGTGCCTTGCACTCAATGAGTAGATGTCGAACTGTTTCATCAGGGTGAAAGCAATGTCTGCACAAGGGCAGATGCTGGGGATCGATACGATTCAAGTGGCTATTGACTCTGGTATGTCCAGGTCAGAACTGAAAGATGAGACTTTGATCTCTTTTGATCTCTTCTATGTAGTTTATTTATGTCATCATTACTTTTTTGCTGTGACATTTTGCCAAATACATTTCAACCTGTTGTTCCAGTTGCCCACCTGTTCATCCAGATTTCCCTGTAATTATTCTTAATTATTTGTTTAACTGTGTGGTTGCTGCAGGGTCATGTCCAATTGTTGTTTGGAGCCTGTTTTTGCTAGTCTGCCAGCCATCTTGTTTCTCAGTAGCCCTCTGTGTCCAGGGATCTACTGCAAGGTGACTTTAATCAAGGAGCTGGGATTATGTTGGTGATCAAAGAACCACTTCAAGTATTCAACATATCAGCAGCACAACCCTCCGACCTAGCACAAAACTCCTGTCTGTGATGCCGCAAAGCAAGAGAAAAGAAAAAGGACTAAATTTTCTTTGCTCCACTGCTCTTTGAGCAACTTGAAGCTTCTCTGCATTTGCTCTTTGTAGGTTCTCAGTCATTGACTATGGCTAGAATAACCAAGCTGGTAAGTGTGTGAACTTGTGCCATATTGTTTCTCATCTACTGAAGTATGTCTTTGATACATTTGAAGTTGGGTCATCCTGCTGCTATCCTTCGTAAAATCCCATAATTTTGTTATTTGGGAGTTGGTAACTTCTTGACCGTGTCACCTGGTCGACAGTGAGCTGACTTGTTCAGACTCGAATTACACCACGCCAGGGTTCAAAATCACGGACAGACAAAAACAAATCAGAGTGTGGTTTGCTCCTGGTACAACCGCTTTTTCTGTTGACCCAGTTGTAAATGGGTACCTGATGTATGAGTTGGGGAAAGTATAAACAGCAAGGAAGGGATCTGGCCATCCCACCTCACATAGGCTGTGACCTAGTACATGAAAAGTTACCATCATCCCCGATGGCAATTGTTGCCATGGGACTGACCTTTGCCTTTAATTTCTTGACGGAGGTAAATGTACATATTCCCATTTATTATGGAATAGTTTTCTAGCCGAGGTTCCCCTTGTGAGCAAAAAGGGTTCAGTATGTACTACAGTATGGCACGACTACATCCGCAATGTGGAGGTCTCTGCTAAAACAGGCCTCAATCCAATCTCAGAAACACTTGACCGTTGCTGAGTTTCTTTGTTCGGTCATGTTGTACGGCTGGACCAGGAAACCCTTGCCCACAAGATACTACACAAGTCATTCCTCAGTGCCAAAAGTCTTCCCCCGACCGGCTGGAGGTGCAGAAAAGAACGTCCCCAAACAGTATGGCTCCAGCAAGTGGCAACCTCCTGCTTCGCCCTGGACAAGGCCTGTAACCACGCCACTGCTGGGGGTCATTTATGTAGCGGACCAAAGCAATGGGCATCAGACACCAAAGCGAACATTATTATTATGATAATTATGTACTGGCTTTTCTTTCTATTAATTTTAAAGCAACTGCCATTGTGGCTCCATTGAGCTCATTTGCACTAATTTTACTTTTCAGACTATGCGAAGATGAATTCCCATGCAGCTACTTTCATCAGCGTGCAAATGAGGTTGTGGAGTACATTAAGAAACAAACCCGCCAGCAAGGGAACCTGATGTACAATGTATTTGATAGTAATGGCAATGGAGCACTAGGATTTGATGTCTACAATATCCAACAGCAAACATCTGATGGTAACCCATATGTTAAGGTGAGACTCAGTCTAATGAACTTTGACAAAATCAGCAAGCAATACTATCTTATAACTAGTATCCAGAGGATGGGGAAGGCTAGTGATTAAGTGACACGGTTCACAACTCCATATGACACTCTACAGTGTCTAGAAAAGAGAAAAATTCTAGGTGACTTATACAGGTCTATAAGATAATCACAGGAAAGGTTAAATTAGACTATAACAAGTTTTTCAAAATGCAACAACCAACGAGAACAAGAGGGCACAGATACAAAAGCTAAAGAAAGGTCCAGATTGGATATTAGGAAATATTTTTTTAGTCAGAGAGTGGTGAATGCTTGGAATGCATTACCCCAGGAGGTAGTAGAGGCAGGGACAGGTAATGCATTTAAGAATAGATTGAATGCTCATAGCTTTTAGAGCAGGATAATGCAAATGTAACTGGTTGTATACAGACTCTGATGAATCTTCTAAACCAGTATAAAAATGTTAAGTTAAGTTAACTCAAAGATGCTGGGTTCGCTCCCCATAATAGCACCAGCTGTTACCCTGCGGAAGCAAACCCTAAAAAAATGCAGGAGGATGCAGACCCTTACATAAAATGCATTCCAAAGTTGGAAGCACTGAGCTGAAAAGCACATAATAAAAACATAGTGCAACGCAAACCATGTTGGGGAAATAGAGAAATAAGGCAAACGCAAAAAAAATATTAAAAAAATAAATAGTACCCAAGAATACTGACCCAAGAATACTGACCCAAGAATACTGAAAGCTTACAGAGCAGAAAATTAGTAACATGTTAGCAATATCTTTGTTCCATTTATATTATGATAGTTGATCTGCATCAATCATTTAAGTGTCCTCTGCACTTTCTACATGTTGTGGTTTCCAGCCCTCAACACAGTGATCTTTAGTCACAATTTACAACATGCATACTACTGGACAAATGGTCTGTTCCTTTTTTCCCATAAATATAACAACAATATTCATACAAAACAAACAAGGAAACAGGTGAAAAAGTTTACGTACCTGGGTAACATAAACTCAGCAGTCGATAAAAGCATCTCCAAAATCAAAAACAGATATAATAATGCATTTTGAATCATTTGGCAAATGTTCCTGATTTTATTATACAGGGACGTTTTAATGGATACGGATTGAACGATATACAACACAATATTCCTACCCATATTGTGCTATCAGTGCCAGAATTGGTCATTGACAAACAAAAATAAAAGGAACATTGTAACAACAGAGATGAAATGCCTACGAAGAATGCTTAGAGTAACAAGAATGGATAGAATCAGAAAGAAAGATATTAGGCAACAAGTAGGTACAACACAAGTGCTAGACTTCAACAAGAGACTGGTTTGGCCACGTGACACGTCAAACACCAGATAGTATCCCTCTGAAAGCAATGCTATATAGATACAATGGATACAAAGCCAAGGGCCAACCATGCAAAAGATGGATAGCAGAAATAACAGAAGCAGTAAAGTTCCTCGTGTACGAAGCACATATTAGGGCCTGGTCAAGGAACCTCTTCATAACCTGACCCTTATAAACACAAGCAGGTCAAAAAGCCAAAAAAAAAAGAAAGAATAGTCTTTTAGAGGTTGGGATGTCCGCATTTGGGCTCATCCTGAAAAGGACATTGTGTCATAGCTTACAGCGAGGCTGCAACATCTGCGCTTTTTGGCTAGACAGATCCAATTTCAGCTGGTTTTTTTTAGGTTCCATTTTACTTTTCTAATGCATCCCTTATTCTCTTAATCAGACCTCACTAGTGCAGCCTGTTTTCAGGGCCACCTCTTGGAGGCAAAATAAGATCAGCTCTGTTCACTGATGCAAGCAGCCAGTTATGGGCCACTAGCTGCTGTCAGCTCATTTACTGTACTGCATCTTTGGCCCCGGTTGGAGTGTTAACATCATCAGTTAATAACAAATTAGCTGCTCTTTATGCTAGCCATTAACTATTCAATGAAAATGTACACCTACAATTCAGTAAATCAATCAAAAAATGGAAAGCTTTTTAGCTATAGATGAAGTATAGGTCTTCAGTAAATGCATATCAAGGCATCAAATGTTAACCAGCCTATACCTATTATTAAAGCTTTTCTAACTTAGTTTTTACAGGATAGGATAGCCAGCCTCATGCACAGCCCTCCATAGTCACATCTAATGACATTCCTTGCAGGTTACAATATTATTATTCTTTGCTCCACTTTTGTACCCTGGAAAAACTCAGATATAGAATTGTTCACTATGGTCATTTTGCTATGCTAATGAATGCCATGTTCTGAAACAAATAGACTATGATCACTTTTATTTATGAGCATTGGGTGGCATAGGCTAGCATCAGGATCATGTACATTCATGTCATGCACCTGGAAACAGACTTGCTATAAATAAATGCTACTTTATAAATTTGCTCTCCAAACTATGTTTACTGTCCTGAATTATGTCTCTCAGTTATTGTTTGTAAACACTGTTTATTTTAATGGCAACAGAGAAATATCTGCACTTTTTTTGCTTGACAGGTTGGGACATACAGTTCAAAGGATAAAATCAACTGGAATCCTGTTGTTTTTCAAAAAGAAAATTTAAAATTTTACGATGAAGCAGGAAACGTTCTGTCTAAGATCACATCCAAGTGCACTGAGGTATCCCCAATAGTTTTATATCCTATAGTTTCTATAAAGTAAAACTGGTGTAACTCTTATTGTTACTTTATCATACTATAACTTCATCATCTTCCTCTATCCAATGTGGAAATCTTGTACATTTGCTAGAATTCTGTATATCTTCTTTTCCTTCTATTTTTGGTTCCTGCAAAAACGTTACTCACTTTTATTTTCACTTTATCCTATTTTTAGGTGATGTTTCTAAAGATTTTGTGTTTAATTCTAGATACATACTCTACAGGCTTCAGTGCCTGTATGATTGACCAATCTGTGCTTACACCATGAATTTTGAAGATTTTCCACACTAGAATTTTAAATTATACTATTCTTATTTTTCCTTCATCTGTCACTTATAATAATTTGATTGACTGATCGAATCACATGATTCTCGCTTATGGTATGATATGGTCAATGGTTTGAATCCTATACCAGCCCTATTATTATTTTCTTCAAATATTTTGTTACAAATCTATTCAATACATTAAATTCTATTATGGTGTCAATAAACAAATAGTTGAGATCGGGAAATGGCTGCGGTTTGCTTATTCTCTGGCTGTTATCGCCACTGAATTTACACAGTTGAAGAGCAAGCCAATTTGGGGTGGTGCCTTCATGGGTGCCCCAAATGACCTTACCAGTTACGGGATGACCTGACCTGACCCCCAATAGAGGCGGCACACAGTCATAATTTTTAATATAAATTCATGCTTTCTCATGGTAGTGACATTATCAAACAATCCCATTTCAATCATATTTCAGACCCTGTGTCAGCAGTGTCCAGGACTAAAGAAACCAGTTGCTCCGGAAGCCAAGGAGAGTGAATTTGTGTCAGAATACAGACAGTCTGATATCCTGCTTATTTCCCTTATTGTAGTTCTGATTCTAGCGGTATTCGTTGCAATTGCAGCCGTTACTATTTTCTTTACCAAAAAGTACCAGGGTAAGTTTATATTTATTATTTTCAAAACATAAATGACTTGTGAAATCCTAATGATGCTGACTTTATACCAAAATAAACATGACACAATTTAAAATTTAAAAATAAAGGATATAGTACACACGCCAAGATTAGAAGTCATTCTTATCTCAATGAAAAATCATTAACCATGAATGATAATACATTGTAGAAATCCATGAATGATAGTACATTGTGGAGATCTATGAATGTTAGTACATTATGGAAATCCATGAATGATAGTACATTGTGGAGATCTGTAACTGATACGACATTGTGAAGATCTGAAACTGATAGGACATTGTGAAGATCTGTAACTGATAGGACATTGTGAAGATCTGTAACTGGTATGACATTGTGAAGATCTGTAACTGATATGGCATTGTGAAGATCTGTAACTGGTAGGACATTGTGAAGATCTGTAACTGATATGGCATTGTGAAGATCTGTAACTGGTAGGGCATTGTGAAGATCTGTAACTGGTAGGACATTGTGGAGATCTGTAACTGATAGGACATTGTGAAGATCTGTAACTGGTAGGACATTGTGAAGATCTGTAACTGATAGGACATTGTGAAGATCTATAACTGGGTAACTGGTAGGACATTGTGGAGATCTGTAACTGGTAGAACATTGTGGAGATCCATGATTGACAGAATATTGTCGAGATCCATTTGGAATGACTGCACTAACTTAACTTAACTGTACGTCTTTATACTGGTTTAGCTGACCCTGCAGAGTCTGTATACAACCAGTTACATTTACATTACCTTGCTCTAAAAGCTATGCGCATCCAGTTTATTCTTAAATGCATTAACTGTCCCTGCCTCCACTACCTCCCCTGGCAATGTATTTCAAGCAGACACCACTCTCTGACTAAAAAAATATTTCCTAATATCTAATCTGGACCTCTCTTTAGTCAGCTTGTAGCTATGCCCTCGTGTTATTGTGGGTGGCTGTATTTTAAAAGACTTGTTATAGTCTAATTTATCCATTCCTCTGATCATCTTATAAACCTGTATTGTCACCACGAATTCTTCTCTCTTCGAGACACTGTAGGCCGGTTTTTCTGAGTCGTTCCTCATAACTGTAATTCTGGAATCCCACTATCATCTTTGTCGCACTTTTTTGTATTCTTTCCAGCATGTTTATATCCCCTCTATGATAAGGACTCCACACCTGTACACAGTACTCCAATCTAGGTCTAACTGAAGCTTTATACAGTTTGACGATCACTTCCTTGCTCCTATGTTTAATATGTCTTTTTATCATACCTAACATTGCATTTGCCTTTTTCACTGCTACCTTAACTTGCTCACTCACCTTTCCTATATGATCTATTATAACCTCTAGTCAGCATGTCACATGATTGTGATTACTCTGACTGAAACAAAAAAAAACAAACATATTTCAGTTTGTTAGAAAGAAGGATTAGATCAGGTTCTAGTAATGACTGCTCTTTTTCCAGCAAAAAATGTGCCTTTTGTTCTTATAGTGTTTCTGAATGACATTTTCTATTTTTGAATGTTGTTGATCACCTGCCACACTTTACAGTTTTACTGACTGAACATTTCACAAGCAGCAAATTTCATAGGTAGAACATCTTGCAAGCAGCACTTTTCACAAACAGGCCATTTCACAGGCAAGGCAAAGGGAAGAAAGGTTAATGTCTGGTCAGGCAAAATATACTGATCAGACATGTTAGTCAGGGTCAGGGAAAATATACTGGCCAAGACCCTCAACTCGGCTTCCCGGTAGTCATTCCTGGAAACAGGTTGTTTTTTTGGCAGTCTGGCTAACGAGGTCAAGGATTGATGTGACCCCCATAGTAGTGAGCGACATGCAGATGAAGCCAAACATAGGACAACCACTTGGAGGACCCCGATCCACCTTCATCAGCATGCTTGGAATGTCAGGAAAGCGACAACAAACCGCCACTACACATCCTTTTCAGGGTGCACAAACGGGTTGTTTGTTTGTTGTTAAATGCCCACAATGAGTAGTATTACTCTTTTGTGTGCCCTTAAAAGAACGTTAAGTGGCAGGTTGTCGTAGCTTTCCTAATATCCCGAGCATGCTGATAAAGGTGGACCGGGGTCCTCCAGGTGGTTGTGCTATGCTTGGCTTCATCTGTGTGTCGCTCACTACTAAGTGGATCATGTTGATCCTTCAACTTGTTAGCCAGAGCTGCCATGAAAATAACCTGTTTCCAGGAAGGACTACAAGGAAGTCAAGATGAGGGTCTTGTCCAGTACGTTTTGCCTGACCCTGACTAACATGACTGATCAGTATATTTTGCCTGACCAGACGTTAGTCTTCCTTCCTACACAAAAGGGTAAATCTACCCATTGTGGGCATTCCTTAAACAACATGCAAGGCATTCCACAGACAGTAGAATTTTTCTCATATTTAAAAAATAAATATTGTTACACAACAAGAATATTATCAACAGAACTGCGTTTAACAATTTTCAAAAAGTCATACCAAATATATACAATTAAAATATTGTTTTTCTTGCTGTCCGTAGGTCTAAAGAAAAAAATACAGACTTGTAAGGAAGAAATCTATGATGAGCCAGACAGAATTGTGTATCAGCCATACACAGGCACTCACGGAATCAGATTTGCCAATGATATGAACCCCTACCCTTTAATGAACAGTGTTGGACTTCATAGTGGTGAAAACAGTGCATCAGATTTAAATGGTGGTGTGAATAATTTAGCTTTTATAAATGATTTTGATTCAGTGTCTCAAGTTGTAGCTGTAGGGCAAAGGAAAAGATCACCTTTCCCTGACACCCAAAGCCAATCTCGAACAGACCCAGTAGCATTTGTTTCATCAGGACAGCTTGTTTCTCCCTATTCAAGCCGCCCATTGCCTGTAAGTCCCATTGGTGGGAATTCACTGAACAAGAGTGTGCATGGCGGTCAGAGTTATATGGATGTTAGTTCAAGAAACAATAGAAGAATCAGTTATCCAACTGGAAATGGCACAGGTAATCTGAATGACCAGAGTAACATGAATAGGACCTCAGATACGCAGTCTCTTGCAAGTGGACAAATATGCTTGGTCGCATCTCCCTTGCGAGATAACAATACCACTGGGCCAGACATTCAGGAAGGAGTTGTGTATTACATGCAGGGACCAAATGGTCAGTTGGCACCACACATTAGTTCTGCACCAGTTGTACTGATGCAGCAGAGACAACCTCTACAGGCATCAATCCGATCTCAGAACTCTTCAGTCAACTCTTCTGTAAATCCTTCATATGGGCCATACAGCACAGCTGCTCTTCAGAGGCGGCAAATGCAGCAGCAACAACCACAACAGCAACAACCACAACAGCGTCAGTTTTCAAACTTCAACAACCCTGGAACACTATTAATGTACGGAAACACGCCCATAGCAAGTGATAATGCCAATAGCTCAAATAGCAACACTCCTATCTCCAGTAACAGGTCAATAAAGTCAAATGGAAATCAAACCCTTACAGATCATGAAGTTGAATATTCACCCATACATTATGCCAGACCATCACAAGAGGCACGGGATTCTAATGTGAATATTGCACCACATTACCAGTCATCTCCGACAAATACCAACCAGCAACAACATGTTCTGGCAAGTTCCATACGTAACAACATTGATCATTTTGCAAATGCTGATAATTATAATTCTGACAGCAGCCAACAACAAAGTCTTCAACAGGAAGAGCTGTCGTTTCAAGAGCTTGATGAACCTCAGCTTTCCCCAGATGTATCTCAAAACAGCATGATCAGTTCATCTATCCCAGACGTTGTTGGTCAGAACTTGTCTCCTCAAGATCTTCAAAGGCAGGCTAGTCTAGAATCCATTAATCTCTCATCCAGTAAAGAATCATTGGATGACCTGGACACCAAAGTTAAGAATCCAGGAACTAAAAAAAATGGCAATGCCATTTTAAATGCCTTATCAGCACTGAGTGGAAATATCAGTAGAGTCTGATTCTGATAACTGATTCACAAGTAAAAGATATAAAATTTCCTAGAGGTGTGTAATATATTTCAAGACTCATGTCAAAACACTGGCTATGATGGACAGAATATTTCTGCTTGCACCTGCCTCATTATCTTTCCTTGTTTGCTCCAACAGAGCATGGGGGTTACCACTGCAGTTGCCCTATAGACAATAACCCTGCACCAAAGCATGTATATGCTCCTGCAGGCGTGGTTTCTATATCATTTTGTTTTCCAAGATGAACTTGTTGGCCATGTTCATCATCATTATCAGTCCCGTAACCTGAAAGGTCCTTAGGGCAACAATACTGCAGTTTGTTGGACCAGTTTTCGTCACTCCACTTGGTTTTGTATCAGGATATCGAATCTTTTGTCTGGACAAGTTAATCTCAGTGATATGATTGCCATTGTTGTGCATTGTGACGGCTGGTGCATTTCTGATTTTTCTTAATGTCTTCTGCAATATCCGTGTGTTTTGGGCCATTTTGCACCTGGCGGAACCCATCTCTCTCCAGGCAACTTGTCCCACCACATTGTGAATTGGTCTATGATCTCTCTATCTACTCAAGCATGGCATCACAGATTCACTCTGATGGTTATGCCTTTCCGTATTATTTTTCCGGCCTAATTTTCATCTTGGTTGTTTGCTTTCAATCGCTCTTGTGTATTCTGTGTTCATTTGGCCATGTTCAGGATTCTCACTATTCTCTTTCTGTGGCATGTATATATAAAAAATAAGTAGCCAATTCTTTCTTCCCCAGTAACGGGTTGTGGAAACCACACTGCAGATGTTCATACCAACCAGAACAAAATGTTGTTCCTGCAGTGTTCCCCAAAATATATCCACAATTGTAATCTGTTTCAGTTACTGAGGCTAAATGAGAATTATCAAAACTTTCATTCCACATGTTATTAATGATCCATGTTATCATCATTCAAATTAATAATGATTTGTCATATCATTATGCAAATTGAAAACTATCGTTTTTATGCATTCTGAAATGATTTCTAATATAAATTATTTGTGATTTCTTGAATCATTGCCTCATAATTATGATAGGTATCATTCCACTAATACACATGAATCAGTACTTACAATGATAAGGAATCATTTCCTAGCAATTTCTGTTATTAGTGTGGTTCTGTTAGAAAACTGACATTAAGTTTGTGAGTAGAAAAATAACATAAAATGCAATTGTGACCCTTTAATACACTATGCACTCAACTGAAATTATGTGGTTTCTGCGTGTATGAAGTAAGTCAGCAAGTAGGTCATAAACTAATATGGGATAGCTGAAAAATGTAGGTAGTTTCTAAACTGATATGGGATAGCTGAAAAATATAGTTGGTAGTTTCTAAACTGATATGGGATAGCTGAAAAATGTAGGTAGTTTCTAAACTGATATGGGATAGCTGAAAAATGTAGGTAGTTTCTAAACTGATATGGGATAGCTGAAAAATTTAGTTGGTAGTTTCTAAACTGATATGGGATAGCTGAAAAATATAGGTAGTTTCTAAACTGATATGGGATAGCTGAAAAATGTAGGTAGTTTCTAAACTGATATGGGATAGCTGAAAAATTTAGTTCGTAGTTTCTAAACTGATATGGGATAGCTGAAAAATATAGGTAGTTTCTAAACTGATATGGGATAGCTGAAAAATGTAGGTAGTTTCTAAACTGATATGGGATAGTTGAAAAATGTAGGTAGTTTCTAAACTGATATAGGATAGCTGAAAAATATAGTTGGTAGTTTCTAAACTGATATGGGATAGCTGAAAAATATAATTCGTAGTTTATAAACTGATATGGGATAGCTGAAAAATGTAGGTAGTTTCTAAACTGATATAGGATAGCTGAAAAATATAGTTGGTAGTTTCTAAACTGATATGGGATAGCTGAAAAATATAATTCGTAGTTTATAAACTGATATGGGATAGCTGAAAAATGTAGGTAGTTTCTAAACTGATATGGGATAGCTGAAAAATTTAGTTGGTAGTTTCTAAACTGATATGGGATAGCTGAAAAATATAGTTGGTAGTTTCTAAACTGATATGGGATAGCTGAAAAATATAGTTGGTAGTTTCTAAATGTGTCATTAGGTGGCTTTGTGATTCTCTTAGGAAGCAGCCATTAGGCATCGCATGCATGTGCACAGCTCAGACACAAAATGATGTACATGCTCACAGAGTGTGCAATCAAAGAACAGCATTCTGTTTTGGGGCAAAAAGACTTTTTGTAAAGGATATTCATGAGAAAATGCTCACTATTTATGGTGAAAAGTGTTTGCACTATATAGCAGTGCATAACTGCGGTGATAAATGTTATGAAGGATGCTAAGAAATTGCTGATGAAATATGACCTGTCATCTTGTTCAGATTGCAAGAGAAGCATATCTGCAGCGAGTAGGGGAAGATGATTCAAGCTGACAGACAGTATAGTATCTGCAATAAGGTGTTTGCCATGGTTTAGCCTACAGTATAATGCTTGATTCCACCTTGGCTGAAATGTTTCGCCAATGATAAAAAGGTTGCATGTAAAGTACAAATGTGACTGAGACAGCAGACCAAAGACTTCTTTGCTGCAGGTTTTGGTGCATTAATAAAGGGATGAGATAAGTTTATAAATGCTGGTGGAAATTACATTACAAAATAAGGAACAATGTATATGCAATAATAATTGGTTTTAAAGTTTGCATAACATAAAAAAACATAGCCACTTGAGACCTATTTACTGATTATCCTCATATATATATATATATAACAAATAACATTGAGGAGCATGATAATCTTAACTAATTATGACAAGGGATTGCTCAAATTGTTTTCTTTTGATATTGCAAACATATCTACAGCATAGCATAAAAAAAAGATGTGTTAAAAATAAATGCTTAAATTGTACTTCTGCATCTTTATTTATAGAAATTGTTTAACACTTCCAGTCTCTGATATAGAAGATTTCACTCTTCTATTCTCTATAGCAGAATGGGCATGTTTGCTTCAGTTGTTTTGTGTCACCATATAGGATTATGGGGGGAGTAGATAGCATTAATTGCTTCTGCAGTTCTGGCAATGATCCATAATATACTTAATAATAAAGCAATTCAAGTGTTCTATAACAATTTCACTAATGAATAAATTCAAAATGAACATGGCAAAACTGGAAAATGTTTAAATAACATATTTATTTTTAAAGTACTACCAGATCTCTTACTGTTTTCAGCAAGACCATATTCATGACAGAATTCGGCCTGTTACCAGACACAACCTACTGCTGTCTCTATAGATTCAAATGTCTTAGAATGCTATTCAGGGTTGACATAACCATTCTTTGTCAGTATATCTTTTAGCACCAGTAACTTTACATCAAAAATTTCATTTAAAACAGGAAGGAAACATATAACTCAGGCACTTCTAAATTCCCTGTGTCAGAACAAAAAAATATGCTGCCATGTTCAGTTTACTAAAATTTCAAGTAATAAGCATTTGGATTACTCATGCTCTGATATATGCGAGGTGTGTTAAAAAAGAATCCGACCTTA
Organism: Ariolimax columbianus; assembly: GCA_036924085.1. NCBI lineage: Eukaryota > Metazoa > Mollusca > Gastropoda > Stylommatophora > Arionidae > Ariolimax > Ariolimax columbianus. The sequence goes on from JAVGWX010000009.1 coordinate 43,223,169, forward strand.
ATTTTTTTGTCCATGGAAACCAATGAATCATGGGTGTTATTCTTCAGCAGGGAGATTTAGAGGGCCGTTATGCGCATGTGTGAATTTTTTCTCGCTTGCAGAGTGCGTCAGTCAGCCTTTCAGGTTTTCATTGACCATGAAATGAGGAAAGAATTGAGCAGCGGTGTTGCATCAAATTTTGCCAAAAGAAAGACAATACCGAAGTGGAAACCATTTGGAAGATTAAACAGGCTTTCAGTGATGATGTCATGAGCATCACACAAATTAAGGAGTGGAACAATTATTTCAAAGATGGTTGTACATCATGGAGAGCGGATCATGCTCCAGTAAACCCTAAACAAGCCGAAATGATGAAGTCATTGACCAAGTACACACCTTGGTCTTACAGAACCGTTGTGTCACCATTTGAGAGTGCTACCTGAAGGTCATCCGTTGCCTTCATGATGCTGTTGGACACAAGCGACCGGACCTGTTGACAATTGGAACTTGCAGCTCTATCATGACAACGTTGCTGCACATTCTTTGCTTCTCATTCCTACTTTCTTGACCAAACACAACATTCCTCTGGTTTGGCAGGTTCCCTATTTTCCCGACATTGCTTCTTGCAATTTTGGCTGTTCCTCAAGCTGAAAATTCTGCTGTAAGGGACCCGATTTTAGTCTTGAGAAGAAATTATGCGAAATGCGACAACCTAATTGTACTCAATTCCATAAGAGGCCTTCCTGAAATGCTTCCAACATTGGTGGGACCCCTGGGAGAAATGTGTGGAGTCCCAAGAAGAGTACTTTTAAGGGGATTAGGGTTTCAAACCTCCAGATGAGTAATTGTATTTTTCTGATCCGAAGGTAGGACATTTTTTGAACACACCTTGTATGTACACATTGTAAAATCTGTAAATTTATCATTAAAGAAGCCAGTCTTATTTGATTACAAAATAGGGATCAAACATAAATTTGGATGTTTATTTAAAAAATGCCAGATCATAGCTTGATTGTTGTTTGCAGATCACTTATAATGAGCAAAACCACATTTCAAAACTGTATGTGAAACTCTTTATTAGAATGGGGCACACAAATAGACACGTAATATGGCTCAGATGTGTCTATTGATATGTTGAAATAAGTTTTGAATTTATTTGATTGGAAAATCAGGTGACAGACATATGCAGATCTATTTGCACAAGAAGGGAAATTGGCAAAATGTTTCTGTGATAAAGTTTTTAAATAATTTACTGTTCAAAATATGCTCTACATAGCTCAAAAATATAACATTCCCATGGTGGCAAGGTTAAATAACCACATGCAGTCTATATTGTTGAAAATGGATATTGTAATTAACTTATGTTTTATTTATATGTAATTTAATCACAATGTTTAATTGGCAGAAAATGTATTTTTACAGAATATCCTTCATGCAAACCATTCCATGTTACCAGTACTGTGTTATTACAGTAACATTTATAATAAAAAACATTCCTGCCTCCTAATATAACATTCCTAGCAACATTTTTGCCTTGTCATATTCCTGCCTCCTAAAATAACATTCCAAACTGATATTTTTGTGATTAATTTTTTCAAGTGGCAAAATAATATATATTTTACAATCCCAGTTGGGCATGTATCATATGTTGTTAATTATGTATGTGAATATATGTATATATATATATATATATATATATATATATATATATATATATATATATATATGTGTGTGTGTGTGTGTGTGTTTTTATATATACAGAATAATATGCAGAACAATCTGGAACCTGAACTAACAAGACTGCGATGCGAGCCTTCTTGTCCATTAACACAGTATTGGATGGTTGCCAATATGCCTCTCTCTACGACTCCCCTGTGCTCCCTGTGGTGTGCTATAGTGGTAAAACATGGACACTCACAAAATCAATGGAGTCCAATTTGAAATTGACCCAGATCATTCTTGAGAGATTGATCAGAACAGAATCACTCTCCGCAACCAACGTATACAAAATCTTCACAATTCTGACATACAACGATTGTTCTTGCTGAATGATGCAACAATCTATGCAGACAAAAGCAAAGCATAGATGGGCAGGTCACATGATACCACGAAATGATAGTTGATAGAGCACGGCGACAGCAATTGGTGCCTCCAAGGTAGAAAGAAACTGTGGTCAAGACCTCTAATGCGTTAGTCACTCCCTTGATGTCTGCAACAACATCGGAGACTCCTCTGGAGGAAAGCTTACCATCCATTGTGTCCCACAGCAGGTTCTGCTGGAGGCGAAGTTGGGACCCGTAGCTACACAGGAACGGGTCATCAAGATCAAGTTATATATATATATGTCTAAATATATAAATATAGTTATTTTTACATCTAAGATTGCTTCGTTAAAATTGCAGATATATATTTTTGAAATCATTCATGTTAGTGTTATATCGAAATTCATGACATTTCTTTGAGATGAAAAACATGTCTTAAGTTGATACACAGACCTCTGTGTTGTGTTTTGTAATGTTTTGCCTTTATTTTATCAATGCCACATTTTTTTACCACATATAGAATCTCTTTGGTAATACAGGGTGCAGTGGTCATTAGAAATGCTAGACTTTCAGGCCAACGTTTTTGAACAATACTCTTGAAAAGCACATGTTCCATGTCAGCAGATTTGTTCACATAAAATGAAACTTTTAGATAAACCTTTGCTCTTTCTTTTGTTTACACCTTCTGTCTATCTCATTATTGTCTTTCATTTACATTTTTTATTCTGTACAATTTTCAAAGCATATAATTCCTCTAAAATTGTCATTGTTTACTCGTGGAGTCCCATGTTGATGACATTTAGGTGCTTTAAGTAGTTACCCAAGACACTAAGAATTATCATTGATTTTATTTCAAATTTGTTTGCATTATTTATGCTTTTGGTTTATATACAATGTTTTACAGATTTTATTTATCTAATACTTAAAAAAGACCTTTTGGTTTATTGTTTCTGTTACTGCACCTATGCAAAGGGCATTGACTGGCAGAGCAATTAAAGCACTTGTAATTCTCAGCACATCCATGTCACCTGTCTGAATACCTAACTTTTGTCAGAGTTACAGAAGAGAAGTAAATAATAAAGGGAATTGGTTAACTCACCTCATAAGAGGGAAGATGTAGAATAATGAAATCTTGAACACTCTATAGTAATAATGACTTGATTGATTGACTGATTTATTTGATTGATTCACATTATTGCCCCATGTCAAACAAAGGACTATCACTACAGCTGACACAATTAAAGGAACTCTGTTTCCAAACATTTTCAGCTGCAGTTTCATAGCATTGGTTTTACATGATAAGGTTGCTAGCCCAATGCACATCCCTTTTTAGTCACCTTTTACAACATGCTTGCAAGGCTACAGTTGTTCTATTCTTCCTAACTTGTATACCAACTCTGATGCTTACAACTTATTTGCTAATAATTTACCACTAGTACCACATCTTAGTGCACTCTTCGCTACATGACAAGTGTTAAACATGTTTGGAATAGACAAAGACATCTGATGTACAAATTCAGTTTACAAATATTTACCTGTTATATAAATATTATATCATGTACGTCATTGAGTATATGAAACAAAATAAAAAATTATGCAAGCAAGGTGATTTACATATCTAGATGCAAAACAGTTTTTGGCAATGCTAGCGTCAAGGCAATATCAGTGGACATGTCATAATGTAGGGTGTACTTCGATATCATTAAAACAATATGCTTACAAAGTTGACCAACAAAGATTATCCACTGTGGGCAACAGATGCTTCAAATTATATTACTGTAATTATAAAATGAAATTAAAATGTACCAAAAGGTTTGTTGATCAATTTAATATTCAATGACAAGGAACAATAGAATGTAGGATAGTATGGACAAAAGAAGATAGGGCAGTAAATTTATATTTGTAACTAAAATACTAGTTTCATCATTGTCTCAAGCTGGCAGAATAAATAAAACCAATCTGGCAAACCAGAAAGTTGGGTGCTCAATTCTCAAACAAAATTGGCAATAGGAAAACAACACTTGAGAGTCATAACATAAATCGTCACCCGTTTAGTCAGTCCATAGAATTGTGTTTAAGTTGTCTGATTATGTCATGCTGCTGTCCTCTGTTTTTGGCAGGTCTCTTTACGTCAGCATAAATCTGCACATCGATGTTCATGCCTGTGTGATGTACTTGTTTCTTCTTTTTCCATGAATTTTACATTCCTGTATTTTCAATAGTAGGTTTCCATGTCTCCGATTGTGGCCAAGACAATCTCCCATTTTGTATACTTTTCATTAGTTGTCTCCGTGCCCCTACATTGTTAAGCACTTGATCATTTGACTTTTTTTCTGTCTAGCTGGCTCTTTGAATCATGTGGAAGCACCATATCTCAAAAACTTGTATGACCTTTTAATCAGTTTTGTTTTGGAGTTTATGTTACAGAGCCATAAAGGGGTAAAGACCAGATATGTGTGGTGATTATTCTTTTACATAGCTCGTTATTGATGTTACTTGATGATATATTTTCTTTATCATGGAATACCATTTGAGCTACTGCGTTCCTAGATCCAATTTTAACTTCACATTAGGCATCTTCTGCAATCATTTGTTCCAAATATGAAAACCTCTGTACTTGTTTTATGGATGTTCATTTGTATTCTCCCTGCAAGCAAATCCTGAAAAATAACTATAGACAGGAGTGGCTAAATCAGGGAGCCACATTCCCAGACAGGGTGAATCAATTTCAAATACCATGCTAAACCAGATCCCCAGGAGCCAGCCGAGAAACTGAAATGAAGAGACCAAAGTTTGATCTTCAAGCTAAGAACAGACCATGCATCTCTCAGCAAATATCTGAATAGATTAGACCCACTACATGAACCAAACTGCAGATTCTGCCATGACCATGAGGAATCACACGAGCACCTCCTGACTTTGTGCCCAGGGCTGGCCGATCTGCAGAACCTGCTGCTACTACCACACCCCACCATACTCAACACGCTCTACACATCACTGCAACAATTGAGAAGGACGTGTGCTTTTGTTCGGGAGACATTGGGCTTTTCAAGAGCTGCCAGCTCACAGCTAAAAGAATTATATCATAATCATCTTTTTTATTCTTAGAGTTTGTTAGGCTATTACCATCACTTTTGTTTTACTAGCATTAATACAAAATACCTGCACAGTGTCGTAGATCTTGTACTGTATTCTCTGTTCCTTCTATGATGCTTGGTCATCCGCAAATTTAATGGCACATATTCTTACTCCTTTAACTTAACTAAAGAAGCTAAAGGGTCCAAACCACTTGCTTGATCAGAGAACATCCTTGGAAAATCATATTGTCTCTTGTTGCATTACTTTTGTCTAGAGTTTCCTACCACTAAAACTTAATATTTTTCTGTTTTGAAAGTTAGCTATGAAATTGTGTACAGCTGTCTGCCACGACAAGCTCCACCAGTTGCACATGCTACACGCACAATGATTGTACCAGATCATCATCACACTGTCACATTAGAAATCAGAACTTAAGATAAACACATTACAAATAACAAAATACAGTAACCTTGCTACAGAGTTGACACAAAAGGGCTCTTCTTCTTCATCTTCTGTAATCATGGCTCATTTAGACTGGGACCAGATTTTTCAATAAATTCTACTGTCTTTTTCAGAGTCTCAATACCGCTGTATGGTTTCTCCTCGAGGAGAGTTGGCATGAGCCGCATCCTTCTCCTCAGATCTGTGTGCTGGGGGAGAGTACATGTGTTGCTGTCATATTTGCCAGGCCAGAGTAGCATAGGCTGGGGGTACTGGTCTTGAATTTGGCATACAGGTGGTGTCTCCTTCTGTTGTGGCCAGCTCGGAGACATAGTTTGATAACTTGTGGTCTTTTTTTAGACAGTTCATTGTGTTTGTCATCTGTATTATATTAGGTGTGTTCTTTCTAATATTTTACACTGTATTGCCCTTATATTATGACTTGTTTCTTCAAAGTTGACTAGGTATTAGTCCTGTACCAGTTTATCAAAAGGGGTTTAAAGATATAATTGAATATATAACTGTAAAAATAGGTGCAAGAAATTAAGTGATCACACACATATAATACCTACTAAAGAAGTTAGACTAGAAAGGGCAACCAAAAACAAGAGTAATCAGATACTTGAAGAAAAAAACAGGAAAGAAATCATGCTAGATGAAGAATAACTAATTTATAAAAATTCATCATGGCCTTTAGCTGGCTGAATTTCTCGGAAAACCATCTGCTAAACCATTTCCAATTCAGAAAAAAGAAGTAAATGTTATACAAAACTGTTTTCGGAACAAACTTTTATTTTGACTAAGTATTTTTTTAATTTTTGGGATTACAGGAGTGCAACTTTTATGAATTAACAGGTCGGACTATGTACATAATTTCAGCTCTCTATGCTATCGGGAAGTTGACTTAAATATGAGAACTATAAGTCCATGCAAATTGACAATGGTCATATCAAGCTAAATAAAAGCTTGAAACTTTTAGAGAGTTTAGAATGTGAAAGGACAAGAACTTGAAATCAGATGGTATTCAATAGCAATGCTTAGCGTTCAAAGTCATGTCAAATATCACAATGACAAGTGACTTTTTAAGCATTGTAAAGTGATTTTCTAAGCACTAAAAACAAAACAAAATTTTTAAGCACTCTAAAAACATTATCAAGATTAATTCTTATCTTACCTGATGTGTATAATTTAACTTCAGATTTTTGTATCTTGTTTGTTGATGACAAATTTAAATTATGTTTCTGTCAACAAACATTTTCTCTACAATTCTGGCATGTATTTTGTCATTCTTGTAGTTACTTATAATTTGTTAAACAATCATGTTTTCTATTGTAAATAACAATGTTTTTTTACTCTACCTGTAGTGTCTGGATAGATCAACCAATAAATAGTGCACATATTTATGCAGATAGAAGTGTCGTCCTTCACTCAAACAATCACTCACGCAAACAGTCATTCAACTAAACAATCACTCACTAAAATAGTCATTCAACCAAACAATCACTCACTCAAACAGTCATTCAACTAAACAATTACTCAGATAAACAGTCATTCAACTAAACAATAAGTTGCACAAACAGACGTTCAACCAAACAATCACTCACACAAATAATCATTCAACTAAACAATCACTCATACAAACAGTAATTTAACTAAACAATCACTCACACAAACAGTCATTCAAACAATCACTCACACAAACGGTCATTCAACCAAACAATCACTCACACAAATAGTCATTCAACTAAACAACCACTTACACAAACAGTCATTCAACCAAACAATCACTCACACAAACAGACACTCAACCAAATAATCATTCAATTAAACAATCTTTCATCGCACAGTTACTCATCAAAGATTATAAATAGACATTCTGTTAGAACAGTGGTTTCCAAACTGAAGTTTAGAACACGAACCGAGGGTTTCTGCCATGGATCAAAGAAATATTAAAGATCTTTGTGAGCCATTTTACCTCTACATCGGGACAAGCTTTTATGGCATCTTCTGATATGTTGTCTACACCTGGGGAATTGTAGTTAGGACTTCTTCTTATCGTCTCTCTTACTTCTTGCTCGAGTATTAATCTGTAGTAATGCGTAATATATTTCTGGATTTGTACCAATGAATGATGTTGCACAGATTTTATACTTCCATCTTCTTCTGCATTTGGGATAAGTAAATCTGTAAAATACTCCCATCCGTCTCTTATCTTCTCAGGTTCACAGAGTGGTTGCCCGTCTTTGCTATTGATCACTGTGTAAGGACTATATTGTTTATCTCTCAGCATGTTGTAAAAGCCGACTAACTCAAGTGAAATGTTGAAAAGGGCGACCTAGTCAAGTCCCGCTGAGAGCATGGTGTAAATGCAGCTAAGGCGCGTCACACCAAGAGTTGGTTGTAAAGGACAACTAAGGCGCGTCGGGTAACAATACCTTAGAGGAAAATGATAAAACTGCTTCATGCTCGCTGGTAAAGCCCACTGTAGACGAGGAGTGGCAAAGTCAAGTCACTTTAAACTATGCTAGCTCCCTATCCATATTCCACAGTATCCATAATGTTGGCTTCCTATCCACATTCCACAGTATCCATAATGTTGGCTTCCTTATCCACATTCCACAGTATCCATAATGTTGGCTCCCTATCCACATTCCACATTATCCATAATGTTGGCTCCCTATCCACATTCCACATTATCCATAATGTTGGCTCCCTATTCACATTATCCATAATGTTGGCTCCCTATCCACATTCCACAGTATCCATAATGTTGGCTCCCTATTCACACTATCCATAATGTTGGCTCCCTATTCACATTATCCATAATGTTGGCTCCCTATCCACATTCCACAGTATCCATAATGTTGGCTCCCTATTCACATTCCACTGTATCCATATTGATCGCTCGCTTTTCATATTTCATATTATCGATAATGTTGGCTTCCCATCCACATTCCACATTATCCATACTGTTGCCTTCATTCTGTTATGAATCGACGTCACTATGCTCCGATCAGATCCGTAGGTGTACGGTTCCTCTCAGAAAATGAAGAAGATGCTGATGGTTCTTGTAGTTTGCTAGTCATACACAACCCCGCTAAGTATGGTTTCAAAATCTTGCAAACTGGCCCTTTGCTGGTTCATCGACTGATGTGTCTTCATCCATAAGGCGGTCGGTGATCAACCTAAAAATGTCCCCTCTATCCATTGCCAATGTCCCCAATGCAGGTGCCCCGAAGGCCAAGTCCTCAGCTCACTCATTCCCGCAAACCCCAGCATGACCAGGGCAATAGATCCACACACGTTCCTGGAGGTTTGAGGCTTCCGTGTCCACAATCCACTCATGTCACAGCCAGCTCTTTTGTGCCCTCTGAAGTAAGGACTAAGAGCCAGAGACGATTACGACCCTCATTAAAGCGGTCGCAGATACCCACCTCAGAGCCGGTCACTGCGTCAATCCCGTTCCGACACTGGAGATTATTGCCCAGTATGCACCGCTTTTCTTTATCAATAATGCTGGCTTCTTATCCATGCATTACTTTATCAGCAATGCTGGCTTCTTATCCATGTATTACTTTATCAATAATGCTGGCTTCTTATCCAATGTATTACTTTATCAATAATGCTGGCTTCTTTTCCATGCATTACTTTATCAATCACGCTGGCTTCTTATCCATGTATTACTTTATCAATAATGCTGGCTTCTTATCCATGTATTACTTTATCAATAATGCTGGCTTCCTATCACCACATTACATTATCCACAATGTATCTGGGAAGAAAGAATAGTACCACTGCAGTTATCCAGTCTTGTCGTAAATGACGACTACAAATAGTTGTCCTTGTCGGTTAGCAACCTCAATATGTACAAACATTGCTATAGATGCCGGCTTTGCACGAGTACGCTGTATGGTTTGATTCAGGAACCATGTAAGTGTCCGCTGCAATGTTCTCTATCTTCTTATGATGGGAAGCAAAGAAAAAAAATGATTCGTGAAGCAAAATTTCTGCATCTGTAATTTGCTCAATTGCATTTCTCATTTATACATATTTATCTATAGTGTGTACATACTAAAATGAACTATAATTACACACACACAAACACACATACCCATACACACACGCATATATACATACATACACACATATATATAAAGGAAACGATCACCTAATCAACCTATGTCAAAGTCTTCACATTGATAGCCAGTGCTCTGTTAGAACAATAACCAGATAGCCAGTGCTCTGTTAGAACAATAGCCAGTGCTCTGTTAGAACAATAACCAGATAGCCAATGCTCTGTTAGAACAGTAACCAGATAGCCAGTGCTCTGTTAGAACAATAACCAGATAGCCAGTGCTCTGTTAGAACAATAACCATATAGCCAGTGCTCTGTTAGAACAATAACCAGATAGCCAGTGCTCTGTTAGAACAATAACCGGATAGGCAGTGCTCTGTTAAAACAATAACCGGATAGCCAGTGCTCTGTTATAACAAAAACCGGACTATAAAAAAATTCAAATCAAATCAGGAGTAGGGCGATGTGTGCTATCCCCTTTGTTGCTCATCAGATATGCAGATCACATATGTAAACCAGCCAACCAAAATGAAGGAAACAACATTGGTGAACTCTTAAATGAACTTATTTTCGCCGAGGACCAAGCTGTATTAATAATAATACTGTTTCCTAGGCGTCTGAGGCCAGTTGCGTCGGTCGGCCAAATCCATGAGCCACTGCTGTGGCGTGGCTCCAGGCCTCGTCCAAGGCGGAGGTTAATATCTTCTGGAGCCATAATGTGCGGGGACGGCTTCTTCTGCGCCTCCAACCGGTCGGGGGAAGATTTTTGGCGCTGAGGAACGACTTGTGTAGTATTTTGTGGGCCGGGGTTTCCTGGTCAAGCCGTACGACATGGCCGAACAAAGAAATTCGGCGTCGGTCAAGTGTTTCTGAGATTGAGTGGGGGCCTGTTTTAGTAGATACCTCCACGTTGCGTATGTAGTCATGCCATCGGATGCCCTGGATACGCCGCTTGTTGCGCACGTGGAAGGCCTCCAGTTTGGACATGTCATGTTTAAGCAATGTCCAGTACTGTCGCGTTCAAAACGGTATGTATAGTCACCCTATCAGAACGGTAGGTATGGTCACCCTATTACAGAGGTCCTATTCTTTCCAACCCAGGCATTACTCTGGTGAAATGTGACTTCCTTTTATAATCATTTAATTTATTATTCCTTTCTGTCTTTTATTTTTGTTCCTCATCTTCGTCTTCACCATCTTCGTTTTCTTCTTTTTCTTCATTTCTTCTTCCTCTACTACTTTTCTTTTTGTTCTTGTTCTTCCTCCTCCTCCTCTTCTTCTTCTTCCTCTTCTTCAAACTCTATTTTGTCTTACTCTGCGTCACACAAAATAGCTGAGACAATAGAAATTATTACTACAAACGCACTGCCTATCAAGCACACAAGAGACTTGCAGATCATATCTACATCTTCTGCATCCTTTATGTTGGTCTGCTTATACTTCTCTTAACGTGGTCATTCCAGAAAAGAGACTGTCGTGTAATAGCTATCAGCTTCTTTCTTAAATGAGTGTTCTATCGAGCTCCTGCGCCTTCTCCCACCTCGTGTTCCGTTAATATATGTCTGGTTCTTGTCAACAGTTCCATACTAGCAGATTTGACCTTGATGACCTGTCCTTCAGCGCTGCTGCCGGTCCAAAATTTGTCTCTAACCCATTCTTTGACCACGGATGTCCAATGGGTGGCAATCATCCATCAGACTCGTCTCGAAGGCTGTTACGGACAACAAGGAAGTCTGACCAACGCGGTCTCTTTCTGTCTCAGGGGTCGCGTGCTTCATCAATCATCGTGACATTTGTCCACAAGGACAATAGTTGTATGTTAGAAATGTGGACATTTTGCATGCGTTGGTCGCGGAGAGTGATTCCGACCAAGCGTCTCTCAAGACAGGCCAGGGTAAGTCTCAATTCGTCCTCTAGTGATTCGGTGGGTGTCTATGTCTCCGCTATGATGGTCTTATGAAATCATTTTAATGTCTCCATTCCAGAGAGTCACCTATTTATGAAAGTCTGTACAATTTTCTTTGTTGTTCTTTGTGTTTCACAACCATACAATAGAATGTACTTTACCCTGGAGTTGCAGATCGTGTGCATGTGTGTGCGTCATTTATGTGTGCGTGTGTGTATGTGTATGTATGTGTGATTGTATGTGTGTGTGTGTGCGTGTTGGACTTAATTTCTTTCGATTTCTATTGGCTCCCCAACACAATAACACCTCTTCGATTCATTCTACTTAGCCAATCTCATCAGTTGCAGCATATGGTCCAGTATCACAGGATGGAGGTGTAGAAGGGTCTTGGCAGCTCTGGTTCGCTGGCCGTGACAAAAAGTTCTGCTGGTATGACTGGGTGAGGAATGATTCCGTGGCAGACTCAGATGTGTGTGCTACGTCCCTGAAAGACTAATGATTCTGGCCTACTCACACACTGAACTGCCTACCTGCCAATACACGAAGCATACGTCTATATCTTTCATTCTGTTTCTTCTTTTGTCCTGCTGCCTTTGCCATACAGCGCCAATTAGGGGCGGGATGCGTAGATTTCTTGTTATCGTAAATTAGGAGGTTTGTGCTCTCGTTAGGTGCCACTTCCTGAGATTGACAGACACAACCTCGATCCAACGATGTCGAGGTCTGGCACTTGCTCGTAGACCGGAGACCTGCATATGATTTGTTTTTGATGCAGGCTGGTCATAATGTATTCTGACTAAGTGACCAAACCACGTGATTTGTTGAGAGTCAATGTAGGCACTAACTGGGTTTGTCCCAACTGTCTACTACAGCGAGGTGTTGGGGATTCGATGACGGATTGTCTTTCCGTCTGCACTTCTCACACAGAGAATCTCACAGCTCTGGATCTTACTCTTATAAGTTGCTAGTAAGGAGCATGATTGACATTGGTAACACAATGTATGAATAAATAGTGAATTTACCAGCCTCCTCTTATTTGAAAGAAGCACTCTAAGCATTACGAGTGGTCTGCCGGGGTCTTTGTGTACAATGCTTCACAGAGAGCATGCCGTAGGAGGAGACTGTGTGATATAGCATAACACGGATCATGGTTAAGTGGTTTGTTTAGAGCAGCATACAGCAGCAGCAGCAACATCAACAACAACAATAACAACAACAACAACAACATGCTGTTGTGTCTTTTGAAGCCAAGATGTCGGCTCTTTCACTGTTATAAAGTTTACAGGAGCAACGGTGTCACAAAATGCTATTTCGGCATGGATCAAGTCACACACAACTCTATAAACTATACACGAGCAATGATTTACAAGAAATGTTATCTCGGCACGGATCAAGTCACACACAACTCTATAAACTATACACGAGCAATGATTTACAAGAAAGGTTATCTCGGCACGGATCAAGTCACACACAACTCTATAAACTAGACTCGAGCAATGATCACAAGAAATGTTATCTCGGCACGGATCAAGTCACACACAACTCTATAAACTATACAGAAGCAATGGTTACAACAAATGCTATATCGGCACGGATCAAGTCACACAATGACTATTACCAATATCACGGTATGTCTCCAATGGTAGCCGTACAGACTTATTCACCTGATCTTGCGTACTTACTCTCAACTCTATCAAATGAAATCCTCATTAATAACTGTACCTGTACCTCGCTTAGTGTCATTGAAGGAAACGGGGCGAGTACGGGAGCTAGCAACCCCACCTTATAGAAAGATGAGACCTAGTACAGTGAAGTCTCTAACACTTCAACCTCGATCTCTTTTCTAACACCTGCCCCCATTAACAGTCAGGTAACAATATACATCTCTCTCTCTCTATCGCTCGGTCTCTCTCTCTCGGTCTCTCTCTCCAGATCTGTATTTCTTTCTGTTCTTCTTCTTCTCCTTCTTCTAGCTCTCCCACCCCCCTCTCTCTCGTTCCGTCTCTTTCTGTACTTCTAGCTCTCTCTCTCGCTCTGTCTGTCTTTCTCTTTTTCTTCTCTATCTCTCTCCCTCCCTCTCTCTCTCTCTCTCTCTCTCTCTCTCTCTCTCTCTTTCTACTTTAGTCTTCTTGTTTCTCCGTACTCTCAACAATCAATGCTGACTACCAACTAATGTATGACAAATATGAACTATTGTGATCATATAAGACATTCCAATATTTGCCGCTCACTGCTAGTTAAGGGGCAACACAAAATACACAAGGGATTTAAGGCTCACGAACAAAAACATGCCTTGAAAATCTTCAAACCGTAACGACAATCCGTCCAACAAACTATTGATTATGTCAAGGAAAGAATGTCACAATTCAAACACAGCCAACTCGATGTTTATATTCATGGATGTATCAAATAATACAAATATACTGCAGTCGGGAATGTTGTGGTAGAAACTTTACTATAAGAGGTCTCAAGCTTTTGTGAGATGGGGGTGGGAAAGGGCAAGCCTTCGCCATAGAATCCAGAAAGGCAAATCTCTAACCAAAAACTTCAGCTTTTGTGAGGACCAGATCCTGTCCCTCTTTCCTTTTTCCTAACATTGAATCGGGTACTCATTTACAGCTGGGTTGGCTGCAAAAAGTTGCAACCGAAAAGAAGCAGCCACTCTAACAACGTTGCATCCTATGCTCTGGATGTACATGTACATTATACTGTGGTCTTATAATGTTTCCCTTAACATGTATATATGGGAATCACACTTTTTCTTCTGCTTATCTCAGAAAAATCATTCCTTCATTATTATGTGCTCAAAGATCTATTTCATTGTTTTCTTGTAAGCCAATGATACATTTTTTATTATTACTATCGTTATGATTATCATCATCATCGTCATCACCATCTTCTATGCACTTGTGTCGTTACAAGGCGTAGGGAAGTGTAGTTTTCTGTCGGACGTTGCCTTTTCCCCCGATGTTGTTGAACATTCCGGTGTTTTTGAAATCATACCAAGGGACATAGCCGAGTAAAAATAAAAAATATATAATTTAGAGTTATCCCGTCATAAAAAATTTGCGTGAGAGGTTTTGACTTGGGCGTCTTCCCTCTTTATCCAGGCAACAAACTTAGAACGAGTGAGCTATGGAACTACACCAGAACCACATGGACGTGTACACTGGCATCTGTTCACTGAAGGCGAAAGGTGTTAATTCTCCACCCGACCAAATTTCTCACGCTTGCTTTCGTCCTCGTACACGACATATGGGGAGGAACAGGTCGCAACCCCGGGCGACGATTGTGGCTGGCAGAAGACAAAACTGGCTGCTCCTGTAGCGGAAACGGGAATAGTTACAATTTGTATATATGCTGATACCTGTTTTAGCTAGCTCTGTTGCGGTGACCGTGGCTTGCATATTGTTTTTAAAATTAATTTAATAATATCCATAAAATGCTACTAAATGTTATACATTTTCAAACAGTATTTTGACTATTATGCTGCATTAAACACACACTTAACCTTTATAAATATTTGCTTTATTTTTATGTAATTTTTAACTAATCTATTTTATACTGATGCATGTATTACATCTCTTTGTTTTGAATACATTGTCCTTGTGACGAAATAAACATTGTCATTGTAAATACAGTTCACTACTAGGCCGTGAAACTATTGTCTAGCTAATCGAAGATCCTGTGCTGAGAATTATTTATGGTTAACCGTATTTATATTGCGTGTGTGCTACTTTATGATTGTTCCAGCGTTGGGTGTAATGAGATGTACGCAAAGGTATGTAGACTTTCTTGTTATACATTTCTCGAACATGCCATTTGTAGATTGTTAATCTTACTATGCATTTCCAAACTTGAAACTATTCTTTTTTTTTTTTTTAGAACAGGACACCCATTACCATCATTATAATAAAACTAGTCATTTGAAATCTTGCATCTTTTCTGCTAGCTGAATAAATGTAAACGTAATATTTATAATATGACATTTGAAATGCGTAAACATCAAATTGAATCTTATTCTTGTATGTTTTTTGTTTTTTTATTTCCTTATTTCACAATATACATACTTAACATACGTTGTAATTCCACGATGTAAACAACAATTATATTAAACATACATATTTACACACATGCACATATTTCTTTCCATTTGCGTCTGTTTGTGTGTGTGTATGTATGTGTGTGTGTGTGTCGAGTGTGTGTGTGTGTGTCGCGCGCGCGCGCGGGCGTGTGTGTGTGTGTGTGTATGACTGTATAAAGCCCTAGAGTATTGAAGGATTTTCAAAACTTATACTTCTTACGTACTGTTCCTATTGGCGTTTAAAAATACAGCTCTAGAATTGCTTGCAAAACTGTTTTGCTTGGTTCTGTTGTTGTTTATTCATCCATTAAGTTACTACGTACCGCAAAGGAGTTTGGCTTGTGTAAAAATGCCAGAGCATGCAAACCACCCAAGGGTTTGGGAGTCAACAATGCTATTGTGATAAGCATGTTGATAGTAAGATAATATGTAGGAATTTAAATATTGTTATTGGTTGTTGAGATGTGGGTAGTAAGATACTATGTAGAAGTTTAAAGCTCGGTGTCACACTGCCAATATGTGGAAAGTGAGATACTATGTAGAAGTTTAAAGCTCGGTGTCACACTGCCAATATGTGGAAAGTGAAATACTATGTAGAAGTTTAAAGCTTGGTGTCCCACTGCCAATATGTGGAAAGTGAGATACTATGTAGGAGTTTAAAGCTTGGTGTCACACTGCCAATACATGGAAAGTAAGATACCATGTAGGAGTTTAAAGCTCGGTGTCAGACTGCCAATATGTGGAAAGTGAGATACTATGTAGTAGTATAAAACTCGGTGTCACACTGCCAATATGTGGAAAGTGAGATACTATGTAGGACACTGAAGCTCAGCATTAGTTTACTAACATGTGGATAGTAAAATATTTTTCAAGACAGTAAATCTCATGTTGGTTTACATCTGTTTATTTGTAAATAGTCAAATTTATGTAGGACATTAAAGCTCAGTATCTGACTTCTAAGATCTGGGAAGTAAGATAGTATGTACAGCATTAAATATTGGTGTCTATTTGTTAATATGTAGATAAAGAGATAATATGTTTGACATTAAAATCCCATTTTAGTCCTCTACACCAAGTCGAAGTGTCTGAAGTACATTTTTTGTCTCAGCTCCGCATCCTATGCCATCTGCAACATGGTGACAGTAAAATTCTATGTAGGACACACATTTTGGTGTTGGTCTGTTAATATATGAATTGTGTGATGCTATGTAGGACTGGCTATTGGTGTACATCTCTTGCCATGTGGATAGCAAGATACTATGTAGTGTATCAAATCTCAATGTTGGCCTGTTATCATGTGGGTAAGAAGATAATATACAGCGTATGAAATTTTGATATTGGTCTGTTATCATGTGGATAGTAAGATACTATATAGAGTATTGAATCTTGGTGTTGGTTTGTTAACATGTGGATAGTAAGATAATATGTACAACAGTAAAGCTCTGTTTTCTGCTTCTGACATGTGGATTCTAAGATACAATTTAGGGCATTGAAGCTCGGTGTGGAAATGTTAACATGTGATAAGTAGGATAATATGTAGGACATTAACGGACATGGTCAGTTTGTTTAGATGCGGATAGTAAGATACTATGTGGGCCAGTAAAGCTTATTGTAAGCCCTGGTGTCATTCTGTTTGTATGGTGATAGTAAGATAATAGGATAATTACGTCTATTGCCATCTTTTTACATGGGGAAAGGAAGATAATTTTGCTTGACAGTAAGACTCAGTGTGTGTATGTGTTAAATATATTGATAGTAAAAACTGATTAGAACCTTACAGCTCTTTGTTTGTTAACATGGAAACAGCAGAATACTGTTTAGGACTTTAATTTTTGGTGTGGTGTCTGTTAACATGTGGAAAGTAAGACACTATATAGGACATTAAATCTGGGTATTCATCTGTTAACATCTGGGTAGTAACAGGTTATGTAAGACAGTAAAGCTCGCATTGGTCTGTCAATACATGTGAATTGTGAGATACTGTGAAGGACACATGTTTTCTGTGTTGATCTGTAAGCATGAGGAAAGTAAGATATTATGTATGACATTACAGCTCAGTGTTGATGTTATCAAGTGGATAGTAAAATACTATACACAACATTACATCTCGGTTGTCATGTGTTAACATTTGAATTAAAGAAATATGTAGGACATGAAAGCTTACTGTTGGTGTGCTAACAAGTGCATAGTACAATGCTATGGTGGAGAGTAAAGCTTGCTGTCATTCTGTTAACATATGGACTATAAGATACTATGCCAGATATTACTGCTCAGTGTTGGTATTTTTACCCGGGATAGTAAGATACTTTAAAGGATATTACAGTTCTGTGTTGGTCTGTTAACATATGGATAGTAAAATACTAGGTAGGACATTACAGCTTGCTATTGGTTTGTTAACGTGTGGATAGTAAGATATTATGTAGAACATCACTGCTAGGTTTCGGTCTGTTTACCTGCGGACATGTGGATAGTGATATAATATATACAACATCACATCTCTCTAGTTGTGTATTAACATTTGGATATTAAGAAAATATGTAGGACATGAAAGCTCACTGTCGGTGTGCTAGCAAGTGGATAGTATGATGCCATGTAGTAAAGTGAAGCTTGCTGTCCTTCTGTTAACAAGTGGATAGTAAAACAATATGTAGGACATTCAAGATTGGTGTCAGTCTGTTAACTTCTGGACAGTAAGATAACATGTAGGTCATTAAAGCTCTGTGTCAGTCTGTTCACTTCTGGACAGTAAGATAACATGTAGGACATTAAAGCTCTGTGTCAGTCTGTAAACTTCTGGACAGTAAGATAACATGTAGGACATTAAAGCTCTGTGTCAGTCTGTTAACTTCTGGACAGTAAGATAAAATGTAGGATATTAAAGCTCTGTGTCAGTATGTTCACTTCTGGACAGTAAGATAACATGTAGGACATTAAAGCTCTGTGTCAGTCTGTTCACTTCTGGACAGTAAGATAACATGTAGGACATTAAAGCTCTGTGTCAGTCTGTTCACTTCTGGACAGTAAGATAACATGTAGGACATTAAGAAATTGGGATGGTCTATTAACATGCAAACAGTTCAATACCACGTAGGACAATAAAACTCAGTGTATGTCTGCTAACAGTTGTATAGTAGGATACCATGTAGTCACATATGCTTAAAAGCTTGGCGCTGGTCTGTTAACACGTGAATTAGAATGTAATATTTAAGACTGAAGAAAAACTTGTTTTCAATTTGTTAATATGGGGATAGTGTGATACTTTGTAGGACAATTATCTTGGTGTCCATCTGTTAATATACACTACAAATGACCTTAAAGCTTAGTGTTCGCCTTTTTTTTTTGTCATGCTTGATACTAAGATACTATACATGAAATTGAAGTTGGTCTGTTAGCCTGGGGCAGTAAGATATTATGTAGGACACTTATGCTTCAGGTAGTTTGTTAACATGTGGATTGTAAGATACAATGCAGGACAGTAAAGCTCGGTATCTGTTCAGGTATTTTAGCAGGTGGAAATTAAGATACTATGTATGACATTAAAGATTGATGTCGGTCTGCAAACATGAGGACAGTACGATATCATGTAAGACATCATGAACTGAGTAATTTTGTTAACATGTGGAACGTAAGATGCTATGTAGGACATTAAAGATTGATGTCAGTCTGTTGACGTGTGGAACGTAAGATGCTATGTAGGACATTAAAGATTGATGTCAGTCTGTTAACGTGTGGAACGTAAGATGCTATGTAGGACATTAAAGATTGATGTCAGTCTGTTGACGTGTGGAACGTAAGATGCTATGTAGGACATTAAAGATTGATGTCAGTCTGTTGACGTGTGGAACGTAAGATGCTATGTAGGACATTAAAGATTGATGTCAGTCTGTTGACGTGTGGAACGTAAGATGCTATGTAGGACATTAAAGATTGATGTCAGTCTGTTGACGTGTGGAACGTAAAATGCTATGTAGGACATTAAAGATTGATGTCAGTCTGTTGACGTGTGGAACGTAAGATGCTATGTAGGACATTAAAGATTGATGTCAGTCTGTTGACGTGTAGAACGTAAGATGCTATGTAGGACATTAAAGATTGATGTCAGTCTGTTGACGTGTGGAACGTAAGATGCTATGTAGGACATACAATCTCAGAATTGGTTGGTTAACATGAGGATATTATGATAATACACAGGGCAATGAAGCTTGGTGTAATTCTGTACTCTGAGTTTGGACTCCATCACTTTTGTCAGTGACAAAGTTTCTGCGGCATACCACATTGCAGGGAGAACTGAGGAGTTGAATATGGAGGTGTGCAGGTTTTGGTCGTGGGTTGGACTAGTGGCGCCTTTATGAACAATAAAGTCGCCCAGTCCGAGCGACGACGTCCTGTAAATTCTGGCTTTAGCTCGCTCGTTTGTTCAATAGCCATCACAGGCTGCTATACTCTTCCATGTTCTCCAGATTCATGCTATCGAGGATGACTGGGTCATTGGTAGCGGAGCGGTTACGCATGAATTGTTGTTCTGCTGGTGTTCATCTCAAGGCCCGTTTTTCTCCCCTATTTTATGAAAAATAGCTACCATTTAATTGGTGTCTTTAACTGTTTCTGTGATGAGCACTGTCTTCTGCGACGGGTTGGTGGTTAAGTCGCCTTCCATTGATGTTGATTATAACGGCAGCCCTGTCACATTGACTGATGATGGATTCCAGGCATGCGGAAAAGAGAATTGGTGAGATATGATCCCCCTGCGAATACCTTTTTGAACGGATACTATTAGTGATCTTTGGAAAGCGTGAAAGGTTTCGTTTAGTCTTGAGTAGCAGTTAGCGAGGATTCTGACGTAGCCGTGATCAATATCTTAGTCCAGCAGCGAGTGACATACGAATAGTGGCTCTACAGAGTCAAATGGTTTCTTATAATCGATAAAGGTGAAGGTTTCGGTAGTTTGGTACTCTCTGACTGTTTCAATCAGGCAGCATCAGGTTGAGATGTGTTCCATTTCCCTGCAGGCGCTTCGAAAACCAGCTTGTTCGATCGGTTGCACGGCATCGAGGATATGCCGGATTCTAGCCAGTATACATTTAGTATAGAGTTTGTACGTGACCGAAAGAAGCGTCATTAGGCAGAAGCTTCCAAGGTCGCCCTTGTCTCCTTTTTGATGAAGAAGTATCGTTTTGGAGTTACGAGAGACTGTAGATCTGCCCATGTGTATGTTGTATAACGTTTAGCTAGGGATAGATGGGATGGTACTCCACATGCTTTGAGGTCATCTGAAGTGACGTTATCTGCTCCCAGGGATTTCTTAGGTGACATACTCTCAAGGACGTGGCTGATTTCTGAGGGTTGGATGTTTGGAAAGGCGTGGAGGGGGGGGGGGGGGGGGGAGATTGGGTTGTGATAGGTGGAAGGTCAACTAACTTGAATAATTCGGTGTAATACTCAATTATGATTTCCTCCATGTCCAGTCTAGATGTAGTTTGGGATCCACCAGGCGCTTTAAGGCATGGACTGGCATGGTGGTGCTCTGCGATGTGTCGAGAAGCTAGCTTTACGCTGCGCTGGGACTTTGCCGCTGCAAGGAGGCGCTGGCGGGCAAAAACTTCTTTGGGTTTTTGACGGCAGAATGAGATGAGGGCATTGAAAGCTGCATTGTTGATATACATTTTGCGCCTCTCTTTCAATAATGCCCGTCAAGCTTGTAATATGCTATTATTATTGTGGTTGTCTCTCGGGTGCTTGGCGGTTTTTGATCTGGAATATTTTTGGATGGTTTTGCTGGAGTTGGATATAATGTGGTCTATTTCGTGTTTTCAGCTGAGACCTATGTGCGTGCATCTTTTGTGGTGGAGAGCGCCCCTTTCTTGATTCTTGATCTCTTGATGTCTGGGATCCTACTGTACAGAGTCTGTGGGGTGTCTGTTGTGACACGAATATACGCTTTTTCCTGCGACAGTTTATGTCTGGGTGTCACCGATAACAATCCAAGCATATATCACGCCTTCACAATCTCTAGTTTCTCTAGTGCATCCCAGAACAAGTCGCATACCTTCATTCTGGATGCGTTTCAACCTTTCACATTGTGTTCTCGATAGTGTGAGGATGCCCAGTCCTTAATCGATAACCGATAGCACATCCTGACGAAGTATGACGAACTCTTTTCTCCTATTGTTCTTGCCTAGTGGCGTCACAGCGAGGGAGGTACGCCTAGATTTCTGATTTGCGCTAGGTGAGTTGCTTGTGATCTCGCTATGTTGAGATTCTGGAGCATTGTCTTTGATCCCCATCATTGTCGACCTCTTCTTAGTGGTCCAGAAATCTACACGTAGTATGACCTCGATACAAGTTGATCATACTGCATCCTTGTCAAATGTTCAAACCGCTTTATTTTGTTATGTTTAAATGTAGTAATTAAATGATGTAGTCCCCACTATTTTCCTTAGCATATTCATCTCACAGGTCTCGACCTGATATTTGTTCCTTTCTAATAGGGCCCACGTGTGACACTGACAACCTAACATATATTTGTCTCTATTTGAGGTAAAATTAAAACCTAGCCTGCACACAGCATTGTGACTGTAAAGACAAGCAGCCTTTATTCCTCATCCATATAATCTACTCACCCCACTCCAGCAATGAGAACAAATGCTGCAATGATAGAAAGATACTAGCCCCACAGTAGATGTTAAACCGAAAGTGTTTGAAACTTCCTGGCATCAGCTCGTAGCCTTTTTGTCTGGGGTATGCTGGCCAGATACTTTCCTCGAACAACTTTCCACCTCAGTCTTTCATTACCTAAGCGAGGTACCCATTTGCAGTTGAGTAGGTTGGAGCATATTTGAACCTGGAACGAGCTGTCGTGAGAGACAAGCCCTGTAAGTGTAACCAATATGTCACTATGACGCTCAGTTCACAATGTACCGGATGTTGTTATTGTTCTTCAGCTATTACTGCGCAGTTGCGCACTCTTGACAAATGTTCTCCTTTAGGATGTTACAGTGGCTCTCTTCTTTTATCATGATACTTACGGAATAGGTGATTCTGGATGTCACTGAGTGTATTGGAATGCTAGACTTCTCAGCAGACCCACACGTTCGGGGATCACATTGCTGATTCTCACCTGGTTGACAATAATGCTGTAACACAGCCAGCCCTGTCCCAGGCGCTCAGTGTTTTCCTGATGTTTGTCCATCCCGAATAATGAAGACCGTTTCTCTTTCTGTTCAACGAGTAGTTCCAGTTGAGTATTCTGTGAGTTGGGGGTTGTGGATGGGTGCAAAGATGGTTAACGAGTCCAATGGGGGATCTACATACTCGCAGGTAAGCGAGTGCATGGAATGATAGCTTCAAGGGATGTGAAAGTTTAAGGACTTTTCTAGTCTTCCTCCATTGTTCTGTTGCAGCCTTTTGTGGAAGCCACGCATGATGCTGCTCCTTTTGTGTGGGTTGGAGGGGGGAGTGAAAGGCTGTCCGCCAGGTTGTACGGTCTTGCGCAGTATCTTCCCATGTTTTGTTGTTTATGTTGAAGGCCTTTAGAGACGTTTTAAGCGTGTCTATAAATCACTTTTTAGCCCCCACTCTCCCCGGAGCATTTGCCCTTCTCCATCTCACCAAAGAAGATTAAGTTTTGGCTGCTGATAGTCTGACAAGCCAACTACATGACCCGTCCACCGAATCTGTGATTTCATCATAATGGTATCAATGCTAGGAATGCCAGCTCTCCCAAGACTAGTAGTGTCTGGGATCATGTCTTGCCATTTGATAATCACCTTCCTCAGACAAAGTGTGTGAAAATGATTCATCTTCTTCACGTGTTTATCTAATGCGTACTACTCGACAGCATAGGAGTAGGAGGTGCGATCTACAAAAGGGTGGGAACCACTGTCACGTCAATAAACATAGACTTAGTGTACCTTTCATACGCCAGTTTGGGATCAAGATGCTGAGCAGCGCATGAGCTGCAGTGGTCAGCGACTCGTAGCTGATTGCTAGCGTCAGGGCGAGCGAACCAGAGCTGCCAAGACCCTTCTACACCTCCACGCGGTGATCCTGGATAACAGGCTGCAGCAGGGCAGACTGGCTAAGGAGAAGGGATCGAAGAGGGAATGCTAACCCAGTACTCAAAAAATAATTGCTGAAGTCGGATGTGTTGGACCGAAAGGTGCCAATATCGCAGTCAAGCTGTAAACTACGACACAACGCATTCCGTTCTCTGGACTGCATTCTGCTACTTAAGCCCTTTCAGTGTTTGGTAGTGGGAGATTGAAAATGAACGAAGCCAAGCCATACGCCAATTTTTTTGTTTGTTTCACACGAACGTTGTTTAGTGGTTAGTTCAACTCTTTTCTTGTACGCTGATAGTACAAATAATGATTTGTAATCACTTAATTTCAGGAAATATTTCATTGATTGTGTTGTTGTTTTGATTGCCCACAATGAGTAGGTTTAATCTTTCGTGCGCCCTGAAAAGACAGGGCCAGTATATTTTGCCTGACCCTGACTAACACTTCCGATCAGTATGTTGTGCCTGACCCTGCCTGACCCTGACTAACACTTCCGATCAGTATGTTGTGCCTGACCCTGACTAACACTTCCGATCAGTATGTTGTGCCTGACCCTGACTAACACTTTCGATCAGTATGTTGTGCCTGACCCTGACTAACACTTCCGATCAGTATGTTGTGCCTGACCCTGACTAACACTTCCGATCAGTATGTTGTGCCTGACCCTGACTAACACTTTCGATCAGTATGTTGTGCCTGACCAGCCGTTAGTCTTGCTCTTCTTCATTCATGATATTCCTGTTATTCAGTTATTGGGAAGTTATTTACACATATTGTTATGTACAATAGCCAATCAGCTTATAACCATGCAGTATCACACGCATATTTTTCTTGTATCCTTTAACTATGCTTCTTCTTATTTTTCCTTCTTTTTCCTTCTTTTTCTTCTTATTCGGCATTCGATCTAAAAAGGACGTTTGTGGCGTCTCATAGTTTTCAGCGAGGCTGCAATATTTGCGCATTTCAGTCTGACACATTCAGTTTTATCGCGACATTTGCCTTCAGGTTTGCCTTCCGTCTTCTATCCAGGCTACATGTTGAAGGGTCATCACGTGAAGGAGGTATAGAGTCTTGGCCAGCTATTGGTCACTGACTCTGATGCAAGCAGCCAGCTACGAGTCGCTGACTGCTGTCAGCTAATTCACTGCTGTTTTTTTGGCATCTGACAAACCTAAAGCCACTCCATATTTTAAAGAAAAAAAATCTAGATTTTACGTTAAAAAATCGATGAGATAAAACGTTAACCTTTAGCACGCCAGATTCTTTTTGAAAAAAATTTGACCTAATTAATTTTCTTAATTAGTCACTATGGTAGTCGTTTTTCAAAATTTTTAATTTTTATGTTTGTTTGTCAATAAATATGATTTTCTGGCGTATAGACACACAATAGGATAACGAACATGTGGGTGTTATTGTTTTTGTTGTATGTTTGTTAGTTTTTGAGATACAAAAAGATGAAGTTGAAAATTTATGAAAATCTCAGAAAATATTTGGGCTCGACCACTAGGCCTAGTCGCTTCGATAGAAAACCATGGAAACCATAACAACGTATCGATACTGTGTTTACAATATCGACACAACTGTTAGTTTCCAATTCAAACGTAGTTCTTTCATTTAAACTAACAAAATAAAAAATCTACTCGATAAAGATCTTTCTCAACAACCTACTTCCCCTTTCGCAAAAAGTCGGCTTGCTCCAAACGGCGTATACAAAATTAAAACTGTTCAAAAGCCATTTGTAATCGAACACACGATACTTTAACCGGCAAAATATCGTGTATATATGGAGCATGTATTCAGCAGTAAAAAATGGCTGTTGGGAGTGACACCGTATAAAAAAAATTTTTTTTTTCCGTACACCGTTTTTGTAGGCCTAGTGTGTCGGCTAGCACTCGACCATGGCGTGCTAAAGGACAAAGTCTAGGATTGTCAAACTAATTAAATAAAACCACATTTCACTATTGTTTTTTCCTAATTGTTTTATAATGTAGAAATTAAATAATTACCGCTACATTTGCCACGTATCTCACTTGTAGTATTAGTCAGGAATCAAGATGCTCAGCAGTGCATGAGCTGTTTGGTCAACTACCGGTGAAAATACGAAAAACATTTCGTGGGACGGTGAATATGGAAAATATTTTTCTCGCATAGCTCAGGTCAGGTCATCCCATAACCGGTGAGGTCGTTGGGGCACACATGAAGACATCCTCACAACACCACGCCACCCTTCTCTGTCAGCGGCCGCTGCCTGTGATTCATCTGGTCGGAGATTGGTCCATTCTTGTATGTTGTCCTCCCATCTCTTTTTGGGACGGCCTCTTCGTCGTCTGCCATGCACCTTTCCGTGGAGGATTGTATTTGCAAGACCATTTTATCTCGATATGTGACCGTACCAAGCGAGTTTCCTCCATTGACAGTTGCCACGAGGTCTTCAAAATGCCCTATTGCTGTTGTAATTCTATCTCGTATTTCCTCATTTGTAACTCAATCTTTGTGCGTGACGTTTAAACGTCTTCGGAAACATCTCATCTCCAAGGCCTGTATCCTTCGTTGAAGGTCAGCTGCAACTATCCATGTCTCACACGCTTAGAGTAATATTGACAGGACCAGTGTAGGCATTAATCTGATTTTCGTGAATAGTGCTAACCGCATAGCTCAGACAGAAGTAACAGCCATTATTAATGTAGTATTTTGTGTTTGTTGTTAAAAAAGAAGCTCTTCAAAGACACGCTAAAGGCTTCACTAAAAGCATGTAGCATAATACACTTGGGAAGCTGCTGCAGCAGAAATAATATGTTGGCGCACATCTCTTCAGGGAGGAGCAGCATCATGCGAGGCAGCTGAACAACGGAAACACAAGAACTGCCCGAGAAATGTCGCCGTCTCAACAGGTTTATACTTGTATTCATTGCAACACTTCCCGAGTCTTTTCAGACCCACATCGGGCTCCCCAGTCATCTTCGAACTCATGAAGCAGATAAATAAAGCCTGTATATGAGTTTACAGTATGTTATTCCCTGTTCTAAGGCGAAGGATGGTGATCTATCCCTGCTGGTCTTGAGTGTGGTAGACTTCGTTAGGATGGTTCTGATGTAAATCTATTTTTCTTTCAGTTTGAGATGTTACTATCTTCCGGTTAACATTCTCTTGTTCATTTTATAAGCTTGTCTGCCATTTCATGTCCAGGTACATCACAACGGAATGGTAACTACTGAAGTATAGTTCTTCTTCTTCTTTTTATTCTTATTCTTCTCCTTTTCCTTTTTCTTCTCCTCCTACCCCTACTCCTTCTTTTCTTCATCTTATTATTATTTTCCTGCTTATACCTCTTCTTCTTCTTCTGTGTTCGTTTTGAAAATTACATTTGGACGTAGTTTACGGCGAGGCTGCAATGTCTGCGCCTTTCAGTCCGATATAGCGGAGTTTTTTGGTACCGGGTTTGTTGTCTCACTGCCATCCCTATTCTCTTACCCAGACTGCCCTTGTACAGCCTGTTTGCAGGGCCGCTGCTTGGAGGCGGACTATGGTATTGTTCAAATGTAGTTCGCTGACCGTGATCCAAGCAGACGGCTATGTATCGTTGGCTGCTGTCATGTCATTCATTGTGCTGCATCTTGACCCCTTTTCGTTTACTGACAGCTACTTTATTTATTCATTGTGCTGCATCTTGACCCCTGTTCGTTTACTGACAGCTACTTTATTTATTCATTGTGCTGCATCTTGACCCCTGTTCGTTTACTGACAGCTACTTTATTTATTCATTGTGCTGCATCTTGACCCCTGTTCGTTAACTGACAGCTACTTTATTTATTCATTGTGCTGCATCTTGACCCCTGTTCGTTTACTGACAGCTACTTGATTTATTCACTGTGCTGCATCTTGACCCCTGTTCGTTTACTGACAGCTACTTTATTTATTCACTGTGCTGCATCTTGACCCCTGTTTGTTTACTGACAGCTACTTGATTTATTCACTGTGCTGCATCTTGACCCCTGTTCGCTTACTGAGAGCTACTTTATTTATTCACTGTGCTGCATCTTGACCCCTGTTCGTTTACTGACAGCCACTTTATTTATTCACTGTGCTGCATCTTGACCCCTGTTCGTTTACTGACAGCTACTTTATTTATTCATTGTGCTGCATCTTGACCCCTGTTCGTTAACTGACAGCTACTTTATTTATTCATTGTGCTGCATCTTGACCCCTGTTCGTTTACTGACAGCTACTTGATTTATTCACTGTGCTGCATCTTGACCCCTGTTCGTTTACTGACAGCTACTTTATTTATTCACTGTGCTGCACCTTGACCCCTGTTCGTTTACTGACAGCTACTTTATTTATTCATTGTGCTGCATCTTGACCCCTGTTCGTTTACTGACATCCGCTTTATTTATTCATTCCTCAAATATGAGTGTACTCCCCTTGAGGAATGCAGTACAGATAAATTGTCTTCCTGACGACAGTCTGGGTTAGTGCTGAGTTTCAACTTAGCAGATTGTTCAAGAGCTTGAATCTCAGCTGTTTAGTTAGAACATAATTTACCGATGGAAATATTTATTGTCTCAAAATAGTTGTCAGGATATCAGTGAAACATACCAGTATCTCAAATTGTTCACGGCAATACGGTTTCCAGGGTTCAGCCAGCCTATACAATTGGTTACCAGAATCATTTGGTAAAGTAAAGGCGGCAGGAGAGGTGTTGACTACTTCACCACTAGTGTACTGTTGTTCAAGAATAATATGAGCCTAACACCTTATTCAGAATATGCCACATGGTGGTGAAATCGGGATATTTACTTTAACTGTTTACTTTATTTGTTGCTGATCCATCTGTGTAAACATGTATACACGATTTGTGGGGTTCGTTTTCTTCTACAATATTCAGGCCAGTGATTCGCTTTTCCAGTTCTACTGGTATACAGTTTTAAGACCACTGATTGAGAAGGAAGTCTAACATCTGGTCAGGCAAAAAAGCAGACATGTAAGTCAGGGTCATGTAAACTATACTGGCCAAGACCCTCACATCGGCTTCCCCGTAGCCCTTCCTGGAAACGGACTGTTTTCATGACAGCCTGGCTAACAAGTTGAGGGATCGACGTAATCCCCATAGTAGTGAGCGACACGTAGATGAAGCCAAGCATAGTGCAATATCCTGGATGACGCCGGGCTTGCTTCATAAGCACGCTCGAGGTGTGAGGAAAGCTACGACAACCCGCCCCTTAACGTCTTTTTCTTGGCGCACAAATGAGTAACCCTACTCATTGTGGGCATTCAACAACAACCCCGCTGATTGATGCATTAATTTGTTGTCCATGGTAACGGATATAGTATGGACTCCAGCGATGTTGTCATGCTGGGTAGATCGACCTTAAGTCTATCTATTTAGTCTTTTCTGCTGATGAATAAGTCTGTCACGTTTTCGATGTTTCAATGCTACATCTTCATTGGGTATATTGTCCTCTGGATCATGCAGTTTCTTGTCCTTTCTGTGAGACGTGTCTGTAACCAAGAACACAGAACATGGGAAGATGCAATAAGGAATACAATTACATGATGATGATGTTCGTCTATCACAAGTGATGAAAACCACTCTCTTTGTTCAGCCGTATGGACAATCTTTTCTCTTGCTGTCCGCTGAAATGGGTTACTTGCTCGGTGATTTGGATTAAAGTGAGGAAATAACTGCGCCTTTTGTCAACCTCACTCTGTGGTCCTGAGCAACCTTTGGCCAGTAGCAAGATATTTGTCCAGACCACTGTAGATTGTATAGGATGCAGATTTTTCCTCAGGGTTTACTCCCGAAGCCTCTCGCATAAACATGTATCGCGCAAGGCAGCTGAGGGGGGGGGGGGGATGACGTCTAACGTTGTGTGTTATGTCTTTCAATTACCACCAGAATGACATCACTCAGCGTGTAGATGAGTCTGGCATCTATAATAGAGTATACAGATAAGGTAAATGAGCAAGTCCAGGTGGCAGGGAAAAATACTTATGGTTGGGTATGACAAAATTAAACATTTACGCAAGAGCAAGGAAGTAATAGTCAAATTATGTAAATCATTCGTGAGACCTAAACTGTAGTATTGTGTACAGATGCGGAGAATGGAGTGGATATAAACATGCTGGAAAGGATACAACGAAGAGCCACAATAGTGATCGAGGTGTTTCAGAATTATATTTATGAGGACATACTAAAAATTCAGTGTCCAGAACAGAGAAGAATTCGGAGTGACTTTATACAAGTTTATTAATTAATAAATGGAAAGGATAAATGAGATTATACAAAGTTTTTCAAAGTACAAGGCGTGTTCAAATGAAACCGGACCAAACTGCAACAAGTGAACATACTTACGATGCGCATGATGACGTCACTACGTTGCAAAAAGCACATACCAACCGTCAAGTTTGCAAAATGTCATTAGCCTCCGACTCAAAGTTCCTTCAGGAGACCGATGAAAACACGGCGGCTGTGATACGGAATCCGTCCAGAGTTGATCAGTGAACGGTGATATGGTTTCTAACAGCTGAAGGATGTAGAACAGTTGACATTCATAGCAGAGAGCAGGCCGTGTATGGCGACAAAAGTGTGTCGAAGACAACAGTAAAGAACTGGACAACGATGTTTAAAGAAGGACGTGAGTTAACGAAAGATCTTCCGATACCAGGTCAGGGGTATGATTTTCCGTCACAACATGCCATCGCCACAATTGATGCAGAAATTCGAGTGGATTGTTGCCACACTTTTGTCACCATAAACTGCCTGCATTCTGCGATGAATGTCTACTGGTCGACACCCTTCAGCTTTTAAGAAACCGAATCACCGCTCGTTGGTCAACTCTGGACGGATTCCGTATCACGCCGCCATGTTTCCAACGGTCTGCTGGGGAAACTATTAGTCGGAGGATAATGACATTTTGCAAACTTGACGATTGGTATGTGCTGTTTACTTTAGAAGTGAGGTAACTATGCGCATCGTACGTATGTTCAATTGGGGCAGTTAGGTCCGGTTTCAATTGAACACGCCTTTACAATCCACTACAAGAACAAGAGGGCCCAGCTTCAAGTTGTTTAAAGAAAAGTTCATATAATATATTAGAAAATATTTTTTCAGCCAGAGGTATTCTTGGAATGCATTGCCGTAAGATGGGTTGAAGGCAGAGTCAGTTAATGCATTCATAAAATAGATTGACTGCTCACAGTATTTTTAGTATCGGTGAAGTGGAATAAACTGGTTGTGTACAGACTTTGTAGAGCTTTCTAAACCAGTATAATGAAGTTAAGTTAATTTAAGTTACTGAAAGCAATATTGAAATGTAAAGAATACATTAATTGTGCCAGAGAAAGAGCGTTATTGAAGAATAACATGGTGAGGAATAAGGATATCAGATTTCATCTTCATCTAAGAGATAGACATCATTAGACATCAATTGCACCTTTTCCTCCATTGCGATATATCAACCGATCTGATCTGATAATACACACACACCTTCAGCAGTTAGATCTATGCTGAGATTGACTGAAACAATCTTGAAAGGTGTGGCAGAACAAACATAATTTAAGAAAAGTAAAAATACTATTCCTGTCTTTGTATTTGAACTACGGTTTGCCTTGGCAGGCTGGTACGTGAGCACCCAACCGTCATTTCGGCTATGGTTCCAAAAAGCTTGTTTGTTCATTTGTTTTTCTCACAATGTGCAAACCGGAAGAGCGTGACTTTCCATATTTGAAAACAGCAATCGTTCGTGCTTTTATGCGAGTTAATTGTTGTATGTATTAGAAAGATAAATGGGGAAGCCCATAGTTAGGCATTGTTAACTTCCATGCTAACATACATCTTTGACACTATAACAACTCGAAATATATTACAATCAGGTAAAATGTTAATTATTGTCGGATAAAATGAAGCAGCTCTACACAAACTATTGTATTCCACGTGTTCTCCAAAGCAATACATTATTAATACATGAAATAGAAGTAGTTATACTTAAAGCAAGTGCCCAGAGCCAGTTATTTACACGTATTGTCGATTCATCATCCTGTAGCATGTACGTTATAAAACGTCGCTCCCATCACAGACTGTCTGAAAGAAACTCGTTCTTTTGCCAAAACTCCAGCCTCAGCCACAGCCATACCCAGGAATCCCTGTATATCTTGGTGCCATCATCATCTTGATCTACCCCTTTCTATTTTGCCTGGCACCATACCTTCCATCACTGTTTTCTCGAAACCGTTGTGTCTCTTGATGTGACCAAAGTGTTTGCATTTTCTAGCCAAAATGTAATTGATAAACCAGTTCTCCTCTATGCTCAACTTTTGCCGGATGTCTACATTTGTCTTTGTCTCTGTCCAGGGTATTCTGAGGATCTTTCTGTAACATTTTGACTCGAAGGATTCAATTCTTTATCTGGAAGGTTTGGTAATCGTACATGATTCGCAGTCATAAGCTTCCACAGGAAAAACACAGGCTCTCAAGACTTTTACTTTTATCATTTTGTTGGTACTCTGCCATAATTTCTTCAGGGTGTTCAGTGGATTAAATAAAGAAAATAAACAGAAAATACAAAAGTAGGCAAACTCACAATGTCTAAACTGGTAGCATGCAGTGTCAATGTAACTAATAGGATACATAATTTAGTAGAGGTGCTTACGTAGCAGATTATACCATTGTTAATCAAATGTCAAGGACTTTCTTATACTGGCCTTAACCTTTGTGAGTATGGCCATGGATTGTGTGACCAGATACGAACTTCGTCGTTTTGTTTTCGTTAACCTTGAAAACTAGGTATATTGGACCGTACGCCACTATGTATTTCATATTAATGTGTAACCTCTCTAGGACTCGGACGCTCTTGAATACAATACGTTGACTGGTCTTACCTTTTACAGTTCTTGTTTAGGAATAGGTTCAAGATCTGCTTTCACGTGTTTGCTGGCGGTTAAACAGAACGAACTGCAAATCCCGAAACTGCACATGAAAGTTCAACAATGCAATGTAGACAGACGACTCAGCATGAAACGACGAAACAGTCACGTCCAACGTGTCTTGAATAAACACAAAAAGGCGGGAACACCATTCACTGCTGCTCCATGTCTAACCAGAACTACATACTAATTTTGACTTCCAAAATGATCGGCATTTCAACAACCGGCTTTGAGAAGGAACAAAGGAGACAGACTGTTCATTCACTCAAACGAGAATTATGCATACTTTACAGGTTTGAGTCAGATTGTATTTATTGGTAACCTTTTACGGCACAGAAAAACACATTCTTTATACACTTTTGCAGATGTGAACATATTTTTTGAAAGCAAATTTATTTACTATGTTTTCCTTAAGTTGAGTGAATTAGGTGTTTGTGTTTCAAATAAATATATGTGGAGGAAGACTAACGTCTGGTCAAACAAAATATACTCAGCAGATATGTTAGACCCTCACCTCGGCCTGCTAGTAGCCCTCCCTGGAGACGGGTTGTTTTCATGGCAGCCTGGCTAACGAGGTGAGGAATCGACGTGATCCCCGTTGTAGTGAGTGACACGTAAATGAAGCCAAGCATAGCACAACAGCCTGGGGGGAGGGGGGGGGGCGCAGTCTACTTTCATCAGCAGGCTCGGGATGTAAGGAAAGCTACTGCAACCCGCCACTTAACGCCCTTTTTAGGGCGCACAAAAGAGAACTCATTATGGGCATTCGGAAACAACAAATAAATATCTTTGTTTTGCTGCTGCAAGGCTGTCCCATCTCCACATGGAAACGTCATATTAAATGTAGCTATTATGTTTTTGTTTTGCTGCTGCAAGGCTGTCCCATCTCCACATGGAAACGTCATATTAAATGTAGCTATTATGTTTTTGTTTTGCTGCTGCAAGGCTGTCCCGTCTCCACATGGAAACGTCATATTAAATGTAGCTATTATGTTTTTGTTTTGCTGCTGCAAGGCTGTCCCGTCTCCACATGGAAACGTCATATTAAATGTAGCTATTATGTTTTTGTTTGTACAACTTTACATTTTTTGTGTTAGCACTTGGAGTTAAAGTGCTGGAAGGGATATGTTAGAATATTCTTCTTTTCATTTCACTTTTTGACTTTCTTGTGTCTTACAGAGTCAGGCTAGAGAGGTTTCTTGACCGGGCCCTAGTATTTGCTTGTGTCTTACAGAGTCAGGCTAGAGAGGTTTCTTGACCGGGTCCTAGTATGTGCTTGTGTCTTACAGAGTCAGGCTAGAGAGGTTTCTTGACCGGGCCCTAGTATGTGCTTGTGTCTTACAGAGCCAGGGTATGGAGAGGTTTCTTGACCGGGCCCTAGTATGTGCTTGTGTCTTACAGAGTCAGGCTATGGAGAGGTTTCTTGATCGGGCCCTAGTATGTGCTTGTGTCTTACAGAGTCAGGCTAGAGAGAGGTTTCTTGACCGGGCCCTAGTATATGCTTGTGTCTTACAGAGTCAGGCTAGAGAGGTTTCTTGACCGGGTCCAAGTACATGCTTGTGTCTTACAGAGTCAGGCTAGAGAGGTTTCTTGACCGGGCCCTAGTATGTGCTTGTGTCTTACAGAATCAGGCTAGAGAGGTTTCTTGACCGGGCCCTAGTATGTGCTTGTATCTTACAGAGTCAGGCTAGAGAGGTTTCTTGACCGGGTCCTAGTACATGCTTGTGTCTTACAGAGTCAGGCTAGAGAGGTTTCTTGACCGGGCCCTAGTATGTGCTTGTGTCTTACAGAGTCAGGCTAGAGAGGTTTCTTGACCGTGTCCTGGTACGTGCTTGTGTTTTTCAGCGTCAGTTTATGCAGAGGTTTCTTGACCGGGTCCTAGTACGTGCTTGTGTCCTACAGCGTCAGGTTATGGAGAGGTTTCTTGACCGGGTCCTAGTACGTGCTTGTGTCTTACAGCGTCAGGTTATGGAGAGGTTTCTTGACCCGGTCCTAGTACGTGCTTGTGTCTTACAGAGTCAGGCTATGGAGAGGTTTCTTGACCGGGCCCTAGTATGTGCTTGTGTCTTACAGAGTCAGGCTATGGAGAGGTTTCTTGACTGGGCCCTAGTATGTGCTTGTGTCTTACAGATCCAGGTTATTGAGAGGTTTCTTGACCGGGCCCTAGTATGTGCTTGTGTCTTACAGAGTCATGCTATGGAGAGGTTTCTTGACCGGGCCCTAGTATGTACAGGTGTCTTACAGAGTCAGGCTATGGAGAGGTTTCTTGACCGGGTCCTAGTACGTGCTTGTGCCTTTCAGCGTCAGTTTATGGAGAGGTTTCTTAACCGGGTCCTAGTACGTGCTTGTGTCTTACAGAGTCAGGCTAGAGAGAAGTTTCTTGACCGAGTCCTAGTATTTGCTTGTGTCTTACAGAGTCAGGCTAGAGAGGTTTCTTGACCGGGCCCTAGTATGTGCTTGTGTCTTACAGAGTCAGGCTAGAGAGGTTTCTCGACCGGGTCATAGTACGTGCTTGTGCCTTTCAGCGTCAGGTTATGGAGAGGTTTCTTGACCGGGTCCTAGTACGTGCTTGTGCCTTTCAGCGTCAGTTTATGGAGAGGTTTCTTGACCGGGTCCTAGTACGTGCTTGTGCCTTTCAGCGTCAGTTTATGGAGAGGTTTCTTGACCGGGTCCTAGTACGTGCTTGTGCCTTTCAGCGTCAGTTTATGGAGAGGTTTCTTGACCGGGTCCTAGTACGTGCTTGTGTCTTACAGAGTCAGGCTATGGAGAGGTTTCTTGACCGGGCCCTAGTATGTACTTGTGTCTTACAGAGTCAGGCTATGGAGAGGTTTCTTGACCGGGTCATAGTACGTGCTTGTGCCTTTCAGCGTCAGTTTATGGAGAGGTTTCTTAACCGGGTCCTAGTACGTGCTTGTGTCTTACAGAGTCAGGCTAGAGAGAGGTTTCTTGACCGAGTCCTAGTATGTGCTTGTGTCTTACAGAGTCAGGCTAGAGAGGTTTCTTGACCGGGCCCTAGTATGTGCTTGTGTCTTACAGAGTCAGGCTAGAGAGGTTTCTTGACCGGGCCCTAGTACGTGCTTGTGCCTTTCAGCGTCAGGTTATGGAGAGGTTTCTTGACCGGGTCCTAGTACGTGCTTGTGCCTTTCAGCGTCAGTTTATGGAGAGGTTTCTTGACCGGGTCCTAGTACGTGCTTGTGCCTTTCAGCGTCAGTTTATGGAGAGGTTTCTTTACCGGGTCCTAGTACGTGCTTGTGTCTTACAGAGTCAGGCTATGGAGAGGTTTCTTGACCGGGTCCTAGTATGTGCTTGTGTCTTACAGAGCCAGGTTATGGAGAGGTTTCTTGACCGGGCCCTAGTATGTGCTTGTGTCTTACAGAGTCAGGCTATGGAGAGGTTTCTTGACCGGGTCCTAGTATGTGCTTGTGCCTTTCAGCGTCAGGTTATGGAGAGGTTTGTTGACCGGGTCCTAGTACATGCTTGTGCCTTTCAGCGTCAGGTTATGGAGAGGTTTGTTGATCGGGTCCTAGTACGTGCTTGTGCCTTTCAGAGCCAGGTTATGGGGAGGTTTCTTGACCGGGCCCTAGTATGTGCTTCAAACAAGGGAAGCTTTGCTGCTTCTGTTACATTTGCTATTCATCTTTTGCGTGGTCGGGACATTTGCCCTGAACATTACATTTATCAAAATAATTTATGTTTGCTGATTTGTTGAATTGTTTGTTGTATTGTAGCTTATGAAAGACCACACAAAAAAAGGAGTGAATAAAACAGCAAAAAAACCAAACAAGCCACAAAAACAAAAGATTATTATCATAATAAATGTCATCAACGATAACAATATGGCGCAGATAGATACAGATACAGAGAGATACAGATACAGAGAGATACAACTACAGAGAGATACAACTACAGAGAGATACAGATACAGAGAGATACAGATACAGATACAGAAAGATACAGATACAGAGAGATACAGATACAGAGAGATACATATACAGAGAGATACAGATACAGAGAGATACAGATACAGAGAGATACAGATACAGAGAGAGACAGATACAGATACAGAGAGATACAGATACAGAGAGATACATATACAGATACAGAGAGATACAGATACAGAGAGATACAGAGAGATACAGAGAGATACAGATACAGAGTGATACATATACAGAGATACAGATACAGAGAGATACAGATACAGAGAGATACAGATACAGATACAGAGAAATACAGAGAGATACAGAGAGATACAGATACAGAGAGATACAGATACAGAGAGATACAGATACAGATACATAGAGATACAGATACAGATATATACAAATACAGAGAGATACAGATACAGAGAGATACAGAGAGATACAGATACAGAGAAATACAGATATAGAGAGATACATATACAGAGAGATACAGATACAAATACAGATACAGATACAGAGAGATGTGAGTGCATGCTTACACCTTGACTACAATATGGACTAACTAAGAGGAACTGAAAACGATATTGAAAAAAAAAAATGGATGTAAAAGACAAGATGGGGTTTTATTATATAATTCAAAAGAAATAAAATCTTCAACTTTCATTTAGAATAATTTTTTATTGTAAATGTAAAGGTAAAGGTAGTTGCAAGCGGACACTGCCATCAGGGATGAAGTGTTAGAGCCTTCATTGTACTTACTTACTTTGCGTGTCAAATAGTTTGCATCAGTATTGAGCGACATCGATTGCCCTGCCCTTTACCCCCAGCATGTCGCACCTCTTGCATGTATACTGGAGGTTGAGGCAGGTCATGATATGATCTGAGTCCTGTATTGTGCCACTGTCGCACGTGTCATCATTTGTGTTTCGCTATCTCTTCATGTTCCTCTTACACCGTGATACGAGTCCGGAATCTGTTTAGTGACTTCCATGTTGTGTATGGTAGATGATGTCTGCGGGTCAGGTTCCTCTCGAAGTTCACTCTCTGGGGTCTGCATCAGTTCGTACCATCTCTCGATACGTCGACTTTCAGGGCTTGTCTGTATCGGATTTGCTGACCCCAAGACGCTTTGTCTGGATGTTAGTCTTGTGCTCTCTACCTGATGTGCAAACCAAACATTTGGAGTCTTGGGTTTCATTGTTCTGAGTCAAAGCTTTGTGAGGTGTGGTAGCCAGTTCCCTTCCTCGCTGCCTATTCCGCCCCTAGACATATTTACCGCTGGGTTGACTGGATCTGCCTTTAGCATGAGTTGAATCAGCTATCTTTGACATGAAAAACAAGTGGTCTACAACTGTAGACTGTTGCTGTTGTTGTGAATGACCATAATGTGGACACCAGAAAGGACGTTAAGTGGCGGCTTTCAGTGGCTTTCCTCACACCCCAAGCGTTCTGATGAAGATGGATCGGGATTCTTCAGGTGGTCATGCTATCCTTGGCTTATCTGCGTGTCGCTCAGTACTATCGGGATCACGTCAATCACCCATCTCGTTAGCTCGAATGCCAAGAAGAAAAATCAGTTTCCAGGGAGAACTATGCGGAAGTTGAGGTGGAGGTCTTGGCCAGTATATTTTGTCTGTCATTTTTTGTCTTCCTTCCCCTACCACTGCGCTAGTTAACCGCTCATTTCTATTGTATGATTATGAAACATTTCAAATACAACAACGATTTAAACATATAGGCTTTCATAAAGGTACATAGGAGAACAATTGAAATAGTGCGATACCTACTTACTTCTCATGTCCAGGGCACCACATCAGACATCAGATTTCTATTGTTTGGTCACGTGGATAGCTTTATCCTTTCCGTCGACATGTCATGCATATTACATGTCTCCAGTAGGTTTGGGAAGATCAGAAGGTGGTCAGTGTCTTGTGATACTCCACAGTATCCATTGTCTCGTCTCGATTTTTAAGTTTTTCCTGCATCAATGGTATTGAGCTTTTAGTGAATGCCAGACAGACAGTACTGAACCAGGAAGGTAGTAAAAGAGGCTCGCATTGGATAGGGGATATATCAAGCAAATGTACTGATAGCACGGGACGAGGCTAACGTCTGGTCAGGCAAAACCCACTGATCAGAGAATGTTAGCCAGGGTCAGGAGAAATATACTGGCTCTCACATGACCTCCTCGTTGGTCGTCCTGGAAACGGGCTATTGTCGAAAACCGTCTGGCTAATAAGGTGAGTTTCGACCTGAGCTCCGTAGTAGTAAGCGACACGCAGACGAAGCAAACATAGCACAATCGCCTCGAGAACCCCGGTCCACCTTCATCAGCACGCTCGAGATGCGAGGAAGGCTACTGCGACCCGTCACTTAACGCCCTTTTGAGGGCGCACATTAGACTAACCTACTTATTGTGAACATTCGCAAACAACAACTGAAAATATTACAAAGTAGTCTCTGTTTTGAAATCATCAAGGTAAAACAAGTAGAAGCAGACCAAATCATAAACAGAAGTTAGCTCAAGATAGACATCAAGGAAATGAGGAAGACATAGAAACAAAAAGAAACGTGGAACGGATGGTTCCGTGTCTTCTCCTTCACCAAACGTGTTGTAAGCACGTGCTGATGTAGGGTTTCTGTAATGTCTGTTATTCATCAGCCACGTGATTTTACTCTTGCCATGATACCAGATGTTCTTATGTTATAGGTGGCTAGAGATGTCTCATACGGTTCTACTATCATGAGATGGGAGGCTACGTGGCCTCGCGGTCAAGCGTCAGGTTTCACAATCCCAGGGCACCCGGCTCAAATCATTTGTGTGTCCAGTTTGGCAGATATGGTTGTTTTTTTTTCGCTCATTCACGTACGGAAAGTAATGACAACCTACCGTACTGCACACTGGCCAAGAAGCTAAAAACATCCAAATAAGTTGGCGGTTGCTGGAAGCGACGTTCTGGACAAGCAACTTACTGTAACATGAGATGGCCAAAACATCTTATTTTGTTGTTAGGCAATTTGCTGTAGTTAATAGTTCTCATATTATTTCTGTTCCATTTATTTCTCACTCTTTCTTTCCTGGAGACGTTGATGACTTTTCTTAGTC
The DNA here is from genome assembly GCA_036924085.1 of Ariolimax columbianus. NCBI lineage: Eukaryota > Metazoa > Mollusca > Gastropoda > Stylommatophora > Arionidae > Ariolimax > Ariolimax columbianus. Next base: position 43,262,782 of record JAVGWX010000009.1, read on the forward strand.
ATTTTTTTAAACTTTTCATAATGTCTTTATACTGGCTTGGAAGACTCTGCATAGTCTGTGTACAACCAGTTTCATGTACATGTCCTTGCTCTAAAAGCTGTGCCCATCCAATCTATTCTTAAATGCATTAATTGTCCTTGTCTTCACTACTTCCCGGGGCAATGCATTTCAAGCATTCACCACTCTCTCACTGAAAACATATTTCCTAATATATAATCGTTTCACATGTTATCATCTTTCTCTTCTGTGCAATGGATCACACCAGTAGAAAAGATTTGGTACAAAAATAGTATTTGTCAGTTGTTATTTTGTAACTAAGCTGATGTTCAGATGTTTGAGTGGTTGTGAACGTTGATACATCTGAACAAAGAAATTCTGACATTAAGTTTCAATTAAAAAAGTGATGAGACAGGACTATTGTTGATCTCCATTTAATTTGTATTTGAGGTGATGATGGAAGAAGCCACCAGAAATTGCAACAAAAGGGGTCAAGATAAAAAAAAAATAATTTATGCCAACACATTTGCGGATGATTAGCCATCATAGTAGGAACAGAGACATCATTACACAGACTACTCACCCGGATCAACGACACAGCCAAGGCATTTGATATGAGGATAAATGTTAGTAAAATAAAATCAATGGTTAAAGTCAAACACTCTTAGATTAAGTATCAGCATCCAGGGACAGATCATAGAATAAGTACAGAGGTTTTCATATTTGGGACAAATTTTTGCAGAGGATGTCCACTGTGAGGTTGAAATTAGAGATAGGATTGTACTCGCAGAAAAGACATTCAGTGGAAAGTATAAACTTCTAACAACAAATAACACCAATGTTGAGCTTTGGAAAAGAAAATTCACTACACGTATCCGGCCCGTAGCATTTTTGGTTCTGAAACATGGACTCTAAACAAAACTGATGGAAACACATTAACAACTTTTGAGATCTGGTGCTATCGCAGGATGCAAAGAGTGAGTTAGACAGATAAAAAGTCAAACGAACAAGTGCTTAGAGGTATAGGGTTACATTGACAACTAATGACGAGTGAAATATGGACAGCTACCCAAACCTCAAGGAAGAGAACTGAGTCATTCGAGTAGAAATGTTAAAGAAGAGACTTCAGAATGCCATGGGCCAAAAATGAAGATGAATGCAGACATTCGATACGAGTTGGGCATAGAGGCGAACTGGTTAATAAATTCCATTATGAACAGAAAATTTAAATATTTTGGCCATATCAAATGACTCAACGGTCTTGAAAGAACGCTAATGGAAGCTATGGTGCCGGGAAAGAGAGGAAGAGGCAGACCAAAAAGGCGATGGCACCAAGATATTAAGGAATGCTTGGACATAAGTCACGAGCACTCTAGAGATTTGGCAAGAGATTGAGTTTCCTTCAGACGGGCTGTGGAAGCAGTGACGTTCCGCAAAACACATGCCACATGTTGATGATGTTCTGGTAATCTTCACAGTTTCCTTCATTATGTTTTAACTTCCCCAGCCTGCGTCAAGTGAATGCTTTTCCTTTTGCAGTCTATCTTCGTCTTCATTCATTAATTAAGATTGTGTCTTCTATAAACAGAGTTCATGCATTGCATTTTTGTTGTTCGTCTGCTGTTTTGTATTCTACTCAAGTTGAAATCCTCCGCCTTGTTTAATACTAAATCTTGTATACAATTAATTTCAGGGTCACGCCCTGCGCTAGCGGTCAATTAACGCGTTGTGTTCAACATAGAGATAGTTACGCGTATGCTTAAACGCTTTCTAGGTTCTCTAACAATTTGTTTTATATGAAAAAGTAGTTAGTCCTTCTTTTACTACTATTATCATTATTCTTGTTACTATTATTATTCTTGTTATTATTATTGCTTTTATTACTACAGCTGTTATTGTTAGTAATATTAATATCATTAATTGTCGTGGCTGTATTATGTTTTTCACTTGAGACGATGTAAAATATTATGTAACTTTTACAAATATACATCTCCAGATACACATGACTGCTTTTATTTTCGGCCTTCACCTTTCATGGACATCGGTCTCATTAGCCCAGCAAGCAGAGCTTCCAAACGGTAAGAAGACATCTTAATTTATGTGCTCAATGATCGGAAAAATGTAGCCAACAACATTACACACGCTGATCTCGACACTGAAATAGTAGGAACGTCGTTGTTAACTAACTCTGACATTAATACGCTGTTGTTACTATTAGACTAGAACTTGACTCAGTGGTCTCGATGTAAGGTGTCCTCCTCGGGTGCCGGAGGTCGCGAGTTCGAATCACGGTGGAGACCTGGATTTTTTTCACATGGATCTTCTGGTAAAAATTTCCCCTGATCTCTTGGTAGTGAGATCGAACTCTCGTGCTCAGTGTCGAGCAGGTTAAAATTCCTTGGCAGTTAGAAATCGAAAAGAGTAGGCTTAACGGCCGCTGCCCGGACAAAATTCAAATTCAAAATCTAACTAAGTTATTTGTTTCTTTACTCTGGTGGTTTGTTAGAAGCAGCTAAAGATGGTGCCTAACTCTCTGCGGGCCTATTTAGCGCTAGTGTTTGAGTCTATTAAGATCGACTCGCACATCGGTAAAAACCACCATCCAAGAAAGTGGTTGTATACAGATTTTTGTAGAGTCTTCTAAACCAGTATAAAGAAGTTAAATAAAAAAAACCTGGTTCCTATTTTGTTAAGATAAAAGTCCCCAGCCGTATGCGGAAAATAGCGAATTGTAAACGTCTTGTGCTACCAGTTTCCATATATTTGTAAAAATACACGTAGAGCCACCTACATGTTTTGGTATTCTCTTCGACCTGTAGCTATTAATTGATTTACTAGGGTCTCGTGAAAGTTAGTGACAACATAAGACAGAAGATAGATGGATTCAAAAACACAGAACAGAGAGGATGCAGAAAATGGTTTTTAGTAAATATGTTTTAGACTCACCGATGGAAGACCAGTGATTGTGCTTTCAGACTCCTACACTCCCAGTAAGAAAGAAACGATACTTTGGAAAGAAAACATTATGTAGATCAAATATATATTCTTCTTTTTCTAGTTCCTATTTCCTTTCAGCTGGAGTATAGGGTCACACCTACATTTGACCTCAGTTAGAAAGCCGGGACCAAAATACTTTTCAAACTTTTGCATTTGTCGTTTCTTTAGCAAATTGTTTTTACACGATAATGTGGCTAGACCCAAGCACTATTATCTTCTGCCACATTTTACGACATGCAAGGCGATTCAGTGTCCTTATTCTTACTTCCCCGGTTCAATATTTTATTACGCTGCGCTGCTTTCATTTTCTTTCTGCTCCAAAAATAAAAATATGCTCATGAAATCGCGCAGGTATACTGACAAGAAAGAAAGTACCGACTTTGGCGAGGATTTGGCTCTTCTGTTCAGAATCATATGTAAAATAAGACACGTATACTTGAGGAAAAGTCACTGCAAGTGGGTCTGGAAAGACACAGAGATAAAACATTGAATTTAAAAATAAATCCAAATAACACCGATAGAATTGTGTTGGGAGATACCCTACTTCAGAATGTGGAATATTTAATAAATCTTGGAATCAATATATTCATGTTAGGTGGCACAGACAATTGTATTAAGTTAGAAATACAGAAGACTAGATGAGCTTTCATTGCATTTAGGGACCTCATGGAAATAAAACAAAAGTTAAAACTACCATTAAATTTTAAATCTGTAACTGCAACGTAAAGTTTGTTCTCTGTTATGAACTGTGGACAGCAAAGGGAATTTCGTAGATGGTTTGCCTGCGCAGAATACAAGGGTGGAAATGATGCGACAATATCCCAATTGGGAAACTGTTGGAATAATCGGGACAGATGATACATGTAAAGCATGGCAGCCCATGGCGCTGGTTAGGGCACATCTTACAGAAACCAGATGATAACATTACAAGAAAGTCTCTCTTCTTGAATCCGCCGTGTAGGAGGAATAGCGGACGATAGAGACACTCATGGAATAGGGAGCTGTATGCTAATATCAAAGCGACAGGAAATACGATTGCAGAACTGATTCGGATGGTTTATGGCTTGGCTTCGTTCGTTCTCAATCTCCCGCTACCAAACCTTGAAAGGCTTAAAGAGCAGAATGTAGTCCAGAGAACGGAATGCGTTGTGTCGTAGTTTACAGCTTGACTTCGATATTTGCACCTTTCGGTCCAACACATCCGACTTCAGCAAAGCCTTTTTTGAGTACCGAATTAGCATTCCCTCTTCGATCCCTTCTCCTTAGCCAGTCTGCCCTGCTGCAGCCAGTAACCCAGGATCATCTCGTGGAGGTGTAGAAGGGTCTTGACAGCTCTGGTTTGCTGGCCCTGACGCTAGCAGTCAACTATGGGTCGTTGACCACTGCAGCTCATGCGCTGCTCAACATCTTGATCCCTGATAGTTTATAATTAGAAGACTAGACGTGTATTTGTTGAACACTTATGTACCGCGAGGAGTGTTCAAGTTTTTGATTGATTGATTGATTGAAATAACAATTTTTTTTCTATTTCGTGGTACCAGAATGTGAGAGGGGCGTAAAGAGACACCACCCTTCACAGGCCAACGTTTACCAGGTGTTCACCCGGCAGGATTATAGGAAACAATGGCTTGACTACACTTGTCCCGAATATACGATCTTCGACCCCAGAATCTGTCAGTGTGTGGAAAGCCCAAGACAAGAAAGCACAAGACAAGAAAGCCCAAGACAGAAGCAGCGACAAGTGCCACTAAAGGCTAAACCACGACAGAGAAGGTTGTACTAATGTTCTTGTATGTCATCTTCAGCATCATCATCATTATCTTTTGTCTTTTCTTTTTTTTTTGTTGCATTCACCTCATTTCTGTATTCTCCAAGGTGGTATGCCTTGCACTAAGGTTTTTATTTTGCGTTTGTCGGCCCAGTGCTTGCGATTTCGACATGCATTTTATGTAAGGGTCTGCTTCCTCCTGCATTTTCTAAGGGTTTGCTTCCCCGGGGTAACGGCCGGTGCTGGGATGGGGATCGAACCTAGCACCTTGGGGTTGTGAGCCGTGTCACTTAACCACTAGCCCACGCCATCCCCATGGTCATAAATCATCATGATCATTATCATCATAGTCATCATAATTATAAACCATAATTATCATTATTATTATCATCATCACAATCATCACAATCATCATCATCATCATCATCATCACAATCATCATCACAATCATCATCATCATCACAATCATCATCACAATCATCATCATCATCACAATCATCATCATCATCACAATCATCATCATTAGCAAGTACGAAGCCAGACGACTCTGACCATCAATTTCTTCTTTAACCTCCAGCTATTGCAGCACTTCGTTTACGCTTTGGTTTTCCATTCAGTTTGTTACATTCATGAACTGTATTTTTGTGTGTGTTCCTTGATATATTTTGCCCTAGATCTTTCCCATCATTACAAAGTCCTCTTCTCTGAGTTCGTGTTTAATGAACCTTGCCTATTTTTGCTTTATTTGAGTCAAAAGTGACTTTAACTTAACTTAAAGCCTTTATACTGGTTTAGAAGACTCTACACATACTGTATGGAACCAGTTTCTTTGATATGGATTTACCGATGAGCGAGTCCATCTTAATAGACTCAAACACTAGAGCTAATTAGAGTCGTAGCCAGTTAGGCATCATCTATAGTTGCTCTTAAACTACCTGGGCAAAGTTACAAATAGCTTGGATAGATTTTCAATTTGAATTTTGTTCGGCCAGCGGCCATTAAACTTACTCTTTTTGATTTTCAACTGCCAGGAAATTTTTAACGTGCTCGACACTGAACAGAGTCCGATCTCACTACCAAGAGAACAGAGTCCGATCTCACTACCAAGAGATCAGAGAGTTTTTACCAGAAGATCCACGTGAAAATATTGTTTCCTTACAAATCACGTTTCTGAATTTGAAACTACCAAGGCTCATTGCATATAAAAGTAGGTCAGAGTAGACGCTTTAAAAAAAATCAAGACTAATTTGTAGGAACTTAATTTAGTCCTCAACGAGAATACAAACCTTAAACTCAAATGTAAAGTCCATCCAATTGTATAGCTCTCTAACATAAGGAACAACGAAAATTACAACATACTCATTTCAAGTTTTCATTAATAGGTGTCTGCCCAGAATAATGGGGTTAAAGTGGTATAATAAAGTCCCTAATGATGAATGGGGAATTGTGGGAAAAAGCCGGATAAATATCAGTAGCTCTTAAGGAAAACATGTCATAGTTTTACAAGTCTTTTAGAGTACTCAATACAAGAAGAAGATCTAAACAATCATAGAGAAGAGAGTTTATGACAAACATAAAGGCAACAGGAAAGACGCGAACAAGTTGGAATTTATGGTCCAGGACAGGAAGACGTGTATTTATTGAGAAGTCTATGGTCCGCTATGTTCATATTTTTTTTTTCCTCATGTTTGGTCAATAGTTTTGACTTTTTCGATCTGTTTGTTGACTTTAAATAACAAACAAAGACACAAATCGAAAATAAAGACTTAACCCCACTTCAGTTGTGACCAACCCCACATAACAGAAATCAAAGACCATAAGTAGAAGCCTATAGTTCCTTCTTGTGTTTTTAAAATTAGAGTTCCTCTCCTCCTAGGCGAACCGCCTGAACAGACTAACGTGCTTCGTCTACTTGAGTTTAGAGTCAGAGTTTACCTTATCTTCGATTTACTGCCAACCAAGGCTAATGAGCTCAATCTGGCTGCCCAGTTATACTGCCGGGTACTCGGTCGCGCCCCACAGCAGGCTCTGCAAGAAACAGGGGGCCCCTCATGAAGGTGCTGCTGGGGACAGAGTAATGTAGGAGAGGCCGTTGGCATGGTTGCACTCCTGAACTGCAAACCGAACAGTGAATCCAGCGGTGATCTCTACACCTAGAAAGGAGAGACTATCAGTCATTTTCCTTCAACGAGCGGAACGTCCAGTCCAGACCTCGCTACGCCTTACCACCCTGGCTAGTCTTGGGATGATGAGAATATCATCGGATGTCTCGAGTAACTAGCATCTGCGGGCAACAACTTCCCTGCCTTGTAGAAACCTCGAGAGCTACGGAAGTAAACTCAGACAGAAAATCCGGAGTGGTAGCACCTAAGGCGGATGGTTTCACAATTGCGAACTCATTCCGGCAGCTCCTGTAGCTGAGCTGGTGCCAAATTGTCATGTTTTGCATTCCTTTGGATTACACCTAGCTAGGGCTATACTTAACTTCACTTAACGTCTTTATACTGGTTTAGGAGACTCTGCAGAGTCTGTAAACAACCATTGTACAGGGACGGCCTCTTCTGCTCCTCCAGCTGGTCGGGGAAAGTCTTTTGACGTTGATGAACGATATGCTCATTATTTTGTAGGCCGACGTTCATTGGTCCAGTCGTATGACATGGCCGAACAAAGAAACTCGGCGACGGTCCAGCGCTACCGAGATTTGATGGAAGCCTATTTTAGCTGAAACCTCCACGTTTCGGATGAAATCATGCTATCTCATGCCCAGATTACAGCCCTGATTTCGCATGTGGAAGTCCCTTAGTCTTGATATTACATGTTTGAGTAATGTCCAGGATTTGGAGCCGTTTAGTGTGAATCTATTTTTCTCTTTTATTTATAGTCTCCACTGTAGACAACTGTGCATAACGCAATGTTTCATGTCCTAGGCCTGACCCTTCAAGACAGAATCAAGAACCAATCCTGGAGGAAAATAAAGATGAATACAGTCAAGACAATGACGGAGCGGGTGATGCCACTCCAAGCTCTAAGGCAGGGTGGGCACAGCAACAACAGAAGCAGGACAAATGGGGCCAACAACAACAGCAACAGCAGCTACCAAAAGAACATCAGGCGGAGGCGCTCAATGAGATAAAACAGGAAGGGTTTCAGCCAAAGTGAGTACTGGTTATAAGACAAAGTGGAGTCCTCAGGTGAGTGGTCCTCAACAAACGGTGAATTCTATGCCGGGATAGAAAGGGGGGAGTTTTGAAGTTACATTTGGGAGGGATATTTGACATTATGCTTCAGTTTAGCCTGCTAATAAATTAATTACAAATATTTAAGAAAAAAATCCTCGGCAGATATGCCGTATGCAAAGAAGTCAACAATATTCTGTGTCTGTCCTTATCTTTTGCAACGTTGCACCAATGTGAGCCTAGGTCTATGGTCAGTCCATCTCACCATCACATAGGTGAGCGACCCCTTGGTCGTGTACGTGCTTATGATCACAAAAACGTTGTTCTACATGTCCATCTGTTGTCAGGTATGCGTACTACATGTCCACTTGTTGTCAGGCATGCGTACCACATGTCCATCTGTTGTCAGGCATGCGTACCACATGTCCATCTGTTGTCAGGCATGCGTACCACATGTCCACCTGTTGTCAGACATGCGTACCACATGTCCATCTGTTGTCAGGCATGCGTACCCCATGTCCATCTGTTGTCAGGCATGCGTACTATATGTCCACCTGTTGTCAGGCATGCGTACCACATGTCCATCTGTTGTCAGGCATGCGTACCACATGCCCATCTGTTGTCAGGCATGCGTACTACATGTCCATCTGTTGTCAGGCATGCGTACCACATGTCAACCTGTTGTCATGCATGCGTACCACATGTCCATCTGTTGTCAGGCATGCGTACTACATGTCCATCTGTTGTCAGGCATGCGTACCACATGTCCATCTGCTGTCAGGCATGTATACCACATGTCCAGCCCAACAATGTTTGCGTGATTTCACTGCTTCCACAACGACTCGAAACAAAGTTTAACGTCACATTTTTCGTTTCGGATCTTATCACTATCTACAATCCTTGTACATAATTTATAAGTCATATCAACATTTTAAATTGCTATTAAATTTGTATATCACTATGTCTATTGGGCATTGGCTGGAAAGAATTCATAACTAATGAGCAAATACGACTATAGTTCACCCAAAATTGTTTCTAATTTGACCCGGAAGAAACGATGGGCTACATCACGCACGTGCTGCTGTGAACAATAATATTATACAGTTACAGACGATTATGTGAAAACCTATCGGTAAAAGAAAGCGGGGTAGACCCAAACTCCTCGAATTTCCAACCTTGGACATTTATTACTGTCTCCGTTTCAACCACCAGCTCTTCATCTGCCATCGCACATAACTACCGATTAGATAACGAAAGGTAAGGGGGCAAATATTCCAATGCCCCACCTAATGAAAATGGGTATCTTGCGCAATGATTTCTGAAACAACTTTTCCCGGACACCAGTGGTTGCTATGGGACTCTATACTTTTATATTTATTACTTCACAGGCAAAAGATTGACATCAGCAGTCCAAAGCCTCTCAAAACAAAGATTGACGCAGAGTGCTAGTAAGTAGCAGTTACAAATTCATAATAAAAATATTTGCCCATCGCAAGCAAAGATGTCGACAGCATCAGAGGTGCTGTAAGATGTGTTCTCAAATGACTATTGATACCAATTCTGGGGAGGCATACTTTGTCGCACTCGGGGCACCCATGTTAGGAGTGGGCAATGGAGTCGTCGTGAGACCTGCTAGATCTGGTGTCACGCCTGCTCTGAACCTCAGCGATGGAGTTTCACTGTTGTTCTTCTTCTGCGTCCCTCGTTCTCAAACTCCCACTGTCAAGCCCAGAAAAGGACTTTGTAAGAAGCCGGATGTTGCCCAGAGGACGGAAAGCGTTGTGTCGTAGTTTACAGCTTGACTGCGATATTTTCACTTTTTGGTCCGACACAAACAACTTCAGCAGACATTTCAGTTTTCCCAGGTTAATCTTCCCTCTTCGATCCTTTCTCCTTAGACAGTCTACTCTTTTGCAGCCTGTTATCCAGGATCACCGCGTGGAGGTGGAGAAGCGTCTTGGCAGCTCCGGTACGCTGACCGTGACGCTATCAGTCAGGATTTGGTCGCTGACCAATGCAGACTCTGCGATCTGAGCACCGTTAGTGATGCTAACCCTCTTCGTGCAAACAACTATCATGAGGTTACAGCAATGTTGAATCATTCAAAGAGTCCCTTTACCGTTCTTCTGCCTACAAATGAGCGTTTGCTTGTTCTGACCTCAGTCTATAACACATGCTTGTGGATGTGCTCGTCGAGTTTGCGAGCAACATGCCCCGTCCATCTTATCTGAGTTATACATTTTGTCCTGCCACCTAATCCTGGGCAGTCTTTGCGGATATCTCAAGTGAAAATGATGTCACTGTCTGACGTATACAGCAGAGCTGATAACACTACATCACGATACACGTTAACCTTGCTGGTGACACTACATCACGATACACGTTAGCCTTGCTGGTGACACTACATCACGATACACGTTAACCTTGCTGGTGACACTACATCACGATACACGTTAACCGTGCTGGTGACACTACATCACGATACACGTTAGCCTTGCTGGTGACACTACATCACGATACACGTTAACCTTGCTGGTGACACTACATCACGATACACGTTAACCTTGCTGGTGACACTACATCACGATACACGTTAACCTTGCTGGTGACACTACATCACGATACACGTTAGCCTTGCTGGTGACACTACATCACGATACACGTTAACCTTGCTGGTGACACTACATCACGATACACGTTAGCCTTGCTGGTGACACTACATCACGATACACGTTAACCTTGCTGGTGACACTACATCACGATACACGTTAGCCTTGCTGGTGACACTACATCACGATACACGTTAACCTTGCTGGTGACACTACATCACGATACACGTTAACCTTGCTGGTGACACTACATCACGATACACGTTAACCTTGCTGGTGACACTACATCACGATACACGTTAACCTTGCTGGTGACACTAATGCATGTCCACTTCAGACGTTTGCTTGCAGCCTCACAATCGCTGTGCTCACCTTTGCAATCCTGCTGTTAACCTATATAACATATGGATCTACCATAATCATTTTTCATGTTTCGTCACAGTATGTGCGTATGAGACGCTAACTATGGCAGCTTGTCTGCTTAATGAACCGTGTACACACAGACATACAAGCACACACACACACACACACACTATGTTTGTGTTCTTTCATTGATAGTTCCAGTATACATATGTTGAGCAGTGCACGAACTGCAGCGACCAGCAATCCAAAGCTGACTGCTAGCTTTTTAACCAGCGAGACAGAGCTGTCAAGATCCTTCTCCAGCTCTAGGTAGTGATACTGGATAACAGACTGCAACAGGGCAGAGTGGCTAAAGTGTAGGGATCGAAGAGGGAAGGCTAACCTGGTACCCAAAAATACCTGCTAAAGTCGGATGTGTAAGACCGAAAGGTGCAAATGCTGCAGTCAAGATGTAAACTAGAACACAACCCATTCCGTTCGCCGAATAAAATCCGTATACTTGGACATCCCATTTCAGACCTTGGTAGCGGGAGTTTGAGAATGAAGAAGAAATAGAAGAAGTGATAGTTTCTTCAACACTATGGTTTACATCTTGTGACAGAAATGTAAAAAAACAAACAATTATTTTTACCGTACGTCTATTTACGGCTGCTGCTATCTGTTACCTTCTCATTGTTCTGTTTCTTCCCTCAGTTAATTGATTGTGTAGTCTATATTTATAGTTATTATTGTCAAATTTCAGATGTTTGTATTGATGTTGTTCCTTGTCCTCGACGAAGCCTTCGTTGTTGTAACGTTTAAGTCGTTATGTTTCTAACGTCAATGCTTAATGAGAGGAAGGTGAGTAATTGAGTCAAAAAATTTGTCTGGAACGAACTTGGTCTATTTTCCATACCAGCAAGTGTTGAATGACGAAAGACTAACCCAGTTGTGCAACTGTTTTTGGGTTGTCTCATCGGTCCAGCACTCTAACTCATCTCTTTCTCTGGAAAAATGTACATATGGATCAGTCACTACCTCAAAAACAGAACAGCCAGAGTTCAAGTACAAGGGCAGATGAGCAAAAAGGTGATATTGAATAAAGGAGTACCCCAAAGGGGAGTACTGTCACCCACACTTTTTCTGGTGTATATAAACAACATCATAGAGAATATACTATAGCTGGAGGAGTGGGCGAAATCATGGCTGGTCAAAATAAATGAAGAAAAAACATGTACGATATTCTCCCTTTCAAATACAACACAGAATACCAAAGTAAGTCTTAATGGCAAATACCTGCGGCTAAACGAAAACCTACTTGGGCGTCACATTTGATCGGCGCATGACATGGAAAAGTCAGATCGAGAGAAACCGAATAAGAGCAAGACAAAGAATGGTAATCATGAGGAAACTTGCTGGCACAAGCTGGGGAGCAGACGAAAGAATACTCAAGAAACTGTACACTGGAAGAGTGAGACCAGTTCTCGAGTATGGCATTGTGGCATGGACAACAGCAGCAAAGGCGAACTTTGATAAAATTAGCAAACTTCAAAACCAAGCCATGAGAGTTATAGTAGGAGGCATGAAGTCAACGCCAATTGTAGAACTTGAAAAGATTTCAAATCTGCAATCCATGACCGAAAGAAGAGAAAGCAGAGCCCAACAGCAAGCAGAGAAACTAAGAAGACTGATAGACCATCCAATGCATCAGAGACTAAAAAGATTTGGAAAAGGGAAACTAAACGAGGAGAAACTTTGCAGAAATACCCAAAGCAAAGATAAGCGAAGACCCTATGAACACCATAATAACACCAAAGCCCATTCCTATTGTACGCAAACCCACCTGGAAGCAGCATATCATTCCAGAGGTGGTAGAAAATATACCAGGTATTGGAAACAAGAACAGCCAGACTGAAAAAGAAAGAAGAAACATAACCCTGATGTACATAGCGAAAAACTGCCCAAGCATGGACTGGACCCATGCATACAACGACGGTTCCGTAACAAACACAACACAGAATGGAGGGGGAGGGGTATCCCTGAGCCTAACAAACGGTAGAAAAATAATACTGTCAGTGGTAACTGGAAAATTGTCAAGCAATTTGAGAGTGGAGGCAGAGGCACTGAAGGCTGCAGTAGAAGCAATACTGACAGGCGAAAGCAATGAAAGCCAGATAGTCCTGTTTACAGATGCCCTGGTCGTAGTCACAGCACTAAAAAGCCAGAAAAATACTGAACTTAATCATTTAAAATCAGTACAACTATGCCAGCAGTCCGCACCAAAAAGAGTAGTGGTACAGTGGGTTCCATCCCACTTTAACATTCAAGGCAACGAGGAGGCAGACAGACTGGCAAAAGAAGGTGCAAGATTACCACAACCACATTCTAGTGTGACCTACGAATAGTCCAAAAGGTTTATTAAGGCCAGATACATGGCCAAATGGGAAACATAGCATATTGGCTACACAAAAAATGATGCTTATTACCAGTTGAACAGAAGAGAGCAGGTCATAGTTTTCAGACTCCGCACAGGCCACAACAGACTGAGGTACCATCTATTCAATAAACTGAAAATAGGTGGCACTGACGAATGCATCTGTGGTACATGGAAAATGACCGCTGAACATCTGCTGCAAAATTGCCGAACATACGAGGACCAGAGAAAGCACATGTGGCCATCGCCAGTGCCAATACTAGACACGCTCTATGGCAGTGTCGACAGCCTCAGGATGACAGCTGCTTTCTTCGAACAAATTCAAGTTGACGTCTGACAGCGTACTAAGAAGAAGAAGAAATCAGGAGGAGTATAGGGTCACCGTTACAGTTTACTTCTTTAGAAAGCCTGAGTCAAAGCAATTTGCTTGCATTTACAATGGTAGTTTATTGTGCTATCGGGGCCATAATTGGAAATTGGCAAGCAAAGATAAAAGATACATTGTAAAAACAGAGACGAAATGCTTACGCAAAATGCTTTTAGGAACAGTAATGGATATAATCAGAAACGAAGATATTGAATAAAGTGAGTACAACACCAGTGCTAGACCTCATCAAGAGACAGCAAATCAAATGGTTCGTCCATCTGGCTATGTGGACCTCTGAAAAGAATCTCACCATAGCAAGAAATCGGATGCAGCAGGCCCTAACATCACTGGAAGAGTGGGCGAAATCATGGCTGGTCAAAATAAACGAGGAGAAAACCACATGCACAATATTCTCGCTTTCATTAAAACCCCAAAATACCAAATTAAGTCTAAATGGAAATTCCTGCAGCCAAACGACAACTCAACCTATCTGGGAGTCACATTTGATCGGCGCATGACATGGAAAAGTCAGATCGAGAGAAACCGAATGAGAGCCAGAGAAAGAATGGCAATCATGAGGAAACTTGCTGGCACAAGCTGGGGAGCAGACGAAGGCATACTAAAGAAACTGTACACTGGAAGAGTGAGACCAGTTCTCGAGTATGGCATTGCGGCATGGACAACAGCAGCAAAGGCGAACTTCGATAAAGTTAGCAAACTTCAAAACCAAGCCATGAGAGTTATAACAGGAGGCATGAAGTCAACGCCAATTGTAGAACTTGAAAAGATTACAAAACTGCAATCCATGACCGATAGAAAAACTCCGAAGACTGACTGACCATCCAATGCACCAGAGACTAAACAATTTGGGAAATGGGAAACTAAAGCGGAGAAACTTTGCAGAAATAGCCAAAGCAAAGATGCACGAAGATCCCATAAACGCACTAACAACACCAAAACCCATCACTACTGTACGAAAACCTACCTGGAGGCAGGATATATTTCCAGAGGTGGTAGAAAATATACCAGGTATTGGAAACAAAAACTGCCAGACTGAAAAAGGAGAGAAACTACCCTAAGCTTCATATCGAAAAGCTACCCAAGCATGGACTGGACCCATGCATACACCGACGGTTCAGTAACAAACAATACACAGAACGGAGGGGCAGGAGCATTCCTGAACCTACCAAATGGCAAACAAATAACACTGTCATTCGCTACTGGTAAGTACACACGCAATTTCAGAGCGGAGGCAGAGGCACTGAGGGCGGCCGTGGAAGAAATGGTGACACACAGTGAAAATGAAAGCCATATAGTCCTGCTTACAGATGCTCTCGCCGTAGTCACAGCGCTAAAAAGCCAGAAAAACACTGAGCTTAATGACTTAAGAGCAGCACTATGAAAACTGTGCCAGCAGTCCGCACCAAAAAGGGTAGTGGTACAGTGGGTCCCATCACACTGCAACATCTAAGGCAACGAGGAGGCAGACAGACTGGCAAAAGAAGGTGCAAGACTACCACAAACAGATACTAGTATGACGTACGAAGAGTCAAAACGGCTTATCAACTGCAAGACAAGCTCTATGGCAGTGGCGACAGCCTCAGGATGACCGCCGCTTTTTTCGAAAAAATAATGGTTACTGTCTGACTGCGTACGAAGAAGAAGAAATGGTTCGTCCACGTGATACGCCAAACATCAGATAGTATCCCTTAGAAAGCAATGCTATACAGATGCAATGGATACAAAGCTGAGAGCAGATCATGCAAATTATAAATAGCAGAAATAACAGAAGCAGTAAAGTTCCCCATATAAGAACGACATACTAGGATCCGGTCAAGAAACCTCTTCATAACCTGACGTTGAAAGGCACAAGCAGGATGCAGGTGAAAAGAAAAAGAAGTAGCAGAAGAAGAAACAGTGCTAAAAGAAACAGAAGAAGAAGAAGAAACCGAAGAAGAAACACAAGAAGAAGAAACAGAATAAGTTTATGTAGCAACTTGTATTACACAATAAGGTTTCAGTCCTATGCTCAACTTTCTTTAGCCCCATTTACATGCACGGTGTGCAGTGGTCCTCACCGTTCTGTCCCAGTAATGTGTACCGTAATCCACGCAGAGATAAATGAATGTTTCTGTTTCTGTTTCTGTTTCTAAAAATCTACGTTACTGCACTTTGGGCATACCCATAGGTGCTCAGTGTCTCTCAGCAAAAGGCGCAGGGTATGGATGCTGATGGTTCCTGTAGCTCACTGGTTGCACACTCTCTTCCTCCGTCTTCTTCTGCGCCTACTCTGCTTGAACCTCCTTTAATGTCGAAATTTTGCAGCATGTGGATTGCTGCTTCATCTATTGTGGTGTCCTCATCTAACAGGCGGTTATTGGTAGCTTTCAAAATGTCGTTTCTATCCATCACTAACGTGCCCATGATGAGAGCTTGTGAAGCCAAGATGTCAGCTCTTTCGTTGTCCTGAACTCCAGATTGACCAGGACAGTAGATCCATGTCAACCCCTGGAGGTTTGAGGCATCAACAGCTGCTATCCACTCCTACCTAAGCCATCCCTTCTATACCTTCTGAAGTACGGCTCGCGCATCTGTCACGATGTCTGCCCATGAATGAATGTTGCGAGAGCACACCTATTGCTACCGACACTAATGGGCGCTACGTCGCTTGTTTCACGGTCAGGTCCAACATACTTACGAGCCTCCCCATCACACGTCTACACCGTGCATATGTATGCAGGCTTGCCTACATCAGCCTGTCCATCGTAGTGGGGTGTCGTCACTGTGATCCCTGCAGTGGTGAGCCTGCTAAAAGGCTTAGTTTTGCACTATAGGTCCGGTGCATCTTCTTCAGCACAATCCGGAAAAATTCAAGAGTCGTTTGAAACATGTTATCAGAAAACAATTTTGTTAAGAGTGAAGACCCTATCCTGAGTAGATTAGAACAACATTAACAATAAAAGGAAAAGCAACATAACAGCAACAACAATCATAACAACATAAGAAACAACAACACAAATAGCAACATCAGAAACAACAAGAGGAACAACAGCAACCCTACCAACAGCAGCAGAATCAAAATCAACAATTACAATAACAACAACAGCAACATAAACTTTAAAAACATCAACAGCAGCAATAGTAACAACAACAATACCAACAACGAAATCATAAACATCAATAGCCACAGAAATTACAGCAACAACAACTGGAACAGCAACAACAACTGGAACAGCAACAATAACATCAACAGCAACATAAATAACAACGACAACAACATGTATAATTATCAGAACACGTCAGATTTGAGCAATAAATGTTATGTCTGTTTCACTCCAATAGAGACTAGAAACCGTCACTTGTGTTCTTCTACTAACAGTAATGCTTAGCCGAAGCATCTATAATTCTCTTACACCGTGATACACCAGTTCGGAGTCTGTTCAGCGACTTCCATGTATTGCAGATGATGTCCGGAGGCAGGTTCCTTCCGGGCCCTGCATCAATTCGTACCATCTCTCGATAAGGCGACTTTAAGGATTTGTCTATGGGATGTGTAGATTTCAGGAAGATATGTCTGGATTTGAGTTTTGTGCTCTGTATCTGAGGATGCTTGGAAGGTATCAGTGGTCACATTATTTTTTATTCAGGTCAGTCCCACGGCAACAACTGATG
This sequence comes from Ariolimax columbianus, assembly GCA_036924085.1. Classification (NCBI taxonomy): domain Eukaryota; kingdom Metazoa; phylum Mollusca; class Gastropoda; order Stylommatophora; family Arionidae; genus Ariolimax; species Ariolimax columbianus. The sequence continues at coordinate 43,280,144 of JAVGWX010000009.1, forward strand.
TCGGGGATGAAAATAATTCTTCATGTCGCAGTCTATGAGAGGTTGGGTTGCCAGTTCCCTTCCTTGCTGTTTTTACTTTCTGTACCTATACGTCAGGTACGGATTTGTATGGATCGACTGGTTCGTACTAGACGCGAACCACGAACCGAATTTTTTAAATTTCCTTCCGTGAACTCGAACATTGGCACTCTATAATCCAAGTCCAACAAGTCAGCTCACTGTCGAATAGACGTACACGCTAGTCTTAGTTACTATCCAGGTACCGTTCGGGTGAAAGCAGTCTTACTCAATGAGGCCGACAATGCAGAACAATGAATGAGCTCTTGTTTGCTCCATGGTCAGCGAACAACAGCTGACCAAGACCATATTCAGCCTCCAGGCGGATGCTCTGGAAAAAGGCTGTACTTGTGTATTGTGGCTAAGAAAAAGTTTGGATCCCAGCAGAAAGGCATTTTCGGTACTCCAAAAAATGGCATCTGAAATCGGACATGTCGGCCTGAAAGACGTCGAATAGCAAACTCCAAGATAAACTACGACTCAATTTCGTTTTCAGGAGAAACATATAAGAAAATGATAAAGTCGTATTGAGTATTCCTAATAAGATAAATTAGTATTCGAGCGGGAGATTGACATTGTTTTTACTTTAAATCTTTCCACAGTCTGCACCGTGCCACTGGAAATCCGTCACTTTTCGAACGATGGTCAGATGGACAATGGGTAGAAGAGGATTGTAACTGGCCGTTCTACACCGGTCTGGTTTGGAACCAAGGCTCCTGTCGGTGTGTGTGGGGACCTAACCGTACAGTAGCATTGCCTAATGTTGAAGAAAGTAAGATAAGTCTTTTCATCAAGTTGGATCAACCTATGTTTTTATCTGCTGACGTTAATAGATTTCTGTTGACAGAGTAATTAGAACGCGTGCATCTCAATAGATATATATCAACTGTGGACAATATTAGAATGTTACATAATAAATAAGCATTTGATAAACCTGTGTAAAACATATGTAAATAGCCAATGCATTGTAAGGACAAACGCAGGATATTCTGAAAAATGTCAAATTAGATGTGTACGGCAAGGTAGTGTACTATGATTTTTGCTGTTTATCTTATACATAGATGCTATTTGTAAAAAGCCAACAATAGTTAGGGAAACAAGCTCAGTGATCATTTACATGAACTTATTTTTGATGATGACCAAGCTCTAAAATCAACATCAGAAAAATAATTGCAGAAACATTTGAACAATCTTAATAAGGTTTGTGCGGAATACAGTATGAAAATCAACATAAAGAAACCCGAAGTTCTGACAACTGCATGAAATGAAATAGAAACAGAAATATTCATACAAAGCCAACAAGTAGAACATGCTCTCATATCTGGGAAACATAATCTCATCAGATAGAAGACGCAACACACTAATCCAACACATATGAAATAAACCAAGTCAAATCATTAGGGGACGGGATGGGCTAGTAGTTAAGTGACACGGCTCACTTTCCGAAGGTGCCGGGCTCACTCCCCATCACAGCACCGTATGTTACCCCTGGGAAGCTAACCCTTATAAAATGCAGGGAGAGGCAGACCCTTACATAAAATACATGCCGAAGTCGGATGTACTAGGCCGACAGGCGCAAAATATAAACATAGTGCAACGCACATCGCCTATGGGGAATTGAGAAAAAAGCCGAACGCACAAAGAAGAAAATAAACCATTGAGCAAATGTCCTCGATATTACTATGTAAGCAAGGGAAAATGGATAAAAACATAACGATATTACAACACGATATTTCCTTCCCCCATTGTACTATCAGTGCCAAAATAGGATTCAAAGCCAAGGGCCGACCACGCAAAAGATATCAGAAATAACAGAATCAGTGAAGCTCCCCGTGTGCAAACCACATGCTACGTCCCACTCGAGAAACCTCTTCATTAGTTGACGATGAAAGGCACAAGCAGGACAAAAAGAGAAAAGAAGATGACAGTGGAGATCCCTCTACCGTTTGAGCTAAACAAGAAGTGGGCTGTATTGTGTCCAGGAGTAAAAGTAACATCATCGAATATGTACGACACGATCTCAAAGATCTGATTTTGCAGAATAGAATGTAGCAATCTCAACTGCCTTTGGTTTAATCACATAGGAATCAATTCTGAAGAGCAAAGAGTCAGGGATTCAGACCTTGAGGAAGAGCCAACTTCGGCTTGGAGGACAACATACCATAGTTAATGAGACTCCGTGGATTAGACTGAAGTCAGATCAATAGGAAGTCAGCGATAGAGTGGACTTGTAATGTTTCAAGCAAACCTCCACACCTTAGAGTAATGGACTGAATTTGTGCGACGCACAACGGTTAGTTTTTATATTGCCAAAATACATGCATGCCGTCTTGTTTGTACACTTTCAGACGTCAACCTGAATGTATATGTATATGTCCCATCCTTAGTTTGTCGACAAGATCATTTCTCTATCTGTTGTGGTCTGTGTGGAGTATACATTTACTGCCTAATCTTATCTGTTCAATAAATCAATCAAAGCCAGTCGCTCCTCTCTGTGCATACGTCATAGACAACATCCGGCAGAATACCAGAATATTATCTGCTCTTTCTGCCTCTCTTCAAGTGTATTTATTTAATATTAGCTCCTTCTCACATTCTGTTCTCAATGTATTTTGGTCTACCTCTATTCCTCTTCCTCTGAGGATTCCATGTAAGAGCCTTTCTGGCTATGTTGGAGGGTGCCTTTCGTAGCGCATGTGATATCAAATCGTGTTTTCTTCGTTTAGTTTGTTGTTCCAGTGACTGTTGCTGGTTTCTTTCCCATAGGTCTTCACCATGTCATGTCACTGTATGCCAATTATCCTTCGTTGGCATCTGTTAACGAAGGACCGGAACCTTTTTCCATGGCCTTGGTCGTTATCCATACCTCTGCTCTATACATCAGCACCGACTTGTCACTGGGGTTGAATATTCTACGAATAACTTTGCTGTAAATCTCTAGATCTCCAAATGTTATTTAGTGTCAGAAATACCATTCTTGTCTTCCAAATTTGATCTTTACCCCCGCATATGCCTCTCCTAGTGTGTAAATTGTGCATCCAAAATAGGTAAAGACATCAATTACTGTCAACGGCTATCTCTTCAGCATGATTGGTTCTTTGTTAATAGTGTTGAGTTTAAGTAGCTTGGTTTACTTCACTCACCTCTGTTGAGATGGTGATATAGATCACTTGGTTGCTGACTAATGCGCTCCATAAATTTAATGAAAACAAATGACCTTAACAAAGATAGATTACTATTTCACGAATCTGTCTACATATGTCATCATCGCTGCACCTGCAACATAGATCATTCCGTCTATATTTGTTTATTCTATATGTTGTTGTAGCAGTAGCCTAACATACAATGAAAACCTACATTGTGATATATGTTCATTTAGGTATCCCAGCAACGTGCCTGCTGATGCTGAAACTAACCTTCGACGGGGGGCATATCAAAGATGAGGGCAGACACATATGGCTGAACATCCGGAACAAGGAGAACGCCCAGGTTGAGAGTGACCCCACGGCTGTTGGCGGCAAGTGTGGCTCATTCAGGTCAGTTTGGTCTGATTGAACTTACATGTTGACAGAAGTAGCCAAAAAATGTGGTTTGTTTGTGTTGACTAAAAGTTCTACAACAATTTAATTTACATTTGTTGACTGAAAGTTATACTACAAATTGGTTTCCATTTTTTGATTAAATATTCTACTACAATTTGGTTTAAATTTGTTGACTGAAAGTTATACTACAATTTGGTTTACATTTTTTCACACAAATATGTAAACAAATTTAGTTTGTATTTGATGACAACAAATATATAAGGAATATAACAATTCACTTTACCCTCTTGTATGGTCTTCAACAAGGAGGTGTGTCAAGTTTAATGACCAACATATCTAAACTGTCTAACCATTCTTTTTTTCTGCGTTCATTTTCAACCTCCCTCTACCAAGATATGAACAGGGCTGTGGAAGTAGCAGGATGTAGTCGGGAGAACAGAATGCGTTGCGTCGTTAGTTTACACCTTGACTACGATACTTGCACCTTTTGGTACGACAAATCCGTCTTCGGTGAGACTAACCTTGATTTCGGTCATTAATTCTCCTTTCACACCCAATGTTTTCAATACCTATACATTTGTTTTCATCTCTTTCCAAGAAATGCGACCCAATCTTGAATATACCCGCACCACGCTTCTTTCAAGGTGTCCATATTCTCCGTCATAAAGTAGTAGCGAGTTTAGGTAAAACTGGAAATTCTAATTTTCAATTTATGATTTATCTGTTTGAATTTCAGCATGGTGTCGCAAGTTGCTGAATATCATTTGGCCATTTATATTCTCTTTTCTACCTTCTTCCGTTATTATATGATTATATATTATTATATATTATAGAACCTCTCTACCTGTTCCAGTAGTTGAACTTATATTTGCATATGCATATTTGCTTTATTGTCATTGTTCCCAAGTATCACAGTCTTTGTGTTCTTAATGTTTATGTCTAATTCAAACTAATTCAATATATATATATCCAAGTGGTCTGCCAGGGTCTTTGTATATGACAAGGACAAGAATAGCACCACTGCCTCACAGAGAGCATGTCGTAAGAGGTGACAAGGCATAACATCGGCCATGGTTAGGTGGTTTGTTTAGAGCAGCATGGATGGCACCTAACAGGCTGCAGATCTACTTTGCGCTAGTATTTGAGTCTATTGAGATGAGCTCGGACATCGGCTAACCACACTTTGTAAGCGATTGTCCCAAAAGCAGTGGGGTATTAAGCTGCTCGAACCTAGCCCTAAATGCAGGAAATCCTTCTCACGGCTACATCCATCTCTTACCAGTTCTGGGACCTGCACAGGGGCATCTGCCCCTGTAGAAGTACAGGACGTCATATATATATAATATACACATATATATTTATGTAAAATAGCTCGTATTCTTGAAAGCTACCTAAATCGATTCCACATTCAAATATTCATCCCTACACGCCACAGAGGGTCTTCAATTGCCATACCTTACTTCAAGAGCAACGTTCTGGGGGAGACTTTCCACATTGGATTCAGGTTCAAGCTGTGCCCTGGTGACCCTGACACTGACATTCCTCTTGTCCACAACGACTGTATTGAGAGTGGAGACGATGGTCCTGGGATTATGGTGAGTGCTTTCATTAAGGCTGGAGTCAGTTTGAAAATCCAAGCCTCGTAGTATGAATTGCTTTTCTGATAGTAGCCGTTCATTGCAAGCGATGATGATAACAGAAGTCAGACATGTTGTGTTGTGTTGTGTTGTGTTCAACCTAACCGGTGAGTCAGGACATGGCTGTAAAGACCAATGCTGGCATAGAAACCCCTTCCACAAATGCAGCGTTTAAGATCAGAATTGGACAGTTGTTTTGTCTTTTCGCAAATTAAGATTTCTTTTCACCTCGGAGGTTCGGCGTTTCTCATCAATGGAGGCGCTTCTGATGGTGGTTCTAAGTCATTCCTGTCGGTCCTGTGCCAGGCGTCCCCGTGAGTTTGCATCGATGTTAAAGCGTGTCAGAGATGTTTTCAAAGAAGTCTTTGAAGCGCTTCTTTTGTCTACCGACCAGACGCACTGTCTTTCAACTCAACATACAATTGCTATGCTAGAAAACTGACATCTACTACATTACGATGATTATTTCCATTACTGTGGTTTACCAATGACGATTTCTAGAGATGATTTTTTAAATGGCGCTTGCAACTGCAGTCGACACGTACTGTACATGCACGATCTTTATTTTACCTCCTATATAAAACAAATGTATGACTTTCCGAGAATTTGAGCGCATTTCCTCTTGGTTGTAGATTTACAGTAAAACCGTTTGGTCAACCACTCCTCGTAAACTGACAACAACGTGTGTAAAACTATAGCATTTTGTTTACGTAACGGCAATGGTCTAAATCATGCAACACGAATCTACATTGTCATACGATGTAGTCTCAGCATATGTTGCCTTCGAAGATTACGTAACAAAGTATTTGTTTTAGCAGGTCAGTTATTTTACATAAATCTATTGCCCTGGTCATTCTGGGGTTCAGGGCAACAAAAGAGCTGACATCTTGGCTTCACAAGCTCCCATCATGGACAGGTTAGTGATGGATAGGAATGGCATTTTGAAATCAACAAATGACCGCCTGTTAGATGAGAACACTGCAATAGATGAAACAATAATCCACAGACTGCAAAGTTTCGACATTAAACGAGGTTCGAGCGGAGTAGGGCGCATGAGAGGACGGAGCAAGATGGTTTACAACCAACGAGCTACATGGACCCTCAGCATGTTACCTTTTGGGTATACCCGTAGTGCAGTGACGTCTATTTCTAGAAACCGAAACAGAAACCGAATTAGGTATTTGTAAAGTGTGACATCCATTTCCCTTTATCGTTAGCGAGCCTTCTTTATGCCTGGTTTACAACTGCGTAGCATGGATCTTCAAACTTGAAATATGTCGAGATCTGGAATTCAACCTAACAACTAACAAATCCCGACAACAAAAACCAGACTACGATGAACGAGTTAAATTAGCATGCAAGTTATGAAACCACTCATTTTACATCATGTCCTGCTTCCTGTTGCCAGTTGTTAGCTCTTTTCAATCATTCTGTATACCCGACGAAGACTTTCTTGTCGTAACGTAGGTGACGTTATGTTTTTGTCTTTAGCTATTATCTATTTGTAACTTTCACCTGTAGCTTCAAAGTAATTATTTCTCTCTCCGCAATTACTTTTCTAACTTGCATGGTACTTGCGTTGGTGTTGTTGAATGCCCACATTGAGTTAGTTGACTCTTTTTGTGCAACCTTAGATGGACGTTAAGTGGTGGGTTGTAGTAGCTTTACTCACATCTCGAGTATGGCTGATGAAGGTGGACCGTGGTGCTACATGCGGTTGTGCTATGCTTTGCTTCATCTGCGTGGCGCTCACTACTACGAGGATCACATCGATCCACATCTCGTTAGCCAGGCTGCCTAGAAAACATCCTGTTTCCAGGAAACGCTACATAGAAGAGAAATAGTGGTCTTGGTCAGTGTATTTTGTCTGATTCTGACGCGACGGTCTGATCAGTATGTTGTGCCTGACGCGACGGTCTGGTCAGTATGTTGTGCCTGATTCTGACGCGACGGCCTGGTCAGTATGTTGTGCCTGATTCTGACGCGACGGTCTGGTCAGTATGTTGTGCCTGACTCTGACGCGACGGCCTGGTCAATATGTTGTGCCTGACGCGACGGCCTGGTCAGTATGTTGTGCCTGACTCTGACGCGACGGCCTGGTCAATATGTTGTGCCTGACGCGACGGCCTAGTCAGTATGTTGTGCCTGACTCTGACGCGACGGCCTGGTCAGTATGTTGTGCCTGACGCGACGGCCTGGTCAGTATGTTGTGCCTGACGCGACGGCCTGGTCAGTATGTTGTGCCTGACGCGACGGCCTGGTCAGTATGTTGTGCCTGACCGGACTAACTTCTCAGTTCCCCTGGTATGTGGGTAAAATGGAAGAAGTCCAATGTAACTTTCAAAACATTTAGAGGAAAGACGGCTATTGATGGCCCTGCATAGGGCTAGCAACCTCATAATGTAATATTTAAAAGCGTTGCAGTTGAAAATGCCATTATAAGTAATCGAATATAGACTTCTTGTAGGGTGGTCTACTGTAGTAGTAGCTTCATTCTTCCATTGAAAAAAAACACGAATGAATACATGAATGTATGAATCCATGACTTTAATTAATAATAATGTTAGCTTAGGCGTCTTTGGCCTGTTGCGTCGATCGACTTCTGCTATGATCACGTGCTGCAGTTTGTTGCCAAGCCTCGTTTAGACCTGGAGGGGGCGTTTGCCATCTGTCGGCGCCATGGGAGGAGAGCGCGAATCCTCCTGCGTCTCCAGCTGGCCCGTGTGTGGTCCTTGGCACAGAGGAATGATTTGAGAAGGAACTGCCCAGCCTGTACGTCCTAATCCTGTCGGACAACATGGCCGAAGATAAAAAGCCTTTCGTCGGAACAGATTTTCTAGGATGAGAGAGAGATGTCTGACCGGTGATTTGAGCATTGCGAACCATGTCGTGCCATCCAATTCCGAGAATGTGTCACCGGTAGCGATAGGTGCTGCTTACTTTAATTATACCGCTATTATTTTCTACGACTATTATTTTGATGGTCGAACTGCTAAGACGGGTAGAACGACTGCCTCTTCTGTCAAAACTGACATGAAAAGACTCCTTTCTAGACATATATGTATTTCTGATTTAGAATTAGGAAAGCCAACAGGAAACAAGAGTTGGACATGTCACCTAACACAAATTAAAATTTAGTAGAAACTGCTTCTAATCACTTTATCATCAAGCGTTTCTGTATGAATACCTTTCCTTTCAGTATCCTGATATTGTCTTCACCGCTAACAGAACGTCATTTAGCATACTCAAGAGGAAGAAAGACTAACGTCTGATCAGCCAAAATATACTGATCAGACACGTTAGTAAGGGTCAGGCAAAACATACTGGCCAAGATCCTTACATTGGCTTCCCCGTAGCCCTTCATGACAGCCGGCCTAACAATGTCAGGAATCGACGTTATTTCCGTAGTAGTGAGAGATACGCAGATGAAGCAAGTCATAGAACAACCGCCTGGAGGAACCCGGTCCACCTTCATCAGCACGCTCGGGATGTGAAGAAAGCTTTTGCAACCAGCCACTTAAAGTCCTTTTCAGGGCGTACAAAAGAGTAAACCTGCTTATTGTGGGCATTCGAAGCAACAACAACAAGAGCATACTCAAGAAGGGGAAGTTTCCATTTCCACATGTAAAATGAAGTGTTAGAAGGAAATCATAGCTGTTACCAGGACAATCAGACTGTGCAACGAAGATATTCGCTACACCTTGTGCCCAGTATATTTCCAGGCAAAACATAAACTTGTTCGGTCCATCTTATGAGAATGAACCCTCACCACCTTCCACTGATTACGTACACCACTGGCAGATTAGGCTACATGAGGACGATCCCGAGGCAGAGGACATTAAAATAATTGTGCACTGAAACGTCTCAATGCGACCGACGCAACGCACTTGGCACAGGACAGACGACTTAAATTTCCAGAAAATAACATCCATAGGTATATCCTTATTTAGAAAGAGGATAATGGATTCCATAACTTTGCAACACAATACTTTGCGGTATAGATGATTTCAAAGAAGGTTTGTTAGTGACAAAAATCACAAGACAAGTGTTTCATCTGCACATATTCAGTTCCATACTTAACCTTAGGCACGCTACATAATTAGTGACTAAATTTGACCTAATTAATTTTCTTAATTAGTCGCTGTGGTAGTCGTCTTTCAAAATTTGTAACTTTTATGTTTGTTTGTCAATAAATATGTTTTTCTCGTGTGTAGATACACAATAGCATAACGAACATGTGGGTGTTATTGTTTTTGTTGTATGTTTGTTAGTTTTTGAGATTTAAAAAGATGAAGTTGAAAATTTATGAAAATCTCGGGAAAAATTTGGACTCGACCACTAGGCCTAGTCGCTTCGATAGAAAACCATGGAAACCACAACAACGTATCGATACTGTGTTTACAATATCTACACAACTGTTAGTTTCCAATTCAAACGTAGTTCTTTCATTTAAACAAACAAAATAAACAGATCTACGCGATAAAAATCTTTCTCAACAACCTACTTCCCCTTTCGCAAAAAGTTGGCTTGCTCCAAACGGCGTATACAAAATTAAAACTGTTCAAAAGCCATTTGTAATCGCACATACGATACTTTAACCGGCAAAATATCGTGTATATATGGAGGGCGTAGTCAGCAGTAAAAAATGGCTGTCAGGAGTGACTCCGTTAAAAAAAAAATTTTTTTTTTCCGCACACCGTTTTTGCAGGCCGAGCTGGTTCAAAGAGACAGGACATTGGAGTGCTACTTATTTATACTGATTTAGAAGACTCTGCAGAGTATGGCTTTTATTACAATGGGCCATACCCTGCCCCTCCTCTCCCCTTATCTCATATAGCAATGCGTTACAAGTATTCCCCACTCTCTGTCTGAGAAAACATTTCCTGATACATAATCTGGACTTTAAACAAATTATTTTGTAGCTATACCCTCGTGTCCTTGTAGCCGGCTGTGCTTTGACAAATTGGTCATAGTAAATGTATCCCTTCCCTTGATTATCTTATGAACCTGTATTATATCCCCAAGACCCTTCTACACCTCCACGTGGATAACAGGCTGCAGCAGGGCAGACTGGCTAAGGAGAAGGCATCCAAGAGGGAATGCACAACGCATTCTGTTCTCTGGACTTCATTCTGCTACTTAAGCCCTGTCACGGGTTTGGTAGCGGAGATTGAAAACGAACGAAGCCAAGCCAAGCCATATACCCTTGAATTTTTCTCTTTTCTAGACACAGTAGTCCGGGTTTTCTAAGTCTTTTGCTCACAGCTTTAATTCTGGAATATCATCATCAGTTTTGTCGCTGATATTTGTATCCTTTCCAGTATGTTTTTATCTCCTCTACGATACGGACTCCGCATCAGGAAACTACTCCAATCTAGGTCTAACTAATGTTTCTTACAGCTTGACTTTCAATATTCTTTAATTGAAACTACCACACTTCCTTGTTTGACTATCTGTGACGTAAGCATCGAATGCTTATTTGGCATTTGCTTGGTGATAGCTTGGTTAGGAAGTCATTGACTTCATAAATTATGACTGTATCGATCTCAGCCTATATTCCGTAGTTGCAAGTGTTGAATGACGAAATACTACCCCAGATGTGACACCTTCTGTGGCGTGTTTCGGTGATTCAGCATCTTAACTCGTCTCTCTCTTGTGGCAAGGCGATTCTGTTTTCTGCAGGTTCCAAGCTGCACATTACTGCACTTTCTTTTTCTTTGGGTATTCATTTTATGTTACCCGAGGACAACTAAATATTTGTGTTTTGTAATCATTGTTGCTAACCAAAATTCTTTTTCAACATATTCTCTTCCTTAGCATACTTATATACTGATTTTAGAATTTGGTGAATCATATTTGTCCCATTGTAAACATTGTGGTCAGAGATGAAGTCTTATGGGCGTTTTTGCACAATGGCTTCCCGGCTTGTGAGTTAGACTGAATAGTTTATGTAATCGTTGCATGACTGTCGATACTCTTAACTATCGTGTACAACTTTTACAGCGTGGTAGACTTAAGCGTGGCTTGGATATGCTACACACCGGGTTTGTTTTTGCGCTAAGGGCAATCGCTCTGTCATTCGGATACACAAGACCAGGATAGCGAAGTGCAGTCATGTCTGTTTTGTGTCTATCTCAGAGAGTCACATTTTGATAAGAGGATTAGAAGCGTATTGGTAAATATGATAAGCGATTCTCTCATTGTGAAACATCATTCTTAGGTGACATACCAGGCCTGGAGAAAACAGGTTATCGTATCCATGAGAACAGTCAATTCACCTGTGCTGGTATCAGAATATTGCACATTGGGAAAGCCTCAGGTAAATATATGTATGCTTCTAATTTATAAATATAATGTAAGAAATGGTCATTTTTACATCTTTAATGTAACTATTTATTATAATCACAAATATAATGCAGCTATTGATTATATTCACGTGATATGATAATGTAATATTGATTATATTCACGTGATATGATAATGTAATATTGATTATATTCACGTGATATGATAATGTAATATTGATTATATTCACAACGATAAGTAAGTAAGTTGCCCATGCAAGCGAAGAGGGCGACATCATCAGACTGTCCTCGTTCTGAAGATGTAAGTTGCGCTGATATTGGATCATAGTGAGAAAGACGCTGCGCTGGACATCAATCTCACTCTCTCGTCCTGAGTTACAGGGAACCAGTGGCAAGACATACAACCAAGACGACTGGAAGTAGCTCAAGATGCAGACATTCAGGTCGTACAATCCGTGAGACCAGGGGCCGCTTGAAACTTGTGGAAATCATTGTCCACCGTTTCCTTGACGATCTGAGAGGCGAATGTCGTACCTCTCGACACTAGCGGCCTACACGCGCGGACTAAGAGACGCTGCTGCTGACCACCGGCCACATTTGTAGGTCTAGGTGAGGGACCATTAACCCATGGCTGAGGGGAGATTCCGGACGTGGCTTGCAATGAAAATGTACGCTATTTCCAAGTAAGTCGTGCACACCAACCAAGGACGATGCGCAATCCTATCCAACAACGTGTATTCTATAACAATAACACAAGAACAAAAATATCGTGTTTTCTCCGAATTCCGAGGAAAATTACACACATTAGCTTCCTGTGAATAGTGTAAGACGTGCTAGAAAATGATCGCCACACAACACTGTGCTCCATTCATTAATTGGAACGAACAAACCACACTAAAATCGCAGACCATGAGAGCAGCTGGTGCTTGGTCGCCATCTTAGCAAAGTTCTACCGAAATTCACAATGATAAAGTAACACATGATCGTATTCACATAGATAATGTAACTATAGATTATAATCACATACAAAATGTAATTATATTCACAGTGATAAAGTAATAAATGATCATATTAACACAGATGATGTAATTATTGATTATATTCACAAGGATAAAGAAACAAATGATCATATTCACATAGCTAGAGTAACAAATGATCGTTTTCACATAGCTAGAGTAACAAATTATCTTATACACATAACTAGAGTAACAAGTGATCTTTTTCACATTGCTAGAGTAACTAATGATCTTATTCATATAATTAGATTAATACATGATTTTATTCAGATACCCAGAGTAACAAATGATCGTTTTCACATAATTAGATCTTATTCACATAGTTAGAGTAACAAATGATCTTATACATATAAATAGTACCAAATAATCATTTCACAAAGATAGAATAATAAATGATTATATCTGCAAAGATAAAGAACAGATTTTCCTATTCACAAAGAAAATAAACAAATGTTCTTATTCACAAAGATAAAGGAACAAATGTTCCTAGTCACAAAGATAAAGGTACAAATGTTCTTATTCACAAAGATAAAGCAACAAATGATCGTATTCATAAGGACAGTGCTACAAAGAGAAGCAGGTCACCCAGTGGTTAGTTTACTGTTTTTTGAGTTTCGAGACAAGTTCAAACTCCAGTAGAACTATACTTTTTCACTGTGAGAGTTAAGATAAAAACCTAGCCAGGCACTTCAACAGGGCTGCCGAAATAAGTCTTCATTCATCAGTTCTATAACCGTCAAGTTATATAACCATTTAGTTCTATAACCAATCAGTTCTATAACCAATCAGTTCTATAAACCAATCAATTCTATAACCACACACATGGCTGATTCCTCAAGTGGAGTGACAAAAATATGAACATAAATATTACGTTAAAGAAAATTAAAATACAAGTGTGCTCATTTTCACATAAATAGTCATCACATGTACTAATACAGTCATGATCATATGTTCTGTTTAACATTACATTCGTGGGAACGTGTATATTACTGAGCCGAAAGATGTATTCTGCATGTAATATTCGGAAATGGATGAGGAAACTTTAAGATAGAAACACGGGTAGTGGATTCTGAAGTCCCGTCAGGCAAAATATAATGATCCAACAATGTTACGGTCGGGTGAACATAATAACCAAGACCATCCTCCCCCCTCCCCCTCCCTTTATTTCACTTCCATACAGTTCTTCCTGGAAACATGCTGTTTCAAGGAAGTATGAGAAAATCTACTGTCACTCGTCACTTTAAAGGGCGCACAAAAGAGTAGACTTACTCATTGTGGACATTCAACAACAACAACATCAACAACACCACCAATAGAACACCAACAACAACAAAAACAACACCAACACCAACAAAAACAACAACAATACCAACAAAACAACACCAACAACAATACCAACAACACTAAAAACACCAACAATAACAACACCAACAACAACAACACCAACAAAAACACCAACAACAACAACAACACCAACAACACCACCATAACAACAAAACCTACACCAACAACATCAACAAAACAACACCAACAAAACCAACAACACCAACAAAACCAAAAAACAAACAACAGCACCAACAGCATCAACATCATCAACAACAGCACCGACAACAACACCAACAACAACACTAACAACAACAACACTAACAACAACAACAAAAACAACACCTCCACAACCACACCAGCAACAACAACACCAACAACACCAACAACACCAACAACAACACCACGAATAACAACAACAACACCAGCAACAACAACACCACCAACAACAACACAAACAACACCAACAACAAAAACACCAACAATACCAAAAACAACACCAACACCATCAACAACACCAACAACACCAACAGCAACACCAACACAAAGAACACCAACACAAAGAACACCAATACCAACAACACCACCACCAACAACAACACCAACAACACTAACAACAACAACAAAAACAACACCACCACAACCACACCAGCAATAACACCCCCAACAAAAAGAATACCAACAACAACAACACAAACATCAACAACACCAACAACAGCTCCAACAACAACAACACCAACAACAGCTCCAACAACAACAACACCAACAACAACACGAACAACAACAACAACACCAGCAACAACAACAACAGCAACAACTCCTCCCACAACAACACCAACAACAAAAAAGACAAACAACAACACCAACAACAACACCAACAACAACAACACCAACAACAACACCAATGGAACAACAAGAACACAAACAACAATAACACCACCAACAACAACAACACCAACACGAACAACAATAACACCACCAACAACACCAACACAAACAACAACACCACCAACACCAACAACAACAACACCACCACTAACAACAACAACAACAGTAACAACAACAACAAAAACAACACCACCACAACCACACCAGCAATAACACCCCCAACAAAAAGAATACCAACAACAACCACACAAACATCAACAACATCAACAACAGCTCCAACAACAACAACACCAACAACAGCTCCAACAACAACAACACCAACAACAACACGAACAACAACAACAACACCAGCAACAACAACAACAGCAACAACTCCTCCCACAACAACACCAACAACAAAAAAAGACAAACAACAACACCAACAACAACACCAATGGAACAACAAGAACACAAACAACAATAACACCACCAACAACAACAACACCAACACGAACAACAATAACACCACCAATGACACCAACACAAACAACAATACCACCAACACCAACAACAACAACACCACCACTAAAAACAACAACAACAACACAAACAAAAACAATACCAACAACAACACAAATACCAACAACAACAACAATACCAACACCAACAACAACACCAACAACAACACCAACAACAGCAACAACACGACAGAAACACCGACCATAGTCAGAGAGACTGAAGATTAAGAAGCTCATACTACCGTGAAATGTGATTTCCCGAGCTCCCACGTTATGGGAAAGTAGAAGAAAGAATACGAAACGTTCTACACATTACTATAAAACAGGAAGTACACACAGAGGAAGGACAAGAAGTTCACATTAATATAAAATATGAAATTAACACACATACAAACAAACACGAAGTTCACATAAAGATAGGACACGAAGTTCAAATACACACACACATATATATATATATATATATATATATATATATATATATATATATATATATATATATATATATATATATATATATATATATATAAAATACGAAGTTCACATAAATATAAAACACGAAGTTCACATTAAGCATAAGCATTTAAAAATACACGTACATATTACCCGTTAAAAACACACAAGACACTAACAATCTGTTTATAATATTGTACTAAGAAAACATTTCTCCTTTAGTGTTATTTGGGATATTTCCAAACTTTAGTACTCTCTCTCACCCCCAACCCCTACCCCCACAGCTTAATGCCAATGCAGAAAGAATTAAAGCAGAAAAATGGAACACATTTGCGCGTGAGAGAGATAGTGAGAGAGATAATGTGAGATATCGTGAAAGAGAGATAGAAAGAGAGAGAGTTAGGAGAGATAGGCAGAGAGAGAGTTAGTGAGAGAGAGATAAAGAGTTAGTGAGAGAGATAGTGAGAGAGAGAGTTAGTGATAGAGATAGTGAGAGAGAGAGAGTTAGTGGGACAGATAGTGAGAGAGAGAGTTAGTGGGACAGATAGTGAGAGAGAGTTAATGAGAGACAGATAGAGTTAGTTAGAGAGATACTGGTAGAGAGAGATAGAGAGTGAGAGAGAGTGAGAGAGATAGTGAGGGAGAGAGTTAGTGAGAGAGATAGTGAGAGAGAGTTAGTGAGAGAGATAGTGAGATAGAGAGTGATAGAGAGAAATATAAATGATAGGGCCACGGTTAGGATGAACGATTTTCTTTTTCAGCATGACAGAAGTGGGTCCGTTTTTTTAATCGGTTTGGAAAAGTTGTACGTGTCTGTCGTAGACACGTTTAAATACTGGTATATGTACAACAAGATATAATAGCACATACAAATTATCACAAATATATATATATATCACTTGTTGATATCAAATTTTAGAGTGACTGGTCAAAGATAGACATTCGTTACAGTGACAGTGTCCTAGAGGTACGCACTAACAATGATGTCTGCGTTCGTTCTAACAAATTTTATGGTGAGTCAAAGATTCATGTCATCAGTTATTATGTTCATCATCATATTTCACCCCAGTAGAAGTATTAAATCTAAGAGAAAACCTTCGAAAATAAAATCTACGACCTTATTCTACAAAACAAGCTTGTTTTTCACATCATTATCATCATGAAGCGTTTTGTTTATAGAACGTCGCTCCTACCACAGTCTTGTCTGGAAGAAACTCTTTCCCTTGCCAAAACTCGTAGTCTCCGCGACAGTCATACTCAAGCATTCCTGAATATCTTAGTGCCATCGTCTTCTTGGTCTACCCTTGCCTCTTGTGTCTGGCACTAAACCTTCCATCATTGTTCTCTCAAGACCAGAGATGATGTGACCAGAGTATTTCAATTCTCTGGCCAAAATGGAATTGATAAACCAGTTCTCCTCTATGTTCAACTCTTGCTGAATGTCGATATATGTTTTTTTCTCCGTCCAGGGTATTCTGAGGATCTTTCTGCAACATTTTCCCTCGAGGGATTCGATTCTTTGTCTGGACGTTTTGGTAATTGTCCATGATTCGCAGCCATATGCTGCCACAGGAAAAATACAGGCTCTCAAATCTTTCACGTTTGTTGTTTTGATGGTGTTATGCCGTAACTTCTTCAGGCTGTTTAGCTTCTGCGTTGCCATGGCTAGTCTTTTGATTTCTTTGGAGCTGTCGCCATTTTTGTCAATTCTGGAGCTCAGATATTCAAAATGCGTGACCGGATCTATTTTATCATACCTTACTGTAAATTTATGTTTACATCGTGTTTTGTCGGTGGACATTATCTTTGTTTTGTTTATGTTTATAAACAGGATTTGATCTGTACTGTGTCCGTTTACGACTGACCGCAGCTGCTCTAGCCCTTCAGCATTTTCTGATAGTATCACTGTATCGTAACGCTGGAATCTCGTAACCGCCAATCGTAAATAGTTCGACACTTTCAATATTCCAGTCTTCTCATTATACATTCCACACAGATGTTATATATATATACATGCCTTTGGTTTCTGTTTCTAAGAATCGACGTCACTGCACTCCGAGCATACCCATATGTGCTCTGACTCTCTCATTAAATAGCGTAAGGTATAGATGCTGATGGTCCCTGTAGATCGCTGGTTGTACACTCTCCTGTGCCGTCCTCTCATGCGCCCCACTCCGATCGAACCTCATTTAATGTCGAAACTTTGCAGTCTGTGGATGGCTGCTTCATCTATTGCGGTGTCTTCATTCAGCAGGCGGTCTTTGATTGATTTCAAAATTTCGATCTATACATCACTAATGTGCCCATGATGGGAACTTATGAAGCCAAGATGTCAGCTCTTTCATTGCCCTGAACCCCGGCATGAGCAGAATAGTAGATCCAGGGCAGCGCCTGGAGGGTTGAGGCCTCAACAGCAGCTATCCACTCGTACCTAAACCATTCCTTCTATACTTTTGGAAGTACGGCTTGCGCGCCTGTTACGATACCTGCCCCTTGTTATGGAGGTCTCAGATATCCATTTCAGTGCTGAGGTAACTGCTTCCGTCTCCATTCTCATACTGGAGGTTGTTGACATGTATGCTCTACTACGCTCAGCAACGACCTCTCCTCTCACTCTAGCCGAGAAACCCCAGCCTGATGTCAGACTGTGCTCGACTGTCCATCGGTGTATATGACAGCGTCACTCCCCTGGGTGTTCTCAGTTATCAGTTGATTTACCCCGTGTTCTGTTCTCTCGTTGCCTAAGGTTATAATGACTCTCTGGTACTCTATCATTCTATCACCAGTGTGGACCCATTCTTCCCCTTTGGCTATCATCTCAGCTGGAGTGACGTGTCCGATTGTTGTCTCAGCCTGTGCCATCCATGATGATCCTCTCTTGATTCTTGATCCCTTGATGTCTGAGATACTACTGTGCAGAGGGTATCGCGTGTCTGTGGTGACACGCATATAGGCTTTGACTTGTGCCAGTTTATGTCTGGATGTCACAGATAACATTCCCAACATGTACCGCATCATCACAATCGGGGTATCTCTAGTGCAGCCCAGAACCAGTCGCATACCTTCATTCTTGCTACGTTCCAACCTTTCATAATTATTGAAATGTATAAATGGTACAGTTATACACACTCCTCTTTCTCAGCTCTTTTTACAGAACTATTGTACTCATTGAACGCTTTGGTTAAACTATTCTCAATATCTTCCACTGTATAGGTCAGATCAGGTCAACCTCTAACCAGTGAGGTCGTTGGTGCACACATGAAGACATCCTCACAACCCCATGCCATCCTTCTCTGTCAGCGGCCGCTGCCTTTTCTCGTCGGAGATTGGTCCATTCTTTTATGTTGTCGTCCCATCTCTTTTTGTGACGGCCTCTTCGTCGTCTGCCTTGCACCTTTCGTGCAAGATTGTATTTGCAAGACCATTTGATCTCGATAAATGACCGTGCCAAGCGAGTTTCCTTCTTTTCACAGTTGCCAAGAAGTCTTCAAAAGACCCTACTGCTGTTGTAATTATTTCTAGTATTTTCTAATTTGTAACTCGATCTTTGTACGTAACGTTTAGAAGTCATCGGAAACATCTAATCTTCAAGGCCTGTATCCTGCGCTAAAAGTTAGCTGGAATTGTCCATGTCTCACAAGCATAGAGGAATATTGACAGGACCAATGTACGCATTAATCTGATCTTCGTGCATAGTGCTAACCGTTTATCTTGCCAGATTTCGTTAAGCCGTGCAAGCGACACTATACTCGGTGCTATTCTGGCCAACACCTCACATTTTGATCCTTCATAACTGACAATCGAACCCAGATATTTAAAACGGTCGACCATCGTATAGTTAAGTGTGTCAAGTTTCTTCAACTGTATAGTTAAGCACACTCAATTATAGTTAGCTGTATAGTTAAGTGTGCCAAGTTTCTCCAATTGTAAAGTTGAGTGTGCCAAGTTTCTCCAACTGTATAGTTGAGTGTGCCAAGTTTCTCCAACAGTATAGTTGAGTGTGCCAAGTTTCTCAAACAGTAAAGTTGAGTGTGCCAAGTTTCTCCAACTGTAAAGTTAAGTGTGCCAAGTTTCTCCAACTGTTAGGTTGAGTGTGCCAAGTTTCTCCAACAGTATAGTTAAAGCGTACTCCGTCTCTTCAACTATATAGCTAAGTGAGCTCATTTCTCCACTACGTAGTTGCGTGCTCTCAGTTTCTTTAGCTGTATGTGTACATGTGCCTCTTATCTTCAGTTTTTAGTTTTGTTTGAATCGATCTAAATATATCTGTTAACAACAGGTGTTGTAGCGACCAACAACTGCCCTCTGACTTTACTGGGAGAAGCCTTCTGTGGAAGTCTAGACGAGGTATTGTTTTGTGTGAATATGTTTTCTGTTACCTGAGTTCTGTGTTAATATGAATTAAATGTTTTGTTGCTGTTTGTATGTTTTTGCGCCAGTTCGCCTATGTGGCTAGATTCTGTTATTGTACTTGAGCGTGCTTTTTGAAAGAGAGACACAGACAGATGACCCAGTGCACCCTTTGTTGGGACACCAGGTGCAGTGCACACGACTGAAATCAAAACGACGTATTGTACAGTCAACACAACACATGAAGACTTGTCCCGGTCGCATCTTAAAATGGGATGAACTAATTCAAATCCACTGCATCAAGCTGCTGGATGAAGCTGCGTCTAGAAAACCCTTACCTTAGGCCCCTTAGAAGTCACTAAACAAGCTCCGAACTGTTGTATCACGATGCCTCCATCAAACATAAAAATTACCATCAGGCAGGGCGACAACATGCTCCCTGGAAAAGAAGCAGCAAACGCCTTTATAGAACATTATGCCAGAGCAAACTACATTGATGTCCCTACAAAGAGGCATATAGGCATTAGTGAGGAACAAAAGAGCCAGAACAACATCAATATGGCACCAGAGGAGCACATGATGGCAAAACTAACAATGAATGAAATGGAAGAGGCCATGAGAACTCTAAAGAAAAAGAAATCGCCCTGAAAAGATGGGGTAACAAACGAAATGCTGATGGGGCTGGGCCAAACAGCAAAGAGGAAGTTATTATCAGTCCTGAACCAAAGCTGGAAAAGGGGAATTGTACCGCAGGCATGGAAAGATGCTGTAATTATACCAGTACCAAAGAAAGAAAAAGATGGAGCAGATCCAAATGGATACAGGCCTATCAGTCTACTGAGCTGTGTAGGCAAACTGATGGAGCGTATGATAAACACCAGACTGATGTGGCATCTGGAAGAAAAACACACACTAATTCCACAGCAAGCCGGCTTTAGACAGCACAGATCCACTGAGGACCAGATCACTCTCATAGCCCAGGAAATAGAGGATGCTTACCAGGAGAAAAAGCATACAGTAGCGGTTTGACTGGATTTAGAGAAGAAATTTGACAAGGTGTGGAAAGAGGCACTTAAAGTCAAGCTACGAAGAAGTGAAGTTTGTGGGAAAATGTACAGATGGATCAGCCACTACCTCAAAAACAGAACAGCCAGAGTTCAAGTACAAGGGCAGATGAGCAAAAAGGTGACACTTGAGCAGAGAGTACCCCAAGGAGGAGTACTGTCACCCACACTTTTCCTGGTGTATATAAACAACATCACAGAGAATATACCAAGAAGAGTCCACAGCTCCATGTTTGCAGACGATCTGGCTATGTGGACCTCTGAAAAAATCTCACCATAGCAAGAAATCGGATACAGCAGGCCTTAACATCGCTGGAGGAGTGGGTGAACTCATGGCTGGTCAAAATAAATGAGGAAAAAATAACATGTACGATATTCTCGCTTTCAAACAAACCCCAGAACGCCAAAATAAGTCTTAACGGCAAATATCTGCGGCCAAACAATAACCCAAACTACCTGGGAGTCACATTTGATCGGCGCATGACATGGAAAAGTCAGATCGAGAGAAACCGAATGAGAGCCAGAGAAAGAATGGCAATCATGAACAAACTTGCTGGCACAAGCTGGGGAGAAGACGATGGCATACTAAAGAAACTGTACACTGGAAGAGTGAGACCAGTTCTCGAGTATGGCATTGTGGCATGGACAACAGCAGCAAAGGCAAACTTTGATAAAATTAGCAAACTTCAAAACCAAGCCATGAGAGTTATAGTAGGAGGCATGAAGTCAACGCCAATTGTAGAACTTGAAAAGATTACAAAACTGCAATCCATGACCGATAGAAGAGACTGCAGAGCCCAGCTGCAGTCAGAGAAACTCCGAAGACTGACTGACCATCCAATGCACCAGAGAATAAACAATTTGGGAAATGGGAAACTAAAGCGGAGAAACTTTGCAGAAATAGCCAAAGCAAAGATGCACGAAGATCCCATAAACGCACTAACAACACCAAAACCCATCACTACTGTACGAAAACCTACCTGGAGGCAGCATATATTTCCGGTGGTGGCAGAAAGTATACCAGGTATCGGAAACAAGAACAGCCAGACTGAAAAAGAAAAAAAGAGACATAACCCTGAGGTACATAACGAAAAGCTACCCAAGCATGAACTGGACCCATGCATACACCGACGGTTCTGTAACAAACACAACACAGAATGGAGGGGCAGGGGTATTCATGAGCCTACCAAATGGTAGAAAAATAACACTGTCATTGGCAACTGGAAAATACTCAAGCAATTTCAGAGCGGAGGCAGAGGCACTGAGGGCTGCAGCAGAAGCAATGCTGACAGGCAAAAGAAATGAAAGCCAGGTAGTCCTGTTTACAGATGCCCTGGCCGTAGTCACAGCACTAAAAAGCCAGACAAATACTGAACTTAATGATTTAAGAGCAGTACTCTGTCAACTATGCCAGCAGACTGCACCAAAAAGAGTAGTGGTACAGTGGGTTCCATCCCATTGTAACATCCAAGGCAACGAGGAGGCAGACAGACTGGCAAAAGAAGGTGCAAGACTACCACAACCAGGTTCTAGTGTGACCTACGAAGAGTCAAAAAGGCTCATTAAAGCCAGATACATGGCCAAATGGGAAACAGAACATATTGGCTACACAAAAAATGATGCCTATTACCAATTGAACAGAAGAGAGCAGGTCGTGGTCTTCAGACCCCGCACAGGCCACAATAGACTGAAGTACCACCTTTTCAACAAATTGAAGATAGGTGGCACTAACGAATGCAGTTGTGGTACCGGAAAAATGACCGCTGAACATCTGCTGCAAAACTGCCCTAAATACGAGGACCAGAGAAAGCACATGTGGCCATCACCAGTGGCAACACTAGACAAGCTCTATGGCAGTGTCGACAGCCTCAGGATGACAGCTGCTTTTTTCGAAAAAATACAGGTTGACGTCTGACAGCGTACGAAGAAGAAGAAGTATCACGATGCAGGAAGAACCTGAGTAGGTGAGAATACAAAGATTATGAGACATGCGACTGTAGATCAACCTAAGATCAAGTCCACCTGATGATCTGCCCTAACCTGTTGAAAACATGTAATAAGTTTGAGATGTTGAGGAGAAATGGCAATATGTGGATGGACATTGAAAAACAAAAACACATCATGTCTGACGTGCTGCCAAGAACACAAGAAGTAATTAAGTCTGTTTGTATAATATGAGTTTACTTGTTAGTGTCTGCGTGGTTTATATGAATTTTACGTTTTGAGCTTTTCAAAGTTTAATGATTTTGTGTTCATCCGTTTGATGGTTATATGTAATATAGTAGGAATGGTCGAAAAGACTTGCACTTTTGCATAATGCAATCAATGCACTTACTTGGAAATTAAGATGAACTAACGTTCATCTTATATATGTATCTACCTTGCAGGGGAGGAAGGAAGACTAACATCTGGTCAGGCAAAACATACTGGCCAAGACCCTCACCTCGGCTTCCTAGTAGCCCTCCCTGGAAACGGGCTGTTTTCGTGGCATCCTTGCTAACGAAGTGAAGGATCGACGTGATCCCATAGTAGTTTATATTTAAAAACATAATATTTTGTTCTGTTGCGTTCGCCTTATTTCCCAAATCGGCAAGGCGGTAGGTATGCGTTGCGGTATGGTTTTTATTTTGTGCCTGTCGGCCCAGTGCATCCAACTTCAGCATGCTTTTTATGTAGTTGTCCGCTTCCTCCTGCATTTTCTACGGGTTTGCGTCCCCGGGGTAACGGCCAGTGCCGTGATGGGGGATCGTTCCCAGCACCTTCGGGTTGTGAGCCGTGCCACTTAACCACTAGCCCACGGCGTCCCCATCTAGTAGCAGTGAGCAACATGAAGCCAAGCATAGTACAACCACCTGGAGGACCCCGGTCCACTCTTATCAGCACGCTCAGGATGTGTGGAAAGCTAAGACAACCCGGCACGTAACGTCCTTTATAGGGTGTACAATAGAGTAATCCTGATCATTGTTGGAATTCAGCAACAACAACCCTACAGAGCGATACACATCTCACATCTATTCTTCATCTTGATGACATGCTTGTAGGGCTCCTCAGTCTGGACCCGGATCCACGTCTCCAGTTCAGTAATCAAATTAGGGAAAAAGTGCGGGTAAAAAATCATGCCACATCCACCATACATATACTAACCGGACTTTGCACCTCGTGACTTCTTCGTGCTCTAAAACATGAAAAATCAGCATCGTTGAACGATGTTTGGAAGACGTCCAAGACTTAATTACTAAACTGAAGACGTGGTTCAGAATCCAGATACGGTTCTACAATCAGGGCATCAGAAAGGGGAAGAATGGATGGGAGAAGTGTATCGCCTTTAAGGTTGAATACACAGAGAAGGACTGAAGTTCGCATTAGTATTCAGGTAACGGTCTTGACTCCTTCATACTAAATCTCTCAACTATTTGACCATCGCTCGTAAAGCTATACTAAAGGAAAAGTAAAGTCGGTATAATATGTGACAGAAAAGAAAAGATGAACCATTTTGGTGACAACTTTACAAAAAGTATCGTTTTCGCGATCGAATCCATCACAATATTCATTGTCTCTCCCCTGTAGGTTGTCATAACAAGAGGATGCACGAACAAACACGCTGTGTCTTGAGTTCTGGCCATGTAAAAGCGTTGACCTCCCAGATTGGATGTTCTGCCTGCAATGTCGAACAACCAGTTCCGACAAAGTTCAATTGTTTGTTGTCGTTCAATGAAATTTAACGATTTGTTCATTCAAATTAATTACTTTTTATCTTGTCTTACATGGCGATTTATAATTAAATACTATCTCCTTTAAATACAATGAGTGTTCCTGTATATTACTGAGAGTGGTGAATCGAAGATTGAAAGGTAATAGAAAAACACGATTAATGAATCCAAATCGTTCAACCCCATGTCTAGCACATTAATTGTATCTTGTGCCATTCATTCCATATCGTCGTTATCCCAGTTATGTATGTTGCGAGGTCCCGTCTCTATGTATCTTTCAATATCCTTCTGCATCTCCAGACAAACAGCTGAGTAGTAGAATGCTGGAGTGCTCGCTTCTCATGGGAGTCGTACCGGGATCAATCTCCGTTATCAACACTCTCTAGTCGACCTAACTGTAAATAGCTACCGGATTACTGTTATGGAAGGAAAAACTGCGAGGAAAGAAACTGGCCAGATCATCTCATAAACAAGCTGTGGCCTCATACAATGAAGTCTCCAACACTACATCCCTGACAGCAGCGACTGCTATGGGATCACCTTTACCTCCAGTTATCAAGATTTTCATAATTTTGCTGCAATAAAAGCATCGTTCTTATCTATGTGAATTCAATCGATTAAAATCAATCTTTTTCTTCTTCCTCGTCGTTTGTTCTCAGCCTCGCGCTACCAAACCCTGAGATGGGCTTTACAAGTAGCAGGATGTTGTCCGGAGAACGGAATCCGATGTGTCGTAGCTTACAGCTTCACTGCGATATTTACACGTTTCGGTCCGACACATCCGACTTTAGCAGGCATTTTTGAGTACCAGGCTAGCCTTCCCTTCTTCGATCCCTTCTCCTTAACCAGTCTGCTCAATTGCAGTCTGTTATCTAGGATCAACGCGTGGAGGTGTAGTAGGATCTTGGCAGCTCTGGTTCACTGGCCCTGTTGCTAGCAGTCAACCATGGGTCCATCCTCGCTGCAGCTCAAGTACTGCCCAGCATCTTGATCAAAACCCTGCAGAATATAGGTCGTCTACAAAAACTCGCCAATCCTTCCTGTCATATCCCCTCCCGTCTTTCGTCTGGTCTTTTAACTTCTCTATGAGTGTTTAAATCTGCCCCTACTTCCTTTGCTCTGTGGATTCCAGAAGAGTGACTGCATTGTAATACTTCGGCTGGTTTACGTAATGTGTGTATTTCCCGCATTGAACGCCTTCTCTTTACATATAACACCATTGGCATCTGTTCGGTTGATTTCCA
Source organism: Ariolimax columbianus (assembly GCA_036924085.1). NCBI lineage: Eukaryota > Metazoa > Mollusca > Gastropoda > Stylommatophora > Arionidae > Ariolimax > Ariolimax columbianus. The sequence goes on from JAVGWX010000009.1 coordinate 43,306,230, forward strand.
CATTTCTATATTAATTGAGGGATAGCGAGGTCTGGCCTGGACGTCCCGTTCGTTAAAGGAAAGTGAAACGTCTGATATTGCCTGTCCTGTCCAGGTGTGGAGGTCGCCGCTGGATTCATTATTCGGCTTGCCGTTCAGGAGTTTCCATGCCAATGGCCTCTCCTACATTATTGTGTCCTCAGCAGCACCTTCATGAGGGGCCCCATGTTTCTTATAGAGCCTGCTGTGGGGCGCGATCGAGTACCCGGCGGTATAGCTGGGCGGCCAGAATGGGCTAATTAGCCTTGGTTGGCAGCCAATCTGGGAGAAGGTAAACTCTGACTCTAAACCCGGGTAGATGAAGCTCGTTAGTCTGTTGAGGTAGTTCGCCTAGGAGAGGAGGAACTCTGATTTTAAACCCACAAGTCCCAGAGAGTGCTGGCTAGTCTTGGGACGAGAGTATCATCGGATGTCTAGAGTAACTAGCATCTGCGGGCAATAACTCCACTGCTTTGTGGAAACCTCGGGAGAGGGTAGGGCTACGGGAGTAAACCCATACAGAAAATCCGGAGTGATAGCACCCAAGTTTCAAAATTGCGAACTCATTCCGGCAGCTCCTGCAGCTGAGCTGTTGCCAAATTGTCATGCTTTGCATTCCTTCGGATTACACCAGCGACAATGAGAGGGGGATCTTGCAGTTTGGACAGCCCAGGGTCTCCATATTCAGCGCCCAGGCTTGCGCCCTGATACGCTACTCACCAAATGCCACGCGCATGGTCTCCAAAGACTGAGACGCCTATGAATTTGATGAATGAATTTTAATGGCTTCTCACACCATTTTATTCCTCAAATCAATTCTAGCATCTTTGATGAAAGCTTGGACCTTTTTAGTTGCCCATTATGTTGTTTCCCACGTCACAGAACCATACAATATGACGGATTTGACATCGAAGTCGTAGATCTGTATTTTTTTGACCGACTTAATTTCTTTCGATTCCCACAAATTTCGAAGCGCAAAAAAGGCCTCTCACCTTTTGTATTCTTAATTTGGTATCTCAATCAGCAGCTCCGATCTTATCTATATCTCTAGCAGAATATGTGAATGAATCTACCTCTTGTAATACCGTGTCTCCCAGTGCAATCTAATTATCAGTTAGTGCTTTTATTATGATAATCTGTGGTTTAAAAAAATCTCTGATGATTTCTAGAACAAAATAATAGAAGAGCGCCTGATCTTAGAGCATTTCACAAACAGTGACAGCAGAGGGTTGTAGAGAAAGCTAGCAAATTCATCATGCCCGACATTTTTATGTATCTGTCACATGACTGGCTCATCGCAAGTTATAGAACACAAGTGCCCCTAACTAATGATAGTATTTAGAGCACGATATAACCAATTCAGGTGGAACTAGAAAAAAAAGTACCGCTTTGATTTGAATACCCCTAGTATAATGCAAGAGTGATTATCTGTTTGACCGGAAGTAGGAAACGGAGGGAAGATTCTTTTGTAGTCTCTCTTTTCCTTTCTTTCTTTTTTGCTTTCTCTCTCTCTCTCTCTCTCTCTCTCTCTCTCTCTCTCTCTCTCTCTCTCTCTCTCAATCTCTTCCTATATTTACACAATTGCAGGGTGTCTTAAAATTTCTCTTTCCCCCGTCTTTGCTTTGTGATCTTCTGGCCGTAATGTTAGAGCGAATATTTGCCTTGATGCTCACAAATATTAGATGTTTACAGCAGACAATGTTTGGACACAGAATTGACATCAAGTTCCCATCAACCACTTAGGCCAGGGCATCGAGCACAACCTGGGAGGAGTGACCCAGGTTTGGATTCAGACAAACAACTTGAGTGTCGAAAATTGCTAAATCGTTGCCGGGACAGTAAACAATGAAGGGTTGGAAAAACATTGAGAAACTTTGCCCTTGGCTCGGGACGGCCGTTGCGCTGAGAATAATGACAGTTAACGAAGAGTTGACAATATAATAGAGTTTGCCGTCCATAATATCTCTACCTTATTCTTTCTCTTCTGATTGCATAAAAAAAAAAGGTTATCCCCTTAAGAATATAATTTTTCATGTACAATACTGCCCCAATATACGATTATCTGCTTAACGAACGCCCTCTTATACAAACATCACCAATTATAACAATAACTCTTGCATTCGAAAAGGAATTCGTTTTGACAAAAATACATTGCATGATTTTTAAACAAACCAGTCAGTCCGTTTCAAAATTGACTAACCACCCTGTTCTTCGTCAGTTTAAATTCAAAAGTCGTGTATAGCACAGCTCTTATAAAATGTACATGTGCACTCATCTGCTCTTGAATGGCTCATTAGCATTCTACGATGCGTGTTCAAATTAAACAGGACCTAACGGGACCAGTGAACATACGTACGATGCTCATGATGATATCACTTCTGATGTAAACAGTACATACCAACCGTCAAGTTTGCAAAACGTCATTATCCTCCGACTCATAGTTTCCTCAGCAGACCGCTGAAAACATGGTGGACGTGATACGGAATCCGTCCAGAGTTCATCAGCGAGAGTTTATTCGGTTTCTAATAGCGGAAGGATGTCGACCAGTTATCATTCATCGCAAAATACAGTCAGTGTATGGTGACAAAAGTGTAAGCTCCGGAGACGTTCTACCCGAATTGCTGCATCAATTTTGGCCATGGCATCTTCTGATGCAACACTATTCACCTGACCTGGTCCTAGTAGATCTTTCGTTAACTCACGTCCTTCTTTAAACATCGTTGTCCAGTTCTTCACTGTTGTCTTCGACACACTATTGCCACCATACACACCCTGCATTCTGCGATGAATGTCAACTGGTCGATATCCTTCAACTGTTAGAGCCTGAATCACAGCCTGCTGATAAACTCTGGACGGATTCCATATCACACCCGCCATGTTTTTAACGGTCTGCTGTGGAAACTATGAGTCGGAAGATAATGACATTTTGCAAACTTTACGGTTGATATGTGCTGTTTACACCTGAAATGACGTCATCGTGCGCATAGTTCGTATGTTCACTTGGTCCCGTTAGGTCCATTTTCTTTTGAACACACCTAGTAAGTTCTCTCCTATGACATGCAGTCAGTATGGCAGTGGATCTACTAACGTCTCAGTCATGCACACAACTCTCTAGACATCTCTGGCAAGAAAAAATGTCACATTAAACAGTCTCGGCACAACTGCACTAAAGGCACAGGTACATACAGGCGCACGATCTCCACGAGTGGATTGCGAACGGTGTGTATGCTAATGATTCATAAAGCTTGCTCTATGTACACACTCATTATTCGTTTATTTATCTTATCCCTTTGTCTGTAACCATTATAAATATCGTAATCTGTAGAAACTATCAACAGAGCCTGATCTCTGTAGATAAGATGTTTTCTTTCCAAGAAAAGGAACGATGAGGTTAACGTCTGGTCAGGCAAAACATACTGATCAAACAATGTTAGCCAGGTTCAGGAGAAATATACTGGCCAAGACCCTCACCTGACGGGACGATGAGACTAACGTCTGGTCAGGCAAAACATACTGATCAAACAATGTTAGCCAGGTTCAGGAGAAATATACTGGCCAAGACCCTCACCTGATGGGACGATGAGACTAACGTCTGGTCAGGCAAAACATACTGATCAAACAATGTTAGCCAGGTTCAGGAGAAATATACTGGCCAAGACCCTCACCTGATGGGACGATGAGACTAACCTCTGGTCAGGCAAAACATACTGATCAAACAATGTTAGCCAGGTTCAGGAGAAATATACTGGCCAAGACCCTCACCTGATGGGACGATGAGACTAACGTCTGGTCAGGCAAAACATACTGATCAAACAATGTTAGCCAGGTTCAGGAGAAATATACTGGCCAAGACCCTCACCTGATGGGACGATGAGACTAACGTCTGGTCAGGCAAAACATACTGATCAAACAATGTTAGCCAGGTTCAGGAGAAATATACTGGCCAAGACCCTCACCTGACGGGACGATGAGACTAACGTCTGGTCAGGCAAAACATACTGATCAAACAATGTTAGCCAGGTTCAGGAGAAATATACTGGCCAAGACCCTCACCTGACGGGACGATGAGACTAACGTCTGGTCAGGCAAAACATACTGATCAAACAATGTTAGCCAGGTTCAGGAGAAATATTTTAGCCAAGACGCTCACCTGACCTCCAGGTTGGTCGTCCTAAAAATGGGCTGATGTCGAGGACAACAGTCTGGCTAATAAGGTAACATTCGACGTGATCCCCATATTAGTGAGCGATACGCAGATGAAGCCAAACATAGCACAACCACCTGGGGCACATTGTTCCACCTTCATCAGAACGCTTGGAATGGGAGGAAAGCTACGACAACCTGCCACTTAACGTCCTTTTTAGGGCGCACAAAAGAGTAAACCTCATTGAGGGCATTCGAAACAACAACAACAATTTCGAAGAAAAAATACATACGATCAGAATCATGGAAGAAATATTTTAACAGAATTAGAAAAAAACCACCATCATTATTAAGTCAACTAGATAATGCCTGTGCAGAAGCCGTGCAATATGAAAAAACAACAGCAGTATAACTTAAAGAACTCCCTTCTGGCTCCCCATGTCTACCTCACAGTACACTCCCTCCAATTCTTCCATCTTTCTTCATCCCCTCATCTCACCCAATCCCTTCTTTAAAAACCCGAATTACCCATATTCAACTGGCTTATAACCCTGGCCATCTTTTTCCCCTCAAGAAATCGTTAACTTTTAATGGTATCAGCATTTTTCTTGTCGCAAACGTTGTTAAGTTATATTTGTTGTTCCTTCTCGTAACTTACCTTACCACCTTAACTTACCTTATCTCACCTTACCTTAACTTTAACTTCTTCAAAAACTTCAACAACTTTAACTTTAACTTGACTCAGCTTAACTCAACTTAACTTAACTTACCTTACCTTACCTTAACTTAGCATCTCCTATATTGGTTTAGAAAGCTCTACAGAGTCTGTATACAACCAATTTATTTCACTCCACGGATACTGAAAATACTGTGAGCATCCAATCTATTTTTGAATGCATAAACTGACTCTGCTTTCACTACAACCTGCGGCAATGCATACCCAAATTTCACCACTCTCGGACAAACAAAAAGTATTTCCTAATAGATAATCTGGAACTGTCTTTAAACAATTTGTAGTTGTATCGTCTTGTTCTTGTAGCCGGTCGTACTTTGCAAAACTTGGTATAGTCTAATCTATCCTTTCCATTTATTAATTTATTCACTTTTACTAAGTCACCTCGAATTCTTCTTTGTTCGAGACACTGGAGACCAGTTTTGTAGTCTATATATTATAACTATAATTCTGAAACTCCGCGATCATTTTTGCAGCTCTTCTTTGTACCCTTTCCAGGATGTTTATATCCACTCTATTAAATGGACTCCACATCTGAACACAGTACTCTAATTTACGTCTCACTAATGATTTATATAGTCAGACTATTACCCCCTTGCTATTATGATGTCGCTTCTGAGGGCTAGTATGCCAGAAGTGGCATATGTAATGGATAGGGAGAGAGAGAAAAGATAGAGAAGATATAGAGGTAAGGAATGACAGATAGTGAAAGACAGAGATAGGAAATATAGAGAAGGAGGGAGAGAGCGAAATAGAGAGAAAGAGAGAGGGAGAAATAAGAAGAGAGAGAACAATAGAAATAGAGAGGGAGAAATAAAAAAGACAGGGAACAATAGAAAGAGAGAGGGAGAAATACGAAGAGAGAGAACAATACAGTAGAGAAAAACGGAGAGAATGAGAAAAGTGGAGTGCCACAGGGCTCGGTTTTTGGTCCAATTTCGTTTTTGATATATATAAACGATCAAGGCAGTGATATGGGATCCAGGATTGCAAAATTCACGTATGACATAAATCTATGCAGTAGTGTCTCATCTAAAGCTGAATTGGATATATTGAGGTCGGATTTCTATAAAAATATGGAATGTTCTGATATCTGGCAAATGGAGTTTAATGTAGATAAATGTACAGTTATCCACATGGGTAGATCCATTATGGAATATAATTACAGAAAAGACGAGAACAATATTAGAATGAGACAAAGAAAAGGACAGGCCTGCCTTTGAGGTGACTTAATCCAGGTTAATAATAAACGGAAAGAATAAATCACACTATTAGAAATCTTTCGAAGCTCAGCCGCCTATAAGAACAAGAGAGTATAGCTGCAAATTAATGAAAGTATAGTCCAGATACTAGAATATATATCTTTTTAGTCAGTGGTGTTGAAAGTGAAAGTGGATTAAATGTTCAGGCCAAGATGGTATTAATCCAAAATTCCTGTTTGAAATTAGAGACCAACTTGCGAAACCATTGGCTATATTATGTTCTCAATCACTTGCAAGTGGGATTATTCCAGGGGAGTGGAACGATGCAAGAGTGATCCCCTTATTAAAAAAGGGCAATAAATCAGACCAAGCAAATTATAGACCAGTGAGTTTAACGAGCATAGTCTGTAAATTGTTAGTCAATAATCAAAGAAAACGTTGTAATGCGTTTAGACAAGTGTAATCTAATCAGAAATAGTCAGTATAGGTTTACTAGAGGGAGATCGTGCTTAACAAATCTATAAGAATTCATGGAGGAGGTTACTAAATGATAGATAAAGGCGAGCCAGTGAATGTTATTTATCTAGAGTACCACATCAAAGATAATTTAGAAAGTTAAAATTACATGGAATAGGTGGTGGAAGTTGCCAAATGGATTGAAAATTGGTTAACAGGAAGAAGGCAGAGAGGGGGCATAAATAAGGAGTGTTGTGAAGTAAAGAGGGGAGTGCCACAGGGCTCAGTTTTAGGACCAATTTTGTTCTTGATATATTTAAACGATTTGGACATTGATATGGCATCCAAGATTGCAAAATTTGCTCATGACACAAAACTGCAGAAGTGTCTCATCTAAAGCAGACGTGGATATATTGATGTCCGACTTAGATAACATTTGAGAATGGTCTGCGAGCTAGCAAATTGAATTTGATGTAGATAAATGTATAATCATCTACATGGGTAGATCAAATATAGAACATAATTATAGAATGGACGAGAACAATATTAGAATGATAGAAATGGAAAGAGACCTAGGGGTTATAATAGATCATACATGTAAAGTGAGTGAGCAAGTCCAGGTAGCAGTGAAAAAGGCAAAATGCAATGTTAGGTATGATAAAAAGAAATATTAAACACAGGAACAAGGAAGTGATAGTCAAACTGTATAAAGCATTGGTTAGACCTAGATTGTAGTATTGTGTACAGGTCCTTATTGTAGAGGTGATGCAAACATGCAGGAAAGGATACAAAAAGAGCGACAAAGCTGATAGTGGGATTTCAGAATTAGTTATGAGGAAAGACTCAGGCAAACCGACCTACAGTGTCTAGAAAAGAGAAGGTGACTTAATACAGGTTTATAAGATAATCAAAGGAACGGATAAATTATAATATAACACGTTTTCAAAATACAATCACCTACAAGAAGAAGAGGGCATAGCTACAAATTAAATAAAGAAAGGTCCAGATTAGATATTAGAAAATATTTTTTTAGTCAGAGAGTGGTGAATGCTTGGAATGCATTGCCACGGGAAGTAGTGGAGGTAGGGACAATTAATGCATTTAAGAATAAATTGCATGCGCATAGCTTTTAGAGTAAGGTAATCCTGCCGAAGACGGATGTGTCGGACCGAAAGGTGCAAATATCGCAGTCAAGCTGTCAACATACAGTTGTCCTTACTACATCCTGCTACTTGCAAAGTCCTGTTCGGGGCTTGGTATTGGGAGACTGAGAGCGAACGCTGAAGAAGAAGAAGAAGAGCAAGGTAATGTAAATGAAACTGGTTGTTTACAGACTCTGCAGAATCTTCTAAACCAGCGTAAAACACGTTAAGTTAAGTTATGTGAAATGTTTCTTTTTATCATGCCCACCATGGCATTAGCCTTTTTCACTGCCACCTGGACTTGCTACAGCCCCTTTCCTGTTTGATCTATTATAACTCTTAAGTCTCATTTCTTATTTATTGTCCTAATATTGTTCTTTTTTATCAAGTAATTATATTCATTATTTGATCTTCCCATGTGGATGACTGTAGATTTTTCTACATTAAACTCCATCTGCGAGCTCTCAGACCATTTTAATCGTATCTAAATCGGCTCCATGGCCTTCAGTAGTTTCTTACAGTTGGCCATGTCTGATCTCAATAGAGATAGTCTTTATATGCTCTATAAATGAGACAATTATGAGTATAATTACATGAAGCCGAAATGGGACCTTTCTTATTTGAATGTATACTAAAAACTAAACGCACCAAATCCGTGCCTTGTTTTCAATAAGCCTTTAGTGGTGCTAAGTTTTGTGGTGGTCCCCTTGGCGGTGATTAATTTAATGGTGCTCAATTTGGTGGTGGTCACCTTGATGGTGATTAATTTAGTGGTGCTCAATTTGGTGGTGTTTAATTTTGTGGTGCCCAAATGGTGGTGATATCTCATGTATGTGGAAGATGCATTTTAAAGCTTTTATTTTAATGTTAGTGTTACCATGCACTCGTTCCACAGAGTCTGGTCCCAGCGAAGCACATCCCTGGAGACCAGGCTTCGAATTTGCTCCTCCTGCATTGCCGTCATTCTCCTGTACGGCTCCGAGTCCTGGACACTACTACATTAGGACCGACAGCGTCTTGAGGCCTTCCACTTGCGTAAACAGAAGCGCATCCTCGGGATTGTCTGGGATGGCATGATTTACAACAGCGAAGTAGTTCGACGTACTCAACTTGCAGGCATTGTCTCAACGATTGCTCACCGTCAGCTCTCTGTCTCTCTCTCGGTCACGTTGTTCGCCTTTTCCGGGAAGTCTCAGCCCACGAGATGCTCCAAAAGGCTGTGAGGGGAAGTTACGGGAGTAAGCCGTGCTCATCCTGGAGACGTCCTCGGGGTCGCCCTCGCAACATCTGGCTAAAACAGATCGCCACCTTCCCAACAGAGAGCTGCAGACCGCCTGGGTGGGGGGCCACCAGACGCGGTAATGGAAACGGACATTCGACGGGCTCTGGTCACCTATACGTATTATTGGTTAATCGAGACTGCCCTTCACTAAGTCACTACGCAATGTTTACATTTGGTGACAGTTCAATAATTGATTACATATTTTGCACTAGTTTGCCATAAAATATAAATATAAACCTCTTATATTGAATTAGACGGTGCTCACAATAACACAAGCACGAACACTACATTCATAGGTATATCATTCTCCGTAGAACATGTGCCCGGCGCCTCGTGAGTTTTGTCCAGCTCTGTCTCTTGCGTTTCGACACTGTCTGCTTTGATTGTAAGGGCTGATCCGCGAATAACAGTCCCTGCCACAGACCGTACAATCATGCCGAGAAGGATGCTTGAATGAGTGTTCCTCGATCTCTTCAATCTTTCTCTTTTCACTACAGCCAGAAGGCCTCAACGAGCGTCGGCAGCCACTATGCCACTTCCAACTGACTGTCTACAAACAGCTCGACCCTGAGCAAAAGCTTTCCAGCATGTCTCTTTTACATTCGTCTTTGAATCAGTGTTGGATGGCCGATTTGTCGAACTCAAGTGGCCGGCTGTCCATAGATGATATCATTTGGCAGCCTCTTTTCTTCCATGCGGTAAACATGCCCCAAACACAGAAAACGTAGCTGGCTTAACAGCGAGCACATGATGTGAGTGTTTGCTCGCGGTATATGACACTCTCTTTTGCCACCCAATTCCCAATATACACCGTTGGTACCTTACGTGAAAAAGTGTTGTTTCTCCATTTTTACTTAATGTAAGTGCTCCAAGTCTCGCTTCCATACACGAGAGTGCCAAGAACGCAGGTCTCATAGACCCGGACCTTGGTGAAGTGAGACAGCGTATTGTTCTCCCAGACTTTCTTCGTCAGGCGAGCCATGACGGTACTCGCCCTGTCAAGCATACTTTATCCTTCTCGAGTGAGAGAGTGTTGCTGATGGCAGACCCCAGACAAATGATCTGTTGACGACCTTCAGAGTGACGCCATCAAAGTTTTTGGAAGGGCTAGTGGTAATAGTTTATGCGCAGATGCTCACCTTTTCCAGGCGTGTAGATGAGCTCAAACTGCTTGCACCCTGCGGCGAATCTGTCTCACAGACTATGTAGGGCCTCCTCACTTTTGGTCACTAGAATCGCATCATCCGTCAATAACATTTCATAATGAGCACTTTCTTCCACCTTGGGTCCTCGCACGCAGTCGGGACAGGTGAAACAGCCGTTCATCTGACCTGGTGTGCAAATAAAAACCGTCATGTGTCATAAGCGTAGGATAGGAGCATGGAGAAGAAGATCATAAAGAGAGTCGGCGCAAGCACACATCCCTGCCTCACGCCCCTCTTGATGGGAACAGAGTTTAAAGAAGATCCATCGTATAAGACTGAGCCCTGCATATCAGCTTGAAAATAAATGATCATGCTAAGCAATTGTTGGGGGCAGCCGATCAGCCAAAGAAGGCCTTGGTGTGGTCTAGAAACATCACAAAGAGCAGCTGACCTTGTTCTCTACACCTCTACTGGATATGGCCAAGAAAGGAAATCATGTCCGTTGTCGATCTCCCTACTCTAAAGGCACACTGGGATTCTGGGTACACCTCGTCCGCGAGCAGTCTCAACCTGTTGAGTAACATAGACGCGTAAACATTCCCTACAATGTTCAAATACTAGATTTATTTATAATTATTGCAGTCCCCGCGGTCACCTTTGTTTTTTGTAATTCACTACATATATGAAAGAAAAACAACTTACACGTAGCCTACCATTTTTTTTTCTCAAGAACTTTGCAAAAGTGTGGTAAATGTTGAAGCTTTTAATGCATACAGCTCTGCATGCGGTCCATTTTGACAAGTTCGACCACATGGAATTTTGAATAAATAGAATAAAGAGAGAGAAAATAAAACAGCAATAAAACTGTGTTAATCCAGAAATCCACTCACGAAACCATGCACAAATAAGAGGCAATCAGAACGTCAAATATAAGTGCTTTCATAATTACGGTTGGGTCGGAGTTTACATGGCTATATATATACACATATACAACTAATGGGTAACGGCGTAGGCTAGTGGTTAAGTGACACGGCTCACAACCCGAAGATGCTGGGTTCGATCCCCATCACAGCACCGACCGTTACCCCGGCGAAACAAATCCTTAGAAAATGCGGGAGTAAGCAGACCCAGGCGCAAAATAAAAACCACAGTGCAACGCACACCGCCTAGGGGAATAGAGAAACAAGGCGAACTCACATAAAAAAAAAATACAACTAATACATCAACCAAATGGTCTTCGTCTGGAATAAAGCACAATTCTACCAAAACAAACAGTTAACACTGAAAAAATTAAAGAAATACCGCATAGTCAGGCACAACATACTGATCAGATATGTTAGTAAGGGTCAAGCAAAATATTCTCACCAAAACTCTCACCCCGGCTTCCAAGTAAACTACCCTGGAAAATTGCTGTTTTCATGGCAGCCTGCCAAGCGCGGAGATGGATTAACGTGATCTCCGCAGTAGTGAGCGACACTCGCTTGAAGCCAAGCATAGCACAACCGCCTGGAGGGCACCAGTATACCTACATAAGCCAGCTCGGGATGTGTGGAAAGCTACGACAACCCGCCACTGAACGTCCTTGTTAGGGCGCACAAATAAGTAATGCTACTCATTCTTGGCATTCAACAACCAAACCAACAAACGTAACTTTTGGAATTCATAAGTGTTTTACTCAAAACAAACAGATTTTAAAATAGAAGTAAAGCCAGGTAAAAACAATAACGGATGTAGTGACTAGTTAAAGCACCAGTCAAATCATTATAGTAACGGTGAATGAAGCCATTAATTAAAGTACCAGTCAAATCATTATAGTAACGGCGAATGAAGTCATTAATTAAAGTACCAGTCAAATCATTATAGTAACGGCGAATGAAGTCATTAATTAAAGTACCAGATAAACCAATTTATACAACAACGAATGAAGCCATTAATTGAAGTACCAGTCAAATCATTATCATAACTCGCGAATGAAGTCATTAATTCAAGTATAAGTACGAATCATTTAACTTAGTTTGATGTTTTAAAAAAAACTTTTGTCGTTTATCGTTGCGCTAATTTGTGTCAAAATTTCAATGATAAGTCTTAAGTAAATCTGCTCTCTAACTATGCTGATACATCAGTGAATATTGGTATTTACTGCACTCAGACGACGTACATTAGGCTGTAGCTAAGCAGACTTTATAAATGATGTCTTTAATGACTGGAGCGATCGGGATTGTAGGCAAAACAGACATTATTCAATTCTTTCAGACACGTTTCACGCCTTTACATTCAGTATACATACTATATAGGAATGATGCAACCATCTTCAATGTACACAATGTCGATAAACCAAAACAAAACAGAACTCAAATTTATACAACAAAAGCAAATCAAAGTGACCGTCCAAATGAGAGGTCACATTCAAGACGGGTCATCTGGATGCGCAGACTTGGCATAGTGTTATTGACTTTTAGATGAAAGCATTTGTTTTGTTTAGTGCGTCTTGCGTTACCTCACTTTTCTTACTTGGCGCTCAAACCCTAGTTGTTAGCACAGACAAAGGGATTGATATTTGGCAAATTTCTCATTCGCTGATGTAATACGGCTTCTTCCAAATCCTTGAATGGCATACGCCCTCTGGTTTTTTTAAAAGGTCTTGCCTGAGCCGATCTCCGCAATATTACAGTTGTCATTGCAAGAGCTTCATCAATTTGTCTAGCAATTGTCTGTAAACTGTTCGATTCATATTATAGGCCACAGAGACGAGCTGCAAACTGTCATTTTAGTGTTTCAGGTAGGGTACCAATTTTGATATTTCCTTCTCTTGTTGGTCATAATTGTCGACAAATTGTTTAAATAATTTAGTATTTAAAAAAAGTGCTGAAAAGTTCGATATTGTCATTTTATAAACGATCACTTCAACTTAAAAAGGTATTCATAGAAGAGTTTTATGATGAATTACAATAAACCCTAAAACCAACAAAACCTTAGTTAGATAGTTTGTTAGTTAGTTAGCAAGCGTTGATGGCAACATTGTCAGACGGCGTTGTCTTGATGATATAACTTGCGCTGTATTTTCATTAAAGTGAGGAACGAGCAGGACTGGTCCTCCATTTCAATTTCTGGTCACGAGCTACCTTGGACCAGCGACAAGACATAAGTCAAGATGGCTGGAGGTAACTCAAGATGCAGGCATTCTGGTCCCACCTCCCTTGAGAACAGTTGTCGCTTAAAATCATGCGGGATTCGATTTCCCACCGCTTCCGTTCATCGCTTCGAGAGGCGATTGCCTTACTTCTTGACCACAAAAGACCCTCAGAAGAATCTGTAGTCTGTAAACAAAACCTATTGACGTTCTGATAGTAGTGGGAGATATGATGAGCTACAACATTGAAAAAGCGAAATAAAGAATATTGTAGAGCAATTTTTATTGAAAAATAAAACGACAAAGTAGATGGGATAATATATTTTTTGATAAACAGAACCACTAAATTACATGTAAAATATCTTTAAAAGAATCACATAGAAGAATATACACAATTAAAAAGCCTAGAAGAAATGGTAAGCAATCAGATTGACTTTCTAATGACAAAGGACAACTTTAAAATAGTTGCTACAATGGTAAAAAAATAATTCAGATTAAAATGCACATTACGATCACAATCCTGTAGTTATTAAAATAACCATCAGACATTTAAAAAACAAAACAGAAAGAAGATAAATGATAACCTACAATCAGAAAACGGCCAGCAATACTAAAGAGAAAGTGTAAGTGTGTAGTAAGCACTAAGTAAGACCCTCTAAAGACAAATATACAAGTAGCGACTAGAATTGTACAATCCAAGCGTTTATGAAAAGTTAACTATGGATAACAGACGATATCTTTAGCAGAAACAAAAAAATATTCTAGAATATATGCTATTGAACAATGCGATACGGACTTTATGCCGAAGTTCAATAGAACAGTGGACAGAATCGAAATGCCAGGTAAAATAAGACACGAGAAAGAAGCACAGCCCTAGAGTTGTGCATGCATAAATAAAACATCTTTAAAACTGGACAAGGCTGCACAAGTAGTATGCATTCAAAACAAGAATGAAGATATCTTGCTCCATAATAAAGAAAAATCAAACATTTTGAAGGATTATGTATGTGAACTGGTCAACTAGATCTGCTTAAAATGATTGAGGAGGAAAATCGGCATAGAATAGACAACAAAGTCAGGGAATACAATTTTAATTTATACAGAGCAGCAGAACAATAGAAGCAATAGTCTTATAAAAAAAAAACCTCGTATAAAAATATATAGAAGTATAGAAACATCGTTAAATGTGCTTTAAAGAATATACACATGTTTTGACAGAGCTCAGCATAATAAACGAATTATATGTCTAGAAAACATAGGTATTGATCGAAAAAACACAAGTGTATCCATCAACCATTATATGAAGCAAACTTCCATCGTAAGATCTGATAGAGTATAATTCTCAAGTATAGATGTACGAAGAGGAGTGTGACAAGGATGCGTGTACTGTCGACCATTTACGCACAACAAATTTGTTAACAGATGGAGAAAATGCCAGGATTCGTTATCGGCGGAGTATCCATAAATAATATCAGATATGCAGATGACACAGCTCTACTGGATGATAGCAAGAAAGAACTACAGGAGTAGGTGATTCAAGTAAATAAAACAATTCAGGTGCGTGGATTTGACACCAAGAAAACGAAAACTATGATAATTAACAAAGTAGACTCGAATTCTACTCTACAGATAAAAATGGTAGGTTACATACTGGAACTGGCCAAGAGCTTTTTCTATCTTGAAAATATAATAACGAAAAATGGACGAGGCAAAACGAAAATCAGGAAGAAAACCGAGTAAAAACATAAGTTTTCATCAACATGTGCAATATATTGACATTCAAACAAGTAACGCAAAAAGTATAAACGAGAGTGATCAAGTGTTATGTATATTAGCGTGTAGTGAATGCCGTTAACACGTAAACAACGCACATATGAGGAAGAATATAACGTATGCCACTGAAATTTTGATATATAGAGGCGCATCTCCTGGATAGAAAAAAAAGAAAACAAATAAAAACGCTAATGAGAAATTTGAGAAACAAAGATAATTAGTGAGCGAAATCAGAGTCCTTCAGTTAATATATGTTTGTGACATAAAACGAGATAACATCTTGCTGACAACAATACTAGAAGGACAAGTTTAAAGTAAATATGTCAGAAGCAAGCACTGCTATACACGAAAGGTTAACATAACAATTCACATAGAAACGTCTGACAGATTGTACGGTCAAAGCAAAATGCAGAGGTTGTATGAGATCAGCTGCAACTTAACTTCGCCTTAGAGATGTTACCTGAACTGAACTGATATTGGATCACACAAATCGTTAAGAAAAATACACCTGACCTTTCTTTATTATCCCAGGTATAACTCATAGTCAGTTTCTCGTCTCGCAGATGTGATGGGCATTGGAAGTCCTTGATGTATATACAATAATGCATACATATATCATTCAACTTATGTCAGTTTATAGTATTCAAAACAGGTCTTACTAATATTTCAAACAAAACGCACATAATAGAGAGACACGACAAACAAGCTTATCGTTGATATCAGGCTAACATCATAATTCAACTTAGTCTAGCCTTTTATCTATCTATTTATTTAACTAATGAAGATATATATATATATATATATATATATATATATATATATATATATATATATATATATATATATATATGAAATATCTGATTAACGACCAAGGCCAATCAACAAAGACTCCAGCCCTTCGTTAACAGATGCTTACGAAAAACTGTGGAAGTTGGTAAAACAACTTAATGATAAGGGTGCACAGAGAAACACAACGATTACATTAAACAAAGATGGAAACATCCTCACAGGCAAACAAGCTGCTGATTACTTTGCGGACTCTTTTGCAAAAGATAGCAACATTGAAGTTGACAGAGAAAAACAACGAAGTGTTCACGAGGAACGACAAAATACAGAAATAGTTGGTGTCATACCCGAAGTTATGGAGACCAGTCACATACAAAGAACTGGAATTTGCAATATCCAAACTGAAAATGAGAAAGTCGCCAGGAACAGACGGAGTGTCCAATGAGATGATCAAGAACTTGGAAACGGCAGCAAAAACAAAGCTGCTTCAGATCTTCAACATTTGTTGGACATCAGGTACAGTCCCACAGACGTGGAGAGAAGCAATCATAATACCACACTCAAAACCAGGGAAAGACAGTTCCATAGCATCCATTTATAGATCAATCAGCCTCACAAGCGGCATCTGTAAAACAATTGAACGTATCATCAACCTAAGGCTGCAGTGGTATCTTGAGAGTCAAAACCTTCTTGTGCCATAGCAGGCAGGATTCAGGAAATGTAACTCCACTGAAGACCAGGCAACATACCTCTCACAAGAGATCAAGGACGCATTCCAGGACAAGAAATTGGAATTAGCAGCATTGATAGACTTAAGGAAAGCTTTTGATAAAGTTTGGAAAGAAGGACTTTTACAGAAACTGAGAAATAAAGGAGTGATGGGTAGGATGTACAAATGGATAAAAGCATACTTACACATAACAGAAGAGACAGAGTCCAACTAGATGGCCTCAAGAGTAGGAAAATTCTACTGCGTCATGGTGTGCCTCAGGGAGGGGTTCTTTCCCCTACACTTTTCATAGTCTTCATCAATGACTTGATTGCTGAGCTACCACAAGGAGCAAAAGTTGCAATGTATGCAGATGACTTGGTAATATGGTGTACAAATGAGCAAGCAACAGTGGCCACAGAATGGTGTAAAGAGCTATTGATGCCTTGATCTCATGGACAAACAGATAGTGTGTAAACATTAATACAGAAAAATGTAGCACTACGCTTTTCACCCTCTCCCCAAAACAAAAAGCTGGAATTATAAAGATAAATGGAGAACACCTCAAAGAAGATAAACAACCCACCTATCTTGGAGTTACATTTGATGATAGGTTGACATGGAGGGAACACGTCAACAAGGTAGTCAAAAAAGCCAGGAGGAAGTTAGCCATCCTGAGAAAATGAAGTGGAACCACATGGGGAGCTAGTGGAAAAATACTTAACAAAGTTTACCAACAAGGTATACGGTCACATCTGGAATATGGGTCAGAAGCGTGGTGCCCTGCAGTAAAAACTACCCTAAAAGAGGTGGATAAGGTGCACAATCAGGCACTTAGAGTCATTACAGGAGCAATTAAATCAACACCTATAGTGGAGATGGAGAAAATGGGAAGGATACAAGCACTAAGAGAACGCAGAGACACAAAGGTATTAACACAGGCAGAAAAATTCCCCTGCATGCCGAGCCATCCAGTGAAAGACAGATTTCAAAATGTAGCAATGGGAAGACTGAAAAGAAGTAGTTTTATGCATCAGATGAAACGACTTCGCAGGCAAATTATGGATCTACCTGAAGTTGACATCCTCCTAAAGTCTGTGCCAGAACAAACCCCTTGGAGAGAGGAGCATGGGCTATCAGTATGCATTCAAACAAAAGTGAAAGGAATATTAGACAAGGATGAACAGAACAGTGTGCAACGTAGGATAGTGATCCTCAATTTCCTGGATGAAGAATACCCACAAGATTTCCGGATCAGAGTATACACAGATGGGTCAGCACAGAATGCAGTAAAGAATGATGGAGTGGGAGTGTACATAGAATACCCAAACAACATTAGGGATAAAGTCAGAATACCAACTGGGAAATTCTGTCATACATATGATGCAGAAATACAGGCAATCAAGGTGGCAACTGAGAAACTGTTGAACACCAATGTCAGTTCACAACCTGTAGTATTTCTGACAAATGCACAATCAACACTCCAAGCACTTAAATTTGAGAAACTGCCAGATCTACTGTCTGAACTGACCAACCAGCGCAAGAATATCATGCAGTGGATACCTTCTCATTGTGTAGTACCAGGAAACGAGAGAGCGGATCGACTGGCAAAGGAGGGTGTTGCAGACGAGCAGCCAGATGTGCCAGTTACGTACCAACAGAATATAAGGATGATCAAATCAATCAGAAAGCCACCAAGAGTAACACCAGACGATTACTATAACATGAACAGACAAGAGCAAACTGTTGTCTTGCGCCTTAGAACAGGACACAACCGACTCCGCAGCCACATGTACACAAAAATGAAGATTGGCAACTCAGTCATGTGTACATGCGGACAGACGCCCCAAACAGCAGATCACATACTACAAAACTGCCCCGAATATGATATACAGAGAAAATCTCACTGGCCCATAGAAACAACACTGGAAGAGAAACTTTATGGACCTGTATGTGAACTACAAAAGACAGTGAAGTTTATACAAGAGACAACATTGCAGATATAGACAATATTTTAAAGTGAGCGAAAGAAGAAAAAGAAGAAGATGCTTACGAAGAATAATTAACATAAAGTTGCAGTACATAGTAAGGAATGAAGACTTGTGGCTGCCAACAACAGCCACTGAATCAACAAATTAAGCGAAGGATATGGTACAGGATATGACATACATTGGCACCACACAACATAGCCAGACATACGTTTAAATGGAATTTTCAAGTGATGAGAGAAAGAAAGAGAGAGGTAGACCCAAATATACAGGGAGAAGAGAACTTGAGAAGGAACTAAGATCAAATTATTGCACATGGAGAGAGACAGATAAGAGCCACCCAGGACCATGCACGCTGCCGAGATGTTGTCAATGGCCTCTACACCGACAGGAGCGACGGGCTTGGTTGAACACACAACATTCCGCAGAACTTTGAAATAAAAGAAAGGGTCGAACGGGGTAGGGCGTATGAGAGGACAGAGCAGAAGGGTGCACACCAAACGAGCTACAGGAACCATCATATACACTATCCCCACTTGCTTATATAAATTGAGCACCTCTGGATATGTCTATAATTCAGAGACATCGATTGTTAAGAACAGAACATAATTGAGATTGAGCACAATAAACGCTCCCTGACGCTTCTTTAAGGATGCTAGAATTTGTGAGGAAACAGCCTTGACCTTTTCCATTTATCAGATATATGCTCTAGCCTTTCATTAAAGTGGCATCTGTAACTGACAGTTCTCTCAGAACCTGATGACAGTCAAGGCAACATCATGACGTCTTCCTCCGGAAGCTTTGAGATTCTGTGGACGTTACTAGCTGTCATTTCACCAGCTCTGTCTACTGAAGTGACGAAATCAAGCGTTTTTGGTGAAAGTCCAATTAGGATCGGAGACCTTGGTAGTCCGCCTGCCACACTTACCATTCCCTTGTACGGTAAGTTCTACGGGATTGTATTGTTTGTTTTATAACCTAAAATGTTTACTTTTTTAATGCACTTTCAAGCTTTCTTTGCCTTTTTGAATGAACAAAATATATGGCATAACGACACATATTTACACTAGGGATCAAGATGCTGAGCAGCGCTTGAGCTGCAGTGGTCAGCGACCCATAGCTAACTGCAAGCGTCAGAGCCAGCGAAACAGAGCTGACAAGACCTTTCTACACCTCCACGCGGTGATCCTGGATAACAGGCTGCAGCAGGGCAGGCTGGCTAAGGAGAAGAGATCGAAGAGGGAATGCTAACCCGGTACTAAACAAATTATTGCTGAAGTCGGATGTGTTGGATCGAAATCTGCAAATATCGCAGTCAAGATGTAAACTACGACACAACGCATTCCGTTCTCTGTACTACATTCTGCTACTTAAGCCCTTTTAGGGTTTGGTAGCGGGAGATTAAGAACGAGCGAAGCCAAGCCAAGCCATATTTACATTGTTGTCTACATAGTCTGCTCCGGATCAGGTGGTAAGACAAAGGGCCTAGCTGTGAAATTCATGACAGAACTAACATGTTGAGCATCCATACACTTCTGGAAATAGCCCAGCTAAGGTCGACTGGACAAGCTGTTTGCATGCGAGATGATCGCATCATCAAACAGCTGTTATACGGCTAATTCACAAAAAGCAGACCATCCCCAGAGAGGTGGGGGAAGAAGAAACGCTACATAAACTTCTTGAAAATGTCTGTGATAAGCTTCAATATTGATGTCACTTCCTGGGAGATGCTCGAACAAAACCGTAGCATCTGGCGCTCTAGTATCACAGATGGTGCTCAGATCGCAGAAAATATAGCCATCACGAAGGCTCAACGAAAACATGCTGTCCGCAAAGGCAGCACGTACGACATTTCCATAACCGCTCCCCACATGTGTGCCCTGAATGTGGCAGAGAATACGGTCCAAAGATTGGTCTCTACAGTCTCAGGAGAACACATTTTGCAGAAGTAATATAATGTTTTCGCCATCTTCGCTTGGCCACTATTATTATTTTCACATTGCTGTGGTCTGCCCTCCTGATTTATAAGACAACAATAAATGCTGGAGTCTATAGAAAAAGTTTGATATGATCCTCAATAGAAACAATATACCAGTTATGTTATCAGTGCCAAACACGGACACTATTATCTAATCACAAACGCAAGATCGATCGATTGTGAGATACGCTGTATACGAAGTGCAGCAAGAAAGACAATTCTCCACAAAATTCACAATAGCTTGTTGAGAAAAAGTGTGGAGACTACAATGGTTAACTATTATATCGAAGAACATACAATAAAGCAGCTCGATCATTTGACAAGGACGCAGTATGATCAACCTGCAGTGAAATCATACTACATGGAGGTTTCAGGACCACCAGCAAAGAAGTCGCACCCAACGACGATGGATAGAAGGATCAAAGAAGCACTTCAATCTTAAACATGTCGGCAGCACAAGCCTCTCGCCTTTAGTCTACGAACAGCTCCGCGACGCGACAAGACAAGAGTTGTAGGACAAATAAAGAAAGAAGAATGGAATAACAAACTTCCTTACTAAGACCTGTGTCCGCTTTGTCAGGAGATCTGTAAGTACTCCCATCACACATACTCTAAACTTAATGTCTTGTACTACAAGTACTCCCATCACACATACTCTAAACTTAATGTCTTGTACTACAAGTACTCCTATCACACATACTCTAAACTGTCTTGTACTACAAGTACTCCTATCACACATACTCTAAACTTAATGTCTTGTACTATAAGCACTCCTATCACACATACTCTAAACTGTCTTGTACTATAAGCACTCCTATCACACATACTCTAAACTTAATGTCTTGTACTATAATTAATTGTAAGGTAAAGATAATTTTACTGTAGACTTGCCGTTGGTGGGGAAGTGTTTGAGAGAGTTTATTGCACGAAATTGTCTTCTACGCAGTATTTACTTACCTGCATATCAAGCAGCCATTTACAGCACGGCAGACTTAAGCGCTTTGTTGTTTTCGACTAGTGTCAGTTTATTAATTCATTGATGTATTTTGTTACCTAGTTTCTTGTTTTTGGTTTGTATTTACTACTATTTGGGTGGTTGTCGAGTGAGATTCACTAATGACATAGTAGAAAAAGGCCACTGCCACACTGAAAGCATGGCTGAAGTCAAGGCTAGCAGTGCATTTGATCTCATTTAAGGTAAATACTACTCCTGGCATTGCAACTTCTTTCAAATACTCCGGCAAATTCGTGCTAATAGTGAAATGGCTTTCTGGACTTCCAAATAATTTCTAGAAAAAAATACCACACTTATGATAATTACTAAACAATGTAACAGTAGCATTATCAAAATATTAGGGGCAATGCAGCGCAGTAACAGTAGCATATGACACAGAGATAAAGAAAAGGATTGTCATGTCCAAAATAACCTTTATTAAGTTGATCAGGTGGTGTGGGTTCGAAGCCGTCTTTTGCACGGGTGCTTGATACGGAGTCCCCTGCATCTCGTAGTCGCCCCCTAGTCGTCTTATCCTTGACTTGCCACTGGGGCCGGGCCGCACGAGACAAGAGAGTGAGGATAAAAAGTAACGCAGTTAATTCTAACTAAAAATTGCGCTAGCAAAATAAATTATGCCATCATCGTCTACAATGGACGGAGACCTTTGCTTTGCAAGTTGAGCAAAATCATGAAAAATAGAAATATCACCATTAGCACACCAATTCGTTTACTAACGGGTTATGTGTGGCCCGTTCTTTTATATGGACACTAATATTTGTACAATTAGCAATCAAATGCTGGAAACAAAACTGGAGACAGTGGAAATGTGGTTTTTGAGAAAAATATTGAGAATTTCGAGGACAGAGAAGAAAACAGATACTGAGGTACTGATAGCTGCGAGCGTTAACAGATAAAAATGTACGTGCAAGGATTAAACAGCTGGCAACAAACAACAGCATGAAAAACAACAACATCATTACAATATCATAAGACAGAGAAGAGTGAAAGATCATGATAAGACAGAGAAGAGTGAAAGATCATGATAAGACAGAGAAGAGTGAAAGATCATGATAAGACAGAGAAGAGGGAAAGATCATGATAAGACAGAGAAGAGGGAAAGATCATGATAAGACAGAGAAGAGGGAAAGATAATGATAAGACAGAGAAGAGGGAAAGATCATGATAAGACAGAGAAGAGTGAAAGATCATGATAAGACAGAGAAGAGGGAAAGATCATGATAAGACAGAGAAGAGGGAAAGATCATGATAAGACAGAGAAGAGTGAAAGATCATGATAAGACAGAGAAGAGGGAAAGATCGTGATAAGACAGAGAAGAGGGAAAGATCATGATAAGACAGAGAAGAGGGAAAGATCATGATAAGACAGAGAAGAGGGAAAGATCATGATAAGACAGAGAAGAGTGAAGATTATGATAAGACAGAGAAGGGTGAAGGATCATGATAAGACAGAGAAGAGTGAAAGATCATGATAAGACAGAGAAGGGTGAAGGATCATGATAAGACAGAGAAGAGTGAAGATTATGATAAGACAGAGAAGAGTTGAGGAATCATCATAAAACAAAAGAAGCGTGAAAGATCATAATTGCCAACATTTGTTCCACACCAGACACACGAAGAAGAAGAAGAAGATACGAACCAGTAACCAAACTAAAAAATCAATATTCTAATAGCTCGTCCACTTGCTTCTTAAAATTATAAGATTTAGAACAACTGTTTCTACGTGGATAAAGTGTGAAGAATTTTTTTACAATCTGTTACTTGGCATGCTCGTTGTCAGTTTATGTGAACTTCTATTTCTCATATTTTAACTAACTTTTCCGTAATCGAGAGAGCTAAAATGTTGAACTCAACACACCCATGAGTAGAAGAGGAGACGCCAAGATGAACCGAAATAAAAAGATAACTATAAACAGTACCCTTAAAAGCATACAAGAATAACAAAAAAGTATAAGAAATGATTCAAATAGATACAGAAATAAAAGAGAACTATGTATATGTGATACATGATTAGAAGAAAACTATACATAACATCCCCATATAAGATACAGAAATTATAGAAAACTATTTAAAAATTACTCCATGTAGGATGCAGGAATAACATAAAACTATTTTAAAATATCCCCATAAAGGATTCAGGAATAATAGAAAGCTATAAAAAATATCTTCATGTAAAATACAAGAATAACATAAAACTATTAAAAAATATCCCCATAAAGAATACAGGAATAACAGAATGCTTTAAAAAATATCTTTATGTAAAATACAAGAATAACAGAAAACTAGAAAATTATCCCCACATAAGATACAGGAATACACGAGCGAATACCTCGTTTTCCTGGAATTTATAACAAAATAAAACAGCTGTTATCGGATTATGGACCAACTACTTCCATTAAATAATTGAGTCGGGATTATTATATGGATAAGATTTCGTCACTACTTGGAGTGATGCTGTGTCTGCTGTGGGCGGACGCGCGTGTATACTAGCTCGATGGGTTCATGAACACACTGAAACAATAATAGATACCATTAAAGGAATGTATGGACAAGCGGCTACGGTACTGGTATCTAGACCTTGTGGGCCAACCAGATTCTAGTGTGACCTACGAAGAGTCCAAAAGGTTTATTAGGGACAGATACATGGCCAAATGGGAAACAGAACATACTGGCTACACAAAAAATGATGCATATTAACAGTTGAACAGAAGAGAGCAGGTCGTGGTCTTCAGACTCCGCACAGGCCACAACAGACTGAGGTACCATCTATTCAATAAACTGAAGATAGGTGGCACTGACGAATGCACCTGTAGTACAGGGAAAATGACCGCTGAACATCTGCTGCAAAATTGCCCAAAATACGAGGACCAGAGAAAGCACATGTGGCCATCACCAGTGCCAACACTAGACAAGCTCTATGGCAGTTTCGACAGCCTCAGGATGACAGCTGCTTTCTTCGAACAAATTCAAGTTGATATCTGACAGCGTACGAAGAAGAAGAAGAAGAAGAAGAAGAAGACCTTGTGGGCGCAGGCTCAAAACACTGGTAATACCTAGATTTTTTTAAAAAGAGAAGGTAAAAATAGAGACCTAACCTGCTCTTTGCGTGGCTACTGCAGAGGCAATATTTCTTTGTTCTCCAGCAATATAATCCTGGGGGTGACTAGGAATGAGAGGTAACGGTGTTTGTCTCTTAAGAAATGAAAGCATGAAACGGTGGTTTTTCGAATCCCGCAAATTTCAAAAGTCACTTAGTCTCAATGGAGGTTAGATCAGTATTTAGCCACATTGGAGATCGGCGAAAAACTCGGAGATCCCGTGTATACGAATAGCATGTTTAAAGAACCATTGAGATTGGAAATCAATTATAGTAGATGTTTTGCTGCTGTCCGGGTACACACTATAAAGAAGGGAATAGAGTTCCTGCCCAATACCCAATCCACCTTCCCCCAGGCCTATTAAACCCCAGGAAAAAAACATTGCAAAACTAATGGACGTAATAGGGATAACCAAGATACGACACGCCTGGGTGAGGATTTTTGCTAAGCCTCTGTAATGGACCAATTTCTGACGTCCATTCATCGGATTATGTGTTGTCTGAACGAAATGTGTAGTCAATTGCATCCAATACAGTTTTAAAAGGGCGATGATGCCACTGTGGCTGGTCCAGTGAGCCGGCAGTGGTTATGTATTTATTTTTCTTCACGCTCCTAGAAGAGAAAAGAAATTTGAAGAACAAAATATAAACTTACAATGTCAACTACAGGTAAAATTTGCACGATCTGAGACGGTGAATGCCATTGTGCTTGAGGCACACACAAGGGTCTGTTCTAGAGATCGCTTAATAAACTAACGCTGAAAAGCTAAACAGGACATCCAAAAAGGAGGAGACTACGGTTAACCTTCGGGTGTCTGGCAGTAGACATAACCTTCCCGTTTGAATACCAGGATTTCAAATATTCCAAGAATATAATCCTTCCGACAGACACTAGCAATGGAATTACATGATGGAACCGTAGATTTACAAAATGAATATAATTTGATATGTGTAAATACATTCACAGATTGTTCTCAAAGTCATCGATCAACGGAAGACGCTCCTAATTCCTTTCAAGTCTTCCATAACAACGAGTGGTACACCCAGTCATGTCAAGACGGACTCGTGTGGAACCAGACCTTGTGCCGCTGTGAATTCCCAAAAGGAAAGGAATATGAAACAATCTGCAGGTACGCGCCCACGTTTCTGTTCACTGCTGACCCAGCAGCACTTAGGTTTCATATTTTCGACTCGATCCAGCTGAGAAATGTACCCACTCTGAAGTGATTCATTCTTCTCTATACTGTTGTTGTTGTTGTTTAATGTTCGCAATGTGTAAGTTTACTCTTTTGTACGCCATTTTGTCGGGCGTTTAGTGGTGAGTTGTAAAAGCTTTCCTCACATTTCGAGCGTGCTGATGAAGGTGGACCACAGACCTACATTCGATTGTGCTATGCTTGACTTGATCTGAGTGATGCTCACTACTACGGAGATTACGTTGTCCACAGCTTGTCAGCCAGACTATCTTGAACAGCCTGTTTTCAGGGAACAATAACAATAATAACAACAACAATTCAAAATTGTATCTACAACTTTAACAAAAACTGTTTTTTATTTATATAGATAGAGAAGTGGAGTCAAGAACACAGAAAGCTAATGCGGTTTCCTATCCGCTCTCACCATTATAAAGACGCAAACACATTCCAATAAAGACAAAGAGACATATGATAATATTATTTTCACACCAACTCTATGCTGCCAGTGTCAGCCATGGACTGTCACTAAGGTACAAGAAAAAACAATCATGGTATGCGAAACGAGATGTTTGAGAAAGGCTGTCGGAGTCACAGGGCTGGACAGAGCACGAAAGAAAGTAATCAAACAGACAGTGGGTGCAACACCGTGCATGAAATAGATGGATCGGCAGAGAATAAAATGGTACGGACACTTGACAATAATGCAACCAAAGTTACCAGCTGCTCGTATCTACAATACCAGACATCAGGGCTGCAGGGCAAGAGGTAGACTATGAAAAAGATGTATAGTTGGTGTCAGTGAAACACAGAAAAAACACGAAATGACAACAAAATCGGCGACAAAGATAACGCGACTGAACAACTACACCTCCCCACGACGTCTAGCGACACAGGTGGATTTAAGATGATGATGATGTTAACTTTTCTATGTATTATAAAATATTCTCAGAGACTATAGAGCCACACGTGTGGAACCCACGAACATTTACGAACAGTTTGTGAACGGCCAGTGGATTGTGAGGGACTGCTCTCTGGTCGTTGCTGGACTGGTATGGAATCAGGAGCTCTGTCAATGTGTGTGGGGTCCTCACAGCAAGGAGATGATCACTGGGCAAGGTATGTCAGTCTGCACGTGTCACGTTCGGGAACTGTTTACTTATGTGTCGTGATCGTGGATGTGGGTGTGTTCCTGTATGTGGGTGATATGTTCCTGTATGGGGGTGATGTGTTCATGTATGTGGGTGATGTTTTCATGTATATGTGTGGTGTGTTCATGTATGTGGATGATGTGTTCATGTATGTGGGTTGTGTGTTCATGTATGTGGGTGTGTTCCTGTATGTGGGGGGGGGGTGTGTTCCTGTATGTGGGGGTGTGTTTATGTATGTGGGGGGTGTTCCTGTATGTGGTGGGTGTGTTCATGTATGTGGATGGTGTGTTCATGTATGAGGGTGTGTTCCTGTATGTGGGGGGTGTGTTCCTGTATGTGGGTGATGTGTTCATGTATGTGGGGGTGTGTTCATGTATGTGGGGGGTGTGTTCATGTATGTGGGCGATGTTTTCATGTATGTGGGCGATGTGTTCATGTATGTGGGTGGTGTGTTCATGTATGTGGGTGGTGTGTTCATGTATGTGGGGAGTGTGTTCATGTATGTGGGTGGTGTGTTCATGTATGTGGGTGGTGTGTTCATGTATGTGGGTGGTGTGTTCATGTATGTGGGGTGATGTGTTCATATATGTGGGTGGTGTGTTCATGTATGTGAGTGGTGTGTTCATGTATGTGGGTGGTGTGTTCATGTATGTGGGGGGGGGGGGGTCTGTTCCTGTATGTGGGTGGTGTGTTCATGTATGTGGGTGGTGTGTTCATGTATGTCGGTGATGTGTTCATGTATGTGGGTGGTGTGTTCATGTATGTGGGTGGTGTGTTCCTGTATGTGGGGGGTGTGTTCATGCATGTGGTTGGTGTGTTCTTGTATGTTGGTGATATGTTCGAGTATGTTATTGATGTGTGCCAGTATGTCGGTGATATGTTCTTGTATATAGGTGATGTATTCATATATGTGGGTCATATGTTTCTGCATGTGGTTGATGTGTCTTTGAAATCACTCATCACGTTTCGTCTCTATGTCAACCTGTATGGATATTAAAGCTACCATTGTAGATGTATCCTATCAGGAAGTCAGATGGAGACCATGTCTTGCTAGTCTATACCTAGTATCATTCAAAGACATGTATTAACGAATGACTGGAGATCCCTCTGTATTTCCTTTGTCGTTTTCCAAGTTTCTGCTCCGTACAGGAGTACTGAATTAATATTGTAATTCGATCTTAACTTGATATTAGTCTTATTTCCCTGGATTTCCATGTATCACAAATACTAAGTGACATTTCAAAATTAAGATTATTCACGTTTTATCTATAAATACGAGAACGAATACTAACCTCAGGGTCATATGAAACATACTGACCAATCCTTAAATGTAACAGAAGAAGGCCGTATTACAGCGCATGAAAACGAAATGAGAGTCGGCACTGTGATCTCAGCAGTAAAGAACCTGATGAGAATCCTTTAATTGCCCTACAGCAAGGAAGGGCCTGCTCAAAATTCTACGGTACTCCCAGAGATATAAGTAGAACCATTATAACCTGCTACTAAACTAAAATCGTCTGGAGCAGCCTAGAACAGTAACACCAACTGCTGCATATGTACTTGTGAATATCAATCATTTTTGTGGATATTCAAATCAATAGAAAGAAAACCCAGTTCATGCTTAACACATTTTTTGTCCAAAAGGAGATATGTGCCTTGGAGATTGTCCCGTCAAGAACGTATATTCGTACATCTACTTGTGTCAAGAGATCACCTCTACTTGGGTCAAGAGATCACATCTACTTGGACCAAGAGATCCCCTTGGGTCAAGAGGTCATCTCAACTTGGGCCAAGAGATCAACTCTACTTAGGCCAAGAGATCACCTCTACTTGGGTCAAGAGATCACCTCTACTTGGGTCAAGAGATCACCTCTACTTCGGTCAAGAGATCACCTCTACTTGGGCCAAGAGATCACCTCTACTTAGGCAAAGAGATCGTGAACTCCCATTTAACCAATCGGGAGATCTCACAAAGGTTAACAGTTGGCTGAGCCAGCTGTATTAAACCCATACTGCAACATATGCGAAACGACAACACTAGGGCTCACACCTTCAACAGTGTAGTTATTCCAGATATGGTAAATGGCTGCGAGGTATGGGACCTACGGAAAACTGATGCAGATGGACTACACGTTGCCCAAATGGGCGCTGGAACGAAGAGCATTGAAGATCTCAATTCCAGACCAAATCCGCAACGCAAAGATCAGACGTCAAACTTCCTTCTCTGATATCACAGATGTCGCGCTGTTACGACAACACAGATAGGCCGGCCATGTGGTACGCATGTCGGATAACAGATGGACACTAGAGAGACGTCGTGGTGACCATACAACTTTAGCCTCCCTCGCGGGCGACCGAGGCTGAGGTGGAGAGATGACATAACGGAGGCCCCGGCCCCAACATGGTACACCAAGACAAAAGAGCGAAATAAGTTTACTCAACATTTGACTACCTGGCATCAGACAAACGTGCATGATTGAATACAAGGATTTTTGGCTTTTTTAGATTTGACTTGTTGATATAAGATGAGTCTCCATTTCACTTGTGTCAAACTACACTTTACAGCATAGTTACGCCACTGTATGTACTCTTAGGAATTACACCTTGTGACATTATGCTGAACATGACCTTCGAAGACGGTGTCAAGGACAATGCCAAGAACTCGTTCGTTGGTGTGGAACGGGGAGGTCCGTTGCAGATTTTCAATTTGAGCAAGTTAGAGTCAGTAGATGGAAATAAGGCTGCATACTTCAATGATACAGCCCTCAAAATATGGCACTTTGCTGGTATGTATCATCATCATCACCATAATCATCCTGATACTCATCATCACGTGCATCATCATTATTATTATCAACATCGTCTGGTTGATCAGTCCTAAGACTGGTTGTAAGGTTGTTTCCACATGTCTCTAAAAATTTAACCCTATCCTCTGGCTGATCAGTCGTACGACTGGTTGTAAGGTTTTTTGAGCATGTTTCTCCATTTGACCCTATCCTCTGGCTGCTCAATCGTACGACTGGTTGTAAGGTTTTTTGAGCATGTCTCTCCATTTGACCCTATCCTCTGGTTCAACTTTCTGTCTAACTCAATCTATCCATTCTACATTAGCACCATATTTCAAACGCTTCCAGACTGTTTTCATCCATCTTTGGTAATGTCCATGTTTAGGACCCATACAGTGTAAATGGTAATTCATTAGTAGCAAGATTATTCTTCACTTCAACTGTATCCCAATATTATATGGGGTTAGCAATTCTTAAATCCTTTTTTGTCATTGCAATTCTTGTCTTAATTTCCGTTTCTCGGCGGGCACCTTCTGTTATGGTTTTCCCCACATATGTAAACTTCTGCACTTGTTCGATTATTTAGTCCATATTAATGCCGCAAGTCCACGGATTTGATTGGGATTCACACCAGTTGACGACTTACACTTGTGTCCAAGGATTTGACCGGGATTCACATCAATTGACGACTCACACTTGTGTCCCCGGAAACTTGATGTGGTTTTCCATTTAAGATTAATTAGTTCGTTCTTTTTGTAGTATTTTTTCGTTAATTGTTCTGGCAAATTGATCGACTATTTTAAATAGTATTTGACTACCCTAGGCTGTATTTTAACGATCATGTACACACGACTGAACTTCACGAGATTGGTACCGAGACAAGTCGTGGTCAATAAGGTACTAACCTATCGTCCGAGAGAGATTGGGACCTGCCCGGTAAGCAGCATGCCTGAGACACATAGCTCACGCACTGAGTGATGCCTTCAATCCTCCATTTATCCATTATTTACGAAGGACATACCGATATTTGGAGCAGATATCACCAACATGTATTCATTTGGAAGATCTGTGTTTCACTGCCTTCAAATGATCTTTGATAACGGATCTCCCGCCATGCCCTATAGAGAGCTAATATAAACTTTAAAAACATTTCACTTAATCAATATAATGTCATCTAGTTTCTCTTTAGTAGGTCTTTAAACGCGCAGTTTCTTTTCGGCATTTTGAAATTAATTAAATAACAAAAATTAATGAATTAATTAGTGTGTGGACTATATCAGTTGCTTACTATATTGAAGCACATAACATAAAGTGGTTTGGAAATTTGGTAAGGATGAAGTATGATTAACCTGCAGCGATGCCATGATGCTACATGGAGGTTTTAGGGCCACGAGCAAGCGGTTGGCCCCTTAAACACTTCAATAGCTCAACATCAGCAGCATGAACCTCCAAGTTAGCACGAAACAGAAGTCTAAGTATACCTTCTCTCTGCGACGCCGCAAGGCAAGAGCAGAAGGACAAAAGAAGAATAAAAAAACAAATGAGAAAAAAATTACCAGAAAAAACAATTTCTAGAAAATTAACAAAGATAAGTAGCCTCACAGTCAAAACTTGGCGCACGTTCTCAGCAGAGTTTTTCATATTATCGCTCGCATGTGATCGTCGGGTTATTCAATGTAAACATTTGCCAGCCTTGAACTTAAATTCGTACTTCTTAAAACAAAAACATGCATGAACACAATAAACTTATATTTGGGATAAGCCCATTTACGATATACTTGGACACGCTGTTGTACCCGGCTTCCGACAGGAAAGTACATGATTTCCAGATCGAATGGAAATGGCGGAATTTCTAGAATGAAAAATGGTTTCCTTTGTGTGTTCCTTTCAAGATTGTGGCCTCAATTAAAAAAATTGTGTGCCCACTTTAATCAGCCATTCTCTATTCATCATCACCGTGTGCTCTGTCGATTGACTTTGGCGATTATGGATTTCCACCTTCTATTATCACGTGTGTCGTTAAGAGCTATGCAGTTGATCGTCTCCCATGCCACTCTTTCATGCTATCCAATATTTTCTTTCTCTACCTCCCTTTGTCCACCTTACCTGGAATTATGTATCATTTCCCATGTTGTTGGACATATTGGTAAGATGTCACTGTTCCTTGCTGTAAGGGCTTTTGATACATGATTGAAGCTTGTTCTTTTCATGCAGTTTTTTGTTAATTCATTGAATTTTCCCTACATTGAATGTTTATTCATACGCTTGTATTTTTCTGTCAGGTTTAGTATTTTTTCCTTCTCTGCGCTCACCGAGTCTCTGGAGGCCTGCTACCGCTTTGAGTTCTCTGATTTGGGTGCTTCTCAGACCTCCGGCAATAGTTCTGAGTCCGGTATTCTGTGCTCTGTCTAATTTCTGTAGGTTGGTCTTTGCTGCTGTTCCATAGGCATCCATGCCATATTCCAGTGTTGGCCGTACGTATCCAGTGTAGAACTGTCTGACTGTGTTTGCATCTGCGCCCCAATTTGTCCCAGCCGGTTTTTTTTCATCAGCCTTAGTCTGAGTGTGGCCTTATTTTGAGTATCCTCTATGTGTGGGCCCCATGTTATTTTATTTTATTTTACTTACTGTATTCTTCAATTGAAGCCGTGTGAATGTACAAGGAGCTGTAGGTCTAGCACTTGGGCCATATATGTTACTCGGGTTAGTGTGAGCCTGTGTCAGCATAAGGTATATGTTTTTTTATGTTGTACATCCAGTTGCCTTGCAGCCTGCCTTCAGCTGTAAACTCCGATCTCCTACTGTATTTTATTTGCCGTGAAATAACACACTTGTATTAAGACACAATAATATACTTGTATTAACACCCAATTCGGTAGTGAATGCAAATGATCGTGTCAAGTAAACACTAAGAATTACGGCAGCGGATTCGATCCACTGATCTCATAGTCAACATGCAGGCATCGAAACCATTCAGCCACAACTCCTCTATTCACTGTGCCAGTACACCAGTGCACAAAGGACAGGGCTGCCAGAGATATAACAAGTAAAATGTGTCATGACGTAATCGTTGTTCGAAACTTGTATGTAAACAACATATCTCTCTCTCTTCTCTCTCTCTCTCTCTCTCTCTCTCTCTCTCTCTCTCTCTCTCTATATATATATATATATATATATATATATATATATGCAAATAATATATCGGCATATGGGCGTTAAATAGTTGGACTGATCTACAAATCGTCTATAAAATGTTCAGTGAAAATTCTAGCTTGATATGTTTTTTCCATTCGCTAGTAATAATTTTTTGAGACATATATATATATATATATATATATATATATATATATATATATATATATATATATATATATATATAGCATTTTTGAGACATATAGTATAGTTTATAGTCATGGCACTTCATGAATCGACACTAAAATACTAAACCCTTTTTAATTCTCAATAATTTCTTTCTATTTCGCCTCGTTTCGTTGTCTGGCAACGAAGAACTCGTTAGAACATTACAGCTAGTTCGGTTTACTTCATTTGTTTAAAAAAGGCGACTTTGGGGCACTTTCAGCAATGAACGAGAGTGAGCATACATGACGGGACAATCGTGCAATGACATTGATTATATGGCAAAACCAATTCTCCATTTCCCTGTTGTCTATAACTAATTATGTATTTCTATTTGTAGGTGATTTTGTTTAATTTCACTCCCGTACTATACAACCATGTTTACTTGTGTTTACTCTACAACCTTTCAGATAATGAAATTGGAGCGTCCTTGAGAGTGGAGTTTCGATTCAAGATGGCTAACAAACGCGCACAGAGTGATCAGTATCAAATGTTTATATCCAATGGTTGCAACACGGCACTTCCTGGGTATTCAACACCTTCTATTGCCATTGGTTACCGGACAAGCGATCAGTCCTACCTTTTGGCATTTGAAACTACCAGCACTAGAAAGGCAATAGTGTGTCATCGAAAATTGGTGCGTTAAATTGAATATGTAAATTGGTAACTTTAATTATATAAATATGTTACATATCATCTTCATCATCATCATTATGTAGCATGTCCTTTATAGAACTTCGCTCCCATCACCATCTGTGTGAAAGAAACTCTTTCCCTTGCCACAATTCCAGCCTCCGTCACATTTATACTCAGGCATTCCTGGATATCTTGGTATCATCGTCATCTTCTCCTGTCGCTTTTGCCTGGCACCATACTTTCCATCACTGTTCTCTCAAGATCATTGTGTTTCTTTATGTGACCAAGGTATTTCAATTTTTTGGTCAAAATGGAATTGATAAATTTGCTCTCCTCTATGTTCAACTCTTGCCAAATGTCTGTATTTATCTTTGTCTCCGTCCATGGAATTTGGAGGATATTTCTGTAACAGTTTGACTAGATGGACTTCATTCTTCTTCTAGAAGGTTAGGGAATCGTCCATGGTTAGCATCTATATACTGCCACAAGAAAACTACAGGCTCTCAAGACCTTCACTTTTGTCGTTTTTTTGGTGTTCTGCCATAATTTATTCAGGCTGTTTAGCCTCTACGTTGTCATATCTAGTCTTCTTTTCCTTTCTGTGGAGCAGTCGTCATTTTTGTCAATTTTTGAGACCAGAAATTCAAAATGTGTGATCTTTTTCCTCACCACCTACTGTCAATTTATGATGACATCGTGTTTTGTCGATGGCCGCTATCTTTGTTTTGTTTTTAAATATGTTTTGATCTATACTGTAGCCATTTAATGTATTAATTTATTTATGTAAATGTTTTTTTTATATGAGCGATATGAATGAGAAGCAGCGGGATAGACAGGTAATGCGTTTGAGATTTCTAGCCTTGCTCGAAAATACACTGGATGACCTTGTGCAACATCGTTGCCTTCTAGGTGATCTAGGGACCACATGACGAGAAGCTTTATGGCCCATGAGACGAACAAGGAGACGCTTAGTTGCCCATAGAACATCACGAAGTCAAGCTGGATACACAAGAACCGCGTGAGAATAAACTGCATAACGCAAGAGTGGCATACGAATCAGCTACATGACCCAGTAGTCCGGCGAGGGCACGCTGGGTGGCCAAAGACCTGCATGAGGACATTTGGAAGACTCAATAGACGAAACAGGACAAGCTGATAAGCCTCATGGTATTACGAGAACATGTTGGATTATACATGAAACTCATGAGCATAAGTTGGGTAACGTAAAAGCCCAATGTGAACAAGCTAGATGCTTCCAGAATCGCTCCATAACAAACTGGACCACACAAGCCCCAATTGAGGACACGCTGGATGGTTTAAGAGCCTCATAAAGACTAACGTGATGGATCAAGAGCATTAGGACAGACTGGCTAGCCGAAGAGCCACACAAAACCACTCTGGATGGTCCATTATTTGAATTGGAACTACTTGACCAGCGTGAGGTTATTCGTATCAGCGTTAAACTTTTTCTTGGATTAATCCTAGTAATAGTCGTATTTGTTTATCAAGGTCTTCTAGAAATCCAAGTTATCACAATTCGATCTTGTATTTCTGATGATTGAA
Source organism: Ariolimax columbianus (assembly GCA_036924085.1). Taxonomy (NCBI): domain Eukaryota; kingdom Metazoa; phylum Mollusca; class Gastropoda; order Stylommatophora; family Arionidae; genus Ariolimax; species Ariolimax columbianus. Next base: position 43,341,513 of record JAVGWX010000009.1, read on the forward strand.
GTCGGTTTGTCCTTGAAAACCGTCTAAATGGGAACGCTTAAACCACAATTTAAACATTGTACATCGTTTCCTCTAAATGATACTAATATTTATATTACATACTTAATTTTGTTTAGTTCCAGAATGCATTCTCTCTGTTAGAATTGTATATAATTGTCACTATTTCTGCGCTCTAGGTCATTTAACTTCAATCTCAATATCGTCATTTGGTTGATAAGTCCTAATACTGGTTGTAAGGTTGTCTAAGCTTGTCTCTCCATTGGACCATATCCTCTGGGTGATAAGTCCTAATACTGGTTGTAAGGTTGTCTAAGCTTGTCTCTCCATTGAACCATATCCTCTGGGTGATAAGTCCTAATACTGGTTGTAAGGTTGTCTAAGCTTGTCTCTCCATTGGACCATATCCTCTGGTTGATAAGTAGTAATACTGATTGTAAGGTTGTCTAAGCTTGTCTATCCATTGGACCATATCCTCTGGTTGATAAGTCCTAAGACTGATTGTAAGGTTGTCTAAGTTTGTCTCTCCATTGGACCATATCCTCTGGTTGATAATTCCTAATACTGGTTGTAAGGTTGTCTAAGCTTGTCTCTCCATTGGACCATATCCTCTGGTTGATAAGTCCTAATATTTGTTGTAAGGTTGTCTAAGCTTGTCTCTCCATTGGACCATATCCTCTGGTCCTAATACTGGTTGTAAGGTTGTCTAAGCTTGTCTCTCCATTGGACCATATCCTCTGGTCGATAAGTCCTAAGACTGGTTGTAATGTTGTCTAAACTTGTCTCTCCATTGGACCATATCCTCTGGTTGATAAGTCCTAAGACTAGTTGTAATGTTGTCTAAGCTTGTCGTCAAGGTCAGAGGATTTTAGCTGGCTGTTTGCGTCATGGACAGCGAATGATAACTGCTAGCTTGCATCAAGCTCAGTGAATCACAGCTGACGGCTTGCATCAAGCTCAGCGAATGATAGCTGGCGGCTGGCATTAGGGTCAGTGAATCACAGCTGGTGACTTGCATTAACGTCAGTGAATCATTGTTGGTGGCTTGCATTACGGTCAGTGAATCACAGCTGGTGGCTTGCATTAAGGTCAGTGAATCACAGCTGGCGGCTTGCATTAAGGTCAGTGAATCACAGCTTGTGGCTTGCATTAAGGTCAGTAAATAACAGCTGGTGGCTTGCATTAAGGTCAGTAAATACCAGCTGGCGGCTTGCATTGAGGTCAGTATATAACAGCTGGCGGCTTGCATTAAGGTCAGGGAATCACAGCTGACCCAGTCCCTATTCTACCTTCACGTGACGGCCCTGGAAACAGTCTGCACTAGTGTAGTCTGACGACCTTTACAGGAGGAACGTGGAGTAAGATGAATCCCTTCACCGGTACATGTTTTTGCTGAAGAATTGAACTGACAATATTTCATTGATGACCAACATTCAGTTACTGCTATGCTTTAACCTCATGCTGATACGATTCTACATAGGCCACGTAAGTAGCTTACACTGAATTGCTTCCCTTGTACTTGTATTTACAGAGCCTAAACGATTGGCACACGGTATCTCTTATATACGAAGACGGCACACTTTTGTTCAGAGTAGACAATCAACCTTGTATCATCTCCAAGGATTTCTCAGGTAAGTGATGCCAGAATATTTTAAAATAGACGAGGAAGCGTTGATAAATAATACTAGACATCACACATTTCTTTTGAAACGGATAAAAAAAGGGAAATCTTTACAAATGTATTGGTTTTGAACACTAAAAACTGATACTGACCAGAAACTGCATACTGAGTAGCGCGGTATCTGTCAATCACACCGGACAAGCAGAAATTGTAGGAGTTGACATAATGGCTCAAGAGACGAAGCTCCGCATTTTCAATCTGTACGGACCACCAAATAGAGACCTATCGCTCTCGAGTATGGAGGTCAGAGACTCCAACTGCATAGTAGTTGGAGATTTCAACAGCCACTCGGAGAGATGGGGATACTCTGACACAGACAGCAGAGGTGACGAAGTGGAAGATTGGGAGATAGATGCAAATCTCTCCCTAATCAATAGACCGGAGGATAGCCCTAGCTTCTATTCAAGAACATGGCATACCACCTCGACTCCAGATTTGGCCTTCTCCACACAGGACATACACCATAAAATAGACCGCCAGGTGCTAAACCAACTGGCAGGTAGCGACCAGAGGCCGATCAGGCTAACCATTGACATGGAAGTAGGCCCACAGGAAACAAAACCGCTCCCACGTTGGAATTACAAACGAGCCGACTGGGACAGATTTGCAATCCTGACAGATGGGCTGTGTGAAACCATCAACACACGAAACACCAAAATGAAGCCCATGGTAGAGAGCCTAAGCAAGGCAATAATGCAAGCCGCCACTGAAACCATCCCAAGAGGAGCTAGGAAAAACTATAAGCCCTACTGGAATGATGAGTTGCAGAAAGTGGAAGATGCAGTAACAAATGCTAGGAACAAGGCAGAGCGAGAAAAATCCATGGAGGCAAACATCGCCCTCAAAGCCGCCGCGGCGAAGTACAAACACACTCTCAAGCAAACAGCAAGAGAAAGCTGGAAAAATAAAACGGAAAGTCTAAACCTGGACAAAGACGGGAACAAGCTATGGAAGCTAGTCAGAGCCATGAACGACGAAACCCCGTCAAATAAACAAATTACTATCAAGCAGGGCGAGAACTTGATCACAGGTAAGAAAGCCGCAAACGCCTTTGTCGATCACTATGCCAGAGCAAACCATATCGAGGTCCCTGCAGATAAGCATACATACATTATCGAAGAGCTAAAAGGACACGAAAACATGAATACGGCTCCTGAAGAGCACATGATGGCCAAACTAACAATGCGCGAAATGGAAGAGGCTATGAGAACACTAAAGAAAAGGAAATCTCCCGGAAAAGACGGGATAACAAACGAAATGCTGATGGGGCTGGGCCAAACAGCGAAAAAGAAACTGCTATCGGTCCTGAACCAAAGCTGGAAAAGGGGAATTGTACCACAGGCATGGAAAGATGCAATACTGGTACCAGTACCAAAAACAGGAAAGGACAAAACAGATCCAAATGGATACAGGCCCATAAGCCTACTGAGCTGTGTCAGCAAGCTGATGGAACGGATGATAAACACCAGACTGATGTGGCATCTGGAAGAAAAACGAATACTAATTCCACAGCAAGCCGGCTTTAGACAGCACAGATCCACTGAGGACCAGGTCATCCTCATAGCCCAGGAGATAGAAGATGCCTACCAGGCACAGAAACACACAGTAGCTGTTTGGGTGGATCTGGAAAAGGCATTTGACAAAGTCTGGAAAAATGGACTTAGAGTCAAGCTAAGAAGAAGTGATGTCTGTGGGAAGATGTACAAGTGGATCAACCACTACCTCAAACAAAGAACGGCCAGAGTCCAAGTACAAGGGCAGATGAGCAAAAAGGTGACACTCGAGCAGGGAGTACCCCAAGGGGGAGTATTGTCACCCACACTCTTCCTGGTATATATAAACGATATTACAGAGAATATACCAAGAAGAGTCCATAGCTCAATGTTTGCAGACGATCTGGCTATGTGGACCTCTGAAAAGAATCTCACAATAGCAAGAAATCGGATGCAGACGGCCCTAACATCGCTGGAAGAGTGGGCGAACTCATGGCTGGTCAAAATAAACGAGGAGAAAACCACATGCACAATATTCTCGCTTTCATTAAAACCCCAAAAGTACCAAATTTAGTCTAAATGGCAAAATCCTGCAGTCAAACGACAACCCAACCTATCTGGGAGTCACATTTGATCGGCGCATGACATGGAAAAGTCAGATTGAGAGAAACCGAATGAAAGCCAGAGAAAGAATGGCAATCATGAGGAAACTTGCTGGCACAAGCTGGGGAGCAGACGAAGGCATACTAAAGAAACTGTATACTGGAAGAGTGAGACCAGTTCTCGAGTATGGCATTGCGGCATGGACAACAGCAGCGAAGGCGAACTTCGATAAAGTTAACAAACTTCAAAACCAAGCCATGAGAATTATAACAGGTGGCATGAAGTCAACGCCAATTGTAGAACTTGAAAAGATTACAAAACTGCAATCCATGACCGATAGAAGAGACTGCAGAGCCCAGCTGCAGTCAGAGAAACTCCGAAGACTGACCGACCATCCAATGCACCAGAGACTAAACAATTTGGGATATGGGAAACTAAAGCGGAGAAACTTTGCAGAAATAGCCAAAGCAAAGATGCACGAAGATCCAAGAAACGCACTAACAACACCAAAACCCATCACTACTGTACGAAAACCTACCTGGAGGCAGGATATATTTCCAGAGGTGGTAGAAAATATACCAGGTATTGCAAAAAAAAACTGCCAGACTGAAAAAGAAAGGAGAGATACTACCCTAAGCTTCATAACGAAAAGCTACCCAAGCATGGACTGGACCCATGCATACACCGACGGTTCTGTAACAAACACTACACAGAACGGAGGGGCAGGAGCATTCCTGAACCTACCAAATGGCAGAAAAATAACACTGTCATTCGCTACTGGTAAGTACACAAGCAATTTCAGAGCGGAGGCAGAGGCACTGAGGGCGGCAGTGGAAGAAATGGTGACACACAGTGAAAATGAGAGCCATATAGTCCTGCTGACAGATGCTCTCGCCGTAGTCACAGCGCTAAAAAGCCAGAAAAACACTGAGCTTAATGACTTAAGAGCAGCACTCTGCAAACTGTGCCAGCAGTCCACACCAAAAAGGGTAGTGGTACAGTGGGTTCCGTCACACTGCAACATCCAAGGCAACGAGGAGGCAGACAGACTGGCAAAAGAAGGAGCAAGACTACCACAAACAGATACCAGTATGACGTACGAAGAGTCAAAACGGCTTATCAAAGCCAGATACATGACCAAATGGGAAACCGAACATACTGGTTACACCAAAAACGATGCCTATTACCAGTTGAACCGAAGAAAGCAGGTCGTTGTCTTCAGACTTCGCACTGGCCACAACAGACTGAGGTACCACCTATTCAACAAATTGAAGATAGGGTGTACCGACGAATGCCCGTGCGGTACTGGTAAAATGACCGCTGAACATCTGCTGCAGAACTGCCCGACATACGAGGATCAGAGAGAGCAGATGTCGCCATTACCAGTATAACTGCAAGACAAGCTCTATGGCAGTGGCGAGAGCCTCAGGATGACCGCCGCTTTTTTCGAAAAAATAATGGTTACTATCTGACTGCGTACGCAGAAGAAGAAGAAGAAAGAAGAACACTAAAATTACAACACAATTAGTTGTTTTCCTTTTTTCTGTTTTTGAAAATTTGGTGCTCACTTATTTGACGACTGACTTCTCATTCTTCTCTTCTTCTTCTTCTTCTTCGTACGCTGTCAAACGTCAACCTGTATTTTTTCGAAAAAGCAGCGGTCATCCTGAGGCTGTCGACATCGCCATAGAGCTTGTCTAATGTTGCCACTGGTGATGGCCACATGTGCTTTCTCTGGTCCTTGTATGTCGGGCAGTTTTGTAGCAGATATTCAGCGGTCATTTTCTCGGTTCCACAAGTGCATTCGTCAGTGCCACCTATCTTCAATTTATTGAATAGGTGGTACCTTAGTCTGTTGTGGCCTGTGCGGAGTCTGAAGACCACGACATGCTCTCTTCTGTTCAACTTGTAACCGGCATCATTTTTTGTGTAGCCAGTATGTTTTGTTTCCCATTTGGCCATGTATCTGGCTCTAATGAGCCTTTTGGACTCTTCGTAGGTCACACTAGAATTTGGTTGTGGTAGTCTTGCACCTTCTTTTGCCAGTCTGTCTGCCTCCTCGTTGCCTTTGATGTTACAGTGGGATGGAACCCACTGTACCACTACTCTTTTTGGTGCGGACTGCTGGCATAGTTGACAGAGTACTGCTCTTAAATCATTAAGTTCAGTATTTTTCTGGCTTTTTAGTGCTGTGACTACGGCCATGGCATCTGTAAACAGGACTATCTGGCTTTCATTTCTTTTGCCTGTCACCATTGCTCTGCTTCAGCCCTCAGTGCCTCTGCCTCCGCTCTGAAATTGCTTGAGTATTTTCCAGTTGCCACTGCCAGTTTCATTTTTCTACCATTTGGTAGGCTCAGGAATACCCCTGTTCCTCCATTCTGTGTTGTGCTTGTTACAGAACCGTCGGTGTATGCATGGGTCCAGTCCATGCTTGGGTAATTTTTCGTTATATACCTCCGGGTTATGTCTCTTCTTTCTTTTTCAGTCTGGCTGTTCTTGTTTCCAATACCTGGTATATTTTCTACCACCTCCGGAAATATATGCTGCTTGCGTACAGTAGGGATGGGCTTTGGTGTTGTTAATGTGTTCATAGGGTCTTCGCTCATCTTTGCTTTGGCTATTTCTGCAAAGTTTCTCCGCTTTAGTTTCCCATTTCCAAATCTATTTAGTCTCTGATGCATTGGATGGTCGGTCAGTCTTCTGAGTTTCTCTGCTTGCTGCTGGGCTCTGCAGTCTCTTCTGTCGGTCATGGATTGCAGATTTGTAATCTTTTCAAGTTCTACAATTGGCATTGATTTCATGCCTCCTGTTATAACTCTCATGGCTTGGTTTTAAAGTTTGCTAATTTTGTCAAAGTTCGCCCTTGCTGCTGTTGTCCATGCCGCAATGCCATACTCGAGAACTGGTCTCACTCTTCCAGTGTACAGTTTCTTTAGTATACTTTCGTCTGCTACCCAACTTGTGCCAGCAAGTTTCCTCATGATGACTTCTCATTCAATAGATAGGTAACCATTTTGCAGTTTTGTATTTATGTTTTCATATTACGTCATAAAGCAAGTCACATCATTGGGCAAATGCCCTCGATATTAAAATATAAACACGTGACAGCTGATACATAAAGTGAAGGCTATAAAACACGATATTCCTATACACATTGTGCTTTCACTGTCAGCATCTAGCATTAACAAAGATACAAGAAGCATCGTAGTAACAGAGATGAAATGCCTTCACAGAAGCTTGGAGTAACAAGAATGGATATAATCAGAAACGGTCATTTTAGGGGACAACTAGATTCAACACCAGTGCTAGACTTCAACAAGAGACAGCAAACCAGATGATTCGGCCACGTTAAGGTATTTTATACTTTTAAGACTCAGAAAAACCGGCTTACAGTGTCTATAAAAGAGAAGAATTCAAGGTGACTAAATACAAGTGTATAAGATGATTAGAGGAACGGATAAATTAGACTATAACATGTTTTTCAAAATACAACCACCCACAAAACAAGAGGGCATAGCTACAAATTAACTAAAGAGAGGTCCAGATTAGATATTAGAAAATATTTGTTTAAATCAGAGAGTGGTGAATGCTTAAAATGCATTACCACATGAGGTAGTGGAGGCAGGGACAATTAATGCATTTAAGAATAAATTGAACGCGCATAGCTTTTGGAGTATGGTAATGTAAATGAAGCGGGTTGTATTCAGACTCTGCATAGTCTTCTAAACCAGTATAAACACGTTAAGTTAAGTTAAGATACAATATAGCCGAGTCACGACATCGTGGCATGACGATCCATGACGGCAATGATACAGTAGGATCATCAAGTCCTTCGAGCTACTCCCACATACACCATCGTCATAGGTACAACACTAGTGATCCCTGTCGTTTAAAGCCAGCTGTAGTGAGGACTGTGAAATGTGTTTAGTAAAAGTCACTCCATTGGCCACACTTGCCATCGGGGATTGCGATAACTCTTTATGCACTAAGCCAGAGCCTATGTTAGGTGGAGGGGCCAGTTTCCTTCTTTGCTGTTTTTAATTTCGACAACTCATTCTTCAGATACCCATTTACAGATGGGTCGACTGGAGGATACCAGACACGAACCACGGCCAGGATTTTTGTTATGTCCTTCCGTGAACTCGAACACCTAGCACGCTGTAATCCCAGTCTAGTAAGCCAGCCCACTGTCGACTAGGTTACACGCTGCTCTATGTTAATAGTGCATCTAACGTTTGTTCGATTTTTGGAGACATTACTTTTCCAAGCCAGAAAAGCGTCATCACTTATATAGTGAACACGGTGTGTAACCTTTTTTCTGATACAAGATAGGGGATCAGAACAAGATGTGGGGCACACACACATGCTGCAGTATGTGTGTAAGAAATCTGCATAAGTTGCGTTAAGGCAACACATTTGTGATAACTATTGCTATTCCGTTGGTGGAAAGAGCCATAAACATCTCGCTTGTTACATATTAATGATTCCCCCTGTTTTTTCCGGCATCACGAGGAATCAGAAGTGGACAATAATGTATCCGAATAAACGCGTACAATCTTCTCTCCAACCAGCACTGCACAGCGAAGTACTTCCTGTTCCAGAATGTTCAAATGAATTTTCCAACAAGAAATCAAACATTATGTGGAAAATTGGGTTGGTTCTTAAAATCGAGAACTCTTCAGATGCAAGATGAAAGCCAATCTTATTGAGGGGGACGAAACAAAGCTTTGGAGTTGTTTAGCATAATCTCAACTAACTTCTTCGGGGATGTCATGGCAGAAACTGGCTGAGAACACCGTCTCTGTATCACAAAAACTTGTCTTCGGTATTTCCTTAAAGATTCACTTTCTCCATTCAATTTATTTTCTTTGGTTAATGCATTTGCAATACACAATACAAATAGCCTTAGTAAAATGTATATGTTCTAATTAAAAAAATATAACATATTCTCAATATTATTTACATATTATTTGGAATATACCTTCTGAGTCCAATTTTGGAAATCTGTAATGACATTCTTGTATTTTTTTCGAAATTGATGCGCGTTGATCCTGTTTTGGAGGATTTAACATTGTGGCACAAAAGACGGTCAAAGGCAAAGATCGAATGCTCCAGACTACTTCTTCTTTTTCTTCTTCTTCGTTTTTGATCAACTAATGCTATATGTCCAACCCAGTGAGGTTCATGAAGGAGACAACGTTTCAGGTCTTCATCGATTCTCCACACAATTTCAAGCATGATCGCTCCACCGGGCCATCCTTTGGCCTACATAAGGGGGGTAATCCTACAGGACATGTTCTGGTGTTTGCTTGGGGGCTCCTCAATCGCGCGTGGCGGTGTCTCTAAGATCCAGAATTGGAAAGTGGGCCGTGAGACTACAATGTACCGTCCTGTATCTGTAGATTTTTGTCGACCCATACATACAAAATGTGTCTATGCTGTCGTTTTCTGGCATGAATTCTTTGTGCTGGTCTCTCTAGTATGTCCTCATAGATAGTTTGATGTTTTACTTTCTCTGTGGATGGCAAGTCTGTGTGCTACCACATCCAGCCTATGCTAGCTCATCTGCCTTCTCGTTTCCAAGGATCCCAGTGTGGGCAGGAATCCACTATAGGACTAGATCTGTTTTTGGAACAATATCCTGATGTCGAATTTTATTTCGGGTAAAAGTCTATATGTGTGGCTTGAGATGGCTTGGGGTGCACGCCTGGAGTCTGTTAGAATCACCGTTTTCCTTGTAGTTGTGGTTTGGCTGATAAGAATCTGAGTTGCCGCCTGTGCAGCTGTTGAATCAGCTCTGAAATTGGTACAGGTTTCTCCTGCTGGAATGGAGTTGTTTTCTATATCCCCGTTGGAGAGTGGGATGTAGATTCCCCTGGCTCTCGTTTTTACCGTCTCAGTGGCCTTTCCTTCTGTGCACACACGTGTCCAGGAGTTCCCAGGGAACTGTCTCTTCAGCTCATGAAGAATAACACATGATGATAAATGTATCTTATTTTAATTAGCCATTGTTTTAATATTTCTACCAATAAACTCCAGTTTCTAGATTAGGGTTCACATGATGAGCAGTTGTTCTGATATTCTGAAGAACTTTATGTGAAAGTTTGTCTCCTGGGATTAGTATTCATTTTGCATTTGCTTAAGTATTCAAGTCTTGTAATATATGTTTGTTAGGCTTTCAGTGCTGCTTTCCCGCACGTTCCCATGGGTAATGGTGGCCTGTTGTTATCTGTGTACGTGGCTATTCAGTCTGATAAGGTCTGTTCTCATGTGGATCAGTGTCACAGTGTCACCTGCTCTACTCGATCTTGGTAGTCATAGTTGCCTCTCGTTTCCTAATGACATAGATAACGGTCTAGGTTCAAAGAAGCAACAGTGAATGTACAATGTGACGTTAGTTTACTGTAGCACAGCAATTCCTTTAGGCTTTTAGTTCGCACGAGCCGTTTTACAAGCTCCGGAAGGATTTCACTATTTAAGACTTACACAAAGAACATATTGTCGTCGACTACATGTAAGACTACATGTAGGAATCTTAGTACATTCTCTTTCGCTTTCAATCCCTTCTGTTGTCGGTATGAAAGCTGAAAAACAATAAACATGCATGATTGACCCAGCTCACAAACTTTGTCTACAGGTGCAATACAGAAAACCCTGTGTCCACTAACAATTGGTGCTGACCCTCTAGTCAGGGAGTCAGTCTTCAATGGATACATAGATAATGTAAGTAGAACTATGAAAGCTAAAAGAGAGTATCAATAATGGAGTGTATATAAATACTGCTCCTATTTCCACGGTTTAAAAATAAAGAAAAGTTAGTTGCCCATCGCTATCGTTGATGGTGGCATCATCAGACGGTTTTGTCTTGATGATATAACTTACGCTGTATTTGGATTATAGTGAGATTATAGGAAGAAACTACGTTGGTCATTTAACCTCACTCTCTCGTCTCGAGCTAACAGACCACTGGAAAGACATACGTCGAGACGACTAGAGGTAACTCGGGATTTATGCACTCTTACCCCATCTTCCTTGACAACACGAGTCGTTTGAAACTTGCCGGATTTGATCGCCCGTCGTTTCGGTTCATCGCTTTAAGAGGCGATTGCCATACTTCTTGACCACAGCGATATTAATATAACAAAGAGTAATTCAATGATCATTTGAAACATACTGACCAAGACTTCACCTCTGGTACTCCTGGAAACACACTGCGTGACACAAGTCTGACCTTTAAGGTGAGAAGAAAACATGAAAAAAAAATTGTAAAAGTTGAGTAAGGTTGAGTTTAATCTAAATTTAAAAATGGGTATGGTCAGATATCGCACCGAGACGAGAACACAGACAACACCTACGTTACGACCAATAGGCCTTCATCAGGGACAACAATACTGAACTAACAAATCAACATGTAAGGAAAAAATGGTCAACTTATCTGATAGTAGACCCAGTCTGTCTAAGCGACCGGTTGGGCCAGATGCTTGACTGAAAATCCTTCGACACTTTTAACCCCCCACGGTGAGCTTACTGAGGTGCCTTGTATTACATGCAGGAAGGTCCATGTCAAACTTCTCAAGTACATGCTGTGGGTGCAATCAGTCTGTAAAAACGGAACGTTTCAATCTATTTCATAACTGGCATGCCGTGTGTTACGCTTTTTATAGCATATCCTGGTTTGGTTGTGAACTTTAATGGATTATTAAATGTATTTATATATGCGGGTTTTGTCGGTGGTCATTATCTTTGTTTTATTTATGTTTATGAACAGGTTTTGATCTTGAGTATGTCCATTAACGGCTGAAAGTAGCTGCTCTAGCCCTTCTGCACTTCTTGATAGTATCACTGTGTCATCTGCGTCTCGTAACTCTGGAATTAAGTACCCCCCAATCGTAAATGGGTAGAAACTTTCAATGTTCTCGTCTTCTCGAAGATTTCTCATTATACATTCCGCATATATGTTGTACAGATAAGGTGAGAGGATACATCCCTGTCGGACTCCCTTTTGTATTGCAAACCAATCTGATGTTTGCCCAGATGCTCGGACAGCGGCTTGTTGATCTTGGTAAAATGTTTCAATGAAATGGACAATATGCAAGGGAAACCCCATTTCCTTCATGATTCTCCACAGAGTTTGATGTTTTACAGTGTCGGATGCCTTTGCGTAATCAATGAAACATGTGTACAGGTCTACATTAAACTCTCTACATTTTTCGTAGATATACCTTAAATTAAATATGTGGTTCCTGGTCCCTCTGTCTTTCTTAAAACCTGCCTGGACTACGTGAATTTCAGATTCAACCCTTTTCTCTATCCTTCTTAATAGGATTCACAAGACTATCTTGCTAGCATGGCTGATCAGCGCGATAGTTCGGTAGTTCGTGCACAGCTTCAGGCTGCCTTTTTTGAGGAGGGGAATATATATTGATTTCTTCCATGCTTCTGGCCACTTTGCACTGTGCCATATCTGTTTACACAGATTGTGATAGACTCGAGCACTTGCCTCCCCTCTCGATATCATCGCATCCTGGGAACTTTCCCTTTTTCAGGCTTTTGATTGCAGAGCGTACTTCTTCCAATGTTGGTTCAGGTTCTTTCTCATCCTTTGGTAGGATTGTAACTGAGTGCTTTGTGCTATCTCTATACATGGTTCTGCAGTACTCTCTCCATATATTCAGTATGTCTTTGGTTTTTGTTAATGTGTTATCCTCTTTGTCATTTATGACATGTGGAACCGGACGGAACTCCCTTATTAGTGTTCTTATTGCCTTAAATACATTTCTCACTCTGATTGTTGCTGTAGGTTTTCTATATCCTTACACGCTTCCACTTTATATATATACATATATATATATATATATATATATATATATATATATATATATACATATATATATATATATATATATATATATATACAAAAGGATAAGTCATTTATTTGGTCGCACTGATATGGTTTAGCTGAAAAATAAAGTTGATGATTTCTATATTATGAAAGTAATCCAAGTAAAGAAGAGATTAGAATGGCTATATAGAGTTTCTAAGGAACGGAAAAGCAGCGAGACCTTAAGGGATACCCACAGAAGCCATCAAAGCAGATGTTGAAACATCTGCTAGGATGCTCCACTACTTGATAGGCGCCATCTGGGAGTAATAAAGTTTACCAAAAGATTGGAGAGCGGGATACCTGGTGAAATTGCCTAAGAATTGCCGTCCGATTATCCTGGAATGGACATCAACTATATAAATAGCACTACGCTTAAACATGTCATATTCCACAGTCTAGTTCACACCCTGAACTTCACGAGATTGGCGCCCTTCGCCCTGACTGCAAACAGTGTCAGCTTTGTTGTATGAAATTTAGCCACAACTATAATGAACTGCTATCTGTAGAGATATAGTCTCCGTCAGGTGTGTAGCGGCAAAAGAAACACCATTGTTGTTTGACATGGGCTGGTACGACAAACTGTAATAACGGTGTCTCAACGAATTTCTAGGGTCTGGGACTGATGATCATGATGATTATGAAAGTATGCAATCTAGAGTTATACACGAGAGACAACTCGCAGAGTCATCCCAAATTAAATCAGGGTTACGGCAGGGTTGTCTACTGTCGCCGTTCCTGTTCATCTTGGCAGTGGACTAGATTATGAAAGTAACAAGAAATAAGAGAAATGGAATCCAGTGAACCTTGAATAAACAGCTGGAAGAAATGGGTTTGCCGATGATATAGCCCTTCTGTCCCACAGACACATAGACAGACCAAGGAATACACGGAGAAGAGATTTGGAAGCGAAAGTTAAGAAAATAAGAAAAAGCTGGAAGGAAATGGAAAAGATTTCACAAGACAGACCTGCTTGGCACGAGTCTACGCACCCCTGGGTGATAGCAGGAGAAAGAGATTTTCTAAAAGTATCTTTATGTAGCAGCAACATGAAACTTTGTGATTATAGTAGGTAGCAGACGCTATGTGTCGCATGAACGTGCGCTGTTCTGTTATAAAGTGGCGCCCATGCTCTCAGAGTGAAAAGTTACAGAACAGCGTGCTGTTGTATTTTGTTTGTTTGCTGGCAAAATGACTTTCTGTAAATGCTTCATGCTTATGAAGAAAAGTGTTTGTTGCGTAAAGCGATGCACAACTGGATCGACAAATAATTTTAATGGCACTTAAATATTGCTAGTGAAGTCTGACCTAGTTCCCCTGTTCAGGTTGCAACAGCAAATGAGTGTTCACATGGTTTAGCCTACACAATAATGCATGATCTCACCTTGATGGAAGACGTTCCGCGAGTGACGAAGAGGTTTAACCAGAAGTGCAATGTGGCTAGGATAGCAGACTAAACGCTTCTGAGAAGCAGGTTCGTGCAAACCGATAAAGCGATTAGATACTTGTATCAATGTTGGTTTAAATAATATTGAGAAATAAGAGACAATTTAAGTAGTGAAAAGATGTGTTGTGTGTGTTTGTTTCCAATGCCCACAATGAGTAGGTTTACTTTTTTGTGCGCGCTCAAAGGGACGGTTAAGTAGCGGGTTGCAATAGCTTTCCTCACATCGTGAGCATGCTGATGAAGGTGAATCGGGATCCTCCAGGCGGTTGTGCTATGCTTGGCTTCATCTCCGTGTCGTTCACTACTGTGGGGATCACGTCGACTCCTCAACTCGTTAGACAGGCTACGATAAAAACACACCGTTTTCAGGGAGATCTACGAGGAAGTCGAGGTGAGGGTCTTGATCAATATATTTTGCCTGACTGACTATCATATAGGATCAGTATGTTGTGTCTAGCCAGAGGTTAGTCTTCCTCTCCAAGTGGAAAGATAAATGGTTTTTAAGTTCGTATCTCAAAATTTTAAAATACAATTGCATGTGGGCACTACTTACATATTTGACCTTGTATTTGTGTGAATTATATATATATATATATATATATATATATATATATATATATATATATATATATATATATATATATATATATATATATATATGTATAGAGAGAGAGAGAGAGAGATACCTGATGACAACGTTTTAAATTATCTCCACCAGATTCTGATCGCCCGCTACTGCCGAAGGTTTATTGACACAGACCAAGGAGTACCAGGAAACCAAATCAAAGATCCCAGGCTGCGACGAACGGCCGCTGCTTTGAATGACATCAGATCAGAACTAGGAACGCACAGTTCAGATAAGGGAAACCTTTTGAACAGGAACGATAGAAATAAACAAAGCCTGGTTCCCAGCACAAAATACATGTCAGAAATTTATAGTTCAGCGAAAATGAAATCAAAGAAAATTAAACAGCCAAGTGGAACTAATTCTGAGAAATCAAGCACAACTGATGAGAGCTCTAGAAGTGTAGGCAAAGCTGAGGGCTTCACAAACATTCCTGATAACTATCGTGCATCTAGCGATAGCGGAAATTACAGAAATAAAGTCGTAGACTCGGATAAGGAATTTGGACCCAGCGAAAGGACTGTAGAATATGCTAGTGTTTTGGACAGTGCTGACAAAACAGATAAAGTAACTCCGGATTATGGTTACTCTATAAAGACTGACGAACAAGGAAAAATACTTGAAAGTTATCAAAAAAGGCGTGGAGGCTTTACAAGTAGCTTAGCTTCAAACACGTTTAAAGATGAATTTAGTAATTCTGACACGAAGTCTAATGATGGTCACGAAAGCTCTGAAATTAAAACAATATATGGCAGTAACAAATCTGGAATAAGTAGTTACAAAGCTGTGTCGGCAAGAAAAAGTCATGATTCTAGAAACCGTAATCTCTACAATGAATCGGAAAGAAAAAGTCATGATTCAGGTAACAGTGGTTTCAAGGATGTGGCGGGAAGAAAAAGTCATGGTTCTGGAAACAGCGGTTTCAAGGATGTGTCGAAAAGTAGAAACCATGATTCTGAAAATTCGGGAAAGACTAGAAAAACTGGAAGTAAACACAGGAACAGTGAACAAGTTAGAAGCCACGGCAACGATTCCACTGGTAAGAAAAGAGGGTTTGAGCATGATCTTCGAAACAATGACAAAAAACACGATCAAGATGATAGGCTTAGAAGTACCGGGAAGACAAGTAGACTTGGACGAGTCTTGGAGAAGTCTAACACAGAGGCTGAGGGGAATAGATATTCAGGAGGGGTACACACTGGTGGCAACGATGATCTACTAGTATCTGTTGATGAATCTAGCACTTTACTTGGAAATAAGCAAAACAACAAAAATATACCAAATGATTATGAAGACGACAATGCACAAACGACTGGCGGCAATAATCTTGATAACAGACAAAGGAAAACAGGAACTACTGACAATTATGGGGAACAGAGGGACAAATTAAATGGAGATAAATTTGTTCTAGAAGAGGACGAAGGCTTGGAAATATCTGGACAGAATGCACGTAAATTAATATCCGAGGAAAACGAAGAAACGAGCACAGATGACACCGGATCTATTGAGGTGCAAGGTGCAATCAGCAAGGTGCAAGTCAAGAAAGATAAGAATGAGCCAAAGGAAAACGGTGATGTACGTAACGAGAATGTCTTGCAGTCTGATTTGGACGAGGCGGATTTTAAACACATAAATAAAGATTTCATAGAAGGTAGCGACAGTACAAGGGAAGATAACTCAAAATCAAAAAACAAAGGGGATACAAACACTGAAATTGTTAACATCACGAAAACCGGTAGCATTGTTAACAAATTTAGTCAAAAGACTACTGGTTCTCCAGCGATTGAGGACAGTGTGCTAGTGAAAAGCGAAAAATATGAAGGTCCACAGAAGCCAGAGACAGAAGAACACCATGAAGAAAAAGGCAAGAAACTTCTGAGGAGAATGTCCTACTGGTACGAGAGTGGCGATAGCTCTCTCAGACATGATCACCCTCATCTAACTGGCATTGATCTGTCTCAAGGAAGTGTCTTTATAATGGATAGAAGAAATAGAAGGAAGCATAGATCTAAAATACCAAACACACAATTGGTAAGGGGAAGACGGAGATTTGGAAACAGGAACAACTGGTATGATAAAGCCGACACATCAAAAGGTATTCTAATAACGCCAACACAAAATTCAGATAACCAAGAAACACAAGCAAGACAGCAAAGAAAATCATTGTCTTCAGGTGAGAAAGTTGTGAAAGTTTCAAAGAAAGTGAAGACGGATAAGGTGGGAACGAGGGATTCTAGAAGCAGCATTGCTGGTCACTTGGAGAATAATGTTCCACGAACCCAATCCATTTTTGAGAAAAATGACAATGACAAAGTCGTCACAAACCAAATAAGTCTTGATCCTAAAGACAACGAAAACCACCCGAATCATCTTCAGAGGAAAAAGCACTCTTCGAAAATCGCACCATCTCATCAGGAAGACACAGGGAATGGGTTCACAACATCCACAGTCAGACGTAGTACCAGTATAGATAATTCCCCGGATTACCGTAAGGATGATACTCCACGTGTCGTTAATAAACTTAATGATGGGAAACAGAAAACAGAACTCGCTTTCTCAGACAACGAAATCAAACAAACTGACAATGAACGAGAAGAACCTCCAAACAAAAGTTCACACGTGCCACAGCAGTTTCATGGATCTCAACAGACCAATGAAGTAGACAACCAGTCGAATGACGATATTAGAAAAATTGCCGGATGGTACGACGAGGACTACGTACAGAAGTACCAGCCATACGATGGACACGACTATGAAAAATCACATGAAATCGACGAATCGAAACGTCATTTCGACATGCCTGTCGATATTACAAAAAACGGAAATCCCAAGTCAAACGTCTGGCAGCTAGAGGAGCTTATTATGGCGGCAGAGGAGGAAATGTAGATAGTTAACTAGACGTTTTGTCCTGACAGTGACACATTTTGATTTAGACTCTAGAAACTGTACTTGACCCTTTCCCTCCCCGCCATGCACATGGAAAATAACAGTGACATACATGGTTGCTGGTGAAGGTGAAACACACGTGTTATATCCAGCTTTGAAATAGGTACCAACCACCGAAAATATTGTATTATTTATAGAGGATCGTGTGCAGTCCTGCTATGTGGAAGGTTTAGGCATCAAATGTGGCCTAAATTATTCGTTCATGTCCCATTAATATCGTGTAAATGGATTGCAATAAAATATATTCTGGTTGATTCATTTCAGACACTTTGTTTTTTTTTTTTCCATGATATTGTTTTTTTTTATAAATACAGCAAATCAGATCATTGGATAGTTAACACCATTGGATAGTTAACACCATTGGATAGTTAACACCATTGGATAGTTAACACCAATACTCAATTGCAAGAACGTAGCAATAACTGACAAAGAGCTTTATACAACACGATTTTCGTCCCGACACTATGCTACCAATGTCAAAACTGGATACTAATATCAAAAGAAAAACGGCAAATCCTAACAGCAGAAATGAAATATCTACGAAAAATACTTTGCGTAACAAGGACAGACATGATCAGGAACCTTGACATCGGGAGACTGGTGGAAACAACACTAGTAGTAGACTATTACATCAGAAGACAGAAGCTAAAATGCTTTAGCCAGGTAACAAGCCTAACACCACACAGCAAACCAACGCCCCCCCCCCCCCCCCCCCCCGCAAACAAACAAAGCTATTTAGATATAACGGATTCACGGGCAAAGGCCTAACAAGAAAATGGTGGCTTACGGAAACGTCTGGCACTGAATGCCACTGTGCATGAGGCACACAGTAAGGCTCGTTCTAGAGATCTCTTCATAACCTGACATTGGAAGGCAAAACAGAATAAGCGAATAGAAGAAGAACAATATTTTTATTTTCGTACTTCTACCATTTTCTGTACACTTTTGTAGTGACGTGTTTTAGGCAGCGAATGTTTTCTCTCTTCTGCTGAAATATTGTTGTGCCAATTGTTGTTGTTCCATGTTATCATCGGATTTCTTCAACACAATATTGCCGTCATAATAAATGTACCTGGAAATACAAGGTGATTAGCGCTGACCCAGGTAGCCTACTACAGATTTGACAATTTTAAGTGACAACGCAAAATAAAAGTAGTCGCTGGAGGAACAAACAAAAATTGTCTCGTGCAAGGGAACGTTCTAGCTCATACGCTGTAAAATGTTGACATCAAGGATCAACCCACCAGATCAGGCACTAGAACACTTAAATCCTGTAAATAGATAACTAATTTGCTATAAGAGAATGGAAGGCAACAAGAAATGGAACTGGTCACAACCACTAAAAATAATTAGGGACTTATTACAATAAAATCTCTTACACGTCATTCCCGACTGCAGTGCCTGTAATGTAACGACCTTTAAATTGACCTTCTTCAATATGATTGGCCTCCATATGACCTGCCATTAAAAAAAAATAACCGTTGACCATTGAAAATAGTTAAGAGTTGGCTGTTAACCGCTGTCCTTGCAAAATTCTAAGTATTAATTAAATTTCTACCATTAAGTGGTAACCTTCCCTCAGCTCTTCCGTCGCAGGAAGAAAACATTACAAAAGAAAGAAGTTGCTACCGATAGCCTTAGGCGATCTTGCAGCAGGTAATGAATCATATTCCTCATCTAAGCCTTCATGTTTCTTCGCCAAGTTGTTTTAGGCCACCCTCTTTTTCGCCTTCCATCAGACAAGGTAAGGTAGTTCTGGTGATGGTTCCTGATTCTTAACTTTGGACATGGCCTAACAAATTCAGAGTTGGCCCATTGTGACGGTGTTCATATCTTCTTGACCGCTCCGGGCAAGCAGCTCTCAGTTGATGATGGTGTTTGTTCAGAGCATTCGATGATGCTTTTCTTTCCGTTACTCTCCAGCACTGCGCACCACACAGGAGCACAGACAGCACGCGACTCTTGTATGTTCATTGTTTGGAGTTTTGTTATACTGCGATGACTTCCAAACGTTGTTTACTCTATCAAATGCTGCTCTATCCTGTTCAGTCTGCTTTGGATGTATATGTCTGTTCGGTCGTACTATTCAGATGTACCATTACACATTTGTATTCTCAGACAAGAATCGTGGAAATTGTAAAGGAGACGAGCGATACAAAACCAGGAGACGAGTTGCATCCGTCTGACGGTCAGACAGTGTTTTTCATCCCTTGGTGTGACATACACTTTCGGGCTCGGATTCGTTTGATCAGCTACCTACGAACCCACTCCAGGATTGACACGATGAACAAACAACAACCAATACATACACCATGTAGATTGATTAAAAGTATATACCAAAACATAATCTGCAGCAACAGAATGTATACAAGATGATTGAACAACTTACCACAATCTTTTAGTGGGTGCAACACCTCTTCTGTCAATACAAAGTCACGCAATGTTGGCTCACCTTTGAACTCGTCTTTAGCAACCAGAACTTTAGCTGTCGTCATGGTAACTTTGTGTCACTCCTAGCTTATCTGGTTGCAATAAATATTGTTTTAACCGTTTGGGGAACGTGATAACATATCTTTACAGAAGATGTCCGATGTCAAAGAAAAATAAGAACCAGAATGTCGTTTGCATTTAGAGAGAAAGAGTACTGATATCATATTTGCCCACATTGAGTAATTTTACTCTTTTGTGCGCCTTGAAAATGACGTTTAGTGTAGCAACTTTTCTCACATTCCGAGAGTGCTGATGAAGGTAGACCCCAGTCCCCCATGCGGTTGTGCTATAATTTGCTTCATCCACGTGACGCTCACTACTACGGGAATCACGTCAATCCACATCTCGTCAGTCAGACTGCCTTGGCAACAGTCTGTTTCCAGGGGACGCTACATGGAAGAGCGATAGTGATCTTGGTCATTATATCGTTCCTGATCCCTGACTCGACGTCCTGGTCAGTATGTTTTGTCTGATTGGACTAGCGTATCAGTTACCCGTGCTGATAATAAGATAATAAAATAATATGACACCACTGAACGAAATCCAAACCACATATATCTGGAATGTGACGTTATACGGTTCTGAAACATGGAAAATGAATGAAGAAGAGGAGAAATACTTGGAGGCTTTTGAGATGTGGTGTTTTCGACACATGAACAAAGTGAGTTGAAAAAAAGAGAGAATCAAACAAAAGGGTGGTTGAGGAAGTGGGCAAGGAAAGAAAGCCTACTACAAAAGATATAAAAACAACGACTGGTCTGGTTGAGTCACAACCTACGTTGTGAAGAAAGTCTTAAAAGACGGAACACAGAAAAAGTGAGGAAGAAGCAGAGCACAAAATACTTTTGGGACACAATCATGCAGAGACACGGTGCTGAAGACTTATGGTGATCTGAAAACGACCGCAAGTGAAAGGCAAACAATTTAAAGACAGAATCCTGAGCTTGCAAAACCAGTCCAGGGAATGAATGACTTGATGATGATGGTCGAGGGTCTGAGACCAGTTCCAGAACTGAATGACCTGATGATGATGGTCGAGGGTCCGAGACCAGTTCCAGAACTGAATGACCTGATGATGATGGTCGAGGGTCCGAGACCAGTTCCAGAACTGAATGACTTGATGATGATGGTCGAGGGTCTGAGACCAGTTCCAGAACTGAATGACTTGGTGATGATGGTCGAGGGTCTGAGACCAGTTCCAGAACTGAATGACTTGGTGATGATGTGGTAAAGGGTTCTAGACCAGTCCAGTGAATGAATGACTTCATGATGATGGTCGAGGGTTAGAGACCAGTTCTAGAACTGAATGAATTGATGGTGATGGAGTCTGGAGCGCCAAACCAGTTTCATGACTGAATGACATGATGGTGATGGGGTAGGCAGCGCCAAAACAGTTCCGTGACTGAATGACTTGATGGTGATGGGGTCGGGAACACCAAATCAGTTTCATGACTGAATGACTTGATGGTGATGAACTTAGCATCACAAGAATGTAGCTAACGTCAGTGTGGTGTGCACAACATTGATCAAGACTCCACCTCAGCTCGACACTGCGAACACGGAAACAGACTGTGTGGCAGCAGTCTGACTAATGAGATGGCAATCGTCACTGTGACCTTGCAATGGTGAGCCTGCTTATAAAAGTAGCAATGCACTACAGGCAGAAGAGATCGGTTCTATCTTGCTGTGGTTTTAGGACAGGGTTTAAAGTCTTATGTTGGTCATTCGGTGGGTTCACAGTCGCTTGTTGTTCTTCTTCTTGATCAGCTTGTTCTTTCTCTTCTTCTTCTTCTTCCTCTTGTTCTTCTTGTTCTTCTTCTTCTTCTTCTTCTTCTTCTTCTTCTTCTGCGTTCAGACTTTTTTGGTCATGCTAGATATATAGTACGGTTGCTAGGGCGAAGTCTACAGTGCTCTTAAGATACTGGTGGCTACCTCACAACTTCTGTGTCACCACGGCTCTCTCTGGTCAGGTGCTTTTCCGGAAAAAACCAAGCTACGAATTTATATAACCTGTGTCGTTCCCATCCTGCTTTGTGGTACCGAGACATGGGCTATTTTACGAAACGGTCAGAAACACATTGAAGTCATCCATCAGTGGAGCCAGAGGCGGATTCTTACGATCCCTCCATTGGTATTATCGGGCCATAAACGACATAGTCCTCCGACAGACAGATCTGGAAACCACACTCACCATGCTAAACCGTCGCCATTTTATCATTTTTTCACATGTAGCCTTTTTTGCTGAGGATGTCCCTGCCAAATAGTTCTTAACGCAGGCCATGCACATTAGGGGTGGGAATTGAACCTTTTCATCATGGACTCACCTGCTCGGCCTTCCACGCTTCAACTGGTTAGATCAAATCGGAAGAAACATAATCCTTATTGAATGTAGCATGGGACTCAGCCACTCATCGTTATCATGGACGGTTCACGCGACAGGCTCTTGTTGTCTAATAGGACTACCTACCTATCTACTTCCTTCTACTCTAATGCCCAGTTGCATGTTATTATAAGCTCGAGTGACTGGAATTGGTTGAAATGTTCTTGTCATCTGATCAAACTAATGAATGTTCGTATATATCTAGAACAATGGCGTTGTTCCTACTTTTTGAATGTTTCTGTCAGTTATTCATTGTGTTGTCTCAACCTTCTGTCTGTCTATTCAAGTCGAATATGAGGTCGTCCTCACTTTCTGTCTGTCTCTTCAAGTCAAATATGGGGTCGTCCTCAATTTCTGTCTGTCTGTACAAGTCAAACATGGCGTTGTCGCCACTTTCTATTTGTCTGTACAAGTCAAACATGGCGTTTTCGCCACTTTCTATCTGTCTGTACAAGTCAAACATAGCGCTGTCCCCACTTTCTGTCAGTCTGTACAAGTCAAACATGGCGTTGTCGCCACTTTCTATCTGTCTGTACAAGTCAAACATGGCGTTGTCCCCACTTTCTATCTGTCTGTACAAGTCAAACATGGCGTTGTCGCCACTTTCTATCTGTCTGTACAAGTCAAACATGGCGTGGTCGCCACTTTCTATCTGTCTGTACAAGTCAAACATGGCGTTGTCCCCACTTTCTGTCAGTCTGTGCAAGTCAAACATAGCGCTGTCTCACTTTCTGCAGGATTTCTTAATTTCTCATTCTGTAACACCTAGTGAGCTTCATTTCATTTCGCGTGTGCTTCGTTTTATGTTACTATATTTCGCTTTTCTGGCTTAGTCAGAATATGCTGTCTATCATTTGTAATTTCATCTTTATTGAAATGTTCAGATGCTTCAGAAATTGTCAGAATCGATATGCTATCCCATTTGTGCTCTCAAGTTTTTTCTTTGAATTCCCTTCACAATCTGGCGTCAGTTTTGAGCAAAATTCCAAAATAATTAAATTAATTTAACTGAAAGCTCTGGATTTTCTGACCTGAATATGGAGTGATTTATTCTGCTCTGTTGGCTTCCATTACCTCCCTTTTTGCTATGTTTATTATCATATAATACTTGAAGTCATCTACTTTATTTTACTTATAATTCAGTACTTCCCATTTTTATAAAACGGATGACTCTTTATAATTATCGTCTCCCTTTGCAAAAGTGAAAAATAAATGCAGAATCGTTTCCGTCTATATTTTCCCTACTATTCATATTCAATTGGAGCCTATGCCACCATCGGTCAATCTCTAATGTTTCAGCGTCTCATTGTGAGACTCCCATCAGACGCCAGTTTACCTGACTTCCTCTACCTCTGCTCTTCATCATGTGTTCTTTTGCTCCCCATTGTTTTTTTTTCTCTCGTGGATTCCCTTCCAGCAGAAATATTTACTTAAACTTACATTAATAATTACTAGCAGCCACGAAGGAAATGGCAATGCAACCATTGTTCTATCTTCTAAAACCATTCCTATAAAATATGTTTTAAAAAAACACAGTTAAACCTACAAGAGGAAAGTTACGAGCTGCAAATACAGTTTAGACGTGCATTAACATCAGACTCTAATATGTCAAACGTGCTTTAAGCGAAGACCGGGGTTTATATTGGATTCTGTTCAAGAGTAAATGTAGACCGAAGAACTTTTGATAGCTAATGCTACGTCATGGTTACTCGTACAGTGTTAACTGAAGTGAAACGGATTCAAATAAGCCATTCCACGGTTCATATTCCAGAAAGCCATACGGTTTACCTAACTAAAAATAATCTTTTCATTCGGTCTCGGTTATGACAGAGCAAACATCAACACTTTGAAAGTATCCATAGTGAGGGGGCGAGCCACTATATTTCGATAAAGAGAGGAGACATAAGCAGCCCTAGATTGCCTGCTACAAAATGACGCAGTAATCGTTGATTAGGCAAGCAACAAGCTTCGTGAATTTGCAATCCAGAATGAAGTTATGCGACTGGTTCTGGGCTGCACTAGAGATACCCCGTTTGTGATGATGCGGTACATGTTGGGATTGTTATCCGTGACATCCAGGCATAAACTGGCACAAGTCAAAGCCTATATGTGTGTCACCACAGATACGCGGCACCCTCTGCACAGAAGTATCTCAGACATCAAGAGATCAAAAATCAAGAGAGGGTCTTCATGGATGGCACAGCGTGAGACAAACCTCGGACACGTCACTCCAGCTGAGGCAATAGCCAACGGGGAAGAATGGGTTCACACTGATGATAGAATGATAGAGTACCAGAGAGTCATCATAACCTTAGATAAGGGGGAAGAAGGGGTCCACACTGGTGATAGAATGATAGAGTACCAGAGAGTCATCATAACCGTAGGCAAGGAGTGCAGAGAACGGAGCAACGAGATAAATCAGCTGATAACTGAGAACACCCAGGAGAGTGACGCTGTCATATACACCGACTGATCAGTCGTGCGGAAGTGGGACATCAGGCTGGGGTTTCTCGGCTAGAGTGAGAGGAGAGGTCGTTGCTGAGCACAGTTGGGCATACATGCCAACAACCTCCAGTATGAGAATGGAAACTGAAGCAGCGACCGCAGCACTGAAATGGATATCTGAGACTTCTATAATAAAGGCTGTCATCGTGACAGACGCGCAAGCCATACTTCAGAAAGTACAGAAGGGATGGCTTAGGTACGAGTGGATAGCTGCTGTTGAGGCCTAAAACCTCTATGCGTTGACCTGGATCTACTGTCCTGCTCATGTCGGGGTTCAGGGCAATGACAGAGCTGACATATTGGCTTCACAAGCTCCCATCATGGGCATATTAGTGATGGATAGAAGTGACATTTTGAAATCAATCAGTGACCGCCTGCTGAATGAGGACACGGCAATAGATGAAGCAGCAATCCTCAGACTGCAAAGTTTCGACATTAAACGAAGTTTGAGCGGAGTGGAGCACATGAAAGGACGGTGCAGGAGAGTGTACAGCCAGCGAGCTACAGGGACCATCACCATCCATACTTTACGCCATTTGATGAGAGAGACTGACCACCTATGGGTATGCCCGGAGTGCAGTGACGTCGATTCTTAGAAACAGAAACACAAACAGAATTTGCAATCAATCGTGAGTCAAGCATGAAGGGGAGATTGAGAGGACGAGTCCAAAGTGTGCACAACTAGCAGGTTACAAGAAGAACCCGGATTCATTCCCGTCGCGATTTACTGGAAAGTTACTAGGAATCTGGGATAAAGATGACATGCAGTGCATGAGCTGCAGCGATCAAGGTTCCAAAACTGACTACTATCGTCAGGACCAGCGACTCAGAGCTGCCAAGTCACTTCTTGATCATGGATAACAAGCTGAAAAAGGGCAGACTTGTTAAGGAAAAGGGATCGAAGAGGGAAGGCTAACTCTGTGCTAAAAAAAAAACGCCAGCTCAAGCAGAGGATGTATCGGACCGAAAGGTGCAAATATGGCATTCAAGCTATGAACTACGACACACTGCATTACTTTCTCCGGACAACATCCTGTTATTTGCAGAGCTCTTTTCAGGGCTTGTTAGGGGGTGTTTGAGTTTCAGGGCTTGTTAGAGATTGTTTGAGTTTCAGGGCTTGTTAGGGGATGTTTGAGTTTCATGGCTTGTTAGGGGGTGTTTGAGTTTCAGGGCTTGTTAGGGGATGTTTGAGTTTCAGGCCTTGTTAGGGGGTGTTTGAGTTTCAGGGCTTGTTTGGGGATGTTTGAGTTGCATGGCTTGTTAGGGGATGTTTGAGTTTCAGGGCTTGCTAGAGGATGTTTGAGTTTAAGTTTTTGTTAGGGGGTGTTTGAGACCTTTCTTTAATTAATTTTTATCTGTGCCCTGTTGTTCTCGTTGGTGGTTGTATTGAAAAACTTGTTATAGTTTAGTATAACCTCTCCTGTTATTATTTTATAACCTGTATTAAGTCACCTCGAATTCTTCTCTTTTCTGGACACTGTAGAGCGGTTTTTCTGAGTCTTTCCTCGTAACTGTAATTCTGGAATCTCACTATCAGCTTTGTCGCTCTTTTTTGTATCATTTCCAGCATGTTTATATCTCCTCTACGATAAGGACTCCCCACCTGTTCACAGTACTCCAATCTAGGTATAACTAACCTTTATATAGTTTGATAATTATCTCCTTACTCATATGTTTAATATTTCCTTTTATCATACCTAACATTGCATTTTCCTTATTCACTGCTACCTGGACTTGCTCATTCATTTTTCCTGTATGCTCTATTATAACCCCTAGGTCCCTTTCCTTATCTATCATTCTAATGTTGTTCTCTCCCATTCTATAATTAGGTTCCAAATTGGATCTGCCCATGTGGATGACTGTACATGTAACTATATTAAACTCCATTTGCCATTTCATAGCTTTTGTAAGAATTCGCTGTTCCTTCTATATCTTAGTTATTTCTCAAAAATTAGGACAGCAAAACTGGACAAACTCTACGTCCTGGAAACAGTTAGCAACTTTCATGAGATAAGTTAAATTCCTTTTTCAACGTAACTATTAGACTGCAAATATAAAAACTTAGCAATTTTTAGGTAATAGTTAGCGATTAAATTGATGTCTATACAATATATGCAATTTTTAAGTAAATAGCGATCACGGTTTGTCTGTAAGTATTTAGAAGTAATTAATAGAATTAAATAATGTACGTTCAGTCAGTGACAGGGGAAAGTACTCCCATGATTTGTCAATTTCGGTCACAGATAAACGATTTCTTGGTGTAACTTTGTTTAGATTATTACAAGTTTAGTTTTCCTTCGCCATTGTTCTGTATATATTAACATTTAGACATCATATGTGTTTCTTGTGTAGACAGAAATAGTTTTCTTAGTTAAATATGACGGCAAGTTGATGACAATGGGGCAGACAGGATCAAGTGTGTCTAAGTTCATTACGCAGCCTATTTCTTGGTTACGGGGTACGAGCAAACAATGTGATGGAGCTTCTGCAATAAATTTGGTCCCAAAAGGTGCTACATTATTTGTGTTTAAGAGAAAAAGGTTTGTGAACTTCTAAACATTCTGTGTATTCATGATTTTATTGACTTAAATGATGTTATGTCTTATTATTTGTAATCAATTCAATCATCAAATTATAAATCAATTGGTAATTTAAAACACACTAACTGAAAACTAACTCAACTGCCCTACTATTTTACTACTAAGGCAACTAGTTACTACTAGTACTAGACTACTACTAGTAACTTACTTACTAAGACTAACAATGTGAACACTGAACAGCATTGTAAACAGTAATAGGCATCCTGTTTGATATTAAAATTATGATTTATACCTTGAGGTGGCGAAATATAAATTAGGAATGTCTTTTTCTTTTGAATAATATTTAATAATGGTAACCATTTTTCTTAAAACTATTTCTTGACGTATCTGTAAATGTCTTATCTATGTCAACTTAATGAAGTGCACACTTGATCCGTAAAGTTTGTGGGTTGCCTATTAATATTTATGAAGTAGTCTAATGTTGGTAAAGATGAAGGATTAATAAAGCCAAATAAACTTCTCAGCATCATGGCATATAAAATAAATAATCACAACTCCCATCAGGAATGCAGACCTTCACCATCTACATCACATGCTTCCTATTAGTTGGTCTCTGAGGTAATAACAAACGTGACAACAAATGAGGCTGATACAGCTGGAGAATCGGTAAAGAAAGATGACTAATCTTCAGGTGAAATCTTACAATAAAACCAATAAGTTTATCCCAGATGCCTCTACTAGTATTAGTTAGGGGAGAAAGAATAACAACCGCTGCATGCTGTAAAAAGCAATCAAAGAGAGTTGTGTATCATGCTAACAATCTCATTAGATCTATGGCAAACTAATTGCTACAGTGGTTATATTTAATATTAAGGCTATATTAAGATTGACTCGCACATTGGTTAACCACCCTCTGCGACACTTGTCCTCCTGGTTATATCCAGCTCACACCAGAACTGGGATCTGTAAGTACAGGTCGACTATGATTTGTGTGTGCGTGCGTGAATGCACATGTGAAAAATGTAAGTAGTATCTCCTTTGCAGAACATAGATTCTTTGAACCACCAACCTATTTCCCTGTTAAAAGTTTCTTGACAGTTTTGTAGTACTGCAATATATATATGTAATGGATGAAGACCTGTTACAATTGATCCATATATGTCCGTAGTGTGTAAAATGTGTTGAAACTGAATCATTACATGTTATGAAAGCTAGTACTAATATTGCCCACTGGGATCAAGATGCTGAGCAGTGCATGAGCTGCAGTGGTCAACGACCCAAAGTTGACTGCTAGCGTCAGGGCCAGCGAACCAGAGCTGCCAAGACTCTTCTACACCTCCACATGGTGATCCTGGATAACAGGCTGCAGCAGGGCAGACTGGCTAAGGAGAAGGGATTGAAGAGGGAATGCTAATTTGGTATTCAAAAAATACTTGCTGAAGTTGGATGTGTCTGGCCGAAAGGTGCAAATATCGCAGTCCAGTTGTAAACTACGACACAATGCATTCCGTTCTCTGGACTACATTCTGCTACTTAAGCGCTTTCAGGGTTTGGTAGCGGGAAATTGAGAACGAACAAAGCCAAGCCATATTGCCCACAAAATTATCTTCACAATTCTGAAATACAACGATTGTCCTTGGTGAGTGATGCAGCAGTCTATGCAAACAAGGCACAACACAAATGAGAAGGTCACGTGACGAAACGAGGGTCGATGGAGCACAACAACAGCAATCTGGTACTTCTGAGGGAAGACATCTAATGCATTGGTCAGACTTCCTTGCTGTCCGCAAGAA
The DNA here is from genome assembly GCA_036924085.1 of Ariolimax columbianus. NCBI lineage: Eukaryota > Metazoa > Mollusca > Gastropoda > Stylommatophora > Arionidae > Ariolimax > Ariolimax columbianus. Next base: position 43,370,897 of record JAVGWX010000009.1, read on the forward strand.
CATCTAAAACGTCTATGGAGTAGCACTTCTTACCACCCACAGGACTTGTGCCACTCAAGACAGGGTTTGCTAAAGACGAAGTTGGTACCCACAGCTACACTGAGGAATGAGTCAGCAAGATTATTTAGTATTGGTGGTGGGGAGGGGAGAAGAGAGAAAGCAGGTGGTAATCTCCAATCTCATTTCATATAACTTTTCATTGAATCCCTGACCTAATGTAATAACTGAAGTTACCTGTACACTGAAGGACATTGCAAGAAGACACAACACTCCTTATAAAGAAGTTACATTTCATGACACTGATGGTGCTTCTATTACCTTGTTATTAGCTCAATGTTCTTTGATGAGGATGGTGATCTGGCTCATGAGTTCTACTGTGAAGTCACTGATCGGAAATCAAACAAAGTTGTGATGAGAAGGTGTATGAAAAACCTGGTGCCACAGGTGAGGAAACTATTTATTTTGATAAATCATGATTTGTCCTCCTTTTTATGATTTCATACCACAGCTTGAATATATCTAAAGAAAGATGTCTGAACTTATCATATTGACCTGCAGTTATCTTTCTAATGGTGAAAGGTCAGTCCTATGGCAACAATTGCCATCGGAGATGAAGATAACTCTCCATGTACAATACTACAGCCTATGTGGGGTGACAAGTTCCCTTCCTTGCCGTTTTTACCTTCCCCAACTCATGTCAATTACCTATTTACAGCTGGGTTGACTGGTGAAGCTGTCGTACCAGGCTCGAACCATAGCCCTGTTTTTTTGTGTCTTTCTGTCAATTTTGACCTTTGCATGCTGTAATCTCAGTCTAGCAAGCCAGCTCACTGTCGACTAGGCTACATGCTCCTCCTTTAATCGTGCCCAATTCTGATTCATGATTTTCATTTTGGTTTCGTGTTTCCTCTCCAAGTTGTCTTGGAGAATATATCTGAGAACAGGCCACTGCAGACTCTTGGTGACACAGGTGACACCCATGTGGAACCTGAGTCTAGACCCATGAACACATCCTACAAGACTGCCCAATATACATAGACCATACAATGCCAAACCTGGCCAGAGGGTAACGCAGAAACTGTGGGGCTGCCACCCGGATCTGCAGAGGACTGTGGACTTTGTCTTTTCGACTTTTGGTTTTGATACTCGATCATTCTTTTAAAAAAAAATTATTATTGCTAGGGATACGTGATTAGTAATTAAATCATGGACGACAGAGAAATTTGGAAAACGTATTGATCATGTAGTCGAAGCCCTCCACTAAAATAAAACACAATTCTCAAGTGTATCATTGCACTGACCTACGCAACTGGAAATTATTTGGGACTGTCCTGGGGTGCTGGCATTTGATAGTATAGATTTAACAGCAATTTTGGAAATGCAAAAGCATTATGGAATACCAGACAAATTTCTAGGAATTATACAAGATTTCTATGAAGAGGCAACATGTAGAATAATCCACGAAAGCAAATTGTCAGACCTGTTAACAGTTTAAACTTGGGTCAGACAGGAATACAGACTGTCTCCAACAATCTTTCTCATGGTCATGGACTGGGTGATGCGGCAAGCCACAGACTGTAGAAATACAGTGGTCATTTGATAGGCAACTGGAGGACCTCGATTTTGCAGATCATATATGTATGATGTCACATAAGCAGCAGGACATACAAGGAAAGATGGACAGACTAACATTTAAAGCAGGAAAGGTGAGGTTACAGATTAGTGTGGACAAAACTAAGGAAATGGGAATAAATAACAAAGAGACCCCATAACCATAACTTGTCAGATAATTGTAGAAGTGCAACATTTTACCTATCTGGGAAGTAACATTGATAAAGACGGAGGAACAGACCAAAATGTTAACACCATAATGAATAAGGCCATATGTGCTTTCAACTCTCTTCTCCCAATTTGGAACTCAGCAGCATTATTCATTGAGAATAAGATTAGGCTGTGCAGCTATGATAGTGCCATATCAGCTGTGGGTCTACATTCCTCTAGTGTTTTATTTCATTATGGTTGCTTCCAGTCCATGGATTTACCTGGAATTCACACTAGTTGACGACTTACACTTGTGTTCACGGAAACGTATCTTTGTTTTATGAATTCCATTTGGTCTGGTTGATTTGTTTGTTTTTTGTGCTTTCTTCCCTCTGATCATACTGGCCTGGACATCGGCTATATGAATTAGCACTACACTTAAACCTGTGTCATATTTTCACTGTCTAGTGCACACAGTTGAACTTCACAAGATTGGCGCCCTTCACGGTAGCTGCAGAGAACGTAGATTTTGGTGCGCCTGTAAAATGTAGGCACGACTATAATGGACTACAACTTAACCCTGGAGAAATGTCCAATACATGACTCACATGCTGAGTGATGTCCCTGTGATCTCTTGCGGGAAAGGCACAACACACACAGATAGATGTCATCCCATCTCTGCTGCCTTGCGGGATACCTGTTTACAGGAAAGGCTTCGGGAGTTAACCCTGAGGAAAAATCTGCATCCTTGCTATCTCTAGTCGTCTCTGTAAAATCTTACCACTGGCCAAAGGTAGCTGAGGACCAGAGAGTGAGGTTGACAAAAAGCGCAGTTTCTTCCTCACTTGAATCCAAATCATACCGCAAGTAAGCCATTTCAGCGGACACAGCAAGAGAAAAGACTGTCCACATGGCTAACAGAGAGAGTGGTCTTCATGACATGTGATGGACGAATGTAGTCTGTCCTGCTATATGGCTCTGAGACATAGCATGGGACTAAGTGTATTACATCCAAACAGAAGACCTTCATTAATAAGTGTCTCCATCCATACTCTGTGTTAGATGGCCAGATATAATGGCAAATACAGATCTGTGGGAAAGAACACAAAAATACAGCAGGAAATTGGGGAGAGAAAATGGAGATGGATAGGACCCACTCTTACAAAGAAGCTGGGCAACATAACCAGACATGCATTTGATTTGAACCTACAGGGAAAGAGACGATTGGGAAGGTTAAAAAAAACACATGACGGCGAACAGTCGAGGAGGAATTGGTGTCTCGTGAGCGGAACTCGTGAAGAACGCACGAAATAGAAACAGACGAAGAGCATCTGTTGCAACCCTATGTGCCAAGAAAAACTAGATGGGTAAATGATGATTGGGGGTAGGGGGGGGGGGAGCGGAAACTCCTTTCTGCCCTCTTGAGAAGATATGTGTTTTATTGATTAACTGATTAGCTACTGAATTGAAAAACAGATTGTGGCAGAATTAAATTTAGGTCAAATTTTCCCATATGCAGGTGTATGTACAAATTTAGCTGCAGTTTTCTTAATTATTAACATATTATTATATTTCTTCTTCTTCGTACGCTGTCAAACGTCAACCTGTATTTTTTCGAAGAAAGCAGCGGTCATCCTGAGGCTGTCGACACTGCCATAGAGCTTGTCTAGTGTTGCCACTGGTGATGGCCACATGTGCTTTCTCTGGTCCTCGTATGTCGGGCAGTTTTGCAGCAGATGTTCAGCGGTCATTTTCCCGTACCACAAGTGCATTCGTCAGTGTCACTTATCATCAGTTTATTGAATAGGTGGTACCTCAGTCTGTTGTGGCCTGTGCGGAGTCTGAAGACCACGACCTGCTCTCTTCTGTTCAACTGGTAATAGGCATCGTTTTTTGTGTAGCCAGTATGTTCTGTTTCCCATTTGGCCATGTATCTGGCCTTAATAAGCCTTTTGGACTATTCGTAGGTCACACTAGAATCTGGTTGTAGTAGTCTTGCACCTTCTTTTGCCAGTCTGTCTGCCTCCTCGTTGCCTTAGATGTTACAGTGGGATGGAACCCACTGTACCACTACTATTTTTGGTGCAGATTGCTGGCATAGTTGACAGAGTACTGCTCTTAAATCATTAAGCTCATAATTTTTCTGGCTTTTTAGTGCTGTGACTACGGCCAGGGCAACTGTAAACAGGACTATCTAGCTTTCATTGCTTTCGTCTGTCAGCATTGCTTCTACTGCAGCCCTCAGTGCCTCTGCTCTGAAATTGCTTGAGAATTTTCCAGTTGCCACTGACAGTGTTATTTTTATACCATTTGGTAGGCTCAGAAATACCCCTGCCCCTCCATTCTGTGTCGTGTTTGTTACAGAGCCGTCGGTGTATGCATGGGTCCAGTCCATGCTTGTCTAGTTTTCCGTTATGTACCTCAGGGTTATATCTCTTCTTTCTTTTTCAGTCTGGCTGTTCTTGTATCCAATACCAGGTATATTTTCTACCACCTCCGGAATGATATGCTGCTTCCAGGTAGGTTTTTGTACAGTAGGGATGGGCTTTGGGCTTACATATTGTTATTTCGTGTGTTGATGGTTTCACACAGTCCATCTGTCAGTATTGCAAATCTGTCCCAGTCGGCTCATTTATAGTTCCAACATGGGAGCGGTTTTATTTCCTGTGGGCCTACTTCCATATCAACTTCTAGCCTAATTGGCCTGTGGTCGCTACCGGCCAATTGGTTGAGCACCTGGCGCTCTATTTTGTGGTGAATAACCCCAGTGGAAAAGGCCAAGTCTGGAGTGGAGGTGGTATGCCATGTTCTAGAATAGAAGCTAGGGCTGTCCTCCGGCCTATTGATAATATAGAGATTTGTGTCTATCTCCCAGTCTTCCACTTCATCACCTCTGTTGTCTGTGTCCGAATATCCCCATCTCTCCAAGTGGCTGTTGAAGTCTCCAACTACTAGGCAGCTGGAGTCCTTGATTTCCATACTTGAGAGCGACAGGTCTTTGTTGGGTGGGCCATACAGGTTGAAGATGCGGATCTTCGTTTCTTGTGTCATTATGTCGACTCCTACAATTTCTGCTTGTCCAGTGTGATTAACAGCTACCGCGCTACTCGGTATGCAGTTACGTGTCAGTATCAGAACCTCTAATTTGTGACCTTCTCTATCAAGACGGAAGTTCTGGTATCCTCTGTATGAGAATCTGTGGTTGTTGTTGAGGTGGGTTTCTTGTATACATGCCACGTCAATCTTGCCTTCATGCAGGTGATGTGTTAGGGAAATCTTTTTGTTAATGACTCCCTCCGCATTCCACTGTAGTATTCTACGGGTCATTTTTATAAATGATATACCATTTTATAGGTAAATGGTAAATTATTATTTACAACAGAAAAAGCATTACAAAATTATAAAAAAAGTGCCAACTCACCTTCAATTTTTGAATGTCCAAAACATTTAATGTAATTTACTTGGTGGTTATCATAAAGTATATCCAACAATAAGAAAAACAAATCCAAGAACACAGAAATTGGATAATATTTACACTTCTAATAGCTAATGTAAACCACATGTAGACCAGATCAGAAAAAAAAAAAAATAAACATTTGAAAAAAAAATATATCTTTCGAAAAATTAACATTTGAAAAAATATATATATCTCCAATTTATTGACAGTACCTCAATGTCTTTAGTGAGCACCATCTGCAGGATCATGTGTATGGTACACTCTAAAACAGTTCTTCGGATGGAGATGTGGCTTTTCTGGGCAACCAGTGCAATAACAATTTGTGCAGGCTCTCTTTGCAGGAGTTGAGCATACAATGCAGTTCCTGTCTTTGTCTGAGTGATCCACAAGATGCTCAGAAGCCTCATATCTTTTAATTTTGTTTCCTTCTTTGAATTTTCTTCCAACTTTATTGCTGTTTGTGGTTACTATCTCTTGCGGGATGATGGATGCAGCCTTCTCAGTCAGCTGATGGATAAACTTTTCTTTGAAGACTTTCAAGGGCATATACTTCTCATCAGCACGACTGAGCGTGTATAATATATGAGCATTTACCTGTGAAACCTCAATGATCCAATAAAATATTTTTTTCCACCATTTTCTTGTTTTTCTTTTGAAGCTGCCATAGTATGATACCATCTGGTCGCTATGGTCACATCCATTCATACACATGTTGTATCGCTGCACTACTTTTGGTTTTTCAACTGTGTTGCCTCTTCTAGTTGTAACCTGCTCCATCTGAACTGTAGTCTTGGTGGAGACAACAATACATGGCTTTTTGGCTTTCTTATCTCGCCAAGCAACACATATCTGGGATCCATCATTATTTCTGTACCACCTAGCTCCTCGGAGCTGTAGAGAAATGGTCTTTAACTGAAGCGGAAAATTTTTCCTGTTGATGTTGAGTGTGCCAGTATAATCAATACCCCTACTCAACAGATATGTAATCACTGTGTCTACAGTGTAGTACCTATCCGCAAATACATGGTGGCCTTTTCCAATTCCTTGCAGCAGGTCATCAAACACCTTCACTGCCTGACTTGTACAGTCATTGGCTAGGAGATATGATGTGTTTTTTCCAATACAGAAAATACAGAGTAGAAATACCCTGTAGTAGAATCACACAAGCCAAAAGTCTTCATGTGATACTTGCTTGGCTTGGACGCATTGAACTGCTTGTGCTTCCAGCGTCCGTTATAACCTATAACCATTTCATCAATGGCCAAATTCTGAAATGGATAAAATGCATCCTGGAACTTTGCTATTAGTGAATTCAAGAATGGTTCTATTTTGTCCTTGCCTACAGATTCAGCATCTCCAACATGCATCATGGTGGGGTAAATGATTTCAAATCGCAATCTGGGAAACATCTGACTGTACCATGGGTTGTAGTTGTGCGGTTTGTGTGCTCGATAATCTTTCACCGATGCTTTTTTACCTAAACCTATTGCAATAATTACGGCCACAAATTTTAACAGCTCATATTCAGTGATAGGCTTCCAACTTGCAAGTGTAGACTTTTGTAAAGAAACTTGTTTGAATTTCTTCAATTCTGCATATTCATTGATCTTTGATACCAAGAAATCTAACACATCTGGTGTTATCAAGGCAAACCAACAATCTAGTTCAGAGGAAGATGCATCTAGTTTTGCATGCATGCCTGGTTCGCAAGTTGGAACAAAGGGAATACTGCCTGTTGTTTCTGCTTCAGTTACTTGGTGCCACTGTTATCTTTCTTGAGCTCCATTTTTTACTGAACTATTTGTAAATCTAGCAGCCGTCTTAGCGTTTTTAGGGACTTTTGATGGTCCAAGACGTGCATCATCTTCGCTATCACTACTTGCGCTGTCAGTACTATTTTTTTCGCATTAATCAAAATCAATTGAATCATTATTGTCGACAACTGTTTCACTTACCTCGTTTTCACTAGATGTATTATTCATCTGTTGAAACAAGTTTCTAGCCTGTTCAATATTTAGACGAGCCGTACAAGTGCTTTTGGTGATCTTATCACCTGTTGCCATGGTAAACAATTTTTAACAGTTCGGTAACTAGCTTGAAAATATGATAATTATGACAAGAATACAATTTTTAACATCTGATTTGCTCCACATGTGGTTCAAGAAATCAACTTCCTTTCGGTAAATTATAATCTCGTATCGAAACGGAAAGGAAAACTATAAATTTATAACTTGTTTTACTATGAAACAAACATTGGCGCTAACAGCGGCTTATGGCCGCGGGTGAAGAAGTGTTCTGGCGCTGGGAGCGGATTATAGTATGCAACCAGTTAATTAAAGAATTGTAAAGATTCCAATTACATGTTTACACAATACTGGTTAATGAGGTGATGTATCAACGTGATCCCTATAGTAGTGAGTGACACACAGATGAAGCCAAACATAGCACAACCACCTGGAGGACCATGGTCCACCTTCATCAGCACTCTCGTGATGGGAATTCGCCACTTAATGTCTTTTTCGGGGCGCATAAAAGAGTAACCTACTCATTGTGGGCATTCGCAAACAACAAACAATATTTAGGAAATTTTTTTTTTTTACATCATTGTATTAAGCAGTAAGACAATTTTCAAAACTCGATAGGATAAAAAAAACAAAAAGTAACTACGGCAAGTACAATTCAGAGAATAACATTTAATGTATAATTTATACATTTTTTTTCTCCTGGAAAGTAGCTCCATAATTGTGATTAATTATAAAATATTATAATAAATTAAGTACAAAGTAAGTAGTAGTATAATAAATCACCTACATTTAATTATGGTATAGAAGGAAAACTAACATCTTGTCATGCATAACATGCCGATCAGACGTGTTAGTTAGGGTCAAGTAAAATATACTGGCCAAGCCCCCATCTCAACTTCCTCATAGTCCTCCCTGGAAACGGGCTGTTTTAATGGCAGCCTGGTTAACAAGGGGGGGGGGGGGGGGTCGACGTGATTCTCCGTAGTAGTGAGTGAGACGCACATGATGAAGCCGAGCATAGCACAACAATCTGGAGGACCCTGGTCCACCTACATCAGCATGCTTGAGATGTGAGGAAAGCTACTGGAACCTGCCATTTCTAGGACGCACAAAAGAGTAGACATACTCATTGTGAACATTCAACATCAATCAATTACAATACGAATTTCATGTCGCAGTACACATGTTGTTGTTTAATGTCCACAATGATCATGTGCTCTTTTGTGCGCCCTGAAGAGGACGTTTAAGTGGCGGGTTGTAGTAGACATTTAAGTGGTGGGTTGTAGTAGACATTTAAGTGGTGGGTTGTTGTAGACGTTTAAGTGGTGGGTTGTGGTAGACGTTTAAGTGGCGGGTTGTAGTAGACATTTAAGTGGTGGGTTGTAGTAGACGTTTAAGTGGTGGGTTGTAGTAGACGTTTAAGTGGTGGGTTGTAGTAGACGTTTAAGTGGTGGGTTGTAGTAGACGTTTAAGTGGTGGGTTGTAGTAGACGTTTAAGTGGTGGGTTGTAATAGACGTTTAAGTGGTGGGTTGTAGTAGACGTTTAAGTGGTGGGTTGTAGTAGACGTTTAAGTGGTGGGTTGTAGTAGACGTTTAAGTGGCGGGTTGTAGTAGACATTTAAGTGGTGGGTTGTAGTAGACGTTTAACTGGTGGGTTGTAGTAGACGTTTAAGTGGCGGGTTGTAGTAGACATTTAAGTGGCGGGTTGTAGTAGACATTTAAGTGGCGGGTTGTAGTAGACATTTAAGTGGTGGGTTGTAGTGGACGTTTAAGTGGCGGGTTGTAGTAGACGTTTAAGTGGCGGGTTGTAGTAGACATTTAAGTGGCGGGTTGTAGTAGACATTTAAGTGGCGGGTTGTAGTGGACGTTTAAGTGGCGGGTTGTAGTAGACGTTTAAGTGGCGGGTTGTAGTAGACATTTAAGTGGCGGGTTGTAGTAGACATTTAAGTGGCGGGTTGTAGTAGACATTTAAGTGGCGGGTTGTAGAAGACATTTAAGTGGCGGGTTGTAGAAGACATTTAAGTGGTGGGTTGTAGTAGACGTTTAAGTGGTGGGTTGTAGTAGACATTTAAGTGGCGGGTTGTAATATCTTTTCTCATATCCCGAGCATGCTGAAGGAGGTAGACCGTTATCCTTAACTTAACATCTTTATACTGGTTTAGAAGACCCTGCAGAGTCTGTATACAACCAGTTACATTTACATCACCTTGCTCTAAAATCTATGCGCATCCAGTTTATTCTTAAATGCATTAACTGTCCCTGCCTCAACTACCTCCCCTGGCAATGCATTCCAAGCAGACACCACTCTCTGACTAAAAAAATATTTCCTAATATCTAACCTGGACCTCTCTTTAATCAGCTTGTAGCTATGCCCTCGTGTTATTGTAGGTGGCTGTATTTAAAAAAACTTGTTATAGTCTAATTTATCGATTCCTCTGATCATCTTATAAACCTGTATTAAGTCACCACGAATTCTTCTCTCTTCGAGACACTGTAGGCCGGTTTTTCTGAGTCGTTCCTCATAACTGTAATTCTGGAATCCCACTATCATCTTTGTCGCTCTTTTTTGTATTCTTTCTAGCATGTTTATGTCCCCTCTATGATAAGGACTCCACACCTGTACACAGTACTCCAATCTAGGTCTAACTAAAGCTTTATACAGTTTGACGATCACTTCCTTGCTCCTATGTTTAATATTTCTTTTTATCATACCTAACATTGCATTTGCCTTTTTCACTGCTACCTTAACTTGCTCACTCACCTTTCCTGTATGATCTATTATAACCCCTAGGTCCCTTTCCTTATCTATCTTTCTAATATTGTTTTCTCCCATTCTGTAATTATGTTCCATATTGGATCTACCCATGTGGATGACTGTACATTTATCTACATTAAACTCCATTTGCCAGCTTACAGACCATTCTCGAATTTTATCTAAATCCGACATCAATATATCCACTTCCGCTTTAGATGAGACACTACTGCATAGTTTTGTGTCATCATCAAATTTTGCAATCATGGATCTCATATCAATGTCCAAATCATTTATATATATCAAGAACAAAATTGGTCCCAAAACTGAGCCCTGGGGCACACCACTTTTCACTTCACTCCACTCAGAGTACTCCTTATTTATGCCCACCCTCTGCCTCCAGGCGGTTGTGCTTGGTTTCATCTGCATGATGCTCACTACTATGGGGATCACACTGATCCACATCTCATCAATCAGACCACCTTGAAAACAGCCTGTGCATGGCACACTACATGAAAGAGACACAGTGGTCAGTATATTGTGCCTGACCCTGATGCGACGTCCTGGTCAGTATATTGTGCCTGACCCTGATGCGACGTCCTGGTCATTATCACAATAATTACATTATAAATAATTCACAGTTTATCAATCGGTATCGATCGCTAAGGCGTGGTCAATTAATCAATAATTTACCTATCAGTGCAACTATAATTTTCACCTTGTTTTTCTTGTTGGCACCATTAGTATTTTCACATGTTCAAAGTGATTTTATTATGTATTTCATTGTGATTTCAATTGAAACCAATTTGTTTTCTGTTTTTACTTGAAAGTACCAATGTCTTTGTTGTTTTTATTTATCGTACATTAGGGAGAAGTGGAACTTCCTTATCCACGGCTTCATGGAGACCTGCCTGTGATTATGTTTGACACTTCAAACTTCCAGTTACATTCATCCTCGCATGGTTGATGCTACTTTGTGCATTCAGTTACAGCTTGGAGCATATTTTCTGTGACAGTTTGGGAACAAATTGTACCACATTGACAGTTTTCACAAAACAATTTACAATTTTTCATGTTCTTTTGTCATTGCCATGTTTCATGATTTGGCTCTAATTTAGGGTTTAGTGAAGTTTATTTGTTTTTTTTAATGTTTAAATGGATGGTATATAATTGCAACAAATAACATGTTGAAGTTTACTTGGTAGCTCTAGAAACCTGTACCAAATAAACTATTAACAATATTTGTTGGTATTTTGTATTTGTTTCTAAATGTAGTTTAGTGTTATATTGAATTTTAAAAATGAATTATTTAATTTGATACATTTCACTGAAGTGCGGTTTCATTGAAAAAGTTATTATTAAGAAAATGAGCTGTTTGCAACATATAGTTAACAGTGATTAATTATTATTTCAATAATGATGAATGTGTTGTATTTGCATTCCATTCATTGTGCAGAATGTACAATTTTGTAGTTTTCAACCAGAAAAATGTGATTAATCCTTTACAATTCAGCCTAAATTTATTAGATTTGTGTCCCTTTACAGTCCTGCCTAAATTTATTAGATTTGTGTCTATTTTCAGTCCTGTCAAACTGGTTAGATTAATGTCTAAACTTTTTATAGTCTGGCCTAATTCATAAAATTTGTGTCTTAAGCAACAAATCTAATCAATTAGGTTGGACTGTAAAGGGTTAAGTTGTTGAATGCAAATATAAAACAGTCCTTGTCTGTGGTTTGGAAACAGGGTATGCAGTCAAGAGTATCAAACCCACAAGGCAGACCTTTGCAAACACATGTTGCCATGTCATATTTCATTTTCAGAAAGCTAGAGCTAAAAAAAACATAACTACATAGACTTGTTGCAAGAACACCACAACAAGGAAGAAATAACCATATAACAGTATAGCTAAACACGCACTAGATTGGAACCCAGAAGAGAAGAATATAGAAGCCAACAAACAGCTGGTGCAGAATAGTGAAAGAGGATGCCAAATAAAAATGCAATTCAGTAGGCTGAACTAAAGAAATAGAAACACACTATTCTGTGACCATTATAGTCCTATATTCTATGAAATGGGAAAGCTAGAGGAAAATGGTGCAGACCCCATCATCAACTGGTTGCTACAGATGCCACCTATGCAATACCACAACTGCTTTAGTGAATTCATCCTGCAGATGGCCAGCAGCAATTGTGGTTCCATGGAGGGAAACTAATAATAATGATCGCCTCCTATCTTATTCGCTACTCTTCTATCCTGAAGTATAGAAGTTGACCATAACAACCCCAGTCTAGTCCTTGATCCATCTGAAATTGTCTATTATGTAAGTTATTGCCCATCGCCAAGTGATGATGGCCGCAACATTATACGATTTTATCTTAATAATGTGATGTCCGCTGTATTTGGATTATAGTGAGGAAGAATATGCACTGGTCATCAATCTCACTCTTATCCCACGTTACCTTTGGTCAGTGGCAAGACTATTGGTTGAGACGACTGGAGGTAACTCGGGATGCAGGCACACTGGTCTTACTCCTGTGAGACCAGGGGTCACTTGAAACTTGCGGGATTCGATCGCCCACCATTTCCATTTATCACTGTGAGAGACGAGTGCCATAACCTCTTAACTACAGCGACCCCTATCTGAATTATCTAATAATACCCTTCCATTTAACATTTACATCCACTGTAGTGGATGCCCACTGATAAGTTAAAATTATAACTAGAATCACAGTCGCAAATAATTTCAATATAAAGCTTTGAAAAAGAAAAATCACTACACATATTTAGCCTGCAGCATTGTATGACTCTGTAACATGGATTCTAAACAAAAAGAATGAAAAGACATTAGAAGTTTTTGAGATGGGATGCTGTCGCAGGATGCAAAGAGTGAGCTGGACAGAAAAAAGAGCAAACAAAGAAGTATTAAATATATAGGGTCACAAAGATAACTTCACCAAGAAACAGCAAATCAAATGGTTCGTCCATGTGACTTGACAAGTACAGGATAGTCTCCCTCAGGAAGCAATACTGTACAGCAACAAAAGGATTCAGAGTTACAAGGGTTGTTCACACAAAAGATGGACAGCAAAATAACAGAAGCAGTGAAGCTCACTATGTATGAAGCACATAATAGGGACCGGTCAAGAAACCTCTTCATAACCTGATGCTGAAAGGTACAATCAGGGCAAAAGCGAAACGAAGATAGAAAGATACATAACTAATGACGGATATACAAAGTCAAAGGTAGATTGTCTTGGTTTGGTCATAACATGAGACATTGAAGCTTACTATTGAAAATACTAGAAGGTAAAATTTGGGGGATAGAAGAAGGGGACGTCCAAGAAACAATTACATCACACATGCTTGCAAGATTATTGAAATGTAGATTTATACTGAGCTGAAGAGAAATATGCTGGAAACCGTATCATGATGATTCAACTCTGGATCATCCAGGATGTCTAAAGCTGTGGCTCATGATTATGTTGTATCTTCAGCTAATCTTGTGCAAATGTGTTTCAAATGTTATGTGTGAAGGTGAGGGGTGGCTGGCCAAGAGGTTTAAATGTTAGCCTTCTGACAACGAGGGCATCCGTGTAAATGCTCGATAGTGTACAAGTTTATTTTTACTATCAGAGGTTAAATAAAAACCTAGTCTGTAGAGTGTGGCAACTGCAGGGACAAGTGGCTTTTTTTCCTTCACACTATAAATCCTTTCAGTGAACCTCACCAATGGAAATAAGCCCTATAATGAAAGTTGATAATTTATTTAGTTTGATGTCTGGAAAAAAAAAAATTAAAGATTTGTTTTTGAGCATCTCAGTAGCATGACAGTTAGAGCATTGGCTTCTCACATCAATGGCACCAGGTTCGATCCCGGGTCTCGACATCCTCCAGTCTGTCTAAACCATGTATAGAAGAGGATTTGACTTACTGTTAGCGAAGGAAAGGCACCAAGGCAGGGAACTGGTTACCCCACCTAAAAATGTCTTGAGATTTAGTGCAATGAAGTTATAATACTTCATCCAGGACATCAGATGTGTCTGCCATGGGCTCACGCCTCACTTTGTATTTATGCAAGTCAGGTCAGTTCACCCCGTAACTGGTGAGGTCATTAGGGCACACAAGAAGACATGCTCACAGTCCCACACCATCCTTCTCTGTCAGTGGCCGCTGCCTGTGCCTCTTCTGGTCGGAGATTGGTCCATTCTTATGTTATCCTCCCACCTCTTTTTGGGACGGCCTCTTCGTCGTCTGCCATGCACCTTTTCGCGCAGGATCGTATTTGCAAGACCATTTGATCTCGATATGTGACCGTACCAAGCGAGTCTCCTTCTTTTGACAGTTGTCAAGAGGTCTTCAAAAGGCCCTAATGCTGTTGTAATTCTATCTTGTATTTCCTCATTTGTAACTCGATCTTTGTACGGAAACATCTCATCTCCAAGGCCTGTATCCTCCACTGCAGGTCAGCTGTAACTGTCCGTGTCTCACAAGCATATAGGAATAATAACAAGACCAGTGTACGTGTTAATCTGATTTTCGTGCATAGTGCTAACCGTTTATCTTGCTAGATTTTGTTAAGCTGTGCAAGCGCCGCTATTGTCTGTGCTATTCTAGCCAACACCTCACATTTTGATCCTTCATCACTGACAATCGAACCCAGATATTTAAAACGATCAACCACTTCGAGTTCCTGGCCATTAGCTTTTATCCTACTTGTTATTATACAAGTGAATACATATATATTGTAAATATATATAAAAAAAAGACAACGGCCGTCATCCATCGTAGATGATGATGGCATAATTAATTTTGCTAGCGCTATTTTTAGTAAGGATTAACTGCGCTAATTTTTATCCTCACTCTCTCGCCTTGAACCGCATGACCCCAGTGGCAAGTCAAGGACAAGACGACTAGAGAGTGACTACGAGATGCAGGGAACTCTGTATCAAGCACCCGTGAAAAAGACGGCTGAGTCCGGAGTCGAGCCCACACCACCTGATCACGAGGCCAACGGCTTAACCACTTCGCCACGGAATCTCCAAATATATATATATATACACATACATATATGTGTATATATATATTAATTTTTATATACATACATCATCATGTCTTTTATAGAGCGTCGCTCCCATCACAGTCTGTCTGAAAGAAACTCTTTCCCTTTCCAAAACTCCAGCCTCCACCACAGTCATACCCAGGCATTCCTGGATATTTTGGTGCCATCGTCTTCTTGGTCTACCCTGCCTCTTTTACCTGGCACTAAACCTTTCATCACTGTTCTTTCAAGACCGTTGTGTCTCTTGATGTGACCAAAGTTTTTACATTTTCTGGCCAAAATGGAATTGACAAACTAGTTCTCCTCCATGTTCAACTCTTACCGAATGTCTTTATTTGTCTTTTTCTCTGTCCAGGGTATTCTGAGGATTTTCCTGTAACATTTTGACTCAAAGTATTTTATTCTTTGTCTAGAAGTTTTGGTAATCGTCCATGATATATATTTATAAATGTACACACACACACCTAAATACAGATCAAAAGGTGTGCTCACGGCAGACACATTTGTCATTATAATGTGCTACTCAAGGTTGAAATAATCACATCATCATATAAGCATATCAGTTTAGACATTGTTCAACGTTTATCTTATACCTGCTATCAGTTTTGTAAGTCTCTTGTATTTAATGCGATAATTGCAGTACTATAGAATAATAATTTAGAAATCATGTTTCAATGTTTTATTGTACAATGAAGTATTTAAAATGCCAATAATTGTGTTGTAAAATGTTCATTAATATGATAAATACATGTTTTGTTCACACACAAAAACAAATTAGATACCCAAAACTGCTTTTACATATTTCATCATCCTAGGCATCTCAGTCTCTGTAGACCATGCTCATGACACTCTGTAGTTTTGTCCACCTGTCTCCTGTATTTTGACACTGTCTGCTATGGCTGTAAAGGCCAATTCACGAGTGACATTCCCTGCCACAGATCGCACAACCATGCTGAGGAGGAGAATCATTTTGATGCCATTCTCAACTGTCCATCCATCATCAGCGCACAAACCACAGCTTGCATGTCACAGACTATTATTAACAACAGGCTTGATCTTGAGCCCACCGAAACAGAGGTCAGGAAAGCTATCCTCAGTTATCCATTCCGGCAGAGATTTCTAAATCAAGGGATCATGTCCTTCACCAGGAACTGACTACACACTTTTATTGTATTTGGAAAACTGAGAAAGTTCCAGAATCGATGAAGGATGCCATAATTATACACCTGAATAAGCAAAAGAGCAATTGTCATTCCTATGACAATCCTTGCCATCAATAGCAGGCAAAATTTAGGCCTCGAGTCCTGCTCAACTGACTAATTGGTCACCTTGAGCAGGGGTTGCTCCATGAGAGTCAGCGTTGTTTTTCTGCGAATTTGCGGGACGATTTTACTTGTTATTTGCAGCATGTCATCTGCAAGAGAAATGTCAACAGTTTTTGTTGCTCTGAACAAAGCTTTTGACACCATTAATAGGGATGGAATCTGCAAATCCTGAGAAAGTTTGACTGCCCCTGCAAATTCATTGCAAATATTCACCAATTTCATGATGGTAACTTGTACTGCACTACGGAGAATTGTCTGTAGTCTTCCCAGTCATGAACGGTGTCAAACAGGGTTGTGGTCTGACAATGACACTCTTTAGCATGGTCTTTGCAGCAATGCTAACTGATGCTGTACATGACACGGCTACTGGCATGCTTACAGGACGCAGGGTCTGCTGTTCATCCCAAGGTGCTTGAAATCCTACACCAAGGTGAGGCCATAATCTTGGATCTTCTGTTTGGGGATGATTGCACCTTCAACACTTGCTCAGAAAAAGAAATAAAGTAATGCATGACATAGTTTTTGGGGTTATATAGTAACTTTTGTCTCACAATCAACACTAGGAAAACATACATTCAATTAAACGTTACGAACGTCTCCAGACAGTCACTAGCTTCATCAACCTAGGCGGTATCTTTATTAGAGAGGCAAATATCGACAGTGAGGTGAATTTCAGCATTGAAAGGGTGAGCTCTGCTGCAAACATCGAACTGACAAGGCATCAGTGTCACCACTAAGGTGAGGGGATGGCACGGGCTAGTGGTTAAGGGACACGGCTCACATGCCGAAGATACTGGATTTGATCCCCATCACAGCACCGGCCGTTAACCTGGGGAAGCAAACCCTTAGAAAATGCAGGAGGAAGCAGACCCTTACATAAAATGCATGCTGAAGTCGGATGCACTGGGCAGACATAGCAAAATAAAAACCACAGTGCAATGCACACTGGCTTGGGGAATAGAGAAATAAGACGAACGCCCCCAAAAAATACCACTGAGGTAAAAGTGTATCATGCTGTAGTGTTATCCAGACACGTCAGACAGCTAAACCGTTTTCACTTGAGGCTCATGGTCAAGTGGCAGGACAAAGTGCCTAACTCTGAAATTCTTAGCAAGACTAACATCTTCAGCATCCATGTACATCTGAAAATAGCTTAGCTAACATGGATGGGACATGTTGTAAGCATTCCAGATTAGCGCATCACCAAGCAGCTGTTGTACGGTGAGCTCACAACAGGTAGATGCTAACTGGAAAGGGGGTTGCGGTGCACAGAGAAGAACGCTACAGGGGTTTCTTGAAATTGTTTCTGAAAAGCTTCAATATTGATGTCAACTCCTGTGAGATGCTTGCATAAAACCGTACCGTCTAGCAAGCTAAAATCACTGAAGGTGCTCAGATTGCAGAGAGTATATAGCCATTATGCAGTCTCAGCGAAAGTGGGCAGTCTGAAAAAAAATACTCACAACGATTCCACATGTGTGCCCTCAATGTGGCAGGGTATACTGTTCCAGGATTGGTCTTTACAGCCATAAAAGAACACATATCGCAAACAGTCTAATGCTGTCACATCTTCACTTGCTATGGGCAACTATTATTATCATTATTAATATGTATTTGAGAATAGACCATGAGAGAAGGGAAGGTTACTCAACCACAGGCCACCTCTACACAAACAACCAGTTATGGGAAGGTCACATATGCTATAGTGTTGAAATAGCTGCACTGATAAGTACCATGAGAAACGAAGATATTTAAGAGGGGTTGGTTCAGCTGATAGAAGAGATACGCTAGTGCTTCTCAGCCTGTATTATTTTATTTTACATGCCACACAACACACCGCTCGCTACAGTGTGGTGTTCTCCTCAAATCTTTTCTCAGCAGTCCTCAAGGAAATCTTAAGACAACTAAATTGGAAAGATAAATGCATTAACTTAGTTCACTCATCCAACATGTCTTGATGGCATGATTCACATCATCAGAGAAGTTGAGCAATGCATACATGACCTCAACAAAACAAGCATGGCAATCACTCTAAAAACTAATAGAAATAAAACCGAGTACATCCCAAACATGTTTTGTCCAAAAGGGGAACTGCAGCTATGAAATAATCTCATTAAAAATGTGAATTGACACATTTTCCTGTGCCATGAAGTTACAAACAACTTCATAACAAAGTTATGATCTTTCACGAAGGAAAGCAGCAGGACGTCTTAACTTCAATAGTGTCAAACCTATACTTTAGCAGATGCAAATCATCAAATCAAGGGTTCACATCATCAACACTATGGTTTATATATGGCTGCAAGGGATGTAGCAGACATAAAGCAGATGTTGAGAAGGTTTGAGTTACTGATGAACACTGACAGTTTCTCTATGATACTGAGTTCTCTTCTCTTTTTTTTCTTCCCGCCAGGACTGCATAGGACATCAACCAACCCTTGTCAAGCAGCTTTGTCCTGTGTAATCTTTTCCACTTCCATCCAGTTTTTTCCTGTTTTCTTTACTTCCGCCTCCAGATCTCGTCTCTATGTATTCCTTGGTCTGCCTATGCCTCTCCTTCCCTGGGGGTTTAATGACAGGGATTGCCAGATGATACTGGCCTGGGGCATCCATCTCCACTTTCTTCCTAAGATTTCCTGTTCCAATTTACCTTGCCCCACTCTCTCCCAAAGTCTGTTGTTTGTAACTATGTCAAACCATTTTATACCAAGAATCTTTCTCATGCATCTTTTGACAAAACCCTGCAGTCTCCTGTCATTGCTTTTGGTCATCCTCCAGGTTTCCCCTACATACAGCAGGACTGGCTTCACATTTTAATTGAAAATCCTTATTTTTGTCTTCCTTCTTATTTTCTTGAAGTTTTTCCATATGAGTTTCAACATTCCCAATGTAACTCTTGCTTTTTGTATCCTTGTTTTTATCTCCTCGTCTGTCCTTCCTTCCTTGTTGCTGATACTTCCTGGGTATGTAAATACCTCTTCCAGTGGCGTTTCTCTCAGCTTGATTGGTTCTGTGTTTGCTGCATTGACACAAATTATTTTTGTCTTTTGCTCATGGATCTTGAAACTGATAATGAGTTCACAACACTGAATTCAGGTGCTGTTTTCCTTCAATGACGTTACTGATAATGTGCTGTTAAGAAAATATGCACATGTCTGGCATGTAGTACGAATGCCTGACAACAGATGGACAGAAAAAATTAAGTTCTAGTGGCCGTACAACTAAAAACGTCTCAACTTAACTTCATTGTACTAGTTTAGATGGCTCTACAGAGTCTGTATACAACCAGTTTATTCCACTCCACCGATACTAAAAATTACTGATCATCCGATCAATTTTTGAATACAATAACTGGCCCTGCTTCCACCACATCCTGTTGCAATGTATTCCAAGCATTCACCACTCTGGCTAAAGAATATTTTCTAATATCTAATCTAATCTTGAGTGGTTTGCCGGGGCCTATGTGTATGACAAGGACAAGAATAGCATCACGGTCCCACAGAGAGCATGTTGTAATAGGTGACTGACTGTGTGACATGGTATAACACCGGCCATGGTTAGGTGGTTTGTTAAGAGCAGCTATAGATGGCGCCTAACAGGCTGTGGGTCTACTTTGCACTAGTGTTTGAGTCTATTAAGATGGACTCGCACATCAGTTAAATACTCTTCATAGTGGAGTAAGAAGTTGCTCGAGCCTAGTCCGCTAAGCAGGAATTCCTCCTCCTGGCTACATCCAACTCACATCAGAGATGGAACCTGCACAGGGCTTATGCACTCGTAGAAGTACAGGTCAATGAGACTAAGAAGAATCTAATCTGAACCTCTTTAAATAATTTGCAGCTGTACCCTCTAGTTCCAATGAAGTGGAGAGATGGACCAAGTGAAGTAAATGATTGAACATGGTACTCCAAGACAAAAGACTGAAATGAATTTAATAATCTTTTGACTATCAGACATCAGACAAATTCTTGATCAAATGCAGATAATTCAGATTATGCTAAGTTTCACTAATATTCTTGAGTTACTGTTCCTTAGTTTTTTTCTCTCTTTGTGTTGATAAAGTTTATTTGTTTAAATTGTGGTCTTTGTGCAAAATCAAAAGAATTGTGGTTGTCCAACCAATATTAATGTTAAAGCAAAAATAGCATTAGAAGGTCCTATACAATTCACAATGGTTGCTAGCTTGAAGGATTGTGTACTGCAACCTTCAGAATCAGTGATCTCTAAATGGACAGCTGGTTTCTGTAGGTGTGTGTATTGTTTCTATACTTAAAATCATGCTTGTTTGAAATACATCCATTCATCTACATGGGAATATGTGTATTTATCACTCATGTTATACAGGTCATATATTCTTTCTGAATGATTTGATTGATTTTTGCAATTTCCTGGACTGTCTGCCATTTGTGGTGTCCTGATTACATATCTGTATGGGTTTAAGAACAGAATGGGATTTTTGTGTGATGTTGAGCATTTGGGGAATGCTGTTTTTTAATAAATTGTGATCAAGTGGAATATATTGATTGTTGGTCTACTCCTCAAATTGTTTATTGTTTTTGGTACCAGTTTTCATGGGTGTAACCGGGGTACAAAAGCTGTCCAAAGAATTTTTCGTGTGGGGTTTACGACGCCAGTGTCACGCATGTTAAAAATCCCTCTGCAATTGGAAATCGATAAGAGCTTAATAGCCGCTGCCTGGGAAAAGTTCAAAATTATGTTAAAAATCTAACCAATCTATTATGGAAATGTTACTGGTCCTACAGAGTTCATGTATTGTGCTGAGTTTCTTCAAAAATGTGGAGAAGAACAGAGCACTTAGGGGTTAAACCGTGTGCAATGACATTGTTTCTTCGACTAAACTGAGGAGGGTTGAGCAAGGAGCTAGCTACCCTATCTTGTAGAAACTTCAACAGTTTTTAGACAGGTCAACATGAAACGACTTGGCATGTAATTGTTGAAGACTTATGCACCACAGGGAGCTGAAAAGGTTTTGATTGATTGACCAATATGCACTTCAGTTCACAACATTAGCTCTCATTTTATTTTGCTTTGTTTTGTCAATTTTGTTTTTCAGATTGTCTTTGTTGAAAAATGTATGCATTTTTACCACTCTATTCAAAGTCATTTCTGTACTGCCAAGCACTACTATCCAAAAAGGGGCTTAATTGCAAATAAATCACTTGAACAAGTCGAGAATTTTTCTTCATCAGGTCCTAGACAATTTTATGATAACACTGTAATAGGTGGATTAGAAATCCACAAGTTACAAGAGTTTGATATCAAATGTAGGTCGAGTATCCCAAGTGGTCTGCCGGGGTCTTTGTGTACGACAAGGACAGGAATACCACCACTGCTCCACAGAGAGCTTGTTGTGAGAGGTGACTAACTGTGTGACATCGTAGAACACTGGTTATGGTTTTGGTTGTTTTTTTAAGAGCAGCATAGATGGCGCCTAACAGGCTGCAGGTCTATTTTGCTCTAGTTTTTATGTCTTAGATGGACTCACACAACAGTTAATCACCCTCCGCTGCGTTTGTTCCAACATAGCAGAGTAATAAGCTGCTCACGCCTAGCCCGCTAAGCAGGAAATCCTCTTCTCGGCTATATCCAGAGCTGGGACTTGCAAAGGGTCATCTGCCCCTGTAGAAGTACAGGTCGACTAAAACTAAGACATAGGTCGAGCGGTGCCTGAGAGAGTGGAGCAGTGTGCTTGGATAGCAGTCTATATGAACCAGCAGTATCCACACCCTTCATCGTTTACTAGGAGAGGATTAGCAGCTATGGCTTTTTCCAGAATCTAGTGATGTCAATTCTGTATTACATAACAAAAGCTTGTACCCATGTCTTCAAAATATGTCAATGCGTATGTGATCATTTCTATACTAGACAGCTACTGTGTGTGCTGAGATTCTAGTCACCTTCATTATGTGTGGTTCAATTAACTGTCAGATATATTTTGCTGTTATTAGTTGTCTACTGGTCTTTTGTGTTTGTAGAATTTGTCACTGATTATCCATACAAAAAATTGGTTGCAGTACAGTTTTTGCTATAGTAGTGATGTGCATGATCTCATGTGTTGGTCTAGATAGGCCTTGATTACAGACAAAAACTGTTCAGAAGAAGACAGTAAATTAAGCTTAAATGATTGCAATTGTAACAATCTGAAGATATGAAAAGTAAACCAAAAAAAAGGTAGCACTTGTCCAAAATCAGATATAGCTGTTGGATAGGACATGTTAGAGACATCACTTTACTAAGACTCAGTGTCAAGTTTTTTTTCCTTCCTCACTGTCTTGACTTCTGTAATTGTTCCCATTGGAAGCATGCCTAGATCTTGGCCTCCTGATCCATTTTCTGCTCCAACCACTTTATGCCACTCAGATGCTCAATATGACAAGTAATAAGGAAAGTCTTGTAATTTAGAATGTCTGCCGTTGGGAGTGAAGTGTTTTACTCTTCATTGTATAAGATCTTTTCATTTTGTGAAATGGGATGACCATTGTGAGAGATATAATTATTAAAAGCAATTAATAAATATCCTGAACATATAAATGACTGCCACGGTTGTTTTTTAATAGACACCATTGACATGTATTTGATGTATGAACATTTGCTTGCTTCCTTTCTAAACTGGTTTTTAGTCTTTTTCTTCTTCGTACGCTGTCAGATGTCAACCTGTATTTTTTCGAAAAAAGCAGCGGTCATCCTGAGGCTGTCGACACTGCCATAGAGCTTGTCTAGTGTTGCCACTGGTGATGGCCACATGTGCTTTCTCTGGTCCTCGTATTTAGGGCAGTTTTGCAGCAGATGTTCAGCGGTCATTTTTCCGGTACCACAACTGCATTCGTTAGTGCCACCTATCTTCAATTTGTTGAAAAGGTGGTACTTCAGTCTATTGTGGCCTGTGCGGGGTCTGAAGACCACGACCTGCTCTCTTCTGTTCAATTGGTAATAAGCATCATTTTTTGTGTAGCCAATATGTTCTGTTTCCCATTTGGCCATGTATCTGGCTTTAATGAGCCTTTTGGACTCTTCGTAGGTCACACTAGAACCTGGTTGTGGTAGTCTTGCACCTTCTTTTGCCAGTCTGTCTGCCTCCTCGTTGCCTTAGATGTTACAGTGGGATGGAACCCACTGTACCACTACTATTTTTGGTGCAGATTGCTGGCATAGTTGACAGAGTACTGCTCTTAAATCATTAAGCTCATAATTTTTCTGGCTTTTTAGTGCTGTGACTACGGCCAGGGCAACTGTAAACAGGACTATCTAGCTTTCATTGCTTTCGTCTGTCAGCATTGCTTCTACTGCAGCCCTCAGTGCCTCTGCTCTGAAATTGCTTGAGAATTTTCCAGTTGCCACTGACAGTGTTATTTTTATACCATTTGGTAGGCTCAGAAATACCCCTGCCCCTCCATTCTGTGTCGTGTTTGTTACAGAGCTGTCGGTGTATGCATGGGTCCAGTCCATATTTGGGTAGTTTTTCGTTATGTACTTCAGGGTTGTCTCTTCTTTCTTTTACAGTCTGGCTGTTCGTGTTTCCAATACCTGGTACATTTTCTACCACCTCCGGAAATATATGCTGCCTCCAGGCAGGTTTGTGTATAGTAGGGATGGGCTTTGGTGTTGTTAATGTGATCATAGGGTCTTCGCTCATCTTTGCTTTGGCTATTTCTGCAAAGTTTCTCCGCTTTAGTTTCCCATTTTCAAATCTATTTAGTCTCTGATGCATTGGATGGTCTGTCAGTCTTCTGAGTTTCTCTGCTTGCTGCTGGGCTAATCAGTCTCTTCTGTCGGTCATGGATTGCAGATTTGTAATCTTTTCAAGTTCTAGAATTGGGTTCAGGACTGATAGTAACTTCCTCTTTGCTGTTTGGCCCAGCCCATCAGCATTTCGTTTGTTACCCCATCTTTTCCGGGCGATTTCTTTTTCTTTAAAGTTCTCATGGGCCCATCCATTTAATTCATGGTTAGTTTTGCCATCATGTGCTCCTCTGGTGCCATATTGATGTTGTTGTGGCTCTTTTGTTCTTCACTAATGTCTGTATGCCTATCTGTAAGGACATCAATGTGGTTTGCTCTGGCATAATGTTCTATAAAGGCGTTTGCTGCTTTTTTTTCAGTAAGCATGTTGTCGCCCTGCTTGAAGGTAATTTGTTTATTTGATGGAGTTTCGTCATTCATGGCTCTGACTAACTTCCATAGTTTGTTCCCTTTTTATCTAAATTGAGACTTTCTGTTTTTCCAGCTGTCTCTTGTTATTTGGTTTAGTATTCTTTTGTATTTCGCCGTGATGGCTTTGAGGGCAATATTTCCCTCCTCTTTCTGCAATTCATCATTCCAATATGGCCTGTAGTTTTTCCTTGGGTTTTTAGTCTGAATGTTATAGCTGTTATTATTAATGCTCATAATGAGTGTTTCACTGGCTACACAAAAAATGATGCCTACTACCAGCTGAACAGAAGAGAGCAGGTCGTGGTCTTCAGACTCCGCACAGGCCACAACAGACTGATGTACCATCTATTCAATAAATTGAAGATAGGTGGCACTGACGAATGCTCGTGTGGCACAGGGAAAATGACCGCTGAAGATCTGCTGCAAAATTGCCTGACGTACGAGGACCAGAGAAAGCACATGTGGCCATCACCAGTGGCAACACTAGACAAGCTATATGGCAGTGTCGACAGCCTCAGGATGACAGCTGCTTTCTTCAAACAAATTCAAGTTGACGTCTGATAGCGTACGAAGAAGAAGAAGAAGATAATAAGTGTTTACTCTTTTGTGTACCCTGAGGGATTCCGTGTTTAAGCCGCCGGCCTTGTGATCAGGTGGTGTGGGTTTGACTCCGGACTCCGCCGTTATTTCACGGGTGTTTGATGCAGAGTCCCCTGCATCTCGTAGTCGCCCCCCAGTCATCTTGTCGTCTTGACTTGCCTCTGGGGTCGGGCGGCACGAGACGAGAGAGTGAGGATAAAAAGTAGCGCAGTTAATCCTTGTAATCCAACAGTATGTTGTGCCTCGTCTGACTAGCGTCTCAGTTACCCAAATGTGATAACAACATTAATAATAGTATGCTTAGGTGACAGGACCTATCTTGTCGGATGACCGTATCCATGACAATGTCTGATGGTCGAGTCCCAGGCTGCCAGTTTTGTTGGGGAGAGGGCATTCTGTTTCAGCCAGATGTTACAAGGACGCCCCTGACTACGTCTCTATGATGATCAAGTCTGCTCCTCGCCTCCACAACCAGCCATAGTATCTGGTGGGCCAGCACTTCCTGGAGGAGACGGGTCATATGACAAAATAGGAAGAGGCGTCTGCAATCTACTGTTCCTGGGACTACTTGCTGTTGAAAATCAGATCATGCCAGTGGATCCCAAGGATACACCTCTGATTGTGCAGGTGGAAGTTTTCTGGACGCTCCTGGTCTTCCCACTGTAGAAATGTCCAGGTCTCAGAACCACACAGGAATATATATATATATATATACATTTCTTTTTGCGTTCGCCTTATTTCTCAATTCCCCAAGGTGGTGTGCGTTTCACTATGTTTTCATTTTGTGCCTGTCGGCCCAGTGCATCTGACTTCGACATGCATTTTATGTAAGGGTCTGCTTCCTCCTGCATTTTCCAAGGGTTTGCTTCCCCGGGGTAACGGCCAGTGCTGTGATGGGGAGCGAATCCAGCACTTTTGGGTTGTAAGATGTATCACTTAACCACTAGCTCACGCCAAACCCAGGAGTATATGAATGAATCAGGAGGTGTATATGTGAAGCCTAGTCTCTAGGGAAAGTCTTCGCTGTGACTAGACTCTATATGAGAGGACATGGGTGAAGCTGTCAGGCCCATTGTATGGGTAATGTTGTAAAGATAAAAATGTGATTTTCGTTATTGACCTAAAAATCTGTCGTTGATTTGCTTCAACTTCCATGTATCAGTTTAACATGTCATCATTATGTCTGTTTTCACTCAAATAGAAAGCTGGTATCTCCGCCACTATTGACTTCATTGAATAAATGCTCCATTAAAACAAATACAAGGTGTCACACTTGCTACCGACCCCTGGTGTTCGCTAATAACTTGAAAACCAATGAGCATAATTCAATAAAATTTGAACTTGACATACCTTGATGTGTGAGAAACATAATGAGCTCTTAGAAAATTTTGCAAGTGGTTGCAGTTAGCATCGGCATGCATGCATGTTGTAGAAGGTATTCACCAACTCATCAAGAGTCACATACTTAAATTCCTCCTACATTTTTTCTTGCAGTTCCACGAGATTCATTGTCTAGTTGGAACACACTTTCCATTTCAGCATGCCCTTTAGGAAGGATTCAGGTAGGGTAAGGTCAGATGACCTTGGTAGTCAAAGGCTCTTAGAAGGGACATGGTCTTTATAGAAGGAAGCAATTTTAGCCATGTTGACATTTGAGGTGAGGTATTTGGTTCCATCCTGCTCAAAATTGCCAGTATGGAGTTTCTCCTCGTCTAAATCACTCGTTTCATTCCTTCATTCCAAGACAAGTTCTTTAAAGACACCAATATTCACACGCGGACCACTTTCTTCGGAGACATTCAAGTTAACGTCTCAAAGTGCACGAAGAAGAAGTAGTATTACATAAAGAAAGTAACATTCATCCGTTTTTCTATAGAGTATGTCATCAATTTACTTCTTCTATCCGGATAATGCAGTCGTACCAGATGTAAATGGTTACCTGACGTATGCATTGGGGAAGGTACGAACAGTAAGGAAGACAACTCACATACGCTGCGTTTCAGTATATGAAGAGTTATATGTATTTCCTGCGGCAATTGTTGCCATGAAACTGGCCTTTACCTTTACAGCATTTTATTGTAGGCCATAGTCTCTTAAGTGAGGAGCAAACAGTTGTAAATTTTATATTAGTAATTCAGACCGATCTAACCTGCATGTCTTTGCTTAAGATAACAAGGACTTTTACAGCAAACATTAGTTCTGGAGACGAGACATAACACCAGTGGTGTATATACTGGTGGGGTTGGACGAGGGGCCCAACAATTGAGAAGCCCGACATACGAGGATCAGAGAGAGCAGATGTGGCCATCACCAGTGGAACTGCAAGACAAGCTCTATGGCAGTGGCGACAGCCTCAGGATGACCGCCGCTTTTTTCGAAAAAATAATGGTTACTGCGTACGAAGAAGAAGAAGAAGAGTAGCTCAAGGAAATTTGAAGTCGAATTACTATCCCGGTGGTTCATATTTACGAGAGGCGTTCAAGTCAAACGGTGACTTTTTTTTGTAAGGGAAAGTTAACATTATTTTCAAGTATTCAAAATGACATTTATTTTTCAAATATATCCTGTATCGTTTTTGCACTAATCACAGCGTTTAAGTAATGTTTAAAACGCTTCAGCGCAGAAAAAATGTGTCAGTATGTCTGAATCAATCCAGGCCAGCCTGTTTCACTTCGTCATTAGTGCTGAAATGCTGACCTCCATGGAATTCTTTTAACAATCCAAACAGGTGCAATTCGCTTGGAGCTAGCTCTGGGCTGTAAGATGGATGTGGCAATATCTCGCATGAGGTCGAACGTTATCTTGCAAGAGCAGGACACCCTTTGTGATTAAACCCAACATGCACTAAGTTTCCGAAAATGAAAATGCTCATAACTAATTAGAGTTCACCGTGCCCAGAGAAAGACTTGCCTCTTGTGCTATTTCGCGACAGGTTATGCGTCGATTTTCCATGGATTTGGCGTTTCACAATCTTGGAATTCACATGAATGACTTTCGTGGGCTGAGAGCCACCATGGCAGGTATCTTTACTCACGGATGTACGGCCTTCTCTAAAACTTTTACATAATTCAAATGTCTCACTCCGAATGGGTTATCATCACCCTATTGTGTTTGCAGTCTTCTGCTAATTTTCGCAGGTTTCGCGCTTTCTTTCACAAGAAACTTCATCACAACACGCTGTTGCATGCAAGTTATGGCAGTGTCGGTCATTTGTATTTATCTGCCACGTTACTGACCCATGGGAAGTGGGCCACCAAGCAGTAATACGACACCAGTACCCCTAAAAACTGATAGCAGTTCCAGCACGCTATAACTCATTCAGGTAGAACTAGAACAAAAAAAGTCTCGGTTTGATTTGAAATCCGCCCTTCACCCCAACCATCGTCTCGTGTATGGCTCTTTTGCTAACATTGAGGAAAACAGATCAGACATGTGTCAAGCTCAGGCAAAATATACTGGCTAAGATCCCCACATTGACTTCCTCGTAATCCTCCCTGGAAACTGACAGTTCTTCTTTACAGTCTGGTTAACTAGGTCGGTAAAGCTACGTGATCTCCGTAGTAGTGATCGACAGGCAGAAGAGGCCAAACATGGCACAATCGTCTGTATGACCCCTGTCAACCTTCATCAGCACGTTCAGAATGTGAAAAAAGCTGTTACTGGGCGCACAAAGAATAAAACTACTCATTGCCAGCTTTCACAACAACATCATCATCACTATAACTACGATGTTTTTCTCCATTCCCAGTTGCATTAGATGATCTAAACCATATATTAGCAACGTTCGGGTTGTGTTGTAGTTTGCCGTTGCTTTCTGAATGATGTTGTGAATGCTGACCAACTTTGGTCTCTGGTGCCCTCAGCCCAATTCTTGATATTTCCAACTGCTGCCTTAACAGTCGTTGTCTCAACAACTATATATATACCCTTGTGAACACCTCGACCGCTTACGATGAATGAAAGTCAAGAACGGCGCATCATACTATGTACGAGGCGTGTTTAAATTAAACCCGACCTAACTGCCCCAAGTGAACATGCGCACGATGGCGTAAAATATGATGTACACAGCACATACCAACCGTCAAGTTTGCAAAATGTCATTATCCTCCGACTCTAAGTTTCCTCGCCAGACAGTTGAAAACATGGCTGGTGTGATACCGAATCCGTTCAGAGTTGATCGGCGAGCGGTGATTCGGTTTCTGCACTATGCGATGAATGTCAACTGGTCGACATCCTCCAGCTGTTCGAAACCGAATCACCGCTCGCTGTTTACATCAGATTTGACGTCATCGGGCGCATCGTACGTATGTTCACTTGGTGCAGTTAGGTCCGGTTTCATTTGTACACGCCTCGTAAACTCCTAGATAACACCTCAACCGCTTACGATGAAAGCAGTCAGGAACAGCGCACCATATTATATATGTTGTAACAAGCTAATGACACGGGCTTGAGTGTTACACCAGTGTGACCAACGAGTTTGGAATCGACACAGCGATCATGATAGTCGTGAGCATAGTGAGAAACCTCTCATCGCACTACACCTGGAAGAACTGAGGTCCATGTTGAGAACGCCTCAGAATACAAGCAAAACCACTGTAGCCTGCTAAGAAAGAAGCATCGTCAAAAGTGAAGAACTCAGCACGAGTAGCTTCCAACAACACCACCAACAAACGGAGCGTAAAGCAAAGCATCATAAAAACCACACAGGCAATGCTTCATGCAGTAGGGTCAAACATTCTGGTGGCCCCACGATCATAGTCAAAAACAATATGATGTATGTGTGTGTGTTTGTCTGCGTATGTATGTGTGTGTGTCTGCGCGTGTGTGTATGTCTACGTATGTGTGTATGTCTGCGTGCGTATGTACGTGTGTATGTAAGTATGTATGTCTGCGTGTGTATGTACGTGTGTATGTCTGCGTGAGTGTGTGTGTGTATATCCGCGTGTGTATATATGCATGTGTGTATATATATACTCGTGTATGTATATATACTAATATATATATATATATGTGTGTGTGTAAGTGTGTGTCTGCAGGAGTACATATGTATGCATGTACATGGGCATATATATGGGTAGGAGATATATGCGTGTGTAGGAGATAGATTTCAGTTTCCTTTGATTAAGTGCTTTGGCGACATATTATCCGAATTTATTAACATATTATATAAGTAGCCTCCCAACCCCCATTACCTCTTGCCCCCTCCTAGTCCTATTTAATTCATACGAGGTCGTCCTCGGCCTGTTAGCTACGCCACTGCCTGTCGCAAATGTCCCAATTCGCAAGCGTGCAAATAGTTCACCATACATATTCGTACTAAGACAGTCAATGAAATCTCCTGATAAGAGTGACATGTCGCTGAGTCATGAGCCAACAGAGTCGGTTTCTTAGAATGCTAGTTGACATTACCGCGATACCCGAGAAGACGGTAATCGATATGCGTTACGTAAAAGCATGGTCTCGCTCTTAAGCCAACGACGTCTTCAATCGCTGGGGCATGTGTGTGCCGAATAGAAGATGAGAGGCTGCCAAAGGTTATACTCAATCGCTGGGGCATGTGTGTGCCGAATGGAAGATGAGAGGCTGCCAAAGGATATCCTCAATGGCCAGCTGGCCATTGGGGCTAGAAGAATCGGCCGTCTCACACTGCGGTTCAAGGACGTCTCACACTGCGGTTCAAGGACGTATGCAAGAGGGACATGAAGTCCTGCAATATTCCATCCGTGGGCTGTGAAGTGGTTGCTCAGGATCGAGCTGTTTGGAGACAGTCAGTTGGAAGGGGCATGGTGGCTGCCGACGAACGTAGAGGCCCTTCTGGCTGCAGAACACAAAAGAGAAAGACTGAGAGATCGGGAAACATTCCGACAAGCCAGCCTCCTCAGCATGGTTATACGATCTGTGGCAAGGACTGTCACTCACGGCCTTACAGTCATAGCAGACAGTGTCATAATACAGGATAGAGAGCTGGCTTATTCACAGGGCGCCGCGCGCATGGTCTGCAGAGACTGAGACGCCTATGATGAAGACTTGAATAAAATGTGGATCGCCACATTGAGATGACATTTCTTTTTATCCCCTTCACCCATTTGGTGGAGTAATGGTCAAATATTACATTTCGTTGGTGGGGTAATGGTAAAACATTACATTTGGTGGAGTAATGGTCAAAACTGCATTTGGTGCAGTAATGGTCAAAACTGCATTTGGTGGAGTAATGGTCAAATATTACATTTCGTTGGTGGGGTAATGGTAAAACATTACATTTGGTGGAGTAATGGTCAAAACTGCATTTGGTGCAGTAATGGTCAAACACTACATTTGGTGCAGTAATGGTCAAACACTGCATTTGGTGGAGTAATGGTCAAACACAGCATTTGATGGAGTAATGGTCAAACACTATATTTGGTGCAGTAATGGTCAAACACTGCATTTGGTGGAGTAATGGTAAAACACAGCATTTGATGGAGTAATGGTCAAACACATCATTTGATGGAGTAATGGTAAAACACAGCATTTGATGGAGTAATGGTCAAACACAGCATTTGATGGAGTAATGGTAAAACACAGCATTTTGTGGAGTAATGGTCAAACACGGCATTTGATGGAGTAATGGTCAAACACAGCATTTGATGGAGTAATGGTCAAACACAGCATTTGCTGGAGTAATGGCCAAACGCAGCATTTGGTAGGTGCGGTAATGGTGAAACACTACATTTGGTTGAGTAACAGTTTAAATTTCATTTCCTGCAGTATTACTAAAATACTACATTTTGGTGGAGTTATGGTAAAGCACTATATTTAGTGGAGTAATTGTCCCACGATGCATCTGGTAGAGTAATGATCAAACACTACATTTGGTAGAATAATGATCAAATAATACATTTAGTGGAGCAATGGTAAAACGCTACATTTGATTTCATCTGGTAGAGTAATTGAAAAACACTGCATTTTGTGGAGTAATGGACAAATACTACATTTGATGGGCAGAGTAATTATCAAACATTATATTTGTTGTAGTAATGATCAAACACTACATTTCGTGGAGTAATGGTCAAACACTACATTTGACTTCATCTGGTGGCGTAATTATCAAACACTATATTTAGTCGAGTAATGGACAAACACTATATTCGGAGAAGTAAAGATTAAACACTGCATTTGTCAAGTAATGGTCAAACACTACATTTGGTGGAGTCATGGTCAAACGCGGCATTTATTGGAGTTATGACCAAACACAGCATTATAAGGAGTAATAGACAAACATTACATTTGGTGGAGTCATGGTCAAACACTGCATTAGGTAGAGTAATAGACAAACATTAATTTTGATCGAGTAATTGTCAAATACTGCATTTGGAGGAGTCATGGTCAAACACTGCATTTGGTGGAGTCATGGTCAAACATTGCATTTGGTGGAGTCATGGTCAGAAGCTGCATTTGGTGGAGTCATTGTCAAACACTGCATTTGGTGGAGTCATGATCAAACACTGCATTTGGTGGAGTCATGGTCAAACACTACATTTGTGCAGTAATGGTCAAACACTGCTTTTTGTGGATTAACGGTCAAACACTACATTTGTACAGTAATGGTCAAACACTGCATTTGTTGAGTAATGGTCAAACACTGCATTTGGTGGATTAACGGCCAAACTCTACATTTGGTGCAGTAATGGTCAACACTGCAATTGGTGGAGTAATTGTCAAATGCTGCAGTTGGATGAGTAATGGTGAAATACTGCATTTGCTGCAGTAATGGTCAAACACTACATTTGGTTGAGTAATGGTCAAACACTACATTTGGTGGAGTAATTATCGAACACTACATTTGGTGGAATAGTGTTCAAACAGTACATCTGGAGGAGTAATGGTCAAACACTGCGTTTGGCTTGCTATACGACGATTTTCTTTAAAGGACTGCGCGTGTGTTGTTTATCAATATTTTTCTGGACCTTTCTCGTGTCCTGTAGCCAGAACTGTTTGTTTTATAAACGGGAAATGGGAGCTAACCAGACTGAATGTGCATGAAATAACTGAGGCATAGCATTTTCTGTTTAGAAATGATTTCAGCACAAAAGGTTTTTGTTGTTGTTGTTAAATGCACACAATAAATTACGTTTTCTTTTCTCCAGGCCCCGAAAAAGGAGTTGAATAGAGTGTTGTAGTAACTTTCTTCACATTCACCATATATCTAATAACCTCAAATGTCATTCTATCTATTACGGTGTTATCAAGTACATATCTTCAGTATGCCATTGCGCATGTCGCTCGCTATCTTCCTTCCTGGGGCCTTGGGTCTGGACAAAGTCTGACACTGATATCGCTGAGTTTGTATAAACCCAATGTTTATCAGTTGCTGATTATTTGTCGAGCTGGTGTTCAGGTTTTTAAGGAATGACGATAAATGATACGATCCAGCGAAGATATTTGACAAAGTGTTTCTATTTTCCCATCATCCATTCCATCTTCACAATAACATACTTACCAAATACTTCTATTCCCGGGCCCGCTAAAGCTCGAAATTATTTACACTTATAGTTAGTGGACCTGGCGTCATGTCAATCATCATTGTGAATCATATTGTCATTGATGCGCTGATTTCTCAAAATATTTTTCAGACGCTATTTTAGACAAGTTCATTTGATTTTGCAATATACCTTCATTTTAGTGCACGCGACAAAATGTTGTAGTAGTTTATATTGTTGTTGTTATCCCATAGCTGCTGAGCAAATCTTTTTCTCTTTTGCAGCCCAATGCCGTTCTTATATGGATACAGGTCTTCCTCAGCTGTGTCACTACCCCGAACAGTGTGTTGGCATTTGTCGGCAGTGCTTGTAAGAATCTTTTCCTCATGTACGCAAGCTCATTGCACTCAACGAGTAGATGTCGAACTGTTTTATTAGGAAGACAGCAATGTCTGCACAAGAGCAGGTGCTGGGGATTTATGTGATTCAAGTGGCTATTGATTCCAAGTCAGGTGACCAGCGTTCAATCCCTAGTTGGTGCGGGATTTCTTTTCTGATTGCAAACCGGCTCCCGTGATCAACCGAGCCACAGCAATTGGGTACCAGGAAAATCTGGGAATTAAAAGCGGCCGGCATGATGCTGACCACACCATCCACTATGTGCCGTTTGTTAAAAAATAATATGGGCCTAACACCACATTTCCTATGCGCTGCATGGCGGGACGGGATCTTTGACAACACCACGTGCGTTATACTTTCTTGGTGGTCACGAAAAAATCATCAACTCTCGTTTGTGCCAAAGTTGGAAGGCAATTCCTCTTCCACTCAAAATTGTTGTTAAACGCTTATAGGAGTGGATTAATACAACAACAACAATAGGTAGGTATTAATCAACATGCTGAGCTGTAATCGCCCGGTGATCAATATGATTTTTTCTCGATATTACCATTACAATTTCCCAATACAATCAGCTTATTTGACTGCTCTCCCTTTTGATAATCTACTCCATTGTTGCTGTTTTTTGTACACGGTGTAAATGGAACTGCCCACCTATGGCTTTACCCGGAGTGCAATAACGCCGTTTAACTTTAACAGAACATAACCTCTTCAATCCAGACAACTCAAAACTGAATGTTCACAGACTCAGGTTTTATCAAGCACATATCTCTACACTTTTTATGATCCTTGAACGTAAACAATAATTACTCAGCAGTCTTTGAGCAAGTAACTGTGACGCAGCGTTTTGTAAGTTCTTCGGTCACACTTATCTCCAAGCCTATAAAAGTAACAATAGCTATTGTACCCGACAGTTATACATAATACAGGTCTGTTGTTGATCCGAAACTGGTGAGTGAAGATTATGTTAATATCATTCACTGTTAGTACAGACACTCACTTTAGTTCTGAATGTAGTTTGTCGAAAATATGATATATTAACAACTGTCATACGACATTTTTCCCATTGTACGGGTGGAAGGGGTTTTGAAGGCTGTGGACTACAGACCTCTTCGCCATTGCTGTCGCCAAGTCGTGTGCTGTCTGTGTTTGTTTATTTCACCCCCAACAGAAAAACAACATATGCCAAACCGGGGATTCGAATCGCTGCGCTCCTTGTCGGCCACTGGCTCCTCCTGATATATTCAAACAATAATTCAGAGTTACTATTGATTGTTACCATATAGTTACTATTAATTGTTACCATATAGTTACTATTAATTGTTACCATATAGTTACTATTAATTGTTACCATATAGTTAATATTAATTAATACCAAATAGTTAATATTAATTGTTACCTTATAGTTACTATTAATTGTTACCATATAGTTAATATTAATTGTTACCATATAGTTAATATTAATGTTGCAATTACAATTGCTGCTACTACTTAAAAAACCTTTCTGCTCTGTTAGACTATTACTGCTACTTTTGGTATTGTTTTTTGTTTTTGAGACTGCGGTCTTTGCTTCTACAGCTGTTGTGGGTTTTACTGTTGGTGTTGAATTTGTGACTGCTGTTGTTGTTTCTGTTACTGTTGTTGTTTCTGTTGCTGGTGTTGCTTCTGTTGCTTCTGTTGCTGGTGTTGATTTTTCAACTGCTGTTGTTGTTTCTGCGGCTGTTGTTGTTTCTGTTGCTGGTGTTGTTTCTGTTGCTGGTGGTGTTTATGTTGCTGGTGGTGTTTCTGTTGCTGGTGTTGTTTCTGTTGCTGGTGTTGTTTCTGTTGCTGGTGTTGTTTCTGTTGCTGGTGGTGTTTCTGTTGCTGGTGGTGTTTCTGTTGCTGGTGGTGTTTCTGTTGCTGGTGGTGTTTCTGTTGCTGGTGGTGTTTCTGTTGCTGGTGGTGTTTCTGTTGCTGGTGGTGTTTCTGTTGCTGGTGGTGTTTCTGTTGCTGGTGTTGTTTCTGTTGCTGGTGTTGTTTCTGTTGCTGGTGTTGTTTCTGTTGCTGGTGGTGTTTCTGTTGCTGGTGGTGTTTCTGTTGCTGGTGGTGTTTCTGTTGCTGGTGGTGTTTCTGTTGCTGGTGGTGTTTCAGTTGCTGGTGGTGGTTCTGTTGCTGGTGTTGTTTCAGTTGCTGGTGGTGTTTCTGTTGCTGGTGTTGTTTCTGTTGCTGGTGGTGTTTCTGTTGCTGGTGGTGTTTCTGTTGCTGGTGGTGTTTCTGTTGCTGGTGTTGTTTCTGTTGCTGGTGGTGTTTCTGTTGCTGGTGTTGTTTCAGCAGCTGTTATTGTTTCTGCTGCTGTTGTCGATTCTATTGCTGGTGCTGAATTTGTGACTGGTGCTGTTGTTTATGCCGCTGCTGTTGGTTCTACTGATGGTGGTAAGTTTGCGACTGCTGTTGTTGTTTCTCCTGTTGTTATTTCTGCTGTTGTTGATTGTGCTACTGGTGTTGATTCTACTGCTGCTGTTGACTCTACAATTTGGTGTTGAATTAGTGCTGATGTTGCTTCCGAAGGCGCGGTTGTTATTCTGCTTCTATTACTATTATTGCTTCTGTTACTGATACTATTACTACTACCACTACTTTTATTACTACTACTAATTCTATTACTACTACTTCTACTACTACTACTACTACTACTGCTACTACTACTTCTATTACTACTACTTCTATTACTACTACTACTACTACTTCTATTACTACTAATACTACTAATACTTCTACTACTACTACTATTACTGCTACTACTGCTACAACTACTACTGCATCTACTCCCCTCTGCTACTATTATTACAATCAGACATGTTGTTGCTTTTGTTTCTAGAAAACTCAGATGGGCCGTGTGAAAAGCTGACTTTACATTTCATGAGTTGTCGAGTCCTCTACCATAGCAGAGATAGATATCGCTGAAAGTCGTCTGTTTTTACAGTGTTGCATCCGTCCTATTCATGTATCTGTCCCACGCTGAACTCAGCCAGAAAGCAATCTGGCAATAACCGTAGACATATTTTTCTTCCCAGGTTCATTGTAGGAAATACAACGTAACTATGACGACGGCTAAGGTTTGGTCTACTAAGGGTGCGTTCAAAGGTGAACCAACGCTTGACGACTTTGTCCTGACAGAAGAGACGTTACCGCCGGTAAAAGATGGTGGTAAGTTGTTATCCAGTCACCTAATTTAATCTTATTTTAAAATAATAATAATAATAGCTGTCCATCGTTGTCGATGAGGACCGCCGACATCATTCTAGTCACAGATTTCCCTGTTGGGTGTGGGTGCGCATGTGACTGAACAGGCCAATGCGGGCACGATAACATCTGCTACATATCGGGCACACGAGGTTTGTAGAAGGGGACGGTGTTCCCGCTGCTAGGGATTTCCGCGTCTCGCGTCTGCGCACAACACGGTCGTCTTCACCGGCAGCTACACCCGATTTGACTGCGCTTCTCCAGGTGTCGATGGCTATCTGGCAGCTTTTCAGTAAGTCCTTCAGACCGTCTTTAAAACGTTTCTTTGGGCGCCCTCTCTCGCGCCATCCCTCTCTCAGCTCGCCGTAGAGAAGCTTTTTTTGGGAGCCGCTCGTCTGACATACGGACGAGGTGTCCCGCCCATTCTAGTCGTGCTTTCTCTAGCAGTGCATGTATGCTGGGCATGTTAGCCATCGAGAGTACCTCGATGTCAGTGACACGATCTTGCCATCGGATGTGGAATATTCGCCTCAGGCAACCTGTGTGGAAGTGGTTTAACCTCCTTGCATGTCCAGATTATACAGTCCAGCTTTCGCAAGCGTATAGTAGGGTTGGAATGATGGTTGCACGGTAGACTTTAAGTTTGGTCTTGACACTGATGCCACGACGTGCCCAGACCATCGAGCGTATTCTACAAAAAGGCTGTGCTGGCCTTTGCTATTCTGCTTGCCACCTCATCGTCTAGGCTGGCAGATCTCGACAGCGTGCTGCCCAGATATGTGAATTTGTCTACGGCATTCAGCGTCTGCCCACTGACTGTAGTCTCTGGTTTTGTGTACGGCATGCCTGGTGCTGGTTGGTACATGGCCTCTGTTTCTTTGGCACTTATGGTCGGGCCAACATTTTTGCATGCGGTTGAGAAATGGTCCATTCCAATCTGCATGTTCAATTCTGAGTTGCTCATTAGAGCGCAGTAAATACAAGTTCCCTGATTATTTCGCCAGCCACTTTGGTTTTGGCCTTCATTCTTCTGGGATTGAGTAATTTGCCATCTGTGTGGTACATTATGGGTATTCCAAGCTCCAGTGATCTGAAGGCGTCTGTCATCGTGGCCGCGAACATCATGCTGAACAAAGTCGGGGCGAGTACACATATTATTTTACTCTGTTTGATACTAGAAACGTTTTAGAGATTGCACCGCTGTCCAGTACACGAGCACACATGCCTTCGTGTAGCTGTTTCACCATTGTTATGAACTTGTATGGGCAGCCAAACTTAGACATTATCATCCACAGCCCTCCTCTGTTTACTGTATAAAATGCCTTTGTCAAATCAATAAATGTGGTGTACCAGGCCTGATTTTGTTCTCGACACTTCTCTTGTACTTGGCGAACGGCAAAAATCATGTCCACTGTTCCTCTTCCGGCCCTGAATCCACATTGGCTTTCTGGGAGGTGGGGGCTTTGTTCAAGGTGTTTGTTGAGCCTGTTTAGCAGTAAGCGCACTAGGATCTTGCCTGCTGCACAGAGTAGCGATATTCCACGACGATTGTCGCATTGTGACGGTTGCCTTTTCTTTTGTACAGGTGA
The DNA here is from genome assembly GCA_036924085.1 of Ariolimax columbianus. NCBI lineage: Eukaryota > Metazoa > Mollusca > Gastropoda > Stylommatophora > Arionidae > Ariolimax > Ariolimax columbianus. Next base: position 43,409,715 of record JAVGWX010000009.1, read on the forward strand.
ACGATTGAGGCGTCCTTTAGCTCCTGCAGAATTTTTCCTTCAGCCCACATGTGACAGAAAAGTTCAGTGATCCTTCTGGTGAGGGATGGGCCAGCTGTCTTAAATACCTTTGCTGGTATTGCATCAGCTCCTGGAGCTTTTCCTATAGATAGTAAACTGATTGCCCTGTCGACTTCCTCCTCAGTGATGACTTCATCCAACGCCTGGTTCAGTTCCACCTGCGGCATTCGCCGGATGGCCTCTTCATTTATGGACGATGGGTGGTTTAGTATTTTGCAGAAGTGGTCTGCCCATCTGTCCCGAATCTGAACCTTATCTGTTAGCAGTGCTCCATCCGCACTGCGAACTGGAGTATTACTAGAGGACTGAGGGCCGTAGAGAGCTTTCAGTGCCTCGTAAAACCGTTTGGTGTCATGACGCTCGGCGAACATCTCAATTTCGTCAGCTCTTTTGCTGAGCCAATAGTCTTGCATCTCTCTAAGCCTGGCCTGGACAGCTTTTCCAGCAGTATTGAAGGCAGCTTTTGCTGCCGGGGATGATGTGTCCCTCTGGTATTCCCTGCGCGCTTCATGTTTTGCATCGAGAAGGCCCTGTATTTCCAGATCATTCTCATCAAACCAGTCCTTATGCGTGCGCTTGAGTTGGCCAATGTGTTTAACAGCTGTATCGTAGAGTGTGTTTCTCAATGATGCCCAGTTCTCTTCGATGTCGTTCTTTTCAAAACGAAGCTCAGATAGTCTGCCCTTAAGCTCTTCCTGGAAGCCTTCTCTCGTGGGTTCGTATTTCAGCTGAGAGACATTTAGCCTCCTCGGTAGTTTCTTTCCCTGGGGGCGCATTTTGGGCTGGATCTTGAAGTTTAGCTTGGCAATGACAAGTCGATGGTCGGTCCAACATTCTGCACCACACATGCTCTTCGTTACCATAGCATCCGCTATAAAATATGCTGACATTAATGTTATTAATTCTACCTCAACTGTTTTTGTTGCAACCGAATAATATACAGTTTGTTATCATTACTCCTAGTGTGGATGTTGCGATTAAGTTATTCTTCTTGGTATTTGCTTCTTAATTCCCCCCAAACAGAGTTCCATTGGTTCCAGTAGTAGGTCGCGGGACATTCCATTTCAATTTAATGAGAGGACTGGTCGATATAATTTTACTTTAAATAAATAAGTGAAGACCTAGATAAAGACATAAGTGTAGACCAACGATATTCAGTTTTGCAATGGTTAAGGTTATGGTTAAGTTTAGGCTTACGGTTAGGGTTATGGCTAGGTTTAGGGTTAGCGTTGGGGGTCAGGTTAAGGTTAGGTTTAGGATTAGGGTCAGGTTAGGGTTACGGATAGGTTTATAGTTAGGGTTAGGGTTAATTTAATATAGTTGTTATTACATCGTCTGACACCATGGGTAAGGCCATGTTGTTGTGGAAACATGATGTTATTATCCTTATCATGGCTCGACGTTGACAGAGTCAAGAAATGCATTGCTAAGACGACAGGAATAATCGACCGCAAAAGCAGAAATTCTAGTCTATTCTCACAGAATGTTTGACACCCCTACCGGGTTTAAAAAAATGGACTATTCTGTGACGTCACTACCTCCAATTCGGTGCTAACAATATGTATTTCTTCTGTTTGAGGTGAATTAAAAGTACCTTCTTAGTTTCATCATCCACGTTTTCATCATCATCAAATGTCAGTCCGAATGACGTGGATAATCATTACCTCCCGCACTTTTTAATTCTTTAAGCAAATAAGAACTTCAGATTTATGATCAGTCTTTGTTGACCCTCTCATCTTCGATTTGTCCCGGCGTCACAAGTTTTTCCAGAACCTCCAAGATGAGCACATGCCAAAATAGTGATGCCTTTCGCATTATCATTTGAGTTAAAAGTGTTAGTATGTTATTCTTGAAATATATCTTCAGTTGCTTTGGCTAAACATGAAGTCTTGCAACTATCAGAACTTTAGTACATAAGTCTGTTAACGGCAGCCGAAATCAGCTGTCATCAACCATTATTGAATTCCTCCATGAAACCCAGAAATTTTGTTCAGTTTTCGGCGAATCACCGCTTAGAAATAATGACATCTATAGATCACAGCGTAAGCAGTATGTTTTATCAACCAATCAATGAAAATATAGCAACCCTTCAATCAATCCATCAATCAATGAATCAGTATGTCAATCGATCAATCAATAAATAAATTAACAAATCGACCAATGAATCAATCAATCGATAATCAACCGAACACTGTCAGTCAGTAAAACAATCAATTAATATATTAATCAATTTATCATTCGCTACATATATAAATCAACCAATCGATCAGTGCATTAATCAATCAGCCAGTCATTTAGTCAGCAAAACAATCATTTAACAAAACGATCATTCAATCAATCAAACAGTAATTCAATCAGTCAATCCTTCGATCAATCAATCATGCAATCAATAAATCAATTTATAAGTCAATCAATCAATGTTAATCAATCAATTATCGTAGTTCAATCAATCAATCACTCAGTCTGTCAAAAGATCGATCAGCGAATACATTGATCGATCAATCAATCAATCTCCTTTATAACCCTTTATCCCATAAGGAGCATAGTTCTTTAACAGCTACTCTCCAAATTGTCTAATCATTTGCCATACGCTTAAACTCAGCTCAGGATCTCGCTGTTTCCTGAGTGTCCATGACAGCACACTTTTCACACTTCTACCTCTCGCCCTGGGGGTATCAAAAACACAAAAAATGCAGTGTAATGCTTGTTTCGGAGGTCCACTTAATGTATGTCCTATCCAGCATGCGGGTCTCGTTCTTATGCATTGCTGGACTAGTGTTGGTACTTGCGTCTTAATTCACCCCAAGCCAAAAAATATATATATTTTTAGCACTGATATTGAGGTAGTGAAGTCACAGAAGAGTCCATTTTTAACTGTTGGGGGTGTCCATTTTGTACGAATAGACAAGAATTATTGCGTTTGCTGGTAGCTTATTCCTGCCGTTTTAGCAATGCGTTTCTGGAATCTGTTAACGTTGGTCCATGATACGGAGAGTAGCGTCCAGTTTCTACAGCAGCATGGCATTATCCATGCTGTCAGACCATACAATAACAACCATGTTATGGTGTTGTCCTTGACTGAACCACAGGACAGATGGAGATGTCAACATGCACAATGTCGACAGGACATGTCTCGTAGGCAAAGCGCTTGGCTAAAAGGCTCGCATATGATCTACAGGCAGATCAGTCCGTATGTATAGTGCTGGTCTCAAAAGCTGACAAAAATGCATTTTTAAAACTGAATATAACCATCTTTTCTTCAAATCTATTTTCAAATAAGTTTTTACTTATTTAATGAAACAAAATTATACCGACCTGTCCTCCCGGTAACCCAAAATGAAATGTCACGATACAGTTATCTGCTGTCAGTTGCATATTTTTGGAACACTTGGAACTCTATTTGGGATGAATTTAAGGTACAAATACCCTGAGTAAATTAATCACTAGACGGAATCCTGATTCTTCCAAATAAAAAGAGAATGATCAATTCTAAAAAAATATTTGTAATATTGTACTCGAGCGCATTAGCTGCAGTGGTCAACGATCCATAGCTAACTGCTAGCGTCAGGGCCAGCGAACCAAAGCTGCCAAGACCCTTCTACACCTCCACGCGGTATCCTGGATAACAGGCTACAGCAGGGCAGACTGGCTTAGGAGAAGGGATCGAAGAGGGAATGCTAACCGGGTACTCAAAAAAATGCTTGCTGAAGTCGAATGTGATTGACCGAAAGGTGCAAATATCGCAGTCAAGCTGTAAACTACGACACAACGCATTCTTCTACTTAAGCCCGTTCAGGCTTTGGCAGCGGAAGATTGAGAACGAACGAAGTCAAGCCAAGCCAATATTTTACTCTTTATCCAAAAATTGTGTTTTTCTTGACAGAACGTTATTTTGGCTGCTGTGTCGATCTGTAGCTCTTGCACCCAGCAGCATACTTCCTTTCCCAGTAATATTCGCGCAAAGAAAAAGCACCCCACGCATTAACAACGCAGCAGCGAGGACAAACGAGGCAAACCAGAAGCCAACAGCTCATACGCAAAGCAGTTGGGTGCGGAACTGGGAGGAAGAAGGAAGGGGAAACCTCGTACCAGTAGCGATCTATCCACTGAGAAAGTTTGTAATTCCAACGTGGGAGCGGTTTTGTTTCCTGTGGGCCTACTTCCATATCAATGTCTAGCCTGATCGGCCTGTGGTCGCTACCTGCCAGTTGGTTTAGCACCTGGCGGTCTATTTTATGGTGTATGTCCTGTGTGGAGAAGGCCAAATCTGGAGTCGAGGTGGTACGCCATGTTCTAGAATAGAAACTAGGGCTATCCTCCGGCCTATTGATTAGGGAGAGATTTGTATCTATCTCCCAATCTTCCACTTCGTCACCTCTGCTGTCTGTGTCAGAGTATCCCCATCTCTCCGAGTGGCTGTTGAAATCTCCAACTACTATGCAGTTGGAGTCTTTGACTTCCATACTCGAGAGCGATAGGTCTTTATTTGGTGGTCCGTACAGATTGAAAATGCGGAGCTTCGTCTCTTGAGCCATTATGTCAACTCCTACAATTTCTGCTTGTCCGGTGTGATTGAAAGGTACCGCGCTACTCGGTATGCAGTTTCTGGTCAGTATCAGGACCCCTCCTTTGTGACCTTCTCTATCGAGACGGAATGTCTGGTATCCTCTGATTGAGAATTTATGATTATTGTTGAGGTGCGTTTCCTGGATACATGCCACGTCAATCTTACCTTCATGCAGGTGATGTGTTAGGGAAAGCTTTTTGTTAATGACTCCCTCCGCATTCCACTGTAGTATTTTGAGGGTCTTGAGTTTTTGGTCAATAGAAATTGCCCCATAGCCATGTGCCTTGACACCACAACACATGGGTGGGTGACCACCAGTAGTCAAGGGTGGGCCCCTTCGAGGCGTGAGGCCCGGCACTCTCGCTGCCTGGCGGGACTCCGCAGGATGAGCGCCATACGTTTTTCTGATAGGTTGTACTGTCATCATACTGCGATTTACGTTGCACTGTTTCGTTAGGCTTGTGGCCCCGTGCATCCGATTTCAACAGGCGTTTCTGTAGGGATGCCCTCCTTAGCCTTTGGCTGTCCCCAGCCTATCTGCAAGGCAGCAGTTGTTTGTGATCAGGGTTGTCTCTCTTATGGAAGTTGTCTTACAGGACTGACGAGTCTCCAATACTCGTGTCTATAGGATGCGGTAATGATATATGCGATGTGATATATGATATATGATATAGACTATGTACTGGTTTGTACTAACCCGGAAGAGTGTGTCTGTATCCCAGGATCGTCACGTCCTGCCAGAAACGTATCATGTGCATGTGGGCGGGGTACCTCTTTGCTCCCTTTTTTTTTCTCGGCACATCTTCAGTGATGGTACGCTTAGCATTCCCCGCCACCTGGGAGGTTGACACAGTAGGGCAGATGTGCAATGTCCGCTAGTCTGCATCTCTTCTGCGTCCATTGGTATGGCTGATAGCGTACAGAGGTAGAGATCAAGGCAGAAGTGCATTTAACCAGGGGATAAGCCTGGTAATGTCACGGAGATGTTGTTCGCCTTGTGTGCGGACAGATCTCATGGTCATTCGTTGAGTCTCGACAGTTCACAGTGAGGTGGCTACTCTACTGTTTTTGACACCCCGACCAAGAACTAAGTCTTATGTTGGTGGTTTCCCACCCCATCGCCGAATAAGGTGAATATCAGCAGCTGTCCGCCCGCTTTGATCGGCGGACGGCAGAGACCTCTTTCTGCGGCTCTACCGGATAGGGCTGGGGCGCGAGCCCCAGGTCCCGAACATGTAGAAGCCTCCCATAGCAGTGGTGCTGAGATTTGGGCGGGATTCCGGCTTACAGGCGTTCGGCCGTAATCCCTCAAATGGTAGCCTCGCGCCATTGGCTTATCAGCCTGGTACGTGAACCAACGTGTCTGCGGCTCCTCTCAAAATGAGCTGGATATCCGTAGCAACGCCCTGTCATTAGTAGGGTAAAACTGATCTGTCTTCAGATGGTCTATTTCCAGCACCCGTTCACTATTTGACCAGACGAATTAATTGAGGGCTTTTGTTTGTCAATGACCAGGTATTTGAAATCTGCGATTTCTGCGAAGTTAAACACGATTTCCGCAGCGTTCTTTCATTAGAATGTTGAATAGCTGACTTGTCTTCCGTGAGTCTAATACCAGCACACGTTCATTATTAGACCCAACGGAAGTGCTCTCGATTTGTAGGTCGTTCTACAGTATTGGCGTGTTCAGTCAAATTAAGCCGCAGATTCCACTCCTGGTGGTGCCCTTCCGTCAATTCCTTTAGCGAACACTAGATGCGATACAATCAAGTTACCGAGAGGATAGCCCCAGATTTTCGAGGGTCTAATTCCAGCACCCGTTCCATATTAGACCCAACGAAAGTGCTCTCGACATGTCAATCATTTCAATGTTTTGCCGTGTTGAGTCAAATTAAGCCGCAGGATCCACTCCTGGTGGTGCCCTTCCGTCAATTCCTTTAAGTTTCAGCTTTGCAACCATACTTCCCCCGGAACCCAAACACTTTGGTTTCCCGGAAGCTGCCCGCAGAGTCATCGAAGCAATTCCTGCGGATCGCTAGTCGGCATCGTTTATGGTCAGAACTACGACGGTATCTGATCGTCTTCGCGCCTCTGACTTTCGTTCTTGATTAATGAAAACATTTTTGACAAATGCTTTCGCAGTAGCTCGTCTTGCGGCGATGCAAGAATTTCACCTCTAACGCCGCAATACGAATGCCCCCGTTTCTCCCTGTTAATCATTTCCTCCAGTTCCGAAAACCAACAAAATAGAACCGAGGTCCTATTCCATTATTCCATGCACCATTATTCAGGCAGCCGAGGCCTGCTTTGAACACTCTAATTTTGTCAAAGTAAACGCGCTGGCCACCCAGGACACTCAGCGAAGAGCACCCGTGGGAGAGAGCCGAAAGACGGTAGGGCAGGAGACAACGGGCAGTGAACCGGCGCGAGCCGGACCGCCCGCCTGCGCCTGAGATCTAACTACGAGCTTTTTAACTGCAACAACTTTAATATACGCTATTGGAGCTGGAATTACCGCGGTTGCTGGCACCAGACTTGCCCTCCAATAGATCCTCGTTAAAGGGTTTAAAGTGTACTCATTCCTTCTTCTTCTTCTTCTGCGTACACAGTCAGACAGTAACCATTATTTTCTCGAAAAAAGCGGCGGTCATCCTGAGACTCTCGCCACTACCATAGAGCTTGTCTTGCAGTTCCACTGGCAATGGCCACATCTGCTCTCTCTGATCTTCGTATGTCGGGCAGTTCTGCAGCAGATGTTCAGTGGTCATTTTACCAGTACCGCACGGGCATTCGTCGGTACACCCTATCTTCAATTTGTTGAAGAGGTGGTACCTCAGTCTGTTGTGGCCAGTGCGAAGTCTGAAGACAACGACCTGCTCTCTTCGGTTCAACTGGTAATAGGCATCGTTTTTGGTGTAACCAGTATGTTCGGTTTCCCATTTGGACATGTACCTGGCTTTGATAAGCCGTTTTGACTCTTCGTACGTTATACTGGTATCTATTTGTGGTAGCCTTGCACCTTCTTTTGCCAGTCTGTCTGCCTCCTCGTTGCCTTGGATGTTGCAGTGTGACGGAACCCACTGTACCACTACCCTTTTTGGTGCGGACTGTTGGCACAGTTTGCAGAGTGCTGCTCTTAAGTCATTAAGCTCAGTGTTTTTCTGGCTTTTTAGCGCTGTGACTACTTCGAGAGCATCTGTCAGCAGGACTATATGGCTCTCATTTTCACTGTGTGTTACCATTTCTTCCACTGCCGCCCTCAGTGCCTCTGCTCTGAAATTGCTCGTGTACTTACCAGTAGCGAATGACAGTGTTATTTTTCTGCCCTTTGGTAGGTTCAGGAATTCTCCTGCCCCTCCGTTCTGTGTAGTGTTTGTTACAGAACCGTCGGTGTATGCATGGGTCCAGTCCATGCTTGGGTAGCTTTTCGTTATGAAGCTTAGGGTAGTGTCTCTCCTTTCTTTTTCGGTCTGGCAGTTTTTGTTTGCAATACCTGGTATATTTTCTACCACCTCTGGAAATATATCCTGCCTCCAAGTAGGTTTTCGTACAGTAGTGATGGGTTTTGGTGTTGTTAGTGCGTTTATGGGATCTTCGTGCATCTTTGCTTTGGCTATTTCTGCAAAGTTTCTCCGCTTTAGTTTCCCAGTTCCCAAATTGTTTAGCCTCTGGTACATTGGATGGTCCGTCAGTCTTCGGAGTTTCTCTGACTGCAGCTGGGCTCTGCAGTCTCTTCTGTCGGTCATGGATTGCAGTTTTGTAATCTTTTCAAGTTCTACAATTGGCGTTGACTTCATGCCACCTGTTATGATTCTCATGGCTTGGTTTTGAAGTTTGTTAACTTTATCGAAGTTCGCCTTCGCTGCTGTTGTCCATGCCGCGATGCCATACTCGAGAACTGGTCTCACTCTTCCAGTGTACAGTTTCTTTAGTATGCCTTCGTCTGCTCCCCAGCTTGTGCCAGCAAGTTTCCTCATGATCGCCAATTCTTATTCTGGCTTTCATTCGGTTTCTCTCAATCTGACTTTTCCATGTCATGCGCCGATCAAATGTGACTCCCAGATAGGTTGGGTTGTCGTTTGGCTGCAGGATTTTGCCATTTAGGCTTAATTTGGTACTTTGGGGTTTTAATGAGAGCGAGAATATTGTGCACGTGGTTTTCTCCTCGTTTATTTTGACCAGCCATGAGTTCGCCCACTCTTCCAGCGATGTTAGGGCCGTTTGCATCCGATTTCTTGCTATGGTGAGATTCTTTTCAGAGGTCCACATAGCCAGATCGTCTGCAAACATTGAGCTATGGACTCTTCTTGGTATATTCTCTGTAATATCGTTTATATATACCAGGAAGAGTGTGGGTGACAGTACTCCCCCTTGGGGTACTCCCTGCTCGAGTGTCACCTTTTTGCTCATCTGCCCTTGTACTTGGACTCTGGCCGTTCTTTGTTTGAGGTAGTGGTTGATCCACTTGTACATCTTCCCACAAACATCACTTCTTCTTAGCTTGACTCTAAGTCCATCCTTCCAGACTTTGTCAAATGCCTTTTCCAGATCCACCCAAACAGCTACTGTGTGTTTCTGTGCCTGGTAGGCATCTTCTATCTCCTGGGCTATGAGGATGACCTGGTCCTCAGTGGATCTGTGCTGTCTAAAGCCGGCTTGCTGTGGAATTAGTATTCGTTTTTCTTCCAGATGCCACATCAGTCTGGTGTTTATCATCCGTTCCATCAGCTTGCCGACACAGCTCAGTAGGCTTATGGGCTTGTATCCATTCGGATCTGTTTTGTCCTTTCCTGTTTTTGGTACTGGTACCAGTATTGCATCTTTCCATGCCTGGGGTACAATACCCCTTTTCCAGCTTTGGTTCAGGACTGATAGTAGTTTTTTCTTCGCTGTTTGGCCCAGCCCCATCAGCATTTCGTTTGTTATCCCGTCTTTTCCGGGAGATTTCCTTCTCTTTAGTGTTCTCATAGCCTCTTCCATTTCGCGCATTGTTAGTTTGGCCATCATGTGCTCTTCAGGAGCCGTATTTATGTTTTCGTGCCCCTTTAGCTCTTCGCTAATGTCTGTATGCTTATCTGCAGGGACCTCGATGTGGTTTGCTCTGGCATAGTGATCGACAAAGGCGTTTGCGGCTTTCTTACCTGTGATCAAGTTCTCGCCTTGCTTGATAGTAATTTGTTTATTTGACGGGGTTTCGTCGTTCATGGCTCTGACTAGCTTCCATAGCTTGTTCCCTTCTTTGTCCAGGTTTAAACTTTCCGTTTTATTTTTCCAACTTTCTCTTGCTGTTTGCTTGAGAGTGTGTTTGTACTTCGCCGCGGCGGCTTTGAGGGCGATGTTTGCCTCCACGGATTTTTCTCGTTCTGCCATGTTCCTAGCATTTGTTACTGCATCTTCCACTTTCTGTAACTCATCATTCCAGTAGGGCTTATAGTTTTTCCTAGCTCCTCTTGGGATGGTTTCAGTGGCGGCTTGCATTATTGCCTTGCTTAGGCTCTCTACCATGGGCTTCATTTTGGTGTTTCGTGTGTTGATGGTTTCACACAGCCCATCTGTCAGGATTGCAAATCTGTCCCAGTCGGCTCGTTTGTAATTCCCCGTTACCCGTTACAAACATGGTAGGCATGTCACGTACCATTGACATTTGATAGGTCAGACATTTGAAAGATGCGTTGCCGGCACATGAGGCCATGCGATAAGCACAAAGTTATCCAGAGTCACCAGTGGGGACGCCGCAACCCCGCGAGAAGAAACGACGATTGGTTTTGAACTAATAAAAGCGCTCTTTCCGCGAGGGTCGGAGCTTGGTAAGCATGTATTAGCTCTAGAATTGCCACAGTTATCCAAGTAGGATCGTGTCATCTAAGGAACCTCAACTGATTTAAGGAGCCATTCGCGGTTTCACCGTGAGACAGTGTGACCTTAGACATGCATGGCTTAATCTTTGAGGCAAGCATATGACTACTGGCAGGGTCAACCAGATATCTGTCGGAGACGTACGTAGCGCACACACCGGTCGGTGGAGGACTGGTGTGTAAAAAGCCTCACTGGCACGGCCACAGGGACCGACTGACGGAACGGACGGACGGTTGTTCCACCCGTCCCTCACTCCGTTGACCTAGGACCGCCTGACAGGGGCCCCTACACGCACCAGACGACCGACCGACTGGGCTCGCTCGAGGAGGGATGGCAGCGCTCTGTGCAGAACGGATCCCAACGACCTCGGCGATGAATTTCACTGGGACTAGAGACAATTTGGCCTACCGGCCTGCCCTTCTCCCGAGGGTTGGTCCCCGGGAGAAGCCAGGGCCTTCAGGCACGATTCCTGCTTTCCATTTGCCGGTCACAAGCTCTTTGCGAGAGTCTGACCACCAGCGAGACGAACTGTTGAGCTCTGCTATAAGCCTTAGATAAATCACCACCGTTGACAACGTTTCTTGATACGACCAGAGCAGCGCACCTCGGTGGAGGAGACGCCTCAAAAAACCGCATCCCGATAGCACAACGGGAGAAGGCGGGCGAGCGTTGTCCGCAAGCCCGCGCTATCGCTCCGCCTGGCGGGACTGAGATCGCTTTACGAACACTGGTTGAAATTGAATCGCGGTGGCGAGACAACTACCCTAGATAGATCAGTGTGAAACCATCAACACACGAAACAACAAAATGAAGCCCATGGTGGAAAGCCTAAGCAAGGCAATAATGCAAGCCGCCACTGAAACCATCCCAAAAGGAGCTAGGAAAAACTATAAGCCCTACTGGAATGATGAGTTGCAGAAAGCGGAAATGCAGTAACAAATGCTAGGAACATGGCAGAGCGAGAACAATCTATGGAGGCAAACATCGCCCTAAAGCCGCCACGGCGAAATACAAATACACTCTTAACCAAACAGCAAGGGAGAGCTGGAAAAACAAAACGGAAAGCCTCAACCTGGACAAAGAAGGGAACAAGCTATGGAAGCTAGTCAGAGTCATGAAAGACGAAACCCCGTCAAACAAACAAATTACCATCAAGCAGGGCGAAAACATGCTCACTGGTAAGAAAGCCGCAAACGCTTTTGTCGATCACTATGCCAGAGCAAACCACATCGAGGTCCCTGCAGATAGGCATACAGACATTAGCGAAGATCAAAAGGGGCACGACAACATCAATACGGCACCTGAAGAGCATATGATGGCCAAATTAACAATGAGCGAAATGGAAGAGGCCATGAAAACATTAAAGAAAAGGAAATCTCCCGGAAAAGACGGGATAACAAACGAAATGCTGATGGGGCTGGGCCAAACAGCGAAGAGGAAACTGCTATCGGTCCTGAACCAAAGCTCGAAAAGGGTAATTGTACCCCAGGCATGGAAAGACGCAGTGCTTGTACCAGTACCAAAAACAGGAAAGGACAAAACAGATCCAAATGGATACAGGCCCATCAGCCTACTGAGCTGTGTCGGCAAGCTGATGGAACGTATGATAAACACCAGACTGATGTGGCATCTGGAAGAAAAACGAATACTAATTCCACAGCAAGCCGGCTTTAAACAGCACAGATCCACTGAGGACCAGGTCATCCTCATAGCCCAGGAAATAGAAGATGCCTACCAGGCACAGAAACACACACTAGGTGTGGGTGGACCTGGAAAAGGCATTTGACAAAGTCTGGAAAGATGGACTTAATTAAAGAGAGGTCCAGATTAGATACCAGGAAATAGTTTTTTTAGTTAGAGAGCGGTGAATGCTTGGAATGAATTGTCACACGAAATAGTGGAAGCAAGGTCAATTAATACATCCAAGAATAGATTGGACGCGTACAGACTGTACACAGACTCTGCAGAGCCTTCTAATCCAGTATAACAACTTGAAGTCAAATTAATTATACATGTGTCAGGAAAACCAGCGAGATGTTGTTCGTATCTTTAATTTATTAACATATAGTATCTCAATAGCTTGTTTAGTTTGCCAAATCTACAGATTATTACCTATGTACTTTTGTTGAGCTGATAACATGTATCATTCTGTTGATGGCCTGCATACTCTGCTGAACATACCGTTAGCGCACTTATCTCTCAAAGCAAAGATATTGGGATCGCGCCTTGGTCACAGCACATTTTCAGCTGGAAATGTGTACATAACTCACAATTAAAAGAAGAGAGGTAGGAAAATGGTCATTGCAGATTCTGTAATGGTCGGCTCACAAAATATGCCATGTAATTGGTATAGCTCCACCTTTCCTCAGAAGAAGCGTGGCTGCTCAAATTGAACGAGAGAAACAGAAAAACGACCCTAGACCCCAATGCTTGGACACCAGGAGCTGATCACAAGACTCCAACCCAGACACAATTTCCTAAAATCAACAAAGCCCATACAGTCCAGCCCTGAATTTCGTGACACTGAATTATGGCAGGCATGAAATGATACAGGACCCAGGGATCGAGTTTCAGGAGGAGCCTGCCCCTGGATATCACTTACCCTACACACTTTGGAAGACAATAAATAGACTCCTAGCTAGCGTATCGCGATGTAGGAGGAACATGACGAAGTGAGGTTTCTCGGATGGTGGTACATCTGACTGCGGTGCAGTATAAGATCTAAGTCATTTGATGATTTGTATTAACCTTCCGGATACATGCGGCAAGAGCGATATGCTGAAAGCGAAAGACAGCATTTCAAGTCGCTGAACACTGGATGCATGCTATATGACTCGGTGCTTGGACGCGGAAAGTAAAGTAAGTAACGAATTAAAGGGCTTGGTGGAAGAAGGTCTTATCCGACTCTTTCATCAAAATGAATATTTCTTCAAAATAAGAAAGCTGCCATAATCTAGTATTCACAGCCACAAGTTCTTTTTTTGTGGGATAGGTCCAACCTAGTTATCTTTGTAATTGAAGAAGAATAGAGAGACTCACTTCCTCCATTTTTGGTGGAAGAAGGGACACGGTTGGATAGGCACTTCTCCCTCAAAGAACTTCAATTACCTACGACGATATTCCAGGCTTGTTTCTGGCATGTGATTATTTTTAATTGTTTATTATTCACGTGGCATCATGGAGGGCACAAATGACTTCACATGTCTGGGAAGATAATCAAACTAGCCAAACGTAGCGACTTAAGTATATCAAGGTAGATGAAACTTGAGGCCTCCGCAATGAATGAACTTCGCCGCCAGTGGATTAACGGCACACTCTCCGTTCAATCTAAGCTCCGTATCTTCCAACAATGTGTGCTTCCTGTACTCCTGTACGGTCCTGAGATAAGGAACCTACTTAAATGTAAAACATGAACGATCGAAACCTTCCGCAGGCCAATTCTGCTGGAATGACTTTGTTCGGGAAGTAGAGGTCACTGCAAGGACAGAACTACCTCCTGCATGGGAAACCTTGGATCGCCGCCGCCTTTTCCTTATTCGGAGATGTTCGCCTGGCTCAGGATGTCCTATCTCACCAGATTCTCCACAACATCTGTTCTCTGTCTTCGACCATCCACCGACTCGCTGTAAGCGCAGGAAAGGGCGCACCCACACATTATGGCTTCGGAAACTTGACTCATCTTCGGGATCAAAATGGTTAGCAGCGCATGAGCTGTAGCTGTCAACGATCCAAAGCTGACTGCTAGCGTCAAGGTCAATTACCAAGACCATTCTCCACCTTAACGTGGTGATCCTGGATAACATGATTCAACAGAGCAGACTGGCTAAGGAGAAGAGATCGGATATGGAAGGCAGACCAGGTACCCACAAATGCCTTGCTAAAAGCAGATGTGTCGGACCGAAAGCTACAAATATCGCAGTCAAGCTGCAAACAGTGATATTGTTAGGGTAATTGCAAACCTTTATAAGCAGGCGACAAGCGCAGTCTCAGTAGAGGGAACGCTATGCGATTGGTTCCGTACGACGGTGGGTGTGCGACAGTGATGTATACTTTCCCCCACACTCTTCAATATATTATTGGAGAGAATAATGAAGACGACCTTAAAAGGACATGTTGGCACGGTTAAAATAGGTGACAGGCTTATCACAAACTTCCGCTTTGCTGCTGATATTTATGTATTGGCAGGCACAGAAAGGGAACTCCAGGAGTTGATTGGTAGATTGGATAGAACGGCCCGGAGTTTTGGTTTGGAAATAAATGCATATAAAACAAAGCTCATGACCAATAACGTAGCAGGGTTTCAATCTGTAATAGAGGCGAATGGGCAGGAACTTGAGGTGGTAAAACGTTTCAAATATCTGGGATCATTGATCAGCGAAGAGGGTTCGAAGCCAGGGGTAATTGCAAGAATAGCACAAACAACAGCGGCACTGACTCGGCTGAAACCTATATGGCAAGACAAGCGGCTCGCCCTCGGCATTAAAGTTAGACTAATGCGCTCTTTGGTGCAATCAATATTTCTGTATGCCTGCGAGACCTGGACCATTACTGCAGATATCCAGGGCAGAATACATGCAATGCAAATGAGGTGCTATAGAAAACTCCTAAATGTTACATATAAAGATCGTGTCACGAACGTAGAAATCCGTCAGAGAGTTGAAGACGCTATTGGTCCTTTTGAAGATCTGTTCACAGCTATCAAAAGACGAAAGATGGCCTGGTGCGGGCATTTCGCGAGGTCCAACGGAATTACCAACTCGATACTCTTTGGGTCCGTACCGGGACAGAGAGAGCGAGGACGTCCAAGGAAGAGATGGGTGGACAACATCACTGAGTGGTCAGGCCTTCGTCCCGGTGAGATACGTCAGACAGCGACAGACAGAGAGGGTTGGCGTGGGATTTTCATGTCTTCATCTGTGCCCCAACGACCTGATGGGTTACGCGATGAACTGAACTGAACTGAAGCAGCAAACTACTACACAATTAATTCCATTCTCTGGACTACATTCTGCTACTTGCAAAACCTTTTTTCAGGGCTTGGTAGAGTGAGATTGAAAACGAACGACCAAGAAAGCTCACACTCAAATTTAGCAAGTATTTGGCAATGTGCTGCAGAACTTGGACATGGTAGTGGCCGACCAACGCAAACGGTCCCACAAACCTAAGAAAACATTATTATTTTTGATATCAACATCATGTTTGTAATGTTCATTTTTCTCCTTCTACTAGAGATTCTTGTCGAAGCACTCTACCTGAGTGTGGACCCATATATTAGGTAAGAACAACTCACCTTCAACACATTTGTATGAATCTTTACATCGTAAATATCACAGTGCAAATAAGAAAGTGTTTCTCCAAAGGAGAGACAAGGGAAGCAGTCTTGTTCAGTACATTCAATGGCGTAAATACAAGACGTGTTCAAAACTGAACATAACTGCAGCAAGTGAACATACGTAGGATGCGCATGATGACGTCATTAAAGGTGTAAACAGCACATACCAACCGTCAAGTTTGCAAATTTTTCCTGCGACTCATATTTTCTTCAGCAGACCGTTGAAAATATGGCGGGTGTGATACGGAAACCGTCCAGAGTTGATCAGCAAGCGGCGATTCGGTTTCTAACAGCTGAAGAATGTCGACCGGTTGACATTCATCGCAGAATGTAGGCAGTGTATGGTGACAAAAGTGCGTCGAACACAACAGTGAATTTCAGGACAATGATGTTTAAAGAAAGACTTGAGTTAACGAAAGATCTCCGTAGACCAGGTTAGGTGCGTATTGTTGCGTCAGAAGATGCCATCGTCAAAAATTAGGGAGCAATTCGGTCGGACCGTCGTCGGAGCTGAGGTTTGGTGACAGAGGATTTGCTGTGTCGCTAGGGACAGTTTAAATAGTGGTTAGCGAGAAACTGAAGTATCGGTACCTATTGTGAACATCTTCCGATACTTCAGTTTCTTGCTAATCACCATTTGACTTGTCTCTAGCGGTTTATACCAGAAGTGACGACATCATGCGCATCGCACGTATGTTTACTTGGTGCATTTAGGTCCGGTTTCATTTGAAGACGCCTCGTAACATACGATTTCAGAGACCATTTGATAAGCATTAAAGTAAAGGTGGGTCCTGTGGAAACAGCTGCCATTGGGGATGACGAAAACCTTTCATGGACTACACACATAGGCGTCTCAGTCTTTGCAAACCATGCGTGTGGTACCCTGTGAGTAGCATCTCAGGGTACAAGCCTGGGCGCTGAATATGGAGATCCTGTGCTGCCCAAACTGCAAGATCGCCCTCTCCGACTCGCTGGTGTAATCCAAAGCAACAGCTCAGCTGCAGGAGCTGCCGAAATGAGTTCGCCATTTTGAAAACATCCGCATTAGGTGCTACCACTCGACTTTCTGTCTGGGTTTACTCCCTCATTCCTACCATATCCCTAGGTTTCCATAAGGCAGCGGAGTCCGCGGAGCCCACAAATGCTAGTTACTCGAGACATCCGATGATACTCTCATCGTTCCAAGACTAGCCAGTTTAAAATCAGAGGTCCTCCTCTCCTAGGCGAGCTGCCTGAACAGGCTAACGAGCTTCGTCTACCCGGGTAGAGTCAGAGTTTACTTTCTCTTAGATTGGCTGTCAACCAAAGCTTATGAGCCTAATCTGCAAAAAAAAAAAGGAGTCTGCCCATCATAGACTAAGCCCCAGCTAATGTGAGGTGGGGTTGCTAGTTCCCTTTCTTGTTGTCTATAGCTTTCTCAACTCATACGTCAGGTTGATAAACATTAAGTGAGTTGATAATGTTATTACCGTTTTCTCAAGAAAAGTCAACATCCGGTAGATATCTTTTCAAAAATGTAGTTAATAATCTAGACGTACATGGATAGAGTACTCGCTTTTTATGGAAAAGGTACGCGGTACAAACCCTACTATAGGTACGCTCTAGTCGACCCAGCTGTAAATGGGTACCTCGCATGCGACCAGGGAAGTAAAAGGAATCGAGTTAAGGAACCGATTACACTAAATCATTCAAGCTGTGTATGGAAGTAGGCCCACAGGAAACAAAACCGCCCCCTCGTTGGAATTACAAACGAGCCGACTGGGACAGATTTGCAAGCCTGACAGATGGGCTGTGTGAAACCATCAACACACGGAACAACAAAATGAAGCCCATGGTGGAAAGCCTAAGCAAATCAATAATGCAAGCTGCCACTGAAACCATCCCAAGAGGGGCAAGGAAATATTGTAAGCCCTATTGGAATTATGAGATGCAGAAAGCGGAAGACGCAGTCACAAATGCTAGGAACATGGCAGAACGAGAACAATCTATGGAGGCAAATATCGCCCTCAAAGCCGCCACGGCGAAATACAAATACACTCTAAACTTAACAGCAAGAGAAAGCTGGAAAAACAAAACAGAAAGTCTCAGTTTAGACAAAGTTGGGAACAAACTATGGAAGCTAGACAGAGCCATGAATGACGAAACTCCATTAAACAAACAAATTACAATAAAGCAGGGTGACAACATGCTCACTGGAAAAAAATAAGCAAACGTCTTTGTTGAACATTATGCCAGAGTAAACCACATTGATGTCCCTGCAGATAGGCATACAGACATTAGTGAAGAGCAAAAGGGGCACGACAACATCCATATGGCACCAGAAGAGCATATGATGGCAACATTAACAATGAATGAAATGGAAGTGGCCATGAGAACATTAAAGAAAAGGAAATCTCCCGGTAAAGACGGGATAACAAACGAAATGCTGATGGGGCTGGGCCAAACAGCAAAGAGGATCTCTGCTATCAGTCGTGAACCAAAGCTAGAAAAGGGGTATTGTTCCCCAGGTATGAAAAGACGCAATACTTGTACCAGTACCAAAGAAAGGAAAAGACAAAACAGATCCAATTGGATACAAGCCTATCAGCCTACTGAGCTCTGTCGGCAAACTGATGGAACGTATGATAAATACCAGACTGATGTGGCATCTGGAAGAAAAACGAATACTAATTCCACAGCAAGCCGGCTTTAGACAGCACAGATCCACTGAGGATCAGGTCATCCTCATAGCCCAGGAAATAGAAGATGCCTACCAGGAGCAAAAACACACAGTCGCGGTTTGGGTGGACCTAGAAAAGGCATTTGACAAAGTCTGGAAAGAGGGACTTAAAGTCAAGCTAAGAAGAAGTGAAGTTTGTGGGACAATGTACAAATGGATCAGGCACTACCTCAAAAACAGCACAGCCAGAGTTCAAGTACAAGGGCAGATGAGCAAAAAGGTGACACTTGATCAGGGAGTACCCAAAGGGGCAGTACTGTCACCCAAACTCTTTCTGGTGTATATAAATAACATAACAGAGAATATACAAAGAAGAGTCCATAGCTCAATGTTTGCAGACGATCTGGCTATGTGGACCTCTGAAATAAATCTCACCATAGCAAGAAATTGGATGCAGCAGGCCCTAACATCGCTGAAAGAGTGGGCGAACTCATGGCTGATCAAAATAAACGAGGAAAAAACGAAATGTACAATATTCTCGCTATCAAACAAACCCCAAAAACACAAAATTAAGTGTTAACGGCAAATACCTGCAGGCAAACGAGAACCCAAACTACCTGGGAGACACATTTGATCGGTGCATGACATGGAAAAGTCAGATCGAGAGAAACCGAATGAGAGCCAGAGAAAGAATGGCAATCATGAGGAAACATACTTGCACAAGCTGTGGAGCAGACGAAAGTATACTAAAGAAACTGTACACTGAAAGAGTGAGACCAGTTCTCGAGTATGGAATTGCGGCAGGGACAACAGCAGCAAAGGCGAACTTCGATAAAATTAACAAACTCCAAAACCAAAATTAACAAACTCCAAAACCCATGAGAGTTATAACAGGAGACATGAAGTCAACGCCAATTGTAGAACTTAAAAGATTACAAAACTGCAATCCATGACCAACAGAATAGACTGCAGAGCCCAGCAGCAATCAGAGAAACTCGGAAGACTGACAGACCATCCAATGCACAAGAGACTAAATAATTTCGGAAGTGGGAAACTAAAGCGGAGAAACTTTGCAGAAATAGCCAAAGCAAAGATGCACGAAGACCCCATGAACGCACTAACAACACCAAAGCCCATCCCTACTGTGCGAAAACCTACCTGGAGGCAGCACATATTTCCAGAGGTGGTAGAAAACATACCAGGTTTTGGAAACAAAAACTGCCAGACTGAAAAAGAAAGAAGAGATACTACTCTGAGCTACATAACGAAAAACTACGCAAGCATGGACTGGACCCATGCATACACCGACGGTTCTGTAACAAACACAACACAGAACGGAGGGGCAGGAGCATTTCTGAACCTACCAAATGGCAGAAAATAACACTGTCATTCGCTACTGGAAAATACTCAAGCAATTTCAGAGCGGAGGCAGAGGCACTGAGGGCGGCAGTGGAAGAAATGGTGACAGGTAAAAGGAATGAAAGCTATATAGTCCTGCTTACAGATGCCTTGGCCGTAGTCACAGCACTAAAAAGCCAGAAAAATACTGAACTTAATGATTTAAGAGCAGTACTCTGTCAACTATGCCAGCAGTCCGCACCAGAAAGGGTAGTGGTACAGTGGGTTCCATCCCACTGCAACATCAAAGGCAACGAGGAAGCAGACAGACTGGCAAAGAAGATGCAAGACTACCACAACCAGATACTAATATGACAAAGAATCAAAACGGCTTATTAGAGCTAGAAACATGACCAAATGGGAAACCGAACATACTGGATACACAAAAAACGATGCCTATTACCAGTTGAACAGAAGAGAGCAGGTCGTGGTCTTCAGACTTCGAACTGGCCACAATAGACTGAGGTACCACCTATTCAACAAATTGAAGAGAAGTGGCACTGACGAATGCCCGTGTGGTACCGTGAAAATGACCGCTGAGCATTTGCTGCAAAAATTCCCGACATACGAGGATCAGAGAGAGCAGATGTGGCCATCACCAGTGGCAACACTAGACAAGCTCTATGGCAGTGTCGTAAATCCTCAGGATGACCGCTAATAGTAAATCCTCAGGATGACCGCTGCTTTTTTTCGAAAATATAAAGGTTGATGTCTGACTGCGTACGATGAAGAAGAAGAAGAAGATTCAAGCTGTGGCTTTTTTTAGTCTTTAAAAACTTCCTTCTCCGACAATAGTGTAACTACTATGGGACAAATGTTTACTTATATATCAATTAATTTAAAACATATGCATCTGCTATTGGAGCACAGGACTTGTCAAACCATCTCCTGATCCATCAGTTCCAGCTCTCTTCCTCTGTTTTCCAAGTTTCCTTTATGTTTTCCTCGAACTCTCTGTGTGTTTTGGTCTCCTTCTACTTCTCTTACCTTGACGATTTCAGTTAAGAACCTGTCTTATAATGCTATCCTTTATGTATATACTATTCTTCTAATCTCCCATTTTTTCATTGTTACGATGAAATACATACCCACGTTAATATTCCTTTTTTGTGTTAAACCACACGAGGGGAATTGTTAATGTCCTCGATGACAGTTAATGACGCTTTTCCTGACGCAAAATGATGATGCTACACAGGTAATTTCACTCGAATCGTCTTGACCTCAAATATCTTCAAACAATTAACGAATATTTGGAGATCTACACCATTGAGCAAAGGTATCAAGCTTTGGCAATTTGTAACTCTACTGTCACCTCAGTGCTTACATATGGCTGTCAAAGTTGGAACAGGACAAAAAGGTTTGAAAATATATTGAATGCATTTGAAAATAAATGTCTATGACGAATATTGTGCATTGGATGGAAAGGATCAATGACTACTGAGCAAGCATTTTTTTTTTTTTTTGCGTTTGCCTTATTTCTCTAATCCCCAAAGCGGTGTGCGTTGCACTGTGGTTTTTATTTTGCTCCTGTCGACCCAGTGCATCCGACTTCAGCATGCATTTTATGTAAAAATCTGCTTCCTCCTGCATTTTCTAAGGGTTTGCTTCCACGGGGTAACGGCCGGTGCTGTGATGGGGATCGAACCCAGCACCTTCGGATTGTGAGCCGTGCCACTTACCATTAGGCCACGCCGTCCCCTCTGAGCAAGTGTGATTACAGTCAAACCAAAATTATATTTCTAACGTCATCAAGAACACACGTCTTTCAGATGAACAATAATAGGCTTCCGTTACGGGGGATTATGTAGAAACCTAGCAGCAATAGGAAGCGGCGTAGACCCTAAGAGTGTTAATGCAGGACAATCATCAGGGATGGGGTAGCCATTGCGATATGGAACATGTATGAACTACAGAGAGTGACGGAGGGGGACAGATCGAGCAAGAGAATTGTCAATTATGTCTTATGCGCCGTCTTTGGCGCTGAACGATCATACACACACACACACACACAAAAACACACACACGCGCACATACACACACATACATACACACACGCACACATAAACACACGCACACATACACACACACGCACATACAAAAACACATGTACGCATATACACACGCACGCACGCACGTACACACACACATTCACACACACCATGCATGCACGCACACACACCCTCCCACACACACCATTACACAAGCATGCCTACACACACACACATGCAGAGAGAGAGAGAGAGAGAGAGAGAGAGGGAGATTTGTAGTTGTTGAAGAATTGCCAACAATTTGTAGATTTACCCTTTTGTGCTCCCTGAAAAGGATGTTAAGTGCTGACAAAGATGGGCCGGAATCCCCCAGGTGGCTGTGCCATGCTTGGCTTCATCTGATGCGTGTCGCTCACTACTACGGGGATCACGTCGATACCTCACCTCGTTAGCCAGGCTGACATGAAAACAGCCAGTTTATAGGAAGTACTACGAGGAAGCTGAGGTGAGGGTCTTGGCCAGTTTGTTTGGCCTGATCAGACGTTAGTCATCATTCCTAGAGAGAGAGAGAGAGGGAGAGAGAGAGAGAGAGAGAGAGAGAGAGAGAGAGAGAATGCAACGAAAATTGTTCAGAATTTCGGATGAGCCAGTTGTATGCGCTATTTCAATGTTGTGATGAAACTGATTTATTATCATTTTGCATAGGATGGTTCCAATCAAGGATGGGCTACCTAGTGATCAGGTTGCCAGGTAAGCAAATATTCGAATTATTAGTCATAAATGAACTCCTTACCTGTGATACCGAATTAGTTTTAAAATTAGTTTTAAAGGACTTACCTAAATTGTTAATTAAGCTTAATAAATTATTTGATTTTTCAGCGGATTAAGAAGATGCAAAAGTAGAATTATAGACAACACATAGCAGAGTGATCCAGCTTGCACATCACATAGAATTCAACAAACACATTTCCAAACTTGTATTGCTATTGAAAAGTGACGAAACAAATCCTAATTCCGAGGCTAGTAAATAAAACAAAAACAACGTAGCATCACAAATCACAGAGACACATACAAGGGGCTTGTCATAAGTCTTTACCCTGACTGTGAAGAGGTAGGAGGAGAAAGTTGAAATTTGGCACATATGTAGTGCATTCAATTTGTACTGAACTTGAGAAGTCCTTCTCGAAGGATGTATAACTCTGCAACACACCTTATTGGCCGGAACTGCTACTCTAACGGTTTGTTGGATGGAGAAATCAGAGGCCAGAACTGTGATGAAATTCATGACGTTGCAGGGAAGTACACCTACAGAAATACAACGGGAGATGGAACCATTGTTTGAGGAATTCTGTCCTTCGTATGCTTCTGTAAAAAACTGGTGTACGTAGTTTAAATGTGGTCGTTCTCATGTTGCTGAGCTTCCAAGATCAGGAAGACCATCCTCAGAGTGCAGCAATGAAAATCCTTCAAGAGTGAAGAAAATCTTTGACCAGGATAGGAAAATAACAATTGCAGAGATATCTAGATCAGCAAAACTTAATAAAAGTACCGTTTTTAGAATTTTACACAACATACTGAACATGAGAAAAGTGTGACCGCTGGGTCTCGTGTCTGCTGACATATGAACATAAGCATACGAGGGTTTATTGCTGTGGCTAAACGCACTAACAACACCAAAACCCATCAATACTGTTCGAAAACCTACCTGGAGGCAGGATATATTTCTAGAGGTGGTAGAAAATATACCAGGTATTGCAAACAAAAACTGCCAGACTGAAAAAGAAAGGAGAGTTACTACCCTAAGCTTCATAACGAAAAGCTACCCAAGCATGGACTGGACCCATGCATACACCGACGGTTCTGTAACAAACACTACACAGAACGGAGGGGCAGGAGCATTCCTGAACCTACCAAATGGCAGAAAAATAACACTGTCATTCGCTACTGGTAAGTACACAAGCAATTTCAGAGCGGAGGCAGAGGCACTGAGGGCGGCAGTGGAAGAAATGGTGACACACAGTGAAAATGAGAGCCATATAGTCCTGCTGACAGATGCTCTCGCCGTAGTCACAGCGCTAAAAAGCCAGAAAAACACTGAGCTTAATGACTTAAGAGCAGCACTCTGCAAACTGTGCCAGCAGTCCGCACCAAAAAGGGTAGTGGTACAGTGGGTTCCGTCACACTGCAACATCCAAGGCAACGAGGAGGCAGACATACTGGTAAAAGAAGGTGCAAGACTACCACAAACAGATACCAGTATGACGTACGAAGAGTCAAAACGGCTTATCAAAGCCAGATACATGACCAAATGGGAAACCGAACATGCTGGTTACACCAAAAACGATGCCTATTACCAGTTGAACCGAAGAGAGCAGGTCGTTTTCTTCATACTTCGCACTGGCCACAACAGACTGAGGTACCACCTATTCAACAAATTGAAGATAGGGTGAACCGACGAATGCCCGTGCGGTACTGGTAAAATGACCGCTGAACATCTGCTGCAGAACTGCCCGACATACGAGGATCAGAGAGAGCAGATGTGGCCATTACCAGTGGAACTGCAAGACAAGCTCTATGGCAGTGGCGAGAGCCTCAGGATGACCGCCGCTTTTTTCGAAAAAATAATGGTTACTGTCTGACTGCGTACGCAGAAGAAGAAGAAGAAGAATTAAATTTTAATAATAAATACTAAAATAACAAACAAACAGCGGATATAGGGAATATACCGGCGTTTAACCAGAAAAATGCACTGCATAGTCAGGAGAAAATTTTGATCTATTGGAAGAGCGGTTCAGTCTCGACCGTTGTTGTTATATGGTCATGTTTAATTTTGAATAGTTGCCCATCGCTGGCGAAGATGGAGACACCATCAAACTTGTACTGTGGGATGTGATCTCATATGACTGTAAAGTTTAATCATGGCACGGTAGTCTCTGCAATACTTTGTACACATTTGTAATGAGTCGGCTCTGTGATCGTCGTACATTCTGTTCTACTGAGCGGTTCTCTGTCACTTAGCTTCGGTGATGATGTTTCACTCTGCGATCTTAGCACATTGTGTGATGCTAGCGCCAGGTGGAGCGGTTCTGTGAAAACTTATCCCAGTAGGTGACATCAACGTCGAAGCTATGCAGAAACATCTTAAATGAATTTATGTAGCGTTTCCTGAATTATCCCCCCTCCACCACACCCCCCTATGGATTAAGACTAACCACTGGTTAGACAAAACATAGTGGCCAAGACTCTCACCTCGGTTTCCACATAACCGTCCCTGGGCACGGGCTGTTTTTATGGCAGTCTGGCTAACGAGGTGAGGGATCGACGTGATCCCTATAGTAGTGAGCCATACGCAGATGAAGCCAAGCGTAGCACAACCCGGTTCACCTTCATCAGCACGCTCAGGATGTGCGGAAAGCTACTGCAACCCGCCACTTAACGTCATTTTCAGGGCGCACAAAAGAGTCAACATACCCATTGTGGGCATTCGAAATAACAAAGCGCCCCCCCCCCCACCCGTATGGTAACCAAAATTGCTGCATCAATTTTGGCGATGGCATCTTCTGACGCAACACTATGCCCCTGATCTGGTCTCCGAAGATCTTTCGTTGACTCACATCCTTCTTTAAACATCGTTGTTCAGTTCTACACTGTTGTCTTCGACACACTTTTGTCACCATACAGTGCCTGCACTCTGCGTTGAAAGCCAACTGGTCGACATTCTTTAGCTGTTAGAAGCCGAATCACCGCTTTCTGATCAATTCTGGAGGGATTCTATATCATACTCGCCATGTTTTCAACGGTCTGCTGAGGAAACTATGAGTCGGAGGATAATGAAATTTTGCAAACTTGACGGTTGGTATGTGCAGATTACATCAGGTTTTTACGTCATCATGCGCATCGTACGTATTTTCACTTGCTGCAGTTAAGTCTGGTTTCATTTGAACACGCGTTGTAGTTACGATTTTATTCATTTAGATACGATGGCGTTTTTTCCTATTACTTCGGTTTATCATATATACAGGTCTGGAGAATAAAGGGTGCCTTCCTCATCAGTCGTCGCACTGAATGCAGGCTAGGTAATTATTTCGTCCTGCTTAGAAAAATGAAGGATGAAGCATGAGCTGCAGCGGTCAGCGACCTATAGCAGACAGCTAGCGTCAGGGCCAGCGAATTTGAGCTGCCAAGACCCTTATACATCTCCACGCGGTTATCCTGGATAACAGGCTGTAACAGAGGAGACTGGCTAAGAAGAAAGGATCGAAACGGAAAAGCTAACCTGGTACTCAGCAAAATGGCTGCTGACGAAGACGGATGTGTCGTGCCGAAAGGTGCAGATATCAGAGTCAAGATGTAAACTAGCGACACAACGGATTCCTTTCTCCAGACTACATCCTGCTACTTGCAAAACTCTGTACAGGGCTTGGTAGCGCAAGATTCAGAAAGAATACAGCAGAAGAAAAAGAAGAAGAAACAGAAGAAGAAGAGAAGAAGAAAAAAGAAAACTAGGTATTTTGGGGTTTTTGACCATATCCGGTACAAGAACTGTTCGTCATTACGCATCTCTTTCACATTTTATTAGTTTAACTTTCTTATTTGTGTTTTGATTAACCCCAGGTGAAGGTCTTTTTCTCGTTTAATATGTTCTGAATTGTGCCATTGTACTCACGCAATATTGACACAATCTTATTTGTCACTGTTATCATTTTCCAGAATCGTTGAAAGCAAAGCTGACGGTTTTCCAGTTGGTGCTTTAGTAACTGGTTATTTTGGTTGGAGGTCAAGGTCAGTTGTTAATGTGAATACTCCACGTAGTTTTGGCCTCAAGCCTGGAGTGATTGACGTGGTACCAGGACTGTCACCGTCTTTGTGGATAGGTGCCATTGGCATGCCTGGGTAAGTTGTTTTACTAATAAACTAGTATATTGCCCTGCGAATCTTGGGATAATTAAGAAAATAGTTAATAGTTTAACCTCTACCCATCCGTCATATTTCCATTGCACTCCAATCCTTCCCTTAGCACGTCATCACATTGCCCCTTGCCCTACCTATCTCTCTGTTCAATTCTTCCTTTCTCACTCCGTCAATATTTTCTACCATATCAAAAATCTCTAAACCGCCCACAAAACAGCAGCAAACAGCCGATTTCGTACGCCTCAACCCACCAATCGTATTTGCCTTCTCAATCCACTAATCTCATCTCCACCTAATCCTTAATCCACATCTGTCCGCTACCACTCACCACCCATACCTACAATCTCTTCCCTCTTCAACCTGTGCATCTTTTGATTAAAAACATTTTATATCAGCATCACACAAAAAAGAACAATTCTGGAAAAACACACCTGGGTAGTAAATACAAATGATGCGAGCAATTTTCATACAATAAATTAAAAAGAAATACATGTTTTTTAACTTTTCAAATTGTAAAAATTGGATCTGGCGTCAGTTCATAGTGTGTGTTCATGGTACCAGTTCATCATGTCAGTATTTGCCGGCAAACAATATTCTTCGTGGAAACATAATTTACAAAAGGAACGAAATATATATTCAAGTGTTATGGCTATGGGAAGATCACTCTCGTATTTTTGTAGTTTATTTGGTCGTGAACCATTGAACTATTATGTACCTGAAATATGTATTAGCATATTCCCGTAACTCGTGAACAAAACTATATACGAATTTTAGGACGTTGCACTGATCGGCCAAATAATGTTCATTGATCATTTCAGCTGGAAATGTCTTTCCGTTCGGGAGTTATGGTGTCTTCAGACATATACACAAATATTGAAACTTTTAGATTTATAGTATTAGATATTTACATAGGTCAAAAAGGCATAAAAAGCAACTGTAGCATAGTCTTCGTCATAGTAGTAGTTGCTGGGCGGTTAGAGGCTTAGTTTCTTACTGCATCTGTACGTGGATAAATGCCTGGTCTCAGAACAGTTCAGCCAACATATGTGTGCATGTTTACCCAACTTATTGCAAAAATACATCGTCTAAGATAACTGATACAAAGTTGAGACAGTACAATCGTTTCCAACACCTCATCCCCAACTCAAGGTTATCATTGTAATACATAGAACATTACATATTTATTGATAGTACATGATACTCGCTTGATTTTTGTGGTCTCCTTTTGCTGCATGTCATTGCCTGTGACTGATGCAACCTATAACCAAGAATATTGTACCATTCATTATGTTATACATGAATGGGTCTCTGCACGTTGGGAAATGTGACTAAGAACGATTGTGCATGGCAGTTGGTACCTCTAAAACACAGTGAAGCAGATACTATCTATACAGGATCATGCCGTATTCACTGTAGCAATTATAGCAGTAGCCCCATGCATCCACGAAAACAAAGTATAAAGGACTATACTGGATAACAGTTGAGCCGTGTAGCGCAGTGGTTAGCGCGCTGGCTTCGCATCTGAGTGGTCCTAGGTTCATTCCCCAGTTGAGGGGGTAATGTTTTTTCAGAACGAAATGGCTCCTGGGTCGACCCAGCCTTAAATGGGTACCGGTTCAGTCCAGGAAGTAAATTCGGCGAGGGAGAGGAGATGGCTACCGCCCTCATATAGCCGAGCCATTGAAATGGGAGATCGCTAACACCTCACACCCCTACGGCAGTAATGCTATGGTTTTTTTTTATGTTGATAAAAGTTAAGTCTTTAAGATAAAAGTAGTCATTCCTGAAATATGTTAACTTTGTTAGAAAACACGAATATGACAATGACACTGCGTAATTGACTACTATTTATGAGAAATGCACACGCACCCACGCACATACACACACCCATATATATATATGACATTGTTGTATTGCGTAATCATTTAGCCAATTGTGATTCATTGTTCAGTGACGGGGAGGTCAGAGGAATTCGACGAGTGCATCTATTTTGGACGTCTTTTCAATTTGCAGAATGATGTGGGGCCTGAGCTAACTAGCCCTTGCCGCGCGAGCTGGTTACAAAAACAGAACCTACGCCACTCTCTTATTGAGATTCCACATGCTCCCTGCAATGTGCTACATTGATGAGACATGGACACTCACAAAATCACTAGAGGACAAATTGAGAGTGACACACCTTCCTTGAGAAACACTTGGTAGAATCACTTTCTACAACCTACTTATGCAAAATCTCAACAATTCTGACATCCGACGATTGTCTTTGGTGAATGATGCAGTAATCTTTGCAGACAAGGACAAACGTAGGTGTGCAGGTCACATGTTGCCGCGAAACGATGATCGATGGAACAGGCAATAGCAAATCGAAACCTTCAAGGCAAAAAGAGATCGTCATGAAGACCTCCAATGCGTTGGTCAGACCACCTTGCTGTCCGCAACAACATCCAATAAACCTCTAGAGAAGCGCTTACCACCCACTGGACTTTTGTGACCAAAATCAGTGTCTGCTGGAGACGAATTTACCCACTTCCAGATTACACGCTTCGAGATTAGATTAGATTGTTGCTTTGATAAGTTGTGGCATAAACGTATCGATTTACCCAAAGAATGAATGTTTTACCACCAGAATGACAGCTTATTTGTCTTTCCTCGAGAAATGTTACCCCGTGGCAGGTGAGGTGATTGTTGTCAGCGCTGCAGCAGGGGCTGTTGGGACAATTGTGGGCCAGCTCGCAAAATTGCAGGTATGTATGCTTTCAGACATTTAAAAAAAAATGAGTC
This sequence comes from Ariolimax columbianus, assembly GCA_036924085.1. NCBI lineage: Eukaryota > Metazoa > Mollusca > Gastropoda > Stylommatophora > Arionidae > Ariolimax > Ariolimax columbianus. The sequence goes on from JAVGWX010000009.1 coordinate 43,439,267, forward strand.
CGGTTGATTCAATTAGCAATTATTTACTGGATTACCGGACGGACCCGTTCCTCAGCGGCGCTTACTCCGCTGCGGGTTCCAACTTCGTTTCCATTGTCTTCTGGCTTGGACAACTGTGGGCCAGTGGGTGATAAGTTTCCCGTCTGAAACATCGTAGATATTGTTTTTGAGTTCGAGGGAATCAGACCAGCGCGTATGTGGTCTTTCCCGTGGTTGTCTTCTGTCTCGTGAGTACCAGACTGCTTTCGCTGTGCTCCAACGGTCATCAGTTCTCCGAAGCAGGTGACCAGCCCAGCAATGCTATGCCTTGTATGCGTGGGTAAATGCATCCTTCACGAATGACATTTGCCGTACGTCAGTGTTGTGCAGACCTTTCAAACGTTGGTTGTGGAGCATGAAACCGATCATACGTCTCTCCAGGGAGGCTTGGGTCACTCTGAATTTGGACCATACATTTTGTAAGAGCCCATTGCAGGTAGAACTGTAGAGTTGAATAGGGAGGCGCGCACATTCTGGTCGTGGGTATGGTCTAGTGTCGTCTTTATGGTCGGGAAAGCCGCCCAGTCCGCGCGACGATGTCTTGTTTGTTCTGGGTTTAGGTCGTTCTCCATATTCAATAAACGTCCCAAATAAATATATTCCTCTTCGACCTTCAGATTCTTGCCGGTTGACTGGGTCATTCATATTAATGATAATTATATTTTCATTAAAATTAAACCCAATGAAAAGGAAAATACCATGCTTCTAAAGTGTATTAATATACATCTTCATTATACGGATACACCCTAATTTGCTATTGTGATACGAATGAGGCCATCATGACAGTTTCAATCCGTACGTGAAGTATACTTCACAGTATAGATGTGATCCTCCGTCAAAGTCTTCACTGTCACTTTATCTGGCAATTCCCCTTGCCAGTCACATGCTTAGGAAGATTGTGTGCTGAGTCAGGTGACACCCTTAGACAGGTGACATGATTAGACGGGTGGTGTGATTAGGCGGGTGGTGTGGTTTGACAGGTGGCATGATTAGACGGGTGGCATGATTAGACGGGTGGCATGATTAGACGGGTGGCATGATTAGACAGGTGGCATGATTAGACGGGTGGCATGATTAGACGGGTGGCATGATTAGACGGGTGGCATGATTAGACAGGTGGCATGATTAGACGGGTGGCATGATTAGACGGGTGGCATGATTAGACGGGTGGCATGATTAGACAGGTGGCATGATTAGACGGGTGGCATGATTAGACGGGTGGCATGATTAGACGGGTGGCATGATTAGACGGGTGGCATGATTAGACAGGTGGCATGATTAGACGGGTGGCATGATTAGACGGGTGGCATGATTAGACGGGTGGCATGATTAGACGGGTGGCATGATTAGACGGGTGGCATGATTAGACAGGTGGCATGATTAGACGGGTGGCATGATTAGACGGGTGGCATGATTAGACGGGTGGCATGATTAGACAGGTGGCATGATTAGACAGGTGGCATGATTAGACGGGTGGCATGATTAGACGGGTGGCATGATTAGACGGGTGGCATGATTAGACGGGTGGCATGATTAGACAGGTGGCATGATTAGACGGGTGGCATGATTAGACGGGTGGCATGATTAGACGGGTGGCATGATTAGACAGGTGGCATGATTAGACGGGTGGCATGATTAGACAGGTGGCATGATTAGACGGGTGGCATGATTAGACGGGTGGCATGATTAGACGGGTGGCATGATTAGACAGGTGGCATGATTAGACGGGTGGCATGATTAGACGGGTGGCATGATTAGACGGGTGGCATGATTAGACGGGTGGCATGATTAGACGGGTGGCATGATTAGACAGGTGGCATGATTAGACAGGTGGCATGATTAGACGGGTGGCATGATTAGACGGGTGGCATGATTAGACGGGTGGCATGATTAGACAGGTGGCATGATTAGACAGGTGGCATGATTAGACGGGTGGCATGATTAGACAGGTGGCATGATTAGACGGGTGGCATGATTAGACGGGTGGCATGATTAGACAGGTGGCATGATTAGACGGGTGGCATGATTAGACGGGTGGCATGATTAGACAGGTGGCATGATTAGACGGGTGGCATGATTAGACAGGTGGCATGATTAGACGGGTGGCATGATTAGACGGGTGGCATGATTAGACAGGTGGCATGATTAGACGGGTGGCATGATTAGACGGGTGGCATGATTAGACAGGTGGCATGATTAGACGGGTGGCATGATTAGACAGGTGGCATGATTAGACGGGTGGCATGATTAGACAGGTGGCATGATTAGACGGGTGGCATGATTAGACATGTGGCATGATTAGACATGTGGCATGATTAGACATGTGGCATGATTAGACAGGTGGCATGATTAGACGGGTGGCATGATTAGACAGGTGGCATGATTAGACATGTGGCATGATTAGACATGTGGCATGATTAGACATGTGGCATGATTAGACGGGTGGTGTGGTTTGACAGGTAGTGTGATTAGACAGGTGGCATGATTAGACGGGTGGCATGATTAGACAGGTGGCATGATTAGACATGTGGCATGATTAGACGGGTGGTGTGGTTTGACAGGTAGTGTGATTAGACAGGTGGCATGATTAGACGGGTGGCATGATTAGACATGTGGCATGATTAGACATGTGGCATGATTAGACGGGTGGTGTGGTTTGACAGGTAGTGTGATTAGACAGGTGGCATGATTAGACGGGTGGCATGATTAGACAGGTGGCATGATTAGACGGGTGGCATGATTAGACAGGTGGCATGATTAGACAGGTGGCATGATTAGACAGGTGGCATGATTAGACAGGTGGCATGATTAGACAGGTGGCATGATTAGACAGGTGGCATGATTAGACGGGTGGCATGATTAGACAGGTGGCATGATTAGACGGGTGGCATGATTAGACGGGTGGCATGATTAGACGGGTGGTGTGGTTTGACAGGTAGTGTGATTAGACAGGTGTTTGGATAAGACAGGTGGCATTTTTAGACAAGTGGTGTGGTTTGACAGAAGATGTGGTTTGACAGGTGTTATACTTAAGACACGCGACGTGATTAGACGTCATATAATCCATAATCTTAATAAATAATTAAGGATTTCTTTAACATTTTTCAGGGCCTAACTGTTATTGGCTTGGTTGGTTCTAACGAGAAACGTGATTACATCAAAGAAATTGGCTTTGACCATGCCATCAATTATAAGACGGAGAACATCTCATCAGTTTTGGATCAACTTGTTCCTGGCGGTGTAGATATCTACTACGACACTGTAAGTTTTGTGATAGGGAAAATAATGTCGCAATAATGCGGACTTTCATGATTTATATGTAATAACTGAGGTTGTGCAGCGACACGGCTCACTTTGGCCGATGCAACACACTTGGCGCAGGATAGACGACAAACTCCCCACGCCGCTCAACGGCACAAGTAGAAAGACAACTAACTGAAAACACACAATATATATAATCTGGTTAGGGATAATTCCATGCCAGCTGCTACACAATTACAGTGGCTTGGCTTGGCTTCGTTCGTTCTCAATCTCCTGCTACCAAACCATGAAAGAGCTTAAATAGCAGAATGTAGTCCAGAGAAGGGAGGCGTTGTGTCGTAGTTTACGTCTTGGCTGCGATATTTGCACCTTTCGGTCCAACACATCCGACTTCAGCAAGCATTTTTTGAGTATGGGTTAGCAATCGATCCCTTCTCCTTAGCCAGTCTTCTCTGCTACAGACTGTTATTCAGGATCACCGCGTGGTGGTGTAGAAGGGTCTTGGCAGCTCTGGTTCGCTGGCCCTGGTGCTAGCAGTCAGCTCGTGCGCTGCACACAATTAAAGTGATAAACATTACCTGCTGCAATAAAAATGGCTGTTCTTGAAAGAAAAGTACTTGGCCAAAATAACGAAAATGCCCACAATATAACATCGATTGCTGAGCAATAACCTTGCAGAAGATCTATTCATCAATCGGACTGTGCAAGATGACAGATAGAACAACAGTTTATAGATTAAAAGATCCAACCCTGGGTCCTATGCCACTTGCCTGTCTAACATCCAAAAAACATCTCTCTCCCTCCACTTCCTCCCCCAATCTCAGAAAGACTTGAATGAGGTCGAGTTTCTTTGTTCGGTCATGTTATACGACTGCACCAAGAAACTCCGGCCCACAAGATACTACACATGTCGTTCCTCAGCGCCGAAAGTCTTCCCCCGACTGGCTGTGGGAGCAGAGTTGCCGCCCCCGCACATTATGGCTCCAGCAAATATCAACGTCCTCCTCCCCCCTGGACGAGGCCTGGAACCACGCCACAGCTGTAGGTCACGGATGTGATCGATCAATGCAACGGACATCAGACGCCTACGTGAACATTATTCTTACTGTTAAGAACGCTGAGTTTGCTAATTATTATAGGTCCCATGGGAGCAGCTGAGCTAACTGCAATTGACATGTCAAATATTGCATCGAAACTGTGCGTTACTAAATGACGAAAGTGCCACGGTCTGGTGACATTCGCGAACGTTAGTAATGTGAGTAAACGATATTAACTGAATATTCATTTGGCACTTGTTGGTCAACACAAACATGTAGGGTTTTCCCATTAAGACACACCTAGGAAATGATGTATTGATACGATGTGGAAGTGACTGACACTATAACGGACTTGGCAATAGTCCCGATCATGATGGCCTTCACGGCAATGGTAGACGAATTATGCTAGATGTGTAAGCATGTACTGAGATGTTGTTAGATATAGACAAGTAGTCACTCCTCAGGTACTTCAAACTTATTATGCTAGATGTGCAAACATGTATTGTGAGGTTGTTAGATATAGACAAGGAGTCACTCCTCAGGTACTTCAGACTTATTATGCTAGATGTGCAAGCATTTATTGTAAGGTTCTTAGATATAGACAAGTAGTCACTCCTCAGGTACTTCCTTATCTCAAGATCAGATTATGAGATCGTTTTTAGAGGCAGCGTGCGTTAGTGCCGAAATGTTTTGAGTTCGAATCTCGACGTGTTAAGTTTGGCAGACACAGCAATATTTTATTCAGTGCGATCGCTCCACCGTGTACGTAAAGTACCTAACACCGTACTGCACACCTGCCATGTAACTTATTTATAACAACCAAACTGACTTGCAGTTCTAGGAAACGATGTTTTTCAAACTAAACGCTTCTTTACATACATGCAATTGTTATAATAAAATTTGAAATGGATTCATTTCTCCTTCTGTCTAGTATTGGTTTCAGTTGAACCTTGGCGCAGCACAGGCTCTCGACTGAAGATTTTTACTTGATGAAACCTGCCTCTTAATTGACTTGCACATGATGCAGCTTCTAGAATGAAGCCATATACGCCTTGTCATATGCCTAACGTATTAATGCATTCGATTTTAGAACGAATTTTAATAATAGATCGACATCCTGTAGAACCACGACCATGGAGTTTCTTGAGGACGACGTTTGGGTTGTGAGCCTGACCAATGTCTACTTCGCCACCTCTGCACCCCTTCCCCTCATTTCATGAATCAGACTGCTCAAAACCCAGCTTTGTTGAATCTTTAAGCGTAACACTTAAACATTTCTACAGTAAATCTAAAAGTTGTCTTATGTGCATTCATGAACTGTTAATTCTGATTATGAAGGTTGGAGGGGACGTCAGTGACGCGGTGTATGCCAAATTGAGACACTACGGACGAGTACTTGTCTGTGGCCAGATTTCAAAATACAATACAATTCAAACTACAGGTAATTATTGTGAATAGAAACGTTATATATCGTTTTTGAAGTTGTGTTCATTTATATTTATAATTTCATATATCTTTTTCTTCTTTGTTTGATCTCAAACTCCCGCTACCAAGCCCTGAAACGGAATTTGCAAGTAGCAGACTGTTTTCAGGAGAACGGCATATATAGAGTTGTAGTTTACAGCTTAACTGCAATATTCGAAACATCTGACCTCAGTATTGCAATTTCTGGGTTCCTTGGTTAGCTTTCCCTCTTCGATTCCTTGTCCTTAGCCAGTCTGTTCTGTCGCAGTCTGTTCCCAGGATCACCGCGTGGAGGTATAGAAAGGTCTTGGCAGCTCTGGTTCGCTGGCCCTGACATTAACTTCCCCAACTGGGGAAGGAATTCATGACCACTCAGATGCGAAGTCAGTGCGCTAACTGCTAACTACAGCGCTACTCCGCTACCTTACGTCGTGGATACAGCGCTATTAAGAAAATACAGATGGGCGGGTCATGTTATATGCTTGTCTAACAACGGATGAACACAAATGTTATGTACTTGTGGCTCTACAACTTTAGACAGCATCAATGATGTCCACCAATGAGATGGAGAGATGGTCTGCGGGAGGTTCTTGGTACGACGTGGTTCTCCAAGGCAAAGGACGGAAATATATTTAGACGTGATTTGGCTACCTGGCATCATACATCCAATGTCTGGTTGAATACGAGGATTACGTGCTACAAGTTACAAGTTACTCACACAAATATCACTACGACGTTTTGACAATGAAGAGGTCCACCGTGAGAATTTTCCAGTCACTCATTAACGTTTCAGCTCCCTTAGGATCATAAGTCTTCAATTAATACAAGCCATCATTAAATGTTGTACATGTTATATATAAGGTTGAAGGTTACAAACCTTCATTTGGTCCTGTAAGAGGAAGTACAAACACACCTTTGGACCTGTAAGAGGAACTACAAACAAACCTTCATTTGGTCCTGTAAGAGGAAGTACAACACACTTTTGGTCCTGTATGAGGAAATACAAACAAACTTGGGAAGTGCAAACAAACCTTCATTTTTTCCTGTAAGAGGAAGTACAAACAAACCTTTGGTCCTGTATGAGGAAGTACAAACAGACTTTCATTTGGTAAAAATAAAACATAGATGGACAGGTCACACGTTACGACGAAACGATGATCCATGAGCACAGCGATAGCAGCCTGGTACCCCTGAGGCAAGAAGAGACAACGGGAAAGATCTCCAATGCGTTGGACATACTCCCTTGCCGTACATTATAACATCCGAGATGACTCCATAGGAGTACTTACCACGTGCTGGACTTTGGTGGCCCAAGACAAGGTCCTCTGCAGACGAAATTGGGACCCACAGCTACGCTGAGCAACTGGTCATCAAGAGCACCAAGATCATGATATAATAACAATAATAATATGTGCCTAACTCAAGCAAAGATAACCAATACATCATCAAAATTGTAATGATAGATGATGTGTAGCAGATCCCACTGTTTGCCCTGGCCGTTATTCTATCTTAGAACATTCTCACACTCATCCACATCATTATGACCATACTCAGTAAATGACATATCACACAACAGGTGGCATATTTATTATATCATACTCATATCATAGAATGAGTAGAGAAATTACAAACACAATATAATACATATCTTAACTAAACATTCTACTAAAACGGGAATTGTAAGCATTAGCTATTGATGGAATTCCCAACTAACTAAAACCCAGTTCTATTGCCTTGCAATTACATCCCACACACATCGCCTTAACTGCGTCTTCAACACACCTTATCTTCCTCACTGAAATCCCCTCCGGCGGGCGATCTCGACATAGCTCGTTCACAATGTGTCCTTGCTTACAAACACACGTTCAGATTATCTATTAATGCAAAACCCACACACCTATTTGAGCGATCCTGTTCTATCACTAAACATTCGTCCAACCGTCTATCAATCGCTCCTCTATCTAAGTCGGTGATTTAAACATACTATCCAAATTCAGTCTCTCTCTCTCTCACTCTCCTCCATACAGCCTCTCTCTCTAGCCTCTCTCCATCCCTCTATCCAGCCTCTCTCTCTCCAGCCTCTCGAGCTAAACTTTGTCTCGAGTTATATATCCTCAAGCAAGGCCAGAGCTTGACCAATCGATCTAGGGTGATGGCCATCTTCAGTCCCATTGGACCGAAACACTTTGCACACCTGTCACTCATTCTCTCGCAGCAAGCCCCGCTGCCAATTTCGTCTGTCAATCAATCTCCCCCTACCAAAATCGGAAGGCTAGTGGTCAGTTTCTACCTGTCCACATTCCTTACCTGAACTCTGTTCTCCTTTGCTGAGACGGTGAGTGACCTTGACATGCATTCAGGTAGCTTTAAGCTTTAACATGTTCAGGCATCCTAAACCCCCCTTGCTCCGGCGGGAACTGTTACAATGTACGCACATATGACTATAGACAACAATCCTGCCACGGTAGACTGCGGCACGCAAGCCACTGTTATGAGGAGTCGGCGGAGCAGTCCTTGTACGTTTCTATCTTTCGTGCGGCACGCCTACTCAGAGCCTCTATATCTAAGCACCTCTGGTGATGCTAACGCATCAGGTGAAACGGCTCTGTGCAAGCATCTCCAGGATGTGACATCGAAGTTGAAGCTTTTCAGACACATTCCAGGAATCTCTATAGCCTTAATTCTGTCCTCCTAGTGAGCCTCTGTCTTTTCTGAGCTTATTGTTGAACAGCTGGTTGAGGATGCGCTTATCCTCCATCTTATAACATTATCATCATCATTATCATCAATGCCATTTTCGAGGCAAAATCCAAAGACCAACCTCTACCAGCAGGTTCTATCTTATGCTGCTAATACTAAATCTCTTCAGCTGAGATCCATGCACAGAAATTCATGTTCACAGTCTACTTCATTGTTTACTTCTCTTCCATGTTAGTTCCTATCTGGCCACATTTGAGGGTTTTCTTCATAGCGTACGTCCTATCCAACCTCGTTTCCAACGTGATCAGTTATTGATCTAGTTGTTGGCTCCTTTCACATAGATTTTTGGTCCTCACCACCATGTCATTCCGGCATATACCCATTATTATCAGAAGTTATTTATTGACGAACGACTGGAGCTTTTGCTGTACTGCCTTTGTCGTTCTCCAACTATGTGCTCCTTACATGAGTACCAACTTGACACTGGAATTAAACTAGCTTAACTGAGGGGCACGTTAGCTCAGATCATAGCGAGCAATTCGATATTTTCTGTGGTAACAGCGTGTCTCGGTTCGGATCGCGTTCGGAGACACACAACATCCGGGTCGTGATTTTAATCGGGGACCGCTTCTCCAGTCAACCCAGCTGTAAATGGGTCACTGACGCATGAGTTAGGGAAAGTGAAAACAACAAGGAAGGGCACTGACCACCCAACCTATAACTGGCTGCGGCTTAGAACAATGGAGTCTTCACAAAACTCAATTTTCTACCAGCAGTTAATTCTGCTGAATTTCCACTTTATTTTTACTTTTAACTTCGTCTTTATTTCCATGGATTTATATATACGAGGATCAGTCATTAAGTAACATACATTTTATTCATAACAATGTTACAAGATTGCGAACCATACATTCTTTTGTCTTATTTTTGACTTGGTGCTCTTGCTTTGCATAATACTTTGTCAACCTGTCCACTAGCTTGTGAATGTCATCTAGAAAAAAAAGGATTTTGGTGTGACCTTTAATCAATTCTGCACCTGAGCCTTTACCTAGTTGTCTTCTGCCCTGTGACCCATCTGCTACACACTTTATATAACCGAGGTAATCATGGTTAATTTTGTGTACACATCCATGACATGTTGAAATCTTCGGCTATTTCATGAATAACGACTCGCCTGTTGCCACGGACTAGCTGGTCGATCTGCTGTCGATCTGCGCATACTCCTTGATCGTAATTACTCTACGTTGAGTATTGCTAAAAATCCATTCTGTGTTCTGGCATTGGACATACTTATTCATGTACTTCATAATGAAATTGCAATTAGTTAATGACTTTCCCTCGTATTATTCAGTAACATAAATACTTACCGTACCTTTGAATTTTCAGCCCTCATATCTGCCACTACGCCACCTAAAGTATCAATGGTGCTGCTAAATTATGTGAAGGTGTTCACCGCTACCATTAACTCATCCCCAAAGAATGTCTGGCTCTTTGCTTAAATTGTTGATTTGAAACATTTTCTATTTCTTCGTGTTCATATATACTTCCAGTTTCAATTAATGCTACCTCACCATTTTACGTTAACCTTGCATCTGGCTATGGCTGTATGACAGCGGTACCAGCTGTTCTGCATGGTCCAGAGCCTCTAACTGTGACCACAATGACCACTGTATACCGGTTCACTACCTTGACCTTGACATTCATAATTCAGTCTATCGGCAATAGGCAATAGACATCCATGCCGCACTCCGCTTTGTACTTTAAGACCGTCGGTCAGTACGCCTTCATGTACCGCTCTACACACTATGTTTTCTTACATATTCGGTATGAATTATATTAACGAAATTTACAACATATATTTTTTTGTGTGTATGTGCTTGCGTGAATACGTATGTGTGTTTATGTGTGTATTGGTATTTCCACGTCATTTCTTTCATACTTGTATTATGGCGTTTTAACCCACATTTTTCATTTTGTTTTTTCTGAAGTGACCAATTGGACCACACAAATTATTACAAGGGAAATTAGGATTCAAGGCTTCCAAATATATAGTCCAGCCAGCATTAAATCATATCCCAGGGTCATAGAGGCATTAGTGGCACTGTTTCAGCAGGTAAGCAGTTCATGGCTTCTTTGGTTATTAACGAGGGGCATTCAAATCAAACCACGAGTTGCTATTCTCGTTCTTCCTGAATGGATATTGCAAGCTGAAACATTAGTTAGGGACACTCGTGTCTTATTACTTCTAGGTGGCCCACTTGCCATGGGCCAGTCACGTGACAGATAAATACCTATGGCGGACAGCACTGTTAAAGCATGCATGGAACAGCGTGTTGTGATGAAGATTCGCGTGAAAGATGGCGTGAATCTTCGGAAAGTTAAAAACAAACTACACAATAGAGGGTTGAGAGACTCAGCCCCAGTAAGCCATTTCAATGCTATAAACGTTTAAGAGAAGGCCGTTCCTCCGTGAGTGATGATCTCGTCCTGCTCCTGCAAGATAACGCTCGACGTCATCCCATTCACGGCACTATGTGCTATCTGCAGCAACTCGGCTGTGAGGTATTGCCCCATCCACCTCACAGTCCAGACCTCAATCTAAGCAATTTCCACTTGTTTGGACCCCTGAAAGAATTCCTGGGTGATCAGCATTTCAGTACTGATGACGAAATGAAACAGGATGTCCTAGATTTTCAAAACTGAAAAGTATTTAACTTTCAAAAAGACACAACTCAGAGCATCATACAGAACTTCCGACAGATAACGAAACTGTCTTTATGTCATAACAATGAAATGTCACTTTTATATATTTACAGGGCAAGCTGAAAGCTAAGGAACACGTAACTGAAGGATTTGAGAACATGCCCAAAGCTTTTATTGAGTTGTTCGCTGGCGCTAACATTGGAAAAGCTGTTGTCAAAATAAGTGGTTCAAGACTTTAAGTTACATCCATTATTGTATTATTATATAAAAAACACAGTGAAAAAAACCATTCTAAATGGGTTTGGTCAGATACCGTACAGCGACGAAAACACGAACGAAACCTACGTTACGACCAATGGGGACCCATCAATTTCAATTTCAATACATAAAGGTGAAAAAGAGAACAGGAGAAAAAGATCACTCCTTTTGAGACGGTGGCAGGAACCCAAATGCCGGACTAATGCGGGAAGAGGTGGCCGGGAGCCCGTAAGAAGTGGAAAAAGGCCAGGTAAGGCTATGGCGGTTACTGAAAGACTAAAAACTGACAAGTAAAGAGAAAGAAGAGAAAAGCGGTAAAAAATAAATTTAGGCCGGTCTGATAAGAGTATTTAAGAGAAAGTGTGCATGTTATTAATGCCATATGGTCAGGCTGGAGGTAGCCCATGCGGGAGATGAGTTTTTTTTTCATAGACAAATCGATGACGGTCGTCAGAAAAGCAAGAAACTAAGCCTGTGACATTAACATCTGCTTCCTCTCGGTGCCCAGGGCATTGAAGTTGTTGGCAATAGGTGTTGCCATGTGGATATATATATATATATATATATATATATATATATATATATATATATATATATATACATATTTATTTTATATACATATATATGACTGAACGTGTAGAGATACTTAGCCTGTGGGGCGTCCAATCTAAAACCAATGCAGAACGATTTAAATTAAATACTAAAAACAATTTCTTTTTGTTTAAAGAGGAGAATAAATGAGTGGACGTTTTGAAAGAAAGTATTGATACAGAAAATCTTTCCATTCTACTCTACACACCACATCATTCACTCCCAACTCCCACAAAATAATAACCAAAAAAACATACAACAATGTTTAAAATAATAATTGTGAGTAGTTCTTACAAAGTTGCCTGCTAAAAGTTACTGCTGTAGTCTATTGCGACCAATGGATCGGTTTCAATTCATGCCTCAATACTCATCAGTCTACTAAGCTTTTGATGGGTACCTGACTTACGATTAACTTTTGAAATAGAAGGGATGAATACAACTGGTTTTCTTATTTAAAAAAAAACAGAAACATGAAATAGCTCCAATAACACTTTATCCGTGATGGCCGTTGTCTACGAACATGATGTGTATATGTTAAATAGTGTGACATAGAAAGTAGAAAAGTCACAGATGTGTATGTGTATCATGACCTCGTAACTGTTAATATTATACTATTGTCTTGCATTTATGTTTTATGTATATTTTCATATTTAATCACATCAAATTGCGGTAATAAAATCGATCAGTATACATATCATGGTGGATATCGCTTTTGGCATGAAATGTGGAATGATAGATTTAACGATTTAATTAAATTGAATCGGCATCTATTTCTTTATCAAAATGAATATCTGTTAATTCCTAGATCATATAGTCCATCACTTTTCTCTTTAAATTAGATCAGCAAATAGTGCTTCATTTTACAATTAATATTGTTGCTTTACTTTTACACAGAAATTTGCAAAATAAATGTGATACAATTTACATTCAGCTCATGTTGTGTCAATTGGTACTGTTGCTGATGAGTGTGGGGTTCATTTTATGGACATTGGTTCTGTTACTGCTGAGTGTGGGGTTCATTTTATGGACATTAGTTCTGTTACTGCTGAGTGTGTGGTTCACTTTATGGACATTAGTTCTGTTACTGCTGAGTGTGGGGTTCATTTTATGGACATTAGTTCTGTTACTGCTGAGTGTGGGGTTCATTTTATGGACATTGGTTCTGTTACTGCTGAGTGTGGGGTTCATTTTATGGACATTAGTTCTGTTACTGCTGAGTGTGGGGTTCATTTTATGGACATTGGTTCTGTTACTGCTGAGTGTGGGGTTCATTTTATAGACATTGGTTCTGTTACTGCTGAGTGTGGGGTTCATTTTATGGACATTGATTCTGTTACTGCTGAGTGTGGGGTTCATTTTATGGACATTGGTTCGGTTACTGCTGAGTGTGGGGTTCATTTTAAGGACATTGGTTCTGTTACTGCTGAGTGTGGGGTTCATTTTATGGACATTAGTTCTGTTACTGCTGAGTGTGGGGTTCATTTTATGGACATTGGTTCTGTTACTGCTGAGTGTGGGGTTCATTTTATGGACATTGATTCTGTTACTGCTGAGTGTGGGGTTCATTTTATGGACATTGGTTCTGTTACTGCTGAGTGTGGGGTTCATTTTAAGGACATTGGTTCTGTTACTGACGAGTGTGTAGTTCGCTTTATGTTTACTGATTATGTAAATGATGAGCGCCTATCTTCTACATCCTGACTTATCTCCAGTCGCCTCGACTAGTCGTCTTGCTACTGATCTAAGGTAACTCGGGACGAGATATTGAGGTTGATAGCGAGCGCAGTTACTTACTCACAATAATCTAAATACGGCGCATCTAGAAATAAAAATAAACAAACAACTGTCTGATCATTTCACCATCATCCCTTGCGATGGGCGACTATGGCTGCTATCAGCTCATTCATTGACTTGATCCCTGGCATGAACAGAAATACAGATGCACACAAGTTCATGAAGATATGACTGCTTCATATGTGCTATTCATTCAGCTCTTCTCTTTCTGTAAAAGCAAAGCGTCTGATAAGATGACGTCCATTGTTAAAGAGGGTTTAGATAGTCACCTCGAAGTTGAAGGGATATGAAGCAACAACAACAGAAAAACAACAACAATTGTTACTTAATGGGGCTACGGAAGTACATGTTGTCGGACGTTGCCGAAATGGACGTCACGCTGAGCATAAATATATAACCACAAACGCGATGGATTGAACACAATTGGATCAGACACAAGATCAGGTAGTCCCATAACAGACACTGCTGTCATGGATGAAGTGTTAGAGATTCATTGAAACAGACCCTACTTTCTTAAAAGATTTCAGTTAACTTGGCATGACCGTTGTCAGTTTGCATGAACTTCTGTTTCTCCTGTTAGAACGTGTTTCTACTAGTGCGACCTTATTTATCCTAACCCGAGGGATCCTGGACATGTCAGTCAAAACTTGTAATAAATACATTTATTTTTAAATTTACAATTTGTGAATTCAGGTCGCCAGTCCTCTTCCTTGCCTTTTTATTTACGAACACTAACTGCGTACCCATTTACAACTTGGTTATCTGTGATGTGTCACTAACAGGGATCTAATGCCGTAACTACAGAAAAACAACAGAAAAAAAATAAAGTTAAGACGAAGTTTCAACAAGGTGACAGGTGACCTACAATATGAATTAACGCAGCAGTCAATTTCCCTAAAAGTGAACTTGATGGAAGGGTTGTTGTTGAGGTGAATGGCCACAATGAGTAAATTATACTTTTTTCTGCGCTCTGAAAAGAACCTTCAGTGAATGGTTGCAAGAGCTTTCCTCACATCTTGAGCATGCTGCTGAAGGTAGACCGGGGTCCCCCAGGTGGTTGTGTAATGCTTAGCTTCTTGCAGCTCATTACTACGGGGAACACGTCGATCCCTCACCTCGTTAGCCAGACTGCCAAAAAAGAACAGTTCGATTCTAACGATTAGCACGTGGATTTGAGGCAGGGACCTTTGACAGTACATTTTACCTGACCCTGACTAACATGTCTGATCAATAGACTTTACCTGACCCTGACTAACATGTCTGATCAGTATACTTTACCTGACCCTGACTAACATGTCTGATCAGTATACTTTACCTGACCAACATGTCTGATCAGTATATGTTACCTGACCCTGATTAACATGTCTGATCAGTATAATTTACCTGACCCTGACTAACATGTCTGATCAGTATGTTTTGCCAGACCAGACGTTAGTCCGATCCTTCCCCCTCCAACTTGATGGAATAACCCAATATTCATTTTCATTTTGATCAAATTTTGATTCCTTAAACTGGCATGATGGTGCACATAAATCGATTAGGGATTTCCTCAAGGAATGAAGCTAGTCAGAACATTAGGGACAGCGTTGTTTAAATACATAAGAATATGAAAGATCCGGTTTGGATGTTACTATTGTGGAAGTCTATTGTACTGAGTGAAATGAACTTTAAGCAACGTTTCGTAAGTGATTCGTTACAGTGGCTCCTCTCCATCCAGAGGTATACAAGAACAGGTGAACCTGGGTAGGGTAGACTCTTTAATTTCGTAACCGCCAATCGTAAATGTATCAAAACTTATATATTTATATATATATATATATATATATATATATATGTATATATATATATATATGTATATATATATATATATATATATATATATATATATATATATATATATATATATATATATATCATGTGCCCTGCTGGTTGGCGTGGACGACCAAGCACCTCCATTTTCTCTTTTCACTTATGTCGATTTTCAGTTCAGCTGTTGAGCGTCTTCCATGCCATGCCTTCAAGCTGTTCAATATTTTATCTTTTGCCTTCCTGTGTCCTTCTTCTCTGCGATACTGGACGTTTTCACGGTGTATTCCTACCCTCGTCTTCGCATGTCCGGAAAGGATGATTGTCTTGTTGTAATTGTTGCTATTAAAATGTCTTTGTGTCCGTGCCTCCTCTGATGTGTGAATATTGGCGAATATTTCACAACGTCGCTGTAAACTACCCCATCGGATCAAGATTCTGAGCAGCGCATGGGCTGCAGTGGTCAGCGACCAAAAGCTGACTGTTAGCGTCAGGGCCAGCGATCCAGAGCTGCCCAGACCCTTCTACCCCTCCACGCGGTGATCCTGGATAACAGACTGCAGCAGGGCTGCTAAGACTGGCTAAGGAGTAGGGATCGAAGCGGGATTGCTAACCTGGTACTCAAAAAATGCTTGCTGGAGTCGGATGTGTTGGACCGAAAGGTACAAATATCGCAGTCAAGCTGTAAACTACGACACAACGCAATCCGTTCTATGGACTACATTCTGCTACTTAAGCCCTTTCAGTGTTTGGTAGCGGGTGATTGAGAACGAATGAAGCCAAGCCAAGCCAACTACCACACAACGGACTTTTCAGGACTAGCACCAAAGAACGAAGGAGAAGAACCAGAGGAAGAAGAAGAAGAAGGCGAAACAGAAGAAGAAAAGAAGAATAAAAATAAAAATAAGAAAAAAGAAAAGGAGGAAGAAGAAAAAGAAAAACAAAGAAAAAGAAAACAAGATAGGGAACAACAGTGAACAAAGAGAAGAAGTAGAAGAATCACTTTTATTTATTCTTTGTTACTACAAACAAGCAAAGAAGGCTTGTGGCTGACAGTCAATCTGGCAAGTGCGATTTCGGGAAAAATAGCTCGCTTTCGTTCTCAAAGTGTGCCTTGTTATAATAGATATTGTTGACCTGCCCCCGATATGCCTACTGCATGGTTGACGAGTGCGGTTTAGTGCACTTAACCCCTTTCCCGTAATCTTTTAGTTGAGGTCACTGGTTAGAACAGTTTCTATATAGTTAACTCAGGTAAAATTAAACCATAGCTGCAGTGCTAATGAAAACCAAAACTGAAAAGTTGGATAAATCTCATTGGCAGGTAAAGACCACACAACAAAAGTGTTTAGAAGTGAAACAGATGTAACGGGGTGAAGGCTTTGTCATGGAAAAAGAAAATCATGATTAAATGCTTTTTAGCGGTGCTCGAGAGTTGAAGGGTGATGCTAAAAAAAATATTTATGAAAGTTCATCACTTTCAACAGTAGTGTAGTTATTTTGGTTAAACCGATTTAGGGTTTTCTCTGACAAAACCAATGGAGAACCAACTAAGGATATCACATGCCTCGTTTCAGCGCGGACGATGAGTCTAACGTCTGGACAGGGAAAACACCCTGGTCAGAGAATGTTAGCCAGGGTCAGGAGAAATATACTGGCCAAGACCCTCAGCTGATTCCTCGTTGGTCGTCCTGGAAACGGGCTGTTTGATGAGGACAGCAGTCTGGCTAACAAGGTGAGGTTCGACGTGATCTCCGTAGTAGTGAGCAACACGCAGATGAAGTCAATCATAGCACACCCGCCTGTAGGACCCAGGTCTATCTTCCTCAGCACGCTCAAGATGTGAAGAAATCTACTGCAGCCCGTCACTTAACGCCCTTTTCAGGGCGCACATACGAGCAGCCTACTCATTGTGGGCTATGGAAACAACAACAACACACTCGTTTGAGCGCCATATCGTATGCCTATCACTTAGGCAGCAACGCCAAACGAGCCTGCAGAACAATGATAGCAGGGTAATGTCACTCGTGGAGGATGTTCTACCGTATGCTAACAACTGGACTGGTCATGTAGCCAGATGGAAAGAGGAGCGCCGGAGCACATCAATCAATCTGTGTTTCCCAGACGGCGAAAAAATACCTCAGACTCCTAATTAGGTGGCACGATTCGCTCGAGCTGAAAAACAAAGCTCGCGATCATAAAACAAACACGTTCGCCGTCCTCTAGACACCCCGTATCAGACAGAAGACTCTGGTACCTGAACCGTGGCGAGCATTAGACTTAATATAGCAATTCTGCTCCAGCTCATCCCGCTAAGCAGAGGCGTACATCTACCGGTTGTCACCAACTCACACAAGAGCTGGGACCCAGCCCGCTAATCAGAGGCGTACATCTACCGGTTGCCACCAACTCACACAAGAGCTGGGACCCATACCGCTAATCAGAGGCGTACATCTACCGGTTGCCACCAACTCACACAAGAGCTGGGACCCATCCCGCTAAGCAGAGGCGTACACCTACAGGCTGCCACCAACTCACACAAGAGCTGGGACCCAGCCCGCTAAGCAGAGGCGTACATCTACCGGCTGCCACCAACTCACACAAGAGCTGGGACCCAGCCCGCTAATCAGAGGAACACACCTACCGGCTGCCACCAACTCACACAAGAGCTGAGACACAGCCCACTAAGCAGAGGAACACACCTACCGGCTGCCACCAACCCGCTCAAGAGCTGTACCTGCACAAAGACAACCATCTTTGTAGAAGTACAGATCAACTAAGACTAAGATATTGTGGCGCATAGACACCGACATTTCAGCATCCCCAATGAAACTATTGAGCAGCGCCAACAATCACTTAACCGAACTGCAAACCTTGAGCGTGATGCACTGTTGAGTGTTTGTCTCTCCAGGCAGACGTACCGTATTCGAGCCCCGATAACAACATTGATTTAATCTACCCAGCTCTAAATGGGTTCTGGTGCCAGTTAAAAAATACAAGACGACGTGGAAGGGAACATTTAACCTACCTCATAAGAAGCATATACCAAGTCCAACGAACGCTAGATTATTTCAATTCGGTCAACAATGTCTACTACATAACTACCTTTAACCTTAAGTCTAGAAAATACGCGCAAAGAGTTTAGACAGGAGTAAAGATTCTTATATTGGTATATACACTATGGTATAGCCAAGAAGACTTTGCTCGAAATGAACATTATAGAACAACATTCATCAACACAGCGATATTCATGACCATTAGTAGCTCGCGCTTCGTTGCAAAATGAAACTATTAGTGCTCAACTCTGCTCTAGAGTTTAGAATGACAAATATGCTTTGATTGACAAAGAGCCACGATATACCAAAGGAGTAGTTTAAAAATAGGCAGTTTAATTGAAATTAGACTGCCTCATTGAAACTAGACTGCCTCCATGAAACTAGACTGCCTAATTGAAATTAGACTGCCTCCATGAAACTAGACTGCCTCATTGAAATTAGACTGCTTTGTTGAAAGTGGACTGACTCGTTAAAAGTAGACCACCTACATAAAAGTAGACTACCTCGTTGAAAATCTACGGCCTCGTTGAAAGTAGACTACCTCCTTTTAAAGTAGGCTACCTCGTTAAAGTTAATTACCTCGTTCAAAGTAGACTGCTTCGTTGAAATTAGACTGCCTCGTTGAAAGTAGACTACATCGTTGAAAGTAGACTACATCGTTGAAAGTAGACTACATCGTTGAAATTAGACTGCCTCGTTGAAATTAGACTACATCGTTGAAAGTAGACTACATCGTTGAAATTAGACTGCCTCGTTGAAAGTAGACTACATCGTTGAAATTAGACTGCCTCGTTGAAAGTAGACTACATCGTTGAAATTACTGCCTCGTTGAAAGTAGACTTCATCTTTGAAATTAGACTGCCTCCTTTTAAAGTAGGCTACCTCGTTAAAGTGGATTACCTCGTTCAAAGTAGACTGCTTCGTTTAAAGTAGACTGCATCGTTAATAGTAGACTACCTCGTTGAAAGTTAACTGCCTCCCTGATTAGAGGACAACTTAAAATAAAAGTCTACTACATTTTCAAATCTTCATTATTCTGTTTAGTTGTTCGTTGGAATTTAAACATTTACCAACAAAGCAACATCAAGCAAAAAAAACAAACAAACAAGATCTCTGGTGACATCAATTATTTATTGTAATCGATTACTTACTGCAAATAATTTACACTTGTTTGATAGGGTTGGCTTTATAAAACATAACAAAATTCAGGTATTTACTTCAATTGACACAACTCACTTTACATATACAGATTTTCATTATTCAGAATGATTGTTATTCAAATTTTCAACTCCCACTACCAGCAGCTGCAGTCAACCTAGCTACAAATGGGTACCTGGCTTACGGTTAAGGGATAAATATGCAGCGAGGAAGGAAACTAACCCCTCACCTCACAAGCTGAAATCTCTAACACTCCATTCCCGAGCAGCGGTTTTAATCTGCTGATGGAACTTCTTTCCCAAAAGATAATCAACGGAAGTGACAAAATAGACTATAATACGTTTTGTTTTTTCAAGATGCAACCACATACAAGAACAAGAGGGTACAGCTACAAATTAATCAATGAAAAGTTCACATGAGATATTGTGATTTTTTATTTTTAGTCAGAGAGTGGTAAATATTTGAAGTGCATTTAACACAGCAAATAGTGGAGACTGGATCAATAAATGTATTTTAGAATATATTGGATCAAAATAGTTATTATTCGACCAATGAAGTAGAAGAATGGGGTTGTATGCATACTCAGAGTCTTCAAAACCAGTGTAAAGAAGTTAAGTTAAGTTAATAGTTTCAATATGTCCTTGACAGTGTTCATAGACAAAGATTGCTGAAACAAGTCCTGACAAAACAGCAAAGACTGACCTTCACGGATTGTCAATTTAGTCCTTTTGTTGGATACAGACGATGCTTATCATGGCTTAACGTCCTTCTCAAGACTAAACAAGTGCAAAGGCACAAACAGAACAATACTACAAGGCTAAATGACCCAAAAGTAGAATATACAGGGCCACAGTACAAGATAAGACAAGACGCCCTAACGATAAGGCTGTCTAGAGCCATGGTTAACCCCGTTTAGCAAGCAAATTTACTTACTTAAAAAATAGAGTAGCCAGATCTCTAAGAATAATTTCCATTCTCCTCAAGGCTTTTTTTGGGATATTTTAGAAATGAAAAAAACTTATCGTATACTAACTTGACGCAGTGATGTACAGCAGTCCAGGTTCTGTGGATAGAGGTCGGTCAACATGAATGCCCCAAATAATTTTTTTTTTTTTAGAACATGCTTTTTAAAAAAAATATAAGACATTATTACACAATGTACAAGGGTATGTCATGTATACATATTTAATACTCAACATAATCTCCATAAACTTTTTGCGATTTTACGCCAGCGCGAAACAAGTCCATGTCTGCCTTGTACGTACGGCTTTACGCCAGGGCGAAAAAAGTCCATGTCTGCCTTGCACGTACGACTTTACACCAGCGCGAAAAAAGTGCATGCTTATTTTCACGTAACAGTTGTTTGTCCTGATCACGTAGCGACTTTTTCACTGCCTTAATCACACTCCTGTCAGCCTGAATGCAGGTTTCACGGAGCGCATTTTTAAGTAGACCATAAAGATACAAATCCGAGGAAGCCAGATCAGGACTATAGGGTGGATGGGGGAATACAGTCAGGCAGAATTTGATTATTGCATAACGTGTTATCAGACTTGTATAAGAGCGCGCATTGTAATGAAGGAAGAGCAGTTCTGTTGGATTCTTGTGAGGACGAGCTCTGCGGAAACTGTCAATTGAATTTGGTTAGTGGCTTGATGTACGCTTGTGAATTTATTGAATCCCCTCTTGGCATCACATTCACAAGAATCACACCTTCATTGTACCAATAGACAGTGGTCATGACCTTTAAGGCAAATTTTTTCTTGAATTTCTTACTACGTGGTTGATTGGCGATAATGCTACTCCATTGACTGCCGTTTTTTTCTCAGGCTCAAAATGAACTGGGTTGCTGTGGTAGGACGTCTAAATTGTGCTGCAGATCATGCAGCTTCGTCTCTCTACTTGCTGAAGTTCTAATTCTTTGAGCTTATAGACTTAGATTGTTCCTATCGGCTGTACACCATTCGCACAGTACACAAGCGTTTTTGAATATTCAAAATAGTTTCTTTCTATAACAATTCCCTTTTTGTAACACATGTTATTTTAACGGATTATTGCGGCTGGCTCATTTGTCCGAATGCGGTGTCATTTCGTACACAGTCAACAGATTCTAATTTCGAGGTGCACAACCTTTAAGGTTGAAATCTGTATTATTAACATAAAATTGATGCGGTGCATTACTTTCGAACCTCCGCAATTACTCTTGATTATCAATAGACAAAAAGTGACTAATATGCATACGACGCTTGTTTGTGGATTGTTATATAACTATTTTAAGTCTGTTATCACGCAACATTGTTGCAGGATTTGTATTAGCATCCTACAAGTATTGAATCTTTCTCATTTTTTCTTCAGAACAATGTGAATCATTAATTTTCCCAAACAATTAACGTAGCTCTCTAAACATCAATTCTTGCTCCGAAATGTTCTGTTCTGTTAAGAATCGACGTCACTGCAGTCCAGGCAGAGGCAAAGATGTTCAATGCCTCTAAGCAATTGGCGAAGAGTGGAGATACTGATGGAGCATGGTTGGTTTATCGCTTGCAGTGTCTTCCTACGAAAGATGGTCGTTAATCCACTTCAAAGTGTGCCCTCTATCCATTGCCGATGTCCACACTGTGGTTACCCTGGAGACCAGCATGTCAGCGTTTTCCTTCTTGCAAACCCCAGAATGGCCAGGAAAGTAGACCCCCACAAGTTCCAGGAGGTTTCAGGATCTGCGTCCACTATCCACTCATGCCACAGCCAGCACTTCTGCGCCTTCCGAAGCAAGGATTAAGAGTCAGATAGTATTACAGCTCTTACTAAAGAGGTCCCAGATAGCCACCTCAGATTCGAATCCACTGCCACGATCCCTATTCCGATTACTGGAGGTTGTTGCCAAGTGTGAACCACTACTCTCAGGACGACCCTGTCTCTCCCTATCCTAAAAGATCCAGTCTTTTATTTTGTCTTGCTGCACACATTCAGTTGTGTAAATTACAGCATTGGAATCGTGGAGGTTTTCCCTTAAACTTGCTTATAGCCTCGAGGTTTAGTTTCCCTGTTGCAGCAGGCTCTGCCCTCTCTCCCCAGTGATAATGTCATTTTATCTCCAGTGCCAATCTATTCTGCCCCTTTGTTTATGTTCTCTACTGTGGTTGCCTGACCAATCGTTCTATCTGCCTGTGCCATTCCTCTCCTGAATTTTACACTTGATATCTGCAGTATCCATGTGCTGTGGGTGTCTCTTGTGTGTGGCTACTCGCATGTAGGCTTTTATCTTGGTTAGTGCGTGTCTAGACTTTACAGAAAGAAGTGAAATCGCGAATCTTATCTTTTGGTGGGGGTATCCCTGGTCCACCAAAAGGTACCTGTACTAAAGATTCGATTGTACATAATAGCATTATCTATTACCCAAGAGTTCACTTGCTTGCGTTATCACAACCCTTTTACTGTAAGTAGATACTATCATATCACATTGACAATTCAAGCTCAACAGGAATGTAAGAGATTAGCCAGTAAATGCTGCATCGAAAATTAAAAAAAAACATATTTATTAATAAATCGTTGGAAGTCAACATAGAGTTAATGAGAACATCTCTTACACCTGTTAACTGTAGCTATATCAGGTTTTTTAAAGAACGTATGGCCAGAGACGACTACACGAGCTCGCGAGGACAAATGTAATGGCAATTATGACTTGTTAGATAGCACCTAAAATACGAGCACAAACGCCAACGGTACGAATGTTGAAAATGATAAATAATAATAATGTTCGCGTAGGCGTATAAGGTCCGTTGCGTCGATCGACCACTACCTTGCTTAACTGCTGAGGATGTGTTCATGACTAGCGTGTCGACCGAAATCCATATAGGCTCCCCAGGTAGAGCCGAGTACTCCGCTGGCTTGGGATAAGGGCCACGAGGATTGTGTTAGACCAATGTTTGTGTTAGGGTTTCCGTGTCTGTCCGTGTCAAATCCCTCTTCTGTTTTTCCGTGTTTTTCCGCCAAGTCCTCTAGATTGTGTCCACTTTTTGTGTCAGGGTGACTCTTGCTGTACAGAGAATACAAGGTTGGCAAATGTATCGTGTAACCTCTTGTAGAGGGAGTGGCGGGCAGGAGGAAGGTCGAGCAGGAAGGTCCTTGAATTGTGATAATCTGGACCGAACTCTGATGTGCAGCCAAGCGGAACGCCGAACTCCATCATGGAGTTGATCGAAAAGTGTTCGCCTCGGGTGTTGGAAGCCGAGGGTTCAAATCACGAGGGAGACCGTGTTTGTTTTTCACGTGGATCATCCAGAATTAATTTACTCCGATCTCTGAGTAGTGAGATCAGAAACCTGTATACAGTTGCGCGCACGTTAAAAATCACTTGGCAGTTGGAGATCGAGTAGGCTTAAACAAGTTAAAAATCCAATCAAATTATTCTAGGGATTCTCGCCATACCGAGAGTATGTCACAAAAAAAGGCGACTGTGTGAGTATAACATCAAGTCTTGGTTGTGTGGGTAGCGGAGCGGCACAGATGGCGCCTGACACGTTGTGGGTCTACCTCGCTCTAATTTACGTCTCACCCCTACCAGTTCCCCATAATAGGCGATCGTATACTCCATCTTCTTCCCACCTAACGGTTCGTAAAATATTCTGGGATTGACCTGGCAAGTCACAAGCAGAATGTCGCGTGCCTAACAACATAAGTGGACTGAAGATAGATAGATAGATAGACAAGTTGTGTATTTTGTATGAAGGCGTCAAGACACTTGCCTATACATTGTTGTGAACGTTTGTCCTTCTCTCTGTTATTTACACTGAAAGACGACGACCGATCTCACCCATCTATTCTTCACCTTCCTGATGCCCTGATCGTAGAACATCTCCGTCTGGAACCGTAACCACGTTTTCAGTTCAGTAATCAAGTCCTGGACGTCAGAAAAACGATATCCCAGAAGCAGATTCTTCATATTAGTAAGCAGGAAGAAGTCCATAGTTACCAAGTCCATTGAGTATGGTGGATGGGCCTGATTTCATTCACGCTCGTTATTCTGACATCCATGACTTGATTACTCAACTGGAAACACGGTATTGATCTCATACAGGAGTTCTACAATCAGGGAATCAGAAACAAGAATAGATGGGAGAAGTGATTTGTAGGCCGGATAGATAGAAAAGAACTAAAGTTTATACCAATTTCGTGGTAGAGCTTTGGCTCCTTCATACTAAAGTGTACACATTTTCGAACACTCCTTGCATGTCTGTATCAACTAACTGTATGCCTACTTGAATACTTAAATACCTGGATCCTTGTATTCGACCAGGCAAGGTTTCCCGACGTCAGGTAGCCCAAAGTGGCTGGAATTCGTTTCCGTCCTTCGCCCTGGAGTACCATGATGGTCCAATGACGTTTTGGCGGTCATCTATCCATCTTGTTGGCGGGCGGCCGCACGGGCCGTTGAAGTTGTATTAACATCAGAAAGACACGATCCACGCCCATCTATCGTCAGTCGTGTAGAACCCATGGCTGGTCCATCTGTACTTTAGCTTTAATGCAGAATCGATTACATCCCGGAACTGTTTGATCGGTATTTCGGATAGTGTCTCTTAGGAAGATATTTAGGACTCTTCGCTCCATTGCTCTTCCAGTATTTATGAACATCTCTGCCTCTGATTAGCGCATATTCCAAACCTCCCATTTGTATTCTATTGCTGTGATAACCATGATATTGAAGGTATCATCTGCTGGAATATCGGTTTAATGCGGTTCAGCTGAGCCGACACGCCGATCTCCTGCGTGATATCTCCTTTTCAAAGTTGTGGTTGCTGTTAATGTTCTGGCCCAGGTAGACGGTGACATTGTTGATGAGCTCACCTTCCAGTCTCAGTTCTCCCCTAGTGCAGAAAGAGTTCCCCATAAATTGAGTCTTTTGTCTATTTATGTTTAGGCCAAGCGACTTGCCTGCTTTTTTCAGCTCGTTTAGGCTTTGTTCGTCTTCTGCATGATGTGGCTGTAAATCACAATGCCGTTAGGCAAAACATCCAAAAAGATCCGCAGGAGTTGCTTCGATGACTCTGCGGGCAGCTTCCGGGAAACCAAAGTGTTTGGGTTCCGGGGGAAGTATGGTTGCAAAGCTGAAACTTAAAGGAATTGACGGAAGGGCACCACCAGGAGTGGAGCCTGCGGCTTAATTTGACTTAACACGGCCAACACTGAAATGACTGATATGCCGAGACCACCTCCCTTAAGTCTAAAATCTAAAATGGAACGGGTGCTGGATTTAGACCCTCAGAAATCTGGGGTTATGCCTTCTGTGGCTCGGATGGTCCGCATTCAGTGTTTGATAAAGGAAAGGACGGAAGAGCACTACCAGGAGTGGAGCCTGCGGCTTAATTTGACTCAACACGCAAACACTGTAAAACGACTGACAAATCGAGAGCACTTTCGTTGGGTCTAATAGTGAACGTGTGCTGGTATTAGACCCACGGAAGATAGGTCAGCTCTCTAACCTTCTAATGAAGGATCGCTACGGAAACCGTGTCTTAACACCGCAGAAACCGCAGGTTCCAGATACCTGGTCACGGACAAACAAAAGCCCTCGATTAATTCGTCCTGGCCAAATAATGAACGGGTGCTGGAAATAGACCATCGGAAGACAAGTCAATTTTACCCTACTAATGACAGGGCGTTGCTACGGAAATCCTGCTTAACTCGAGAGGAGCCGCAGACATTTGGTTCACGTACCAGGCTGATAAGCCAATGGCGCGAGGCTATCATGTGAGGGATTACGGCCGGACGCCTGTTAGCTGGAATCCCGCCCAAATTCTCAGCACCACTGCAATGGGAGGCTTCGATATGGTCGGGACCTGGGGATCGCGCCTCAACCCTACCAGGTCCAGCCACAGAAAGAGGTCTCTTCCATCCGCTGATCAAAGCGGGCGGATAGCTGCTCGATATTCACCCTATACGGCGATGGGGTACGAAACCACCAACATAAGACTTAGTTCTTGGTCGGGGTGTCGAAAACAGTAGAGCAGCCACCTCACTGTGAACTGTCGAGACTCACTCCTTGACCACGAGATATGTCCGCAAACCAGGCGAACAACATCTCCGTGACATTACAAGCCTTGTCCCCTAGTTAAATGCACTTCTGCCTCGATATCTACCTCTGTAAGCTATAAGCCATACCAATGGACGCAGAAGAGATGCAGACTAGCGGCCATTGCACACCTGCCCCACTGTGTCAACATCCCAGGTGGCGGGGAATGCTAGGCGTACCATCCCTGCATAGAAGCCAAGAAAATAAAGGGAGCAAAGAGATACCCCACTCACATTCAAATGCTACGTTTCTGGCAGGACGTGACGATCCTGGGGTACAGACACACTGGACTGCCTCTCTTCCGGGTAAACCAGTCCATATCATATATCATCTCATATATCATCACCGCACGCTATAGACACGAGTAGTGAAGACTCGTTAGTCTGGTAAGACAACTTCCATACGAGAGACAACTCTGATCATAAGCAACTGCTGCCTAGCAGATAGGCTGGGGACAGCCAAAGGCTAAGGAGGGCATCCCTACAGAAACACCTGTTGAAATCGGATGCACGGCGCCACAAGCCTAATAAAACAGTGCAACGTAAATTGCAGTATGATGACAGTACAACCGATCAGAAAAACGTATGGCGCTCATCCTGCGGAGTCCCGCCAGGCAGCGATAGTGCCAGGCCTCACGCCTCGAAGGGGCCCACCCTTGTGGAGTCAAGGCACATGGATATGGGGCAACTCCTATTGACCAAAAACTCAAGACCCTCAAAATAGTACAGTGGAATGCTGAGGGTGTCGTAAACAAAAAGCTTTCCCTAACATATCACCTGCATGAAGGTAAGATTGACGTGGCATGTATCCAGGAAACGCACCTCAACAAAAACCATAAATTCTCAATCAGAGGATACCAGACCTTCCGTCTTGATAGAGAAGGTCACAAAGGAGGGGTCCTGATACTGACCAGAAACTGCATACCGAGTAGCGCGGTATCTGTCAATCCCACCGGACAAGCAGAAATTGTAGAAGTTGACATAATGGCTCAAGAGACGAAGCTCCGCATTTTCAATCTGTAAGGACCACCAAATAAATCCCTATCGCTCTCGAGTATGGACGTCAAAGACTCCAACTGCATAGTAGTTGGAGACTTCAACAGCCACAAGGAGAGATGGGGATACTCGGACACAGACAGCAGAGGTGACGAAGTGAAAGATTGGGAGACAGACACAAATCTCTCCCTAATCAATAGGCCGGAGGATAGCCCTAGTTTCTATACTAGAACATGGCATACCACCTCGACTCCAGATTTGGCCTTCTCCACACAGGACACACACCATAAAATAGACCGCCAGGTGCTAAACCAACTGGCAGGTAGCGACCACAGGCCGATCAGGCTAGACATTGATATGGAAATAGGCCCACAGGAAACAAAACCGCTCCCACATTGGAATTACAAACGAGCCGACTGGGACATATTTGCAATCCTGACAGACGGGCTGTGTGAAACCATCAACACACGAAACAACAAAATGAAGCCCATGTTGGAAAGCCTAAGCAAGGCAATAATGCAAGCCGCCACTGAAACCATCCCAAGAGAGGCTAGGAAAAACTATAAGCCCTATTGGAATGATGAGTTGCAGAAAGCGGAAGATGCAGTAACACATGCTAGGAACATGGCAGAGCGAGAACAATCTATGGAGGCGAATATCGATCCCAAACCGCCACGGCGAAATACAAATACACTCTCAACCAAACAGCAAGAGAGAGCTGGAAAAACAAAACTGAAAGTCTCAACCTAGACAAAGAAGGGAACAAGCTATGGAAGCTAGTCAGAGCAATGAACGACGAAACCCCTTCAAACAAACAAATTACCATCAAGCAGGGCGAAAACGCTTTTGCAGAACACTATGCCAAAGCAAACCACATCGAGGTCCCTACAGATAGGTATACAGACATTAGTGAAGAGCAAAAGGGGCACGACAACATCAATACGGCACCAGAAGAGCATATGATGGCCAAATTAACAATGAGTGAAATGGAAGAGGCCATGAGAACATTAAAGAAAAGGAAATCTCCCGGAAAAGACGGGATAACAAACGAAATGCTGATGGGGCTGGGCCAAACAGCGAAGAGGAAACTGCTATCTGTCCTGAACCAAAGCTGGAAAAGGGGAATTGTACCCCAGGCATGGAAAGACGCAGTACTTGTACCAGTACCAAAGAATGGAAAGGACAAAACAGATCCGAATGGATACAGGCCTATCAGCCTACTGAGCTGTGTTGGCAAACTGATAGAACGTATGATAAACACCAGACTGATGTGGCATCTGGAAGAAAAACGAATACTAATTCCACAGCAAGCCGGTTTTAGACAGCACAGATCCACTGAGGACCATGACATCCTCATAGCCCAGGAAATAGAAGATGCCTACCAGGCACAGAAACACACAGTAGCGGTTTCGGTGGACCTGGAGAAGGCATTTGACAAAGTCTGGAAAGACGGACTTAGAGTCAAGCTAAGGAGAAGTGAAGTTTGTGAATGTACAAGTGGATCAACCACTACCTCAAACAAAGAACGGCCAGAGTCCAAGTACAAGGGCAAATGAGCAAAAAGGTGACACTCGAGCAGGGAGTACCCCAAGGGGAGTACTGTCACCCACACTCTTCCTGGTGTAAATAAACGACATTACAGAGAATATACCAAGAAGAGTCCATAGCTCAATGTTTGCAGACGATCTGGCTATGTGGACCTCTGAAAAGAATCTCACCATAGCAAGAAATCGGATGCAGCAGGCCCTAACATCGCTGGAAGAGTGGGCGAACTCATGGCTGGTCAAAATAAACGAGGAGAAAACCACATGCACAATATTCTCGCCTTCAATCAAACCACAAAACAACAAATTAAGCCTAAATGGCAAATTCCTGCAGCCAAACGACAACCCAAACTATATGGGAGTCACATTTGATCGGCGCATGACATGGAAAAGTCAGATAGAGAGAAACCGAATGAGAGCCAGAGAAAGAATGGCAATCATTAGGAAACTTGCTGGCACAAGCTGGGGAGCAGACGAAAGCATACTAAAGAAACTGTACACTGGAAGAGTGAGACCAGTTCTCGAGTATGGCATTGCGGCATGGACAACAGCAGCAAAGGCGAACTTCGATAAAGTTAGCAAACTTCAAAACCAAGCCATGAGAGTTATAACAGGAGGCATGAAGTCAACGCCAATTGTAGAACTTGAAAAGATTACAAAACTGCAATCCATGACCGAAGCGGAGAAACTTTGCAGAAATAGCCAAAGCAAAGATGCACGAAGATTCCTTAAATGCACTAACAACACCAAAGCCCATCACTACTGTACGAAAACCTACCTGGAGGCAGGATATATTTCCAGAGGTGGTAGAAAATATACCAGGTATTGCAAACAAAAACTGCCAGACTGAAAAAGAAAGGAGAGATACTACCCTAAGCTTTATATTGAAAAACTACCCAAGCATGGACTGGACCCATGCATACACCGACGGTTCTGTAACAAACACTACACAGAACGGAGGGGCAGGAACATTCCTGAACCTACCAAATGGCAGAAAAATAACACTGTCATTCGCTACTGGTAAGTACACAAGCAATTTCAGAGCGGAGGCAGAGGCACTGAGGGCTGCAGTGGAAGAAATGGTGACACATAAAGAAAATGAAAGCCATACAGTCCTGCTTACAGATGCTCTCGCCGTAGTCACAGCGCTAAAAAGCCAGAAAAACACTGAGCTTAATGACTTAAGAACAGCACTCTGTCAACTATGCCAGCAGTCCGCACCAAAAATGGTAGTGGTACAGTGGTTCCCATCACGCTGCAAGATCCAAGGCAACGAGGAGGCAGACAGACTGGCAAAAGAAGGCGCAAGACTACCACAAACAGATAATAGTATGACGTACGAAGAGTCAAAACGGCTTATTAAAGCCAGATACATGACCAAATGGGCAACCGAACATACTGGTTACACCAAAAACGATGCATATTACCAGTTGAACAGAAGAGAGCAGGTCGTTGTCTTCAGACTTCGCACTGGCCACAATAGACTGAGGTACCACCTATTCAACAAATTGAAGATAGGTGGAACCGACGAATGCCCGTGTGGTACCGGGAAAATGACCGCTGAACATCTGCTACAGAATTGCCCGACATACGAGGATCAGACAGAGCAGATGTGGCCATCACCAGTGGAACTGCAAGACAAGCTCTATGGCAGTGGCGACAGCCTCAGGATGACTGCCGCTTTTTTAGAAAAAATAATGGTTGCTGTCTGACTGCGTACGCAGAATAAGTCTCCTCCTACTTCCTTCTCTCCGTCCTTCTCCTCCCTATTTTTCTTCTTCTTTTTCTTCTTCTTCTTCTTCTTCTTATTATTATTATTATTAATTTTCTTCTTTGTTATTTCTCTTGTTCATCTCTTCCTCCTACTTTTTCTGCATCTACTTCTCATACTTCTCTTCCTTTTTCCTCTCCTTCTTTTCTGCCTCCCTATCCTTCTTCTTTTCTTCCTCCTTATCCTTCTTCTTCTTCTTTTCTTCATCCTTATCCTTTCTTCCTCTTCTTCTCATCAGCTTATTACTTCTTCTTCGTTTACTCCCCATTCTCATCTTCCACCATCTTCTTCTTTATCTTCTTTTCCTACTTCTCTTCCTTCCTCTTTCTGAACATTCACATTCAAGCATTCACGTCTAAGGTTGCGTACAATAGTACTTATGGTTGTTTTTATGTGGCCAGTTGTCGTGCATTATTTGCTGTGATAGAAAGGGGTGGGAGGGGGCGAAAAGGGCTTCTGTTTGCAGCATATATTCGTTTGCGACTGCTTTCCTAGCCTTTGGCTATCCACAGTCTGCCTGCAAGGCAAAAGTTGATTGTTGTCAGAGTTTGACCCCCTAGGAAAACTGTTCTATACTGTTAGATAGAGTGCATAAAGGTTGCACTTCTCGGTGCTAGGTAAATAGATGAACTGGTCTCTAACATGCTGACAAGAGAGGAGGTTCGAAACGACATTTTATGCGCTATTCTTTCTACCCTCTTCTATGTTTCCATTTCTCTATTGTATGAATGCATCCCTTCCTTTATGAGTCGTTAGCTCATACTTTTGATGTTCGTTGGCACCGATGAAGGCTTTTTGGTCGTAACATAAGTTTTGTTTCTATTTTTGTTTTAGCACGGAATCTAGTTATACCTAGAAATGTTTCCTATACTAGATAAATAGCAGACGTTCGATCCAGAGTCTATGAGAAAGGGGAGCAGAGGCTCAGTACACCCGTGCCTGGGGTCCGACTAAATGCATTGAAGCCAAAGTATTTGCTGTAACCAATGATACTCTTTACAGGTGTAAAGATCTTATCGTAGAGGTGATACGTACATGCTTAAAGGCTTACACAGAAGAGCGACAAAACTGATAGTGGGAAACGGGGATTATAGTTATGATGTAACATTAAGAAAAATCGGTATTTAGTGTATAGAAAAGAGAAGTATAGGATATCTTCTTCTTCTGCGTACACAGTCAGACAGTAACCATTATTTTTTCGAAAAAAGCGGCGGTCATCCTGAGGCTGTCGCCACTGCCATCGAGCTTGTCTTGCAGTTCCACTGGTAATGGCCACATCTGCTCTCTCTGATCCTCGTATGTCGGGCAGTTCTGCAGCAGATGTTCAGTGGTCATTTTACCAGTACCGCACGGGCATTCGTCGGTACATCCTATCTTCAATTTGTTGAATAGGTGGTACCTCAGTCTGTTGTGGCCAGTGCGAAGTCTGAAGACAACGACCTGCTCTCTTCGGTTCAACTGGTAATAGTCATCGTTTTTGGTGTAACCAGTATGTTCGGTTTCCCATTTGGTCATGTATCTGGCTTTGATAAGCCGTTTTGACTCTTCGTACGTCATACTGGTATCTGTTTGTGGTAGTCTTGCACCTTCTTTTGCCAGTCTGTCTGCCTCCTCGTTGCCTTGGATGTTGCAGTGTGACGGAACCCACTGTACCACTACCCTTTTTGGTGCGGACTGCTGGCACAGTTTGCAGAGTGCTGCTCTTAAGTCATTAAGCTCAGTGTTTTTCTGGCTTTTTAGCGCTGTGACTACGGCGACAGCATCTGTCAGCAGGACTATGTGGCTCTCATTTTGTACTTCGCCGCGGCGGCTTTGAGGGCGATGTTTGCCTCCATGGATTTTTCTCGCTCTGCCATGTTCCTAGCATTTGTTACTGCATCTTCCACTTTCTGCAACTCATCATTCCAGTAGGGCTTATAGTTTTTCCTAGCTCCTCTTGGGATGGTTTCAGTGGCGGCTTGCATTATTGCCTTGCTTAGGCTCTCTACCATGGGCTTCATTTTGGTGTTTCGTGTGTTGATGGTTTCACACAGCCCATCTGTCAGGATTGCAAATCTGTCCCAGTCGGCTCGTTTGTAATTCCAACGTGGGAGCGGTTTTGTTTCCTGTGGGCCTACTTCCATGTCAATGGTTAGCCTGATCGGCCTGTGGTCGCTACCTGCCAGTTGGTTTAGCACCTGGCGGTCTATTTTATGGTGTATGTCCTGTGTGGAGAAGGCCAAATCTGGAGTCGAGGTGGTATGCCATGTTCTTGAATAGAAGCTAGGGCTATCCTCCAGCCTATTGATTAGGGAGAGATTTGCATCTGTCTCCCAATCTTCCACTTCGTCACCTCTGCTGTCTGTGTCAGAGTATCCCCATCTCTCCGAGTGGCTGTTGAAATCTCCAACTACTATGCAGTTGGAGTCTCTGACCTCCATACTCGAGAGCGATAGGTCTCTATTTGGTGGTCCGTACAGATTGAAAATGCGGAGCTTCGTCTCTTGAGCCATTATGTCAACTCCTACAATTTCTGCTTGTCCGGTGTGATTGACAGATACCGCGCTACTCGGTATGCAGTTTCTGGTCAGTATCAGGACCCCTCCTTTGTGGCCTTCTCTATCTAGACGGAAGGTCTGATATCCTCTGATTGAGAATTTATGGTTATTGTTGAGGTGCGTTTCCTGGGTACATGCCACGTCAATCTTACCTTCATGCAGGTGGTGTGTTAGGGAAAGTTTTTTGTTAATGACTCCCTCCGCATTCCACTGTAGTATTTTGAGGGTCTTGAGGTTTTGGCCAATAGAAGTTGCCCCATAGCCATGTGCCTGGATTCCACGACACATGGGTGGGTGACCACCAGTAGTCAAGGGTGGGCCCCTTCGAGGCGTGGGGCCCGGCACTATCGCTGCCTGGCGGGACTCCGCAGGATGAGCGCCATGCGTTTTTCTAATAGGTTGTACTGCCATCATAATGTGATTTACGTTGCACTGTTTTGTTAGGCTTGCGGCCCCGTGCATCCGATTTCAACAGGCGTTTCTGTAGGGATGCCCTCCTTAGCCTTTGGCTGTCCCCAGCCTATCTGCAAGGCAGCAGTTGTTTATGATCAGAGTTTTCTCTCTTATGGAAGTTGTCTTACCAGACTATCGAGTCTTCACTACTCGTGTCTATAGGGTGCAATGATGATATGTGATATGATATATGAGATGGACTGGTTTACCCGGAAGAGAGGCAGTCCAGTGTGTCTGTATCCCAGGATCGTCACGTCCTGCCAGAAACGTAGCATTTGCATGTGAGTGGGGTATCTCTTTTTCCCTTTATTTTCTTGGCTTCTATGCAGGGATGGTACGCCTAGCATTCCCCGCCACCTGGGGTGTTGACACAGTGGGGCAGGTGTGCAATGTCCGCTGGTCTGCATCTCTTCTGCGTCCAGCATGATAGTTATATGGCTGAAAACGTACAGAGGTAGATGTCGTAGCCGGAGTGCATTTAGCCAGAGGACAAGCCTGGTAATGTCACAGAGATGTTGTTCGCCTGGTGTGCGGACAACTCTCATGGTCAGTGGTTGAGTCTTGACAGTTCACAGTGAGGTGGCTGCTCTACTGTTTTCGACACCCCGACCAGGTACTAAGTCTTTGGTTGGTGGTTTCGCACCCCATCGCCGTATAAGGTGAGTATCGAGCAGTTGTCCACCCGCTTTGATTGTCGGACGGCAAGGGCCTCTTACTGTGGCTCTACATGATAGGGCTGGGGCGCAAGCCCCAGGTCCCGAGCATGTAGGAGCCTCCCATTGCAGTGGTGCTGAGATTTTGGGCGGGATTGCGGCTTACAAGTATAGGATATGATTTAATACAGATTGATAAGATAACCACGAAGCGCATCCGCGGAGGGTTTCTATGCCTGGCTGCCTATAAGGATCGAATCCCCGGTGAGCCATTAGTTGTTTTTATTGTGGGTGTTGTTTTTTTTTTTGATTTGATTGCTCACATTGAGTAGGTTGCTCTTTTGTGCGCCTTGAAAAGGACGTTTAGTGGCAGACTGCAGTAGTTTTCCTCACATCCCTAGCGTGTTGATGAAAGTGGACCAGGGTGTGCTATGCTTGGCTTCATCTGCGTGTCCCTCACTACGACGGGGATCACGTCGACCTCTTACCTCGTTAGCCAGGCTGCCATGTGAACAGCCCGCGGTTCCAGGGAGGGCTACGAGGAAGCCGAGCTATATGCCACAATATTTCGCCTGAACCTGACTAGCTTGTCTGATCAGTATATTTCGCCTGAACCTGACTAGCATGTATGATCAGTGTATTTTGCCTGACGCTAACTAGCATTTTTGATCAGTATATTTTGCCTGACACTAACTAGCATATCTGATATATATGCTGCCTTACGCTGACTGGCATGTCTGTTCAGTGTATTTCGCCTGACCAGACGTTAGTTTTCCTCCCCATGTTTGGGGTGAAATAATTATTATCGGGAGTTTGACTAAATCTATTTAGAAAACAGGTTTCACATTGTATGTTTTGATAAAACCATCGATCTTGCACATGAACGTATGTAGGTGTGCAATAAGAACGTGACTAATGAACAGAGACTAAGTGCAAATTAATATACACTGTTTAAAATAAATAATGGTTTTTATTGTTGGCTAGTGGTAGTTGTCTTTCCTTGACTAAGCTGTTTTAGCAAGTTCTGTATAATGACATTATACGTCTCGTTAACTACAGCACACACACACACACACACACACACACACACACACACACACACACGCATGCACGCACGCACGCACGTACGCACGCACACACACACACACACGAGCCCACACACACACATGCACACACACACATACACCAAGGCCAAGAAAGCCCTTTTCAAACATATCTATATTACAACATAAATAAAGATGTTCACATGAAATGATTGCTTCTCCACCAAAGGAAAGTAATGGCAACCTACCGTACTGCCTTAGCTCAGTTCATCGCGATCAATTCGTTTTATTCTGTGGTAACAGCGTGCCTCGGTTCGAATCCTGTCCAGAGACTTAAAAGATCCGGGTCGTGATTGTAATCCGGGACTGCTTCTCCAGTCAAATGGGTAACTGATGCGTGAGTTTGGGAAAGTAAAGGCAGCAAGGAAGGGTACTGGCCACCCCACGTCTCACATGCTCCGGGTTAGTATAATCTATCTATCTATCTATCTATCTATCTATCTATCTATCTATCTATCTATCTATCTATCTATCTATCTATCTATCTATCTATCTATCTATCTCTATCTATCTATCTATCTATCTATCTATCTATCTATCTATCTATCTATCTATCTATCTATCTATCTATCTATCTATCTATCTATCTATCTATCTATCTATCTATCTATCTTTCTATCTATCTATCTATCTATCTATCTATCTATCTATCTATCTATCTATCTTCTATTCACTTATGCCGTTCTACGTCGTGGAGAGGTGTGACCTCCTTTGTTTCATATTTTTTGTCAGGTGAAAATCCACTGGCGACTTGCCAGGTCAATCCCAGCATCTGGAATATACGATCGCCTATTTTTGAGACTGGTGGAGGTGGAAGCGTAAATTAGAGCAAGATAGATCCACAGCCTGTCAGGTGCCATCTAAGTCGCTCCGCTAACATCGTAACCAAGACCTGAAGTTATAGCCACACATAGCCCATTTTGCGACATATTCTCTGTGGAGCGAATATCTGTAAAATAATTTTAGTACATTTTTAATTTGAATTTTGTCCGAGCAGCGGCTGTTAGGCCTACTCTTTTCGATTTCCAACTGCTAAGGTATTTTAAACGTGCGCTCCACTGCACACGGGTGTCTGGTCTCACTAGTTAGAGAGATCAGGGGAAATATTTACCGGAGGATCCACGTGAAAAAATCTCACTCTCTACCGTGATTTGAACCATCGACCTCCAGCACTCGAGGCGAACACTTTACCTCGAGACTACTGGATCTCCTGCTTAGTACAATGGAGTCTTTAAAAGTTCCATTTACAACCAGCGGTTAATTCTGCTAAATTTCCATTTTTTTTTTTACCGTACTGCACAGTTGCCAAGAAACGTATAATACCCAAATAGGCGGTAGTTGTAAGATGCCACATTCTGTAAGGGACATGCTATTTACTTTACTTCACTCTATCTAGCTAGTCCTCTTTTATTTTATTTAAAAAAAACAATATGTGTCATAGATGGAGAATGTGAAGCGCACAGAACCTCACATATAGAAAGTCAACATTAGGCTCTAATCCACAACTCTCTCCCATTTGCAATACCAGTTCTAGCCTTACAAGCTACAAGGCATGTTCAAATGAAGCCGGACCAAACTGCAACGAGTGAACATACGTACGATGCGCATTTTGACGCCACTTCTGATGTAATCTGCAAATATTAACCGCCAAGTTTGCAAAATTTCATTTTTCTCCGACTCATAGCTTCCTCAGCAGACCGTCGAAGACATGGCAGGTATGATACGGAATAAGTCCAAGGTTGATCAGCGAGCGATGATTCTGTTTCTAATAACTGAAAGATGTTGACATCAATCGCATAATGCAGGCAGCGTATGGTGACAAATGTGTGTCGAAGACAACAGCGAAGAAATGGACAACGAAGCTTAAAGATAGGTATGAGTAATCTTCCGAGACCAGGCCAGGCGCATATTGTTGCGTCAACGAAATTTTGCAAACTTGACGGTTGGTATTTGCAGTTGACATCAGAAGTGACGTCATCATGCGCATCGTACGCATGTTCGTTTGTTGCAGTTTGGTCCGGTTTCCATTGAACACGCTTCGTACATTTCATGACATAAATTGCTAGAGTTTAAAAATAGACTGACTAATAGAGAATGGAAAGGAATTCGAAGGAAACTTTGTAGCTCCAAATAAAATTTCGGCCGGAGGCCCTGATTTGGGTCACAAATAAATGTTCTACTTCATTGGCGCTTATCTAGAAATGTCTGGCTTCATGGTGCTTATCTGGCTCGGTAAATAAAGCGTATAACTCCATTGCGTAAAGTCAGAAAAATGTAAACATTACTTGTGGTTTTCAGTATTTTAACGTCTGTTTTGATAGTTAACACAAGCTCAGCAAATCTGTAAACATGTGAGACAATAATGACATTGACGTTGAAGAATCTAGTTGAATAATTGCTTTTCTCATCTGACGTCAGATTAGAACAAATATAGTCCAGCAACGTAATTTAGTTAAAATTATTTAAATAAGTATGTAAACAGGATGTTGAGAAACTACAAACAGAAAGAATGCATTGTCATTAGCTCTGCGCAGAAAAGGAAATATAGTGGAAATAGTTCAGGATACAGAAGTATTTGGGTGGGGGACGAGTTGAAAATAAAAGAGGGGTGTTTTGTTTCCTTGTATTCTTTTAAGTGAGCGAATAGAAGGAGGAGAAGTCATTATGACTATGCATTATGCGCCCGACGCCCCTGTTAACGAGTATAAAACAACGGGCACATCTGTCTCTTTCATTAAGGAAACATATTCCACATATACCAAATCCGTTCAAGTCCTGGTAAGTCAAAGTGTGTATTGAAACCAGCCTGTCTTAAACTCTCTGTTTTGTAGGATCTCTCGAAATGAACTTTATGTTAGAAAGAACTCGTGCATAACAATTTGTGTACATGTATCTCAATGTCTGATTGCAGGGATAATAAAATCATTCAAGAATAGATTGGATGCGCATCAGCTATTGAAGCAAGTAAATGAAAATGAAACTGGTTGTATACAAACTATGCAACGTCTTCTAGACCAGTATTAAAACGTCAAGTTAAGTAAAGTTAACGCGATCAGTTAATTGTAAGTATCATAATTCATTAATAATTACATATGTATCTCAAGTTCCGATACTTGGGTCAGTTAATTGAATATATCTTCTTCTTCTTCGTACGCTGTCAGACGTCAACTTGAATTTGTTCGAAGAAAGCAGCTGTCATCCTGAGGCTGTCGATACTGCCATAGAGCTTTTCTAGTGTTGCCACTGGTGATGGCTACATGTGCTTTCTCTGGTCCTCGTATGTCGGGCAATTTTGCAGCAGATGTTCAGCGGTCATTTTCTCTGTACCACAGGTGCATTCGTCAGTGCCACCTATCTTCAGTTAAAATTGCATATATAACAATTAATTTATAATTGCAAACTTATCTTTAAGTCCGATTACTTGGTCAGTTGCACTGCGATTTTTATTTTTCGCATGTCGGCCTAGTGCATCCGACTTCGGCATGAATATTATAAAAGGGTCTGCTTCCTCCTGTATGTTCTAAGGGTTTGCTTCCCCGGGATAACGGCCGGTGCTGGAATGGGGAGCGAACCAAGCACCATCAGAATGTGAGTCGTGTCACTTAACCACTCGCCCATGCCGTCCCCTCAATCATCTTTTTATTAATGATAAATAATTCTATTTAGAACATCAGCATTTATTGGCAATGTTCAATAATACATCTTCTTACATTCTGTAACAAAACAATAGAAATAACTATAAAACTATTACCCAAAACAAAACTATCATTTCAACTTCTATTCCTTTTGTTGAGGTCTATCGGCAGGATTGATTATACGCCTGAGGAAAAAAAGCCACTTCCCCTTGAAGTCGCAATGAATTGTACAGACACGATTTGTTAAGTTACTTCCGACAAATAATACAGAAAAGTATGTGCCTTTACAGAGGTTTAGAACGTATACAATTGAGTCAGAAGGCATACATACTAAACACTTTGCCAGGCGTTCCGTTTGAACAGCAAATATAGCTTTTTTTTTATCTCTAGTGTTTGAGTTCATTAAGATGGACCCGCACTTCGGATAACCACCCTCCGCGGCAGTTATCGCAACGTTATGAAAATAATAATATGCTCGAGCCTAGCCCGCTAAGCAAGAAGTTCTCCTCCTGGCTACAGCCATCTCATACAAAATCTGGGACCTGCTGCACATTTGCCTCTGTAGAAGTCCAGGTCGAATAAGAACTAAGAACTAATAACTTTAATTTGATTCAGTCAGTATCCCTAATGGAACACAATTGACCAGTCTCTAATGCCCCGTGATAATTCAGATATATTCATTTTCACTAAATAATAAAAGACAATTGCTTTACAGCAGCCACCGATTCGTATCTTTCATACAAGCAACGGTGTTTACATTTAGGTAACTTGGCGGAGTAATTGTCGTGCTGATCTGCATGTCAGATTAAAAACATAACATCTTTTCTGAGAAAACGGATCATTATATAATTAACCCAATGAGAACTAGTACAGTAAATCCAGCAGCCTGCACACATGCTGTATAGTTTGAAGCAAACTGGCCTGCAGATCACCTGCGGTCATCTTTTTCATTGGGATTAACCCTACTATCTCAGTGTGGCTGCTGAACATTAATGATATCATAAATACCTTCACAGTAGTGGCAGTTCTACTGCATTGGAGGCTTTCCCAATCAGTTTTTCTCCTGTGCAGTTCTAAGCAGATTTTACATATATTTCATTCATCTGAATTGACCTTTCACTTGAAGACAAGTTGCTGCTTTTGGCCTGTAAATATTTGCCTATATCAAACTCAGATGAATTTGACACGGTGGGGATCCGGTTTTTAAATGGACGTGGAAGACACAACTTTGGTTTTCATAAAAACGTATAGCAGGTGGGAGACTTAATATAAGCCATAAATGCGAAACACTGGGTTCTGCTACTATATCGTTTTCTGCTATCATGAGATCTTATCAACACCAGTTGCTCGTCCAGAGACTGCATTTTTCGGTATGTAATATACCACTCTGTGTTATTTAAAGTATACAATTAATTGATAGCAAGCACTAGATTCTCATGGGCTTTTGTGAAGCAGTCATCAACATTTTCTTCCACATCTTTGCATAAATAATAACCTAACAAATTTTCTACCTGGGACCATCTCTCAATTTGTCCATTTCAAGAAAGCCAATTTTTTAATCAACTGAGCCAGTTTAAATATAAACATTAAAAGACATATCTTGTACAATTTTGATACTGAGTGTTATGTCAGGTACTGTGTTGGGTTCTATATTTATTGTATAAAGCAGAACACATTGATTGCTCAAGCATGTGTGATGTCACAGCCCTTTAAACTGTTGCTCTAATTTTGTTTCAAAACTAGTTTGCAGGGTTTTAAAATCCCTTTATCCGTATTCCAGCCCCTCTAAAACAGAGCTGTCATATCGTTTTTGAACTTCACCAACTCGTTTATTAGGATCCTTGCGTTGCACAACAATGTTGATATATAAGAAGGCAGATATGAAAACAGTAGGATATGCATTAGGTTTTAAAACCGGACGACGTTGTATAATGTGTTCTAAGCCATTAGCATCTTTAAATTTGTGGAATCTAATGACGTCTTCCCTGTGAAAGTGTTTTATACACACTACATTACGTTTGGTTAGAACCCTTGTGAAAGTGTTCTATACACACTACACTACGTTTGGTTAGAACCCTTGTGAAAGTGTTTTATACACACTACACTACGTTTGGTTGGAACCCTTGTGAAAGTGTTTTATACACACTACACTACGTTTGGTTAGAACCCTTGTTAAATTGTTTTATACACATTACACTACGTTTGGTTGGAATCCAGTCTTTACAAAGAATGTGTCGGAGCCATTTTTCTGGAAGCGCTATGCTGCGTGTTTCCGATGGAAATTGAAAGACTATAGTATATTCTTCGTCTTTGTAAGTTGGTTTACATTCAGGCTCACAACACGGGTCAGCTATATCTAATAATCCTTCTAATCATAATGCATTTAAATACTAGAAAACTGCGAAAATGTATCACAAATAATAAAGACTGAAAATCAACGGTTCAAAGATGGCTACTTTCCGTGTCGAAAGGTACAGCTCGGATAAGAATAGTAACGTCACTGACAAGTGCGGCTAGGCCTTTACTAAGCCAGACTTTGGCTCACCACACTATGTGACATCTGCAGCAAACCAACTCGGAGGTATTGCCACATCCACCTTACAGCCCAGACCTCGCTTCAAGTGACGTCCACCTTTTTTAGACACCTAACAGAATTGATGAAAGGCCGGCATTTTAGCACGAAGTGACACATGATTGGTTCAGACAAACTGACAACACTTTCTGCGCATAAGCTATTCAAGCATTACTTAAACGCTGGAATAAGTGAACAAACGTATATATTATTTTATATTATTATATTTTATAGAGATTATATCGACACATAAATGACATTTTGACTACTTGAAAATGTATATATATATATATATATATATATATATATATATATATAGAGAGAGAGAGAGAGAGAGAGATAAATAAAGAGAGAGAGAGAGATAGAGCGAGATAGAGCAAGAGAGAGAAAGAGAGAGAAAGAGAGAAACATAGAGAGAGAGAGAGATCCATTTTAGAGGAACACGTATATAATAATGGTTTCATTTTTTCTCCCTTTTTCCTTATTATAAAGCCTAGAATCAAGTAATTGTTATAACTGATGTGTCAGTTGGTTTTTCATGATGATATAAATAGCCCCATTCTCAAACCCTCTTCAGTTAGCTTTTCTATCATGGTTGGCAATTAACAGTCGGCGTTTTATTACTTAACCATACACAAAGTAATGGGCGCTGAGCAGCGTATGAGCTGCAGTGGTTAGCGACCATAGCTGATTGCTAGTGTCAAGGCCAGCGAACGAGAGCTGTCAAGACACTTCTACACCTCCACTCAGTG
Source organism: Ariolimax columbianus (assembly GCA_036924085.1). NCBI lineage: Eukaryota > Metazoa > Mollusca > Gastropoda > Stylommatophora > Arionidae > Ariolimax > Ariolimax columbianus. Next base: position 43,482,221 of record JAVGWX010000009.1, read on the forward strand.
ATCCTAGATAATAGGCTGCAACAAAGCAGAGTGGGTACGGAGAAGGGATCGAAGAGGAAAGGCTAACCCGGTACTCAAAAATGCCTGCTGAATTCGGATGTGTCAGACCGAAAGGTGCACATATTGAAATCAAGCTGTATAATACAACACAACGCATTCCATCCTCCGGACAATATCCTGCTACTTGCAAAGCCATTTTCAGGGCTTGGTAGCAGAGATTGAGAACGAAGTAGAAGAAGAAGAAGAAGAACAAGAAGAAGAAGAAATTGCTAACGATCTCTGAAAATTATGTATTCATAGATCACTCTGACATCACTTAGAAACCATGACGACAGCTAAGGTTTGGTCCGCCAAGCACCAGTTTGACGGTGTCCCAACATTCGCTGACTTTGTGCTGACGGAAGAGGTATTGCCGCCACTTAAAAATGGCGGTAAGCGTGTTGTTCATTTATATTGTAGAATGTCGTTGATGATGTTGTAAGCTATCGGCAAGGCACATTCTAGCACTAACTAGCCACACCGTGAATATATACGGTGCTGCATCAGAAATGTATTTTTTGTATACGTAATTACACACACACACACACACGCACGCACACACACACACACACACACACATACACACACACTTACAAACAAACAAACACACAACACACACGCACACACTCACAAACAAACACACACACACTCTCTCTCATGTATTATATATTATGTATAGTAGAGTAGTATCCCCTTTTGTCAGTCACGTCTGACTATAGGTTGATGCGACCATGGAGTAGCGACTTTCTACTGAGTTTTTGGTTTTCCTTTCGGCGTTGTCTCTTCACTTCCCTGTGTTGCATCAACTTATTTTCGCCCAGCCTGAGGTGGCTCTTCAGGTTACATCTCCATTTGGATCGGTCTGCAGCTATGTCTTCCCAAGATGTCAGATCCTATATCCAGAGCCTTCATGTCCCGCCTACAAGCGCCCTTGAACTTCATCTGTGGTCTACCAGCTATTATTTTACCACAAGCCTTTTCAAGGCTTGGTAGCAGGAGTTTGAAAACGAACGAAGAAGAAGAAGACGAAGTACTGGTGATCAATATTTATTTGATTATTTAATTGAAATGTTTGTGTGCTCACGATATTGAAAGTTTTCAGAAATTTTTTTTTCTTCTTTCTATCAGAGATACTCATTGAAGCCTTGTACCTGAGCCTAGACCCATACATCAGGTATGGCAGTTTGCATCTGTTCTTCTCCCACTATTCACCCACACACAATAAAGCACGCATAAATGAACAAATAATCTATTACATATCTGGCATTGTCTTCAATTCATATGTTGACAACATAATAAACAGGTGACATATTTTACATACTTAGGGAGCACGTTTTCAGTAAACGGAGTGTTACAGCGGAAACCCAACAAAGATTCAATATGGCAAATCAGACTATTGGACAATTAACTCCAATGCTTAATTGCAAGCACGCCACACTAACTATCAAAAGAGCTTTATACAACACGGTTTCCGTCCCGACAATATGCTCTCAGTGTCAACACTTGCCACTAACATCAAATGGGAAACGCTAGATCGTAACAGCAGAAATGAAATGACTGCAGAAAATAATGGTTGTAACAAGGATAGGCATGATCAGAAACGATGACGTCAGGAGACTGGTGGGAACAACATCAGTATTAGACTAAATTAAAAGACAGCAACTAAAATGATTCGGACAAGTAACAAGGCTACCACCACACATCAAAACATAACAAGCAATGCTATTTATATACAACGAATTCGAAGTCAAGGCCAGACTATGAACAAGATAGATTAAAGAAAAATCTGAGACAATAAATGCTTCTAGGCATGAGGCACACAGACGAGCTCGTTCTAGAGACCTCTTCATAAGCTGTTGCTGAAAGGCATCAATTGATAAGAGAAAAAAAAAGTACAAGTTTACAAGTATAGATCAATATTAGCCTTCCGATCATGCCAGAAAAAGCGATTAAATAAGGTTTGGATGGAACTAGCAACATCAAATATGCATGTGCGTGTGTGTATATATATATATAAATATATATATATAGTTTGTCTGCATGGGCACTGTTACCTTGATCTACTTTGTATGAAATGGCCAGACGTAATAATAGCAGAACTCCAGGAATGTGTCAGAAGGCTCGATGAAGCAGCTCTTGACTATGGTATGGAGATAAACGCTAGAAAGACAACATTAATGACCAACAACGCCACGGGCTTCAACAGCAGGATAAAAGCTAACGGTCAGAAACTCGAAGTGGTTGACCACTTTTAAATATCTCGGGTCGATTGTCAGTGATGAAGAATCAAAATGTGAGGTATTGGCCAAAATAGCACAGACAATAGCGGCGCTTGCACGGCTTAACAAAATCTGGCAAGATAAACGGTTAGCATTATGCACGAAAATCAGATTAATGCGTTAACTGGTCCTGTCAATATTCCTCTATGCGTGTGAGACATGGACAGTTACAGCTGACCTTCAACGAAGGATACAGGCCTTGGAGATGAGATGTTTCCGAAAACTTTTAAACGTCACAACAAAGATTGAGTTACAAATCAGGAAATACGAGATGGAATTACAACAGCCATAGGGCCTTTTGAAGACCTCTTTTCAACTGTCAAAAGAAGGAAACTAGCTTGGTACGGTCACATATCGAGATCAAATGGTCTTGCAAATACAATCCTCCACGGGAAGGTGCATGGCAGACGACGAAGAGGCCGGCCCAAAAATAGATGGAAGGACAGCATAAAAGAATGGACCAGTCTCCGACCAGAAGAGTCAGAGGCAGCGGCGTCTGACAGAGAGGGTTGGCGTGGGGTTGTAAGGATGTCTTCATGTATGCCCCAACGATATCACCGGTTACGGGGATGACCTGACCTGAATATTAAATATGTATGACAGTTTATGTGAAAACAAACAATATATGCCGTAGACTAAAAAATCATGTGAAAGCAGTAGGGCACATCTTGAGGAACCTAATGGACAACACATGAGACGCACACATTATAGATTTACCTCAAAAACACACATTTGCTGAAAGAACTGTGTTAGAGAAAGACATGACAATGGAAGTCTCAAAGGTAGAGCCCAGGTAGCCAGGACAAAATAGAAGTTGGTAGATATTGACTACTATATATATATCCTCTTATAAAGTTAATGGCATAGTAATGCTGCAGCATTATATTCCTAAGGAATTGTTGAGAGCAAATGATTTAGCTATATGGGCCTAGAAAGATGTGGAATGGAGTGGATGATACTTTCGTTAATGCTATAGCTATAGTTGCAAACAAGAATTCAGGTAGCAAATGTTGTTTCCTATCAGCGCTCTCCGCTACAGACAGTCGATAAATAGTATGTTTTAATGCATTCTCCGAAACGATGTAAGATATGGGCACTCACAAAGACACACAAAATAAAAATCATGGTATGCGGAATGAGGTGTTTGAGAAAAGCTGTCATTGTGACAATGCTGGACAGAGGATGGAACGAAGAAATTAGACAGAACGTGGGTGTAACGTCATCATCATCAGTCACGTAACCTTGAAGGTCGTTGAAGCACCGTTATTGCAGTTTGTCGAACCAGTTCACGCCATACGTCTAAATTTTTCGCCAGGGTATTAGTTTCAGCTATAGACCTTCCCGTCCACTCTTTTATATTGTCCTCTCATCTCTTTTCTGGTCTCCCTCTCCCACGCTTCCCAGGCTCAGTGCCTTTCATGACGGTCTTGGTCAGCCCCTACCGATCGTGATATATGTCCATACCATGTCAATTTTCGTGTTTCTGCTATAGTCAGTAGGTTTTTATACTGGCGTAACTCCTTCCTAACAGTTTCAAGAACACTCGTTTGTAACGCGACCCAGATATTTTTTTTTTTTTTTTTTTTTTTTTTTTTTTGCGTTCGCCTTATTTCTCTAATCCCCAAGGCGGTGTGCGTTGCACTGTAGTTTTTATTTTGCGCCTGTCGGCCCAATGCATCCGACTTCAGCATGCATTTTATGTAAGGGTCTGCTTCCTCCTGCATTTTCTAAGGGTTTGCTTCCCCGGGGTAACGGCAGGTGCTGTGATGGGGATCGAACCCAGCACCTTCGGATTGTGAGCCGTGCCACTTATCCACTAGGCCACGCCGTCCCCTGACCCAGATATGAAATGCCAAGAATTCTTCGCAAGCATCTCAATTTCATTTCGCAAATTGTACGTTTTTATGAACCGTCAGATTCCAACTCTCACACGCGTTGAGCTTTACTTGTGTAACACAGTGCATGGAATCAAGAGGGAGACCAAGAAAATATGGATTCGTGGTATAAATGAGACACTGAAAAAACACAGACTTTCTAATACGAAAGAAAACTACATTTCCCCACAACGTCTATCAACATAATTCGATGGATGAGGATGATGTTGATGATGATCGCTGTATATCAATCTTATTGTGGTTCTCCCCCCTTTTCCTATTTCTTATAATATTTTCCTTTGGAATGCATCACTAGGTATTACAGTTCAAGTTATTTTGTGCTGGCCTGAAAAGAAGTGAAATGATTTTATAACGTCATTATAACTCACTCACAGATCACATAATATACAAATAAAACACAGGTATACTATTTATTAAACATGCAAATGAATTTAATTTTCTTCTTTTTCGCGTTCATCGTGAACAAGACGATATGACGTAGTTTGTAGAGAGGCTGTTAATTTGGTCTTTTCCGCCCGGCACATCCGGTTTTAGGTGGATGTTTTCGGTACCAGGTTTATCTTACGCCTGTGAACTTAATTCTCTTAGCCAGAAATGCACGATAGGACAACCTATTTCCAGCGCCGCCAATTTGAGTGGGAATATTGTCTTGATCAGATCGTGAACCCTGGTCCTGGTGCAGGTAGCCAGGTATGGGTAGCTGGCTGCTGCCAGCTCATTCACTGGGCTGTATCTGAAGGCCCACTGAATAGAATTACTATGTTATGTGGTAACTAGGGATATAAAGTGCAGTGCAGCTTGCCTCCAAAAGCACAAGGGAGCAAAGACTTACACAGAAGATGACAATCATTTGACAAAATTAAAAGGATGATCAATACAAGAAAAACAAGCAGGAAAGCAGAATACAATGGGACAAGTCGATACAAGTAGAAGATAATTTCAAAACAGAATAAGATAGTGTATTAGAACAAAGCAAGGAGAAGAGAATGACCAAATAGAATAAGATAGTATATTAGAACATATCACGAGAAGGGAATGACCAAACATAATAAGATATAACATGTTTATACTATCACATATGACGAAGAAGAGAGTAACAATTATGAGATTGAGAATGGAGTCTGCCATTTCACTTATTTCCCGGGCTCTCGAGAGGACGGAACATCAATCGAGCAACGTGAACCATCAGTATTTATACACTTTGTCCTTTGCTGAAAGAGAATGTGTACCTTTGGATCTGTCCGAAGTGCCGTGGCTCTGATTCTTAATTGAATCGAACTGAACAGTAAGTATAACACACATTAGCCGATGTTAGAAGGATGAACACACATTAGCCGATGTTAGAAGGATGAACACACATTAGCCGATGTTAGAAGGATGAACACACATTAGCCGATGTTAGAAGGAGGAACAAACATTAGCCGATGTTAGAAGGAAGAACAAACATTAGCCGATGTTAGAAGGATGAACACACATTAGCCGATGTTAGAAGCATGAACACACATTAGCCGATGTTAGAAGGATGAACAAACATTAACCGATGTTAGAAGGATGAACACACATTAGCCGATGTTAGAAGGATGAACACACATTAGCCGATGTTAGAAGGGTGAACACACATTAGCCGATGTTAGAAGGATGAACAAACATTAGCCGATGTTAGAAGGATGAACAAACATTAGCCGATGTTAGAAGGATGAACAAACATTAGCCGATGTTAGAAGGATGAACAAACATTAGCCGATGTTAGAAGGATGAACAAACATTAGCCGATGTTGGAAGGATGAACAAACATTAGCCGACGTTAGAAGGATGAACAAACATTAGCCGATGTTAGAAGGATGAACAAACATTAGCCGATGTTAGAAGGATGAACAAACATTAGCCGATGTTAGAAGGATGAACAAACATTAGCCGATGTTAGAAGGATGAACACACATTAGCCGATGTTAGAAGGATGAACAAACATTAGCCGATGTTAGAAGGATGAACAAACATTAACCGATGTTAGAAAGATGAACAAACATTAGCCGATGTTAGAAGGATGAACACACATTAGCCGATGTTAGAAGGATGAACAAACATTAGCCGATGTTAGAAGGATGAACAAACATTAGCCGATGTTAGAAGGATGAACACACATTAGCCGATGTTAGAAGGATGAACAAACATTAGCCGATGTTAGAAGGATGAACACACATTAGCCGATGTTAGAAGGATGAACAAACATTAGCCGATGTTAGAAGGATGAACAAACATTAGCCGATGTTAGAAGGATGAACACACATTAGCCGATGTTAGAAGGATGAACACACATTAGCCGATGTTAGAAGGATGAACCAACTTTAGCCGATGTTAGAAGGATGAACAAACATTAGCCGATGTTAGAAGGATGAACAAACATTAGCCGATGTTAGAAGGATGAACAAACATTAGCCGATGTTAGAAGGATGAACAAACATTAGCCGATGTTAGAAGGATGAACAAACATTAGCCGATGTTAGAAGGATGAACAAACATTAGCCGATGTTAGAAGGATGAACACACATTAGCCGATGTTAGAAGGATGAACAAACATTAGCCGATGTTAGAAGGATGAACACACATTAGCCGATGTTAGAAGGATGAACAAACATTAGCCGATGTTAGAAGGATGAACACACATAAGCCGATGTTAGAAGGATGAACAAACATTAGCCGATGTTAGAAGGATAAACAAACGGCAGCACTCGTTATCATCAATGTAAAATATCTAGACAGGCAGCCGTTATTGGAATAAAGGATAGGACTTTCAAGTTTCTCATACAATCTGACTAAAGAAGGACATGCATAAGACTTGCATCTTCAAAGTGTAAGACACATTGCTACATAAACTGTCAAACACAAAACTCAGAATGTGCTTTGAGAAAGTCTTCTGGCAAGTGGTTGTACGTCCTTAGTTTGTTTGGGGGACAAAGGTAACAATACGCAGACAAGCAGAGACAGATATGAGTCCCTGTCGATATTCATGAAGATAAATACGATAATATGACAAGTTAAATGAACAATGGCAAAGGGTATGTGAAAGACATTGGTATGTGTAGTAAAAACCAGTTTGAAATCAAGTGTGTTCCCCACAAAGACTATGGACTAGCATTATAAGTTGACTAGAAGCACATTTATAGTAAGGTTATTCAATGAGTAACATGTGAACCTATCTATGACAGACAATGTAGATTGGTCGAAATAATCTACACATCTTACCCAAATTTCAATCCTTGCAGTATACTTTCTGAGTAGAAAGCATCACTCTAATAGGTGCAGCATCCTTCTGTAGGCTGATCTAATGAAAAGCTCGTATAGTTAATTTTTACTTGGCGCCAAAACACCTCACAAAGTGATTCTATCTCATATATTTTATCAAATATTTATAATTTTTTATTTTGCCCGTATTCCTTTCTTGAAGTTATCAATACAATATTGTTTTCTCAAATTTGTTATGTTATTTCCAGTCAAAGATGGTCTTCTTCTATCTCATTTATTTTATCAAATATTTGTAATTTTTTGTTTTTATTCGTATTTCTTTCTTGAAGTTATCAATAACATATTGTTTTCTCAAATTTGCTAGATTATTTCCAGTCAAAGACGGTCTTCTAGGGGAACAGGTCGCAAAGTGAGTAACATCTGTTGTCATTCGTTTTGAGGGGAAAAACACATACTTCTTCACTACAGAGATGAATGAGATGTGAACCACTGGTACCTATATCAACGGTTGAAACAAATATTTAATAGAGTAGACCTCATCTTATTGCATGGTCTGGCTTTGTAAGAGCCTGGAAGATCGTCAAGGAAAGTTGGAAAACAACTTTTACCTGATGCATTTATCAATTACGTAGACCAACATGATTATCGCCCCGATACTATGCTACCCATGTCAAAACTTTACACTAACATCAATTGAAAAAAAGACAAATTGTAGCAACATATTTCAAATGCCTGATAGAAACATTGGGTGTAGCAAAGAAAGACAGGATCAGAAACGATGACATCAAGACACTGCTGGGGAAAACACCAGTAATAGACTACGTCAACAGACAGCAAATACAATAGTTTCGTCGGGTAACAAGGCTAGCAGGTAGACCAAGAGGTTTATGTAAGGAGATTGTGTAACAAGTGTAATGCAAAGAGTCTGTTATACACAAACACAAAAATAAAAAATAAAAAGATTGAAAATGCCAGCTGACAAGAACTAATCAACTGGTAATGTTCAGACGTAGCACGTACAATAATTGATTAACATTTAATATGTGCAGCAAGCTCAAGATACGAACTACCAATGAGAATAACGGAAAGATACATGCAAGAAGTAATTTCATTGATTGACGCAGCATGGAGTGTTTCAGGTACAGAGTTTCTTCTATCTAGGTCATTTAATAACGGGAGAACGTAGATGTGAATAAGAAATACAAAATAATAATAGGTATGGTCAACATGTCACACATACTGACATCAGAACAGATAAGTCTGAATTTGAAAATGAGAGTAGTCAGATGTTATGTATACTCGTCATTAATTTATGGCACAAGAACAAGGACAATGAATAACAAGTTGGAAAAGAGTATTGAGACTTTCTAAATGTGTGGTAAATAGAAGATTGGGTTGAATTTCTTGGAAAGAGAAGAAAACAAATTTGGAGGTATTGAAAAAGTTGGGGGTGAAAAGATAATTAATGACCGAAATCTGGGTTAGACAGTTAAGTTATTTTGGGTATATAACAAGACATACCTCCTTGTTGAAGACCCTACTGGAGAGTAGGGTGGAAGGTAGTCGATCAAGAGGCAGACAACGCATTAAGTTGTGACGGATAACATTAGGAGATGGACTGGAAAAAGCTTCCCAGATTGCACAATTACGGAAACAGATAGAGTACACTGGAGATCCATTGCAGCCGACCTTCGATGCAGAGATAGCACCTGAACTAAACGTGGAGAGTACGGCCATATGTCCTGCAAACAGGCGCATTCGTTATTTTGTGTCTAGGTACCTGAGTACGTTGCGCCAGTTCGTATACACATTCTGCACAAACTGACTGAAATAGCAATGCATTTGACGGACCGTACAGTTGCAGGATGGCTTAAGCTTACTAAAACAGGGCCTCCACCCAATCTCAGAAACACTTGACCGACGCCGAGTTTCTTTGTTCGGTCATGTTGTACGGCTGGACCAGCAACCTCGCCCACAAGATATTACACAAATCGTTCCTCAGAACAAAAAGTCTTTCCCCGACCGGCTGGAAGCACCGAAGTCGGCGTCCACGCAGCCGATATCAACCTCAACCTCCGCCCTGGACGAGGCCTGGAACCACGCCACAGCAGTAGGCTATGAATGGGGCCGACCCTGGACGAGGCCTGGAACCACGCCACAGCAGTAGGCTATGGATGGGGCCGACCCTGGACGAGGCCTGGAACCACGCCACAGCAGTAGGCTATGCATGGGGCCGCTTAAGCGAACATTATTATTATTATAAGCTTACTCCACCTGAAACAATTTACTCTATAATAGACGTAACACGACCTACAACACGAAGAAACTTCGCATCAGAAATTGAGAGAGAGAAAAACATGCAAACGATCCAAAGCACCCCATGTTTGGACACTAGGTGCAGTGCACAAGACCGAATCCTTTACGATGTTTCTTACAGTTAACACAGCCCCTACAGACTAGAACCCGAAAAAGTTCTGCTTCGAAAAACGTAATGAACTGACGCAGATTCCCTGGATTGAACCACAGGAGAACACCCTACAGTTAGGAAAATATAAGCAGGGAGGATGAGAACTGGCCATACCACCTTAGATAAACAGTAGCTTAGAATATTCAAGTCTTTAACACTTCAACTTTGGCGACAGTTTCTGCAGTGGCTTAGAATAGTCAAGTCTCTAACACTTCACCCCTGACGACAGTTTCTACAGTGTAACTTTAACCCAACTCAAGTTGTAACATCCGTTTAAACATACGTGAAGCATTCTATTGTTCTGCTGGCAATGGGTAATAACCCTTACATTCCTGCTCTTCAAAATGGTTGTGTACCCTTATATAAGTAATTGCTATCTGCTTAATTTTCAGTATTTGTTTGATGTGATATCATTTATAACATAAACAATATAAATAAATGATATAAATAATAATATAAATAATACTATTACATTAATAAAAGGTGTGGCAAAGAGAAGAATTATCGGAAACCATGATAGGAACGTTGTGGGAACAGCAGCAGTATTAGACTAATCAATGGACAACACATATAACTACCACCACACAGCACCCCCAACAAGCAATGCTATTTAGATACAACGGATTCAAGGCCAAAGACAGACCACGGAAAAAGGTGGCTTACTGAAATATCTGAGGCGATGAATGCTGCTGTGCATGAGGTACACATACGGGCTCGTTCCAGAGGTCTCTTCATAACATGACCTACCTGACAGCCGAGATTTACCCCATTCCCAATTACAGTCATCACTCACCCCATCCCACCTCACAGTCATAACTCATCCCATCCCACCTCACAGTCATCACTCACCCCATCCCACCTCACAGTCATCACTCACCCCATCCCACCTGACAGTCATCACTCACTCCATCCCACCTGACAGTCATCACTCCCCCCATCCCACCTGACAGTCCTCACTCACCCCATCCCACCTCAGTCATCACTCACCCCATTCCCACCTAACAGCCGACACTCACCCCATCCTACCTCACAGTCATTACTCAACCCATCTCACCTCACAGTCATCACTCACCCCCTCCCTCCTCACAGTCAGCACTCACCCCATGCCACCTCACAGTCATCACTCACCCCATCCCACCTCACAGTCATCACTCACCCCATCCCACCTAACAGTCATCACTTACCCCTTTACCACTCAACAGCCGACACTCACCCCATCCCACCTCACAGTAATCACTCACCCCATGCCACCTCACAGTCATCACTCACCCCATCCCACCTACAGTCATCCCTTACCCCTTTACCACTCAACAGCCGACACTCACCCCATCCCACCTCACAGTAATCACTCACCCCATCCAACTTCACAATCATCACTCACCCCATCCCACCTAACAGTCATCACTTTTACCACATTCCATTTCCAAGTTCACTTTCCCCACACTCCATTTCCCAGTTCACTTTTACCACATTCCTTTTCCACAGTGAACCTTAACCACATTCCATTTCCCAGTTCACTTTCACCACATTCCATTTTCCCAGTTCACTTTCACCACATTCCATTTTCCCAGTTCACTTTCGCCACACTCCATTTCCCCAGTTTACTTTCACCACATTCCATTTCCCCAGTTAACTTTCACCACATTCCATTTCCCCAGTCAACTTTCACCACATTCCATTTCCCCAGTTCACTTTCGCCACACTCCATTTCCCAGTTCACTTTCGCCACACTCCCTGAATATTTTTGTTGATCGATGTATATAAACCACGTTATGTAAATCCACTTTACATAACAATTTAAAATTGAAACAGTAAATAATGTTTTCTACAACAGAATCATTGAAAGCAAAGCCCCAGGCTTCCCTGTAGGTGCTTTAGTATGTGCTCATTCTGGATGGAGGTCAAGATCAGTCATTGATGTCAGTAAACCTCTCCATTTTGGCATCAAGGTTGAGTTGATAGAGACGGTGCCAGGCCTGTCACCATCTTTGTGGATTGGTGCTATTGGTATGCCTGGGTGAGTTGTAGGTTACACCTGTATTTCATTTACATTAATTCATCATCAACATCATCATTATCATCAGTAACGTAACCTAGAAGGTCGTTGAGGCACGGTTATTGCAGTTTGTCGAACCAGTTCATGCCATATGGCTCAATTTTTCGCCAGGGTATTAGTTTCATCAATAGACCTTCCCGTCCACTCTTCTATATTGTCCTCCCATCTCTGTTTTGGTCTCCCTCTCCCACGCTTCCCAGGCACAGTGCCTTACAGGACGGTATAGGTCAAGCCCCACCGATCGTGATATATGTCCATACCATGTCAGTTTTCGTGTTTTTAATGGTCAGTAGGTTTTTATACTGGCCTAACTCCTTCCTAACAATTTCAAAAACAATCTCGTTTGTAACGCGATTAAGATATGATATGCCAAGAATTCTTCGCAAGCATCTCATTTCCATTGCGCACATTTCACATTCTATGGCAACCTTCAGAGTCCACGTCTCACATGCGCAGAGGTATACTGAGGTGATCATTGCATCCATTACAGACAGCTTCAATTCAAGGCTTTTGTTCTTGTCTTTCTAGATTATTCGCAGTCTGGTAAGGGCGACCATGGCCATCGCTGATTTCCTTTCTAGATCCCTCCGCATTCATTTCTGCTCCCAGATATTTGAACCGCGTTACACTTTTCAGATGTTCAGGTTTGACCATAATCGGGTTTAAAAATACCCCCTGGAGCGTTGACCTTAATCTTACTTTTCTCTGCATACTAGACTTCTGGGCAGCATGCTTGTCCAGGTTTGGGATCAGCCTTGCAAGTTTAGGCTCTGTTCCAGCCAGACCGGTTATGTCGTCGGCAAGCGGGAGGTTGGTGAATATGCATCCACCTATACTGACCGTCCACCTATACTGACCGTCCCTACGTGTTCATCCAATGGTTCTGACATAAAAACCTTGAAAAGTGTCGAAGAGACGAGACACCCCTGACGCACGCCGAGGTTGAGGTAAACTGCACTGCTGGCATCGGAGTATAGTTTCTCAATGACGTAGGTAAGCCGCCGTCCTATCCTGTACTTGCGCAGAGTTTATCATAGGGCCTCATGTCCCACGCTATCAAAAGCCTTTTTTAAAGTCCATGTCAAAGTCAAATACATTAATTGGAAGAAGGAATTTAGATTATGTTGTGTCCGTAAGGCAGTTCTTGAAACCCCATTCATGCTTCGCGCTCCTGTGACACTGTCGCTCACAAAGGGATGATCAGCATTTTCATATTCTTCACCGAATAAAGATGGTGCTGTGCAAATGTACAGATTGCAATACTGATGTTTACTGCGATCGTGTATATAAGTGCACAATCTTTAGACAGATAGCGCTGTTGTAGTAGTCCTATAAAATGGTGGCTGTGTGTAAATCTGAAACAAAATCAAACTGTTCTATCTCCAATCTTCTTCCTGGTCTGGTGGGGTCTAAGTTTCTGTCTCTCATAGACCTACTAACAATTTCAGCATAGTTAACTGTTTGTCGACATGGGAGTCTGTTTCTGTGGCGTTTGGCTTTCTAAGGTTGTTATAACATAAAGTATTGTTGCCTTCTTCTGACATAGCCAAACTGTCATTTTTAGGAGTTACTTGAAACTTGCCACTTGTAATAAATGAACTTCATAAACAAAACGAGTCATCTAGTAAGTTGTGCTCCACTCCCTTCAAGTGCCAATTGGAACAGTTCGGTAGGAATCTCATACTTCTTGGTTTTCCTGCATGATTTGGCATGTTACTTCTTCCTTCTTTGGTGTTCGCTCTGAAATTAACGTATGTGACGTTTTTTTTGAAGTTTACAGCGAGGCTGCCTTATTTGCACTTTTCGGACACACCCTATTTAAGTAAGACAATATTGCAAACCGGTTTGACTGTCCTTCCCGATCCTTAATCTGTTAGCCAGGCTGCACGGCTCTAGTCTGTTTGCCACTTGGAGGTGGAATATGGTTTTGGTCAGTTATGGGTCACTGACCCTGTTGCAAATGGCCAGATAGGAGTTGCAGGCTGCTATCGGCTGCTCATTCACTACCACATTCTCGGCCCTTGATATGGTACATAACTTAGCGATATTACATTCCAGTCTTCCGAGTTCTAACTGGCTACCTGACATAGAAGATAAATAAATCGACTTTTTACATTGAACTACGCTATCTATAACACAGTGGTTTCCAAATGGTGTAATGTCAAAGAATGACCGGCGCAGTAGGAAGGTTCAGAGGCAATCAAGGAATTAGAGACATTAAAGAAGAAAGATATGCCAAAATATACATTTGCAAAATTACGTTGCTTCATGAGAACAGTTGCAATGGGCTTGCACGTATATTATTGTCAAATTTTCCAGAGTTGATTCCCCTCTGCCATTTCTTTAGCAAAAGACAAAGCGGGGAGCTCACTTTGAAATTGTGAATGTACTTCTTACTTCCTCTTGGCTGCTTGTTCTCAAGCTCCCGCTACCAAGCCCTGAAGAGGTCTTTGCAAGTAGCAAGATGTTGTCCGGAGAACTGATAGCGTTTTGCAGTAGCTTACATCTTCACTGATATATTGTTACGTTTCGGTTCGACACGTCCGAGTTCAGCATTATACTTCTGGGTACCTTCTCTCTTCGACCCCTTTTCTTAGCCAGTCTTCCCTGTTAACTTAACTTGACGTCTTTATATGGTTTTAACTTAACTTAACGACTTTGTACTGGTTTGGAAGACTGCAGAGTCTGTATACAATCAGTTTCATTAAAATTTCCTTGCTCTAAAAGCTACGCGCATCCAATCTATTCTTTAATGTATTAACTGTCCATGCTTCCACTACTTCCTGTGGCAATGCATTACAACCATTCACCACTCTCTGACTAACAAAATATTTCAAAATATCTAATCTGGACCTTTCTTTGTAAATGTGTAGCTATGCCGTCTTGTTCTTGTAAAGGGATGTATTTTGAAGAAAAAAAAACAACTTGCTATAGTCTAATTTATCCGGTTGCCCTCTGTAATTCGGGATCACCACGTGGAGGTGAATAAGGGTCCTGGCAACTCTGGGACTTTTTTATCGCTGACAGCTACAGTTCATGCACTGCCCAGCATGTTGATAATTATGAAAGTACTTCTTACAACAAATAATTGAGTGTCACATGACCAAATCTATCCCAGAGAAACCGTTACCTTGATTAGCGTCCGAGACCACTCTTCTGGGGTCTAAGATGGAACTGGTGCTGGACTTAGACCCCCAGAAATCTGGGGTTATGTCCCCTGTGGCTCGGTTTTGTCTGCATCCAGTGTTTGATAAAGGAATTGACGGAAGAGCACTATCAGGAGTGGAGCCTGAGACCTAAGTTAACTTACCACGCAAATACTGCAGAATGACTATCAAAAAGTACACCTTCGTGGGGTCTAATAGAGAACATGTGCTGGAATTAGACCCTCGACAATTTTTGGGGCTACCCTTTAAGAAACTTGATTGTCTCGCTAAGGGAATTGACGGAAGGGCACCACCAGGTGTGGAACCTGCGGCTTAATTTGACTGAACACGCCAATACTGTAGAACAACTGACAAATCGGGAGCACTGCCGTTTGGGTCTAATAATGAACGTACGCTGGTATTAGACTCACGGACGACAAGTCAGCTCTCAAACACTCAAATGAAAGAACGCTACGGAAATCGTGTTTAACTCCGCAGAAACCGCAGATTTCAAATACCTGGTCATTGACAAACAAAAGCCCTCAATAAATTCGTCTGACCAAATAGTGAACGGGTGCTGGAAATAGATCTGAAGACAGGTCAGTTTTACCCTACTAATGACAGGGCGTCGCTACGGAAAACCAGCTCAAATCGAGAGGAGCCGCAGACACTTTGGTTCACGTACCAGGCTGATAAGCCAAGGGCGCGAGGCTACCATGTGGGGGATTACGGCCGAACCCTTGTAAGCCGCAATCCCGCCCAAAATCTCAGCACCACTGCAATGGGAGGCTCCTACATGCTCGGGACCTGGGGCTTGCGCCCCAGCCCTATCAGGTAGAGCCACAGTAAGAGGTCCTTGCCGCCCGCAAATCAAAGCGGGCGGACAACTGCTTGATACTCACCCTATACGGCGATGGGGTGCGAAAAACACCAACCAAAGACTTAGAACCTGGTCGGGGTGTCGAAAACAGTAGAGCAGCCACCACACTGTGAACTGTCAAGACTCAACCACTGACCATGAGAGTTGTCCGCACACCAGGCGATCAACATCTCTGTGACATTACCAGGCTTGTCCTCTGGCGAAATGCACTCCGGCTACGATATCTACCTCTGTACGTTATCAGCCATAACTATCATGCTGGACGCAGAAGAGATGCAGACCAGCGGACATTGCACACCTGCCCCACTGTGTCAACACCCCAGGTGGCGGGGAATGCTAGGCGTACCATCCCTGCATAGATGCCAAGAAAACAAAGGGAAAAAGAGATACCCCACTCACATGCAAATGCTACGTTCCTGGCAGGACGTGACGATCCTGGGATACAGACACACTGGACTGCCTCTCTTCCGGGTAAACCAGTCCATCTCATATATAATCATCATTGCACGCTATAGACACGAGTAGTGAAGACTCGAAAGTCTGGTAAGACAACTTCCATAGGAGAGAAAACTCTGATCGTAAACAACTGCTGCCTTGCAGATAGGCTGGGGACAGCCAAAGGCTAAGGAGGGCATCCCTACAGAAACGCCTGTTGAAATCGGATGCACGGGGCCGCAAGCCTAACAAAACAGTGCAACGTAAATCACAGTATGATGGCAGCACAACCTATTCGAAAAACGTATGGCGCTCATCCTGAGGAGACCCGCCAGGCAGCGATAGCGCCGGGCCTCACGCCTCGAAGGGGCCCACCCTTGACTACTGGTGGTCACCCACCCATGTGTCGTGGAGTCAAGGCACATGGCTATGGGGTAACGTCTATTGGCCAAAACCTCAAGACCCTCAGAATACTACAGTGGAATGCGGAGGGAGTCATTAACAAAAAACTTTCCCTAACACACCACCTGCATGAAGGTAAGATTGACGTGGCATGTATCCAGGAAACGCACCTCAACAATAACCATAAATTCTCAATCAGAGGATACCAGACCTTCCGTCTAGATAGAGAAGGTCACAAAGGAAGGCTCCTGATACTGACCAGAAACAGCATACCGAGTAGCGCGGTACCTGTCAATCACACCGGACAAGCAGAAATTGTAGGAGTTGACATAATGGCCCTAGAGACGAAACTCCGCATTTTCAATCTGTACGGACCACCAAACAGAGACCTATCGCTCTCGAGTATGGAGGTCAGAGACTCCAACTGCATAGTAGTTGGAGATTTCAACAGCCACTCGGAGAGATGGGGATACTCTGACACAGACAGTAGAGGTGACAAAGTGGAAGATTGGGAGATAGATGCAAATCTCTCCCTAATCAATAGGCCGGAGGATAGCCCTAGCTTCTATTCAAGAACATGGCATACCACCTCGACTCCAGATTTGGCCTTCTCCACACAGGACATACACTATAAAATAGACCGCCAGGTGCTAAACCAACTGGCAGGTAGCGACCACAGGCCGATCAGGCTAACCATTGACATGGAAGTAGGCCCACAGGAAACAAAACCGCTCCCACGTTGGAATTACAAACGAGCCGACTGGGACAGATTTGCAATCCTGACAGATGGGCTGTGTGAAACCATCAACACACGAAACACCAAATGAAGCCCATGGTAGAGAGCCTAAGCAAGGCAATAATGCAAGCCGCCACTGAAACCATCCCAAGAGGAGCTAGGAAAAACTATAAGCCCTACTGGAATGATGAGTTACAGAAAGTGGAAGATGCAGTAACAAATGCTAGGAACATGGCAGAACGAGAAAAATCCGTGGCGGCAAACATCGCCCTCAAAGCCGCCGCGGCGAAGTACAAACACACTCTCAAGCAAACAGCAAGAGAAAGTTGGAAAAATAAAACGGAAAGTTTAAACCTGGACAAAGAAGGGAACAAGCTATGGAAACTAGTCAGAGCCATGAACGACGAAACCCCGTCAAATAAACAAATTACTATCAAGCAAGGCGAGAACTTGATCACAGGTAAGAAAGCCGCAAACGCCTTTGTCGATCACTATGCCAGAGCAAACCACATCGAGGTCCCTGCAGATAAGCATACAGACATTAGCGAAGAGCTAAAGGGGCACGAAAACATAAATACGGCTCCTGAAGAGCACATGATGGCCAAACTAACAATGCGCGAAATGGAAGAGGCTATGAGAACACTAAAGAAAAGGAAATCTCCCGGAAAAGACGGGATAACAAACGAAATGCTGATGGGGCTGGGCCAAACAGCGAAGAAAAAACTACTATCAGTCCTGAACCAAAGCTGGAAAAGGGGTATTGTACCCCAGGCATGGAAAGATGCAATACTGGTACCAGTACCAAAAACAGGAAAGGACAAAACAGATCCGAATGGATACAGGCCCATAAGCCTACTGAGCTGTGTCGGCAAGCTGATGGAACGGATGATAAACACCAGACTGATGTGGCATCTGGAAGAAAAACGAATACTAATTCCACAGCAAGCCGGCTTTAGACAGCACAGATCCACTGAGGACCAGGTCATCCTCATAGCCCAGGAGATAGAAGATGCCTACCAGGCACAGAAACACACAGTAGCTGTTTGGGTGGATCTGGAAAAGGCATTTGACAAAGTCTGGAAGGATGGACTTAGAGTCAAGCTAAGAAGAAGTGATGTTTGTGGGAAGATGTACAAGTGGATCAACCACTACCTCAAACAAAGAACGGCCAGAGTCCAAGTACAAGGGCAGATGAGCAAAAAGGTGACACTCGAGCAGGGAGTACCCCAAGGGGGAGTACTGTCACCCACACTCTTCCTGGTATATATAAACGATATTACAGAGAATATACCAAGAAGAGTCCATAGCTCAATGTTTGCAGACGATCTGGCTATGTGGACCTCTGAAAAGAATCTCACCATAGCAAGAAATCGGATGCAAACGGCCCTAACATCGCTGGAAGAGTGGGCGAACTCATGGCTGGTCAAAATAAACGAGGAGAAAACCACGTGCACAATATTCTCGCTCTCATTAAAACCCCAAAGTACCAAATTAAGCCTAAATGGCAAAATCCTGCAGCCAAACGACAACCCAACCTATCTGGGAGTCACATTTGATCGGCGCATGACATGGAAAAGTCAGATTGAGAGAAACCGAATGAAAGCCAGAGAAAGAATGGCGATCATGAGGAAACTTGCTGGCACAAGCTGGGGAGCAGACGAAGGCATACTAAAGAAACTGTACACTGGAAGAGTGAGACCAGTTCTCGAGTATGGCATCGCGGCATGGACAACAGCAGCGAAGGCGAACTTCGATAAAGTTAACAAACTTCAAAACCAAGCCATGAGAATTATAACAGGTGGCATGAAGTCAACGCCAATTGTAGAACTTGAAAAGATTACAAAACTGCAATCCATGACCGACAGAAGAGACTGCAGAGCCCAGCTGCAGTCAGAAAAACTCCGAAGACTGACGGACCATCCAATGTACCAGAGGCTAAACAATTTGGGAACTGGGAAACTAAAGCGGAGACACTTTGCAGAAATAGCCAAAGCAAAGATGCACGAAGATCCCATAAACGCACTAACAACACCAAAACCCATCACTACTGTACGAAAACCTACTTGGAGGCAGGATATATTTCCAGAGGTGGTAGAAAATATACCAGGTATTGCAAACAAAAACTGCCAGACCGAAAAAGAAAGGAGAGACACTACCCTAAGCTTCATAACGAAAAGCTACCCAAGCATGGACTGGACCCATGCATACACCGACGGTTCTGTAACAAACACTACATAGAACGGAGGGGCAGGAGCATTCCTGAACCTACCAAATGGCAGAAAAATAACACTGTCATTCGCTACTGGTAAGTACACAAGCAATTTCAGAGCGGAGGCAGAGGCACTGAGGGCGGCAGTGGAAGAAATGGCAACACACAGTGAAAATGAGAGCCACATAGTCTTGCTGACAGATGCTCTCGCCGTAGTCACAGCGCTAAAAAGCCAGAAAAACACTGAGCTTAATGACTTAAGAGCAGCACTCTGCAAACTGTGCCAGCTGTCCGCACCAAAAAGGGTAGTGGTACAGTGGGTTCCGTCACACTGCAACATCCAAGGCAACGAGGAGGCAGACAGACTGGCAAAAGAAGGTGCAAGGCTACCACAAACAGATACCAGTATGACGTACGAAGAGTCAAAACGGCTTATCAAAGCTAGGTACATTACCAAATGGGAAACCGAACATACTGGTTACACCAAAAACGATGCCTATTACCAGTTGAACCGAAGAGAGCAGGTCGTTGTCTTCAGACTTCGCACTGGCCACAATAGACTGAGGTACCACCTATTCAACAAATTGAAGATAGGGTGTACCGACGAATGCCCGTGCGGTACTGGTAAAATGACCACTGAACATCTGCTGCAGAACTGCCCGACATACGGGGATCAGAGAGAGCAGATGTGGCCATTGCCAGTGGAACTGCAAGACAAGCTCTATGGTAGTGGCGAGAGTCTCAGGATGACCGCCGCTTTTTTCGAAAAAATAATGGTTACTGTCTGACTGTGTACGCAGAAGAAGAAGAAGAAGAAGAAGATTAGCGTCAACGTGTATTGAAGCATTTTGTTAACTCACCTGATTTCTTACCTGTAGAGTGACAGCTTACATAAGCTTCACTGAGAGATGTGAACCAAAGAAAGGTGAAGTGATTGTGATCAGTGCTGCATCAGGTGCCGTCGGAAGTATTGTGGGTCAACTGGCAAAATTACAGGTAATTATGCACAAACGGTGAACATAAAATATACTGATGTTAATAATAATAATAATAATAATAATACAAATAATAATGCTAATAACAATACCAATAATCATAGTTTTCCATCGCAAGCGAAAATTGGGACAGCATTTGACTTATGCTGCGAGATGTTCTCATATTTATATAGAAATCAGTCCTAGGACGGCATATTGTGAAGAAGACGAAGTAGAAGAAAAAGAAAAAGAAGAAGAAACGTGACGCAGGCGTGCCAGGTAGAACGGATCTGTGCAAATAGCTACCAGAATGTGATATCAATGTTGAAACTTTCCGGAGACAACTTCAAGAAATCTCAATAACGTTTCGTCTGTCTTCTTAAAAAGCGACTGCCTGGCTGAGATCACAGTACAACAGCTCGTTGGACATGCGAACAACATGCCCCGTCCATCTAATTTTTGTGTTGCGTTTTGCAGAAGAGTAAATATACTCTGCATGCTAATCATACACATAATTTCAAGAGTTCGGAGCTTTGTCCTGTCACATGATCATAAGCAGTCTATGCAGACATTTCAAGTGAAAATAATTTAGCTGTCTGTCGTGTTTGCTATACATTGTCCATGTTTCACAGCCATGCAGTAGAGTGGATAACACTAAAGCGCGATACACTTTAATCTTTGTACTGATATTAATATAAATATGATAACAAAAGCGGTACATATATAGACTTGTGATACTTCCCTGTGGTTTAACCACTTGTCCAGATGGAGTGCTTGTGTATCATCGTGACCCCCAAGAGCTATGCCCGCGGTATGATAGATACCAGCAGGGTCTCTCAAGACAGACAGCTCAAATCGTAGGGACTAGATTAAGTGAGATTCAAAACAGTTGTCCTGTACGCAGACTGTGGGCAATCTAAGGCTAAGGAAAGTAGACGAAACCTAATAGTCTGTTGAAATCAAATGCACTGCACCACATAACGAAACGGTGTAGCATAATTGATTTCCCTTAAGAGTACGTCACGAATAAAATGTCAGCACCAGGCTCATCCTGTAGAGTCCCAGCAGGTGGTAAGAGGCCCAGGTCCCCCGCCTGGCAGTGGTCTACCGAATGCTACTAGCAGCCAACCTCTTCACCTCTTTGAAGTTAAAGTACACAGAGAAGAGGACAAAGACATGGACCAGACATAATAAACGCTGAATATAATCCAGTGAAATACGTACGGTGCGCTACACAGAAAAGTCCCACTATTAAAATGATTTCATGAATATCACATTTATGTGGAATGTGTCATCAACGCTCATCTAAACAGCAACAACATATTTCTGACAAAGGAAGGATACCAGCCCTTCAGACTCGACTTGGAAAGACGTCAAGGTTGTCGTTTGATACAGTAATACCACGAGCTACATGATCTGTGACTTACGAAAATTCGCAGTTACGTAAATTGCAAAAGTTGATAAACATTCTGAGAACCTAATAAGCGTTTGCAAAATTAGAATTGTTGTTGTTGTTGAATGTCTACAACGACTCAACCACTGACCATAAGAGTTGTCCGCACACCAGGCGAACAACATCTCTGTGACATTACCAGGCTTGTCCTCTGGCTAAATGCACACCGGCTACGATATCTACCTCTGTACGCTATCAGCCATATAACTATCATGCTGGACGCAGAAGAGATGCAGACCAGCGGACATTGCACACCTGCCCCACTGTGTCAACACCCCAGGTGGCGGGGAATGCTAGGCGTACCATCCCTGCATAGAAGCCAAGAAAATAAAAGGAAAAAGAGATACCCCACTCACATGCAAATGCTACGTTTCTGGCAGGACGTGACGATCCTGGGATACAGACACACTGGACTGCCTCTCTTCCGGGTAAACCAGTCCATCTCATATATCATCTCACATATTATCATTGCACCCTATAGATACGAGTAGTGAAGACTCGATAGTCTAGTAAGACAACTTCCATAAGAGAGACAACTCTGATAATAAACAACTGCTGCCTTGCAGATAGGCTGGGGACAGCCAAAGGCTAAGGAGGGCATCCCTACAGAAACGCCTGTTGAAATCGGATGCACGGGGCCGCAAGCCTAACAAAACAGTGCAACGTAAATAACAGTATGATGGCAGTACAACCTATCAGAAAAACGCATGGCGCTCATCCTGCGGAGTCCCGCCAGGCAGCGATAGTGCCGGGCCTCACGCCTCGAAGGGGCCCACCCTTGACTACTGGTGGTCACCCACCCATGTGTCGTGGAGTCAAGGCACATGGCTATGGGGCAACTTCTATTGGCCAAAACCTCAAGACCCTCAAAATACTACAGTGGAATGCGGAGGGAGTCGTTAACAAAAAACTTTCCCTAACACACCACCTGCATGAAGGTAAGATTGACGTGGCATGTATCCAGGAAACGCACCTAAACAATAATCATAAATTCTCAATCAGAGGATACCAGACCTTCCGTCTAGATAGAGAAGGCCACAAAGGAGGGGTCCTGATACTGACCAGAAACTGCATACCGAGTAGCGCGGTATCTGTCAATCACACCGGACAAGCAGAAATTGTAGGAGTTGACATAATGGCCCAAGAGACGAAGCTCCGCATTTTCAATCTGTACGGACCACCAAATAGAGACCTATCGCTCTCGAGTATGGAGGTCAGAGACTCCAACTGCATAGTAGTTGGAGATTTCAACAGCCACTCGGAGAGATGGGGATACTCGGACACAGACAGCAGAGGTGACGAAGTGGAAGATTGGGAGATAGATGCAAATCTCTCCCTAATCAATAGGCCGGAGGATAGCCCTAGCTTCTATTCAAGAACATGGCATACCACCTCGACTCCAGATTTGGCCTTCTCCACACAGGACATACACCATAAAATAGACCGCCAGGTGCTAAACCAACTGGCAGGTAGCGACCACAGGCCGATCAGACTAACCATTGACATGGAAGTAGGCCCACAGGAAACAAAACCGCTCCCACGTTGGAATTACAAACGAGCCGACTGGGACAGATTTGCAATCCTGACAGATGGGCTGTGTGAAACCATCAACACACGACACTCAAAAATGAAGCCCATGGTAGAGAGCCTAAGCAAGGCAATAATGCAAGCCGCCACTGAAACCATCCCAAGAGGAGCTAGGAAAAACTATAAGCCCTACTGGAATGATGAGCTGCAGAAAGTGGAAGATGCAGTAACAAATGCTAGGAACATGGCAGAGCGAGAAAAATCCGTGGAGGCAAACATCGCCCTCAAAGCCGTCGCGGCGAAGTACAAACACACTCTCAGGCAAACAGCAAGAGAAAGCTGGAAAAATAAAACGGAAAGTCTAAACCTGGACAAAGACGGGAACAAGCTATGGAAGCTAGTCAGAGCCATGAACGACGAAACCCCGTCAAATAAACAAATTACTATCAAGCAGGGCGAGAACTTGATCACAGGTAAGAAAGCCGCTAACGCCTTTGTCGATCACTATGCCAGAGCAAACCACATCGAGGTCCCTGCAGATTAGCATACAGACATTAGCGAAAAGCTAAAGGGACACGAAAACATAAATACGGCTCCTGAAGAGCACATGATGGCAAAACTAACAATGCGCGAAATGGAAGAGGCTATGAGAACACTAAAGAAAAGGAAATCTCCCGGAAAAGACGGGATCACAAACGAAATGCTGATGGGGCTGGGCCAAACAGCGAAGAAGAAATTACTATCAGTCCTGAACCAAAGCTGGAAAATGGGTATTGTACCCCAGGCATGGAAAGACGCAATACTGGTACCAGTACCAAAAACAGGAAAGGATAAAACAGATCCAAATGGATACAGGCCCATCAGCCTACTGAGCTGTGTCGGCAAGCTGATGGAACGGAAGATAAACACCAGACTGATGTGGCATCTGGAAGAAAAACGAATACTAATTCCACAGCAAGCCGGCTTCAGACAGCACAGATCCACTGAGGACCAGGTCATCCTCATAGCCCAGGAGATAGAAGATGCCTACCAGGCACAGAAACACACAGTAGCTGTTTGGGTGGATCTGGAAAAGGCATTTGACAAAGTCTGGAAAGACGGACTCAGAGTCAAGCTAAGAAGAAGTGATGTTTGTTGGAAAATGTACAAGTGGATCAACCACTTCCTCAAACAAAGAACGGCCAGAGTCCAAGTACAAGGGCAGATGAGCAAAAAGGTGACACTCGAGCAGGGAGTACCCCAAGGGGGAGTACTGTCACCCACAATCTTCCTGGTATATATAAACGATATTACAGAGAATATACCAAGAAGAGTCCATAGCTCAATGTTTGCAGACGATCTGGCTATGTGGACCTCTGAATAGAATCTCACCATAGCAAGAAATCGGATGCAGACGGCCCTAACATCGCTGGAAGAGTGGGCGAACTCATGGCTGGTCAAAATAAACGAGGAGAAAACCACATGCACAATATTCTCGCTTTCATTAAAACTCCAAAGTACCAAATTAAGTCTAAATGGCAAATTCCTGCAGCCAAACGACAACCCAACCTATCTGGGAGTCACATTTGATCGGCGCATGACATGGAAAAGTCAGATTGAGAGAAACCGAATGAAAGCCAGAGAAAGAATGGCAATCATGAGGAAACTTGCTGGCACAAGCTGGGGAGCAGACGAAGGCATACTAAAGAAACTGTATACTGGAAGAGTGAGACCAGTTCTCGAGTATGGCATTGCGGCATGGACAACAGCAGCAAAGGCGAACTTCGATAAAGTTAACAAACTTCAAAACCAAGCCATGAGAATTATAACAGGTGGCATGAAGTCAACGTAAATTGTAGAACTTGAAAAGATTACAAAACTGCAATCCATGACCGATAGAAAAAACTGCAGAGCCCAGCTGCAGTCAGAGAAACTCCGAAGACTGACTGACCATCCAATGCACCAGAGACTAAACAATTTGGGAAATGGGAAACTAAAGCGGAGAAACTTTGCAGAAATAGCCAAAGCAAAGATGCACGAAGATCCCATAAACGCACTAACAACACCAAAACCCATCAATACTGTACGAAAACCTACCTGGAGGCAGGATATATTTCCAGAAGTGGTAGAAAATATACCAGGTATTGCAAACAAAAACTGCCAGACTGAAAAAGAAAGGAGAGATACTACCCTAAGCTTCATAACGAAAAGCTACCCAAGCATGGACTGGACCCATGCATACACCGACGGTTCTGTAACAAACACTACACAGAACGGAGGGGCAGGAGCATTCCTGAACCTACCAAATGGCAGACAAATAACACTGTCACTAGCTACTGGTAAGTACACAAGCAATTTGAGAGCGGAGGCAGAGGCACCGAGGGCGGCAGTGGAAGAAATGGTGACACACAGTGAAAATGAGAGCCATATAGTCCTGCTGACAGATGCTCTCGCCGTAGTCACAGCGCTAAAAAGCCAGAAAAACACTGAGCTTAATGACTTAAGAGCAGCACTCTGCAAACTGTGCCAGCAGTCCGCACCAAAAAGGGTAGTGGTACAGTGGGTTCCGTCACACTGCAACATCCAAGGCAACGAGGAGGCAGACAGACTGGCAAAAGAAGGTGCAAGACTACCACAAACAGATACCAGTATGACGTACGAAGAGTCAAAACGGCTTATCAAAGCCAGATACATGAAGAAATGGGAAACCGAACATACTGGTTACACCAAAAACGATGCCTATTACCAGTTGAACCGAAGAGAGCAGGTCGTTGTCTTAAGACTTCGCACTGGCCACAACAGACTGAGGTACCACCTATTCAACAAATTGAAGATAGGGTGTACCGACGAATGCCCGTGCGGTACTGGTAAAATGACCGCTGAACATCTGCTGCAAAACTGCCCGACATACGAGGATCAGAGAGAGCAGATGTGGCCATTACCAGTGGAACTGCAAGACAAGCTCTATGGCAGTGGCGAGAGCCTCAGGATGACCGCCGCTTTTTTCGAAAAAATAATGGTTACTGTCTGACTGCGTACGAAGAAGAAGAAGAAGAAGAATGTCTACAACGAGTAAGTTTGATCTATTGTGCGCTCTGACAAGGGCGTTATGTGACCAGCTGCTGTAACTTTCCTGACTTCTCGCGCATGTCGAAGTAGATGGGCCGTAGTCCTCGTGGTGGTTGTGATATGCTTGTCTTTTTCTTTGACGCTCACTACTACGGGATCACGTCGATTCAGCCATTCTGCCTTGAAAACAGCCATTCTGCCTTGAAAACAGCCAGTTTCCTAGGAAAAGCTTCATGGAAGAGAGATAGTGGTCCGTCAGAATATTGAACATGACCGAACTAGCATCTCAGTTCCCCAGCTAAACTGGAATAAACGGATTATACGCTAGTAACACCGAGCGTTTCCAGAATAATAGTCACCGTATCCATCCCGAGATGTGTAGTTACACAGTCATCAACAATGAAGCGTGTGACCCTTCAATCTGCTCAATACATGCTTGTAAGATGATACTCACATCAAAGTTAAGATGACAACTTAAACAACCCCAATGATCCAACGCCTTCAATATCGAGGAGTGCAGGAAGAAATTGTGGCTGAGCAGTATCGAGGAGTGGAGGTAGAAATTGTGGCTGAGCAGTATCGAGGAGTGGAGGTAGAAATTGTGGCTGAGCAGTATGGAGGAGTGGAGGAAGAAATTGTGGCTGAGCAGTATGGAGGAGTGGAGGTAGAAATTTTGGCTGAGCAGTATCGAGGAGTGGAGGTAGAAATTGTGGCTGAGCAGTATGGAGGAGTGGAGGTAGAAATTGTGGCTATGCAGTATGGAGGAGTGGAGGTAGGAATTGTGGCTGAGCAGTATGGAGGAGTGGAGGTAGAAATTGTGGCTGAGCAGTATGGAGGAGTGGAGGTAGAAATTGTGGCTGAGCAGTATGGAGGAGTGGAGGTAGAAATTGTGGCAGAGCAGTATGGAGGAGTGGAGGTAGAAATTGTGGCTGAGCAGTATCGAGGAGTGGAGGTAGAAATTGTGGCTGAGCAGCATTACTCTCCATCATCACTCCCTTCCAGCACCTGCTCTCCTCACACAGAGCAACTCAACCTCATGCACGGATGATGTAAATACTGGCGGAGACAAATATGTTGTACCACAGGACATTATGTTAAGTGAAAAGTAGATACTGGCGGAGACAAATATGTTGTACCACAGGACATTATGTTAAGTAAATAGTAAATTCTTCAATGTGTGTTTATATTCCTTTTTGTATTTTTGTTGTTTTTCTGTTAACGGTAGGAAAAAATAAGCTCTCTTCTGTTATCTTGTGAAATATTGCAATTTGTTTTGAAGTTACTTTTAATTTATCTGCAAATTCGACTTACGCAAAACGCGACCCGAAACGGACGGAAAAAAACGTAATCCATAAGTAAGTCTGCTTGTTAGTGTACTTCTATGAAATTATAGCTAAGAGTGAAACATCTAAGAACACTGACGATCAATCAGAACTCATAAGAGTTGACAAAACAGCAAAGTACAAAAAACATGTATGATCCACCAACCAAAAATCTTTCACTGTCTAGTATGGAAATTTAAAGGTAAAACTGCATACAGATTGTCGACTTCTATACTTATTTAGAAAGATGGGGAAAATCTGACATAAATGGTTTATAAGATTAGACTGAGGATTGAAACATCTATACACATTTCCACCTAATAAATTGTCTGAATAAGCGTACAATCAACTTGTAGGCAGCGAGTATCGGAGACAAGTGCTCAGACAGTTAGTATGCAGTGATCACAAGCAAATAAAGTTGGCAATACATATGGAATATGTTACCCATACACAGAAACCATCGAATGATTGGAACTACAAACGACTTAGCGGGGACAATTGTACAACACTCACAAATACGCTAAGTAAGACCATCAACACACAAAACAACAGTATGAAAACATTGGTTGAAAGTTTCAATAAAGTCACACTGGAATAAGCAGATGCGACCATTCCCAAGGGAGGTGGGGAGGAAGAATTACTAACCTAGCAGGAGAATTATAGACGTTCGAGGATGAATTATCAGATCCCAGAAACATTGCAGAGAAGAAAGAGTCATGCGAAGCAAACACTGCTCTCAAAGCATTCAATCGTAAATATAAAATAGTATTCAAAAATACAGGTAGAGATTATTGAAATTTTGTAGCACCAGTACAAAATAAATGTAGAAAAGATGCTGTAAATGTCAATTCACAATTAAAATGTATCCACACAACACACATGCTCAACACAACAGGGCTGTTATAAACCATTACAGCTATTGAATAAAACGACAACTTGAACCGAAATAAAAAGAAAAGCCATAGCTATAAACTCATAACGAAACACTACCAAAGCAACGATTGTACGCAAGTATGTACGGATGGACCAGCAACAACTGTACTCGTGTATTGACAGACTGATCAGCAACACCTGTACTATCGTATGTACAGACTGATCAGCAACACCTGTACTATCGTTTGTACAGATGGATCAGCAACAAATTTGCTATCGTATGTACAGACTGATCAGCAACAACTGTACTATCGTATGTACGGATGGATCAGCAATAAATGTACTATCGTATGTACGGATGGACCAGCAACAACTGTACTATCGTATGTACGGATGGACCAGCAACAACTGTACTATCGTATGTACAGACTGATCAGCAACAAATGTACTCATGTATTGACAGACTGACCAGCAATAAATGCAACATATAATGGTTGTAGAGAAATCTTTCTCAGATACAAGTTTTAGTTTTCGGTAATATATTTTGTCTAGGGGTGGATTTATTCTTTCCGGAGCAGCCATCTTTCAAACTACATGTCTACATCTGAATTATGGCATATACGTCTGATGATTTGTGCAAATCCAGCAGTAGTTGAATCGCCTACCTTATAAAGGGCTTTCTATTTGTGACGAGAATAATATTTCTTGCCTATTTCCTTTACCACATATTGTGGGATCCGAGAAAGCGCAGTTATTAGAGCACTGGCTTCCCAGCTAAGCGATAGGGGTTCTGTCCCCAGCTAGAGTGGGATTTCTTCCGTCGCCATCGCAAAACGGCTCCAGAGTCCACCCAGTGAATTCGAGTGGGTACAAGAATAGTCTGGAAAACTAAAGGCGGCTAGTATAACGTTCACCACATGACCACTAGCGTGCAGTTGGTCAAGAAAAACATGGGCTTAATATCACATTCCTAATATGCCAAGCAAGAGTGAAATCTAGATCTTTACTCTTGTTGTACTGCCACATATTGTCACCACATACTGTCTTTTACAAGTTATATCAACAACCAGTTCTCTGTTTATTTGTGATCTTTGTACTTTTGACATTATTTTTCACTTAAACTTGTTTTAGGGTCTGAATGTCATTGGTTTGGCTGGATCTAAAGACAAATGCGAGTACCTCAAGAAGATTGGCTTCGACCATGCCATCAACTATAAGACGGAGAATCTCTCATCAGTTTTGGATAAAGTTGCTCCAAACGGTGTTGACATCTACTATGACAGTGTGAGTTTTCTAAAGAATTCATCATTTTGAATTGTTTCATTTGATAGTTTTACAACTGTCCTGCCGACAGTGTGTTACTGCAGTGACACAAGGCGACCAACAAAACCACTTTAGAACCGATTGTGTACAACGCACGCCTCACTTAAACGTCGTCTTGTAAGACTGTTTCTGTTTGTTTCTGTTTCTAAGCATCGACGTCACTGCACTCTGGGCATACCCATAGGTGCTTAGTCTCTGCCAGCAAATGGCACAGAGTCTGGATGCTGGTGGCCCCTGTAGCTAGCTGGTTGCACACTCTATTGCTCTGCCCTTTAATGCGCTCTACTCTGTTCGAACCTCGTTTAATGTGGAAACTGCAGTCTATGGATTCATCTATTGGTTTGTCCTCATCCAACAGGTGGTATTTGATTGATTTCAAAATGTCGTTCCTGTCCATCACTAACGTGTCTATGATGGCCAGTGACGTCAGTGCTGGACTAACAATCAGACAACAGCTATAGCAGGGACTTCACATAAGCGACATCCGATAAATATCAGAAGTCAAAGACATTCAGCAGCATATAAACCATTCAGAACACGGATGGGCTGGCCACATACCATGAAGGTAAGACGAGCGCTGGAGTTCCGTAACTGCTCTGTGGTACCCTTGTGAAAAGAAGGGATTCCACGGCCGGCCAGCTACCAGATGGCATGACACGATAGAGAGGAACAGCAACATTCGCGACCCTACATCGAATAAACTGTTCAGCCACCGGTCAACTCGTACCCGCGACCACAACGAGTAGAAGCTTAGTTGGGATCCACACAAGGCCAACATCCTTGTTGAAGAACCGGTGCATTCAAATTATTATTAAGGTATTTTTCTTGTGAGAATACTGTGATTGCTACTCACCAATTTGGTATATTGTACTTTCTATAATTCTGTCCATAATTTACTACTTTTCCTACCTTTTCTACTGTTTCTCCCCGTGTTTTCATTAGCCTGCTCTCTTGTTTCCTTAAGTTTGTTTGCTGGCTAGGGTATTAGTCCTGATCAACTAGCTGGTCTATACGATTCACCCGAATTATCGATGACTTCTCTCCAGTGACTACTTCTTCCTGGCTGAACCTGCCTGCGCTATTTGCACTCTATCCTTCATAGAAACCGGACTTTCACAAATAGTGCGTCAAAGCGAAGGGGACCGAATAGGGACAAGTTAACACGTTTAAATATCTGGGCACATACATAACATCAGACGGAAGATGCAATTACGAAATAAAATGCAGAATAGCCTTTATAAAAATCGGTCTTGCAAACCATAAAAGGAATATTGTGCAACAAAACCTTGTCGCTGGAACTGAGAAAGAGAGTCATTGGATGCTTCGTAGAGCTAGTACTGACATATGGCAGTGAATCATGGACAATTAGCAAGCAAGCCCTTAGACCTTATTTCTTAATTCGAGAAGGCCGTGTACGTTGCACTATGGTATTTATTTTCGCCTGTCTGTCTAGTGCATATGACTTCATGTATTTTATGTAAGGGTCTGCTTCCTCCTGCATATTCTAAGGGTTTGCTTTCCTGGGGTAACGGCCGGTGCTGTGATGGGGAACGAACCCAGCACCTTCTGTCTGTGAGCCGTGTCACTTAACCAATAGCCGACGTCGTCACGCTACAATTGGAAGTATATATTTTAACAAACACAAGTACGCATTATTGCAAGAATCAGAACAAGACGTCTTCCTTTTTGTGGCATTTTATGAGAAGAGGCAGCTTATAGCCCGTCGTGACAATAAGAAAAGTGACAGGAAAGAGAGACAGAGGACGGCGGAGAGATAAGATGTTGGACAGCCTGAGAGACAGAGGAAGGCGGAGAGATAAGATGTTGGACAGCCTGAAAATCTGGGGTAGTTGTCTCGCCGCAGCGACTCAATTTCAACCAGTGTTCGTAAAGCGATCTCAGTCCCGCCAGGCGGAGCGATAGCGCGGGCTTGCGGAAAACGCTCGCCTGCCTTTCCCCGTAGAGCGAATTGGGTGCGGTTTGTTGTAGCGGCTCCTCCAACGAGGTGCGCTTGTCTGGTCCGTATCAGGAAACGTGGTCCGTCCGTGGTGATTTATCTAAGGCTTATAGCAGAGCTCGACAGTACGTCTCGCTGGTGGTCCGACTCTCGAAAAGAGCTTGTGACCGGCAAATGGAAAGCAGGAATCGTTGCCTCAAGGCCCTGCGTTCTCCTCCGGAGAAGGGCAGGCCAGCAGGCCAAATTGTCTCTAGTCCCAGTGAAATTTATCGCCGAGGTCGTTGGGATCCGTTCTGCACAGAGCGCTGCCATCCCTCCTCGAGCGAGCCCGGTCGGTCGGTCGTCTGGTGCGTGTGGGAGGCCCCTGTCAGGCGGTCCTAGGTGTGAGGGACGGGTGGAACAACCGTCCGTCCGTCCCGTCAGTCGGTCCCTGCGGCCGTCGCCGCGAGGCTTTTTACACACCCTTCCTCCGCCGACCGGTGTGTGCTGTACGTACGTCTCCGACATATATCTGGTTGATCCTACCAGTAGTCATATGCTTGTCTCAAAGATTAAGCCATGCATGTCTAAGTTCACACTGTCTCACGGTGAAACCGCGAATGGCTCATTAAATCAGTCGAGGTTCCTTAGATGACACGATCCTACTTGGATAACTGTGGCAATTCTAGAGCTAATACATGCTTACCAAGCTCCGACCCTCGCGGAAAGAGCGCTTTTATTAGTTCAAAACCAATCGTCGTTTCCCCTCGCGGGGTTGCGGCGTCCCCACTGGTGACTCTGGATAACTTTGTGCTGATCGCATGGCCTCATGTGCCGGCGACGCATCTTTCAAATGTCTGCCCTATCAAATGTCGATGGTACGTGACATGCCTACCATGTTTGTAACGGGTAACGGGGAATCAGGGTTCGATTCCGGAGAGGGAGCATGAGAAACGGCTACTACATCCAAGGAAGGCAGCAGGCGCGCAACTTACCCACTCCCGGCACGGGGAGGTAGTGACGAAAAATAACAATACGGGACTCTTTCGAGGCCCCGTAA
Organism: Ariolimax columbianus; assembly: GCA_036924085.1. Lineage (NCBI taxonomy): Eukaryota > Metazoa > Mollusca > Gastropoda > Stylommatophora > Arionidae > Ariolimax > Ariolimax columbianus. The sequence continues at coordinate 43,515,524 of JAVGWX010000009.1, forward strand.
TTGGAATGAGTACACTTTAAACCCTTTAACGAGGATCTATTGGAGGGCAAGTCTGGTGCCAGCAGCCGCGGTAATTCCAGCTCCAATAGCGTATATTAAAGTTGTTGCAGTTAAAAAGCTCGTAGTTGGATCTCAGGCGCAAGCGAGCGGTCCGGCTCGCGCCGGTTCACTGCCCGTTGTCTCCTTCCCTACCGTCTGCCGGCTCTCTCCCACGGGTGCTCTTCGCTGAGCGTCCTGGGTGGCCGGCGCGTTTACTTTGAAAAAATTAGAGTGTTCAAAGCAGGCCTCGGCTGCATGAATAATGGTGCATGGAATAATGGAATAGGACCTCGGTTCTATTTTGTTGGTTTTCGGAACTGGAGGTAATGATTAGCAGGGATAAACGGGGGCATTCGTATTGCGGCGTTAGAGGTGAAATTCTTGGATCGCCGCAAGACGAGCTACTGCGAAAGCATTTGTCAAGAATGTTTTCATTAATCAAGAACGAAAGTCAGAGGCGCGAAGACGATCAGATACCGTCGTAGTTCTGACCATAAACGATGCCGACTAGCGATCCGCAGGAGTTGCTTCGATGACTCTGCGGGCAGCTTCCGGGAAACCAAAGTGTTTGGGTTCCGGGGAAGTATGGTTGCAAAGCTGAAACTTAAAGGAATTGACGGAAGGGCACCACCAGGAGTGGAGCCTGCGGCTTAATTTGACTCAACACGGCCAACACTGAAATGACTGACATGCCGAGACCACTTTTCTGGGGTCTAATATGGAACTGGTGCTAGATTTAGACCCTCAGAAATCTGGGGTTATGCCCTCTGTGGCTCGGTTGGTCTGCATCCAGTGTTTGATAAAGGAATTGACGGAAGAGCACTATCAGGAGTGGAGCCTGAGGCTAAAATTGAATAAACACGCCAATAGTGTAGAATGACTGTCAAAAGAGAGCACCTTCGGGGGGTCCAATAGTGAACATGTGCTGGTATTAGACCCACGGAAGACAGGTCAGTCTCCAAACCCCCAAATGAAAGAGCGCCTGCTACGGTAATCTGGTCTTCACCCTGCAGAAATCGCAGGCTCCAGAAACTGGGCCATTGACAAACTAAAAGCCCTCTATTGATACCGTCTGGCTAATATTGAACGGGTGCTGGAAATAGACCCTCTGAAGACAGGACAGCTTTACCCTACAAATGACAATGCTCTGCTACGGTAATCCTGCTTAGCCCGAGAGGAGCCGCAGACATTTTGGTTCACGTACTAGGCGGATAAGCCAACGGTTTGAGGTGAGGGATTACGGCCGAACGCCTCTAAGCCAAAAATCCCGCCCAAAAGCAGCCCAGCACGAATGCAAAGGGAGGCTTCGACATGGTGGGGACCTCGGGGTCACGCTCCAGCCCCGCTGAGGTCTCTGCCGTCTGCTGATAAAAGCGGGCGGGAAGCTGCTCGATATTCACCCCATACGGCGATGAGGAATGAAATCATTTGTAGAAGACTTAGTTCTCGGTCGGGTGCCCTAAGCAGTAGATCAGCTACCTCACTGCGAACTGCTTAGACTCAACCCTTGACCATGTCCGCTCCCTAGGCGGACAACATCTCCGTGCAAGACCAGGTTTGTCACCTGGTCAAATGCACTATTTCGAGAGGAATCACAGGTCGCTGACATTTGGTCCACGTGCTTGGCTGATAAGCTACCATCTGAGGGATTACGGCCGAACGCCTCTAAGCCAGAATCCCGCCCAAAATCTCAGCACCGCTGAGATGGGAGGCTACGACATGGCTGGGGCTTGTGTCCCGGCCCGATCAAGCCGCAGGAATGCACCTGGTAAAATGCACTCCTTCCTCGCTATTTGCATCTGTCTGCTATCAGTCATTCCAATGGACGCAGAAGAGATGCAGTCCAGCGGACACTGCACCTCCTGTCCTATGGTGGCAAGCTCCCGGGTGGCGGGGAATGCTAGGCGTACCATCACTGCAGATGAGCCGAGAAAATAGAGCAAGCAAAAAGATACCTCACTCATATGCATATGCATATTTCTGGCAGGACGTGACGATCCTGGGAAAAAGTCACACTGGACTGCCTCTCTTCCGGGATAGTACAAACTAGTACATAGTCAATCATATCATTGCCAAACGCTATAGACACGAGTAGGGAAGACTCGATAGTCCTGCAAGACAACTTCCCAAGAGAGACAACTCTGACCAAAAACAACTGCTGCCTTGCAGTTAGGCTGGGGACAGTCAAAGGCTAAGGAGGGCAACCCTACAGAAACGCCTGTTGAAATCGGATGCACTGAGCCACTGGCTAGCAAATTAAATCAGTGCAACGTAAATATCGCTGTAAACAGCGTACGATGAAGAAGAAGAAGAAGAAGGACAGCCGGAAAGAAAAGCAGGGGCGACAATCAACAACAGAGTTGGTAAACGACACGAGTGATAGAAATGGTTCGAGGTCCATTTCCTATAACCTTCAAGAACCTTTGTTTACGAGAACTTATGTTCTTATTGTATATCCCAAGTGACACCTAGTATGTTCAACTTCTACATCACGTATTTTTAATCATTGAGAGCTAACTTAGATATTCGTGGCTAAAAAGTTCCTTATTGTATTCTGCTAATAACACCTTATATGTTGACCTCGGATAGTTCCGAATGTGTAGAATAAACTAACTGTAAAATCAGAATTTTCACTTTTCGTATCCATCATAATAGGGCAACTGAGACGATAGTTCAGTCAGGCACACCATTTTGACCAGGACACTGCATCACTGTCAGGAATAATATACTGACCTGACCACAATATCTCCTCCATGTAACGTTTTATGGAGCAATAGACCTGACCCAATCTACCAGCTCCATGTACACCAATACACCACCATTGCAGACTATTGAGTCACATACATCGGCTGAATGTATCACACACATGTGACTGCACACGTGGAACCCGAGTCCAGACCCTTGAACACAATCTAAAGAAGAGCCCAAATTCACCGAGACATACAATGTCAAACATTTCCAGAGCGAGCCGAGGTGACGCAAAAGCTGTGAGACTACCATCTGGATCTGGAGAGGACTGTTGACTTTGTCCAAGCGACGCACTACAGATCTAGCATGCCCATAACGCCTTAATCCAGAAGAAGAAGGCTGCTTTCAAGGCAGTCTAGCTGATGAGACGTGGATCGACGTGATCCACGTAGCAGTGGGCCTCACGCAGATGAATCCAAACATAGCACAACCACCTGGAAAACCACTATCCACCTTCATCAGCAAGCTCGCGATTTGAGGAAGCAACTACAACCCGCGACTTAACCCCAATAATGCACAAAAGAGAAAACTTACTCATGTGGGCATTAACCAACAACACTCCATCATAATATTTCAAGTTTCACACAATCATAGCATGTGCAATGAATGCTGAATTATTTCGTGTGCAATTGCTGACACTGATTGTTACTATTGTTTAATGCCCATAATGTGTAACTTTACTCTTTTCTTCTCTTTTGTGGTCTATATGTTGTGCTTGACCAGACTAACACATCAGTTCACCGTTAAAATTGTTAATATCTGTACCCAGTGGTAATATTTTCTTTCTTTCTAACAGGTCGGAGGCGACATTCGTGATACAGTTATTGGACAACTCAGAGAAAATGGACGGGTTCTTGTCTGTGGTCAGATTTCTTCTTATAACGAGCCTCAACCTAAAGGTACGAATCAAACAATTTAGCTTGTTACATGCAATCGTCTGCTACCCCGACCCAAAAGGGAGGTGAATAAATAATACTGTAACCTGTCAAGCTTGCTGTAAGAGGCAACTAAGGAGAGTTGACCATGGGACTTATTAGCCCATCTTGTATACACTATAAACTACTTCTTACTTACTTTCGCTGATCATGTTATGTCTTTCAGCGACAGATTATGAAGAGATCTATAGAACGATCCTGACTGTGTGCCTCATGCACAGTTACATTCCCCGCCTCTTATATTTCCGCAAGCCATCTTTTTCGTGGTCGGCCTTTGACTTTGAATTTATTGTATCTAATAAGCATTTCTTGTTGCTTAGTGATGTATAATGGTAGTCTTATTACGTAGCCAAACCATTTTAGTTAGTTAGTTTTCTTTCCACTTGTGCCGTTTAGTGCCGTGGGGAGCTTGAGTCGTCTATCCTGCGCCAAGTGCGTTGCGTCGATCAATGTGAGCCCAATCACTCTGTCATCTATCCACCTACCTCGCGGCCGTCCCCTTGCCCTGTAGCCAGATCTACCAAACCAACTTACTTTCTGCCTGGAAATGTATTCGGCACAAGACGTACTGCCAACCATACTTCGAATGTCGTCATTCCATTCTGTCTCTTCTGGTAACACCGATGACTTTCCTAAAACACTTCATTTCACAAGTCCAAATTCTGCTCTCGCACGCCCTTGATAGAAGCCATGTTTGGCACTGGTAGCACAACATCGGCATAAATTTACTGTTTATCAGTCACCGCAGATGCTTTCTGACACCTTGTCTCGATTTCCCTGTCGATCCTACCGTCTGCCGAAAAAAATACTGCCCAAATACTTAAACTCAAGGACCTGTTGAAGAGCAATATCCTTCAGACTTATCTTGAGTGGCCCAGGAGTTCTACTGATCATCATAGTTTCTGTTTTGTTCTCGCTAATTCGCATTTTGTATTTAGCACAGGTAGTCGCAAGCGCGTTCATGTTTTAGTTGCTGTCTTTTAATGAAGTCTAAGACTAGTCTCCTGATGCCATCGTTTCTGATCATATCTCTCCTTGTTACGCCCAATATTTTTTGCAGACATTTCATTTAGGCTGTAATTTTTCATATATAAACTACAAGAATAATTAAAAAAGATCGCTTCCCTCAATGGTAGAAGAGGCGTAATGAAGTCAGTTTAATGTATCTATCATTTCATGCGTACTTTCCTTCATATAGCCGATGCAAGTATATAAAGGTAATGGCTAAGTGACGCCACTAGAACAAACACAAAACGATATTTACGTTTCGTCCACGAGGTCTTCGACAGGAACCACAAAAAACAAAACAACTGAGGAATAACAACCAACAAATCTAAAAAGAGCAGTTTCTTGTTTTTTGATGTAATGTGTTAGTTATTTGTCATTTGACTCTGACTAAGGTATTTTGGCCGTAACTTATTTATGTGTTTTATTTGTGGTTTTTTTTCGCCTGGTGCAGTCAATGAGCAATGTGTTTATATTGAGGTTACTGAGTACATTGCGACTTCAATTTATGTAATTTGCTTAACACTGATTGATGCATGATTGCATGTAGTTTTTCCTAATAAAATTATATTTGGTAAAGAATGTAGTTACGTTGTTAGTTGACATAATAAGCTGTTCACTATTATGTAGGCAATGTCTATATTTCCTCTTCTTCTTCGTCCATTTTCATTCTCCTGCTACCAATCCATAAAAAGGGCTTTGCGAGTAGCAGGATGTAGTCCGGGAAACGGAATGCGATGTGCTTTAGTTTACAGCTTGACTGCGATATGTGCACCTTTCGGTCCGATACATCCGACCAGAAGGCATTTTTGAGTACCGTGTTAGCCTTCCCCCTTCGATCCCCTCTACTTGGCCAGTCTGCGCTGTTGCAAACTGTTAATGAGGATCACTGCGTGGAGGTGTAGAAGGGTCTTGACAGCTCTGGTTCGCTGGTCCTGACGCAAGCAGTCTTCAATGGGACGGTAATCGCTGCAGCTTATGCGGTGCTCAGTGCCGTGTTCTCAATGTCTAAATGAGGACATTCCATTGATTCCTAGTTGATGAGTGGTACGGTTAGTCTTAGATACCTTGCGGCTTCATGCCATTGTAGATATGAGTCATATATTGTTTAGCATCACTATTTACATCTCTGTTTTTAGATTTAATTTCCATTACTTTCTTGTTGTTTAATGCCCGCAATGATTATGATTACTGAGAAGGGCCCTACATGGCGGGTAGAAGTAGCTGTCCTCACATTTCGAGCCTGTTGATGTAGGTGGACCGGGGTCTTCCAGGCGATTGTGCTATGCTTGGCTTCACCTGTGTGTCGCACAGTGCTAGAGGATGACGTCGATCTTATACCTCGTTAGCCAGGCTACCAAAGAAAGAGCCCATTTTCAGGAAGACGTCCATGGCATCAGGTGGAAGTCTTGATCATTATATTTTACCTGACCCTGTCCGATCAGTTTTTTTGGCTTTTCCAGACTTAGGTCTCCTCTCCCCTTTTATTTGTTTAAACCTCAAGTCTTTATTTTCTTCTTTGTCTACGACCATCTGATGCTATGCTTCCAGTTCGATGAGGTCCACGGAGGAGATTGTATGCTTTAAGCTTTCACCCGTCTCCTACAGCTTCTCGAGTTTGGTGGCTTCCTCGAGCCAGACTACCTCTGTTTGGTCTGTATACTTTCTCAAGTAGCAAATACTCAGATCCAGTGTACAACACAATCAATGTAAACACGACTGATGCGCACTGTTGTTAATTTTAAATTAACAAATTAAAAGGATCGTCAATGTTCACTGATGTCTGCAAAGTGTCTTTAGTCTAAACATTAGTTGTGCATCATCTCATTTACTTTGAATTGTTTCCTACCAGGGACAATGCATGTATTTCACTCCCTTCTGTTTCAGCCCGATTAGTCTTCCCGGAACTCTCCTAGTGAGTTTACACTATCTCATTTGTCTTTGTTTTGATAGCAAATGTTGCATAATCTGTTCAAAGTGAAATGAGAAAGATATAGGGCAAGGAACAGTCCTTACTTAGTAACGACTTTAAAAGCTATTTCTTAGTTTTAAACTGCAAAACAGGCATTTGATATCGAACGTGAAAATGGAAAACTGTTTACAACAGTAAGAACAGTTGTAGTAGATGAACAATAATAACATCGATTTGATTAAATTAGCCAAATCACACACAGTTAAATGTTTTCGAGCAAGAAGAAATATTTTGTTGAAAATTTAGAAGTTAACACTATTTCGCTTTTAGTCACTCTTCTTGTACCCTTTAAGGGTTATGCGGTCTTTGTAAATACTTGCAATCAAATGTGCAGACAAGCAGATGATTAGCCTATAGTATGATTTGCCTCATAGAGGAGCCGCTTTCTTTTTGCATTCATGCTGGTCGCTATTGTATCCTTTCTAATTGTGTGGTGAGTCCTGGACATGCAGGCATCACTAATTGATAAGCTCAGTTCAGATCCATTCCACCTGTGCCGTTGAACGTCTTGGGGAGCTTAATTTGTTTGTTCCTGTGCTACCTCTGTTGGTGTATTGTTGCAAGAGTAATCAAATGCTATGTGGCATCCCTCGTGCCATGTAGTCAAATCGACGGGTGATGTAAGCGAGCAGAGACAGTTTATCAGGTCGCATGTCATGAGATGATCGATCCGTTTTATTTTATGTCTGCTAATGTGGTTTTACAGAAGAATGCAGCGGATCTCATGGACTGCAAGTAAGACTAATTATACAGTTCTCGAGGAGGCACATACAAAAAGACATCTTAATGAAAGAATCAGAACAAAACAGTAAGCATTTTCTGGGCATGTTATGAGAGGAGGCGGATTGGAACACGTCGTGACAACGGGAAAGATAGCAGGAAAAAGAGTCAGAGGAGGGTCAAGACAGAAGATTCTAGACAGTCTGATAAAATGGCATGGGCGACAATCAGCAACAGAATTGTTAAACGACACACGTGATAGAAATGGATGGTGCTCCATGATCACCAATGTCAGCCGGCAGGGCACCTGATAATGATGAATGCACTCACCACAAGGTCCAGTTACTACTCAATTTATAAACTCTTTCTTTCTCATTATATATCTCTCTGTGACATCGATGACTTTTTGAATACATTTCATTTCACACGTTGCCATTTTCATCTACGTATAGTTAAGGTCTCAGTTTGACACTGTTTTCACAGAGTTGGTATTCTTATGCTGGTTATCAGTAGAGAAGCTGTTGTGCTGATGCTATGACAATTGACGCCTGGTTTCCATTTCTACATCGAGCCCTCCATCAGCAGTTACAATACTTTCATATATTTGAACTCCTGAACCTGGTCGAAGAGTATATTATTGGCATTTATGTTAAGTGAACCAAGTTAATCCTCAAAGCTTCTGTTTTTGATTTACTAATGTTCATATTGTATCTTTCACAGACTGTGCAAATTTCGTTCTGATAATTTTGTAGTCTAACTTTATCTACGATGTTGTAGTTAGAAACGAGCAGTTCATGAATTGAGTTAGATACTATCACTGGAGCTGCAATTTGACTGACTTCTGTTATTATTTTGTTCACGCACAAGCTTACCAGTAAGGGTGAAAACGTACATCCCTGTCGCACTCTCGTGTTCATTTCAAAATCATTTTTAACACCATTAAGTTTGTCATGTTACATTTGTATTTGTTTGGTGCAACGCTCTAATTTTATTAACAAGTTTTCCTTGTACAATCTGACTTGATAAGGCGTCATTGCAGCCCACATATTCACGAAAAAAATAGTCTTGACAATGCGTCAGTACAGTCCACATTTTTACGAAATAAATACTCTTGATAATGCGTCAGTGAAGCCCACATCTTCATGAAATAAATAGTCTTGATAATGCGTCAGTGAAGCCCACATATTCACGAAATAAATAATCTTGATAAGGCGTCAGTGAAGCCCACATCTTCACGAAATAAATAGTCTTGATAATGCGTCAGTGAAGCCCACATCTTCACACAACAAATGATCTTGATAATGCGTCAGTGAATCCCACATCTTCACACAACAAATGATCTTGAAAATGCGTCAGTGAAGCCCACATCTTCACACAACAAATGATCTTGATAATGCGTCAGTGCAGCCCACATCTTCGCGAAACCCAATTTCAGTTTACCTCAGCTGACGTTCTGCAATAATTCTTATTCTCCCTTCTACTATTTTGATTCACCATTTTCAAGCAGGAATTAGTATTGATATACCCTTGTAAATATCATTATTTTGTTTTAATACTTTTTTTTTCTTCCAGATTTGTGCTATGGTAGCCAGTCGTCTGGAACTCTTCTTTCAGTCTATGCCTGTGTTACTATTCTGTTTAGTCACATCATCCATGTGTTAGTATTCTTTTTAGTCACATAATCCCTGTGTTAGTATTCTCTTTAGTCACATCATCCATGTGTTAGTATTCTCTTTAGGCACATCATCCATGTGTTAGTATTCCCTTTAGTCACATCATCCCTGTGTTAGTATTCTCTTTAGTCACACAATCCCTGTGTTAGTATTCTCTTTAGTCACATCATCCATGTGTTAGTATTCTCTTTAGTCACATCATCCCTGTGTTAGTATTCTCTTTAGTCACATCATCCCTGTGTTAGTAGTCTCTTTAGTCACATCATCCATGTGTTAGTATTCTCTTTAGTCACATCATCCCTATGTTCCCACAAACTTGTGTTGCCACAGTTGTTATGTTATCTCTACCGATATGATTATTTCTAGAGCTGTTCTCTGAAGCACTTTCTATTTGTTAAACTAATAAATCAGGTTCCATGTTAAGATTGTTTCTTGAGATAAGTCGTGAATGTCTCTGAACACCTGTTGGACTGAGATCTTCACTGTAGCCTAACATGCTCGTTGAATTATGGTAATATATTTACATCATTAGTGATTGTTGTGGGATTTAAGTTCTCGCTTCTAAACGGCATAGGTTGGCTACTTAAAATAAAATCTTTTGGGCAATATAGAAGTTAAACGCTTGCCATATTTTTTCAGGTTTTTTTTCTTTTTTGGGGCAATTTTGATTTCTTGATTGGTATTTCGTCTCGCTATATGACAATACATATCATGGCTTCACAAGCTCCCATCATTGGCACTTTAGTGATGGATAGAAGTGACATGTTGAAATCAACCAATGACCACTTGCTGGATGAAGCAGCAATCCACAGACTGCAAAATTTCGACATTAAACGAGGTTCGAGCGGAGTATGGCGCATGAGAGGACGGCGCAGGAGAGTGTACAACCAGCGAGCTACAGGGACCATCAGCATCCATACCTTACGCCATTTGATGAGAGAGACTGAGCACCTATGGGTATGCCAGAGTGCAGTGACGTCGATTCTTAGAAACAATACATATAATTGTCATGTATTTTGCAGAAAGGCAACAATTAAAACAAATGGGAAGTAAGGGGACCAACACAGCATATACAAACTGCGCAAGAAAAGTTAGAAGAGAAATAAGATAAGATAAAAGAAGATACATAGTAGAAACATGTAAGGATATAGAAAACCTACAACAACAAGGCAAAGAAAGAGATGCATTCAAAACAATAAGAACACTGACAAGGGAATTCCGTCCGGTTCCACATGTCATAAATGACGAAGAGGATAACACATTAACAGAAACCAAAGACATACTGAATAGATGGAGAGAGTACTGCAGAACCATGTATGGAGACAGCACAAAGCGCTTAGTTACAATCCTACCAAAGGATGAGAAAGAACCTGAACCAACATTGGAAGAAGTACGCTCTGCAATTAAAAGCCTGAAAAAGGGAAAGTCCCCAGGATGCGATGATATCCCAGCAGAGCTAATACAAGCAGGAGGAGAGGCATGTGCTCGAGTCTATCACAATCTTTGTAAACAGATATGGCACAGTGCAGAGTGGCCAGAAGCATGGAAGAAATCAATTTATATTCCCCTCCCCAAAAAAGGCAACCTGAAGCTGTACACGAACTACCGAACTATCGCACTGATCAGCCATGCTAGCAAGATACTCTTGCGAATCCTATTAAGAAGGATAGAGAAAAGGTTTGAATCTGAAATTCACGTAGTCCAGGCAGGTTTTAGGAAAGACAGAGGGACCCGAGACCACATATTCAATTTAAGGAGTATCTATGAAAAATGTAGAGAGTGTAATGTAGACCTGTACACATGTTTCATTGATTACACTAAGGCCTTCGACACGGTAAAACATCAAAAACTGTGGAGAATCATGAAGGAAATTGGGTTTCCTTTGCATTTAGTCAATCTCATTGAAACATTATACCAAGATCAACAAGCCGCTGTCCGAGTATCTGGACAAACATCAGATTGGTTTGCAGTACAAAAGGGAGTCCGACAGGGATGTATCCTCTCACCTTATCTGTACAACATATATGCGGAATGTATAATGAGAAATGTACGAGAAGATCAGAACATTGAAAGTTTCGACCCATTTACGATTGGGGGGTACGAGATTCCAGAGTTACGATACTCAGATGACACAGTGATACTATCAAGAAGCGCAGAAGGGCTAGAGCAGCTACTTTCAGCCGTTAGTGGACATAGTAAAGATCAAAATCTGTTCATAAATATAAATAAAACAAAGATAATGACCACTGACGAAACACAATGTCAGCATAAATTTACAGTGGGTGGTGAGGAAATAGACCAGGTTACACATTTTGAATATCTGGGATCCAGAATCGACAAAAATGGTGACTGCTCGAAAGAAATCAGAAGAAGACTAGTCATGGCAATGCAGAGACTAAATAGCCTGAAGATATTATGGCAGGGCACCAACAAAACGATAAAAGTAAAAGTCTTGAGAGCCTGTGTTTTTCCTGTGGCAGCTTATGGCTGTGAAGCATGGACGATTACCAAAACTTCTAGACAAAGAATCGAATCTTTCGAGTCAAAATGTTACAGAAAGATCCTCAGAATACCCCGGACAGAGAAAAGAACAAATGTAGACATTCGGCAAGAGTTGAGCATAGAGGAGAACTGGTTTATCAATTCCATTTTGGCTAAAAAATGCAAATACTTTGGTCACATCAAGAGACACAACGGTCTTGAGAGGACGGTGGTGGAAGGTATGGTGCTAGGCAAAAGAAGAAGGGGTAGACCAAGAAGACGATGGCACCAAGATATCCAGGAGTGCCTGAGTATGACAGTTGCGGAAGCTGGTGTTTTGGCAAGGGAACGAGTTTCTTTCAGACAGACTGTGATGGGAGTGACGTTCTACAAAGGACATGCTACATGATGATGTATTTTGGTTAATAGTTTAAACTTGCATTTCTTTTTAATCTGTATTGACTGTTTTAACGTCTTTGTTTTCTATCTTTGCCCAAACACGTACGTTTTGTTTACCCCGTTTCATATTAAGTCAGGGATGTTTTAAAGATTTGTTGTTGACCCCTGAAATTTATTTATTTAAGATCACAACAACTTTCACAAATTCTAGAGATATTTTAGTTCTTTTACTTCTCTCTGATTATTTTTTTTTAGATTTGTGACGATTATTTTAATTTTTTTTGAAATATAATCTGCTGTGGTGATTGCATCAATACAACTGTATCTATGTGATATATTTCTCTGGAGTTTGTTTCATTTCTGCTTTGCCAATGTCTTATTAATATGTCATTAATATGAGAAGCGACCTGTACCATGTGTTGACACTATTTGTATTCTCTCGTGTACATAGATGATGTTGAGGTAACTAGATTCATGTTTGTGGTCCAATTTAGTTAAGTGTTTAGTAAATTTAGTTATTTTTGTTCTGTGAATTACTATTATGAATTTTGTGATCATAATTTAAGGTTTGTCAATTGTTGTTTTTTCTTCCTATTTAAGTGGCCAACTGGTACATGTCGATAATGCTCAAGGAACAAGAAATTAAAGGATTTTACATTTTTGGAGCAAAAAACATCACACAGTTTCCAAGAGTCAGGAAGGCATTAGTCCCACTTTTTAAAGAGGTAGCCATAGTTTAATCACTAACACTTTTCGTTGTGGATATGTTGTGACTTGTGTGTGTTAGTGTTAATTGTATTGTACCGCTGTAATGGCTTAAGGTTTTTATAAAATTGGTAATTCCGAGTGTGTGAGGGACAGAATGGTAATATCGCTTTGTCACTTAAAGGCAACGTGACTGTGTTCAATCCCCGGGCCGTATTTGTAACATTTTAGTCGACCTAGGTGTAAATTGGCACCTGGATTAGTTGGAGATGGCAAGTAGGGAGGAATTAAACGTAACTGGACGTACAATACTATTCTAGATGGTAGTTGATGTTGTGATACTACCATTACCTTTTTATTCAGAGGTATCAATAAAACATTAGAAATGCCAGCAAATGGTCAGATTCTCAAAGTGGTTGATCGTTTTAAATATATTTGCTCAATTGTCGGTGATGAATTATCAAAATGTGAGGTGCTGGCCAGAATAGCACAGATAATAGCAGGCTTGCACGACTTAACACAATCTGGAAAGATAAACGGTTAACAATGTGTACGAAGATCAGATTAATGCGTACATTGGTCCTGTCAATATTCCTCTATGCACGTGAGACATGGATACTTACAGCTGACCTGCAGTCGATGATACAGGCAATGGAGATGGATGTTTATGAATACTTCTTAACGTCGCATACAAAGACCGAGTTACAAATGAGGAAATTCGAGAAAGAATTCAACCAGCTTTAGGGCCTTTTGAAGACCTCTTGGCGACGGTCATTATGCGAAAACTCACTTAGTACGGCAACCTATTGAGATAAAACTGTCTTGCAAATACGATCCTGTACGGAAGGCGAACGACGAAGAGGTCGTCCCAAAACAGAGGCACAGACAGCGGTTGCTGACAGAGATTGTAAGCGGGGGTTCTGGGGTTGTCTTCATGTGTGCCCTAACGCCCTCACAGGTTACTTGATTTGACTTTGACTGCTCACACAGGAGACTAGACTAAACAATATGAAAGTCAACCACATTATTTTGTAAACAATTTGTAATCTGACATAGACACTCGAAGAGTTCATTAATGACATCATTATCAGTGTACGTAGCATGGAGCTCAGTTATTCATGGTGGTCACATACAGTTGACTTCATGGGATTTGTCGCTTAAGCGACCTACCTATCTTCCTGTCTACCTATCTACCTGCCTACCTGCCTTAGTCAAACCTCTTCTGCCATAGGTTGTATTTGTCTTTAGGCTTATAATTTTTTCAGGACGATGCAGCTGATTCATACACATCCCTCCTAAATCTCTTCTTGCGGCATGCTTTACATATTACAGTGTTACATTTCTCGGTCCCCTATAAGGCCCCGGTAACATAGAGGAGAAATACTAGCTTTTAAAAATCATCTGCTTCTTCTTCTTCGATCAGCCGATGCCGCGTCTTGCTCGGTGAGGTTCATGAAGGAGACTGTGCGTTTCAGGTCTTTGACGGACCCCCCACAGCTTTTCAAGCATGCTTGATGGGCCACGCTGCTGCTCTTTGGCCTGCATGTGTTGGACAGTCCTGCAGGATACATTCTGGTTGTTGTTTGGGTGCCCAGCAATCGCACGTGACGGTGTCATTAAGACACATTCTGGGGAAGTGGAAATCTGCAATTTCCGGTACACATCTGCAATGGGAAAACCAAAATCTGCAATGCGAAAACTTAAATCTACTAATGGACAACTCAAATCTGATATTGGGCAACTCAAATCTGCTAATGGGCAAATCAAATCTGATATGGGAGAACTCAAATCTGCTAATTGGACAACTCAAATCTGCTAATAGGCAAATCAAATCTGATATGGGAGAGCTCAAATCTGCTATGGGACAACTTAAATCTACTAATGGACAACTCAAATCTGCTATTGGACAACTCAAATCTGCTATTGGACAACTCAAATCTGCTATGGGACAATTCAAATCTGCTATTGGACAACTCAAATCTGCTATGGGACAACTCAAATCTGCTATTGGACAACTGAAATCTGCTATAGGACAACTAAAATATTCTATTGGACAACTCAAATCTCCTATGGGATAATTCAAATCTGCTCTGGGACACCTCCTTTATATAGATCAATGAAATCACCTCATCCACAAAACAAATTTCGCCACATGGTTTTCGCTTTTATTGTCTTTTATTATTATTAGAATTATGGTTCATTGTAGGTACTTTTGATTTCAGGGCAAGCTGAAGGCCAAGGAGCACATTACTGAAGGTTTTGAGAATATGCCCAAGGCATTTATTGAGCTTTTCTGTGGATCAAACTTTGGCAAGGCTGTTGTGAAAGCTTAAACTTGAAATACGCACATCCTAGTTAGTCTTGGCTGTTCGACGAACTTACATTTGAGAGAGCAGAGCTATAAACCACACCATCCTAACTGAAGAGCCTTAGTGAACAGCATTTCACAATCACATCCTTTTTTTTGCAATTACCTTTATTTAAATTTATCATTTTAAAAATCAACGTTAACAATTTATAATTAGCACGCAATCCAAATTCATTCTTTCAAATTTCTAATTTTACAATCAGCATTTCCTATTAATTTTACAATGCACATTTTACATAAGTGATTTCACAGTCAATTCTTTATTTTAATTTTACAATGCACTTGTCACATTCAACATCATCTTTTTATACGAATGTTACATTACACATGTCACATTAGTCATTTCACATTCAACGTTTTTAATTAATGTTACATTGCACATGTCACATTAGTCATTTCACAATCAGTATTTCATTTTTTTAGGTGGCCGCGAAGCGCAGTGGTTAGCGAGCTGGCTTCGCATATGAGTGGTCCTGGTTGAGGCGGAAATGTGTTTTTCAGACCGCAACGGAACCATGGGTATACTCAGCCTTAAATGGGTGCCGGTTCAGTCCTTGAATTAAAAGCTGCGAGGGAAAAGAGATGGCTACCGCCCCTCATATAGCCGAGCCTTTGAAATGTGAAATCGCTAACACCTCACACCCTTATGACAGTAATGCTATAGGCTGCTTTACCTTTTATTTCATTTTCACCAACAATATGCGAGTCTTGTTTATTTTTACCGATTTTAGGAAGCTTTACAATTTACATTTGTAAGTTTTGAATAACATGATGTGATTACAAAAATGGATATGTTTATAATGTCAGTATTTCAACACAAATCAATGTGCGTGAATGTTCCTGTTGCATTTGATCCTGGTAGACTGATCGTGTAATAAAAAGTGAAAATAAACTAAAACAAAAACTGTCAATACGACTTTTTCCCATTACTGGGAAGTTAGAGGTTTTTTTTTAAGGCTGAGAACTACAGGCCGCTTCGCCACTGCTGTCGCCATGTCCTGTGATGGCTATGATTGTTTATTTTACCTCAAGAGAAAAACAACATATGCCAAACCGGAATTCGAATGGTTGCCCTCCTTATCGGCAGACAGGCCTTGAAATCATTCGGCCACGCGGTCCTCAATATAATTACTGTAATATAAAGTGCTCGGAAACCAATAATCCAAGAGAATATCAATGGTTAAGCACAGGCTTCCTGCAAGTGGCGACCACATGTTCCCATTGGAATCAATGATGATGATGGTCAGACTGCATGTTAGTAGAAGTACACTTTTCAAACTGTTTCTATTACAATTATCATGACAAATGTCACGACCAAGAAAAGTCAGTTGAGCACCTTCTGGCTAACCGACCTGAGATACCGGCTGCGCCCACAGAACGCACCCTACACAACACACTGTGCACCTCATCATAACTTCTTCGATCAACTGACTCTATGCCTATGGCCTGGTGAAGTTCACGAAGGAGACTGTACGCTTCAGGTCTTCGGCCGCCCCTACAGCTTTTCAAGAAAAGTCGTCAGTTTGCCTCTCTTTGGTCTGCATCAGTGAGGTAGACATGCAGGATATCATGTGTCTGCTTAGGTGCTCCATAATGACATCTAAAACCTTAAGAATCATTCTATGGAGGCGGACTTTGAGCCTGCAAAATCCCGTTCTGAGATTTGGTCTTTGTCTTCCAATCTGTGAAAAGTTTGCATAAACTGTCATTTTCTGGCTTGTATATTCAGCATTGGTCTCCCTATTCCGTTTTAATGAATCGTTTCACGAATGTCTATGCCTCTGCATAGCTATCACCCCGACAACTGATGAATGCATGTCCTTTTGTCTGACATGCAACTGGCTACCAAGAGATGCCAGCTAAATGGATTACAGCATGGTCATCATCACGAAGTTTCCGAAGACTTTTAAACGTCACGTACAAAGATCGAGTTACAAATGAGGAAATACGAGATAGAATTACAACATAAAAGTGCCTTTTGAAGACCTCTTGGCAACTGTCATCTCGGTCACATATCGAGATGAAATGGTCTTGCAAATACAATCCTCCATGGAAAGGTGCAAGACAGATGACGAAGAGGCCGTCCCAAAAATAGATGGGAGAACAACATAAAAGAATGGACCAATCTCCGACCAGAAGATGCAGAGGCAGCTGACAGAGAAGGGTGGCGTGGTGTTGTGAGGATGTCATAATGTATGCCCCAATGACTTCACCCGTTACGGGATGACCTGACCTAACCTGACCACCATCACAGCAGAGATTTAACTGTCACACAGTTCTTGGTGTCACACCGTATAGTTCTATTTTGAACATATAGTTCATGTGGTAAATTTATTATCTGCTATCTTCGGCCGTCTGGAACGCGTGATTCAAATTGAATTAGTCTTGGCTTCCAACTCCATTGTGGCTCGCATGTGTTCTGTGATCTCTCCATATCTGACATCCTCCTCCCTCACAACTCCTTTCTGACTTTCCACTCAGCTGTTGTTCACAATGCATTCTTAGAACCTCTCAATCTTCTTCTTGCTTGTGGGGTTCAATCCAATGCATATCATCTGAAGCTACTATCTGAAACAGTTGGACACCCATCTCTAATTAATCAAATTAATTGGCAACTGTTGAATTATTTACCATACATCGAGGCTTATTATTAATTCTGGCTACTTGATAAAACGTCTAAGAATTCTTCATCATCTTTTGACGATGATCGTAGACCATTTCAATAACTGTATTATGAATAATTCAATAAGGCAATGACGAGAACCAATTGTCATGGTATGTCCATGTCATGAACACTTTCAGCATTTCTCATCAATAAGGAAGCACATTCGTTCAGGTAACAAAACATAATCTTACAACTTGTGCACATATTAACGAGAAAATGGCACGAAGAAATATAACATAATAGTGAATAATAGCAACATCAGTTTAGAAAGTAGTCATCGGTCAGTTGTACAATCGTAAACAGCACCACAGAGAGAAAAACACGACAGACGAAAGCTAATTAACGTCACCTTGTGTAAACCTCGGGAGAGGGTAGGGTTACAGGAGTAAACCAAGACAGAAAATCTGGAGTGGTTACACCTAAGGCGGATGGTATAGAAATTGCGAACTCATTCCGGCAGCTCTTGCAGCTGAGCTGGTGCCAAACTGACACGCTTTGCATTCCTTTGGATTACCCCAGCGAGGCCGAGAGGGGGATCCTGTCAATTGGGCAGTTCAGGGTCTCCAAATCCATCGCCCAGTGAAGCTACTCACATGGTGTCACGCGAATGGTCTGTAAAGACTGAACACCCATGAATGAATAAAATAAAGAACATGAAGCTCCACGAAAGTACACACATTTTAGACACATTAAATAATAGTGAAACTAATGAGATAAACAGTACAGAAAAACCATCTTTAAAACATACATTAAATATATATTCAATGCGGGATGTTAAATAATAATTTAACACAAGACACACAAAAACAAGAAAGAAAACAAACACAATGATTGGACGCTGAAGTTTAAGAATCAAAACATATTTAAACGAATCTACATGAGATGGTTAACGTTCAGTACCACTGGAGATGATATTACATCAAATAGGAGGACAACATACCAAACAGTGATCAAAATCACAAACCAAGAATTGTCTGTGAAATACAAAGAGCTAAGATCCATATGCAAAACCGCCCAACACATTAACAAATATATGTTATAATATATGCCCGAGTGGTCTGCGTTGGTCTTTGTGTATGAGGAAGACAAGAATAGCACTACTGCTTCACAGAGAGCATGTCGTAAGAGGCGACTAACTGTGTGACAGGCATAATATCGGCCATGGCTAGGTGGTTTGTTTTGAGGAGCATAGATGATTGCTTAACAGTCTGCTGGTTTACTTTGCTCTAGCGCTTTAGTATATACAGATAAACTCTCACATCAGTTAACCACCCAACGCAGCGGAGTATTAAGCTGATCAGTAGGAAATCCTTCTCCCGGCTAAATCCAGCTCATACCAGAGCTTTTAATAGTAGCTGTCCATCGTTGTCGATGAGGACCGCCGACATCATCCTTGTCACAGATTTCCCTGTTGGGTGTGGGTGCGCATGTGGCTGAACAGGCCAATGCGAGCACGAAAACATCTGCTACATATCGGGCACACGAGGTTTGTAGAAGGGGATGGTATTCCCGCTGCTCGGGATTTCCGCGTCTCGCGTCTGTTCTGGGCTTTTAAACACGGTCATCTTCACCGGCAGCTACACCCGATTTGACTGCGCTTTTCCAGTCAGATCTGTTTTGCGCAAGACATTCCCAGATGTCGATGTCTATCTGGCAACTTTTTAGTGAGTCCTTCAGACTGTCTTTAAAACGTTTCTTTGGGCGCCCTCGCTCGCGCCATCCCTCTCTCAGCTCGCCGTAGAAAAGCTTCTTTGGGAGCCGCTCGTCTGATATACGGACGAGGTGTCCGGCCCATCCTAGTCTTGCTTTTTCTAGCAGTGCATGGATGCTGGGCATGTTAGCCCTCGAGAGAACCTCGATGTCAGTGACACGATCTTGCCATCGGATGTGGAATATTCGCCTCAGGCAACCTGTGTGGAAGTCGTTTAACCTCCTTGCATGTCCAGAGTATACAGTCCAGCTTTCGCAAGCGTATAGTAGGGTTGGAATTATGGTTGCATTATTAGACTTTGAGTTTGGTCTTGACGCTGATGCCACAACGTGCCCAGACCATCGAGCGCATTCTACCAAAGGCTGTGCTGGCCTTTGCTATTCTGCTTGCCACCTCATCGTCTAAGCTGACAGATCTCGACAGCGTGCTGCCAAGATATGTGAATTTGTCTACGGCATTCAACGTCTGCCCGCTGACTGTAGTCTCTGGTTTTGTGTACGGCATACCTGGTGCTGGTTGGTACATGACCTCTGTTTTTTTGGCATTTATGGTCAGGCCAAAATTTTCACATGCGGCAGAGAACTGGTCCATTCCAACCTGCATGTTCAGTTCTGAGTTGCTCATTAGAGCGCAGTCGTCAGCAAATACAAGTTCCCTGATTATGTCGCCAGCCACTTTGGTTTTGACCTTCATTCTTCTGGAATTGAGTAACTTGCCATCTGTGCGGTACTTTATGGGAATTCCAAGCTCCAATGATCTGAAGGCGTCTGTCATCGTGGCCGCGAACATCATGCTGAACAAAGTCGGGGCGAGTATACATCCTTGTTTTACTCCATTTGATACTAGAAATGTTTTAGAGATTGCACCGCTGTCCAGTACATGAGCACACATGCCTTCGTGTAGCTTTTTCACCATTGTTATGAACTTGTTTGGGCAGCCAAACTTAGACATTCTCATCCACAGCCCTCCTCTGTTTACTGTATCAAATGCCTTTGTCAAATCAATAAATGTGGTGTACAAGGCCTGATTTTGTTCTCGACACTTCTCTTGTACTTGGCGAGCGGCAAAAATCATGTCCACTGTTCCTCTTCCGGCTCTGAATCCATATTGGCTTTCTGGGAGGTGGTGGCTTTGTTCAAGGTGTTTGTTGAGCCTGTTTAGCAGTAAGCGCGCTAGGATCTTGCCTGCTACGGAGAGTAGCGATATTCCACGATGATTGTCGCATTCCTGACGGTTGCCTTTTCTTTTGTACAGGTGAACGATTGAGGCGTCCTTTAGCTCCTGCGGAATTTTACCTTCAGCCCACATGTGACAGAAGAGTTCAGTGATCCTTCTGGTGAGGGATGTGCCAGCTGTCTTATATACCTCTGCTGGTATTGCATCAGCTCCTGGAGCTTTTCCTAGAGATAGTGAACTGATTGCCCTGTCGACTTCCTCCTCAGTAATGACTTCATTGAACGCCAGGTTCAGTTCCACCTGCGGCATTCCCCGGATGGCCTCTTCATTTATGGACGATGGGTGGTTTAGTATTTTGCAGAAGTGGTCTGCCCATCTGTCTAGAATCTGAACCTTATCTGTTAGCAGTACCCCATCCGCACTGCGAACTGGAGTATTACTAGAGGGCTGCGGGCCGTAGAGAGCTTTCAGTGCCTCGTAAAACCGTTTGGTGTCATGACGCTCAGCGAATATCTCAATTTCGTCAGCTCTTTTGCTGAGCCAGGAGTCTTGCATCTCTCTAAGCCTGGTCTGGACAGCTTTGCGAGCAGTATTAAAGGCAGCTTTTGCTGCCGGAGATGGTGTGTCCCTCTGGTATTCCCTGTGCGCTTGATGTTTTGCATCGAGAAGGCCCTGTATTTCTAGATCGTTCTCATCAAACCAGTCCTTATGCTTGCGCGTGAGTGGGCCAATGTGTTTAACAGCTGTATCGTAGAGTGTGTTTCTCAATGATGCCCAGTTCTCTTCGATGTCGTTCTTTTCAAGACGAAGCTTAGACAGTCTACCCTCAAGCTCTTCCTGGAAGCCTCCTCTCGTGGGTTCGTATTTCAGCTGAGAGACATTTAGCCTCCTCGGTGGTTTCTTTCCCTGGGGGCGCATTTTGGGCTGGATCTTGAAGTTTAGCTTGGCAATGACAAGTCGATGGTCGGTCCAACATTCTGCACAACACATGCTCTTCGTTACCATAGCATCCGCTCGATCTCTATGTCTGATGATAATGTAGCCAACGAGGTGCCAATGGCGGGACCTTGGGTGCATCCATGTGGTTCTATTTCGGACAGGTAGTCGGAAAGCTGTGTTTGTAATGAGTAGTTCATTTGCGGCACATGTCCTTCTGAGGACATGTACCATAGCTAGGACCTGCCAATGGGCATCTTCCCCTATAGAAGTACAGGTCGACTAATAACTAAGAATGTTATAAAAGCAAAGCTGTTTATAAAAGGAGAGCTACAATTCTGTGTCTAACAATATCGACGCAAACTGAAACCGTATATTTCAGAAAGATTTTACTGACCAGACTGTTAGTCAGAAACAAACTGATCGAGATTCTCCCCTCCCACCATCCTTACTTTCTAGCCGTTGTCCAGGACAATAGGCTATAACTGGAGATAACTAGATGGGTATCGGCTATGTGATCCCCATTGTGGTGAGTTAACTATGGAACCTTGCACTAAACGACAGCTAGGAGGAACCGTGTCAACCCTTCCCAGCACGCCTCGGGATGTGAGGAAAGCCACTGTAATCAACCATCAAAGAAAGTTTTCAACAGTACCTAGCTCAAATACGAGTGGAGCAATAACAACACCAACATCAAACACGTAACAATATATTAACGATTTGGACATTGATTTGGGATCCATGATTGCAAAATGTGCTTATTACACAAAACTATGCAGTAGTGTCTCATCTAAAGCAGAAGTGGATATATTGAGGTCGGATTTAGATAAAATTCGATAGTGGTCTGAAAGCTGGTAAATGGAGTTTAATATAGATAAATGTACAGTCATCTGCATGGTTAGATCCAATATGGAACATAATTACAGAATTAGAGAGAACAATATAAGAAAGATAGATAAGGAAAGGGAACTAGGGGTTATAATTGATCATACAGGTAAGGTGAGGGAGCAAGTTCAGGTAGCAGTAAAAAACGCATATGCAATGTTAGGTATGATAAACAGAAACAAAACAATAGGAGCAAGGAAGTGATAGTCAAACTGTATAAAACATTAGATCTAGATTGGAGTGCTGTGTACAAATGGGGAGTCCTTATCATAGATGGGAAAATAAACATCCTGGCAAGAATACAAGAAAGAGCGAAGAAGCTGATAGTGGGATTCCAGAATTACAGTTATGAGGAAAGACTCAGAAAAACCGTACTGTAACAGTTCCACCCCAAGCAAGTGAGTTTAGGGCAGGGGTGATGTGGCTGCTGATAACAAAGGTACCTGAATGCGTACTAAGGTCACTCTCTGTCTGGTCGCTACGCGAAGGTCACTCACCGTCTCAACAATCGGAGTTGGGCAAAGAATGTACAGGTAGGAACTGACGACTGGCGTTTCGATTTGGGCAGTGGAGGGTGAGTGACAAACGGGAGGGCAGCGGAGCTTGCTGCGATAGATGAGTGACAGGTGTTCAGAGAAATTCGTTCCAATAACGCCTGAATTTAGCCATCACCCTGAGATCCATTGGTCAGCTCTGATACTGCTTGTGTATATAAAGAGAGATAAAGTTTAGCTCAGGAGGCTGGCATGGAGAGGGAATGAGTGAATGTATATAGTAGTCTGTTTAGCTCACCGACTTAGATAGAGGAGCGATTGATAGACTGTTGTACGAATGTTGGAGATAGAACATACGTCATTCAGTCGGGGCCAGCTGATCAAGTAGGTGTGTGTGGGAGTTTTGTATTAATAGATAATCTGAAGGTGTGTTGTACTCAGGACACCTTGTGAACGAGGTATGTCCTGAGGAGTTAAGCGAGTGTGTAGATCGACTAGGTGAGATCTAGATCGGTGTGTGATGTGTGTACAGCAATAGAACTGGGTTTTTGATAGTTGGGAATTCCATCAAGAGCTAATGCTTAAAATTTCCGCTTTAGTTAATATTTATATTAACGTATATATATATATATATATATATATATATATATATATATATATATATATATATATATATATATATATATATATATATAATATAGGAATAATTAGTTAAGATGATGTGTATTGTATTGTGTTTGTAATTTCACTAATCATTTTTCTAGTATGAGTATTATATAATAAATATGCTGTCTGCTGTGTGCTATGTCATTTGCAGTGTGTGGTCATGAATGTTGTGGTTGAGTGTGGTAATGTTCTAAGTTAAAATAACCCTAGGGCAAACAGTGGGATCTGCTACACTACAAATTAACTAAAGAGAGGTCTAGATTAAATATTAGGAAACAAATTTTTAGTCAGAGAGTGGTGAATGCTTGGAATGCATTGCCACGGGAGGTAGTGGAGGTAGAGACAGTTAATGCATTTTAGAAAAGATTGGATGCGCATTGCTTTTAGAGCAAGGTGATGTTAATGAAACTGGTTGTATACAGACTATGTGGAGTCTTCTAAATCAGTATAAAGACTTTAAGTTAATAACAGCGATAGAAACTGTACTTCTAAAGATATCTAAACCTAACAGGCACTCAGGGGCAATTACATATGTATTCTACTTATCAAGGATAACTTAGAACTTCATATTATTGTTACAGAAATCGAAAGCTCTGAAAAATAACCATACCAGGCATGGGCGGAATAACAACAGTAGCAATTCAAGTATGTGAGGAGAAAGGAATAACATGATTAGAAATGGCATTTACATAAGCACGAAAAGAAGGAAACGCACTTGGCGATTGGCAACATGTTAGCACCAATAATACGTGTACCAATCAGGAAAAACAAAAGGCAGCAAAAGAAACTGTAGTACATGTAACGCCATATAGCACACAAACATACATAAGAAATTTAGCAACAATTCTTGAGCTAAAGAATAAAACGGAACACCAATTAAGGGAAATTGAACTTGGATTCCGTAGGGGAATGAGATGTACTGATGCCTGTTTCTCATTAGGATAAATAAGTGAAAGATCAACAGAAAAGCATTTAATTAAAACATTTTTAGATCAAGTGAAAATTGTGATGGAGTAGACATGAATAAACTCTGGACAAGGATTAACTAAGGTGAGAGAATGGGACCATATAACTACAAATATAAAAGGGCAACTGATAGAAATACATACGTTTTAAAAATAATCACATAAATACGCAAAGATATACGACATACCATAACAACAGATCAAATGCCTGTGCAGAATGATTGAAGAAACAAGAACGGATTGTTTCAGAAAACGAAGATATTAAGAGACAGGTAGGTACACCACCAGTGCTAGACCTCATCAACAGAGAGCAATCGGCTTGGCCACGTTATACGTCAAACACCAGATCGTATCTCTCAGAAAGCGATGTTTTACAGTTTACAATGGATAACAAAGCCAACGGACGACAACGCAACAGATGAATAGCATAAATAACAGAAGCACACGGGTACGAATCACATGCTAGGGTCTGGTTCAAGTAACCTCTTCACAACCTGAGGCTGAAAGTTCCTAGGCAGGACAAACAAAGCGAAAAGAAAGAAAATACCGAGCCGAGTACTAACCTCAGCTTTACACAACGCTGAAGACAGCTTGTGCCTTATTGTAAAACGGACACATTGTTGAGCTAAAGGATGAGCGACTCTCTCGATAACTAGAGAATTTGGCAGAGATGGTAGACTGCTAGGGCTTCGGTGCCATCATGACGTTGCACAGAGCTGACCGTGTTCAATGCGGCATTGCACTGAAAGCGAAACTGAAACCCGGTAAAACTGACAGACACTGGCGTCTCTTGAGAAAGGCCCCGTGGGTTGGTAGATGTAGTAGCTAGCTAGGGTTCAGATACCAGAGTCTGGTTTAATCAGCTCAGCATTGCTCAGAGCTGAGTATGCCAAACTCGACATTTGGCTACGGGAAATCTATCCCTTTTCCTATTGCAAAATGGAAACACGGCGGAATTGACAGATACGGGACTCCTCCAGAGGCCCAGTATTCTGGGGGGAATTGGTGAGCCAGTCAATAGCTACTCCGAATTGTGTTAGCTCGGCATCCTCATTCTTCTTCTTCCTTGTTCGTTCTCAATCTCACACTACCAAACCCTGAAATGGTTAGTAGCAGAATGTAGTCCAGAAAACGGAATGCGTTGTAGTTTACAGCTTGGCTGCGATATTTGTACCTTTCGGTCCAACACATCCGACTTCAGCAATCATTTTTTGAGTACAGGGTTAGCATTGCCTCTTCGATCCCTTCTCCTTAGTCAGTCTGCCCTGCTGCAGCCTGTTATCCAGGATCACCGCGTGGAGGTGTAGAAGGGTCTTTGCAGCTATGGTTCGACATTGCACACCGTCGGATTCATCAAATACCACCTCTTGTTTGTGAAAGAGCAAGATTCATTTTTGGTTTCTTCCCTGGGTAAGAAAGCCAGCGGTACCCCGATATTTACTAGAATCCTAAAGAGCTATTTGCTCAGGGAAGCTGATTAATAATAGCAATAATAATAATACAATTAATAAGAAGAGGAAGAAGACGATAACGATTAAAATGACGAAAAAGAAGAAGAAAAAGAAGAATTAGTAGAAGAAGAAGAAGAAGAAAAGAAGAAGACGAAGAAGAGGAAAGAAAAGAAGTGTTAGTATAAGAAGCAGAAGAAGATAAAGTAGTTGTAGAATAAGAAGACGAATAAGAAGAGGACAAAGAAGACGAAGAAGAAGAAGAAGACAAGAAGAAAGAGAAGAACGGTTTCAATGAATGTGGAAACTAAGACCACAAACTTAAATAATTGAAATATTTATCTTCCTATAAACTAGAATTCCGCAGTATGTACACAGCTTAGACAATACACTTTTTGTATTGTGACAACATTACCTTCCTATTACATTCTTGTCTGTCACTCTGTTTTTGTTAAGATCCTGAAAACCTTAGATTAGCACACCCAATTGGGAAAACTTTGATTAATCCTTTCGCTTTCAAAATTGGGGTTTTTGTGTTGAGAAATGGATTGGGGAAAGGACTTGTCACAGTTTCACTATCAAATTATTACTATTCAAATGAGAATTGACATCAAGGATCAAGGTGCGCCGTAGAACAATTCTGAAGCAATTGACTTATTTGGAATTGAACTTGATGAATCAACCGATGCGGCATCATTCCCAGTTGCTGGTGTTTGCAAGAAACGTTGATTTATGTTCATTCCTCTGTGGTTCTTCTCAGGGAACAACTACAAAGACCTCGGAGATTTAGGAAAAGGTTTCATCTCAGTTTAATCAAAGATAAATGTTGCAGAATTTGAGAAAATGTCATTATTTATTGTTGCCAGTGGTGATGACCAAGTGGACGAGAAGGATAAGGAGACAAACAAATTGCAGCAAAAATTGAAAAGCTGTTATGAGTTTTTTGTTGATGGTGTAATGCATATGTCCTGCCAGATATTCGCAAAAATGAAGTTGTGTAGCATTTGACAGAACTGCAAAATTAATTCCGTGGATATTTCCCTGAATTCGGTGATCAGGAGTTGAATTTAGTTCAAAATCCACTCAAATTATCAGATGAAAGATTCCCTGATGATTTGGCACGATAAATTTATGGATCTGAAGCCTGATTCAAGATCAAGAAATATATCCAATGAGAAGCCAGTAACATAATGATGGTCCTTGTTTGCGATTCCTACCCAGACTGAGCTATCCATGCATTGCTTCAATTTGTTTCGACATACCTTTGTGAGTCAGACTTTCCAACTTTCTTGCATGTGAAAACCAAGCAACAAAGTAGACGGGAAGAGAAGGGGGAAAGGGGGGGGGGGCGTTGAAAGTGATGTGATGTGTGCCCTTCTAGCCACTTCTCCTTGCAGACTTTTAACATAAAGAGTTTAAACTAATTTGTGAGTGACCCTTTACAGTGCCCTAATTATGTGTAATTGTATTCATATTGTCGTCTCTATTGCAGACAAATTTTAGTATGCGAATTAACATATCCAAAACAGAAACTATGCAGATAAGCTGATAGCCTGAACAAACGAACATTACGGTAAGCGGGACATAGATCAAACAAGTGCAGGAGTTCAAATACGCTGACAGTGTTTTAACGCAGGATGGAGGTTTACATAGAGAGATTTAGATCAGATGCCAAAACGCAAATGCAATTGGATACCAGATGTCACCATTATTGAAACACCCTAACATAAACGTGTCTACAAAAATAATGCTAATCAACAATATAGTCATGCCAACTCCCTGTTACCAGTGCTAAAGATGGACTTTAACAAATACTCTAGAGAGAAAGATAACGACATGTGAGATGACATACCTCCGGAAAACAATCAACATAACTAGGAGAGACAGAATGCGCAATGAAGATCTGAGATGAAAAGTTAAAGTCCCTGCTCAGAATATATTGATGAAGTCAGAATCAAGTGGTTGACCTAATGAGAATGCATCCTGACCAACTACCCCTGTGTGCCTTTAACGCACGACCTTCGGATTTTCGCAACCATGGCAGACCGAGAACTAGATGGATGGGAAATGTTACGGATATTCTCAAACGTCATGGAATGACTTCAACTTCTTCTTCAACTTCTTCTTCTTCGATAATCTGATGCTTTGCTTCTGGTCCTGTGAGGTTCAGGAACGAGACTGTGCGTTTCAGGTCTTCGCCGGTCCCCCACAGCTTTTCGAGTATGGTCGCTCCCCCCAGGTCAGACTGCCTCTCTTTGGTCTGCATAGGAAGGGCATTCTTGCAGAACATGTTCTGGTGTTTGCTTGGGTGCTCTACAATCGCACGTGGCAGTGGCTTTGAGGCCCATTCTGTAGAGGTGGGCCTTGAGTCTACAATGTCCCGTTCTGAGTCTGAAGAACTTTGTCTGCCCATTTCTGCCAAGTTTGTCTATGCTGTCATTTTCTGGCTTGTATTATTTGCGCTGTTCTCTCCATTCTGTCCTCATGGATCGTTTTAGGAGTGTCTTTGCTTCTTTATAGCTCTGCGGATGGGGAATCTGCTTGCTGCCACTTCCTGCTTTTGAGAGCTCATCTGCTTTTTCGTTTCCAAGGCTCGCACAGGGGGCCGGAATCAATTGTAGGACAATGCAATCTTTTGTTTTTCAGACAGCAATCCTTCAGACAGCGACCACTTCAACGACACGTCTAGCCCTGGACAGAAAACTACGGCTCCCTACGGCGCCTCACGGCAAAAGTGGATAAGACTTGACAAGACTACATATAGAGAATTCTCAAACTCAGCAAACAATCTGACTTTGAGTGCTCGTTTTAAACCTTGCTGAGGAAAGCCTGGTGTGTTATCAGTCCTATTAACTATGCTTCCGTGAGCTTTGTGCTTTGGCAGGCTCAAATAGGCTTAATATGTTATTGGATGAGAGATTGTTTAAGCTAGTATATCGTTCTTCGGATTGTGTGCTAGATGGAATTCATTAACCGAAACCATAACACCATTTTCTGATCTCCAGGAAATCAAGTCTTCTCTCTTGAATTCCTATATTGCATAATCTTCTGATCATTGGAAAAACAAGTCTTCTCTTGAATTCCAGTATTACATAATCTTCTGATCATTGGAAAAACAAGTCTTCTCTAGAATTCCTGTATTACATAATCTTCTGATCATTAGAAGAACAAGTCTTCTCTAGAATTCCTAATATTACAACATCTTCTTATCACCAGTAGCGCGCTCATTTTGTCTTGTATTCCAGTATTGCATTTTCTTCTGATGACCAGGTAAACAAATCAATTTCTTGTTTTCCTGTATGATAAATAGTTACTAAAAATATCTTCCAGACATAAACCATTACCCAACAATCAGCCAGAGTTTGCCTCAAGTGATGTGTAGGAAATGTAATACAATTAGAGAGTCTTGTACCCTAGATCAGCGTTACTCGGCCTGTTTAGCCTACGAAACCCTTGAAATAATGTTCATGTCTCAGAAAACCTATACTTACACATTATTCTATATAATTATTAATGCCTTTCTTTCTCTTTTAGTTACATCATGTTCATAAGAAAAACATCATTCATTTTTTTCGAAAAACTGGTTTATGTAAAAAAATTGCCGAAGTTTTTTATGCAAACAAAAACATGAATTCAAACTGCCAGTTGAAGAATTCTCCTATTAAACACATAACTGCAAACACACAGCATAAACATAAAAAACCGGTATCAAATATAACACATAAAACATGACGAAAACAGATAACTATTACAATAACTGAATCGTTTTTTGAGCATGTTTAAAAGATGTAAAATAAAACATAGTAACATGTAAACAAATATAAATATTTGTGTCAAGGAAAGGGTGTATTTGAAGATAATTTCGATGAAAATGTGCTTTTCTAAAATGAAAAATTTGCTTGTCTTTTGGTTCACACATACTTCATTCGGGGTCGATTATACTTCTAAACGATGCGAGACAGTGAAGACTTGATTATTGATGTCAAATTTCTATAAGAATATGGTGTACGTGTACAATAAAATTGCGAATTTGAAATTAAAATGACTCAAAAATTAATTTGCAAATGATTATTCTATTTATCATTATGTCTCAATGAACCCATACCGATTTCTCGCGGTTCTCTATTGTTCAAGGGAACCGTAAGGTTAAGTAAGAAACGCTGTTTTAAAGAGATTTGAATATAGTGTAAATTCCTTTTTACTATATGGTATCAATGTGGAAGCAGTCATATTATCTCCCTTGTCCAATAATTGAGAACTTCAGGAAGCCATTGAGGTAAATACTAGGCGTGTTCAAATGAAACCGGACCAAACGTGAACATACGTATGATGCACATGGGGATGTCACTTCTGGTGTAAACAGCACATACCAACCATCAAGTTTGCAAAATTACATTGTCTTCCGACTCATAGTTTCCTCGGTAGACCTTTGAAAATATGGCGGGTATGGTACGGAATTCGTTCAGAGTTGATCAGAGAGCGGCGATTCGGCTTCTAACAGCTGAAGGATGTCGACAAGTTGACATTCATCGCAAAATGCAGGCAGTGTATGGTGCCAAAAGTGTGTTGAAGACAACAGGGAAGAACTGGATAACGATGTTTAAAGAGTGACAAAAGAGTGACAGAGTGACAAAATGCCAGAGCTGCAGGAAAAGATGGAATCCCACCAAAAGCCACACAGGTATTAACCTCAGAGTGGCATCATTAGATCTGCAAGTAAATATTGGATAAAAAGATTTAAAATGGAAAACGAAACATCTGATTTAAATGTCAATAGTAACACGCTAATCATCGAAAAGACGGATTAAAATGCAAATCATTTACCAGATCATAACATAAATAATTTAGATCAAAGGAAAAAGGAATGAAATATCTTTAAAATATATACTATATTTCATATCTTAGACAGCGATCTGTTTGGAATAATCCTGACATGTGCAATGTCAGGAACGCTCATAACATATTATCTAGGACTTCTATGTCGAGAATGTCTGCAAAACAGTAAACAAAGGAAAACTGTTATATGTCTGTGAAACAGTAAACAAAGGAAAACTGTTGGAGCATGTATGTACAATAGTACACAAAGAAAAACTGTCACAGCATGTCTCTAAAACAGTACACAAAGCAAAACTGTCGGATCATGTTTGTGAAACAGAAAACAAAGCAAAACTGTCGGAGTATGTCTCTCAAACAGTATACAAAGCAAAACTGTCAGAGCATGTTTGTAAAACAGTACACAAAGCAAAAGTGTCGGACCATGTTTCTAAAACAGTACACAAAGCAAAACTGTCGGAGCATGTCTCTAAAACAGTACACAAAGCAAAACTATCGGAACATGTTTGTAAACAGTGCACAAAAGAAAACTGTCAGAATATGTCTGTACAACAGTACACAAAGGACAAATGTCAGAGTATGTCTCTAAAACAGTGTACAAAAAGCAACTGTCGGAGCATGTCTGTAAAACAGTTCACAAATGACAACTCTAATCACATCTGCAAAACAGACCACAAAGGAAAACTGTTGGAGCATACATACAAAACACTACAAACATGGACTCTGTCAGAACAAACTGGTGTGCCAATTAAGTGAGGGGGAGGATTGGGGGGGGGGGGGGGGGGGGGTGAGTATGATAGAGACGGACAATGCAATCTACTATCTCCAACAGTAATATGTATTTTTATTAGTCTGTGACAAACACAGCGAGGTTGTAACGTATGATGTCATGATGTCGGTTCCTTCCGTATGCCCACACAAATCGGGCACTTACTTCATCTATGTCTTTGTTTTAGTTTGATAAATTTTCAATTTGACTTATTCTCTATATCTTCTTCTTCTTCTTCTTCTTCTGCGTACACAGTCAGACAGTAACCATTATTTTTTCGAAAAAAGCGGCGGTCGTCCTGAGGCTCTCGCCACTGCCATAGAGCTTGTCTTGCAGTTCCACTGGTAATGGCCACATCTGCTCTCTCTGATTCTCGTATGTCGGGCAGTTCTGCAGCAGATGTTCAGTGGTCATTTTACCAGAACTGCAAGGGCATTCGTCGGTACACCCTATCTTCAATTTGTTGAATAGGTGGTACCTCAGTCTGTTGTGGCCAGTGCGAAGTCTGAAGACAACGACCTGCTCTCTTCGGTTCAACTGGTAATAGGCATCGTTTTTGGTGTAACCAGTATGTTCGGTTTCCCATTTGGTCATGTATCTTTCTTTGATAAGCCGTTTTGACTCTTCGTACGTCATACTGGTATCTGTTTGTAGTAGTCTTGCACCTTCTTTTGCCAGTCTGTCTGCCTCCTCGTTGCCTTGGATGTTGCAGTGTGACGGGACCCACTGTACCACTACCCTTTTTGGTGCGGACTGCTGGCACAGTTTGCAGAGTGCTGCTCTTAGGTCATTAAGCTCAGTGTTTTTCTGGCTTTTTAGCGCTGTGACTACTTCGAGAGCATCTGTCAGCAGAACTATATGGCTCTCATTTTCACTGTTTGTCACCATTTCTTCCAATGCCGCCCTCAGTTCCTCTGCCTCCGCTCTGAAATTGCTTGTGTACTTACCAGTAGCAAATGACAGTGTTATTTGTCTGCCATTTGGTAGGTTCAGGAATGCTCCTGCCCCTCCGTTCTGTGTAGTGTTTGTTACAGAACCGTCGGTGTATGCATGGGTCCAGTCCATGCTTGGGTAGCTTTTCGTTATGAAGCTTAGGGTAGTGTCTCTCCTTTCTTTTTCAGTCTGGCAGTTTTTGTTTGCAATACCTGGTATATTTTCTACCACCTCTGGAAATATATCCTGCCTCCAGGTAGGTTTTCGTACAGTAGTGATGGGTTTTGGTGTTGTTTGTGCGTTTATGGGATCTTCGTGCATCTTTGCTTTGGCTATTTCTGCAAAGTTTCTCCGCTTTAGTTTCCCATTTCCCAAATTGTTTAGTCTCTGGTACATTGGATGGTCCGTCAGTCTTCGGAGTTTCTCTGACTGCAGCTGGGCTCTGCAGTCTCTTCTATCGGTCATGGATTGCAGTTTTGTAATCTTTTCAAGTTCTACAATTGGCGTTGACTTCATGCCACCTGTTATAATTCTCATGGCTTGGTTTTGAAGTTTGTTAACTTTATCGAAGTTCGCCTTCGCTGCTGTTGTCCATGCCGCAATGCCCTACTCGAGAACTGGTCTCACTCTTCCAGTGTACAGTTTCTTTAGTATGCCTTCGTCTGCTCCCCAGCTTGTGCCAGCAAGTTTCCTCATGATTGCCATTCTTTCTCCGGCTTTCATTCGGTTTCTCTCGATCTGACTTTTCCATGTCATGCGCCGATCAAATGTGACTCCCAGATTCTCTATATCGATGTCAGTGTTTTAGTTTGATACATTTAATTTGACTTATTCTCTATATCTATGTCATTGTTTTAGTTTGATAAATTTAATTTGAAATGATGGAGGAAGTCAATGAAATCTACTTTCTCCAACAGTAATATATGTTATCATTTGTCTGTGACGAAGACAGCTAGGTCGTAACGTAGGGTTTTGGTTCTGTCTGTGTGTCCCGACACAACGGACACTTACTTACCTCTGTCGTTGTGTTCGCTTGATAAATTTAAGTTGATTCATTCTCTGTAATATGGACGTGAAATATGGCTGATTACAACAGCAATAAGAGCGAAAATCGGTGCTTTTAAAACACAGTACGGAATGATGAGTTGCAGAAAGTGGAAGATGCAGTAACAAATGCTAGGAACATGGCAGAGCGAGAAAAATCCATGGAGGCAAACATCGCCCTCAAAGCCGCAACGGCGAAATACAAACACACTCTCAAGCAAACAGCAAGAGAATGCTGGAAAAATAAAACGGAAAGCCTAAACCTGGACAAAGACGGGAACAAGCTATGGAAGCTAGTCAGAGCCATGAACGACGATACCCCGTCAAATAAACAAATTACTATCAAGCAGGGCGAGAACTTGATCACAGGTAAGAAAGCCGCAAACGCCTTTGTCGATCACTATGCCAGAGCAAACCACATCGAGGTCCCTGCAGATAAGCATACAGATATTAGCGAAGAGCTAAAGGGGCACGAAAACATGAAAACGGCACCTGAAGAGCACATGATGGCCAAATTAACAATTTCGCGAAATGGAAGAGGCTATGAGAACATTAAAGAAAAGGAAATCTCCCGGAAAAGACGGGATAACAAACGAAATGCTGATGGGGCTGGGCCAAACAGCGAAGAGGAAACTGCTATCGGTCCTGAACCAAAGCTGGAAAAGGGGAATCGTACCCCAGGCATGGAAAGACGCAATACTGGTAACAGTACCAAAAACAGGAAAGGACAAAACAGATCCAAATGGATACAGGCCCATCAGCCTACTGAGCTGTGTCGGCAAGCTGATGGAACGGATGATAAACACCAGACTGATGTGGCATCTGGAAGAAAAACGAATACTAATTCCACAGCAAGCCGGCTTTAGACAGCACAGATCCACTGAGGACCAGGTCATCCTCATAGCCCAGGAGCAAGAAGATGCCTACCAGGCACAGAAACACTCAGTAGCTGTTTGGGTGGATCTGGAAAAGGCATTTGACAAAGTCTGGAAAGACGGACTCAGAGTCAAGCTAAGAAGAAGTGATGTTTGTTGGAAAATGTACAAGTGGATCAACCACTTCCTCAAACAAAGAACGGCCAGATGAGCAAAAAGGTGACACTCGAGCAGGGAGTACCCCAAGGGGGAGTACTGTCACCCACAATCTTCCTGGTATATATAAACGATATTACAGAGAATATACCAAGAAGAGTCCATAACTCAATGTTTGCAGACGATCTGGCTATGTGGACCTCTGAAAAGAATATCACCATAGCAAGAAACCGGATGCAGACGGCCCTAACATCGCTGGAAGAGTGGGCGAACTCATGGCTGGTCAAAATAAACGAGGAGAAAACCACATGCACAATATTCTCGCTTTCATTAAAACCCCAAAATACCAAATTAAGTCTAAATGGCAAATTCCTGCAGCCAAACGACAACCCAACCTATCTGGGAGTCACATTTGATCGGCGCATGACATGGAAAAGTCAGATTGAGAGAAACCGAATAAAAGCCAGAGAAAGAATGGCAATCATGAGGAAACTTGCTGGCACAAGCTGGGGAGCAGACGAAGGCATACTAAATAAAGGAGAGATACTACCCTAAGCTTCATAACGAAAAGCTACCCAAGCAGGGATTGGACCCATGCATACACCGACGGTTCTGTAACAAACACAACACAGAACGGAGGGGCAGGAGCATTCCTGAACCTACGAAATGGCAGAAAAATAACACTGTCATTCGCTACTGGTAAGTACACAAGCAATTTCAGAGCGGAGGCAGAGGCACTGAGGGCGGCAGTGGAAGAAATGGTGACACACAGTGAAAATGAAAGCCATATAGTCCTGCTTACAGATGCTCTCGCCGTAGTCACAGCGCTAAAAATCCAGAAAAATACTGAGCTTAATGACTTAAGAGCAGCACTCTGCAAACTGTGCCAGCAGTCCGCACCAAAAAGGGTAGTGGTACAGTGGGTCCCATCACACTGCAACATCCAAGGCAACGAGGAGGCAGACAGACTGGCAAAAGAAGGTGCAAAACTACCACAAACAGATACCAGTATGACGTACGAAGAGTCAAAACGGCTTATCAAAGCCAGATACATGACCAAATGGGAAACCGAACATACTGGTTACACCAAAAACGATGCCTATTACCAGTTGAACCGAAGAGAGCAGGTCGTTGTCTTCAGACTTCGCACTGGCCACAATAGACTGAGGTACCACCTATTCTACAAATTGAAGATAGGGTGTACCGACGAATGCCCGTGCGGTACTGGTAAAATGACCGCTGAACATCTGCTGCAGAACTGCCCGACATACGAGGATCAGAGAGAGCAGATGTGGCCATCACCAGTGGAACTGCAAGACAAGCTTTATGGCAGTGGCGAGAGTCTCAGGATGACCGCCGCTTTTTTCGAAAAAATAATGGTTACTGTCTGACTGTGTACGCAGAAGAAGAAGAAGAACCGGCAGTTCGGATGGAGAAGAAATGGGACTGTCTCCATTATGACAAATGTATTCTAACTTATCTGTGACTTGAAAACAATTCAATCAACTATATTTGTTACACGGGGAATTGAGACGCTAGACAAGAACGTCGTGTCTGAGTCAGGAACACTACACTGACCAAGATCACCATTTCTCTTCCTTTTAGCGTTCCTTGGAAACAGGCTGGTGTCATGTCAGCCTGGCTGGAGAGATGTGGATCGATGTAATCCCCGAAGTAGTGAGCGCCACGCAGATGAAGCCAAGCATAGAACAGGAACGCTGTCCATCTTCATCAGATTGATTGGGATCGGAAGAAATCTACTACAACCCACCACTTAACGTCCTTTTTAGGGCACACAAAAAGAGTAAACCTACTCATTATGGGCATTAAACAACAACAACATATGTGTCACATCGTGTGTTCAAACCGTGACTAAGAGATGAATTTTATTCACGTTCTTTGTATTAGGACATATGCAATATTTTAGAAGTGTAAACATAACAACGCAAACAGCCAATGCAAATAAGATTACGGAACGACAGTAAAGGTCTCCAAATGAGAAGAATAGAGATCTCTATAACAACAAAACATGATACGATTTTATAAACTATACTTTCTATAACAACAAAATTGTATATGATTTTATAAACTCTACTTTCTATAACAACAAAACATTATATAATATCACGAACTCTACAATTCATAACATTAGCACATACAAAATATAACAAACTCTACTATCTACAATAACAAAACATCACCCCTACGCCGAAATAGGTGGAGCTAGGCGAAGAAAGAGGAAGTCCGATAACAGAAAAGCAAATAATCACCACAGACCTGACACGCTTAGAAGAGGAAGCTATTACAAGTGAAATGTACCATGAAATCACAAATATTTTGGTGTCACTAAATAGAGAAACTAATTGAAGACATTAACAGACATCTTTAAAACGACTACAGGCAAATGTGGAACAATTAACAAAACGCGTCAAAGAAAGAAAATAAACAGCTTGCTTGGTACAGACTATATTGGAACTACATGCCAATCGTCAAAGACGTAGAATAATTATATACTACTTACCAAACAGTTTCAGTATACGAAGTTGACTCTTGTGCGTTGGGTGGGAAGGTCAGTTACCGACTTCGCTGCTTTTATCAAGGAGAAATACCAAACAAGTGATGACAATTGGTATAGGGGAATCATAGAAAAAATGTCACGAACAGTTCAAGTCAAAATCCACAAATCGTTTACAAGAATTGTGTACAAAAGCATTACAGAGCAAATTACAATATGAGAGTTTGATGAATTCTACTTCAATCATTGTTGACAAAATGTGATCCTTAATATTTTACAATCGCGTAAGATAACAACAACGGATTTAATAGCGGTAAGCATCTGTTCAATTCGACAGAGGCCCAAAGACAATCAGTATTTGTGCCCTAAAAACGGGATCATATGGAAACTGATATATTTATTCAATAATAGTAAACAGAAATACGATATAACCACAATGTTGTCATCGTGGACAAAGGACAACACAGTCCAATATACAGGAAAACGATGAATGAGGATTTAGACAGGAAGAGTAATAGATATACGACTTGATATGTCGCTTTGACAGGAGAAGTAATACATATACGACTTGGTATGTCGCTTTGACAGGAGAAGTAATACATATACGACTTGATATGTCGCTTTGACAGGAGAAGTAATACATATACGACTGGGTATGTCGCTTTGACAGGAAAAGTAAAACATTTACGACTTGGTATGTCGGCTTGACAGAAAGAGAAATAATAATCGTAGTTACCCATCGCAAGCGAAGATGGTGACAACATCAGACTTTTGCAGCGAAATGTGTTTTCTGAAGGTTGTAAAGACCAATCCTGGAGCGGCATACGCTGTGACATTTCAAGACAAACGGCTGTGAAGTCGTCTTGCGTATTATGTTCCAAGCGCCTGAGCCTTTGCTAACGGTTTACTCTCTGATATCTGAGCACCTTCTGTGAAACTAGCGCGCCAGGTGGTACAGTCTTTTGAAAACATCTCACAGGAGATGAAATCAATATTGAAGCTTTTCAGAGACACTTTTCTTCTTCTTCTTCATCTTGTTTTTGTTCTTGTTCTTGTTCTTCTTCTTCTTCTTCGTCTTCTTCTTCTTCTTCTTCTTCTTCTATGTCCGCTCCCAATATCCTTCTACAAAGACCTAAAAACAAGAACGGAATGAGTTGTATCGTAGTTTACAGATTGATTGCGAAATGTACACCTTTCTGTCGGACACATCCGACTTCAGTAGGCATTTTAAAGTACCGGATTAAATAAGTCTTTGTAACGTCTCATGACTACCCCTCCCTCCCACCAACCTTGGCCAGCATCTGCCTATTGGGAGCTCACGTATCACTGCAACATGTGGGTGGTCTCATCTGAGCTATTTACGGAAGTCTGTTGATGCTCAACATGTTCATCTTGCCAAGAATTTAAGAGTTAGACACTTTGTCCTGTCACCTGATCTTGATCAGACACGTTATCTTGCCACCTGATCTTGATCAGACACGTTGTCTTGTCACCTGATCTTGTGCAGACATTTTGTCATGTCACCTGACCTTGAGCAGACACATTGTCCTGTCAGCAGATATTGATCACAGACAGTTCAAGGGAAAACAATTTAACTTTCTGAAATGTCTGCTATGCTCTTGCCATGTTTCGCAGACGTGCAACAGAATGGATAACATAACAGCGCGATACACTTTTAACTTGGGATAGCAAAATAA
The DNA here is from genome assembly GCA_036924085.1 of Ariolimax columbianus. NCBI lineage: Eukaryota > Metazoa > Mollusca > Gastropoda > Stylommatophora > Arionidae > Ariolimax > Ariolimax columbianus. The sequence goes on from JAVGWX010000009.1 coordinate 43,554,337, forward strand.
GTTGGCAGGAAGCGCAAAATAGATATGACTTTTGGTATGTCACTTTGACAGGAACAGCAATACAGATATGATTTGGTATGTCACTTTGACAGGAACAGCAATACAGATATGATTTGGTATGTCACTTTGACAGGAACAGTAATACAGATATGACTTGGTATGTCACTTTGACAGGAACAGCAATACAGATATGACTTGGTATGTCACTTTGACAGAGTGACTAATACAGATATGACTTTTGGTATGTCACTTTGACAGCAACAGCAATACAGATATGACTTGGTATGTAACTTTGACAGGAACAGCAATACAGATATGACTTGGTATGTCACTTTGACAGGAACAGCAATACAGATATGGCTTGGTATGTCACTTTGACAGAGTGACTAATACAGATATGACTTGGTATGTAACTTTGACAGGAACAGCAATACAGATATGACTTAGTAAGTTAGTTTGACAGGAACAGCAATACATATATGACTTGGTATGTCACTTTGACAGAGTGACTAATACAGATATGACTTTTGGTATGTCACTTTGACAGGAACAGTAATACAGATTTGACTTGGTATGTCTGGTATTAACAGAATGACTAATACAGATACAACTCGACAGATCACTTTGACAGGAAGACTATGACAGATACGACTTGATATGTCACTTTGACAGGTTATACATTTCGCTAAAACAGAAAGTTCATTGAAACTTCCCTTGGGTCTCTCTCTATACAAGAATACTTTAGCCGTTAATAACATGTTTAGCTGTAAAGAAGGGGAGATAATATTATTATAAATGTTATTAGATGGTTATACTCCTTTAGAAGGAACAGCTATGTTAGCTGATGGAAAAAGACATTTTTTTCAAAATCGTAGAATTTCAAATGAAAAGGTCAATACATAAACATATAACAATAGCAGTGTAAGTATGTTTCATTGTTCTTGAACAGTTGATGTTTTAGTTTGTAGTGGTCTGTTTGAAGTCTGAATATTGCCACTTGATTTATTTTTTGGCAAATGGGGCAGTATCTTCATTCATCTTCTTTTCTGCTACTGCTATTGCTTTTCGATATCGCAGAGAGTAGGGATGTGTAGACGTCTGGTATGTACTGTGTGGGAGGCTTGAGGTGTGAATATTTGAAAATGTTGGAGCATTTCTTTCATCCGCTCTATAATATTCACCAGGTCGACCTCTTGCTCTTGCCATGACGTCTCCATGTAGCATGAGTAAGTTGAATTTTGAAACCTGAGCTATGTGTTTCTCCTATTTTTGATTGTTTGTGTTCTCTGTGACTTTTGTCTTCGAAGTTTATTTTAACCAGCTTTCCTTTAACTTGCTAAAGTGTCTGAACTTCCATTTCTCGTATTTCAACCAGCGCCCACACAACCAAGAAAGTTGAAATTGTGTAGACAATCTATACAAGTGCGACCTGTACATTTATCCAATTTGGACAAAATCTTCAATTTCAATACAGAATGAACAGTCATTGACATTTCACGGTGAGCGGACCAGCAGCGGTCAAATAAGATAAAACAATTTACCTGCTACAAATCACTTCAGTAGTCAATTCAGAACGAACACAAACTTCGCCACATCCTGGCAGAACTGAATAGCATTTAAAAATGTCAGCTGTTACCATTTTTGAATGACGAGGTTTGCAAGCGCTCTTGCGTTAACGGATGCTGAATATAAAATGAAGCAAACCAATTCCACATTGCCATACGCTTGCGTTGGGGCCTCAAAAATAAATGAAATAGCACAAAGAAACTCGTACAAAAAAACTAACTCAAACATTAGACCTAAACTTAAAAAACTTTTGAGAACATTAGATCTAAACTTAAATACTAACGCGAACATTAGATTTAAACTTAAATACTAACACGAACATTAGACCTAAACTTAAAAAACTAATGCGAACATTAGATCTAAACTGAAACTAACTAACATGAACATTAGATCTAAACTTAAACTAACTAACATGAACATTAGATCTAAACTTAAACTAACTAACGCGAACATCAGATTTGAACTTAAATACTGATACGAACATTAGACCTAAACTTAAAAACTAACGCGAACATCAGATCTAAACTTAAACTAACTAACGCGAACATCAGAACTAAACTTAAACTAACTAACGCGAACATCAGATCTAAACTTAAACTAACTAACGCGATAATTAGATCTAAACTTAAACTAACTAACGTGAACATTAGATCTAAACTTAAACTAACTAACGCGAACATTAGATCTAAACAAACTAACTAACGCGATAATTAGATCTAAACTTAAACTAACTAACGCGAACATTAGATCTATACCTAAACTAACTATCGCGAACATTAGATCTAAACCTAAACTAACTAACGCGAACATTAGATCTAAACCTAAACTAACTAACGCGAACATTAGATCTAAACTCAAAAACTTAACATCATCAAGCTGGTATGGAGGACTCTGCAGAGTCTGATTGAAGCCAGTTTCTTCTCATCCTTACCTTGTTGTGTCTGTCCGGTAGCCACAAAAGATCGTACGGACATCACTCAGCGTGTGAGCGATGTGTTTTAGACGTCTTGCAAACCAGGAAGGGCCCAATCTCTCCTTAGCTAAAACCAACACTGCTTGCAAATAATAGGACATGCGCCAATCTGCTGAAGTTCAGCCATGTGACCGTGGTAATACGACTCAGGGTAACTGAAATACTATTTCAAAAAGCCGACAACCTTGCCGGGATAATTGGAGGCAACAAAAAACGCACAAAATAAACGAACTAACTAATCCTAGTGGAAAACGCAACAGGTTTCCGTTGATACGAGTATAAGTCGTCAACTTGTGTGAATTTCAGTCAAATCCGTGTCCTGACGTCATCCACGTTTGACTAAAACACAAGACCAAAATAATACCCGCCATCTTTGCTGCTCATCTGATCCAATCCACCAGCATGACAAATTAAAACAAGCCAACGGCTTCCGCTTAGGAATTGGCTGTTTCCGATTGCGTTACCTATACCGTCTTCAAATATCTCACGCAAGGAAATGTTTATATAAGGCTGGTATTCATATATTTTAATATTACCTTCATGACTGTCCACCCCATGATGGTCTAGGATGCCGGATCTGGCCAAGAGCGAGAGCAGAAGCTGCTAGTCTAGTACCTCGACCTGGTAATGGCCGTAGATTTCGTTCTGCAATGAGACTGGAGGCCTAGCGTGACAAACTAGTCTGAATGCAGAAGAAACATGTTGATAATTTGTATCTTCTTTCCAAGTAAAGCATATCACCAGCGGTATACCTAGCCCGCTTTCAGGATGCCTGTATCTGAACATTTGCAGTGGCGGTTTTGATAACATTAATTTTACATGATTTTGTATTAACCCATTGCACAACCCTTTCAAATTGCATTTTACGACATACTTTGTAAGGTTGAAATTGTATTTTGTTCAACCCTTACGACTTGATGACAATCGTACTTAGCTCATGATTATCATCAACATCATCATCGTCATCATCATCTTCATCAACATTATCATATAGCATGTGGATGCAAGATGTCGGTCACATGGTAGTTGATGTGTAAGACATTCGATCCCTGGCTAGCTCTACCGCCTGTCAATCACAAATGCTCGCTTAACCCTCTTCTCTTCGGCCTGCTTCTGCCTCTTTACCAGCATCGTTTCTTCTAGCCCCTTGGCTGTTGGTTGTGGACAAAGCATGTTCATTTCCTAGACGTAATGTTGTTTGCTAGCCAGGTTTGTTATGTATCAAGCTTCTGCAGGATTTCTGCGTTTTTCTTTTTTTTTATCCATTGTATTTCAAGCACTCTGTTGAAACATTTAGCTCCAATTATTCAGTCATCTTTTGAAGGTCTTGTGTAGCTGACATTGCCACACATCCGTAGGTAGTCACCGGGAAGATACACGTATTTTGGATCTTTATCTTTGTCATTTTGTATGTGTTCTATCGTGAGTTTTTCATTTCTGTTAACCCCTTTAGTGGCATGGTCAATCGTCTTCTTATTTTCTTTTGACCATCTTCATTGTTGTTTATAGTCGTGCCTATTAATTCAAACCTGGAGATGTTAACAACTTTTGACTGTTTTAGAACAAAGGTCTGGTTTTCGCTTTGTTATTGCTCATTGTCTCAGTTTTACGGTGTTCATTAACACATTGTGTTCTTTGTTGTGCCGTCCAACCAACAGAATCATCTGTTCCGTCCTGTAGCTTTCTTCGAGAGGACAACTGAGTCATCTACTTATCTCAGTTCTGGTATTCAATTCTTGTTATTCCATTCCTCTTATTCCATTCCTCTTATTCCATTTCTCTTATTTATCTGAACGACTCGACTATGCACATTTTTTGTCATTCATGACATTTCTCATTATGAATTTTTGCAAAGACTTTGAACAGATCCGGCAAAAGTATGCATCATTGTCGCACCTCCTGTCACACCTCGAACCAACTGATGCCTGTTCAGCTTTTCTGACCGCTGATTGTTGTCTGTAATACAATGTTTTGATCAGTCTAATCAGGTGGGTCGCGAACCTCATACCTGTCATGATTTTAGGTAGTGTTTGGTGTCGCACAGACTCGCAAGCGTTGCTATATTCTTTGAAGTTACTTATCACACTTGACCCCTGAAATATACAGAAGGAGCTAAGGTGCATACAAGGCAAAGAATGGAAATTATGAAAAACATGCTCATGAATTCAGGAAAGAAATTACACAGAACTTAAGAATCACTCCGATAATTCCCCCAAAACTAAATCTCTTACAAAAGTGGTCTGCGTACAGGTGTAAATGATTCCAAATAGGGTTCAGTCTCAGTTTAGTTCATCCCATAACCCATCAGGTCGTTGGGCCACACTTGAAGACACTCCCAAAATCCCACGCCATCTATCTCTGTCTGCCGCCGCCTATCGTATCTCACCGGGACGAAGGCTCAGTTATGTTGTCCACCCATCTCTTCCTTGAACGTCCTCACCATCTCTGTCCTGGTACGGAACCAAAGCATATCGAGTTGGTGATGGGGTAAAAATTTCAATTTTGGAGTTATGAATTGTTTGCAAAAATTCAAGTAAAAGTCTATAAAAGGTTACATTTTCTACCAAGCGAATTGTGAGCATTTTAAAACACGATAGTTATTTTTTAAAATTCAAATTAACGAATCTACTGTAGAAATCGTATGTAGGTCAAATTATATCAAAATGTCATTTGAATAATTCTCAATTTGTCTTTTTGAATATCAAGTCGGATGACGCCGAGTATAGAATATGGAACCAGCATAGACTTTATCTGAAAACCATGCTACAAATTGACAGTCTCTAAAAATATCCAAGTTGTTCTAATACCTAAAAGCCATAATGTGGACGTTGTTTTATCCAATATGAAACAGCATAATTTTTGCAAAACCTGAAGTGTAGATGTTTGGAATATAATTCGTCAGCTCTTCATTCCTTTTAATTAATTTGGTAATGATTTATTCATATCACAGCACGTGTGTCTTTTAGAGTCTTAAAATAAAATTAAAAAATATTTTTAAATGCAAATACCTTGTTTTTATTTACTTTGAATTTCGGGGTGGGAGTAAATATCTTTTGTCAGAAACAGATTTGGGGTAACATCTCCGACCCCTTATGTACATGAATCTTGACCGCACAATGTGCTACAAGGGCGCAAGTGGAAAATAAGTGTAAGTATAGCAAGCAATGTCTGAGACTATGTTTACACGAAGTTTCAACTATCGTCAGCACTATTTCCACTATTGTCCTGGTCATCGTCTCATGGGACCATCCATACTATTACATAGTCGTTACCAAACCTCTTCTCTTAATTCGCTGCAATCCTTAAGTCCACACATTTTGTGTCTGGAAGAATGTTATAACTTCAAGTCAGAGAAAAGTCATTAGCTTAGTGTTTCGAAAATCCCACGTGGGACAGTTTTACTTTGCCTGGTCATGCCTGTCACTCAGTCTCTGATTGGGCTCAGTGAAAAAACCAAGTATTCCACGAACGAGAACAAGTCCCAAAGTGCCTGCCACATCTACTCGCTAAGCTGTACAAAACCTATCCAGCATTTTTGACACAGAACGAACAACTTCCGGTCACTCAGACTTTCTGGGAGTTTGCTGATTTCCTATGGTTGTTAAATCTGGCTCCGTTTTTTTTAACTATTACGTTGTTATCGTGTTTTCTCTATAGGTTGAGCTGTCTTAACAACAAATTTAAAAAAAAAAAAGGTTTATGTGTTTCAAAAGGGCGACATGCTACGTTTCTGGCAGGACGTGACGATCCTGAGACACAGTCATACTAGACTGCCTCTCTTCCGGGATAGTAGAAAACTAGTACATAGTCCATCATATCATATCATTGCCAAACCCTATAGACACGAGTGGGGAAGACTCGTTAGTCCTGCAAGACAACTTCCCTAAGAGACACAACTCTGACCAGAAACAACTGCTGCCTTGCAGATAGGCTGGGGACAGCCAAAGGCCTTTTGAAATCGGATGCACTGAGCCACAGGCTTAACAAAATAAAACAGTGCAACGTAAATATCGCTGTAAACAGCGTACGATGAAGACGAAGAAAAGAGCGACGATTGTGAATATTTTCTGGCAGCAAACTAAGTTATCGGGGAATTTGTAAAACAAGATAAGGCTTGTTGATTGAGACATCGGGTTGATGAAATAGGATGGTAGTCACTAATAATGTGTTTGGTGGTGATCAAAATTATTTTATAATTTTATCAAAATAAAAAACATAAAGAATATTGACTATTATGCACAATAGGAACTGCAGAGCTTAAGAAAGGAATCTTAAAAGTACAGTTCAATGACCAAAAGGAAGTGCCGAGTTGAAAAGGAATGTCTAGTTTCTGAATCCGCCTTGTAGTGTCTTTGAAATCACGAAAATGGTGGTTGATGGTAAGGATAAGGCTGTTGTTGTTGTGATGACTATCTACGATAAGAAGGTTTACTATTTAGGGCGCCTTTAAAAGGATGTTTAGTGGCGGTTTGCTGCAGCGTTCCCCAGATCCCGAGCATGCTGATGAAGGGTTACCGAGGTCCTTCAGGCGGTTGTGCTATGCTTTGCTTCATACATCTGTGGGATGCTTACTACTGGGATCACATCGATCCCCACATTGTTAGACTGCCAAGGAGGAAGACGTGAAAAACGAGGTGAAGATCCCTGCCAGTATATTATGCCTGACCCTGACTAACATGTATCCTCATTATGTAATGCCTTACTAGACGTTAGTTTTCCTTCGGACAAAGATGATGAAGATTATGGCTTTAACGAGGGCATACATGTTATATTTTGTGTTCTTTCAACTCACAAAGGAGACATTTTCAGATGTAATTTTAAACAAATTTGCTACGACTGGTATATTCAGTGGAATACTGATCCGGACAACTGACGTATTGGACGGAATACACGCCTATGAATAGTATTACAAACAATTATACTCCATTTATGTAAATACGTAAACGTGATACTCAAGGAGGCATACTTCTTTTAAAGAGTAAAATATTCTTATACATATACATATAGTTATTTCCCATCCCAAGCAATGATGGCCACAACATCATACGGCTTTGTATTAATAATGTGATGTGCGCTGTATTTAGATTATAGTGAGTAAGAGCATGCGCTGGTCATCAATCTCACTCATGTCCTGAGTTACATTGGATCAGTGGGCCGACTGGAGGTAACTCGGGATGCCGGCACTCTGGTCTTACCTACTGTGAGACCATATATATATATATATACACACGTACATACATACATACATGCATACATATGTCTGCTTTGTTCTGTTGAGAATACCTGTTATTACACTCCAGATAAACCCATAGGTACTCAATCCCTTTCAGAAAATGGTGAATACTGCAGATACTGATGGTGACTCTAACTCGCTGATTGCGCACACTCCTGCTTCATACTCTCAGATGTGTCTCTCTGCTGGACCCTCGTATGGTATGTAAAACCTACAATTTATGCTTCGCTGGTTTCATCGACTGCAAACGTGGATAAACTTTAAAATGTCTCCTCTATCAATTATCAATAATCTGCGTGTCCCCCTAGTGCCAGGACGTCAGCTATCTCATCCCCTCAAACCCCAGTATAGACAAGACAGTACAACCACATGTTCCTGGAGCTTCGTGGCCTATGTGTCCGTAGTATACTCGTGCCACAGTCAATCATTCTGCACCTTCCCAATCGAGGACTGAGAGTCAGTGACGTCGTCAACCACTACAGCAAGAAATAGAGCAGAGACATAGGATGACACTTTAAGAAAATAGATGGATAGCATAACCAGACGTGCGCTGGATTGGAACCCACGGTGGAAAAGAAGAATGTGAAGGTCAAATAAAATAAAGTAACAAACAGTCGAGAAGGAAGTTAGTTCAACAACGGTCTCATGGGTAGAACGTAAACAGACGGCACAAAATAGGTACACATGGAGAGCATCTGTTGCATCCGTATGCTCCAAGTGGAATCAGACGGAAAAACGAAGTTGATTATTTAAATACTTAAGACATTCAAATCAAAATGGAATTTGTTCTAGTTCTACCTGAATGGATACTAGCGTGCTGGAAATACTATCATTAGTTTGTGGGAATTGATGTCGTATTACTGCTAGGGGACCTATTTGTCATGGGACATATAAATAAAAATGACGGATACCATTTGTGCTTGCATGTAACAGCGTATTGTGATGAAGTTTCTTGTGAAAAGAGTCGTGAAACCTGCGGAAATTTACTGAAGACAGCAATCACAATACGATAATGAGACACCCAGCCGCCGTAAGAAAATTGAAATGGTGTAAACGTTTTAGAGAAGGCCGTACATCCTTGAATGATGATCCCGGTCGTTGTGGCTCTCAACCCATCACAGCCATTTCTGTGGATATCCAGATTATGGAACTCCTTAACCTGGACGTTAAATTTCTACCACTTAGTGCCACTATCAACAGGGAACAGTACGTACGTTTTTTGAGTGATGTGCATAACAGTAGAGCAAAAAACGGCCTGGTTTGATCACCTGTTTCTGCAAGATAACGCTCGACCTCACACGGCTCACCGCATAATGTGCCATCTACAGCAACTCGACTGTGAGATATTGCTTCATCCACTTATAGCCCAGACAATCGCTCCAACCAATTTCTACCCGTTTAGACCTCTACAAGAATTCTTGGGAAGTCAGTATTTCAGCACTAATGACGAAGTGAAACATGCTGTCATGGATTGGTTCAGGCATACTGACAAACCTTACTGCACTAAAGCTTTTCAAGCATTACTTAAAGGCCGGGATAAGTACATGATAAGAACATAAAGGTACCAGAAGCTTATATCGACAAATAATTGGCATTTTGACTACTTTAAAATATATTTTGTTTTTCGTTTAAAAAAAATGTCCCAGTTCGACTTGAAACGCCTATTGTACTTATACGATTTGTAACAGTTTAAATGGATGTCTACTTTTTTGTCTGGCCATGTATACCGTCGTGACGTTTCGTAAACCTATAACATACTTGCGAAAATATAACTCAGACATTTAATTACTCTGATCTGTTATACTGTCCAAGTGAAATAAGTACTGTTAACCGATATATAGACCTTCGTTACGTTGGTGAAGTTGTCATTCGCACTGTACGCCTCGAGTTTCTTAGTTAGCTAAGATGACGGGTAAAAGACAAGAAGTTCCCCCTGATGTGATGCACGACATCTACAAATGGAGTCCGGATGTGGGCCAAGTAGGGTCTCTGACAATTCTAAAAGCTAAACTTTCAGCCCGTCAGCTTGGCTCTCGTTTCATGTCTGCGTTCTAGAAGTTCTCTTTTCTGCCTCAGATTGAAGAGGGTCCCATGAAATAACTTCGGGGATCATGACTAAGCGTCTCATGAAATAGCTTCGCAGATCATGACTAAGGGTCTCATGAAATAATTTCGCAGATCATGACTTAGGGTCTCATGAAATAGCTTCGCTGATCATGACTAAGGGTCTCGTGTAATAGCTTCGCAGATCATGACTAAGCGTCTCATGAAATAGCTTCGCAGATCGTGACTATGTCCTCAAAATTATCTGTTCGGCTTGAGATTGCACGTGGTTTCATCTGTTTAGTCATGCTTACAATTGAATTGCAACAGATTTCCAAGTCAGTAATTAATCCACGAGCCTCCAAAAATGGCTGGTTGGGAACCTTAAGGAACTTTCTACCCCAGCGACCTTTGTCTAGAGATCGGAGTTTTACGTGTAGAGAAAAGTGGTGAACGAGAAGCCAGATAAGAAGAAGAAGAAGAAGAAGAAGAAGAAGAAGAAGAAACAGATGAAGAATTTCGACTAAAAGAGCAATTATTACTTTCACAACTCTTGCAGGCAAGGACACTGCATCCAACTGCTTCTTGGTGGCTACATCTTATTTCTGCCTTTTACCAAATCTTCTTCAATACTTTGTGACTTCATGTTTTGTGCAATAAACACGCTCACTTCAAAGCTAGCTCTAGTTGTTGAAAGTTGATCGAATGTATAGAACAAATTGCTCTCCAATCTCTGTCTTTTGAAAGTTCTTACCAAATTCTCAAAGTGTTCACGCAGTTTATCAGCCCTTTTAAACAAACGATACATTGTGTATTCATTTGTCTTTTGTCTTTTATGTCTGTTAAACCAGAATTGGGTAACTTTGCTATGTATTTATCTATCCTGCCTGAAGGGCAACAATCTCATTTTTTTTAACGGGACAGTTCAAGCAAAATTTTTCTAAACGTTTAGCTGAAATTCCTTGGCAGGAATAACAAGATGTTATTTTAGAAATTTAAAAGCGACTATGTGTATCAATTGGCTATTAAGTGTTAGGGTGTAGCTTAGCGCAGTGGTTAGCGAGCTGGCTTCGCTTCTGAGTGGTCTTGAGTTCAACGGGTCCCGGGTCGACCCAGCCTTAAATGGGTACCGGTTCAGCCAGGGAAGTAAAAGCGGTGAGGGAGAGGAGATGGCTACCATCCCTCATATAGCCGAGTCTTTGAAATGTGAGATCACTAACATCTCGTATCTCACATCCTGATTTGCTTGTCATGTTATGAAATGATCTCTAGAACGAACCTTACTGTGTACCTCAAATATTGTTTCTTATGTCCTCTCTTTCGTGATCTGCCTTTGGGTTTGGATCCATTGTATCTAAATAGTTTTACTTGCAGCAAGTAGGGGGGGGGGAGGGGGCCGGGGGGGGGGGGGCTGGGGGAGGTGTGTGCTGTGAGTTGGTATCCTTGTTACGTAGCCAAACCGTTTTAGTTGCTGTCCTTTGCTGTATTCTAATACTGGTGTAGTTCCCACTAGCCTCCTGATGTCATCGTATCTGATTATGTCTCGCCTTGTTACAATATTTTTCACACGAATTGAATCTCTACTTTTACCATGTGTAGTTTTTAATTTAATGTTTAGACATTGGTATCATAATGTGGGATCGAAAATCCTGTTGTATAAAGCTCTTTTGGTAGTTATTGTCACTTACTTGTAATTAAGTATTGATGTCAATTGCTCAATGATCCGATTTGCCTTATTGAATCTTTGTTTGGTTTCCACTGTGATTCTTCCATTTGCTGATGTCGTGGTCCTTAAGTATGTGAAATCTTTCACCTGTTTGATTTGCTGCTTTGCATGGGAGATTTCGATTTCTCCTGCTTGTCTAAATAGTTTCACGGTCTCAATTTTATATACATTGATTTTCATGCTGTATTCTTTTCAAGTTGTATTTAGTTTGTCAATATGTTGTTACAATTATATTTCTGAAGTGGCTATGATTGCTAGATTGTAAGCGAAAAGAATTTCGTTAAAGAGTTCACAATATTGTTTTGGCTGCTTGTATTATTTAATCGTATGTGTTTTCTGGACGGAATGTGTAGAATAGTCCACCTTATACTGTTTGCATGGCACTCATGACAATGTTGATGGTCTAGAGAGCATACTTTAGATATATATTTATTTTACGCTCGCAGATTATAAATGAAAAAAATGTTATAAAACCATAACAGTGACTACTTTAGCCAAAAGCTTGTTCTAACAATAAAATATTGCATACACGAGTGTTTTAAAATGTATGTCTGCTCTAATTCTAATGCTACAACTAATGTAAATCAGAGAGGTCCGCCGGTGTCTTTGTTTATAACCAGGACAAGAATAACACCACCGCAATACAGAGAGCATGTCGAAAGATGCGACTAAATGTGTGACATGGCATAACAACGGCCACGGCTAAGTGGTTTGTGTAGAGCAGCATAGATGGTGTCTAACATGCGGGTATACTTTGCTCTAGTGTTTGAGTCTATTAAGATGGACTAGTATTTCGGTTAACCTCTCTCCGTGGCACTTGTCCCAACGTAGCGGAGTAATAAGCTGCTCGAGCCTAGCCCACTAAGCAGAAAATCCTTCTCCCTGCTACATTCAGCTAATACCAGAGCTGGGACATGCACAGCGGCGTCTTCCTCTGTAGAAGTACAGGTCGACTAAGAACTAAGAACTACGAATTTAAATCAGCGCTGAGGATTTTGGCATTTTCTAGCCATTTGAATAAATAGATCGAGAATTCCAACTTCCTGTGGCAATATTGTCGGTGAGCAGCTGAAGAGAGTAATAAGGAAGCAAACGGAGCTCTTATTTAATTTGCTGATGACTTAATTATGAGCCATTCAGTTTGCAAATTCAAAAGGTCAAATGTTGGATTAGTCACGTGATTTTAAATCGATCAACCTATAATATTTTATGTATGTTCAATCGTTTTGTGAAGCACCAACATGCTTGGATATCAAATTTCAACTATTTTATTTAAATGGAACTGCATTTTCTTTTTAGAGATATCCATTATCCCAATATTTCAGCGTTTACTCCATTTGGCGAAATCTTTCCTGGTTCCTCTACCACTAATCCCTAAGAATTCGGTTTACATAACAATGACTGATATGTGTAATGGCATGTACAATACATGATATATACAGTGGTATCCCATTATACCCGTTTTTATAACATTAACCAAGAAACCTCGTACAATCGGCTATTCAGATTTTAGTACAATCAGCTTGATGTGCCACGCTCTTTTAGAACTGTTCCAGAGTATACTGAAGCCAATGAAAGCGCAGATCAAACAAATACGTTCCAAGTCAACAGTTGCATCTAGAAAGAACAGAGAAACAAGAAGAGCAACAATTTGTAGAATGCACTAGAAGACAAATAACGACCTTATTTCTGAATTACTGGACTGCCCGTTCCTTTGAGGCGGTTACGCCGCTACAGATCCCACCTTCGTTCCCATTGTCTTCAGTCTTGGGCCACGGTGGACCAGTGCGTGACAAGCTTCCCGCCTCTAGCATCGTGGATGTTGTTTGTTAGGTCGAAAGGGTCCGGCCTAGCGCGTAGGGGACTTCCCCTGTAGTCTTCTTCTATCTGGTAGGCACCAGATTACTGTTGCTGTGCTCCAACGGTCATCAGTTCTCTGTCTCGTGGGTACCAGACTGCTGTAGCTGTGCTACAACGGTCATCAGTTCTCTGTCTCGTGGGTACCAGACTGCTGTAGCTGTGCTCCAACAGTCATCAGTTCTCTGTCTCGTGGGTACCAGACTGCTGTAGCTGTGCTCCAACAGTCATCAGTTCTCTGTCTCGTGGGTACCAGACTGCTGTAGCTGTGCTCCAACAGTCATCAGTTCTCTGTCTCGTGGGTACCAGACTGCTGTAGCTGTGCTCCAACAGTCATCAGTTCTCTGTCTCGTGGGTACCAGACTGCTGTAGCTATGCTCCAGCAGTCATCAGTTCTCTGTCTCGTGGGTACCAGACTGCTGTAGCTATGCTCCAGCAGTCATCAGTTCTCTGTCTCGTGGGTACCAGACTGCTGTAGCTGTGCTCCAACAGTCATCAGTTCTACAAAGCAGGTGACCAGCCCAACAATGATTTGCATTGTCTGCGTGGGTAACCGTATCCTTCACTAATGACTTCACAATATAATGGCAACATACAACAAAGAATTTATAGACTACAAAAATATATTTTTACACAATCCACAATGAGGAAAAAATGATATGGCTGGAGAACATAGATATAGATGAAAAAGAACAAAAATAGTAGTCAGTAATATAATTTCTACTGCAATATTTGGCAGGATTTATTCACCATAAAAATAGAAGCATGCGACAGGAATGCACACTGTCTCCATATCTGTTTAAAATTGACAAATTAAACATTTTTTTGAAATTATGATGATCAGTAGAACACCTGGACCAATCAAGATAAGTGTAAATGATATTGCTCTTCAACAAGCAAACGAGTTCAAGTATTTGGGAAGTATTTTTTTCAACAGGGAAACTGAGACTGAGTGTCAGAAAACATCTGCAGTGACTTATCAGCTGTCCCTACAGCTTTGTCACCAGAGCAATAGTTTGGCAACAAAGCAAGAGCTGATAAACATTATGTTTAGCCGATTATGTGCTACTAGTGCCAATCATGGCCTCTGTTCAGGGCACGAAAAAGCAGAATTTCAACGTTTGAAATGAAGTGTTTGAGTAAAGTCATCGACGTTATCTGGAGTGACAGAATACGTAACGACGACATTCCAAATATTGTCGGTACTACGTCTTGTGCCAAATATATTTTCAGGCAGACAATAAGCTGGTTTTGTAATTTCAGGATAATGCACCCTCATCAACTTCCACTGATTACTTACAACGCTGGTAGATGCAGGTGGATATTTGCCATTAGAGTGATTGTGCAGCGACACGGGCTCACATTGACCGACGCAACGCACTTGCGACAGGATAAACGACTTAAACTCCCCACGCCGCTCAACAGCACAAGTGGAAAGAAAACTAATTAAACAAACACATTTTTCTACAGATACAATAAATATCAGATTTCATTATGCGTAAATAATCTCAGATTTGTGGATGACAGCTCTCTTAGCTTTCGCTTTAATAATAATAATGTTCGCATAGGCGTCTGATGCCCGTTTCGTCGATCTATTCTATAGATACAAACAGATGATCCGATAGCAGAAACATAATAAGGGATGGTGGACAATGTGAATTTGAATTAAAGTTAGGGAATAGTGATGACCAAATTCGTTGTCATCAATATGAGTCATGTATCGACTGTGAAACTAATAATTCCAAAATTGGAAATGATAAGAATCAGGTGTTTGTACACTCGCCATTACTGTATGGCGTAGAAACGCTGACAACCAACAATCAATTTGAGATATGAAATGTGCGGATGTTGTCCTGGTCAAATGTCGCCACTATTTGTCCAAGCTCTTCCCTTTTGACTTTTACCTACCTAGACAGTACTCTCACCTATCTAGACAGTACTATCACCTACCTAGACAGTACTCTCACCTACGTAGACAATATTTTCACCTACTTAGACCGTAATCTATCATACCTAGACATTACTTTCACCTACCTAGACAGTACTCTCATCTACCAAGATTGTACTCTCACCTACTTAGGCAGTTCTCACCCACCTAGACTGGAATCTCACCTATATAGGCAGTACTCTCACCTATCTAGACAGTACTCTCACCTACCTAGACTGTACTCTCACCTACATAGACTGTAATCTCACCTACCTAGACAGTACTTTGACCTACCTAGACTGTACTCTCACCTACCTGGAATGTAGTCTCACATACCCAGCCATTACTCTCACCAAAGAGACACATATCGACTTTCAGAGAAACAGCTGTGATTGAAAAGGCGAACTCTGCCATTGGGAGACTGCAAGTAATCGTATGGAGTCGACAGGACATCTGTGTCGCCACCAATAAAAGGGTGTACCGTGATGTAATTTCAACCACTCTGCAGCATACATGTAGAACACGGGCAGTGTATAGCAGACATACCAGATAGATACATCGCTTTCACTTGAGCTGTTTGCATAGGCTGCTCAGGATCGAGTGCCAAAGTGCTTCGCTCTCAAATTTTCAACAAAACTTTCACTTCTGCAAAACGCCCGGAAAAGATGAATCCATGAGCGCATCACTAAGCAGCTGACTGGTATGCGGCGAGCTGAGAACAGTTAAACTCTCAATATGGGAGACAGAAGAAACGTTACAGAGACTACTTTAAAGTGTTTTTGAAAATCTTCAACATTGATATTACCTCTTCGGAGTTGTTTGCACAAAACTATTCCATCTGGTGTTCTAGCATCACTGAAGGTGCTCAGATCGCAGAACGGAAAACTATCACAGAGAAGTATAATAAACGTGCATCCAGAAACTGCGCAATGAACGACGACCTCAACAGCCAACTCAAGAGTGCCTAGTAAAGTCAAGTAACCCATAGCATTACTACCGTAGGGGTGTGAGCTGTTAGCGATCTCTCATTTCAAGGCTTGGCTATATGAGAGCGGTAGCCATCTCCTCTTCCTCGCCGCTTTTACTTCCCGGACTGAACCTATACCCATTTAAGGCTGAGTCGACCCGGGAGCCATTGCGGTTTGAAAAAAACACAACTGCCTCAACTGGGGAATGAACCAAGGACCACTCAGATGCGAAGCCAGCGCGCTAACCACTGCTCTACGCGGCGTCCCAAGAGTGCCTTCGGCGACAAAATTGCTGTACCGATATTGTTGTTTATAGCCCTATGAGAATATATCTCGTAGTACAAGTCTGATTTTATCGCCATCTTCCGATGACGAACTATTATAATTCGAACAAATAGAAGAACGGATCGCATCTTAGAAATTAAAACATGCACAGCAGTATTGGATACATTACGTGTGAGAAGAAAATGTATTAACACAATCAGAGTCTGGCAGTTTACACTCTTTGAAGACATGTATACCTTGTTGAAAAAACAAAAACAATATTGGAAGTAAAAGGGCAGAACAATAGAGCCAGAGGTAAACAATTCGATGTGGAAGGATAACATAAAAAGACATGGAAATGCCAGACATAGTTAACTTTACTTAACATCTTTACACTGATTTAAAAGACTCTGCAGAGTCTGTATACAACCAGTTTCATTTATATTCCTTGCTTTAAAAGCTATGGGCACCCAATCTAATTGTAAATGCATTAATTGTCCTTGTCTCTACTACTTCTTGTGGCAATGCATTCCAAGCATTCACCACTCTCTGACTAAAAAAATATTTCCTAATATCTAATCTTGACCTTTCATTAGTAAATTTGTAGCTATGCCCGTTTGTTCTTGTAGGTGGTTGTATTTTGAAGAAAAAAAACTTGTTATAGTCTAATTTTCTATAAACCTGTATTAAGTCATCTCGAATGTATCTTATTTGTAGACACTGTAAGCCGGCTGGGTCATTAAAGCAAAGGACAGCGAGCGTTGGAGATCCATTGCAGTTGACCTGCGATGTGGAGATGGCACTTTCACTTTTCGGAACTGATTTTTGTGTTGTTCTTGTTGTTGCTGTTGTTGTTACTGTTATTGTTGTTGTTGATGTTGTTGTTGTGTTTGTTGTTGTTCTTCTTCCTCTTTTTCTTCTTCTTCTTCTTCTGCTACTTCTTCTTCTTCTACTATTTGTTATCCGTCTTCTTCTCATCTTCTTTTTCTTCTCTTTCTTCTTCTTGTTGTTCTTCTCCTAATGTGTTAGTCCTGACAAGGATGTTATATTATGTTGTGTTCTAGTTTACAGCGACATTGCGATATCTGCGACTATCGACCGACATACGAATTCAGAAGGACATTATTTGACAGAGGTATGTCGCTTGTGTGGAGTCTGTTTTCGAGACAATATCCTGGAGAGGACATGGGTGTCTTGTTTAGCACTGGTTCGCTGTTCGTGATGCAAGAAGCCAACTATAAATCGCAGCAGACTGTCAACTCATTCACTGCTTCAGCTTCGACGCCAATGATTATTATCTTTAGCTCTGAAATTAAAGTTTTTGTTGTGTTTGTTTTTTGTTGTTAGTTTTGTTTTTGTAATTATAGGTTTAGTTAGTAATTTATTTGTTTCGATTTTTTTGTGTTCGTTTTTTAAGGTTTTGGGATTTACAATTTTGTAATCTGTGATTCTGTGCCTTTTTGTTTTATGATTTTGTTCTTTGTGATAACTGCATTTGTGACTAGATTTTGTCTTTCATTGTTCAAGAGTGGGGGCGTGGGATAGTAGTTAACTGACACGGCTCACAAACCAAAGGTGCTGTGTTCGATCCTTATCACAGCACCGGCCCGGGGAAGCAAACCCTTAGAAAATGCAGGAGGAAGCAGATCCCTTACATAAAATGAATGCTTAAGTCGGATGCTCTGGGACGACAGGCGCAAAATAAAAACAACAGTGCAACACACACCGCCTTGGGGATTAAAGAAATAAGGCGAACACAAAACAAAAAAAACAACAACAAAATTGTTCAAGAATTTGCTAATCATGTGTGTGTGTATTGTTTGGGAAGTTTATGTGTTTCTTTTAATCTGGGTTTTTGGATTGATGGGTTTTGTTTTCTAATTTGTTTAAACTTCAGTCGAGATTTTGGTTCAACATTTTGACCTGAGCGGATTGTTTCCGATAGACACTGTGATCTTTAATGACTGCAAGTCGGTTCTGGGGGCGGTGAAGCATACTCAATACTAAGTATACACCCAAGTAAAATGGAGATATTATTGATGGGGAGGGCGATTAACAACATTATCACTACTCAAGTGATTAATCTCACATTGCACTGGACAAAGTGGGCTACCATAAAACGAGATGGATGACATATTGGTAAATACAGGATCCTCCAAACAACAATTGCAAAGACCTTTCCAGTAACCACACAATTAAATGCATTTTTTATAATAAAACCAGGGAAATATGGATGCACGTGTATTTAGTGTAATGTCAGAGGGCAACAACTAATAATAACATAAATAAACTACAAAGATAAAAGTCTTATCTTCCAGTTTTAAACAGGACACACAAGAGTTAATAGCTACTTGAATCCCTATCACCTGCCCGTGTGTTGACATTGCTCTCACACTGATGAAATAGTTGGACACCTACTTATTGAGTGCCAGGCGCTTGCGGACATGAGAACAATCATCTTTCAATCACGGTCGACAATAGCCAACACACTGCACTGAGCAGTTAAACAACTGAAGAAGACCTGTATCTATTTAATAATGTCACTGGAATGCCAAGAGCAGGCTTGCTCAGCAGATATGGGACAGCAACAATAAAAACAACCACAATCTAATGTTGCTGAAATTGTGGCATTAATGAATTTTAGTTATTGTGGTCTCAGGTTTTTAAAATGTTTGGTTTTGTGAAATTTATTATTAAAATTGTTTGTTGTTACGATTCTGACTTTAATTTCATATTTCTCAAGCTGGGTTTGCAATATGCGATTCCGCGATTCTGAATTTGTGCAAATAAATGCGTCCTCTGACAGATTGATTTTGACGTGTCTTGCATGCTTATAAGAAGTGTATTCTTACATATACCTTGGTGGTGACATTAGAATTGTAGAAAATACCGAGACAGATATATCGGAAATACAGAAGATCAGATATGCTTTTACAGTTAAGCAACTTTCGGAAGTCTGAGGATGTCATTTCCTGTACGAAATTACAAATCTTCACCTCCGATATGAAGTTAATTGTTGTACGAGGGAAGGTCGAGCGGTTCTGCACTTTAGAATGAAGGAGTCAAGGTACCTACTTCAAAATTGATGTGAACTTTATTCTATGTCTATGTATTGACCCTGCACTTCTCCCATCTATTCTTCACCGTCTTGATGTCCTAATTGCGGAACTCCGTCTGGCTCCAGTACAGCGTCTTCGATTCAGTAATAAAGTCCTAGACGTAAGAAAAATGTGTGGCTCTGAAAGCATGCAAATCCACCATACTCACCAGACGTGGCCCCTAATGAATTCTTTCTTTTTCCAGGCATAACGAATCTTCTTTGTATACGTCGTTTCTCTGACATTCAGGACTTGATTAGTGGACTAGAGACGTGATTCCGAGCACAGACGGTGACCTTCTTAAAACGGCATCAGCAAGGTGAAGAATAGATAGAAGAAGGGAGCAACGAAAGCACTTCAAACTTTCGTTGGTGGGTGCTGACGAAGATTTAAAAGACTTAGAACGTGTGATAGATCTCAAACGTGCAACTGTCAACCGGTCAAGTATCAATAGACCGTAACTTGTACCATGGTCAGGTCATCCACTATGGTGTCTGGTGGATAGTATTACCAGGCAGATTTTACTATGGACTTCCAAAGGGAAAAAGGTGTCGAGGATGATACCTTTACCGCACCAACGACGCGCAAAGGTGTTGGAACAGATTTACGTCCATATCTAACGATGCGTAAAGGTGTCGGGACAGATTTACGTCCATATCCAACGATGCGTAAAGATATCGGGACATATTCACGTCCATACCCAACGACGCGCAAAGGTGTCGGGACAGATTTACGTCCATATCCAACGACGCGTAGAGATGATGGGACAGATTTACGTCCATATCCAGAGACGTGGAAAGGTGTCGGGACAGATTTACGTCCATATCCAACGAAATATAACGATGTTGGGACCGATTTGCGTCCATATCCAGTTACGCGGAAAGGTGTCGGGACAGATTTACGTCCATATCCAACGATGCAGAAAGATGTCGGGACAGATTTACGTCCATATCCAGCGACGCGTAGAGATGTTGGGACAGATTTACGTCCATATCCAGCGACGAAGAAAGGTGTCGGGACAGATTTAGGTCCATATCCAACGACGTGCAAATGTGTCGGGACAGATTTACGTCCATATCCAACGATGAGTTAAGGTGTCGGGACAGATTTACGTCCATATCCAACGACGTGTACAGATGTTGGGACTGATTTACGTCCATATCCAGTTACGCGGAAAGGTGTCGGGACAGATTTACGTCCATATCCAACGACGCGCTACGGCGCCAGTCCAGGGTCGTCGGTTTATCGTATTTAACTACCGGGTTAATGCCATAGAATCGGCTTAGCATACTGCTCATTTCTTCTTCTTCTTCTTCTTCTTCTGCGTACACAGTCAGACAGTAACCATTATTTTCTCGAAAAAAGCGGCGGTCATCCTGAGACTCTCGCCACTACCATAGAGCTTGTCTTGCAGTTCCACTGGCAATGGCCACATCTGCTCTCTCTGATCCTCGTATGTCGGGCAGTTCTGCAGCAGATGTTCAGTGGTCATTTTACCAGTACCGCACGGGCATTCGTCGGTACACCCTATCTTTAATTTGTTGAAGAGGTGGTACCTCAGTCTGTTGTGGCCAGTGCGAAGTCTGAAGACAACGACCTGCTCTCTTCGGTTCAACTGGTAATAGGCATCGTTTTTGGTGTAACCAGTATGTTCGGTTTCCCATTTGGACATGTACCTGGCTTTGATAAGCCGTTTTGACTCTTCGTACGTCATACTGGTATCTATTTGTGGTAGCCTTGCACCTTCTTTTGCCAGTCTGTCTGCCTCCTCGTTGCCTTGGATGTTGCAGTGTGACGGAACCCACTGTACCACTACCCTTTTTGGTGCGGACTGTTGGCACAGTTTGCAGAGTGCTGCTCTTAAGTCATTAAGCTCAGTGTTTTTCTGGCTTTTTAGCGCTGTGACTACTTCGAGAGCATCTGTCAGCAGGACTATATGGCTCTCATTTTCACTGTGTGTTACCATTTCTTCCACTGCCGCCCTCAGTGCCTCTGCCTCTGCTCTGAAATTGCTCGTGTACTTACCAGTAGCGAATGACAGTGTTATTTTTCTGCCATTTGGTAGGTTCAGGAAAGCTCCTGCCCCTCCGTTCTGTGTAGTGTTTGTTACAGAACCGTCGGTGTATGCATGGGTCCAGTCCATGCTTGGGTAGCTTTTCGTTATGAAGCTTAGGGTAGTGTCTCTCCTTTCTTTTTCGGTCTGGCAGTTTTTGTTTGCAATACCTGGTATATTTTCTACCACCTCTGGAAATATATCCTGCCTCCAAGTAGGTTTTCGTACAGTAGTGATGGGTTTTGGTGTTGTTAGTGCGTTTATGGGATCTTCGTGCATCTTTGCTTTGGCAATTTCTGCAAAGTTTCTCCGCTTTAGTTTCCCAGTTCCCAAATTGTTTAGCCTCTGGTACATTGGATGGTCCGTCAGTCTTCGGAGTTTCTCTGACTGCAGCTGGGCTCTGCAGTCTCTTCTGTCGGTCATGGATTGCAGTTTTGTAATCTTTTCAAGTTCTACAATTGGCGTTGACTTCATGCCACCTGTTATGATTCTCATGGCTTGGTTTTGAAGTTTGTTAACTTTATCGAAGTTCGCCTTCGCTGCTGTTGTCCATGCCGCGATGCCATACTCGAGAACTGGTCTCACTCTTCCAGTGTACAGTTTCTTTAGTATGCCTTCGTCTGCTCCCCAGCTTGTGCCAGCAAGTTTCCTCATGATCGCCATTCTTTCTCTGGCTTTCATTCGGTTTCTCTCAATCTGACTTTTCCATGTCATGCGCCGATCAAATGTGACTCCCAGATAGGTTGGGTTGTCGTTTGGCTGCAGGATTTTGCCATTTAGGCTTAATTTGGTACTTTGGGGTTTTAATGGGAGCGAGAATATTGTGCACGTGGTTTTCTCCTCGTTTATTTTGACCAGCCATGAGTTCGCCCACTCTTCCAGCGATGTTAGGGCCGTTTGCATCCGATTTCTTGCTATGGTGAGATTCTTTTCAGAGGTCCACATAGCCAGATCGTCTGCAAACATTGAGCTATGGACTCTTCTTGGTATATTCTCTGTAATATCGTTTATATATACCAGGAAGAGTGTGGGTGACAGTACTCCCCCTTGGGGTACTCCCTGCTCGAGTGTCACCTTTTTGCTCATCTGCCCTTGTACTTGGACTCTGGCCGTTCTTTGTTTGAGGTAGTGGTTGATCCACTTGTACATCTTCCCACAAACATCACTTCTTCTTAGCTTGACTCTAAGTCCATCCTTCCAGACTTTGTCAAATGCCTTTTCCAGATCCACCCAAACAGCTACTGTGTGTTTCTGTGCCTGGTAGGCATCTTCTATCTCCTGGGCTATGAGGATGACCTGGTCCTCAGTGGATCTGTGCTGTCTAAAGCCGGCTTGCTGTGGAATTAGTATTCGTTTTTCTTCCAGATGCCACATCAGTCTGGTGTTTATCATCCGTTCCATCAGCTTGCCGACACAGCTCAGTAGGCTTATGGGCCTGTATCCATTCGGATCTGTTTTATCCTTTCCTGTTTTTGGTACTGGTACCAGTATTGCATCTTTCCATGCCTGGGGTACAATACCCCTTTTCCAGCTTTGGTTCAGGACTGATAGTAGTTTTTTTTTCGCTGTTTGGCCCAGCCCCATCAGCATTTCGTTTGTTATCCCGTCTTTTCCGGGAGATTTCCTTCTCTTTAGTGTTCTCATAGCCTCTTCCATTTATATACTGCTCATTTGATTGTAGAGAGTTCCAACTTCCGTTCTGTTAGATACAAACCGTTCCGGTTAGACACAAACAATGGCGATTTAAAAATTATTAGTTTACGATTTTTACAAAGGATTTGTTGTTTTTCCGCTTGATTTAAAAAATTCATCCATTATTGAGAATGGGGAAGTTAAGTTTCTGCAACTGACGTTTCTGAGAAAGATCTATTTAGTTTGTTGATGTAGATAGAATAATTACGTTTATAGTCGAAGTGATAGATATCGCCATTACGGTAAACATTAATATTTTGTTTCAGAATTTTTTAAATGAATTTTGTTGTTGTTAATAGTTTATGTTGAAACCTTATGTTCCAATCGAAGCGCAAAGGATTTTCATTGAATGATGAATTTGATTGTATGGTTTTGTTTTGAATTTCAGTTTTGTACCGGTAGAATTTTTGGAAATATTGTGGTTTTGTTATTTTTAGCTTTTAGAATCTGGGTTTTATTGGATTTTTGTTTTCTGAATTTTGTGAATTTTAATTGTGCGGTTCAGTATTATGTGAATTTTCATTTTGTGGTTTCCTGTGCTGTGAAAATTGATTTTGTAGTTCTGTGTTATGTGAATTTTTGATTTTGTGGTTCTGTGTGCTGTGAACTTTTACTTTGTGGTTCTATGTGCTGAGAATGTTTATTGTGTGGTTTTATGGGCTGTGAATTTTTTTCTGTTGTTCTGTTTTATCGGATTTAGTGTTGTGTCACCATGTGCTGTGAATTTTGATTGCATGGTTCTGTATACTGTGAATTTTGAAGTTGTGGTTCTGTGTGCAGTGATTGCTTGACTATGCGTGTTGTGACATTTGATTTTGTGGTTCATCGTGTTGTGACTTTTATATTATACTTATAGCTTCGTGACCTCCGTTACTGTCCTGAAGAAACACGTTTATTTCTTTCTTTCTATCCAGTTTTTCTTTCTTTGTCTATCCTGCGTTCTTTCTTTCTTGTTTTCCTTTTTTCATTGTATCTTTCTTTCTTTAATTTTTTTTCTCTTTTTGAATTTTGTTATTTCATTCTATCCTGCTTTATTTATGACTTTCTTTGTGTTTTTATTTTTATTTTTCCCATATTTTTTATTGCAATTCTTCCGTCGTTCTGCCTTGCTCCCTCTGTGTTCTTCATACTTTCTTTATTAAATTTTGTTTTTCTTTATATTTTTGCTTTTTACATTCTCACTTTCCTTATATCCTTCTTTCTTTATATTCTTCTTTCTTTCTTTCCACTCTTCTTGTTTTTCTTTTTAGTCTTTCTTCTTTCTTTCTTTCTTTCTTTCTTTCTATATTTCTTTCTACTTTTACTTTTACTATCTTTCGTTCTTTCCATTCTTCCTTCTGTTTTTCTTTATTTTCTTCCTTTTTTTGTAACCTTCTTACTTTATTTCTGCCTTCTCTTTCTCTCTCTCTCTCTCTCTCTCTCGCTATCTATCTATATATATATATATATATATATATATATATATATATATATATATATATATATATATATATATATATATATATATAAATATATGCAATTTAAAATATGTGTCAAGCACACAGTTTCCATGTATATATATATATATATATAAATATATGTTTGAAGCATAGATTACTAATTTGTTTGACTTCCTAACACAATTTCTTGGTAGTTTTGACTGGCGTACACCGGAGCCAGACTGACGTCCTTGACCCCTATCTCACTCCAGGAAATCAGATCCCAAAGACAAACAACAGATAAGGAGTCAACAACCGAGCTGAGCCTGTCACAACATTGAGTTAACTCCAGATAAAGATTCGAGAAGGCAAAGTTATCACTCACTCAGTGTGAAAATTATTGTTCTGCTGCTGGAAACTCCCCGCCTGCTTATCGGCATCTGGACACTTAATACGACAGTCCGAGAGATGATTACCGGAGGAGTTCAGTCCAATGCATGTCTCGGCGATTTGGGAGAATATTGTTCGTGATCTTCTTGTTTGTCTATGAGGCACACCGGTCCTCTAAACTCAATTGATAGGTGGATATACAGCTATACACATGCAAGCAATAACACGTGTCTATAGTATGTCTGGTACTACATCATATTTGGTACTATATCATGTCTGGTACTAAAGTGTGTCTGTAACAATAGCATGTCTGGTACTATAACGTGTATTGTACTAAAGTGTGTCTGTAACAATAGCATATCTGGTCCTATAAAGTATCTGGTACTAAAGTGTATCTGGAACAATAGCGTGTCTGGTACAATAATGTGAATGGAACAATGTCATGTCTGGTACTATAACGTGTCTGGTACTAAAGTGTGTCTGTAACAATAATATGTCCGGTACTATAGTGTAAATGGAACAATATCATGTCTGGTACTATATGATGTCTTGTACTATAACGTGTCTGGTAATAAAGTGTATCTGGAACAATAGCATGTTTGATATTATAGTGTGTATGGAACTATAGCATGTCTGGGACATTGGTCTGTCATGTAGTATGGCATGTGAGTTATGCATACAATTTTTGTTTTACTTCGCTTAGTAACGGTCGAATTTAAATATTCAGACACTTACCGATAAGCTTTAGAGGTAAATCTTGCAAAACAGTTCTAAACACGATACACTGTAATCATGACTGTCTAACAATATTGAGAACCTTTCGGGATTTTGAAGGACAATTGTTGCAAATTACCTACATTTTCTCGATCTGTGTATTCATGTGAAAACTTGTGTATTGTTGTATATGTGTATGTGCATTTGTGTGTGCGAACCTATATATGTGTTTTATACTATTATAGACGCACGTAAGCGTGTGTGAGTTAGACATATGATAATATTCCTGAAAAAGAGAAGCAGATTCAAAATGAAAATGGACAGGAAATACGTGAGCATAGCTGCTGGCATTGATGGCGCATGAGAGGAAATACGTGAGCATAGCTGCTGGCATTGATGGCGCATGACAGGAAGGACGACTTATCAAGTATTTGTTGGTGGCCTGTGCTCTGCATGAAGTTGATGGGTTTTGATTGGCTGATTGAGCCTTATTACATCTCCCTCTCCTGTCAAGCACAATCCTTCGAGAAAACGTAATAATGAATAAGGAATTCTATACGCTATCTATGTGTACATAACAGAAACAAATAAATTTAAAAAATTTTAAAGTTGATTAAAGTTAAGTTTAATCAAAATTTAAAAAATGGGTATGGTCAGATACCGCACCGAGAACACAAACAAAACCTACGTTACGACCAATAGGCCTTCATCAGGGGCAACAAATAACAACTGAACTAGCAAATCAACATATAAGAAAAAAATGGTCTACTTATCTGTTAGAAGACCTAGTCTGTCTAATCCACTGGTTTGATCGTGGAAGCCTGACTGAAAATGAAGGCGAGTGGTCAAATAAGGGGACCAGTGGAGCGTAAGAAGTGAGGGGGAATAGGCTGGATAAGCCAGTGGTGGCCAAATATGGAAAAGGCCAAATAGTGATCCAAGTGGTGGACCAAAAAGAAGGTGATATAAGCCAAGAGGGGGTGATATTACATAACAGAACCGCAAAGTGCCTGTTTCATATAAGTACATTGAAGCTAATCGCGATGGAGCTCAAACCCAGTGCATTTACCATAATATATTATTGCTGCAACAGCTCTGCCATTTAAGCGCAATCCAAGCAAGTTATGACGGAATATTCAACTAATAAACACGGGCGTTACATTTTCTATTTCATGAAATAACCATATTTCCTACAGATACTCCTTGTCGTGTCAGATTAGTTGCTAATGACTGCAAATTCTATCTGAATATATAAAGAATGACGATTGTATCGCTAAGCATCATCAACAGTTTGCATGTTGTGTAAGTTTTTCATATTGCCAGTAAGGCTTTTCCACAAAAATGGATTGAGAACCGACAACTCCTATAACACTTTCTGAGAATAAAAATAGAGAACCTGAAAGCCACAATGCCTCATGGCTTGGCTATGACGAAAATGTGATTTGGCTGCTGTAGTTAACATAATCCGATGAGATTAAACTTAACTGCGGAGATGTCGGACATAATATGTTTCTGTGGGTTTGATTTTCATTAAATTGTACAAATGTTATTCATTAAGCAAGAATTTCACATCTTTTTATACTATCCAGTTTGAATAAGATGAAAATCCAAACTTCGATTGAATTGACGGAAAGAAGGTCCTGCCAATTTTTCTGTTTTACATTTCGAACTTGTTGAGGTGCTTTACTATACACGCGCCATTAACCGCCACTCCAGATGTGCACCAAATGTTGAGCAAATAGTAGGTCCCTATATATGTGACATAAACTCGCCAATCCAGATCTGCGCCAAATGTTGAGCAAATAGTAGGTCCCTATAGATGCGACATTAACCCGTCACTCCACATGTGAGCAGCACGCCATAGGTCCCATTGCAAGCGAGATTAACCCGCTACTTCATATGTATTCCACATGTCGTAAGTCCCTATACATGCGACATTAACCCATCACTCCATGTGTGTACGCCACATGTCGTAGGTCCCTCTATACATGCGACATTAACCCGTCACTTCATATATGTGTCACATGTCCTAAATGCCTACACACAAGACATTTAGTCGCCACTCCAGATGTTTGCCAAATGTGTTTACAGGTTGTACGTTACTATACACTCGACATTAACTCGCCACTCCAGATGTTTGCCATATGTTTTTAACAAGCCGTAGGCTAATTTACACTCTACATTAACTCGCCAATCTAGATGTTCGCCAAATGCTTTTAACAAGTCGTACGCCAAGTTACCATCTTTATTGACCTGTCACTCCAAATGCTTTTGATTGACCATAACCAGGTGTTAGTGAATCCTGAATCCAAATGATTGCAGCGAGATTTCAGTATCAATGTTTCTTATATGGTTGGGCTGCTATGCCCACGCACAACCTTTTCTAGTTGTCTATCATGACATATACTGCAGTAAAAAACGATACATATGTTGTTAAATCAGAGAACCACTTTGCCGGCGAGACAAGTAGATGAGCGACGACTGATGTTGATCGACTGATGTGCGAAGAAGTCTCAGTTTCAACAGTTCGCAACGAGCATTCGAATGTGACACATTTGTCGCGCCCACCAAGGTCTGCACACGGAGGAATTGACGTCATAAGAACTCTAATTTTTCGAACCAAATGGCTTAAACCGTTTCTCTACTTATGCAAGCAACTAGTTAGATTACCAGGCATTTGAACACCCCAGAGAGTCGTAGCTATTTCCCACCGAGAAGTCGCGCTTGGTAGTCCTAGGTTAGTGGTAGCCAAACTTTGTTTTTTTATCAAACACCTCTGTACCAGTGGAAGGGAAATAACTCAATCTCTTAATCTGTGCACTTATGCAGAACTAGACGTCACGGAACGGTGCAGCAATCTTCTGTAATCCATCTGTGTTTTCGTTATTTTCAATCCGTGTGTCAGTAGTGTTTCTTTGATACTTGACAGTCAATCTTTTTCATGGTTTTCCTTTTTATCTGATCTCCTTTCGCAGGCATATAATTAATATGCTCCAATATTTAAATAACCCAGTAATGGAGAGAGGCCAGTAACTGTACAGTAAGCAAAATTACAAGGAGCGTTGCTGCAGATATTGAGAGATACAAACATAGCAACGATCCAAGACGTCTAGTGTACGATCACCAGTAAGCAAGTCCAGGTAACAGTGGAAAGGGCAAATGCAATGTTAGGTTTGATAAAAAGAAATATTAAACTTAGGAAAAAAGGAAAAGATAGTCAAACTGAATAAAGCATTAGTTAGACCTAGATTGGAGTACTGTGTACAAGTGTAGAGTCCTTATTCAAGGGATATAAAAATGCAGTATAGTGGGATTCCAGATTTACAGTTATGAGGAAGGACTCGCATACAGTGTCTAGAAATGAGAAGAATTAGAGGGGACTTAATTCAGGTTTTAAGATAATCAAAGTAAAGGATACATTAGACAAGAACACGTTTATTTCGAAATACAACGACCTACAAGAACATGAGGGTATAGCAAGAAATTAA
This sequence comes from Ariolimax columbianus, assembly GCA_036924085.1. Taxonomy (NCBI): domain Eukaryota; kingdom Metazoa; phylum Mollusca; class Gastropoda; order Stylommatophora; family Arionidae; genus Ariolimax; species Ariolimax columbianus. Next base: position 43,583,747 of record JAVGWX010000009.1, read on the forward strand.
CTAAAGAAAGGTCCAGTTTAGATACTACGAAACATTTTTTTAGTCAGACCGTGGGAAATGCTTGGAATGCATTGCTACATGAAGTAATGGAGGCAGGAACAGTTAAATACATTTACATAGATTGGATGCGCCAAGCTTTAAGAACAAGGTAAATGAAACTGGTTGTATACAGACTCTCCAGAGTCTTCTAAACCAGTATAATGACGTCAAGATAAATTAAGTTGCAGAAAGTTAACGAAACTTAAGTCTAGATGGAATTTCCAACAAACAACACAGCCTCTACCGGGCGACCCTGGAGAGTGACGCAGCGAGGAACGACGCGACAAACAACACAACCTCTACCAGGCGGCCCTGGAGAGTGACGCATCGAGGAACGAAGTGACAAATAACACAACCTCTACCGGGCGGCCCTGGAAAGTGACGCATCGAGGAACGACGCGACAAAGAACAGACCATTCATCCATTCATGGATACAGGTGAAGGATGAAACTCTAGGAGATCGGGAAACAGCGAGACTTGGAACACTTACATTAAACAGGAAAGGCGTCTCAACACCTTTCATATGAGGTGTCTACGGTGTGTATTGGGCATTGGGTGGCAAGAGAGAATGTTACATAATCGGTCTTACAGAGAGCAAACAATCACAGCATGTACTCGATGTTGGGCTAGCGAAGTTTACGGTTGTTGGGACATGTCTGTCACATGGACGACGAGAGGCTGCCTGACGTTATCCTTTATGGACAGCTAGCTACTAGAGCTAGAAGAATCCACAGCTCCACACTGCGATTCAAGGACGAATGCAAGAGGAACATGACGTCATGCGATATCCCATCGGATGGCTGGGAAGAAATTGCTCAGGATTGAGGTATCTGGAGACAGTCAGTTGGAGGGAGCATAGTGACTGCTGACGCTAGTAGAAGTCTTCTGGCTGCAGATAAAAGAGAACGACTGAAGACATCAAAGAAGAGTCAGCCTACTCACTATGGTTGAACGATCTATGGCAGGGGCTGTCACTCGCGGATTGGCTTTTACAGCTATGGCAGAAAGTGTCGAAATACAGGAGATAGAACTGGACAAAACTTACAGGGCGCTATGCACTTGGTCTGTAGAGACTGAGACGCTTATGATGACTACACTCCTGTGAGATGATGGCCTGATAGATGGAAACGATAATGTGGTCAGAGTAGCAGTACACTGGACCTCTGTCGACCTCTGCGACCTCTGTCGACCTCCACCATGGTGATGACGACCTCTGTCGACCTCTACCATGGTGATATGGACACAGAAAGTAAGCCAGAAATTTTAACCACACCTACTTTTTATTTATGAAGGTAAAGGTCAGTCTCATAACAACAATTGCGGTCGGGGATGAAGATGTTCTAAACTGCAGCCTACGTTTATTGCTAATTTTACCTTTCCCAACTAATAAGTCAGGCACCCATTTACAGCTGGATGGACTGGAGAAACGGTCGTATTAGGCTCGAACCAGGTCTGGAATTTTGTTCTGTCCGTTCGTGAAATCGAACCCTGACACATTGTAATCTCAGTCTAGTAAGCCAGCTCACTATCTACAAGGCTACACGTTCCCCATTTTATTTCTAGTACTGACTGGAAACATGCTTCCTGAATATCTGAACTCTTTAACGTGATGAACTTCTGAGCTTTCTACCTGGTTATGTGATGATCTTTCCGTTCTCTGGAACGTCCATACCATGGCGTTGTCTGTTTGTATTTTTTTGCTACTTCTCGCTAACCCCATTTCTTCTATTCTTCATCGTACGCAGTCAGACAGTAACCATTATTTTTTCGAAAAAAGCAGCCGTCATCCTGAGGATGTCGACACTGCCATAGAGCTTGTCTAGTGTTGTCACTGGTGATGGCCACATCTGCTCTCTCTGATCCTCGTATGTCGGGCAGTTTTGCAGCAAATGCTCAGCGGTCATTTTCCCTGTACCACACGGGCATTCGTCGGTGCCACCTATCTTCAATTTGTTGAATAGGTGGTACCTCAGTCTATTGTGGCCAGTGCGACTCTGAAGACCACGACCTGCTCTCTTCTGTTCAATTGGTAATAGGCATTGTTTTTGGTGTAGCCAGTATGTTCAGTTTCCCATTTAGTCATGTATCTAGCTCTAATAAGCCGTTTTGACTCTTCGTATGTCATACTAGTATCTGGTTGTGGTAGTTTTGCACCTTCTTTTGCCAGTCTGTCTGCCTCCTCGTTGCCTTGGATGTTGCAGTGAGATGGAACCCACTGCACCACTACCCTTTTTGGTGCGGACTGCTGGCATAGTTGACAGAGTTTTGCTCTTAAATCATTAAGTTCAGTATTTTTTTGCTTTTTAGTGCTGTGACTTCGGCCAGAGCATCTGTAAGCAGGACTATGCGGCTTTCATTCCTTCAGCCCCATTTAATATCAGCAAGAACAAAAACGGGTGACGGAATTATAATATCCCTGAAAAAAAATGTGCCGATGGCCAATCCATAGTCGGAGGATCAGTGGCAAGGTTGCAAATGCTACTAGAAAAAAAAAATAGCAGATCCGAAGAGTTTGAGAAGAAAATAAACACATGTAAGACAAAAACGTCAGTATTATTGAAGTAACTAGGTAAATAAAAATAATCACCAATGGTAAAATAATCAAACAATTACAGAAGTTTACATTTTAGGGCAAACCATGACAGAAGATGACCGCAATGAGAAAGAAATTAAGATAAGGAATACAATGACAAAAAATGGTTTCGGAGAGATACATCAATTGCTAGAATTAAAGAATATCAGGATAGAACTGAGAAAAAGAAAAATCGCCACTCATTTCCCTGAATGGGATTGAAACATGGACTCTTATAAAAGAAAATTGAAAAAAGCTTGGACGCGTTTGAAATGTGGTGCCATCGTCGATTGGAAAGAGTGAGATAGACAGAAAGAAGATTTAATAACAATGTCCTCATTGAAGTGGTACAAGAAACGTTGATTGAGTTGGCTGGGGCGAGATATGAGATAAGAAAGTCTTCTACGGAAGATCCTAGAGATCAAAATTCAGAAGAAGAATGGACATCACGACCAAGATTAACCTTTACATCTCGAGCATGCAGAGTCGTTAAAGTACGAACATATGCTGAAATGAAAAGAGCTGCCGGGGATGGGATCAAATGAAGAGACATACTCAGACAACCTCACAACCAGTCTCAGGACTGATCAGCCACTAGATGATGATGTTCAAAGGGAGAGTTTCCCGATTGAAATGCAGCAGCTGCATGCTTATGTTGTTGTCAGTCGCCGACGAAGTGCTGTCTAACATACGTCCTTCCAGGCGGCAGCAACTTCTGCTGACGAGAAATTAGAAACCGCAGCAGTCAGATTTCACCGTTTGTGGTTCCACCATTGCGGCTGTCCTTGAACTTCATCTTCTCATGAAAATACTCTGTGAATTCAATCACCCTCACCCTCTCACCCCCTACACATAGCTTATGGTGACATCAGGGCACCCCAGGATTTTGGGACAGCTTTGCTGTGTGCACGTATCTGAACTATGAATGAGTCCTTGACATCTTGTTATGGGTAATAGATTAGCTCATTACAACATCAGCGCAAGATTTCATCTCGGCGGGAATCATGCTGATAAATCTCCTACATCTTCTGACATCCGCTAAAGGTGTGCTCTCATGTGTGCCATCCCTGTTCTGGCACGCTATAGATATGATCCTCGCACGGATGGAAACTCCAAGCCAGGCGTCTCTGCTGAACAGATCTAAGTAAGACTAATCCTGTTATGACTAATCCTGCTATGACTAATCCTGCCATGACTAATCTAAACCTGCTATGACTAATCCTGTTATGAATAATCTAAACCTGCTATGACTAATCTAAACCTGATATGACTAATCTAAACCGGCTATTACTAACCCTGCTATGACTAATATAAACCTGCTATGACTAATCCTGATTTGACTAATCTAATCCTGATATGACTAATCTAATCCTGATATGACTCTCAACCTGCTATGACTAATCTAAACCTCCTGTGACTAATCTAAACATGATATGACTAATCCTGATTTGACTAATCTAAACCTGCTATGACTAATCTAAACCTGCTATGTCTAATCTAAACCTGCTATGACTAATCTAAAATTTCATGTTATAATTACGCAAAACAGAAACTATGACGATCAGTATAATACCCTGGCCACTCAACATAAATGTAAATAATGTTGCTCTTCAACAGGTCCATGAGTTCAAGTACTTGGGCAGTATCTTTTCAGCAGACGACAATATCGACAGGGAAATTGAGACTAGGTGTCAGAAAGCATCTACGGTGACTTATCAGCTGTCCCCACTGCTAGGCACCCGAGCATTAGTTTGGCAACAAAGCAACAGCTGATAAAGAGTATATTTATGCCGACTCTGTGCTACCAGTGTCAAACATGACCTCGACTTGTGAAATGAAGTGTTTAAGAAAGGTCATCGGTATTACCAGGAGAGACAGAATGCGGAACGACGACATTTGAAGTAAACACAGCACTACGTCTTGTGCAGAATGCGTTTCCTGGCAGAAAATAAGTTGGTTTCGTCATATCATGAGAATGCACCAACTTTCAATGATGGCTTACAACGCTGGTAGATCTGGCTACAGGGCAAGGAGGCGGCCACGAGGAGGATGGTTATATGACATTAGAGTGATTGTGCAGCGACACCGGCAAACATTGACGGTTACAACGCACTTGGTGAAACACAGACGACTTAAACTCCCCACGACGCTCAACGGCACACGTAGAAAGAAAACTAACTTCTTCTTCTTCTTCGTACGCTGTCAGACGTCAACTTGAATTTGTTCGAAGAAAGCAGCTGTCATCCCGAGGCTGTCGACACTGCCATAGAGCTTGTCTAGTGTTGGCACTGGTAATGGCCACATGTGCTTTCTCTTGGCAATTTTGCAGCAGATGTTCAGCGGTCATTTTCCCTGTACCACAGGTGCATTTGTCAGTGCCACCTATCTTCAGTTTATTGAATAGATGGTACCCCAGTCTGATGTGGCCTGTGCTGAGTCTGAAGACCAGGACTTGCTCTCTTCCGTTCAACTGGTAGTAGGCATCATTTTTTGTGTAACCAGTATGTTCTGTTTCCCATTTGGCCATGTATCTGGCACTAATAATCCTTTTGGAGTCTTCATAGGTCACACTAGAATCTGGTTGTGGTAGTAGTGCACCTTCTTTTGCCAGTCTGTCTGCCTCCTCGTTGCCTTGGATGTTACAGTGGGATGGAACCCACTGTACCACTACTCTTTTTGGTGCGGACTGCTGGCATAGTTGACAGAGTACTGCTCTTAAATCATTAAGTTCAGTATTTTTCTGGGTTTTTAGTGCTGTAACCACGGCCAAGGCATCTGTAAACATGACTATCTGGCTTTCATTGCTTTCGCCTGTCAGCATTGCTTTTACTGCACCCCTCAGTGCCTCTGCCTCCACTCTGAAATTGCTTGAGAATTTTCCAGTTGCCACTGACAGTGTTATTTTTCTACCATTTGTTAGGCTCAGGAGTACCCCTACCCCTCCATTCCGTGTTGTGTTTGTTACAGAACCGTCGGTGTATGCATGGGTCCAGTCCATGCTTGGTAGTTTTCCGCTATGTACCTCAGGGTTATGTCTCTTCTTTCTTTTTCAGTCTGGCTGTTCTTGTTTCCAATACCTGGTATATTTTCTACCACCTCCGGAATGATATGCTGCTTCCAGGTAGGTTTGTGTACAGTAGGGGTGGGCTTTGGTGTTGCTGTGGTATTCATAGGGTCTTCGCTCATCTTTGCTTTGGCTATTTCTGCAAAGTTTCTCCACTTTAGTTTCCCTTTTCCAAATCTATTTAGTCTTTGATGGATTGGATGGTCTGTCAGTCTTCTTAGTTGCTCTGCTTGTTGCTGGGCTCTGCAGTATCTTCTGTCGGTCATGGATTGCAGATTTGTAATCTTTTCAAGTTCTACAATTGGCGTTGACTTCATGCCTCCTGTTATAACTCCCATAGCTTGGTTTTTAGTTTGCTAATTTTATCAAAGTTCGCCTTTGCTGCTGTTGTTGATGCCGCAAATCAATACTCGAGAACTGGTCTCACTCTTCCAGTGTACAGTTTCTTCAGCATTCTTTCGTCTGCTCTCCAGCTTGTGCCAGCAAGTTTCCTCATGATTGTCATTCTTTGTCTGGCTCTCATTCGATTTCTCTCGATATGACTTTTCCATGTCATGCGCCGATCAAATGTGACGCCCAAGTAGTTTGGGTTGTCGTTTGGCACTTTAATGTTTATTTATATCCAAGCATAGACTTTGCTGCCGGACAAGCTGACTTGGAGTATTTCTTTTCATTTCGTGTATTTTGTTTGTTTTTTCAATTTACCAAGCTGTATTGTTAGAAGCTTTATTTTGTTAGCAGCTCTTTCCTTGTTAACTATTTCAACAATCTTTTTGTTTGACACAGAACTGCGTCTCACCTCTTTAATATACACGGACTAGATGACACATCTTTTATCTTTTGCGATGTAAACAGTTTTCTTACCAGAACAGAATTCTTTTCTTGAAATGCAAACAAATCCGCGGCTATTCTATCTATAATGCATTCACATTATCTAGAGATTAGCAGCCTCAGTGGTTCCTATGCGAGAATAATCCCTTGTATTTCTCTTATTGGGTCCATAAAATACAAATGTAAATATGTTTCAATAGTAAAAATTATTTTATAGAGGAGGTCGGGGAAGAGATATGAGATGAATGAGAGGGGGCAGGATTTGATAAAAGAGAGATTGGGTATAGGAAATATAATATTCATATACAGATGGAAAGACATATTTAAACATATGAAGAGCAAAGACATACAGAGAAACATCATAAGAGAGAAAGAAAGAGAGAGAGAGAGAGAGAGACAGACATATATATATATATATATATATATATATATATAAACACCTATATTTATATAGACAAAATATACACACATTCAAACATACATACAAGTGAGCATCAAATGAAAACCTTAAATTCATTTTTTGGGTAAATGTATTCTGGAAAAGTTAAACACAACTGTATCTATTTTTCGACGTAGTCGCCATTGTCTTCGATACAAATCACCCGGCGCCTATAAAGTGCATGGATTCCTGTTAAAAAAGGCTACCTTAGTCGCGTTTGTAACCATTCTTGCACGACATGCTGGACTTCTTCATGGGGCTTTCTACTTCTTCAGACTTCAACTTCAATGACTCTAACGAATTCAGCAGTCGTCTCAAGGTTCTGAACACTTCCGTACAGCTTCTCGTGGAAGGACACTGGCTGTTGCCAAATGCTACATCCTTTGTCGATATACCAAGACTGCAAAATATGGTGTGCCTTCATGGCGGCTGTGCTGCAGGCAGAAAGGTCTGTAGTGTCAATCGTAACCTCGTTGTAGAGATGACATCTAAGTCTGTTGTGACCTGTGCGTAGCCGGATAATTATCACCGGGTCTCGCCTGGAAAGTTGATGGTAAGCATCGTTTTCTAAGTAGTCAGGGTGTTATTTGTTCCCATTTTGCACTGTACGTTGTCCTGATAAATGCTTTAGTCTCATTGTATGTGATTTCTGTATCACTTTGTTGTAGCATTCCTCTCTCTCTCTCTCTCTCGCTCTCTCTCTCTGGCGAGTATGTCAGCCGCCTCGTTGCCTGGAATGTCGCAGCCGTCTGGTATCCACTAGACTTTGCTTTTTTTTGAAACACTGGGACAGGCGTTCGTGCTGGTCATTGAGTGCCATTAACATTGCGATAGCGTCTGTGAAAATTACCACTTGCTTTTCTGCCTGCTCCTTATGGTCTATAAGGGTTTCATCGGAACTGAACGTCTTTCCTCCCAATGCCTCTTTTAGTCGTCCAAAGACGTGGAAATCACTTGGGACTAGGTCTGGTGAGTACGGGGGAGGGGGTAGGCACTGAAAGGGGAGTTCCTTGATGATTGCAGTCGGTGCTCGCAAAGTATTTGGTCGTGCATTGTCATGTTCCAAAAATACACGTTTACTCTTAGAAGTCCACATCGATTTGATTTGACCGTGGGTCGAAGATGATTGTTTAGAAGATATGTATACGTGGCAACTGGTGACAGTTTTCCCCCTGGGCATGTTGTGTTCTAAAAAAACATCTAGCTCATCCCAAAAGAGAGTCAGCATGTTTCAGACTCGTGGCAGTGAACCCAGGTTTCATGTCCAGTAACAGTTCTTGTTAGGAAATCATCTCCTCCTGTTACAAAACCACTCCCCCCCCCCCAACCTCTCCCCCCCCCCCCCCCCCCCGCCTCCAAAAAAAAAAAATTGCGATGGAAAGAAAGGTGTTCAATTCTAACGATGGAGTGCAGGAGGTAGTACATCAGTTACTACACACGCCCACACGATTTCGTTTTCCAGAAAGTTCCTATATTTCGTAGACGTTTGAGTGTTGGTATGTATATATATATATCTAAAGAAAGAGAGGGACAGAGGAAGGGAGAGACGTAGAGAGCGAGAAGGAGAAAAATAGAGAGGCAGAAAAGGTGTGCATAAAAAAGAAAAAAAGATGATAGAGATAATGAAATGGAGCGAGACAGAGGGGGAGCGAGAGAGAAAGACAGATAGATACATTCAGGAGATAAAGATAGATAGAGAGAGAGAGAAAAGGATAGATAGCAAGATAAACAGAGAAAGAGTGGATAGAGAGAGGAGGTAAATGGAGCGAGAGAGGGAGAGAAATAGACGGGGAAAAAAGAGGGACAGCAAGAAAGAAAGAGAATGAGATGATACAGAAACAGAGTCAGAGAAATAGAGTGAGAGAGAGGGTCCAAGGAAAGGAAAGAGAGAGAGACAGGTAAGGAGAGAGCAAGATAAAGAAGAGAAAAAAAACGATAGAGTTATTGAGACAGAGAGATCAAGAAAGGCAGATAATGAAAGGATAAAGAGATAGGAAGGAATAGAGAGAAAGAGAGAGGGCGGAAATGAGGGAGAGAGAGCAAGAATAAAGAGAAATAAAGAATAGATAGGGAGAGTTAGAAGTAGGAAGAGAAAGAGCAAGAAATAAAGAGAAATAGCCTATATATATATAGAGAGAGAGAGCAAGATAGAAAGAGAAATAAAGGATAAATAACAAGGGAGAAAGCAAGAATCAAAGAGAAATAAGGATAGAGAGATAGGGAGGGAGAGATGGAGACAGGTAGAGCAGGAAAGAAAGCGAAAGAAGGATAGAGCTGTAGGGAGGTAAAGAGAAGTAGGAAGAGAGAGCGATAGAAAGAGAAATAAAAGAAAGAGAAATAGGGAGGGAGAGCAAGAATGAAAGAGAAATAAAGGATTGAAAGATAGGGAGGAAGAGAGCAATAAAGAGAAATAAAGTATAGAAAGGTAAGGAGCGAGAAAAAGAGAAATGGAGGGAGCAAGAAAGAATGAGAAATAAAGGATAGAAAGATAATGAGATATGGAGGGAAAGAGAGAAGGAGAGATAGAGAACAAGAATGAAAGAGAAATAGAGAGAAAGGGAATGAGAGAGAGATGGAGGGAGAGAAAGCAAGAAGGAAAGCGAAATAAAGGACTGAAAGATAATGAGGGAGAGATAATGGGAGATAGAGAGATAGAGCAAAACAGAAAGAGAAAAACGGATAGAGATATAGGGAGGGAGAGAGGGAGGGAGAGAGAGCAAGAGTGAAGATAAACAAAGGATATAGAGATAGGGAGGGATAGAACAAGAATGAAAGAGAAGTAAATGTTAGAGAGATATGGAGGGAGAGAGCAAGAATGAAAGAGAAATAAATGATAGAGAGAGAGGAGGGAGAGAGATCAAGAGAGAAAGAGAATTAAAGAATAGATAAATGGAGAGACAGAAAGAGAGGGAGAGGGAGGGAGAGAAAAAGCTAGAAAGAAAGAGAACGATAGTAGAGAGGGAAAGCGAGAGAGAGAGAGAGAGAGAGTGCAAGAAAGAAAAAGGAGAGGATAGAGAGATATCTAGAGAAGACATATAGAAAATGTTTATATGCACATTCACATAAACGCACACACACACCATAGACGATGACAGGAATCGGAAGAAAAGTAAGACATGAATTGCTTTTGCAACAATAAAAAATACGTTCAGGGGAAAACATAAATTGCTAACCTCAAGGAATATCAGGATAGAACTGATGAAAAGAATTATCACTACTCATATATGCCCAATTGCGCTGTGTGAGTTGAAACAAAGTAGGGTGAGAAAAGCTTGAATTCGTTTGAAGTGGGATGTAACGGTGAAACCAGAGTTAGACATAACAAAGTTGCAATGGCAATATACTTACTGAAGTTGGCGCACAAAGACAAATACTGAAAACAATACAAAAACCAAGATTGAGTTGGCTGGGACACAATATGCGCCTTGACACTATTCCACGGAAGATCATTGGTCATTCAACTTTACCTGGCATTGACAAAGCAGATAGTCTAGTTAAGAAGGGGTGAAGTCAAAACCAACAACACACCAACACCATTAATTGACAATCAAACAACTAATGCAGACTAGGAGCAAAGAGATTTATCTGAATAAATATGCAGTAGGAAATACTGGGAAAGGAATCTAAAAACAGATGGATATCCCAAATCCCAAAGACAACATGATCATGAGATCCGATTTTCGCACTTAATAGCAACTTAAACATAATTCAAACACACAATACTGCGGATTGCCGGCTGTGCAAACATCAATACTAACCGGTTGAATATCATCTTCTTTGTGAGTGTCCGGCGTTTAAATGTGTTAGGTAAGAGCTTCTTCCTCCGAAGCCAGATACATGGATACTGTGTATTGAACTAATCAGCAGCTCACAAACACTCTCCGATACCACTATTTTGCATTGGGCCAAAGGGAGGGACCACACAGGCTGCTGGATCAATAATCAAGCATCCAACCAGATACTACAAAACAAGATTATGGGAAGAGAAGAAAGGGCACACCAAGACTCATCTTTACAACTCAGGTATGCAGTGGCATCACAGTAAGAACCTACGTTGATATAAAGGTAGTTGCAGAGGATATGGTAAGATGGAGAAACATGCTTAGACAACAACTCTTTATATGTATATAAATATATTTATATATATATATATATATATATATATATATATATATATATATATATATATATATATATATATACGAGGATTTCCGCCAGTTGACACTCATCACATAATGCAAGCAGTGTATGGTGACACAAGTGTGGCGAACGTAAGCTCTTGCGACGGTCCACCCGAATTTGCGCATACATTTTGGCGATGGAATCTTCTGAAGCAACAATTTGCGCCTGACCTGGTCTCGGAAGATCTTTCGCTAACTCACTTTAAACATCGTTGTCCAGTTCTTGACTGTTGTCTTCGACATGTTGTCACCATGCCACTATCATTACCACTAATGATAGTCTAATGACAGAACATACCTTCACATATGCCAGACCAACACGTTAGGTGGTGTGGGTTCGACTCCAACTCTTTCACGGTTGCTTGATGCAGAGTCCCCTGCATCTCATAGTCGCCCCCTATTCGTATTGTCCTTGACTTGCCACTGGGGTTGGGTGGCACGAGACGAGAGAGTGAGGATAAAAAGTAGCGCAATTAATCCTTACTAAAAATAGAGCTAGCAAAATAAATTATGCTATCTTCGTTTATGATGGACGGAGGCCTTTGCCTTTGAATTATCGAGAATAAAACAGAAACTATGAGGATCAGTAGAAAACCTGGGCCACTCAACATAAGTGGCAATGATATTGCTCTTCAACAGGTCCATGAGTTCAAGTGTTTGAGCATTATTTTTTGTGACGGACGGTAGCATCAACAGGGAAATTGAGACTAAGTGTCAGAAAGCATCTGTTGTGACTTATCAGCTGTCACCACTGCATTAGTTTGACAACAAAGCAACAGCTGATAAACAGTTTATTTATCCCGGCTCTGTTCTACCAGTGTCAAACATAGCCTCTGTCCAGGGCGCGTGAGAGTAGAATTTCCACGTGCGAAATGAAGTGTTTTTGGAACGACAACAGTCTTAACAGAAGAAACAGAATGCAGACCGACGACATTCGATGTACCCAATTCATTTCCAGGCCGAAAATAAGTTGGTTTGGTCATCTCATGAGAATGCACCCTCGTGATCTTTCCACTGAAGGCTTACACCGCTTGTAAATATGGCTACATCGCAAAGGGGCGGCCGCGACTCAGGTGGATTGATGTCATTGGAATGATTTTGCAGCGATATGGGTTTACATTGAAATTCGCAACGCACTTAGTCCAGGACAGACGACTTCAGCTCCCTACGACGCTCAACGACACGAATGGAAATAAAACTAACTAACTAGTGAGATAGTGTGAAGAGAACAAAGAGTGTATTTGGAAAGAAATGACAGAAAAAGAGATGATAGAGTGTGAGTCCGAAAGAGGAAGAGCAAAGAGAGAGAGAGCTGATAGATTGCATGGATATATATATATATATATATATATATATATATATAGAGAGAGAGAGAGAGAGAAGAGAGCGAAAGAGAGCGTGAAGAGAGCAAAGAGAGAAACCGAGTGCAGAGATAGAAAAGAGAGGAAATGCCTGAAGAGAGAGAGAGAGAGAGAGAGAGAGAGAGAGAGGTAGAGCCTCAATGGCACACACGTTACCTCCCAACTAGGACACATCGAATGTTTGCGTGATTAAACTGGAAATATATTTATCGATTACTACTTCATCGTCACTCTTACATTTCCGCTTCAATACGAGCATATGATACCTCTACCGTTGGCGTCCTAGCAGGAAGCATGTCTAAAGCATGTATCAGCTCTTGAAATAGTGGTTTCTGTAACTTAACTAAGTTTGTTTTAGGCAACAACATTTTAACAATGATATCAGAAAATAAAAATGCGTCGCATTTGTAATGAGGAAATCACATACGGATTCTTAATACGGCTCACATTCCGACTTTTGTTTAATATTAAAGAAAAGCAAAGATAAAGGCAAGCCCATTGCAGTTGTTGCTGTAGGAGATAAAGTTGAGGGTATGAGGTAGTCGCGTATACCATTGATGAACAAGTCAGAGACTTTATGCAGTGAGGATTTGGTATTTCCGATTTTGCTAACCAAGTAGTGAGTAGATAACTGGGTCCTGGCCTTTATCAAAAGGATCGTTTCCCATGTCCATGGTATGCTTTAAAAGTTAATGTTCGAGGACTTCGTCAGCACACCAGGCTACATGACAAAATAGAGCAAACGGCGACGGTTCAGCACAGTAAATTGCAATAACTATCGTCGTTTATGACACAGTCATACCAGAGATTATTAACGACGCTTCTCTGGCTACAAAATGTCCGATTCTTATGGCTGAAAAGGTCAATTCTACGGAAACCCTACTGCAAAATAAAATTCTAGAGAGTTCCTTATATTAAATTCCCGTTTTTTATGAGGTTGGTTAACCAGTTCCATTTCACAATATCTAGTTCTTCCAAATCAGTAAGTTAGTTACTGGTCCAATCGTACCCTTATGACGACATGAGAGTCCATGGTCGCCTATCTTAGATCGGATGGGTCGCGTCCTACGTCGTCATCCCGTGTCGCTGGAAAACCGTCTTTATGTCTTCAATCCACTTTCACCTCGAGCGCCTCTTGCTTGGAAGCCGGACTTTGAGGCACTGTAAGTTCTCAATCGAAGCTCATCAGGTGATCTTCTAATGAATTGGTCGAACTATCGCACTATCTGACTGATCATGTATTGGTCGAACTATCGCACTATCTGCCTGATCATGTATTCGACACATGGAATGTCACCGGCCATTTCGCGAATAACCTCGTTCCTCTTTATGTTTTTAATGGAGACTCAGACAGTCATTCGCAGACATCTCATTTCGCAGGTGGAGATTTTACTCTCTCGACCTTAGATATGGCCTACGTTTGACTTAAGTAGATTTTACTCTCTCGGCCTTAGACATGCCTACGTTTGACTCTAGTAGATTTTACTCTCTCGGCATTAGACATGGCCTACGTTTGACTCTAGTAGATTTTACTCTCTCCTCATTAGACATGGCCTACGTTTGACTCTAGTAGATTTTACTCTCTCGGCCTTAGACATGCCTACGTTTGACTCTAGTAGATTTTACTCTCTCGGCATTAGACATGGCCTACGTTTGACTCTATTAGATTTTACTCTCTCGGTCTTAGACATGCCTACGTTTGACTCTAGTAGATTTTACTCTCTCGCCATTAGACATGACCTACGTTTGACTTTTACAAAAAAGAAGCCATGGGTGACCACATACATTCTAGACCTCTGTGATAAAAGAAGGTCACTGAAAAAACACAATCACCCACCGGAGGAGGTCGGCAGTTATAAAGAGGTCAAGAAAGTCACACAACAAAAGATGAGAGACGCGAAGGAAGCGTGGATATGTGAGCAATGCACAAACATCGAAGAGAGACTAAACAGAAATGATGCTAAAGGAGCATACAAGGTTGTCAAAGAACTGGTAACACCAAGACAAGGCCGGAACCTTATGATCCATGATAAAAGCGGCAAGTGCCTTATTGAGGAAAATTACGTACTGACACAATGGAGTGTTCCGAGCTATATAACTATGAAGGGCGAAACGAATCTGAGAAAACAATCCCCCCAACACCAACAAATATAGAGGATAACCAACTGATAACGAAGGAAGAGGTAATTGCAGTGGTAAAGACATTGAGAAGAGGGAAGGCGGTCGGCGTGGACTATATACCAGCAGAGCTCTTACAAGCAGGTGGAGAGGTAGTGGTGGAAGGCCTGACACACATCTGCAACAAAATATGGGCGACAGGAAACTGGCCGGACTTATGGACGAAATCAATAGTTATACCGCTACATAAGTCTGGAAACCTAAAGCTGTGCCAAAATTACAGAACAATAAGCCTCATCAGCCACCCTAGCAAGGTCATGCTTAGATTAATCCTCGACCGATTGAAACCCCAAGCAGAGAGCATCATTGCCGAGGAGCAAGCAGGGTTCAGACAGGGAAGAAGCACTACAGAACATATATTTAATTTAAGGCTGCTAAGCGAGAAAAATCTAGAACAGCAGCAAACACTATCATGTGTTTGTGGATTTTAAGAAGGCGTTTGATAGCGTATGGCATAAAGCGCTTTGGGCAACCATGAGGATGTATAATATCAACGGAAATATTATAACGATACTTGAACACCTGTATAACAAGGCGTCTAGCGCAGTTCTTGTTAATGGGAGGCGAGGGGACTGGTTTTGCACATCAGTTGGTGTGAGACAGGGGTGTACACTCTCTCCAACTGTTTTCAATATATTCCTTGAAGGCATTATGAGTGAGGCACTTGGAGGTCACGTTGGTACTGTCAAGATAGGGGGCCGAACGATTACCACCCTTCGTTTTGTAGATGATATCGACGGGTTGCCGGGTTCAGAAGCAGAGCTCCAGGAATGGGTCAGAAGGCTCAATGAAACAGCTCTTGACTATGGTATGGAGATAAACGCTGGAAAGACACAATTAATGACCAACAACGCCACGGGCTTCAACAACTCGAAGTGGTTGACCGTTTTAAATATCTTAGGTCGATTGTCAATGATGAAGGATCACAATTTTTGCCCAGAATAGCACAGACAATAGCGGTGTGTGCACGGCATAACAAAATCTGGCAAGATAAACGGTTAGCACTACGCACGAAAATCAGATTAATGCGTACACTGGTCCTGTCAATATTCCTATATGCGTGTGAGACATGGACAGTTACAGCTGACCTTCAGCGAAGAATACAGGCCTTGGAGATGAGATGTTTCCGAAAACTTTTAAACGTCAAGTACAAAGATCGAGTTACAAATGAGGAAATATGACAAAGACAACAGCAATAGGGCCTTTCGAAGACCTCTTGGAAACTGTCAAAAGAAGGAAACTCACTTGGTACGGTCACATATCAAGATCAAATGGTCTTGCAAATACAATCCTCCACGGAAAGGTGCATGGCAGACCACGAAGAGGCCGGTCCAAAAAGAGATGGGAGGACAACATACAAGAATGGGCCGGTCTCTGACCAGAAGAGTCACAGGCAGCGGCATCTGACAGAGAGGGGTGGCGTGGGGTTGTGAGGATGTCTTCATGTGTGCCCCACGACCTCACCGGTTACGAGATGACCTGACCTGACCTGAAATTGAGATGCTCGTAGAATGTAATCGTTTTCTCATACATCTGTCTTAGGGCAAATGGAGTATCGGTGTACTGCTTTCTCTTCCATAAACCAAACGGGGCGTTGCTGAGCTGAGGTTTAGCAATCTGTCGTGCACTCTGTTCAAGAAGTTATCCATACATATTTCCTGTGTGACTTAACATCGAAATACCCGCTTCGAGTCCTTGCCTTTCCATATGGGTGTTACTGTAGCCCGCTGCAAGGTATCTTGGACTATGCTTTCACTCCACGCCGTTGTGAATAATTTTCTTTAGTCGCATCACTCCTATATAAAGAAATTAGGAAAATAACAATGCTACAACATTTGACTGACAGAAGGGATTACAGAGTACTACAGATAGCAGCACATTTCTAACTGCTTACACATCATCCAATGAATGAAAGACAGGAAGGGTATGGTTGAAGAATGCCAAAAATGTTGCTAAGCATACAAGCTAAAACAATTAGTATTCCACATGTCAGACCTGGCACAGATAAAGGTAGCGCCAGTAATAACAATTAGCACATTTCCGCTATGGAAGAAGACACCATTCTCAGAGCTAATAGGCAAATAACCAGAGGTGGCGGAAAGAGACATCCAAACAGATATAGAGAAGCAATATATTGCTTTGGAAGATCTTCATAAGACGTTATAATAATGTTGACCTAGACAACTAGGACCCATTGGGTCGATAGACCACTACCATCTAAAAACTGCTGAGGCTTTTATCCAAACCTAGTTCAATGCCGAAGGAGATACTGCTATATGTCGGAGTCTTGTAGAACGGAGGCGGCCCCACACACGAGTTCAGCTGGGAGCTAGTGGGACATAGCCACCCACAGAATGAACCCACAAATAAAGAGGGATCAGCAATCCGAACTATGAACAATAAACCCGTATAGGATCAAGTTATCATATTTATCAATAACATGCAAAACAAATCTAAATCTCAGTGGCCACTGAGATATTATCAAACATCTTCAGAGCTGCAATGGGACACCAAGAGAAACTACAATTGCCGTGGTGGAAATTAAAGAATTTGCCAGAAACAATATAGTTTTCCTAATATATTCCCTTTCAACAATAGTGATCTTCAAAAACCATAAATACCACGAATTGGACAGTCTGTCAGAGACACTCAAGATTACCAGCTTCAATTTCAATAAACTGAACATTCTTTAGATCCCCGCACACTGCAAGACACATAACAATTAAAAGACATATACAAAAGCCTTAAAAGGAGGAAGCAAACCCATAAACGAAGACATAACTATATATGAAGAAACAAAGGCAATAATCCGCATAAACTTCAAAGACAGGCAGCACATAGACCACATCGTCTGTAACAGAAGAAGCATACTATTCCATCCCATAAATGATCAAGAGACAGTATTGAGACAAGGAATGGGCAATTGCAGTTACTGCAATTACTAAGTAGACTACAGTTTGTTCGTTGTCCGTGTCCTGGGAACCACAGCAGACGTCATGTTTCGAATGTTTAGCTCTGACAATTGCCTTATCATTCTCTCTGAACATGGCATCTTCTTCTCCATCTCCTTCTTCTTTTTCTTCTTCTTCTTATTCTTCTTCCTCTCCTTCTCGTTTGTTCGTTCTCGAACTCCCGATACCAATCCATGAAAATGGCTTTGCAATTAATAGGATGTTGTATGAAGACCGAAATGCGTTGTGATGTAGTTGACTGCGGTAGTTGCACCTTTCAGTTCAACACATCCGACTTCAGCATGTCAATTTTGGGACCAGGCTTGCCGTCCTTATTGGATCTCTTCACCTTAGCCAGTCTGCCATGTTGCAGCCTTTATCCAGAATCACCACGTGGAAATCGAGAAGGATCTTGGTCCTGACGCCAGCAGTCAGCTTTTAGTCACTGGTCGCTACAGTTCAATCACTGCTCAGCATCTTGATTCCCAGCATGTTATCAATCTTGCATGTTTCCAGAAGGTTTGTATATAACATCAGGTAATCTGGGTCAGGTGTTGCTCCACAGTTGCACGTCTAAGCATCACTGACACATCAGCTCTGAGTGACAGGGATGTCAATGGTTCCTCCCGAGGCTCGATCCACGCGTCCAACGTTAGTTCCATTCATCTTGCTGGACTAGTTTGTGGGCGATGTGTTGACTAATAAACCTCATCTAGTTTTATGTCTTGTACACTGCATCTGGTTGCAAACCATTTTGCCGTGGGTAGGGGGGAGGGGGCTGTTTCTCACTTTAAATTTATTGATGCAACAGTTCTTCATGTCTCCGGTAGTGCTATGGTAATTAAACTGTTTATATATTTGTCTATGTATGTTGCATGTTGTATGTTGAATGTTGTATGCGCCCTGCAACTATCCAGCCAAACTAGCTCAGTGTAGTCAGCTACGAAGAGCACAAGGTCAATGTGGATGCTCGGATGATATCTGGCTGTAAACGCAAGCCGAGGTCTGTAGTTAGGAAAACATGTGGCTGTAAACGGCGGCCGAGTGATGTAGTTATGAAAACATCTGGCTGTAAACGGAGACCGAGTGCTGTAGTTAGAAAACATCTGACTGTAAGCGGAGACCGAGTAATGTAGTTAGAAAAACATATGACTGTAAACGGAGACCGAGTGATGTAGTTACGAAAACATCTGACTGTAAACGGAGACCGAGTGACGTAGTTAGCAGGAGTATAGCGGGAACAGCTGGATTAAAATCAATCTGTAATCCAGAGGAAATGGTTTTTAAAAAATTGGAGGGTTGAAAGTGGATAAATGTCCAGGTCAAGATACTGTTCATCCAAGATTGCTGTCTGAAATTAGAGACCAAATAGCAAAACCATTGGCCATATTATGTTCTCAATCACTTGCAACAGAGATTGTTCCACGGGATTGGAAAGATGCAGGAGTGATTCCCTTATTCAAAAAGGGCAAAAAATCAGATCCAGCGAATTATAGACCGGTGAGTTTAACGAGCATAGTCTGTAAATTGTTAGAGTCAATAATCAAAGAAAACATTGTAACACATTGAGACAAATTTAATCTAATTAGAAATAGTCTGCATGAGTTTACTAGAGGGAGATCGTGCTTAACACATCGTGTATAATTCATGGAGGAGGTTGCCAAAATCAAAGATAAAGAGGAGCCAGTGGACATTATTTATCTAGATTTTGCAAAAGACTTTGATAGAGTACCTCATCAAAGATTATTTCGAAAGTTAAAATCACATGGACTAGGTGGATAAGTTGCCAAATGGATTGAACATTGGTTAACGGGAAGAAGGCTGAGGATGGGCCTAAATAAGGAGTATTCTGAATTGGGAAGTAAAAAGTTGAGTGCCACAGGGCTTGGTTTTGGGACCAATTTAGTTCTTGATGTAAATATAAATGATTTGGATATTGATATGGGATCCATGATTGTAAAATTTGCTGATGACACAAAACTATGCAGTAGTGTCTAATCTAAAGCAGAAGTGGATATATTGAGGTCGGATTTAGATAAAATTCGAGAAGGGTCTGTAAGCTGGCAAATGGAGTTTAATATAGATAAATGTAGTTATCCACATGGGTAGATCTAATATGGAACATAATTACAGAATGGGAGAGAATAATATCAGAAAGATAGATAAGGAAAGGGACCTAGGGGTTATAATAGATCATACAGGTAAGATGAGGGAGCAAGTCCAGGTAGCAGTGAAAAAAGGCAAATGCAATGTTAGGTATGATAAAAAGAAATATTAAACATAGGAGTAAGGAAGTGAAAGTCAAACTGTATAAAGCATTAGTTAGACCTAAATTTGAGTACTGTGTACAGGTGTGGAGTCCGTATCATAGAGGGGACATAAACATGCTGGAAAGAATACAAAAAAGAGCGGCAAAGCTGATAGTGGGATTCCAGAATTACAGTTATGAGGAAAGACTTAGAAAAAAACCGGTCTACAGTGTCTAGAATAGAAAAGAATTCGTGGTGACTTAATACAGGTTTATAAGATGATCAGAGGAATGGATAAATTAGACTATAACAAGTTGTTTTTTTAAAAAGACAGCCACCCTCAATAACAAGAGGGCATAATTACAAGTTGACTAAATAGAGGTTCAGATTATATATTAGGAAATATTTTTTTAGTCAGAGAGTGGTGAATACTTGGAATGCATTGCCAGGGGAGGTAGTGGATGCAGGGGTAGTTAATGCATTTAAGAATAAATTGGATGCGCATAGCCTTCAGAGCAAGGTGGTGTAAATGAAACTGGTTGTATATAGACTGCAGAGTCTTCTAAACTAGTATAAAGACGTTAAGCTAAGCTATGTTAGGGAAAGATGTGTGAGACAAGGCTGCGTGTTGTAGCTACTACTCTTCAACACATATATGGAGGCCAAATTGGAGCATCTGCAAAGAAATGCCAAGGAGGAAAGGACAGAGGCTGATCAGTTAAATAAACTCATTTTTGCAGATTATCAATGTCTACTTTATGAGAGTGAAGATTATCTGCAGCAACATCTGACTGCGCTCAACTCTGACTGTGCAAGATGCAGTATGAGAATTAATACTTCCAAAATAGAAACTTTGCAGATAAGCAGATCGCCTGAAAACATGAACATTATGGTGAATGGGACCAAGATCAAACAAATGAAGGAGTTCAGGTACTTGGGCAGTGTTTTCACACGGGATGGAGGTTCAGATAGAGAGATTGAGATCAGGTGCCAAAAAGTAAATGCAATTGCATACAAGCTGTCACCATTATTGAAACACCCTAACATAAAGATGTCTAGAAAATAATACTGATCAACAGTATATTTATGCCAACTCTCGGTAACCAGTGCCAAATGTGGGCTTTAACAAAAACTCTAGAGAGAAAGATCCCGACATGTGAGATGAGATACCTCCAGAAAACAATCAACGTAACTAGATGATAGAATGTTCAATGAACGAGTGCGTAACATCGTTGATGCAAAACCCTGCACTGAACATAGAGAGAATCAAGTGGTTCGGCTTCCCAATGAAAATGCAACCTGACCTTCTACCCTTGTTCGGGTTTTTAGAAAGGGGCAGACCGAGAACTAGATGGATATGAAATGTTGTGGATATTCTAAATTGTCATGGGATGATGACCACTTCAGCGACGCGTCTAGCCCTGTACAGAAATCTACGGCTCTACACGGCACAAGTGGATAAGATAGGACAAGACAAGACAAGACAAGACAAGACAAGATACGATACGATAAGACAAGACAAGACAAGACAATATAAGATATATAAGATAAGACAAGACAAGAGAAGAGAAGACAAGACAAAACAAGAGAAGATAAGATAAAACAAGATAAGACAAGATAAGACAAAGAGAAGATAAGACAAAACAACATAAGAGAAGATACGAAAAAACAAAATAAGACAAGACCCGACATGATACGACAAGACAATAGAACACAAGACAAGATACGGCAAGACAACACAAGAACAGATGAGACAAGACAAGAGAAGATAAGACATGACAAGACAAGATAAGATAATACAAGAGAAGATACGACAAGACAAGACACACTAATATAAGACAAGCTAAGACAAGACCAGATGAGACAAGACAAAACAACAGAAGATAGGTCAAGACAAGAGAAGATTCGACAAGACAAACTAATATAAGACAAGATAAGACAAGACAAGATAGGATAAGACAATACAAGCCAATAGAAGAGAAGACAAGACAAGACAAGATAAGACAAGACAAGAAAAGAGAAGATACGACAAGAGAATACAAGATAAGACAAGACAATACAAAATAAGACAAGACAAGACAAGACAAAATTCATGCTGAAGTTGGATGTGCCCGATTGAAAGTTGCAAATATTGCAGTCAAGCTGTAAACTACGACACAACGCATTCCGTTCTCCGGACTACATCCTGCTATTTGCAAAACCCTTTTCAAGGCTTAGTGGAAGGAAATTTGGAACGAACGAAGAAGAAGAAGAATGCTACTGTCTTCTAGCTGCTGTACTTGCCATTTGATTTACAGTATGTTTTTTCTAACTCACCATTTCTTATGTGAAAATCACATACTTTGGTTTTGTTGGGTTTGGTTTGATACGTATATGATAACATAAGACAAGCGCACCAAGGCGATTTCTAATTTTGCATTCAAATTGTTAATAATATTTTTGGCGCGCATCGGCTGCTGCGACACACATTAATTTCAACGCCTCTGTATCTGTCGGTTGGCCGCTGGTATGTATAAAACATGCGTGTTAGGCGTTTTTAATTCAGTTATTGCGAATATGTGTGAGTGAGGCTTTTCTTCGATTAGTGAAAATGACTGAAATCACAAAAGCCCTTATTATTTCACACTCATTGATCTGTTTTGAACAGCACACATAGATACCGATATAGTCTGTTTCTTGATTTGCATGTAGATAACCATTCTGAAGACGTATAATGCTCTGTTTTGAAATGACGTTATCGTCTTTAATTGTGTTTAAACTGTTTTTACTTGCGGTTCTTTTTCAAAACTCAGGGCCTTAAATAAAGTTGTGAATCAAGATAACAGTATTGCGACACGTGCTACATCTCACCGCTGACCTATTTACATTAACTTCGCAACTTGTCTCTGGCAAGCTTTGTCGTGAGGGAACAGTTTCCAGAGCGAGTCCCTTTCCAAATAATACCTTTTGAAATACTGTCAAACGATATTGACGAGCGAAAACTTGAACATTTCACAAGATTTCTTCCCTTAAATGGAACAATTACATACGTTTAATAACAACAACACTGCCCTTTATTAGAAGCAAACACAAATTACATTTACTTATGAAAGAACGCCAAGCGTTAGTATGTCTCTTTTTGCACAAATGAGCTAGGATGGCTTAATTTAGTCCTCTACCTGGTGAGAACCGATAACACTCTATCACTTGCGATGCCAGAGTGCCGTTTATTAGGGTCTAAATAGCTGGAATATCGTCGAATTAATAATCGACGCTAATTAAGACTCATTTAGTGCAGAATATTAAAACTGTTTATATAATATTTGTATTTTATGACTCCTGGAAATTTAACTAAACATTTATTAAAATGGTTGGGTACTATTATAACAGGGTTAACGTATTCTCTTTCCTAATCTTCATTACCACTATCACTCCTTAACATTACTACTATCACTCCTTAACATTACCACTATCACTCCTTAACATTACCACTATCACTCCTTAACATTACCACTATCACTCCTTAACATTACCACTATCACTCCTTAACATTACCACTATCACTCCTTAACATTACCACTATCACTCCTTAACATTACCACTATCACTCCTTAACATTACCACTATCACTCCTTAACATTACCACTATCACTCCTTAACATTACCACTATCACTCCTTAACATTACCACTATCACTTCTTAACATTACCACTATCACTCCTTAACATTACCACTATCAGTCCTTAACATTACCACTATCACTCCTTAATATTACCACTATCACTCCTTAACATTACCACTACCACTCCTTAACATTACCACTATCACTCCTTAACATTACCACTACCACTCCTTAACATTACCACTATCACTCCTTAATATTACCACTATCACTCCTTAACATTACCACTACCACTCCTTAACATTACCACTATCACTCCTTAACATTACCACTATCACTCCTTAACATTACCACTATCACTCCTTAACATTACCACTATCACTCCTTAACATTACCACTATCACTCCTTAACATTACCACTATCACTCCTTAACATTACCACTATCACTCCTTAACATTACCACTATCACTCCTTAACATTACCACTATCACTCCTTAACATTACCACTATCACTCCTTAACATTACCACTATCACTCCTTAACATTACCACTATCACTCCTTAACATTACCACTATCACTCCTTAACATTACCACTATCACTCCTTAACATTACCACTATCACTCCTTAACATTACCACTATCACTCCTTAACATTACCACTATCACTCCTTAACTCTCTAAATTAAATACCAACAATTCTTTTAACACGTTAAACACAGCATGTATTTTTCACACAAGTAAAACAATATGCACATCAAATCAAATCACTAGGCTCATTGATCACATTATACTGTTCATCAATTATTAATGAATTCTAATGTCTCTCAAAAGGTTGGTTATTATCACTTCTCTAACTGACTAAGATTACTTCTAAGGGTTCGTGCAAGTAGCACAGGTCTTACTCTAGTACTAAACTTGACCCAGGGTTCTCATCACGTGGTCGGAATCTATCAATTGTTCTATTCACTGTCTATCTCTGTTCGTTGATATAACGGATGTCTATCGACAATTTCTCAGTCCTCATATATCTGTCCTCTCAGCTTACTAAAAATGGATGTCTGCTGGACCTCTTATCTCGTCTCACGTAAGGCAGTTGATGACTGCATCTGTGCTCTGTCTGCAGCTGTGCTCGTGTCTGCGGCTGTGCTCGTGTCTATGACAGACGACAGTGGTTGTGTTACTGGGGTTGTCAGGACGAGGAAGCCCACAAATCACAACGGTCGTCTTAGGACGACAACTTCGTGTTGCAGCAACACGTCTCCGTCTGATGAGAATGAAATCAGGTCCCTCGAGCAAGATGTTAGCAACGACGACTTGAACAGAACATCACACACAGACAGATTTTTACATGTGTGTGGTCTCTCGTTGCCTTTCCGTGTTGGTCTGCTTCAGTGGCTTCTAACTCTACTATTTTCACTCACTGGCTAAGTTTCTGTAGCTTATAACTATCTACTTGTTCTAGACTAAGTGCTACTCACTATACTATTTAGCAGGACACCGTGTCTCTGCTGCTTCTGATCTTCCCACTATTCTGTTTCACTCCAGCTTATATGCTAAGTTTCCCCCGCTTTAGATAATGACTTCGCTTTCTTGAGTTCATTTCCTACCAACTTTATTTGAACTCGCGTGTCCAAAGAAAGGCTGCCTTATTTTCCAAACACTGACTGACCGCTTGTTCACGGGGATTCCCAGTTCAAACCGTGAGAATTCGACCTATATTGGTCGACCCGCCCCAACTTGCATTGTTTGATAGTTGAGGACCATGTCTCGTTCAATGAACTGAAACTCTCGGGCCGGGCTCTCAAGTTATGTTTGGGTACCACGAACGGTATTTTCAGGGCTTCCCTGGCTTTGGCTCGTTGTACCCCTGTAACTCTGTTACACTATCCTTGTCCTACTAGAACAGTATCGGCCGCCACTAGATTACAACTGCTGTTGAACTCTTTACAAAAATCCTTTCTTAATGTATTGATGTACCTTTGTAAAAGCGATTTAAGAGACAACACTAAGTTTTACATAAGGACGCTGTCAGCACCATGGATAACCGTATGTTGTTCCAGTGACGACACGCGCAGGAGGGTTTAGTTGACGTATTCTGTTCTCCCATAATGGGTCACGGAATTCATATTGGGAGATCAGAATGCCCTGCACTGAGTTACTGTTTATTCTTCTGTCTGTTGACATTCGCTGTAAAGAAAACCAAAGCTCTGGGAGCTCCCACATCTATTAAGAATTAGAAGAGACTTCCACCTCTCTTTGGAAACGCAAGCTGTCACAAAGATTTCTCGGTTTCCACCATTAGCCGAAGAGGGCAATCACTCTGCATATCCTGGCAACTGATGCCATTTGCGTATCAGTGCCGCGACAACACGCTGGGTCCTCGTTGGTGCATAGGATATGAGGGCTATGTTCACGTGAAAATACATCCACTGTCCGCATTAACACCATGTTTTAGGGGAAGAGTTGGGAGGAAGTAGTCTCCCTTGGGCAGGAATAGCTTATGCTGTAAGTGCGACAGGGGTGTCAAGTTCAGGTTGTTAACCCATACATTAACTCTCTCCATTTGTGGTATGTGGGCGTTTCTGGAGCGAGTCTGTGTGTATTTAGGTGGGAGTGTGGGTGGGTGTATGTGTATGTGTGTATGTGGTGTGTATGTGATGGTTGACGAAATATTTATGTTTTGATTTGGATCCCCGTAGTAGTGAACGAGACGCAGATAAAGTCAAGCATAGGACAACTGCCTAGAGGACCCCGGTTACCCTTCATCAGTACGCTCGGTATGTGAGGAAAGTTACTGCAACCCGCCACTTAACGTCCTTTTCAGGGGGTACAAAAGAGAAAACTTACTCATTGTAAACATTTACAACAACAACAGCATATGAACATATCTACGTGGATACTACTTTTTGAATGTTGATGTGCTTCTTTGAATAAGTAGAATACGTCGTGTGCGGGTGTGAGTGTGAGCGGGTAGGAGCATGAGCACGTGTTAACGTGGGCGGGTGTGAATTTCTATGTGTTTGTTTTTTGGTGATTTTGTGTGTATGTTTAAAAGTGTCTTTCTTGCTTCTACTGTTGAAATCACCCCCTTTTCTATCCCAGACCAAAATCATTTCTGAGATCTCAGAATGTATTGGTCAGTGCATGGATACGAATGGGGGGACTCAGTGGTCTTGAGGTAAGGTAAGCCTCTCGGGTGGCGGAGTTCGCGTGTTCGAATCACGTAGATCTTCTGGTAAAAGTTTCCATAATCTCTGGGCAGTGAGACCGGACTCCCCGTGTTCAGTGTCGAGCACGTTAAAAATTCCTTGGCAGTCGGAAATCTAAAAGAGTATGCTTAACAGCCGCTGCCCGATCACATTTCAAATTCAAAATCTACCCGTTATTTGTACCTTTTCCCAAGTGGTTTGTTAAGAGCAGCTATAGATGCGCCTAATCGGCTGCGGGTCTACTTAGCTCTAGTGTTTGAGTCTATTAATATGGACGTATATCGATAACTCCCCCCCCCCCTCCCCCCTTTGTTTTACAAGAAGCTGGTTGTATACAGACTCTGTAGAATCTTCTAAACGAGTATAAAGATGTTAAGTTATGTGTGTGTATCTGTAATGTGTTCCAGTACGGAAGTTTTACAGTACAGTAGTTAAACCAATCCTTTCTGTACTTGGAGAAGTTATCTTACCGAGAAAAATCCCTGACATGTGCAGTCAAATTGGACATGAAGCTATTTATAACCCAGTATGTTGGGATTGCGAACCAAGCATCGGCTTGATGTACACCCCTACACATACACCCCCCGCCTCCTTTTTTATAAGAATTTGTGTGTGTTTCTTTAAATATGTGGTATTTTTGTGTGTGTTTATAGGAATGTGTGGGTTAATATAAATGTGTGTGTTTATGATTTGTCGCAGCCAATTATTACCCGGATGAACATAGAGGCACCTTTAGATGGGACGTGATTTCCACCCCTGCTATAGGCAGCCAGCGACAGGGTCTGGTGGGTCGGGAGATGCTAGGAAATGCGGACCAAATAACCGAAGAAGGCGTCGGTCCAACGTGGAAAAAATACACTCATGATGTGGTTGTCGGGCGACCTTAGTGTTAGTAAGCAGGTCATTCCAGTGGATTCCAAAGATGCGTCTCTGACTTCGTATGTGGAAGGCTTCAAAGCTCTTCAAATCTCTTTATAACAAATCCAGTCGCACCATTGGTTGAATCATTAGCCCAACACAGCATTTGGTTAATCCTAACCAGTTTATAAGAAATCGGGATGCATTGCATTGGCTATCACAGGGTGAGGTTGCCAGTCCCATACACAACCTTCTTTAGTCACCTTGACATGATGTAAGACAAAATTGGTCCTATTCACTTTACTTAGGAAAACAAGCTCAGGTTATACTTCCGAAACATAAAATAAAATTAATCAGCTTCAGTAATCAAAGTTAATTATCCCTCAGGGTCATCAAAGCAAATTAAGCAGCTTCGGCCACCAACATTAACTAACCAAAATAACAATGTCCAGCTTGTGTAATAAAAAAAAAATGTAGACAAGTTTTTATGAATACGATTAAAGTAAAGGAATATGCAAAAAGTGTAAGATAGAAATCACGAAACAATGCTTTTACAAAATATTATTTTATGTCGTTCGTCTGAGGTTGTATCTTGTTCTTGAATAGATTAAAGTAAGAAAGTCTTTCGCTGAGCCGCCCCACTCTCTTGATTCCCCTGCTACATTAAGCCGGTGGCAAGACGTATCAAGATAACTGGAGGTAGCATATGATGCATATTTTTCCTCAGTGTTTACTCCCAAAGCCTTCCCAAAAACAGGTGACCCACAAGACACAGTGGATAACGTCACCGACAGGCCGTGTCGAAACAAGACGCCATCTTCATCTTTATTGTCACACACATCAGGACAGCCATCATTTCATCCTGGCAGAGTTTTATGATTTCAAAAGCAAATGACTCATTTCTCAAGTCTATTATCACTATTACATCACCCTACTAATTTATAGATTTTTACTTATGAGTGTGCCCTCACTGTCAGCACTGAAAGTGACATGCAGACATATATGGATAAGTTCTCTACATCTTGCGACATGTTCGGTTTAACCATTCATTTTAAAAACAAACTCCAGTCATGTTATACCCTGATCTGAGAGAGGTATATCACGAACCAATTATACGAGTCAAGAATGAGGGCATACAATCAGTTGACAACTTAACCTACCTTGGCAGCACTCCCTCTAAGGAAGCTACTATTGACTGAGAACAGCAAACAAATATTCAAATCCAGTGCTACCTTTGGTAGGATGCGAATCAGCGTGTGTGATCGAAGTAGTCTTAGACTCGATACGAAACTCAACATCTATCGAGGCGTAGTGCTCGTATGGGTACCAGACACCGAGATCCTCACGAAAACTAAGAGGCCGAGCATCCATTTGATGTTGCAGAAGACCCATATATGAGATGTGCAGGCAATCTCGTACAACAATCGCATCTCCAAACAATTAATGTATGGTGAGCTGAAAGAGGGCCTGCGCCTGGTCGGTGACTAACAGGTAAGCTTCAAAGACTCCTTCCTAATATCTCTGACACGCCTCAACATCGATGTAAACTCATGAGAGTGCCTGACACAGGACCACCATCAGAGGCACCTCCATTGCTGAGGAACGTCGGGCCTAAGAAGCTTGGGACAAACGTGCTGCATGAAAAGACAAAAGACAAAACACCTGACACGCACATGCCCAACTCGGACCTTGAATGTTGAATATGTGGAAGGAGTTGATGTGTCAGTATTGTACGATATAGCTACTGTCTGACTCACTAGTGAGGTGGAACTCAACATGTCTGACTGCTGTTGTCATCGTCGCTTGCGATGGAAGGTCATTATTATACACTGCGGTTATGTAATGCGTGTGAGTGTGATGTGTACGAAAAATAACAAAAATAGACAACAAACAGTATTACTGCAAACTCTACCGCCATAATCAGAATATATATATATACATACGGCTACTTTCCACTAGTGGACCCAGTGTTCGTGTCTGTAGAGAAAATAATAAGTCTACTACACATTCAAGCACGTTACAAAATACTATTAAAGAGAGTTGTATACGGGGCTTGCAACGCCACCGTGTAAAAGAAGTTGCTACTGAAATCATCATTTTCCCTAGCACATAAAGTGCAAAGGCACAGGCTTCCTAAAGGAGTCCTTCTTCTTCTTCTTCTTCGTACGCAGTCAGACAGTAACCATCATTTTTTCGAAAAAAGCGGCGGTCATCCTGAGGCTGTCGACACTGCCATAGAGCTTGTCTTGCAGTTCCACTGGTGATGGCCACATCTGCTCTCTCTGATCCTCGTATGTCGGGCAGTTCTGCAGCAGATGTTCAGCGGTCATTTTACCGGTACCGCACGGGCATTCGTCGGTACCACCTATCTTTAATTTGTTAAATAGGTGGTACCTCAGTCTATTGTGGCCAGTGCGAAGTCTGAAGACAACGACCTGCTCTCTTCGGTTCAACTGGTAATAGGCATGGTTTTTGGTGTAACCAGTATGTTCGGTTTCCCATTTGGTCATGTATCTGGCTTTGATAAGCCGTTTTGACTCTTCGTACGTCATACTAGTATCTGTTTGTGGTAGTCTTGCACCTTCTTTTGCCTAAAGGAGTCCAACTGAAGTTACTACCCTATACACCGGATAGAGTGAAAAAAAGACCAGAAATGGGGTTTCTTTAGCGGTAGAAATACTGCCTTTGTTAAACAGGAACCGCACAACGTGATGTCGCTGGAAACCATGTAGAACAACATCGTAGGCCTGGAAGCACAATTGGAAGATCGTGTGACACGCAATAAATCAACTTCATCACTCACATTCTGGATACATGTGAAATGTAACGGACATACATAATGCTTTCATTTTTAAACTGTTTAAACTGGCGTGTATGGGATAACAAGTTTAAGTATTCACGAAGCACTAAATGGATGTGGATTCACCGATCAACAGGACCGCATTGACTTTCTGAGATAGACCAGAACTGAGGTGCGTGATCCGTTTGTTTGTATCAAAGCATCTGGATGCAAATTGCAGACTTAAACTAAAGACAAATTATGTTATTTCTGATCACAAATGGCAATTACCACTCAACAAAGTCATATATTTCTATAAATCAATAAAGGCAAAGGCCGCCGTCCATCGTAGACGATGATGGCATAATTTATTTGCTAGCGCTATTTTTAATAAGAATTAACTGCGCTACTTCTTATCCTCACGCGTCTCGAACCGCCCGAACCCAGTAGCAAGTCAAAGACAAGACGACTAGGGGGTGAATACGAGATGCAGGGGACTCCGCATAAAGCATCGGAGTCCGTAGTTGAATCCACACCACATGATCACGAGGCTAAACCCCTTCCCCGCGATATCCCTAAATAAATCAATAGCTATTTTCTTTAATAAGCCGCTTTTCACATTTGGATCGCTTTATTTCATGAGTGAGCACCACAATTCAAAGTGTTGGTGATGGTCCACATGCAACTGGAACTCATCGTAAACAGCATCAATATCGACATTACCGAGGATTCAATCTAGCCGTATAGCAAACAGACCTCAGTTCTGAATTGTCAGAATGATCGGTATGGGCAGCTTCCGTCTATGAGCTCCCTGCACAGAGTTTGGTTCTAGCAGAGACTATTCCCAGACATCAAACTGCGCCTTCACAAATACCACGTCATTCCAATCCTTCTGTATGGCTCCGAATTGCTTGCAAAGATATCAGATGCGTCTTGAACTCTTGAATGTGGTCAATCGGAGGCACATCCTTGGAATCCACAGGTATAACCTTGTTGCAAACACTGAAGTCGTCCGATCATCTATGATTAGTTTATGGCGGAGTCTATGATGGACAGTCACCGCCTCTCTAACGTCGGTCATGGGTCGCGCCTTACCCAGTTTGTCGGCGCCTGCCAGATTCTGCACCTGGCTGTCGAAATAAATGAAGGGAAAATAACGTGTCCCACTCAATGACGGTGGACACCGATGGTGACCAGTGAAACATCTGGCTGCGACAAATATCAGAACTATACCCTCCTAGATCTTGACCATAATTCGTGGTCACAGGCGGAACCAGGCGACGGGCCTTGGTCGCCTAAGTGGCTTGCTATATCTTTGCATGTCTCTATTTCAGTTCTGTGGAAGCATAGGGCCACTGTTGTAGTTCATGACCTTCGGAAGCTTATGTTCAAACTCTTGGCGTGTCCTTAAGCTACTAACAATTGGTTATCTTCTTGTATCTTTTGTTTCTAAAATCGACTTCTCTGCACTTTGGGAATCCCCATAGTTGCTCGGTTTGTTCACGGGTTTCTTTAGATAGACTGTCTGACTCACCGGGGAAATCCCTTTGAAACGTCACATTTCAAGGTCAAATAAATAACCAAAGTCATATTGTGCCATTATATATAATACGCTTACATAAAATGTATGCTAATGTCGGATGCACTGGGCCGATAGGCGTACCATAAAAACCACAGTGCCAAGCACACCGGCTTAGGGGAAAAGAGAAATAAGGCGAATGCAAAAAATAAATACATATAATATTGTTTCAAGGTACAAAATGAATCCATGTTCATCACAGAGAAATAAAAACCAATTCGCGGCACAAAACACAACAAATCACTGTTGAGAGTGATCCTTACACAGAATCCTGCCATGACACCAACTTGATATCCATCTTTTGTTTCCCGAATACCCTAAGGTAGTTGCACTGATAGTTGACTTATGCAACTTCCGTTATTTAGACAGCCGTGGAATATGACGTTTCTAAGGGATTTCCTGTATCTACAGTAGGCTGTGGTTTGTCTCAACATATGGCGAATGACATTGATACTGATGGTTCGTGTATCGCAATGCGTGTACATACTCCTGCTCCATCTTCCCATAGGCCTAACACATCCTGACCCGTGTCTTGGTTTCAAAGCTCTGCAGTCTGTAAATTGCTAAATAATCTCTAGCTGTCTAACGGTCTAACACATCTGAAAATGTCACTATTATCAATATTTCTTCATTATGTATGTTCTGGTCTTTCACACTGTGATCTTGAAAGTATGAGAATGCACATTATGTATGTTCTGGTCTTTCACACTGTGATCTTGAAAGTATGTGAATGCACATTATGTATGTTCTGGTCTTTCACACTGTGATCTTGAAAGTATGAGAATGCACATTATGTATGTTCTGGTCTTTCACACTGTGATCTTGAAAGTATGAGAATGCACATTATGTATGTTCTGGTCTTTCACACTGTGATCTTGAAAGTATGAGAATGCACATTATGTATGTTCTGGTCTTTCACACTGTGATCTTGAAAGTATGAGAATGCACATTATGTATGTTCTGGTCTTTCACACTGTGATCTTGAAAGTATGAGAATGCACATTTTGTATGTTCTGGTCTTTCACACTGTGATCTTGAAAGTATGAGAATGCACATTATGTATGTTCTGGTCTTTCACACTGTGATCTTGAAAGTATGAGAATGCACATTATGTATGTTCTGGTCTTTCACACTGTGATCTTGAAAGTATGAGAATGCACATTATGTATGTTCTGGTCTTTCACACTGTGATCTTGAAAGTATGAGAATGCACATTATGTATGTTCTGGTCTTTCACACTGTGATCTTGGAAGTATGAGAATGCACATATGTATGTTCTGGTCTTTCACACTGTGATCTTGAAAGTATGAGAATGCACATTATGTATGTTCTGGTCTTTCACACTGTGATCTTGAAAGTATGAGAATGCACATTATGTATGTTCTGGTCTTTCACACTGTGATCTTGAAAGTATGAGAATGCACATTATGTATGTTCTGGTCTTTCACACTGTGATCTTGAAAGTATGAGAATGCACATTATGTATGTTCTGGTCTTTCACACTGTGATCTTGAAAGTATGAGAATGCACATTATGTATGTTCTGGTCTTTCACACTGTGATCTTGAAAGTATGAGAATGCACATTATGTATGTTCTGGTCTTTCACACTGTGATCTTGAAAGTATGCGAATGCACATTATGTATGTTCTGGTCTTTCACACTGTGATCTTGAAAGTATGAGAATGCACATTATGTATGTTCTGGTCTTTCACACTGTGATCTTGAAAGTATGAGAATGCACATATGTATGTTCTGGTCTTTCACACTGTGATCTTGAAAGTATGAGAATGCACATTATGTATGTTCTGGTCTTTCACACTGTGATCTTGAAAGTATGAGAATGCACATTATGTATGTTCTGGTCTTTCCCACTGTGATCTTGAAAGTATGAGAATGCACATTATGTATGTTCTGGTCTTTCACACTGTGATCTTGAAAGTATGAGAATGCACATTATGTATGTTCTGGTCTTTCACACTGTGATCTTGAAAGTATGAGAATGCACATTATGTATGTTCTGGTCTTTCACACTGTGATCTTGAAAGTATGAGAATGCACATTATGTATGTTCTGGTCTTTCACACTGTGATCTTGAAAGTATGAGAATGCACATTATGTATGTTCTGGTCTTTCACACTGTGATCTTGGAAGTATGAGAATGCACATATGTATGTTCTGGTCTTTCACACTGTGATCTTGAAAGTATGAGAATGCACATTATGTATGTTCTGGTCTTTCACACTGTGATCTTGAAAGTATGAGAATGCACATTATGTATGTTCTGGTCTTTCACACTGTGATCTTGAAAGTATGAGAATGCACATTATGTATGTTCTGGTCTTTCACACTGTGATCTTGAAAGTATGAGAATGCACATTATGTATGTTCTGGTCTTTCACACTGTGATCTTGAAAGTATGAGAATGCACATTATGTATGTTCTGGTCTTTCACACTGTGATCTTGAAAGTATGAGAATGCACATTATGTATGTTCTGGTCTTTCACACTGTGATCTTGAAAGTATGCGAATGCACATTATGTATGTTCTGGTCTTTCACACTGTGATCTTGAAAGTATGAGAATGCACATTATGTATGTTCTGGTCTTTCACACTGTGATCTTGAAAGTATGAGAATGCACATATGTATGTTCTGGTCTTTCACACTGTGATCTTGAAAGTATGAGAATGCACATTATGTATGTTCTGGTCTTTCACACTGTGATCTTGAAAGTATGAGAATGCACATTATGTATGTTCTGGTCTTTCACACTGTGATCTTGAAAGTATGAGAATGCACATTATGTATGTTCTGGTCTTTCACACTGTGATCTTGAAAGTATGAGAATGCACATTATGTATGTTCTGGTCTTTCACACTGTGATCTTGAAAGTATGAGAATGCACATTATGTATATAGACGGTCAAGGATGACAACCAGTCGGTGTTCCAAGTGTGTGGCTGTCATATTCTGAGCCATCGCTTGCATCTCTGTATGGTATAGTAGACATGGTACCTATACCACACACTGCAATCTAACGTTACTCCAATGAAATGCAACCTGTTGCATATGTTGATCATACAAACATCACAATGTATAGTTGGCAGACGATACGCCAACACAGATTTGGTCATGGGTTACCTTTCTTCATCTTATGCGTTCGCTCTTAATCTTCCCCTACCAAGCCTTGACCAGTCTTGCAAGTTAGCAATTTGCTGCCCGGATAACGGAATGCGTTGTGTCGCTAGTTTACAGCTTAACTGCGATTTTTGCACCTTTCCGTCCAATACATCCGTCTTCGGCAGCATAACATTTTTGAGTACCAGGTTAGTCTTTCCTCTTCAATCCCTTCTCCTTAGCCATCTTGCTCTGTTGCAGTCTGTTATCCAGGATCCCCGCGTGTAGGCGTAGAAGGGTCTTGACAGTTCTGGGACACTGAATGATGTAGCTCATGTGCTGCTCAGCGTCTTGATCTTTCAAGGAGCACTACATGACGCAAATTTTGTAACGATTGAAATCACTATACCATTGTGAGATTAATGATTGAAATCACCATACCATTGTGAGATTAATGATTGAAATCACCATACCATTGTGAGATTAATGATTGAAATCACCATACCATTGTGAGATTAATGATTGAAATCACCATACCATTGTGAGATTAATGATTGAAATCACCATACCATTGTGAGATTAATTATTGAAATCACCATACCATTGTGAGATTAATGATTGAAATCTCCATACCATTGTGAGATTAATGATTGAAATCACCATACCATTCTGAGATTAATGATTGAAATCACCATACCATTGTGAGATTAATGATTGAAATCACCATACCATTGTGAGATTGCTTCTCAGGTCTCTCTTATGTTTCTGAACATTTCATGCGTATTTCCACAGTCATGTGCTTGTGGATATAACAAGCAAACTTTAGTGTTTGACAAGGTGCTATTGCCTGAATGCTGGCCACTTTTATTGTGTAAGTGTTGAGCAGCACTGCTGAGACCAAATACGATTGTGGCCGTTCTAGACATGATTGCGATTGTACAGATTTCCAAAATCGATATCATGATTCTATCAACATAAGTGATGTGAGAGAAGAATTGAAGTCTAGTTAAGACAAATTATATTGATCAGACTGTATCAGTCAGAGTCACGTGAAGCATGCTGATCAGACTATGTTAGCCAGGGTCAGGCAAAACAAACTGATCACACTATGTTAGTCAGGAAAAGGTGAAACATACTGAGCAGCCTATGTTAGTTAGGGTCAGGAGAAACAAACTGATCAGACTGGGGTAGCCATGGTCAGGTAGAACATACTGATCATACTATGTTAGTCAGTGTTAAAGGATACATACTGACCAGACTATGTTAGTCAGGGTTAAGGGAAACATACTGATCAGAGTATGTTAGTCAGGGTCAGAAAATACTTACTGATCATACTATGTTAGCCTGGGTCTGGTGAAACAAACCTATCATACTATGTTAGCCAGGGTCTGGTGAAACAAACCTATCATACTATGTTAGCCAGGGTCTGGTGAAACAAACATATCATACTATGTTAGCCTGGGTCTGGTGAAACAAACCTATCATACTATGTTAGCCAGGGTCTGGTGAAACAAACCTTTCATTCTATGTTAGCCAGGGTCTGGTGAAACAAACCTATCATACTATGTTAGCCAGGGTCTGGTGAAACAAACCTATCATACTATGTTAGCCAGGGTCTGGTGAAACAAACCTATCATACTATGTTAGCCAGGGTCTGGTGAAACAAACCTATCATACTATGTTAGCCAGGGTCTGGTGAAACAAACCTATCATACTATGTTAGCCAGGGTCTGGTGAAACAAACCTATCATGCTATGTTAGCCAGGGTCTGGTGAAACAAACCTATCATACTATGTTAGCCAGGGTCTGGTGAGATAAACCTATCATACTATGTTAGTCAGGGACAGGTGAACCATACTGACTATGTTGGTTTAACTGTTGCATACAATATTACTTTTGAGATGCAATCATGTCTCGTACATGCCCAAACCTTGTAGGTTGTCCACGTCTAACTACTTGCCGTTTGACTTTTCAGGAAATTTATTCTATCTCTAATACAAACATTTGGAACTGAGATGCTAGTCCGATCAGACAGGACATACTGACCAGGACATCACGTCAGGGTCAGACACAACATGCTGACAAGGACGTCACGTCAGGGTCAGACACAACATACTGACCAGGACATCACGTCAGGGTCAGACATAACATACTGACCAAGACGTCACGTCAGGGTCAGGAATAACATACAGACCAGGAAGTCATCCCAGGCACAATGCACCGACCAAGCCAACTATCTCTCTTCCACATTGTGTTCCCTAAAAACAGGCTGTTTTCACGACGGTCTGGCTGACGAAACATGGGTCGAAGTGATCCACATGAAGCCAAGCATAGCAAAAACGCCTGGAGTACCGCGTTCCACCTTCATCAGCACGCCCGGCTTGTGAGGAAAGCTACTGCAACTCGCTACTTATAGCCATTCTCAGGGCGCACAGAAGAGTAAACATACACATTGTGGACATTAAACAACAATACACATCATATATGCATTTTATTAATGTTCTGCGTAAGGGATGTCAAGGAAAGGCATGTCGAATCAAGCTATTTGCAATAGACCAGCGGACAGAAAGACGTGTAGGTAGTTATTGTTAGTGGGGAATACTTTCCTGGTAAAACCGGGGAAGTTTAACTGGGCAAATTAAGCCATTGTAGGTGGGGGTGGGTAGGGGTAGCGTTCAGGAGATGGATACCGTAAACAAGGGTAGGGAAGACTTTTGACTGTGATATAATATAAATGAAGTTTGTTTGGGACACGAGTGTTGCAATTAAGAATGGGCTGAACAAGGAATTGTATTAGGAGAACAGATGAGTCAGCACATAATGTAGTAAAGGATGGAGGAGGAGGAGTGTATATATAAAATACCATAGAAACAGTTGCAGCGCCAACAGGAGATTTCAGCCATAATTATAATACAGAGATACAAGCGATGGAATTTATCGATGGCAAAATTAATGAACATCAACCTTGGCCCATTTCCTGTGGTATTTCTGATAGATGTAAAATCAGTACTCCAAGCACTATCGTCTGGGAAGCTGTCAGATCTACAAGTTGTATTGTCAACATTAAGCAACCAGCGCAGAATCAAGGTGCAGTGGATACCGTCTCACTGCGGAATACCAGGAAATGAGAGAGCTGACACACTAGTGAGGGAAGGTGCGCAGACGAGCTACCAGATGTACCAAGTACATACCATCAAAAGAAAAAGATAATTAAATCAATGAGAGAACACAAATACAAGATGACTATCTTAATACAAGTAGGCAAGAGCAGATTGTCATACTGCGCCTCAGAACGGGACACAACCGATTCCATAGCCACATGTATACACAATTTAGGATTGGCAGCTCAAGTATGTGTACATGTGAACAGGCACCCCAGACTGCGGAGCATATACTTCAGGACTGTCCAGAGGATGAGATACTGAGGCGGACGTACTGGCTAAGAAAAACATTACTTGAAGGGAAACTATATGGACCTATGTGTGAGCTGCAGAAGCAAGTGAGGTTCATACAAGTGTCAACTTTTCAGATGTAAACATACTCTGAGCGACAGAAACCAGTGAGGTTCATACAAGTGACAACTTTGCAGATGTAAACATACTCTGAGCGACAGAAACCAGTGAGGTTCATACAAGTGACAACTTTGCAGATGTAAACATACTCTGAGCGACAGAAACCAGTGAGGTTCATACAAGTGACAACTTTTCAGATGTAAACATACTCTGAGCGACAGAAACCAGTGAGGTTCATACAAGTGACAACTTTTCAGATGTAAACATACTCTGAGCGGCAGAAACCAGTGAGGTTCATACAAGTGACAACTTTGCAGATGTAAACATACTCTGAGCGACAGAAACCAGTGAGGTTCATACAAGTGACAACTTTGCAGATGTAAACATACTCTGAGCGACAGAAACCAGTGAGGTTCATACAAGTGACAACTTTTCAGATGTAAACATACTCTGAGCGACAGAAACCAGTGAGGTTCATACAAGTGACAACTTTTCAGATGTAAACATACTCTGAGCGACAGAAACCAGTGAGGTTCATACAAGTGACAACTTTTCAGATGTAAACATACTCTGAGCGACAGAAACCAGTGAGGTTCATACAAGTGACAACTTTTCAGATGTAAACATACTCTGAGCGACAGAAACCAGTGAGGTTCATACAAGTGACAACTTTTCAGATGTAAACATACTCTGAGCGACAGAAACCAGTGAGGTTCATACAAGTGACAACTTTGCAGATGTAAACATACTCTGAGCGACAGAAACCAGTGAGGTTCATACAAGTGACAACTTTGCAGATGTAAACATACTCTGAGCGACAGAAACCAGTGAGGTTCATACAAGTGACAACTTTGCAGATGTAAACATACTCTGAGCGACAGAAACCAGTGAGGTTCATACAAGTGACAACTTTTCAGATGTAAACATACTCTGAGCGACAGAAACCAGTGAGGTTCATTCAAGTGACAACTTTGCAGATGTAAACATACTCTGAGCGACAGAAACCAGTGAGGTTCATACAAGTGACAACTTTGCAGATGTAAACATACTCTGAGCGACAGAAACCAGTGAGGTTCATACAAGTGACAACTTTGCAGATGTAAACATACTCTGAGCGACAGAAACCAGTGAGGTTCATACAAGTGACAACTTTTCAGATGTAAACATACTCTGAGCGACAGAAACCAGTGAGTTTCATACAAGTGACAACTTTGCAGATGTAAACATACTCTGAGCGACAGAAACCAGTGAGGTTCATACAAGTGACAACTTTGCAGATGTAAACATACTCTGAGCGACAGAAGCCAGTGAGGTTCATACAAGTGACAACTTTGCAGATGTAAACATACTCTGAGCGACAGAAACCAGTGAGGTTCATACAAGTGACAACTTTGCAGATGTAAACATACTCCGAGCGAACGAAAGAAGAAGAAGTAATTAGGAGTACTTGAATTTAGAAAAACAATGTTAGTCAGATTATCTAAAAATACATTCTGAGAAAGAGACAAAGAGAGAGGAAGAGAAAAAGCGAGATAGAAGGAAAATATATTTATTGAAAAAAATTGCATTCGATAGAAATTAGATCAAGGACAAATTCGATAACATGAACAGCAAATGGGCTTCCTCCGAATTAGAAAGATAATGAAGCTAATGAAAGCTGCAAGATCAAGAAATTGGAAATTATGTAACAATACCGACCACCAAGACAAGTTTCTTTCTGAGAATTTGAAAAAAACAAATGTTTACCAGACTTTCATTAAATGAGTGTGTATGTTTCCTGAGCTCTTAGACAAATAACAGTCTCTATTATCTCAGTGGCTACTATGTGTGCGTAGAAATAGCAGCGTCGTTTAATTTTTAATATGGGTTTAACAGTAAAAGGGGACCATATATGGATACGTTATGTGCATTGCTTCTATCTATCTGGCCACATATCGAGATCAAAAAGTCTTGCAAATACCATCTTGCACGGAAAGGTGCAAACCGGACAAGACAGAGGTCGTCCTAAAAAAAAGGTGGGAGGACCAACATAAAAAAATGGACCAATCTCCGAGAAAAGAAGGCACACTCAGCGGCAGCTGACTGTGTGAAGTGGGTTAGGTTTGTGGGGGTGTCTTCATGTGTGCCCCAATGATCTCACCGGTTACGGAATGACTTGCCCTGACGTTTCTATTATTGTGATGTCTGTTTTAAAAATGTACATGGCACCACATATTTTGCCTGGTTTTATCGAAAACGGGTGAGCTGAAGAGGTTGAAGTCAACACTATAAAACCGAACTGCATAGCTGACTGCTAGCGTCAG
This sequence comes from Ariolimax columbianus, assembly GCA_036924085.1. Taxonomy (NCBI): domain Eukaryota; kingdom Metazoa; phylum Mollusca; class Gastropoda; order Stylommatophora; family Arionidae; genus Ariolimax; species Ariolimax columbianus. The sequence continues at coordinate 43,624,571 of JAVGWX010000009.1, forward strand.
GGCCAGTGAACCAGAGCTGCCAAGACCCTTCTACACCTCCACGCGGTGATCCTGGATAACAGGCTGCAGCAGGGCAGACTGGCAAAGGAGAAGGGATCGAAGAGAAAATGCTAACCTGGTACTAAAAAAATGATTGCTGGAGTACGATGTGTTGGACCGAAAGGTGCAAATATCGCAGTCAAGCATGTAAACTACGACACAACGCATTCTGTTCTCATGATTACATTCTGCTGCTTGAGCAATTTCAGGGTCTGGTAGCCGGAGATTGAGAACGAACGAAGCCAAGCCAAACCGACCGCCAATTCTGCTTCCGTCTCTTGGACGGTTTCGCGAATATTGTTAATGTAGGTCTTGAGGTCAGCATCACTGAATCGTGTAGTTCACTATGACCTTTTCAACTATACTCGCCTAGCCAAAAGTTCAGCTAGAAAGGTGTATAAACAGCGCATCCTGTTAACGGATTTCACATTTGTGCAGTCTCTAAACGTATCCAAGGGGCAGACGATTATATGAAAACAAGATGGAGGCAGATGGAGGGGCTACAACGAGCGGACACAAGTTGTAAATCCAAAGGCCCTGTTCAAGCCTGGTCTGCTGATCAGAAATGCAATGGCTAATACCAACTCCAGAACCAGCCGCTCAGACCCGTACAACGCCAGAATGACAACGCGTTAGCGATTTCTGTGGGCATTAACAACCCAATCGTCCACTGGCAACTTAGGCACAAGACTACATGACGGGAGACAGGGTTAGGACCCGCATAGGATTAACTACTTTGTCATGGAATGGTTCGTTTATGATTATATTACTTCTTCTTCGTTCATTCTTAATATCCCGCCACCAAGCCATGAAAAGGGCTATTAAGTAACAGGATGTAATCAGGAGAACGGAATGTGTTTTTTCATGGTTTACAGCTTGACTTTTTATGATTATATGATTGTGATGTTTCCTTTTGTAGTACAATTTTGAAGTAAATGTAGCTAAGATCCTGTTATCAAGCCAAAGCGGCCTGTTGGAAAGTATGGCGTTAGGCATATATCTCTCTTGACCTTACGCGAGGAAAATTTTTTCAGGCTGGGCGGACCCCAAGACCAATGTTTCAGGCTGGGCCGACACCAAGACCAATGTTTCAGGCTGGGCCGACATCAAGAACAATGTTTCAGGCTGGGCCGACCCCAAGACCAATGTTTCAGGCTGGGCCGACCCCAAGACCAATGTTTCAGGCTGGGCCGACCCCAAGACCAATTTTGAGATCGAAAAAAATCCGCACCCACTGGGGATTGAACATCGATCGCTCCGCTGTGTAGTATCTGCACTAAGCACTGCGCTACCTTTTTTGTATTTTATTTTTAATAAATGAACAGGGGTATGGCATTTATATTTAATATCAGAGCTAAGATACGCATATACTAGTTCTCTACTAGAACTAAGATATGCAGATGATACAGTTCTCTACCAGAACCAAGATACGCATATAATACATTTCTCTACCAGAACCAAGAAATGCAGATGACACCGTTCTCTACCAGAACCAAGAATTGCAGATAATACAATTCTCTACCAGAACCAAGATATGCAGATGATATTTCTCCACCAGAACCAAAATATGTACATAATACAGTTCTCTACTAGAACCAAGATATGCAGATGATATAGTTCTCTACCAGAACCAAGATACGCATATAGTTCATTTCTCTACCAGAACCAAGATATGCAGATAATACAGTTCTCTGCCAGAACCAAGATATGCAAATGATAGTTCTCTAGCAGAACCAAGATATTCAGATGATAGTTCTCTAGCAGAACCAAGATATGCAGATGATAGTTCTCTAGCAGAACTAAGATATGCAGATAATGCAGTTCTCCACCAGAACCAATATATGCATATAATACAATTCTCTACTAGAACCAAGATATCCAGATAGTACAGTTCTCTGCTGGAACCAAGATATCCAGATCGTACAGTTCTCTGCTAGAACCAAGATATCCAGATAGTACAGTTCTCTGCTAGAACCAAGATATCCAGATGGTACAGTTCTCTACTGGAACAAAGATATCCAGATGGTACAGTTGAAGAGTGATGTAAACACTGGCTAAACTAAGACAATGAGCACTGACAACGCGAAAGCCAGACCTAAAGTTATCATTAAGAAGCAAGCAGCTCAGAACATCAAGAGATCTTAATATTCTCGGCCCTACTTTACGCAACAAGGGATATTACCAAAAGGAAAGAAAAAGAATAATTCCCATTACTCTACAAAAGTTAGCTAAAATGAACAATGTGTTCAGATCATTGATACAAATAAAGATCCTGAGTACATGCGTCTTCCAGGGGGCAAAATACGGATATGAAACATAGATAATCACATGAACCCTACATGAGAAGATTAAATCTTTTAAGCAACATTACTAGAGGAGGATGTGTCAATAAAAACTCGTGAATAGAAAAAAATAATAAAGCAAAATCTGAAGCTTGGCACAGTCTACACAAAAGAAGACTGCTCCAAGATCCCATAGCCCAAAATGTTCTAAAGGAACATGGATACAGTTCGGTTAACATCAGTCTGCATTACTTAAAAAATGGTTTTCTAAAAATTGGATGGGTTGAAATACATGTCCGGGTCAAGCGAGTATTCTTACAAAAGGTCTTTTTGAAATTAAAGACCTGTTAGCAAAATTATTGGCTATAGCATTTTCTCAATCACTTGTGAAAGGGATTGTTCCATGGGATTGGAAAGATGCAGGAGTGATCCCCTAATTTATAAACAGGAAAACATAAGATCTAGCAAATTATAGAGTGGTGAGCTTAACGAGCAGTCTGTAGAAAGTTAGAGTCAATATTCAAAGAAAACATTGAAATGCATTTTTCAAGAAATAGTCAGCGTGGGTTTACTTAAGGGAGATCGTGCTTGGCACATTTGTTATAATGCTTGGAGGTTTCTAAAATGATAGATGGAGGCGAGTCAGAGGATGTTATTTATCTAGATTTTGCAAAGGCCGTTGACATAGTGGATCTTATCAAAGATTGTTTAGGAAGATAAAATCATATTAACAGGTGGTGAAGTTGTCACTGGATTGAATATTGCATAACGGTAAGAATGTTGAGAGTGGGTTTAAATAAGGAATATTCTGAGTGGTGTGAGGTAATATTACATTTCCACAGGGCTTGTTTTTTATAAAAAATTTGTTCTTGACATTAATACACCATTTGGACATTGATGTGGGATCCATGATTGCAAAACTCGCGGATGACATAACACTATGCCGAAATGTCTCATCAAAAGCAAAAGTGGATATATAGAGATCGGATTTAGATCAAATTCTGGAAAAGTCTGTGAGCTGGCAAATAAAGTTTAATGAAGATACATGTACAGTAACCCACATGGGCAGATCAAATATGGAACATAATTACAGAATAGGAGAGAATAATATTAGAAAGAGAAAAGGAAACATAGGGTTTTATAAAATCATACAGGTGATGTGAGTGAGCAAGTACATGTAGCAGTGAAAAAGTCAAATGCAATCTTAGATATTGTGATTGATCCCACTGTTCGCCCTGGCTGTTATTCTAACTCAGAAGATTATCCCACTCATCCACATCATCCCTGACAACACTCATCCACATCATCATGACCACACACAGCAAATAATATAGCACACAGCAGATGGCATATTTATTATATAATACTCATACCAGAAAAATACAATACATATCATCTTAACTAAGTATTCTCTTTATATATACATATATATATATATATTATTATAAATATTAACTAAAGCGGAAATTTTAAACATTAGCTCTTGATGGAATTCCCAACTATCTAAAACCCAGTTCTATGCCTTACTCCCATCACACACACACATCTCTTTAACTGCATCATCAACACACCTTATCAAAAACTTCCTCACTCAAATCCCCTCAGGCCGGCGATCTGGACATACCTCGTTCACAATGTCTCCTGCTTATAACACACGTTTAGATTATATATTAATACAAAACTCACACATCTATTTGAGCGATCCTGTTCTATCACTAACATTCGTCCAACAGTCTATCAATCGCTCCTCTATCTAAGTCGGTAAGCTAAACGGACTCCTATCTACATTCACTCTCTCGCTCTCTCATCCAGCCTCTCTCATCCAGCCTCTCTCATCCAGCCTCCCGAGCTGAACTTTGTCTCGAGTTATATACACTCAAGCAAAGTCAGAGCTGACCAATAGATCTCAGGGGATGGCTCTATTCAGTCTTATTGGAACAAAATACTTTGCACACTTGTCACTCATCTATCACAGCAAGCTCCGTTGCCAATCCGTCTGTCACTCATTCTCTCCCTACCCAAATCGGAAGGCCAGTGGTCAGCTCCTACCTTTCCACATTCTTTGCCCCAACTCTGTTCTCCTTTGTTGAGACTGTGAGTGACCTTGAAACGCATTCAGGTACCTTTGTTATCAGCAACCACATCACCCCTGTCCTAAACTCTCTGCTCCGGTGGGAACTGCTACAGTATAATAAAAAGAAATATTAAACATAGAAGCATTTGTTAGACCTAGATTGGAGTACTGTGTACAGGTGTGGAGCCCTTATCGTAGAGGGGATATAAACATGTTGGAAATAATACAAAGAAGAACAAAAGAATTGATAAAGGGATTACAAAATACAATTATGATGAACAATGCAGAAAAACAACCGGCTTACGGTGTCTAGAAAAGATAGTAATTCTTGATGAATAAATACAGGTGTATGTCAATAGAAAAGATAACTTAGACTATAACAAGTTGTTTTTGTCTAAAATACAATCATCTACAAGTACAAGAGAGCACAGCCACAAAGTATTTAAATAAAGGTCCAGATTAGATACTCTGAAATATTTTCTTTACTCAGAGAGTAGTGGATGCTACAATTGCATTGCCATTGTAAAAAGTGGAGGCATGGATAATGAATGCATTCAAGAAAACATTGGATGTGCTTAGTTATGTTTAGATCATGTGAATGTAAAAGAAATTGATTGTTAACAGACTGCCGAGTTTTCTAAACCAGTAACAGTACGATACGATTGAGTTTCTTTTAGACGAGATACAATGGGAGTGACGATCTGAAAGAACGCACTACATGATGATGATCAGATCAAACTTGATACCAATACTGACTGACAAGCTAATAACATATTCTAAGATATTTTATAAAAGAATAGACGTGCTTTCTTCTTCTTGAAAATTCGAAAATGATAGAAGAAGATGTGCAGTTTGTTGAATTAAGGTTTACAAGCTGTTTATGTGTAAGACAGTAAGTTCATTTTTATTAATGTTTGTTTTGTTTGTTTTGTTATTTAGTAAAAGCCGTGCCAAATGGAAGGCATACGTTAGTGCTTGTTTTTCAGTGGTATCAGATTAGTATGTATTTGAAATGGTATCTATGAACCAGTCACATCCATGACAGAAACCATATCGTATGGTTGCGCCCTCTTCTGCGACTACAGCCATTTGGGGAAAGGTTTTTAGGATGAGGACAGATTAGTGACATGTTAGGTGATCACTGATTGATTCCTCAATGTTGATCTCGGGTACACTATAAACATACAGATTAACCTCTAACAACAGTTGGTCTCTAATACACGATGAACATACAGATTAACCTCTAACAACAGTCGATATGTTGATCTCTGGTACACCATTCACATACATATGAACCACTTACAACAGTTGATCTCTGGTACACCATAAACATACAGATTAACCTCTACCAACAGTCGATATGTTGATCTCTGGTACACCATACACATACAGATTAATCTTTAACAACAGTTGATCTCTGGTACACCATACACATACAGATGAACCACTTACAACAGTTGATCTCTGGTACACCATACACATACAGATGGACCTCTAACAACAGTTGATCGCTGGTACACCATACACATACAGATGAACCTCTAACATCAGTTGATCTCTGGTACACCATACACATACAGATGAAACTCTACCAACAGTCGATATGTTGATCTCTGGTACACCATACACATACAGATGAACCACTTACAACAGTTGATTTCTGGTACACCATACACATACAGATGAACCTCTACCAACAGTCGATATGTTGATCGTGAGTAAAAAGTACCAATCATACAACTAAATGTTAAAATCTTCAAGTGATCAATTGAGTGCCCGAAAGTACATGTCTTGACACCGTCAAGTACACCCAGTTGCAAATAGATTCGGGATTTACGGACATTGAAGATGAGTTAGTATAATGAAGTTACTTTATACATGATAGTAGTGTCCTTTCTGGAATTACCTGTCCTTCGTTGTGTTGTTGTCTTTTGTTGAATGCTCACAGTAAAAATGATGTTAAGAGACGGTTTGTACGTTTTCTCAAATTCCCAGAGTGCAGATGAAGAGGATTCCGGGTCCTTCAGGTAGTTGTGCTATGCTTGTCTTCATTTGTGTGTCGCTCACTACTGCTGGGATCACGATTCTCCACCTCGCTAGGCAGAATAACAATAAATCTGAATATTTCTATTGAGAACTGTGTTAAAATGATATGTGAGTTTTGGCTATTATATTACGACTGACCCTGACTACCATGCCTGATAAGTATATTACGTTTGACCCTGACAAACATGTCTGAAAAGTATATCTTGCCTGATTCTGACAAACATGCCTGATCAGTATATTACGACTGATCCTGACTAACATGCCTGATCATAATGTTTTTGAGTGATATATCTTCAGGACCAATTCAGGACCAAGATCACATGATGTCATGCCCCAGCCTCTCTGGAACCTGTGACATGAACGACATGATGGAAGCGAACGACAAGGCAGTTCAAGTTGCTGAATACTGGACGGATGCTGTGTGACATGGTGTTTGGACACGGACAGTAAGTAAGTATTAGGGCAAGAGTCACAGCAGAAACAGAACAAGAAAATCAGGAGTGCAACACAAAGCACCTAATGTGTGGACATTAGGTACAGAGCACAAGACTAAAATCCAGACACAGCTTCTAAAAATCAACAAAGTCGATACAGATAAGTCCGAAAATTTGCCGTATCGAGAAATGGTGCGAATTGATTCGGACTCAGAGGTCGAACTTCGGGAGGTAACGATATAAATGTAACAATGGGGGTACATAGTTGATGACTCATATGACTGTTGCGCAGTACAGGACCCAGACCACCTGATGACCAACCCCAACCTTCAGGAAACATGCAATAAATGCGACATTCTGGAGGCAAATGACAAGTCAATTCATGTCGCTGAATACTGGATGCATACTCTATGACGTGGTGCCTGGGCACGGAACGTTAAGTAGATATTGTTGAAAGTGCCTACAAAACGAGCACGAACTGTAGCTGCCATGACGGCTCCCAAATTCCCCCGAGACTTCGTCAAGTACTCATTTATAATTAAGTCGACTGAGAGAAGCTGTCATGCCATGATAAAGGGAGTTAAGACACATGAGTCTCAGGTGAACAATAAAGAGAAAGGCGACAAGCTAACGTACCCGTTCATGCTCCTGAAAACAGACTGTGTCACAAAAGTCTGGCTAAAGAGGTGAGGATCGACACGAAATACTTTTTCTAGTAGGTCTCGGTATGAAGAGCCACTGTAACCTGATATGAAAGACAGCCAACATTTACCTCAGTTCAGCATGTGTTGATTATAATTTAAGCATATCATGGAAAAACGTAAAATGTGTAAAATATGTCATTCTGTGCACTTGATTTAAACCTGGGACGTTGGATTCGTGAAGTACGCTCACAAGCTCTTGGCAACACACTCCCTCATCAGGAAATAGTGAATGATAAAGACATTGTTGTTTCCTGTTGCATGTTTGTTGTTTGTCCATCATTTCCGAAGAGGACCACATTGTCCTCTTTCAATCATGGAGTGGGTTCGTAGGTGGCTGATCAAACCAACCGCGGCCAGAAAGTGTATGTCACATTGAGGTCATAGAAACACCGTCTGACAGTCAAGCGGAAAAAATTCTACTCTTGCTTTTCGTGTCACTCGTTTCCGTGATACTTGTTTCCTCTTGTAGAAGATATTCTACCTACCGAGACAGAGCGACCAGCAGCAATGTTCTCCGAATGATCCGGGTCAATGTCGCAGTTTTTCAGTGATACTTTCAGAGAACCTTTGTAACGTTATATTTAGCCACTGCGAGCTTGCTTTGCCTGACTCAAGCTCGCCATCAAATATTTTCTTTGGAAGCTGCTCATCTGACATGAGGACAAGATGGCCAGTCTATCTAAGCTGCGATTTGCACAGAGTTGTTTTGATGCTTGTCATGCTACGCCGCGAAAGAACTTCTACATCTGAGATCCTATCTTGCCATTTTGTGTTTAGCAGAATCTTTAGGCAGCACTTCTACAAGTTGTCTAGCTTCTTCGCATGTCGACTGTACACAGTTCCGGTTTCACAGGTGTAGAGAAGAGTTGGCAGGACGACTGTACACAGTTCAGGTTTCACAGGTGTACAGAAGAGTTGGTAGGACGACTGTACACAGTCCATGTTTCACAGGTGTACAGAAGAGAAGGTAGGACGACTGTACACAGTTCAGGTTTCACAGGTATACAGAAGAGTTGGTAGGACGACTATTCACAGTCCAGGTTTCACAGACGTACAGAAGAGTTGGTGGGACAACTGCTGCATAAACTTTCAATTTGGTTATAAACTTAATTCCTCTCTGGTTCCAATATGATGATCTTAGTTTTCCAAATGCTACACATGCTTTTGCAATTCTCAAGTTTACTTCATCATCAATATGGACTGGTCTGGAGAGTGTGCTGCCAAGGTATACAAAGCGCTCCACCGACTTCAACTTCTGACCATTGATAGTGATAGGTGGCTCACTGTGCACATTTCATGGGGCTGCTTGATGCAGCACTTTTTGCATGCCTATTGTACACACTACTGCGTGTGCCTCTCACGCGCATCTCTCTTCACGACGCACGTCTGATAGAAAGCATTAGCGGTCTTTGGAATATGGAATAATCGATTATAGTGTCCTGGTCTAACAGGTGGTCAATGGTTCGTTCAGTATATACCGTCCCAGTAAATAATGACTCTCCTGGCCAGGATGTCGACGATGTCTTGGATGAGAATAATATAATTAATTAGACCATTGTTCGGGTGACAGAACTACGCTTGAATTGGAGACCAACAGTTGTGTCGATATTGTAAACACAGTATCGATTCTTTGTTATGGTTTCCATGGTTTTCCATCGGAGAGCCTAGGCCTTATCCGGGAAGGTCCAAATATTTAAATTTTTCCGAAAATTTCACATTCATCTTCTTGTATCTCAGAAACCAACAAGCACACAACAACAACACCGACACCAACAAGTTCTTCATTCAATTGTGTCTATAAACACAAGAAAATCATACTTATTGACCACCAAATAGAACAGTTCTGCTCCTATTTCTATTACCTCTGTGCTATTTCTGCCTTCTTTGGCTGCTTTGTCTGTTAATTCGTTTCCTTCTATCCCCACATGAGCTGGGACCCACATGATTGTCACGTGACATTTTTTAAGATACAATTTAGTATTCAGTTTCAGTATTTCGTATTCTATACCCGCTTTGTGATCTCTCAGGTTTTGAATTGATTTTATTGCGGATAGTGAATCTGTTAATATCGTCACTTTGCTTGGAGTATTTTTATTGTCCATTAGTATTTCCATTGCTTTTTGGATTCCTATAAGTTCTGCCGTGAATATTGTTGCTGGGCCTGTTATTTTATATGATTTGGTTAAATCCCCCTGAGGGATTACTATCCCTACACCTACTTTGTTATCCTCCCCTTTTGATCCATCTGTGTATATGTTTAGATGGTTTCTCGTGTTTTCTTTGATGCGTTTATTTGCCTCGTTTCTTAATTTGTTTTTCTTTTCTTTCTTTTTTTTGTGATTAGCTAGGAACGTGTCTGTAACTGGGGTTATGAGTTCCCATGGGGGGATATCTAGTCTAGTTGATTTGACAGATTGTATTGTTTCTTTAAGCATCTGGCAATCTTTCATTTCTGTTGTTGTTTTCCACCCTGTCGGACATCTACTGAGTACTATTGATTTCTTCCCGATGAGGTTGTAGTACTCTACAAAATATTTAAATGCTGGATGTGTGTTATTGTTCGCTATTTTGCTCCAATATTTTAATCTTAGCTCTTTCCTTCTTAGTCCTAGGGGAGTTACTCCTAGGGCTACCTCTATTGCTTCTTTTGATGTGGTCTTTATTGTTCCAGCTATTATATTAAGGGCCTGGTTTTGTATTCTATCTAATTTACTTTTGTAGCTGTTTGGGGCGGAGTCATATACAATACTTGCGTGGTCGATTTTCCCCCTGACAAATGCTTTGTAGAAGGTTAACATTGTCTTGTTGCCAGCTCCCCATCCATTTCCTTTTATATACTTCATCATATTTATTGTACCTCTACATATTTCTACTGTTTTGTTTATATGGTTACTTCAGTCTAAATCTGGATTTAGGTCCATTCCTAGGAACGTAGTGTTGTTCACTGTTTTTAACGAAAAGAAATTTGTAGCGAGAGAAAGATAGAACAAAGAGAAAGAGATAATGAATAAAAGGAAAGATAATAACATTAGACTATTGAGATAAACTTATATATATATATATATATATATATATATATATATATATTTATTTATTTATTTCTATACATATATATATATATATAAATATATATATATGTATATATATATATATATATATATATATATATATATATATTGATAGCTAGGCAGACACTTAAACAGTTAAACAAACAGATAGATAGATAGATAGATAGATAGATAGATAGATAGATAGATAGATAGATAGATAGATAGATAGATAGATAGATAGATAGATAGATAGTAAGATAGATAGATAGATATATAGATAAACAGATAGATAGATATATAGATAGATAGATAGATAGATAGATAGATAGATAGATAGATAGATAGATAGATAGATAGATAGATAGATAGATAGATAGATAGATAGATAGATAGATAGATAGATAGATAGATAGATAGATAGATAGATAATTAAAGGGAGATATGTAATGAAATGGGATTTTCATGTCAGAAGATGTAAGACCCGGGTGGTTAGAAAACATGAACGCCATGCTCACACAGACAGAGGGTCGTGGAAGCCTCACAGCCACACGAAATAATTAACACTGGCGTCGAACTTATCTTGCAGGAAGGAGAATAATCTGGCTTCTTCGCATCACCAGATATCTTATTAAAGAAATACGAAGGAGTATTTAGAAATGACGTTGTACACATATTTCACAAGTCGTTTCCATCGCTCATTAACGTGCCTTTTTATTTTTCAAAAGAAGTATAGCTTTGCTACGGTTATTTTCCATCGATTCTATTTTTCCTTTGTTGTAAATCGTTTATTTTAATGATTATGTTACTCCAGTAGACCTATATTTCATTGGTCAATGTTAGGCATGTATTTGACGTTCTAACTTTTATCTTATCACGTTGGTTAAAATCCAGAAAAATAAATAATTGTCTGCATACAAATGCCTAAATGGAAAGGAGACAGCAGACCTTGGCTTCATATTTGATTGTTTATTGCCATGTATTTATTGGCCTTCCATTCTGTTCTTGATCATATCCCAAATTGTTCGGTTGTTCTTCCTGAGGGTGTGTGCTATTCATTAGCTTAACTTAATATATCCTAACTTAACGACTTCATACTAGTTTAGAAGACTCTGCAGAGCCTCTATGCAACCAGTTTCTGTTACTTAACTTAACTTAACTTAACTTAACGTCTTTGTACTGGTTTAGAAGACCCTGCAGAGTCTGTGTACAACCAGTTTCATTTACATGACCTTGCTCTAAAAGCTGTGCGCATCCAATTTATTCTTAAATGCATTAACTGTCTCTGCCTCCACTACCTCCCATGGCAATGCATTCTAAGCATTCACCACTCTCTGACTAAAAAAATATTTCCTAACATCTAATGTGGACCTCTCTTTAGTCAATTTGTAGCTATGCCCTCTTGTTATTGTGGGTGGCTGTATTTTAAAAAAACAACAACTTTTTATAGTCTAATTTATCCATTCCTCTGATCATCTTATAAACCTGTATTGTCACCACGAATTCTTCTCTCTTCTTCTCTTTCATAATAACTGTAATTCTGGAATCCCACTATCAGCTGTATCGCTCTTTTTTGTATTCTTTCCAGCATGTTTATATCCCCTCTATGATAAGGACTCCACACCTGTACACAGTACTCCAATCTAAGTCTATCTAATGCTTTATACAGTTTGACTATCACTTCCTTGCTCCTATGTTTAATATTTATTTTGATCATACCTAACATTGCATTTGCATTTTTCACTGCTCGCTCACCTTACCTGTATGATCTATTATAATTTACTTGATCTAAAAATGCCTAATCACATCCAATATATTATTGAATGTATTAATTTTATACTTTCTCCCCTTTTTCCAAAAGTAAGTATGTGGAAATTCAGCAGGATTAACCGCTGGTTGGAAATTGAGTTTTTGAAGACTCCATTGTGCTAAGCCGCAGCCTGTGCGAGTTGGGGTGGCTAGTGCCCTTCTTTGCTGTTTTTAATTTCCCCAACTCATGCGCCAAATACCCATTTACAGCTGGGTTGACTGGAGAAGCGGTCCCCGTTTAAAATCATGACCCGGTTTGTTTTAGTATCCAGACGCGATTCGAACAGGGGCACTCTGTTACCACATACAAGAACGAATTGCTCGCTATAAAATGAGCTAACTGTGCCAATGCATTATCACATGTTCTTCCTATTCAGCTGTCTGTAAGGCCCATTACAAAATAGTTATATTCAAATCAAACAACTAGTAATCGGACAAATTTCTGGACTAAACGTAAACGGAAGAATTATGAAAAATCATCGTTCTGCTGATAACACAGTACTGTTGGCTGACAGTGAAACGGAATAACAAGACCTTGTGTGGCAAGTCAATAGGCGCAGAGCCGAGTATTGTCTTGCAATTAACCTAAAAAAACAATTATGATAACTAGCAGTACAAAGAAGAAAGCAAAAAATGTACATCCGAGTAAATGTAGATGTACTGGAATGTGTAACAAGCTTCTCATATCTTGGACTTGTAATAACCGATTATGGAAAATCATTATAATCATAGGTGTCTCAGTCTCAGTAGACCATGCGCGTGGCACCCTGTAAGTAGCCTCTCCAGAGTGCAAGCCTGGGCGTTGAATATGGAAACCATGGGCTGCCCAAACTGCGGGATCACCCTCACGGCCTCACTGGTGTAATCCAAAGGTATGCAAAGCATGACAATTTGGCTCCAGCTCAGTTGCAGGAGCTACCGGAATTAGTTCGCAATTTTGAAACCATCCGCCTTAGGTGCTACCACTCCTGATTTTCTGTATGGGTTTACTCCCATAGCCCTACACTCTCCCAGAGTTTCCACAAGGTAGTGGAATTGTTGCCCGCAGATGCATCCGATGCACTCGAGACATCCGATGATACTCTCATCGTCCCAGGGTTAGCCAGCACTCCCTGGCACTTGTGGATTTAAAATCAGTTCCAAGTTTTCTAGGCAAAACTGCCCAAGCAGGCTAACGAGCTTCGTATACCAGAGTTTAGCGTCAGAGTTCACCTTCTCTTAGATTGGCTGCCAACCAAGGAAAATAACACCAATCTGACCGCTAAATTAAATATGAAACTGAAATCAAGGAAGAACAGAAATGGCCAAGCAGAATGAAAAATATATTCATTTCTAGAAAGCTAGACTACAACTTGAAAATAAAAATGGTCAAGAGTTATCAATGGGGACACTTGGACAATGAACAACGTGTTAGAGGATAAATTAGAGTCCTTGATTATGTGAATGTACAGGAGATGGATTTCATTGAAACAAAGCTACACAAATAGAGGTCCTTGAGAAATAAGGATGAAAGGACAACTGCTGAAAGACATAAAGAGCCAACAAATCACGTATGTTGGCCAGATTTCAAGACAATGTAAGAAGCATGTCCCTTACAGAACGTCGCTTATTACAAAAACCACCAATTTGGCTCTTATACGTTTCTTGGTAAGTGTGTAGTACTGTAGGTTGCCATTACTTTCCGTACGTAGAGGAACAATCGTGGGAGATAAAAAGCCAATGTATGTCAAACATGACATGATGGGAATCATGCCCTGTGCGTTGGGCTTGTGAAACCGAGCGCTTTTCACCCATAAGCCACGCAGGCACCAAACGACAATACGCTCTTGTAAAAACCATACTGGAGGGCAAGGTTGAAGTCAGGCGACCTCAAGGTAGGCATCGCTACAAGTGAGAGAATATCGTGCAGCAGTGTGTGAACAACAAGTGCGAGAGATAAAGCAAGCTGGAGATCCATTCCAACATAACTTCATTGTGATGACGACACTTGAATAAGCTTGAATACGAAATATGTGGCGTAGACATTTATTGGTGAGGTCTGCGTTCACATACAACATATGAAAACCTAGTACAACGTTTGGATGGCCATTTCTCAGGACACATCTTCGAGGCCGCCCATATTCAATGAACGAGATGGACGGGCTAATGAACAAAGTCAGTCTTTGGTACAGCACTGCACAAGATCGGAACGCATACATACTATTCTTGGCTTCCTCGTGAAAAGCATATTTTCCGGACTGACGTCAAGGATAATCTGATAATTTGTGTGTTCCAATGTACTTAATTACTTCCCTTATCCAAGCACCACGTCATACGGTATGCATCCAGTATTCAGGGACATGGATTGTCTTGTCATTTTTCCACAGTATGTCGCACCTATTGCATGTGTTCTGGAGGTTGGGGCAGGTCATCAGGTTGTTTGGGTCCAAACATTTGGTGCCTTTTGGTTGTGCTCCTGTTTTTCTCGTTCGAAATCTGCTGTGACGCTTCTTTGGATATCGGCGGGTGCCAATCATGGGGTATATTTTATCAATGGGGGTGGGTTTTAGGCACCCTGATACTATCCGGCCCATCTCATTTATTGTTGTATCAACTAATTTCGCATAGACAGATGTTTTTCCAGACTGGCACAGCTTCTGAAAAAACACTAGCCAAGTGCAGATGTCCGAAGGACTGATGGCCGTGCCTCACATGTTGTGCTGGGCCGGGTTTTCGGATACTATTATTTTTTGCGTGCATCTTACTCTTTGGTTCCTGGCAGTGCATAATGTAGGACAGTGCGTGATGTAGGACCACGTACGGTCTAACTTCACCCCTATATATTTGGGAGATGTGCAATGTTCAAGCTCCTTTCTTTGCCACCTAATCTGAAGTTTTCTTTTAGCTTCTCTATTTCTGAGGTGGTAGGCACATACCTGTGTTGTACTAGGATTTAGTTTAAGATTATTCTTGCGATAGTATTCTGCAAGGACGTTGAGAGAACTTGACAGTTTGTTTTCAATCTCCTCAAACCCTTTTCTTTGGGCAGCAACCACTGTGTCATCAGTATAGATAAATATCTTTGAGTCTGTATCTGTGGATTGGTCATTAGTATAAATAGTATATATCATGGTGCTTGGACACTTCCTTTTTCCAGGTCGCTGTTTTAGTTTCGCACCCCCCCCCCCCTTTTTTTTCAAATGTTATATATATAAATGTATTGTTCTTCCCAATAGCTCTACATTAGTGATCTGAAAATACCCTATCAATCTCTCTATTTTAATCGCGCACCAGTTTATTAGTGTATCAACGATTGTTAATATCTGTTCTCTTTGATGAAGGCCTATTCGTTGTAATGTAGGTTTCGATTGAGTTTTCTTCTCAGTGTGGAATCTCACCATACCTAATTATACATTTACTTTACGTTGGTTTTTTTAAAAACATTTTTTCAAGTTTGTACCCTATTGCTGTTTTGATTGTTTCCAATGTGTTAGTGTCACACGAAGTTTATAATGGGGTTGCATTTCTATATGTTTGTGCTGGCCTTTATTTATTTTACAACGTAATTATTCATGTCTAATGCCGCTTTTAATAGACTGACTTGTTTCAATGAAATCATATGTTCTCCTTACAAGTCGAAACGTCATTGCTGTTCGTCAGAAAAATAAAAACCACACCACTCCAACACGCGGTTGCATACACATACACATACACATACACACTCATAAAAGGAAATACAATTTTGTTCAAATATAGTAACACTTAACATTTTGTGTTGAATGCCAATATCTCCTGAAAAATGGACCCGTTTCCTGTGCTTATTACAGCGCAATGTTTCCCATAGGCCATCCTTAACAATTTCATTGAGAAACCAACCACACCCCCCCCCCCTGCCCCCCGCCCACCTTTCTGACGTGGTTTCTGTTTGTGTCAACTGAAGATAATTGTGTCTTAATGGTATCTTCTTTCTTGGAACTGCAGAAGTTCTTGTCGTGGTTGTGAATCTCTCAGTTTGCACTCGTTACAACAATGGGATTAATCCCAACGAGAGTTCCTCGCACTAAGTAATTCCATTAGCTCAGGAAGTAATACTCCTAACATTTGCACCCACAAGGCGTCCCACATTAAATACTGTTGGTGGATCATAAATGTGACTAGTCCGTCAGTGAATGTGAATAATCTTCTTATACTGACTTTTAATTAAATCTAGAAAAATGTAGTTTTCTTTGTTTGTTTGCCATTGTTGGTAGGACAGCTTTTATAGAACAGCATACACACATGTCTCATCATTAACGATCAATCCATAATTAGTAGGCGAATGGCATATTCAAATTATGAATTTTGTCCGTTAAATTGGAGCCAACCATTCCAGCGATCGATCCACTAAGTTAAAAATGGCGAAAGCATGGTCCAGGATTGGCTTTGTGTGACAGAAAGGATAATAGGTGCACTGCCACACTGAGAGCATGAAGTCAGAAACTACTTAACTTGGAGGAATACTGGTATTCAAACAGGCATGTTAATGTATTTTGCCATTTAGCCGAATGCTTGGGTTATATGTAGTAGGTAACTTTACAACTTCCTGTGGCTTACTAGACCTGGGGGAAGATACAAATAATTTGGGTAGATTTTTGAAACTACAATTTTGTCCGGGCAGCGGCCGTTAATCCTGCACGTTTCTATCTCTAACTACCAAGGTATTTTTAACGTGCTCGACACTGTACACGGGAGTCGATCTCATTACCCAGAAATCACACCAGAAAATCCACTTGAAAAAAAAATCAAGGTCTCCATCGTGATTCGAACCCACGATCTCTGCAACTAGAAGCGGACACCTTGCCTTGAGACTACTGAGCCCCCAACTACTTAACAATGCATACTATCTTTCCTCCAACTCCTAAATTGATACACATTTTCAGTGATACACCTTTTTGAGTGTTCGGTGGCACTCTGTTTTTGAAAGGATCTCTACAAATAATACTCCAAATATGATACAATAATAAACGGAACGTTAATATATAATTGCACAACATTGATGCAGAAATAAACGTGAGAGTAACTTGTGCGAAGCTCACATGATGATGATGTTCGTCAATCAGATTTCTCCTACTTGTCTCTCTGTTACTCTCAGATTTCTCCTATCCCTCCATCTTTTTCTGTCTCACTTTCTCGCTCTCTCTTTCTCGCTCTTTCTCTCTCACACTTTCTCTCTCGTTTTCTCTCGCCCTCTTTCCCTCGCTCTCTCTCTTTCTTTCTCTCTCACTTTCCACTTCCCTCTTTTTCTCTCTCTATCTTTCTGTCTTTCTCTCTCTTTCTCCATCTCTTTCTCTTTCTTTCTGTATCTCTTTCTCTATATCTTTCTCTTTCTCTCTCTCTTTTTCTCTTTCACTCTTTCTCTTTTTCTCTTTCTCTCTCTGTCGTTCACTTTCTCTCTCTTTCTCTCTCTCTGTCTATCTATCTCTCTTTCCATCCCTCTCTCTTTCTCTCTCTTTCCCATTTTCCTCTGTCTTTCTCCCTCTTTCTCCCCTCTCTCTCTCTCTCTCTCTCTCTCTCTCTTTCATTCAGTCAATAAGTTGGAAGGAGACTCAGAAACCTGATGTATATTAGAAAGACCCCGGACAGTGTGGGCTTCATTTCACGAGCGTTTCTAGTCTGTCACTGTTGTTCAGCTTCTGTGTTTATAGATGCTCACAAAGAGATGTACCGCACAAGAGATTCAGCCTTTGTGCAATAGCTTCAAAGATGTCCGGTATTATGCTAAAGAATTTTACTTAGTAAAGCCTTAAGCGTGTCTTTGAAACGCTTCTTTTGACCCCAACGGAAGCATTTACTCACCTGTATCTTTCCACAAGAACCTTTTGTTTTGGCTGCCGATGGGCAAGCAAGTGGACTACTAAACGAATTTGCGACTGTGTCAGAAGAGTATTGGAGCATGTAAAGTAAAAGTAAAGTAAAGTAACCCATAGCATTGCTGCCGTAGGAGTGTGGGGTGTTAACGACCTCACATTTCAAAGGCTCGACTATATGAGGGTGGTAGCCATCTCCTCTACCTCGCCGCTTTTACTTCTCGGACTGAACCGGTACACATTTAAGGCTGGGTAGACCTGGGAGCCGTTGCGTTCGGAAAAAATATTTCCACCTGAACTGGAGAATGAACCCAGGACCACTCAGATGCGAAGCCAGAGCGCTAACCGCTGCGCTACGCGGCTCCCTAAGTTGGAGCATGAAATACCAACTATTCAGTGTTAAAGAATAACGGTAACTGGGACCCTTTCTTGGCCTTGTGAACTTCAGTACCAACCTGAGCAGACATAGAACGCGGTTCAATAACATTTTTACTGTTAAGCCTGCACATTCTTAAGTGGCGTCTGTATACAGTCCACGTTTCACAAGCATACAGCATTGATGGAAATAACAGATCTCTGTAAACAGTCTACGTTTCACAAGCATACATCATCGATGGAAAAAACAGATCTCTGTAAACAGTCCACGTTTCACAAGCATACATCATCGACGGAAATAACAGATCTCTGTAAACCTTCATTTTCCTCTGCAGACTAATCCCATAACATGTGTACAGTCGGAAGAAGATGACTTTTCTAAAAGACTAAATTATATGCTTTATACTCGTATATAGTTATATACAAGAATACATATATATATATATATTTCATCATCCTCATCATCATCATAACCATCATCATCGTCAAGTTCCCTGCCGGTTGGCGTTGGCAATCATGGACCTCCATCCATTTCTATCACGTGTGTTGTTTACCAACTCTGTTGTTGATTGTCGTCCATGTCATTCTCTCAGGCCGTCCAGCATCTTCTCTCTCGGCCTTTCTCTGTCTCTTTCTCTTGCTATCTTTCCCGTTGTCCCGACATGCTCTAAGCCGCTTTTTTTGCATAGCATGCCCAAAAAAGGATGATTGTCTTGTTCTGATTCTTGCAATAAGTTGTCTTTGTTTTTGTGTCTCCTCGAGTACTGTATCATTAATCCTCTATGCAGTCCATGGGATCTGCAGCATTCTTCTGTAAAACAATATCTCCGTTGCCTCCAAAGATCTAAGCGCCTACATGTTAATTGTCTATGATTCACTGCCATACTGGTTTCATGTAGCATCCAAGAACTCTCTCTCTCTCAGTTTCAGCGACATGTGAGTATTCAGAAAAAGGACGAGTTTCTAAGAAAGATAGGACAACAAATAGTGAAGTTCTGGAGCAACTCAACATGGAAAGGACTATTAAAAAAAAATTAAAAAAACAGAAACACATAATATTATGGTCATGATAAGCGACATGACAGTCTGCTGAAAGGTATATTGGCAATGGGCATATACAGATGAAGATCAATTACCGCTAGCCTCGGACGCTGAGACACTTGATGGTGATGATTAAGGGACTAGTTAGTCTACAGCTCTTTTTCAATAAGTTTGTGTACTTATTCTGCCAGCACTTTCATTTATTTAATCGAGTGATTGAGAATACACAATATTTTATTAGTTTTTCCATCTGGTGCAGACATGTTTACAATTTTGTGATGTTACCACTCTGGAAAGGAAACATATAGTTGTCCATCTGCAAAGCATGAACTTTCAATGAGTTGCATTCCTTAAGTCTTTTTTAAAGGCATTGCAAATGTTAATCGCGCTGTGAATTCCAAACGCTTAAATTCAAAACGCATATTGGTCGCTGTCGTAGGAATGCAAGTAATAAAAAGATCTCCTTTCTGTTAAAATTATTACTTCTAGTATTTTTGGCAAGATGTTTTCCCCACACATAACCCTGTTCCGTTACATAATTTTTGGCAAGATGTTTTCCCCACACATAACCCTGTTCCGTTACATGATTTTTGGCAAGATGTTTTCCCCACACATAACCCTGTTCAGTTACATCATTTTTGGCAAGATGTTTTCTCCACAAATAACCCTGTTCCGTTACATCATTTTTGGCAAGATGTTTTCCCCACACATAACCCTGTCCCGTTTCATCATTTTTGGCAAGATGTTTTCCCCACAAATAACCCTGTCCCGTTACATAATTTTCGGCAAGATGTTTCCCCACACATAACCCTGTCAAGTTAATAATTTTTGGCAACATGTTTTCCCCACACATAACCCTGTCCCGTTACATCATTTTCGGCAAGATGTTTTCTCCACACATAACCCTGTCCCGTTACATCATTTTTGGCAAGATGTTTTCCAACACATAACCTTGTCCCGTTACATCATTTTTGGCAAGATGTTTTCCCCACACATAACCCTGTCCCGTTACATCATTTTTGGTGGATCAATATTACGTTATAGCGTTATAGGTGATCCTGTTTTTAATAATTAACTTGCATTTCAGGTGGTTCCAAAGAATTCAAGAACTCAGCGGGATAACATATAGCTTGCTCACACCCTATTACAATATCGAGAAATCTGTACGTCGTTGCAGAGTGACGAATCGTATCATGTTTCTCGACATAAATATTATTTAGAATTTAGAATTGCTCGTTTACAAACGCAGGTACAGTTTCAAAGTAGTCAGGAATGTTTAAGAAAACTTTGTTGATAAGGGCAGCACTTCGCAAAAATATTAGGGGAAATAAATAAGATTAGGAGTAGGATCAAATGGGCGTTTACTTTCGTCAAGACAAAACAGTTGTTCCGAAATGCTATGTGTGGGTAAATATTCCAGGAAAGAAACTCGCAAATTGATCGTTAATGGCATGCTTTGAGGGTGTCTCCTAAGATGTGATGCTTTGAGTCAAGTCTTGAGTTCGCCGAGATGTGTTGATGACGGAATAAGTAACAATGATTGGCGAAGGTCACATGATGAAACTACAAAAGCTGCTCCCAATAGGCGATTGCATGCCTGCATGTCAAGCATGTTCTACAAGGGCTTTCTCATAATAGGGATGTTGCTCCTCTTTGGTGCATGTCAGTAGTTCGGCGGCCCTCTTTTAACTGCGATTATGCCGTCATGTTGTGTGTCTACACAAGAATGGCACTTGCAGGATACTACTCGCATCCTTAGCAACCGGATTAACATGTTTCAATTCAAAGGCATGGTTCTTCTCATTTCTATCCCCCTTTTAAGGTTACCATTTGAATCCCCCTCGTATAAGTATGCACAACTTTTCAACAACTAAACTTTCTTTCATTCCCTGTATTGTTTGAACGTCGTGAATTCAGGTTTAAATAGCCTTTCATAACATTGTGTTTACATAATGAAAATGGGTGGGAAAATTGAGAGCATAACAATTTTGCGTTGCAGTAACGAAGTTTAAATCGCTTTTAAATATTTGAATTTGAAACTTAAACACAATCATAGGACAATTGTTAGGTTTTTTTTTCTCAATAAAATGAAAAAAAAATGTTTTGACCAAAAGGTCTTCATTATTTACATATGCAGACTTTACTGCGCCACTGTGTCTTCGATATTGTCTTCATACGGAACTTAGTTCTTTAATTTGGGTTCATGTGACTCTCTTGGTGGTTTCATTTTGTTAGCCCTGCTCTTACCTCTCCGCACATTTCGTTATCAAGCGAAAGACTTGGGAGATAGCAATGAAACATAGACATAATGCAATGATTTGCACGTATTGACGTATGATCTGTGCAAATTTAAAAAAAAAACTGGGGAAAAAACGGGAAATCCTTAAAGAAAATAATTCCAGTATAATTGAGAGTAACTCTTTTCATGCGTATGAATTTTAACAAGAGAATGCGAATTCAAAAATTCGTTAAAAAAAAACTGCACATCTGGTGATTTACAATTAATTTAAAATCTGGACATGTAAATGATACAACATCTCATGTTGTATACATATTTTTAGCACATTGAATGCTGAATTCATTTCTGGTCACATTTTGTTAATTTCAATTCATAATTCAGTATACAAAATGATATAAACATCATTTTCTTTTCAATGTTTAAATAATAAATATTATTTTACTCGCCAGATCCCTGTTGTAAAGTTAGTTAACAAAAATCCATAAATCATACACATAACAATGTCCATTTATGTCTGAAGATAACTGTCACATTTTGTCATGATATCATCTGCTGTTGCTAATTTTGAAATATTTGAATATTTCAGGGTCACTATAAAAAAAACCACTCTTTTTCAAAGGGGGAGAGACATAATATTCGTCATCAATATCATCAATGACAAAATTAAGATTTAAACTTCGCTATTGTCACCCAAAATTTGTTATGCTCTCGATTTGCCCACATATTTTCATTATGTAAATACGATGTTATTAAAGGCTATTGAAACCTGAATTCATTTTCATAAGGTAACTTGAAAAGTTTAAATTTTTGTCAAAGAAAGAAATGAAGCCATTAAAGTGGCTAGACGTGTGCAACTGAAATTGATGTGGCTTTTAAAGTGAATTCCAAGAGCTGAAACATCATCACGAAGGTGCCTCATGTAACTGTTACTTCCCTTGCCTCATGTAACTGTTACTTCCCTTGCCTCATGTAACTGTTACTTCCCTTGCCTCATGTAACTGTTACTTCCCTTGCCTCATGTAACTGTTATTTCCCTTGCCTCATGTAACTGTTATTTCCCTTGCCTCATGTAACTGTTATTTCCCTTGCCTCATGTAACTGTTACTTCCCTTGCCTCATGTAACTGTTACTTCCCTTGCCTCATGTAACTGTTATGTCCCTTGCCTCATGTAACTGTTATTTCCCTTGCCTCTTGTAACTGTTACTTCCCTTGCCTCATGTAACTGTTATTTCCCTTGCAAGTCAGAGATGGTTTTTGCCACTTGGATGTCAACATGTAACAACGGCTGTGCCAGCTATGTTGCGTAATCTTGACCCTTGCGAGCTGATTTTGAAACCGATAATGATCAGGTCTCGCCATAACGACAACAGTATTTAGCCATTAAGCTTGTAGTGTTGATTGATGGCTGCCGTGTTGTGATCCCTCCTTTCTGACACCTCCCTTCCGTGTCACCAAGACAAACACAGCAAGATTCAAACAGCGCCTGACTTTTAACTGCTTTACTCCTGGTTTTGAAAAGTATCGTGGCAACAAATGAGAATACATGAGGCTATAATGTCAACGTTCTAATGGGTTTTTAATTTTATTTATCAGTCACGCATGTACAATTTTAAAAAAATGATATATATTTTTATACCAAAATAAAAAAATGATAAATATAGATGGTATTATACATTATATGTGCAGTAATAGCCGGGAGCAAATTAATTGTTTTCAGTCGACCACACATAATTGTGCCCATCTTATTGCGGACTAACTAAACTAATGCCAGGTACAAATTCTAATGACATATGAAAACTCAAAGAAACGAGTGGTACTCTACCTAACCTCACTGTCAGTGATTGTGGCAGTGGGGAGCCAGGAAAATCCAGACTTAAATTATCTAAAAGTGACGCTCTATACACTACATGGCATGTTCAAATTAAACCGGACCAAACTGCAACGAGTGAATATAAGTGTACGATGCACATGATGACGTCACATCTGGTGTAAACAGCACATATCGACCATCAAGTTTGCAAAATTTCATTATCCTCTGACTTATAGTTTCATAAGCAGACTGTTGAAAACATGAAGTGTGTGATACGGAATCCGTCAAAAGTTGATTCGCGAGCGATGATTCGGTTCCTAACAGCTGAAGAATGTCGACCAATTGCCATTCATCGCAGAATGCAGGCAGTGCATGGTATCAAAAGTGTGTCGAAGACAACAGTAAAGAATTGGACAACGATGTTTAAAGAAGGACGTGAGTTAAAGAAAGAACTTCAGAGAACAGGCCAGGCGCATACTGTTGCATTAACTCCTTATTGAAGCATCGTTGTCCAGTTCTTCGCTGTTGTCTTCAACACAATTTTGTCACCATCCACTGCCTGCCTTCTGCGATGAATGTCAACTGGTCGACATCCCTCAGCTGTTAAGAACCGAATCACCGCTTACTGATCAACTCATGACGGGTTTCGTACCACACCCACATGTTTTCAACGGTCTGCTGAGGAAAATATGAGTCGGAGGATAATGACATTTTGCAAACTTTACGGTTGATATGTCCTGTTTACACCAGAAGTGACGTCGTGGTGGGCATCGTACGTATGTTTACTTGTTGCAGTTTGGTTCGGTTTCATTTCAGCACGCCTCGAAATATTTCACCCGTTTAATACAGTGGATTCCATCTAATTTAATATTATTGGCAAGAAAGAGACTGACAGTCTGTCAAGAACCGGTGGGAAGCTGATTTAATTTGATATAGGGATAACTTGCGAAGAGCTAGGTGTAGATACAGAAACGATTGGCAAGCATAGCACACATGTCAACAACCTTCTTATTCTTCTTCTTCTACTTCTTCTTCTTCTTTTTCTTCTTCTACTTCTTGTGCGTTCGTTCTCAATCTTCCGGTACCAATCCCTGAAAAGAGCTTTGCAAGTAGCAGGATGCAGTCCGGAGAACCGATTGCGTTGCGTCGCTAGTTTACAGTTTGACTGCCAAATTTGCATATCCCTCTGCGATAGGGCCAACAACCAAATGACACATATTAGCAACTCAATAGAGAAGAGCAGGTAGCAGTCTTTAGACTCCGCACAGGCAACACAAGACTGAAATAGTTTCTGTTCAACAAACTTAGAAAAGGACAAAAGGATGAATGTGTCTGCGGTACCGACAAAATGACTGCTGAGGGAAGGAAGGAAGTGAAGAAAGGAAGGAAGGAAGACTAACGTCTGGTCAGGCAAAATATACTGATCAGACTTGTTAGTCAGGTTCAGGCAAAGCATACTGGACAAGACCCTCACCTTGGCATCCTCGTAGCCCATCCTGGAAACTAGCTGTTTTCATGGCCGCATGGCTAACAAGGTGAGGGATCGACGCCATTTCCGTAGTAGTGAGCTACTCGCAGATGAAGAGAAGCATATCGCTACCACGTGAAGGACCCCGGTCCACCTTCACTAGCACGCTCTGGATGTGAGGAAAGCTACGACAACCCGCAACTTTACTTTCTATTTAGGGCGCACACAAGAACAATCCTACTCACTGTGGGCAGTCAACAACAATAACACATGAGCACCTGCTACGTATGTGTCGGTCGTACGAGGAACAGAGTAAGCATCTGTGGTCATCACCGAAACCGCTCCTGGACAAAATCTAAGTAGTCACCAATAGCGTAAGGCTAACCACTGCTTTCTGTTCATATATATATAATATGAAGAAGAAGAAGAAGAAGAAGAAGAAGAAGAAGAAGAAGAAGAAGAAGAAGGAAAATAAGAAGAACAAACAACAGAAGAATGACAGGTTTATGTAACCGGTAACTCGTCGAATAAAATAAAAAAATACAATTGTAACAATTACATTCAGGTCATCAAACAGCACATGTGTTTCTAATCAACTGAGTACGCTGTGCCAGTTTGTAAACTAGCTGGACATGTCAAACTAACTGACACAGGAATAGATGAGACTGGTCGGATAGTTTCAGGGTACCTAAAACCTACTCGACAAAAGTAAACCCCATAATCGACAGATCACCATCTGAGGCACGAAAGAGTGTCGCATTACAAATTGAATAAGAGATACATGCAAATGAACTAACTCCTACCATGTTTAGATACAAGGTGCAGTGCATGAGACTCAAATCTAGGCGAAATTTCCTACAATCAACACAGACCGTACAGACAAATATTCGGGAAAGGCTGTATACACAAATGGAAGGAGCTGACGCTGATCCCCTTGATCGAGATGAGGGAGACACCTGGTTTCTGGACACCACTTGTCTTCTGCAACATTCATTCATTCATTCATTCATTCATTCATTCAAAGGCCACTAGGTTTATATAGACGCCATGTAGCGCCCTGTGAGTTTTGTCTATCTTTGATGACTATATTTTGACACTGTCTGCTATGGCTGTAAAGGCCGATCTGCAAGTGACAGTCCCTGCCACATAACGAATAACCAAGCTGAGGAGACAGGCTTTGCCGGGGTGTCCCCAGATCTTTCTCTTTCCTCTACAGACACAATGCCTCTAATGGCGTCACCCGATTCTAAGCAGTTGTTTCTAATGAGACTCCGAACTGGTGTATTACAATGCAGGAAGAACTTAAACAGATAGGGATACATGGATGGTTATACATGCGACTGTGGAGCCACACAAGACACAAACCTTCTGGAAACATGCAATATGGAGGACATGTCGAAGGGGAATGACAAGGCAATTCATGTGGCTGAACATTGGAAACATGATTTCTGACGTGTTGTATGGGATAGGGGAAGTAAGTAAGTGGTGTCAGGACAGAGGACGTAACGAAATTTCACACATTTATAATAACAACATTAAAATAGTTATACATAATTTAAGCTTGGCTTTAGTGAATCTCTGGCTGGTATGTGATAGAGCGTTCGATTTTCAAAGCAAAGAAATAATTTCAATTCCCTATTCCGGCACACTTCAGGAGACTCATTTGTACTAATAAAAAGAATCGTCAAAACTAGCGCCACTTTTGGCAGACAACACTCAAGCGCCTGGCGTCGAAATGGCATCAGCCTCCAGACGAAGCTGAAGGTGTACATAGCAGTGGTGGTCCCTGTGTTCATATATTCAAGTGAAACATGGACTGTATACTGGCGGCATGAAAAGAACCTGAAACATTTTCACACAGTTTGTCTCAGGATGGTGATGAATATGAAATGGTAAGACAGTGTCCCGGACACTGCTGTTCTTGAGAAATCTAGTATCCCTAGCATTGATACCATCATGATGCAATCACAGATTTGCTGGGCTATGTGGCTCGCATGCCAGACTATCGGTTACCAAAAATAATCTGCTATGGCCAGATGCAGAATGGTGAACGCTCCCAAGGAGGCCCAAAAAGCGCTTCAAAGACAAACTAAAAACGTCTTTAACAGACTTCAGCCTAAACCTCGAAAACCTCGAAACACGAGAAGATGCTGCAACAACCTGGAGCACAGTTCTCCGCAGAGAAACAGCGCCATGCGAGGCTTCTAAAAAGACTGCAGCAGAACAACGGAGAAATGGCAGAAAAGCCCGTGAAATATCACAGTCTCGCAAAGCAAACTTTCCATGCCATTACTGCCTGCGAGTATGCAGATCCCAAATCGGACTTGTCAGTCATCTCCGCACCCATCCACAACCCGGAAGTACAGAATACTGGACTGGAAGGACTGGATAAAATGAAAAAGGAAAGTCCTCATCAGGCGTGATGGACGAACAACAATAAATGGTTACATTAAACAGAGTTACGAAAGGAAAGTCAGAGAGGGAGGGAACTGCCCTAACCCACCTCACACAAGTTGTGGCTTAGAATAATGATGTTTCTAACACTTCATTCTAAACGGGAGTTTCTGCTATGGGAATTGATTTCTTTTATTGACAATATTATTTTCATTGGTATCTTCTTCTTCGCCGTCGGTTCTCAATCTCCGGCTACCAAACCCTGAAACGGACTTTGCAAGCAGCAGGATGTAGAAGGGAACTCGGTTATGTCGTAGTTTACAGCTTGACTGCGATATTTACACCTTTCGGTTCGACTCATGCGACTTCAGCAAGCATGTTTGAGTATCGGGTTAGCCTTCCTTCTTCGATTCTTTCTAAATAGCCAGTCTGCCCTGTTGCAGCTTGTTATCCAGGATCACCGCGTGGAGGTGTAGAAGGGTCTTGGCAGCTCTGGTTCTATGACCCTGACACTAGCAGTCAGCTATGGGTCTCTGACTAGTGCAGCTCACGCACTGCTCAGCATCTTGATCCAATTTATCTCTAAGTAAAATGGGAACTGTATTTTTAAGGGGAAAGATGGTTGGTATGTGCACACCACGAGGTCCAGCGGAATTACAAATTCGATACTGCATAATTCCGTACCAGGAAAGAGAGCGCAAAAACGTCCAAGGAAGAGTGGTCGCAACTGACAGAGAGAGATGGCGTGGCATTGTGGGAGTGTCTTTAAGTGTGCCCCAACAACCTGATGGGTTACGGGATAAACTGAATAGTAGTAGACAATCTAATATTGATATTGATATGCCAGTAATAGTAGTACGCAGTCTAATATTGATATTGATATGCCAGTAATAGTAGTACGCAGTCTAATATTGATATTGATATGACTGTAATGGGATTTCCTTTGCATATATTCCATCTCATTGAAACACTATACCAAGATCAACAAGCCGCTGTCCGAGTATCTGGGAAAACATCAGATTGGTTTGCAGTACAAAAGGGAGTCCGACAGGGATGTATCATCTCACCTTATCTGTACAACATGTATGTGGAATGTATAATGAGAAATGTTCGAGAAGATGTGAACATTGAACGTTTCGACCCATTTACAATTGGGGGGTACGAGATTTCAGAGTTACGATACGCAAATGACACAGTGATACTATCAAGAAGTGCAGAAGGGCTAGAGCAGCTACTTTCATGGACATAGTAATGGACATAGTAAAGATCAAACCCTGTTCATAAACATAAGTAAAACAAAGATAAAGACCACCGACGAAACACAATGTCAGCATAACTTTACAGTGGGTGGTGAGGATATAGATCAGGTCACACATTTTGAATATCTAGGCTCCAGAATTGACCAAAATGGTGACTGCTCAAAAGAAATCAGAAGAAGACTAGCTATGGCAACGCAGAGACTGAACAGCCTGAAGAAATTATGGCAGGGCACCAACAAAATGATAAAAGTAAAAGTCTTGAGAGCCTATGTTTTTCCTGTGGCAGCTAATGGCTGTGAATCGTGGTCGATTACCAAAACTTCCAGACAAAGAATCGAATCCTTCGAGTCAAAATGTTACAGAAAGATCCTCAGAATACCCTGGACAGAGAAAAAAACAAATGCATACATTCGGCAAGAGTTGAGCATAGAAGAGAACTGGTTTATCAATTCCATTTTGGCTAGAAAATGCAAATACTTTGGTCCCATCAAGAGACATAACGGTCTTGAGAGAACGGTGATGGAAGGTATGGTGCCAGGCAAAAGAGGAAGGGCTAGACCAAGAAGACGATGGCACCAAGATATCCTGGAATGTATGAGTATGACTGTGGCGGAGGTTGGTGTTTTGGCAAGGGAACGAGTTTCCTTCAGACATATTGTGATGGGAGCGACGTTCTACAAAAGACATGCTACATGATGATGATGACTGTAGTAGTAGTATACAGTCTAATATTGATATTGATATGACTGTAATAGTAGTAGACAGTCTAATATTGATATTGATATTGATATAACTGTAATAGTAGTAGACAGTCTAATATTGATATTGATATAACTGTAATAGTAGTAGACAGTCTAATATTGATATTGATATAACTGTAATAGTAGTAGACAGTCTAATATTGATATTGATATTGATATAACTGTAATAGTAGTAGCCAGTCTAATATTGATATTGATATAACTGTAATAGTAGTAGACAGTCTAATATTGATATTGATATAACTGTAATAGTAGTAGACAGTCTAATATTGATATTGATATTGATATAACTGTAATAGTAGTAGCCAGTCTAATATTGATATTGATATAACTGTAATAGTAGTAGACAGTCTAATATTGATATTGATATTGATATAACTGTAATAGTAGTAGACAGTCTAATATTGATATTGATATGACAGTAATACTAGTTTTAGTTTTCTTTGACATGCACATCATACAGGGGCAAAAGCTCAGGTACATGACCAAGCTCTGCCGGGAACTGAATTTAGCCAAATGGAGTATTCCCTGCTTAGCTGTCTAGACTGGTACAACTGATTACCGATGTGCGAGTCTATCTAAATGGACTCAAACACTAGAGCAAAGTGGTCTCGCAGCCTGTTAGGCGTCAACTATGCTGCTCTTAATAAACCACCTAGCCCTGACCGGTGTTATGCCATGTCCCCATTTGCGTTATGATCTATGTGGGGCAGTGAGGTTATTCTTGTCTTAACAACACAATAACACCCCTGTTCGCCTAGGAAACGAGGAAACTCTTATTTTAAGCCGACAAGTGCCAAGGAGTGCTGGCTAGTCCTGGGACAATGAGAGTATCTTCAGATGTCTCGATTAACTAGCATCTGCGGGCAACGATTCCACTACTTTAGTGTAAAGCTCGGGAGAAAGCAGGGCTACATGAGTAAACCCAGATGAAAATCCGGAGTGGTAGCACCTAAGGCGGATGGTTTCATAATTGCGAACTCATTCCGGCAGCTCATGCAGCTGAGCTGGTGAAAAATGGTCATGCTTTGCATTTCTTTGGATTAAACCAGTGAGGCCAGAGGGGGGGGGGGGGGGGGGGGGTCCGGCAGTTTGGTCAGCCCAGGGTCTCCATATTCAGTGCCCAGGCTTGCGCCCTGGCGAGGCTACTCACAGCGTGCCACTCGCATTGTCTACAGAGACTGAGACGCCTATGATGATGATGATGAATCGTAGTAGCTAACCTAATATTTGATGCTGATATCAAAGTATGGGTAACACATAGCCAAATAATAATGTTGATAACACAAAATCAATGAAAAGAGCTATTCTCGTTATTTTTTGATCCAGGTAGGTAAATATATTTCCTTATCTCAAAACCCGTTCCTTGTGAGAGTTCTCAATTATTTCTCTTTGCACCATTTTATTCATTCACACCTTCTATGGAGTCGAAACATGTACCGGCTCTATTCCCTTTGTACTGTCAGGTGTCAACAGTTGAATAAGATTGGTTTTGTTATCCGTTCTTGACACGCCTGTCATGTCAGTGCTGCGAGCAACTCCTATCAATCACACCCATGTCATGTCACTGTTATCCAATATATCTGGTCCAGCACACGAAATACTGTACCGAGCATACTGTAGTCTTGTATGTTGTGTGTATATGTTCTCGATGAAAACCATCAATATGTGAGACACCTGTCTTATTGAATTATTTTATGACTGTCGGACTACTACAATCTAGTATCTTCACTAGTGACTACTTTTCTCTAGTAGCAGTTTGCAGTGGGTCGGTCCGGGGCGGGCTGAAGAACGCGAACCTGGATACTGCTAGCTGTAATGCAATGAGAGGCTTCTCTCCAGGTCAGGAGAGGTCTTGATCCGTATGTTGTATCTGACTATGGCAAAACTTTTGACTCTTAGTCAAACTCAAAATTGACTAAAAGCGTTGATATTGAAAGGTGAAAACAGCATGACATTTGGAATGGTTTAGATCATTTAATAGTTGTCCATCACAAGTGATGAAGACCACTCTCTTTGTTCAGCCGTGTGGACAGTCGTATCTCTTGCTGTGGCCGCTGAAATGGGTGACTTGCGCTGTGATTTGGATTAAAGTGAGGAAGAAACTGCGCCTTTTGTCAACCTCACTCACAGAGCCTAAGCTACCTTTTGCCAGTGGCAAGACATTCATCGAGACGACTGGAGATAGCATAGGATGCAGATTTTGCCTCAGGGTTACCACCAAAGCCTTTCCGTAAACATGTAACCCGCAGGGTAGAAAGGTTGGAAGGCATCTAACGCAGATTGTCGTGCCTTTTCGATAACCACAAGAGGTCGTATGGACAACACTCAGCGTGTGAGTGAGTCTGGCATCTCTCCCCAGCTGTATTCAGCTCATCATAGTAGCATCTAAAATTCCAACACGCCAAATTCGTGAAGGTGAACCGGCAGAACTAACCCGAGAAATACGACACAGGTATAAGCGTAGTTCCATTCAGCCGGCGTCCAGACCAGGATAAACGGATGGAAGAAATCACAAAAAAGAACGAAATAACAAGTCCCAACGGAAAACAACACCACGTTTCCGTGAAAACAAGTGTAAGTCGTCGACTAGTGTGAATTCCAGGCAAATCCGTGGTCTGGCGGCATCCATAATGATCCAAAACAGTAGAGAAATGTAGACTCGCAGCCAGTTATGGCGCCATCTTTGCCAGACAAATAAAGAAGTAAACGCCATGGTTTATAGCAGTCGAAACTAGATCATACGCAGCAGACATCCGATAATTTGTAAAATTTGAAAATCTCAGAAAAGCGAATTGTGAAAATCGAGAAATGACGAAGCACATAATTTATTGAGTTAGCTCGGAAATGTATTTTTTTGACCACTGAAATATGTAAATAGCCAACTATATATCAATTTCTAGCAAAAACTGAGTAAACAACAGAAATACGCAAAAAATGTAGCCTAACTGCGCAGTTTGTATGAGATCATATCCGTCCGAACTAATTCTTAAATCTCACTGTTCTAAAAATATGACGCCGACGATGATAGCGCTGGAGGTTGTACGTGACGATATGGCTTGGCTTAGCTTCGTTCGTTCTCAATTTCCCGCTACCAAGCCCTAAAAGGACTTAAGTAGCAGAATGTAGTTAAGAGAACTGAATGCGTTGTGTCATAGTTTACAGCTTGACTGCAATATTTGCACCTTTCGGTCCAACACATCCGACTTCAGCAATCATTTTTTGAGTACCGGGTTAGCATTCCCTCTTTGATCCCTTCTCCTTAGCCAGTCTGCTCTGTAGCAGCCTGTTATCCAGGATCACCGCGTGGAGGTGTAGAAGGGTCTTGGCAGCTCTGGTTCGCTAGCCCTGACGCTAGCAGTCAGGAATGGGTCGCTGACCGCTGCAGCTCATGTGTTCAAATACTTATTTCATTATGTAAAGATCTTGAAAAGATCACCGAATAGAAAAAAAACGTCTGATTACGTCACTATCGTGGATTTTCGACTAATATTAATATTATTACTAGTATAATTAATATTATTATTATCATTAGCAAGACGTTGTCGCGCGGGATGGACGGCGTTCTCGTCCACAAAAAACGGCACTAGACCATACCCACGACCAGTCTCCAGCCTTCTATATTTAACTCCACAGTTCTCCCAGCAGTATGTTATATAGCAGAAACGTGTCAAAAAGAAATGGAGTTTAAACTCAATGATCCAAGCTTCATTTGAGAGACTTGTGATCAGCCTCACGCCCCACAACCAACGTTTGAAATGTCTTCACAAAACTGACGTACGACACATGTCATTGATGAAGGAATGCACTAACCCACGTAGACAAGGCAAATAATTTCTGGGCTGGTCACCTGATTCAGAGAACTGATTCCCTTTGCAGCACAGCGACATCAGTACAGTACAAACGAGACAGAAAACGACCACGGGGAAGACCACATACGCGTTGGACCGACTCAGAAACAACATCCACAATGCTGAAGACGGAAAACCTATTACCCACTGGTCCACCACTGAGCAATACAGAAGACAATGGAAGCACAGTTGGGACTCACAGTGACGTAACTGCCTCTGTGGAACATGTCGTCAAGTAATCCATAAATTATTATTATTAGTTATTAGTATTATTACTATTATTATTACTACACTGCATAGTAGAAGCCGAGCGAGTATATCAAGTATGTAATGCTGGGCGGCTAGTTTCGTTCATCTCTGCCATTTACATCTAGGTAGAGAAAGCAAAGGCAAGCAACAAGGCTACGTACCGGTCAAGTAATTGTTGACTGAAGTCTGTTGATTTCAAAACTGTCGAACGAAATTATTCCGACTACTAGGTCAGTCGACTGGGCTTCTAAGGTTGAGGACTACAGGCCACTTATTTGCTGCTGTCGTCGCGTCGTCGTATGCTGGCTTTGTTTGTTTATTTCATCCCCAACAGAGAAAAAACATAAGCTTTACTGAGGATTCGATCAGCTGCCCTCTTTATCGGCAGGCAGAAATTGAAACTATTGGGTCAAGGGCTCCTCGATACGTTAACGTTTAAGGTGAATATTATGACGAGCTTCCAAACTAACTAACTGCTTCATGCGACATACATAACTGCTAGCATCACAGAATCGACCACTGACATTTTCGTGCCGGGACTGTTCTTACTAAAAGGATAACGGACAAGGTGTAATTATAAGGCGTCTTTGAACCAGAATGTTGTCATTACAAAGCCCATAAAGTCGTAGTCTAGCTAGGAGACGGTCAATTCTGACCGTGAACTACTTGCAGGTAGTCTGGACAGACCTAAGGACAATAGAAAGTTGACGCAAATAAAAAGGCTAGTTAGCCCAGAAAAAGATGCCTGAAGGGTCTCAGTCAAGGTCCAATCATCAAATGGTGCACAACATATGTATGTCTTAGACGGTTAATTGAAGAAGACGACGAGGAGAAGGAAGAAGAAGAAGGAAAAGAAGAAAAATGGAAGAAGAAACAGAAGCAGCAGAAGATGCAGAAGATAAAGAAGCAAAAGAAGGAGAAGAATAAGAGTGTTACAAATAGCGGTCAGAAAAAGAAAAACCAGAAGAACAGGAAGTAGCAGTAGTAGTAGTAGTAGTAGAAGTAGTGATAGTAGTAGTGGTAGTAGCAGTAGTGGTAGTAGTAGTAGTGGTGGTAGTAGTGGTAGTAGTAGCAGTAGTAGTAGTTGAAGTAGTAGTGGTAGTAGTAGTAGTATTGATAGTAGTAGCAGTAGTAGTTGTAGTAGTAGTAGTGTTAGTAGTAGTGGCGGTAGTAGAAGTAGTAGTAGTAGTAGTAGTAGTAGTAGTGGTGGTAGTAGTGGTAATAGTAGTAGTATTGATAGTAGTAGTAGTAGTAGTAGTAGTAGTGGTAATAGTAGTAGTATTGATAGTAGTAGCAGTAGTAGTTGTAGTGGTGGTAGAAGTGGTAGTAGTAGTAGTAGTAGTAGTAGTAGTAGTGGTGGTAGAAGTGGTAGTAGTAGTAGTAGTAGTCGTCGTAGTAGTAATGTTAATAGTAGTGGTAGTAATAGTAGTAGTAGTATTATTAGTAGTAGTGGTAGTCGTAGTATTAGTGGTAGTAGTAGTAGTAGTAGTAGTAGTAGTAGTGGTAGTAGTGGTGGTAGAAGTGGTAGTAGTAGTAGTAGTAGTAGTCGTAGTAGTAGTAATGTTAATAGTAGTGGTAGTAATAGTAGTAGTAGTATTATTAGTAGTAGTGGTAGTCGTAGTATTAGTGGTAGTAGTAGTAGTAGAAGTAGTAGTAGTAGTAGTAGTGGTGGTAATAGGGGCAGTAGTAGTAGTAGTAGTAGTAGTAGTATTGGTAGTAGTAGTGGTGGTAGAAGTGGTAGTAGTAGTAGTAGTCGTAGTAGTAGTAGTGTTAATAGTAGTGGTAGTAATAGTAGTAGTAGTATTATTAGTAGTAGTGGTAGTCGTAGTATTAGTGGGAGTAGTAGTAGTAGTAGTAGTAGTAGTGGTGGTAGTCGTAGTAGTAGTACTTGTGGCAGTAGTAGTAGTAGTAGCAAAAGTAGTAGTAGTAATTGTAGTAGTATTAGTAGTAGTAGTAACAGTAGTAGTATTAGAAGTGGTAGTAGTAGCAGTTGCAGTAGTAGTAGTAGTAACAGAAGAAGAAGAAGAAGAAGAAGAAGAAGAAGAAGAAGAAGAAGAGGACGAAGAAGAAGGAGAAGAAGTAGTAACAGAAGAAGAAGAAGAAGAAGAAGAAGAAGAAGAAGAAGAAGAAGAAGAAGACTATAGCGAATGAGAAGACGTACTGGCGAAGACGGAAGTGTCGGACAGAGAAAGCTGCAAATTTCGCAGTCGAACTGTAATCTAGCGACACGACGCATTCCGTTCTCCAGACTACATCCCGCTACTTACAAAACGCTGTTCAGGGCTTAGTAGCGGGAGATTGAGAACAAATGCAGAAGAGGAGGAAGAAGAAGAAGACGTACTGCTGTCAGGGTCAACCACGTCATCAGACGCATCTCTAGAGATCATGAAGCTAAACTCAACTTTAATCAGGACTCAAAATGCCAATCTGGTCGTCCGGTGTTAGAACTGTTTTTTGTTTTTTTGTCATAATATAACCAGTTGATAGTGTTATTCGAGCTGAGCTAGCTCACTGGTTTACCAACTGAGCAATAGGGTTTCTGTCCTCAGCGGTGAAGGATTTTTCCCGACAATAAAGCGGCTTCCGGGATTCACCCAGCCTCAAAAATTGGGTACCTGAAAAATCTGAGAAAGTAAAAGCGGCCAGTGTGATGTTGACCGCATAACCCCTAGTGTGCTGTTGGCCAAGAAATAAAATTTGTTAATATCAACTGACCGTATTGCAGCAGCTTTGATTTGTTGTTATAATAGTATAACATATTCCACAAATCAATAATTGTGATGAAACTTCATCTTAATACCAAAATTGTAATTTCTTAACTGAAGTCTTCTTTCTTTTCGTTCTTTGTTATGCTTTTGCCTTTCATTGTCAGGTTATTAAGAGGTTTATTGACACGGCCGTAGTATGTGCTTCGCACAAGGGGAGCTTTACTGCTTCTGTTATCTCTGCTATCCACCCCTGGACTTTGTATCAATCGTATATACTTAACTTGACTTATCGTCTTTATAATGGATAAGATTAATCTGTAGAGTATATATACAGCCAATTGCATTTACATGTCCTTGCCCTCAAATCTATAAGTATCCAATATATTCTTACATGCATGAATTGTCCTTGCCTCCACTACTTCCTGTGGCAATGCATTTCAAGCGTTCACGACTCTCTGACTAAAAAAATATTTCCTAATATCTAATCTGAAAATTCCTTTATTAATTTGTAGCTGTTCCCCCTTGTTCTTGTAGTCTGCTGTATTTTACAACAACAAAAACGAGTGATAGTTTAATTTATCATTTCCTTTGATTATCTAAGAAACCTGTATTAAATCACCTCACATTCTTTTCTTTTATAGACACTGTTGGCCGGGTTTCCTGAGTTTTTCCTGGTAACTGTAATTCTGGAATCCCATTATCAACTTTGACGCTCTTTTTGTATCCTTTCCTGGATGTTTATATCTCCTCTTCGGTAAGGAATCCACACCTGTACACAGTACTCCAATCTAGGTCTAACTAATGCTTTATACATTTTGACTATCACTTCCTTGCTCTTATGCTTAATATTTCTTTTCATCATACTTAACATTGCATTTGCCTTTTCTACGTCTACCATGGACTCGCTCACTCACTTTACCTGTATGATCTATAAAACCTATATCTCTCTTTGGTATAGTATGTAAATGCTATGTAAAGCATTACTTTGTCAGGGATAATATCTGGTGCTTGACGTGTCACGTCAAAATGTTTGCTGTCTCTTGAAGAGGTCTAGCACTGGTGTACCTACTTGTCTCTTGATAAGGTCTAGTACTGGTGTACCTACTGGTTTCTTGATAAGGTCTAGCACTGGTGTACCTACTTGTCTCTTATTGAGGGCTGGAATTGCGATGTTGTGCCTACTTGTCTCTTTTTTTGAGTCCTAGCACTGCGATGTTGTGCCTACTTGTCTCTTGATGAGGTCTAGCACTGGTGTTGGACCTACTTGTCTCTTGTTGAGGCCCAACACTGGTGTTGTACCTACTTGTCTCTTGATGAGATCTAGCGCTGGTGTTGTACCTACCCTTCTCTTGATGAGATCTACCGCTGGTGTTGTGCCTACTTGTCTCTTGTTGAGGTTTAGCGCTGGTGTTGTGCCTACTTGTCTCTTGTTGAGGTCTAGCATTGGTATTGTA
The DNA here is from genome assembly GCA_036924085.1 of Ariolimax columbianus. Classification (NCBI taxonomy): domain Eukaryota; kingdom Metazoa; phylum Mollusca; class Gastropoda; order Stylommatophora; family Arionidae; genus Ariolimax; species Ariolimax columbianus. The sequence goes on from JAVGWX010000009.1 coordinate 43,662,441, forward strand.
CCTACTTGTCTCTTGATGAGATCTAGCGCTGGTCTTGTGCCTATTTGTCTCTTGTTGAGGTCTAGCACTGGTGTTGTACCTACTTGTCTGCTGCAGAACTGCCCGACATACGAGGATCAGAGAGAGCAGATGTGGCCATCACCAGTGGAACTGCAAGACAAGCTCTATGGCAGTGGCGACAGCCTCAGGATGACCGCCGCTTTTTTCGAAAAAATAATGGTTACTGTCTGACTGCGTACGAAGAAGAAGAAGAAGAAGAAGAAGTACCTACTTGTCTCTTGATGAGATCTAGCACTGGTGTTGTACCTACTTGTCTCTTGATGAGATCTAGCACTGGTGTTGTACCTACTTGTCTCTTGATGAGATCTAGCGCTGGTGTTGCACCTACGTGTCTCTTGTTGAGATCTAGCACTGGTGTTGCACCTACGTGTCTCTTGTTGAGGTCTAGCACTGGTGTTGTACCTACTTGTCTCTTGATGAGATCTAGCGCTGCTGTGGATACTTGCCTCCTAATATCTTCATGCAATTTACGCAGGCACTGTATATCTGTTGATGCATTGTTTCTTTTATCATTCTTTGTTTATGTCCAAGTATGGCCCTTCCAGCACAATGCGAGTAGGGTAAATGTATTGTATAGCGTTATTTGTGTATCCATTGTCAGATGCTTACATTCTAATATCGGGGACATGTCCCGAATGATTTGGGCTTCTTCGAACCACAATTATAATTTCTTGACCAGAGTTTCGTGTTGAAATATTGAGGCTACTCTAAAGTAATGGAATGTATTAACGCTTGATGTATAGATATGCAAACTACACGCTATTGTTATAACTATAATTATGCTCTTGACGTGAACACAGAACAGACAATTATAATCAGTCAATTTTAGATATCGTTGATTATAACATTTGTTCTGATTTTTAACAAAACATATTTCTTTAAAACTCCCATTTATTTGTTATCTGGTAGAGGTAAACATGTTGTTCACAAAAATAAATAATCACGTTGAATATGTATAAGACCTCTCGATATCAGTTATCATCAATGCCATCCATTATATCGAAAATGTGATTTTATTCAAATATGATGGAGTGTTTCTATAACAGATAACACGTTCATCGCGTGCCTCAGTGTCAAAGGGGAGCCAATCCACAGCTAAGGGAAATATAAGTTGCTCTGACCGATGACTCTATCAGTTGAATCAAAGCTGGGGTATTTTTTCCATCTCAACGATATACGTCAATGTCGTATTGCAAATTAGCCGTTTGTACTCACGGTCCTGATATTTTGGGGCGACGTCCACTCTGTCTTGTTAAATAACAAGTGACCATATTTATGGATGGATTAACAGGGCCAGATTTGCTTTCAACGCGTTTCCTCTAATTTGGGAACTGCAGCTTTCTCCCGGGAATATACGATTAGACTGTTTGGCGCTAACATAACAATGTACCCTTATATGTGGCATTGTTATCGCTCTTCTATGCATTTCACCACCTGTAGTTAAGAATAACAACATATTACATTATCTGCAGGTATGCATGTAGACGATCAGTATTCTAACATTGATGAAGTTACTAGGTTAGGAAACACGCAATAATTGAAGGAATGATGAATGTAACTGAAAGTGTTACGATCCGTATGTGAATATTCGTAACTGATGTCTCCATCAAGAACTTCGTGTTTGACGGTCACGTGTAGTAACAAATACGGGTGATCTGTTGCAGGGGGCAGGGCAACAACTGACATGTCTGCAAATAGAAGAAGAGAAACCATGGATGTATAGAACAAACACAAAACGAATGATGTAATAGTAAAAGCAGCTGTCATTGTGTCGGCAGGGATGAGTGAAGAAGAAGACTGGGAAGACTATGGACAATTTGACAAATATCAGTGAACGATTTGGTTATGGGGCAATGACACAGTGGCCGTTAGTGATAGGCTACCCATGGTGCCGCCTAACTAACATATATAGTAGACAACACTGCAGCAAATGTAATAACAGCTATTCAGGTCAGATCAGATCATTCCGTAACCGGTGAGCTGGTTGGGGCACACATGAAGACATCCTCACAACACCACGCCACTCTTCTCTGTCAGCGGCCGCTGCCTGTGCCTCTTCTAGTCGGAGATTGGTCATTCTTTTATGTTGTCCTCCCACCTCTTTTTTGGACGGCCTCTTCGTCGTCTGCCTTGCACCTTTCCGTGGAGGATCGTGTTTGCCAGACCATTTGATCTCGATATGTGACAGTACCAAGCGAGTTTCCTTCTTTTAACGGTTGCCAACATGTCTTCAAAAGACCCTATTGCTGTTGTCATTCTATCTCGAATTTCCTCATTTGTAACTCGATCATTGTACGTGACGCTTAAACGTCTTCGGGAACATCTCATCTCCAAGGCCTGTATCCTTCGCTGAAAGTCAGATGTAACTGTCCATGTTTCATAAGCATAGAGGGATATTGACAGGACCAGTGTACGCATTAATCTGATTTTCGTTCATAGTCTGCATTGGTGAATCTTAGGCGGTTGTCTCTTGGCGGAGCCCCTCTCCTCTCCCAGCCGGTGCGGGTCAACATCTGCATCTGATCTGGAGAAGCCCATCTCCCCAGACGAGCTATTGCCTCGTTTGCATACAGCCTCACGGCCATAGTTTCCCAGTGTGCACCACTTAGAGGTGAGGTTGACTTGTGTGTTCACTTTATCGGTAGGCTACGCATTTCACTTTTAGCCCCTCAGAAGAAGAGCTAGTCGACTCCGACATCGCTGGGTTGCGATGCCGAGCGCAAAACACACAATTGCAGCTATTCACGTAGACCAACAACCTCTTGTGTTTGGTGAAGCCTTCTGGGATTGATAGACAGCTGATAGAAGAAAGCCTACATACGTTTAGTGAATGCAACAGTAAGCTCTTCAAATTCCTCTTCCGTCTTACAGCACTTGCCTTGAGAAGAGACACGCGCAAACTTCTGGTTTGCCTTAGATGTAGGTGGAAAGGCGAGGAGGGGGGAAAATGAGGGGGAAGGGGGGGGGGGGGCTCACATGTTGAACTTGTGGAGTGTTTCCTTCATCCTCTATATCCAGCATTGTCTCGCTAGTGGTACTGAAACCTCCATGTGATTTGGCTGCAAGTTGATCAAATTGCAAACTTGTCATATTTCTAAACCTCTTTATTTTCAGTGTGTCAGTACAGTAGTTAGACGATGTAGTCCCTACCATTTTTCTCAAAGCGCAGTTGCAGAATGCTGTTGCGAATTGTCTTTCCTGTTGCACGTCGTTCCCAGCGCATCTCATATGTCTCGATCTTACATGTGTACCTATCTAACAGGGAGCATGTTTGACACTGATAACATAACACAGGGATGATCAACAAGTTTAGCTTCGCGTCTAGGTAGTAGACATAGTGACACTGGGATATATAAGTTTCGGTACTAGCTAGTAGTGCACCTTGTTTGCCTTTTCAATTATATTTTACATCTTTTATGTCCATTCTGCCCCCGCCAGTGAAGACTTTTCCCAGGTACGAAAATTCCCGTATCTGCTTCAGGGTTTTCCCGGTGGAAACCGCTCTGTCTGTTGACGTTTGATTGTCACAGTTACTGTATTATCACAGCTGATCCTAAATTATATTAATAACGGAATCTTTACCAGACAAGATAAAGGGAGGATGTTGGAGTTATATTAATAACATAATCTTTACTAGCCACAATACAGACAATGAATATACTGCTGACGAATATATGATGTACATAACAAAGTAGATTAAGAACATTAGTAGAAATCGATAGGGATCAAGATACTGAGCATTACCTGAGCTGTTGCGGTCAGCGGTTCAACTCTGACTGCTAGCGTCACAGTCAGCGACTCAGCGCTGTCAAGACCCTTCTCCACCTCCACCTGGTAATCCTGGATAACAGGCTGCAACAGGGAAGACTAGCTGAGTAGAAGGGATCGAAAAGTGAAGGCTAACCTGAAACCCAAATATACCATGCTCAAGTTGGATGTGTTTGACTGAAAGGTGGAAATATCGCAACAACGACATAATGCAATCCGTTTTGCAAACAACACCCTGGTACTAGCAAATCCCTTTTCATGACCTGGTACCGAGAGATTGAGAACAGACGACGAAGAAGAAGTGGCGGTTGAGAAAATGATTACAATAGGGAGATGAGTTGTTGCAGAGGCAAAGAGGGTAGTAGACGTTGTGGTTGTAGTGGTAATACATGTTATGGCTGTATTAATAGTTATAGTGTATGTTCGTTTCGTACGTGATGGTTTAACGTGAAGGGTAGTGATAGCTTCATTACGTACACGATGGTTTAATATGGAGGGCAGTGATAACTTCATTTCATTCGTGATGGTTTAGTGTGAAGGACGTGATCACTTCATTTCATACATGATGGTTTAATGTGAAGGACGTGATCACTTCATTTCATACGTGATGGTTTAATGTGAAGGACGTGATCACTTCATTTCATACGTGATGGTTTAATGTGAAGGACGTGATCACTTCATTTCATACGTGATGGTTTAATATGGAGGGCAGTGATAACTTCATTACGTATGTGATGGTTTAATGTGAAGGGCAGTGATAACTTGTGTCCTGTAGGAACGGTGAATTAACCATCGTTGAGATGGAAGCCGTTATTACTTAAGTATGTCAGTTCAGGTCAACATTAAAGGTCGGCTACAATGGATCTCCAACCTGCTCAGTCTATAGCCGTGATGTACAGTCTGCCACGTTTTCCCCTGTCAATGGTTTAATGCTATTCTATCACTTATAGTATTGTTTACCTCAGCCAATGGTTTGATGCTATTCTATCACTTATAGTATTGTTTACCTCTGCCAATGGTTTGATGGTATTCTATCACTTTTAGTATTGTTTACCCCTTTCATGCTTGTGATCCTTCTTTCCGTCTAGAACTGTGTCTAGCAAGGTGGTTTGCCAATTATGCGGGTCAAAATATCTAAATGTTCTGTCCTATGTGGGAACCGCGATTGGAAGTGAGCCCATCAAACATATCGATGCGAATGTCTACTTAGTCCAGGAGATCAACAAGAAGCACAGCATGTACGAGGTAGCTTCAACAAGTCCCTGGAATTAGTGGATTGTATAGACATCAGTTACAATAGAAATATCTGCACTAGGTTACCGGAGTTAGTGGGTTGTATAGACATATGTTACAATACAATTATTTACACTAGGTTGCCGGAGTTAGTGGGTTGTATAGACATCAGTTACAATATAATTATCTGCACTAGGTTACCGGAGTTAGTGGATTGTAAAGACATATGTTACAATAGAAATATCCACACTAGGTTGCCGGAGTTAGTGGGTTGTATAGACATCAGTTACAATATAATTATCTGCACTAGGTTACCGGAGTTAGTGGATTGTATAGACATATGTTACAATACAATTATCTGCACTACATTTCCTTCAGAGTAGTTCTCTTCGGCAACTACACACTTTTGCCGTCGTGCATACAGCGGCTGGAAACATTGGTGGAACCCATTCTTTGACACCTCTCTCAGCTGTCTTGTCGCATTGGTGGAACCCATTCTTTGACACCTCTCCCAGCTGTCTTGTCGCATTGGTGGAACCCATTCTTTGACACCTCTCTCAGCTGTCTTGTCGCATTGGTGGAACCCATTCTTTGACACCTCTCTCAGCTGTCTTGTCGCATTGGTGGAACCCATTCTTTGACACCTCTCTCAGCTGTTGGTGATAATGTCCTCGTCATCCTTGAAACGCTCTCATTTCAGTGCACATGCACGATACTTGTTCTTTGTTTTAATTTCCAATCTATGTAGATCTTTTTTCGCTTTCAACCAGCAGAACTGTTTCACCCATATATCTGCCATTGTTTATTGCTGAATACATTTTAGTCGAAGAATCAAAGTCATAGCACACGGTTGAAATCATATTTGCTATGTTTCTCCCCAAATGTTTTGAAAACCTCAGCATAATTCATGAACTCCGTAACATCGGCGAGAATCCCGTAATAGGTTCATAAGATTTTTAACATAATTTAGAATTGTAACCAGGTTGCGGACGTTAAGTCTGCTCTTTTTTTATTTCCAAATGCTGAGGGATTTTTATGTGAGAAAGCGTGCTGCCCGAATGAACATAACACCAACCCCCCCCCCCCCCGATACCCTATCCCCCTTGACTTCTCACATGCCTGTATCAGTTGGGGGTCTCTGCCGGCTCAGATGGACCGTACAGTCACATGAGATCACATCGGATATCACATGTAGAATGGTTTCGCCATCTTTGCGTACGAAGGATAAATACAACTGTTATCACTCTATAATTTGCTATATATGGTACCAAGACTGGTTCCATTTTCATATTGTCGTTTCATAAGTCTCATTTGCGTTATAAAAACCGGTAAATATATACACGGGCGTCCAATCTCTACTACCCAGAGATCGAGGAAATACCAGAAAGTCCATGTGAAAAACATTCAGATCTCCATCGTGATTTGAACCTGTGACCTCCTACACCAGTAGCCGACGTCTTACCTTGAGGCCACTCAGTCCCCTGTTTATTGATTCTTCATTAGTAATGAACCCTGACGCTTCTTTTACCTGTCAACAAATGTGTTTTATGTAATCGTTGCAGGGACCAAGGCATAGTTCGCTTCCTTGCCGCACGCCTCATTATATATATACATGGCGAGTAAAGCCTGCCATGTCTTACTGTAACATTTTGCTCTCAGTATCGATTACTGAGTATCTCTAGGTCTTTTGCATCCATACCTCTATGTTCCAGACATGTAATTAGTTTCTCCTGTCCGGTTCTGTCAAATGCCTCTTTTTTTTTTTAGTCTCTAGATCACACATAAATGGCTTTCTGTCCTACTATATATTTGTCTGCTAGTGTCGCTATACAACATACTCTTCTGGTGTTCCACTCGTCTGTCTTAATTCACATTTTCATCCCAAACTTCGTTGTCTTGTCTAATCTACTTCTATCCAATCTTCTATACACTTACATTCTGAAGGCTTCAATACTCTTTTCCAACTTGTTATTAATTGTCCATGTGTCTGCACCATAAAGTAGTGACGAGTATACATAACACATGGACACTTCTCATTTTCAAATTCTGATTTACCTGTTTGTATGTGTCGTATGTTGTCGAATTCCATCTTGGCTATTACCTATTCTCTTTCTGATTTCTTTTGTCGTGTACTCTTTCCTTTGACAGCGCAGACAACGATGGCTTTGGTGTTGTTGTTGTTTCGAATGCCGACAATGAGTAGGTTACTCTTATGTGCGCACTGAAAAGGGCGTTAAGTGACGGGTTGCAGTAGATTTCCTCACATCTCGAGCGTGCTGATGAAGGTCGACCGGGATCCTCCAAGTGGTTGTACTTTGCTTGGCTTCACAACTACGGAGATCACGTCACATCTTACTTTGTTAGCCAGACTGTTGTCCTCGACAACAATCCATTTCCAGAACGACCAACCAGGAGGTCAGGTAAGGGTCTTGGCCAGTATATTTCTTCTGACCCTGTTAACATTCTCTGGTCAGTGTGTTTGTCTGACCAGACGTTAACCTGATGGTCGAAGATGACTTTGTTACATTCGTTGTATGTAAGATGCTCACATAACCTGTATGGACAGTTGGCGGATGGGAAAAAAAGTCGACCGACCACAGTTGAGTTTCAAATATGTATGTAAGCGTGATATTAAGGCCCTGGCCTTACATCTTGCAAAGACGAAGCTGCAGACCGATCCAAGCGGAGATGTACCCTAAAAGGCCACGTTACAGTTGGTGAAGAGAAGGTCTTGCAACATGGAAAAGTAGAGCGACAACGACACAATAAGAAATAAAACAAAAAGCTAAGGAAATATATGTTCACCACTCCAGTCAGTCCAAATTGAAATGGGCTATTAGTTATGGTGACGGTTGCAGAATTAATGGTAGAAGTAATGATGGTTTTTGTTGTAATAGTGACAAATGTAGTAATAAAGTGATTGTTGTATAACTTGTAGCAGTAACAGAGACACATTTTGTTCTCGATCCAGGTTATCTCTAAACCAATTGCGACATATAAAGTATAACTGTTGTTTGTAGATAAAAGGCGTTATTAAAAATAGTTCCTAAAATAAATGCCAGAGATTGTAGACTGTTTCCCTGGCAACGGCTGACATCGATGATAGGAAATGTCCAGCGCCCTCTCCGGCACTAAAGGAGGGCAAGCCGTTTAATTGTTTACTAAGCTCTTCACACACACCGCCACTAATGTCCACTGTAGTCTCCGCGCACGCGCAGTCGTGCCCTTACTCTATAGCTCGGCGTTTAACCGCAAGCTAACTATTGGGACAGACAAGATTCGACATCAATTTCTGCAAGCTAATCTCAGATTGTGGAAGATAATAAAGCCTTCTACAACTTCTTATTTTAATAGACAAATCTGAGATTTAGCGATAAGCTTGTCATAGAATCAGAGATTCCGATTCATCTGCAGCATTTATTCTCCCACTCTTATGCCTTTTAATGTTCTTCTCTACTTTTCCTCCGCTCTTATCATCTTCTTCCTCGTCCTCTGTCTTCTACTCTTATATTATTCATCCTTATTCTCTTCCTTTGAGTATTTTCTTCTTCCTTTCTTACCTTTTTCTATTTATCATCAGCATAGCTTGTTATATTTCAATACAATGCGTCCTAAAGTGGAGGCCTTCGGACCGCCTACGGTCATCGAGCACTCAGTCGGCGTTCCGCAAAGGCCGTCACGAAAATTGATATAACACTAACGAAATTCTAATAAACATTAACATGTAAATATTTATTTCATAATTAGAATTTCAGTTGAATGTGAGGTGTTCTAAGTTCTAAAACAGATGTTCTAAACCTTTTCGTTACCCCGAACTCCCTTAAAGTATCTTTTGTTGTCGCGGCCCCTAAACTATTGCATATATAAATATTTGATTTATCTGTGTGTCTACAATAGCAAATAGCGTCTTCAATTGAAAATGTTCATGAAATATATCATTTAATAACACGAAAACATAGTATAATAAGAACCAAATGTTCTTTTACTGTGCAATGTGAATGAATACACCACATCTGCAACTGTACTGATTTATTGTCATTATGCATCTGGTTTTACACAATCTAAGAAAGTATCATCAGTTATTAAGGTCTAATAACATTTTAACAAATGTGTATAATGTTCATCGTTTCTATTTTTCATTTTTTTTATATTTCTATTTATCTTTTCATCATCATTTTCATCATCATCATTTTCTATCGACTCGTGTCGTTAGAAGCCATGGCGAGGAGTAGTTTTCTTTCGTTTGCCACATTTGTCGCCGATGTTGTTGTAATTCCGTGTTTGCTTAGTCTCTCACTTACATCATCTATCCATCTATTTCGTGGTCTGCCTTTTGCTCTGTAACCCTGATAACTTGTATTGTAGATACGAGCAGATGATAACTTTGGTCGCATTCTTGTCAAATTTCTGAACCATTTAATTTTATGCCTTTCACCCCATACACGGTGTTGCACCCACTACCTGTCTGATTACTTCATTTGTATTCTGTCCAGTCTTGTGACCCCGACAGCTGTTCTGAAACACCTCAGTTTGCATACCATGATTTTTATTTCTAGTGCCTTAGTAAGAGTCCATGTCTGACACTAGTAGCAGAGAGTTGGTATAAAAATACTGTTACTCAGCTGTCTCTTTGTCTTCATTGTTATGTGTCTGTGTCTTAGTAATGGTTAGAGCTGATAGAAAACCGCATTAGTTTTCTGAGTTCTTGATTCCACCTTTCTATCTAGCCTTCCATCTTGTGTCGACAAGTATTTTAATTCTCTGACTACTTTAAGTTCTGTACTTTTTATATGTATCTTAAGTGTTCTCTATTCTGCTGCTGTTCATTGCCTCAGTCTTTGCTGTGCTATACTTCATATTATATCTATCGTAGGCATTGGCAAGGGCATTCATATGTCTTAGCATGTTTTGTTCATTTGAATGGAAGAGACATCATCTGCAGAAAATAAGTTTTGGATTCTGGTTTTGCTTCAGTTAATACTTGATTTATGTTATACAATGAACATGATTTTTATTCCAACTATAAAAGCTGATAGTTACTTGATTTATGTTATACAATGAACATGATTTTTATTCCAATTGTAAAAGCTGATGATAGTTACTTGATTTATGTTATACAATGAACATGATTTTTATTCCAATTGTAAAAGCTGATAGTTACATTATTTCTGTATACAATGAACATAATTTTTTTTTCCAACTGTGAAAGCTCATAGCATTTCTTAAATCCTGCTCGGACCCTATGATAGGGCCACGCGGACACCCATGTATCAGCGAACCACAGATTTAGAGCTGGTGTTCTAAAAGACATTCGTTGCTTTTTTGCATTACATCATTTTCAGGCGCTAATTAGGGGGACAGAAGAAGGACTTCAGAATGTTCCTTATAAATGTTCATGAAAATCTTCAGCATTGACGCCACCTCCCGGGAGATTTATGCACAGAACTGTTTCTCCTGGTGAGCTGAACTCGCACAAGGTACTCAAGTCGCAGAGTGGAACTTCATCGTCGACGAAAGCGTCAGAGAAAGCGTGCTGCCCGAATGAACATAACACCAACCCCCCCCCCCCCCCCCGATACCCTATCCCCCTTGACTTCTCACATGCCTGTATCAGTTGGGGGTCTCTGCCGGCTCAGATGGACCGTACAGTCACACGAGATCACATCGAATATCACATGTATAATGGTTTCGCCATCTTTGCGTACGAAGGATAAATACAACTGTTATCACTCTATAATTTGCTATATATGGTCCCAAGACTGGTTCCATTTTCATATTGTCGTTTCATAAGTCTCATTTGCGTTATAAAAACCGGTAAATATATACACGGGCGTCCAATCTCTACTACCCAGAGATCGAGGAAATACCAGAAAGTCCATGTGAAAAACATTCAGATCTCCATCGTGATTTGAACCTGTGACCTCCTACACCAGTAGCCGACGTCTTACCTTGAGGCCACTCAGTCCCCTGTTTATTGATTCTTCATTAGTAATGAACCCTGACGCTTCTTTTACCTGTCAACAAATGTGTTTTATGTAATCGTTGCAGGGACCAAGGCATAGTTCGCTTCCTTGCCGCACGCCTCATTATATATATACATGGCGAGTAAAGCCTGCCATGTCTTACTGTAACATTTTGCTCTCAGTATCGATTACTGAGTATCTCTAGGTCTTTTGCATCCATACCTCTATGTTCCAGACATGTAATTAGTTTCTCCTGTCCGGTTCTGTCAAATGCCTCTTTTTTTTTTTAGTCTCTAGATCACACATAAATGGCTTTCTGTCCTACTATATATTTGTCTGCTAGTGTCGCTATACAACATACTCTTCTGGTGTTCCACTCGTCTGTCTTAATTCACATTTTCATCCCAAACTTCGTTGTCTTGTCTAATCTACTTCTATCCAATCTTCTATACACTTACATTCTGAAGGCTTCAATACTCTTTTCCAACTTGTTATTAATTGTCCATGTGTCTGCACCATAAAGTAGTGACGAGTATACATAACACATGGACACTTCTCATTTTCAAATTCTGATTTACCTGTTTGTATGTGTCGTATGTTGTCGAATTCCATCTTGGCTATTACCTATTCTCTTTCTGATTTCTTTTGTCGTGTACTCTTTCCTTTGACAGCGCAGACAACGATGGCTTTGGTGTTGTTGTTGTTTCGAATGCCGACAATGAGTAGGTTACTCTTATGTGCGCACTGAAAAGGGCGTTAAGTGACGGGTTGCAGTAGATTTCCTCACATCTCGAGCGTGCTGATGAAGGTCGACCGGGATCCTCCAAGTGGTTGTACTTTGCTTGGCTTCACAACTACGGAGATCACGTCACATCTTACTTTGTTAGCCAGACTGTTGTCCTCGACAACAATCCATTTCCAGAACGACCAACCAGGAGGTCAGGTAAGGGTCTTGGCCAGTATATTTCTTCTGACCCTGTTAACATTCTCTGGTCAGTGTGTTTGTCTGACCAGACGTTAACCTGATGGTCGAAGATGACTTTGTTACATTCGTTGTATGTAAGATGCTCACATAACCTGTATGGACAGTTGGCGGATGGGAAAAAAAGTCGACCGACCACAGTTGAGTTTCAAATATGTATGTAAGCGTGATATTAAGGCCCTGGCCTTACATCTTGCAAAGACGAAGCTGCAGACCGATCCAAGCGGAGATGTACCCTAAAAGGCCACGTTACAGTTGGTGAAGAGAAGGTCTTGCAACATGGAAAAGTAGAGCGACAACGACACAATAAGAAATAAAACAAAAAGCTAAGGAAATATATGTTCACCACTCCAGTCAGTCCAAATTGAAATGGGCTATTAGTTATGGTGACGGTTGCAGAATTAATGGTAGAAGTAATGATGGTTTTTGTTGTAATAGTGACAAATGTAGTAATAAAGTGATTGTTGTATAACTTGTAGCAGTAACAGAGACACATTTTGTTCTCGATCCAGGTTATCTCTAAACCAATTGCGACATATAAAGTATAACTGTTGTTTGTAGATAAAAGGCGTTATTAAAAATAGTTCCTAAAATAAATGCCAGAGATTGTAGACTGTTTCCCTGGCAACGGCTGACATCGATGATAGGAAATGTCCAGCGCCCTCTCCGGCACTAAAGGAGGGCAAGCCGTTTAATTGTTTACTAAGCTCTTCACACACACCGCCACTAATGTCCACTGTAGTCTCCGCGCACGCGCAGTCGTGCCCTTACTCTATAGCTCGGCGTTTAACCGCAAGCTAACTATTGGGACAGACAAGATTCGACATCAATTTCTGCAAGCTAATCTCAGATTGTGGAAGATAATAAAGCCTTCTACAACTTCTTATTTTAATAGACAAATCTGAGATTTAGCGATAAGCTTGTCATAGAATCAGAGATTCCGATTCATCTGCAGCATTTATTCTCCCACTCTTATGCCTTTTAATGTTCTTCTCTACTTTTCCTCCGCTCTTATCATCTTCTTCCTCGTCCTCTGTCTTCTACTCTTATATTATTCATCCTTATTCTCTTCCTTTGAGTATTTTCTTCTTCCTTTCTTACCTTTTTCTATTTATCATCAGCATAGCTTGTTATATTTCAATACAATGCGTCCTAAAGTGGAGGCCTTCGGACCGCCTACGGTCATCGAGCACTCAGTCGGCGTTCCGCAAAGGCCGTCACGAAAATTGATATAACACTAACGAAATTCTAATAAACATTAACATGTAAATATTTATTTCATAATTAGAATTTCAGTTGAATGTGAGGTGTTCTAAGTTCTAAAACAGATGTTCTAAACCTTTTCGTTACCCCGAACTCCCTTAAAGTATCTTTTGTTGTCGCGGCCCCTAAACTATTGCATATATAAATATTTGATTTATCTGTGTGTCTACAATAGCAAATAGCGTCTTCAATTGAAAATGTTCATGAAATATATCATTTAATAACACGAAAACATAGTATAATAAGAACCAAATGTTCTTTTACTGTGCAATGTGAATGAATACACCACATCTGCAACTGTACTGATTTATTGTCATTATGCATCTGGTTTTACACAATCTAAGAAAGTATCATCAGTTATTAAGGTCTAATAACATTTTAACAAATGTGTATAATGTTCATCGTTTCTATTTTTCATTTTTTTTATATTTCTATTTATCTTTTCATCATCATTTTCATCATCATCATTTTCTATCGACTCGTGTCGTTAGAAGCCATGGCGAGGAGTAGTTTTCTTTCGTTTGCCACATTTGTCGCCGATGTTGTTGTAATTCCGTGTTTGCTTAGTCTCTCACTTACATCATCTATCCATCTATTTCGTGGTCTGCCTTTTGCTCTGTAACCCTGATAACTTGTATTGTAGATACGAGCAGATGATAACTTTGGTCGCATTCTTGTCAAATTTCTGAACCATTTAATTTTATGCCTTTCACCCCATACACGGTGTTGCACCCACTACCTGTCTGATTACTTCATTTGTATTCTGTCCAGTCTTGTGACCCCGACAGCTGTTCTGAAACACCTCAGTTTGCATACCATGATTTTTATTTCTAGTGCCTTAGTAAGAGTCCATGTCTGACACTAGTAGCAGAGAGTTGGTATAAAAATACTGTTACTCAGCTGTCTCTTTGTCTTCATTGTTATGTGTCTGTGTCTTAGTAATGGTTAGAGCTGATAGAAAACCGCATTAGTTTTCTGAGTTCTTGATTCCACCTTTCTATCTAGCCTTCCATCTTGTGTCGACAAGTATTTTAATTCTCTGACTACTTTAAGTTCTGTACTTTTTATATGTATCTTAAGTGTTCTCTATTCTGCTGCTGTTCATTGCCTCAGTCTTTGCTGTGCTATACTTCATATTATATCTATCGTAGGCATTGGCAAGGGCATTCATATGTCTTAGCATGTTTTGTTCATTTGAATGGAAGAGACATCATCTGCAGAAAATAAGTTTTGGATTCTGGTTTTGCTTCAGTTAATACTTGATTTATGTTATACAATGAACATGATTTTTATTCCAACTATAAAAGCTGATAGTTACTTGATTTATGTTATACAATGAACATGATTTTTATTCCAATTGTAAAAGCTGATGATAGTTACTTGATTTATGTTATACAATGAACATGATTTTTATTCCAATTGTAAAAGCTGATAGTTACATTATTTCTGTATACAATGAACATAATTTTTTTTTCCAACTGTGAAAGCTCATAGCATTTCTTAAATCCTGCTCGGACCCTATGATAGGGCCACGCGGACACCCATGTATCAGCGAACCACAGATTTAGAGCTGGTGTTCTAAAAGACATTCGTTGCTTTTTTGCATTACATCATTTTCAGGCGCTAATTAGGGGGACAGAAGAAGGACTTCAGAATGTTCCTTATAAATGTTCATGAAAATCTTCAGCATTGACGCCACCTCCCGGGAGATTTATGCACAGAACTGTTTCTCCTGGTGAGCTGAACTCGCACAAGGTACTCAAGTCGCAGAGTGGAACTTCATCGTCGACGAAAGCGTCAGAGAAAGCGTGCTGCCCGAATGAACATAACACCAACCCCCCCCCCCCCCCGATACCCTATCCCCCTTGACTTCTCACATGCCTGTATCAGTTGGGGGTCTCTGCCGGCTCAGATGGACCGTACAGTCACACGAGATCACATCGAATATCACATGTATAATGGTTTCGCCATCTTTGCGTACGAAGGATAAATACAACTGTTATCACTCTATAATTTGCTATATATGGTCCCAAGACTGGTTCCATTTTCATATTGTCGTTTCATAAGTCTCATTTGCGTTATTAAAACCGGTAAATATATATATATATATTTTTTTAAACTACGTTTACAAGCTTTTATATATGCCTTTTTGTTTACGGACTACCGGAACATGCGTTATTTTTGGGTTTATTTAGTGAATTGATGTGTTATGGTTTGTGTGTTATTTTTGGGTGTTGTTTAAATAAAAAGTTTGATGCGTTCATCTGCGGCTTTCCTCGCTTGATCACTTATATTTCTCGTATTGGCATAGAAGAGATTAAGTTGATCTAAGGAAGTGATAGGCGAACTGTATAAGCATTAGTTAGACCTAGATTGGAGTACGAAGTACATGTGGAGTCCTTATCATAGAGGAGGTATAAAGATGCTGGAAAGGATACAAAAAAGAGCGACAAAGCTGATAGTGAGTTTCCAGAATTACAGTTATGAGGATAGACTCGGGAAAACCGGCCTACAGTGTCTTAAAAATGTGAAGAATTTGAGCTGACTTAATACAGGTGTATAAGATAATAGCGGATAAGCTAGACTATAACAATTTTTTTTCAAAATACAACCACCCACAATAACAAAAGGTCATAGCTAAAAATTAACTAAAGAAAGGTCCAGATTAGATATTAGGAAATATTTTTTTTTAGTCAGAGAATGGTGAATGCTAGGAATGCATTGCCACAGGAAGTAGTTGAGGCAGGGACAACAAATGCATTTAAGAATAGGCAAGATGCACATAGCTGTTAGAGCAAGAAAATGTAAAGGGAACTGGTTGTTTACAGACTCTGCCTGAGTCTTCTAAACCAGTATAAAAACGTTAAGTTAAGTTGCAGTCATGGTGAGATGGAATGGTCACTTCCCTTCCTTATTATTTATACCTGCCTCAACTCACACGTCAAGCACCCATTTACAGCTAGGTCGACACAAAAAAAAGCGGTCGTGCCAGGAAATAACCACGCCCAGATTTTGTTTCTGTCCGTCCGTGGTTTCGAACACTGGCGCGGTGAAATCCAAGTCTAAGCAATCCAGCTCACTGTCTACTACACTACATACTTATAATGACTTCTTAAATTTTCCAAAACAGTCCTAAGAAAACACGATTATAATTTATTTTATTAAAGGGTAATATAGTCCTATGCTTTGTCCAGCATGCACGTAAACACATTTTAATTTAGATCGTAATCATCAAGAACCAAACAGAGAGATCTAAGACATACCAGCAATCAGTATAAACACCAATGGAGAGAAGACATGAACATAAGAGGCAGTTCGTAGTTCTTAGTCGACCTGTACTTTTACAGAGACATATGCCCTTGTGCACGTCTCAGATCTCTGGTATGATCTGGATGTACCCGAGAGAAGGATTTCCTGCTTAGCAGGCTAGGCTGTTGGAATAAGTGCCGCGGAGGGTGGTTAACCGATGTGCGAATCCATCTTAATAGATTCAAACAGTAGAGGAAAGTAGACCCGCAGCCTGTTAGGCCCCATCTGTGCTGTTCTAAACAAACCACCTAACCATGTTATTCCATGTGACACAGTTAGTCACACCTCTTACGACATCTGTGCAGCAGTGGAGCTATTTTTGTTCTTTTCATACACAAAGTGGAGCCGCGTACCGCAGTGGTTAGCGAGGTGGCTTCGCATTTGAGTGGTCCTGGGTTAATTCCCCAGTTGAGGCGCTAATGTTTTTTTCAGATAGCAACGGCTTCCGGGTCGACCCAGCCTTAAATGGGTACCGGTTCAGGCCGGAAAGTAAAAGCGGCGATGAAGAGGAGATGGCTACCGCCCTCATATAGCCGAGCCTTTGAAATGTGAGATCGCTAACATCTCACACCCCTACGGCAGTAATGCTATGGGTTACTTTACTTTACTGTACTTTACATAAGCAAAGATTACACATAGCGGGATTCATAAGAGGTAGACCAGACCCAATTCACCAACTCAAAAGAAACAAACAAACTACCCTATTGTGCCGGAGAACTGGCCACTACAGACTACCAGAACATCTATACTGACTAAAGATCTCGCTCACATATGAGTGTACACGTGTAACAGGGGGCTGAATCCTGAACAAATTCTACAAGAATGCCAATTTGATTGTGAAATTAGATGACAGACCAGGCCAGACTGCGGCGAGCTGAGACAAAAGCTGTCGGACACACCTCTGACCTACCTGGTCAAGACTACAGACTTCATTGTGGCTACTGGCTTGCAGATATCGAATGATCAAAGGATGATGAACGTAAAGAAGACACACTAGAATATACATTTAAGTTGATTGGAAAGGAACAATGATCAATATAATAACCACCGTTCCTTGTTGAAACGGCATAGATAAATCCCTGCCAGTGCGCCACTTTGAAATGTTTTGAAAGCACCGTTAGATTAATGGCTAGAATATAGATAAACTAGTTATAGGATCAAAGACATTCATATTAATCTTGATTGTATTATTCATCTCCCTCCTTCTTTTCTTCCTATTTTCATTTATCGCCAGCAATACCATCTTCTTCTTTATCCGCTTCATCTTCTTAATCTTTGAATTTATCTTTGTCTTTGTATAAATCTACTTCTTTTTTCACTTGTCAAGTGTTTAAAGTAAGCCCTGCACTTTAGGAACGTATCAAAAACATATTCATTTTCACATAGCTTCCACACTTCTATTTTTCTTCATTCTCCTGTTCTTGGTCGTCTTCCTCTTCTTCGAATGTATAATCAAGATTCGAACATCAACAAAGGATGTAAACAAGATATCATATTTTCCTTATCCCTAGTGGTCTGCCGAGGTCTTTGTGTAATCAAGAGTAACACCACTGCCACACAGGGAGATGTCGTAAGAGGCGGCTAACTGTGTGACATGTCATAACACCGGCCATGGTTAGGTGGTTTGTTTAAGAGCAGCATTGACGGCGCCTAACAGTTTGTGGGTCTACTTTGCTCTAGTGTGTGAGTCTGTTAAAAAGAACTCACACATCGGCTATTCACCTTCCGTGGCGCTCATATCAACGCAACAGAGTAATAAGCTGCTCGAACCTAGCAGGATAAGCAGAAAATCATCTTCCAGGCCACATCTAGCTGACACCAGAACTAGGAGCTGCGCATGAGCATCTGCCCCAGTAGAAGTACATGTCGACTAAGACTCAGATAATCTCTTCCACAAAATTACATTCTTTTGTTGTTTCTTATGCCATCATCGTCTACGATGGACGGCGGCCTTTGCCTTTTTTTTTTTTCTGTTGTATGATAGACAAAACCAAGGACCATGTTCTACTGCACATGACACGAAAGGTTTATTACACTTTCTCAAAATGTCTACACCTCACGGGAAGAGCAGCGACTAAGTAATTATAACTTGTTTGCCTATCCTCTGATTTATAATAGACACAAATTGTAGGCTGAGCGAGGA
Source organism: Ariolimax columbianus (assembly GCA_036924085.1). Lineage (NCBI taxonomy): Eukaryota > Metazoa > Mollusca > Gastropoda > Stylommatophora > Arionidae > Ariolimax > Ariolimax columbianus. The sequence goes on from JAVGWX010000009.1 coordinate 43,681,162, forward strand.
TTTAGTCATACCCATGAAGAGAAAACTCGAGCATGTTTTACTCCATCTCCGGCTTGCAAAGACACCTATTCACCTTTCAGTGTCTACTCTTTCTTCTTTCCTTAGGACATTGTCCTTTCCACCTTTCAGTTTGTCCGCTCTTCCTTCCTGTCTTCAAGACATTGTCCTACACACTTTATGTTTATACTGTTTCTTCGATCCAGGAGAATGGTCTTATCACGTTTCAGTATCTCTACTCCGCCTCCCTTTCCTGTAAGACAATGTACTGTATACCATCTAGCTCTTCTACTCTTCCCTAGTCCTATTCACTTCTAGTAGTTGAACTTCTTCCTATTAGAGGAAGTTTATTTTATCCTTTTTAGTTCTTCAACTGCTCTGTCCTGTTCTGGGACATTGTCGTATTCACTTTCTTGCTATGATAGTCTTTTTATTTCGCTTGGACAATGTTCTCATTAATTATGTATATACTTTCCTGTCACCCAGAAGTTCGTTCTGGTATCACATCTCATGTCCGATGAATTATCTGTTTATACTTGTCAGTACGGCAGTGTTTTTGTCTCTCTTAATGTCTATCCAGTTCAAATCGGAATATCATCTATTCAGCCAAACTAGGATCTGCATTTCTTTCTGGCCTCAGAGACTGTACCCCAGAGTATAATATCAGACAGTCTGATTAATGTTGAAATATTGCTGGACCAAAGAAGTTTGTGTTTCTGTAGCTGTCAATAAGTCATGGTATGATGAAATGTTATGTTAGACATTACGTTCGATTTCTAACAGTTGAAGGATGTCGACCAGTTGACATTCATCGCAGATTGCAGGCAGTGTATGGCGACTGAAGTGTGTCGAATACAACAGTGAACAACTGGTCAATGATGTTTAAAAATGTACGGGAAGGAGAGGAAAGTGAGCGAAAATGTTCACTGCTTTGAATTTGGTTCGTGTTGCGAAGTAGGATTTCTGCTTGGGCACTTATCACACGTGCATATTATTTATCTCTACATGGGAGGGGGGGGGGGGAGTGAATTAAGAACAATCATTAGAGAGAGCTCAACTATGGGCGCCAGCACCATAAAGATCTAAAAACAGTGTCGTCATACCGTTCCAACTGGAGATCATTTGTTTCTGCCTTATGCGCCGTATTTGGTGAGTAAAGAACATATATAGAAGCTAACGTACATACACACATACATGAATTACGGGGAAGCAGAAAACACTGATCAGACTATGTTAGTCAGGGTCATGTGAAACAATCTGGGCAGACTATGTTATTCAGGGTCAAGTGAAACAATCTGATCCGACTATGTCAGTCAGGGTAAAGTGAAACATTCTGATCCGACTATATTAGTCAGGGTCAAGTGAAACGATATGTTCAGACTATGTTATTCAGGGTCAAGTGAAACAATCTGATCAGACTATCGTAGTCAGGGTCAAGTGAAACAATCTGAGCACACTATGCTAGTCAGGGACAGGTGAAACAATCTGTTCAGACTATGTTAGTCAGGGACAGGTGAAACAATATGCTCAGACTATGTTAGTCAGGGTCAAGTGAAACAATCTGAGCAGACTATGTTAGTCAGGGTCAAGTGAAACAATCTGATCAGACTATGTTAGTCGGGGTCAAGTGAAACAATCTGATCAGATTATACTATTCAAGATGAGACAAAAGATACTGATCAGACTATGCTATTCAAGATGAGACTGAACATACTGATTAAGATCCCACTTCACTTCTAAACAATTCTCCATTCAAACAGGCCGCTTCATGGCAGTCTGGCTAGCTAACAAGATTGGGATCGACGATGTGATACCAATAGTGGTAAAATTACTCAAAAACCACACATTGCACCAGGAGAACCCCGGTCCACCAAATTAAGTACGCCTTCTGTCTTTCCTGGTAAGACCTTCCTCACACAGGTCATTTTACACGTGAAAAATTCTACTTTCACTCACCCTGGATAGAGGTCAAGTTTGATAATAGTAGCACAAAGTCGCTTTAAATATAATGTTTATCAGTTGTTTCTTTGTTGCCAAACCAATGCTCGGGTGCCTAAGCAGCGGTGACAGCGGATACGTTATAGCACATTATGGCACCTAATCTCGATTCCCTGTCGATCCTACCATAAACCGAAAATAACTGCCCAAATATTTGAACCCATATGATTGTTGAAGAGCAATATCACATTCACTTATGTTGAGTGGCCCAGGAGTTCTACAGAATAGTTTGTGTGCACATTTTTGAAGTCCAGGTAAACCACCCCGCCTACCGCAGTTTTAGAATCACTGAGCCCACTGCATATAATCAAGGCAATGTTCATCTGCATGTTTGTATAGTATGCTTAACATTGACAGGATAATAAGGATTTAAATATTACCTCTGGTTTTCCTGACGACGGATACACCATCCCAACTAGAAAGATAGCTGTATAGATTTTGGTATATTGTTTTTCTTTTCAATGATAAATGGATTAGCCTTTGATCATCTGAATATTAAATTACACCTATCCACACACACGCACATCCACGCAATTATAAATTTGCCACTCAGAGTAAGAAAGTGTTTGAAGTCCGCTAATATTTTGCATTATTTGCTGTTTTCGCTCAATACTAAATATTTATTTCACACTTTAAATGTTTAATCTCATTGAATAACATGTGTTGCTAGCGTGGTCTTGGAACACAGAAAAGTAACACTGTGATCTATCTGGAGTTTGGTGACTAAGTAATGTTGAAGATGGTGTTTGCTAGTTCATCTTGTTGAAACTATAAGCCACAAGAAAAATATGAGAACATCTACTTCCTTTGGAAACATCAGTCAAGGCCGTTACATCATATTGTAAAGGACGGGGAACTCTGTCAAGTTCTTTAAGAGGGATGACTATGTCGAGTCCAGCCTGACGTCTACATCCCATTTTAAAAGATATATAGCTATTGAGTCCACTCAGAAAGAGGCATATTAATCAATAACATCAACAAGTCTAAAAAAAGATCGATTATAAACGTCCTATGGTAAGAGATGGTCGATTCTATCAAGTTTAGAAAGACGTTAACATCATATGGTAAAAGAAGAACGATTTTGTCAAGTTCAGTCAGATATATCATATGATAAAAGAGGAATGATTTTGTCAAGTTCAGTCAGGTAAGATCACACGGTAACAGAAGAACGACTCTATCAAGTTCAGTGATATAGATCATAGGGTAAAATTGGAAAGGCTCAGTGAAGTTCAGTTACATGGCTATATAATGTTTTAAATGAACGAATAATGTGTCGTCCAGACAAACATCTATATCCTATGGTAAACGAGGAACGACTCTGTCAAGTTCAGTCAGATTACATACTATGGCAAACGAGGAACGACTCTGTCAGGTTCAATCAGACGTCTACATTCTATGGTAAACGAGGAACGACTCTTTCAAGTTCAGTCAGATTACATCCTATGGTAAACGAGGAACGGCTCTGTCAAGTTCAGTCAGATTACATCATATGGTAATCGAGGAACGGCTCTGTCACGTTCAGTCAGATTACATCCTATGGTAAACGAGGAACACTCTGTCAGGTTCAATCAGACGTCTGTATCCTATGGTAAACGAGGAACGACTCTGTCAGGTTCAGTCAGACGGCTACATCCTATGGTAAACGAGGAACGGCTCTGTCATGTTCAGTCAGATTACATCCTATGGTAAACGAGGAACGTTCTGTCATGTTCAGTCAGACGTCTACATCCTATGGTAAACGAGGAACGGCTCTGTCAAGTTCAGTCAGATTACATCCTATGGTAAACGAGGAAGGCTCTGGTAGGTTCAATCAGATTACATCCTATGGTAAACGAGGAACGACTCTGTCAGGTTCAGTCAGACGTCTACATCCTATGGTAAACGAGAAACGCTCTGTCAGGTTCAATCAGACGTCTACATCCTATGGTAAACAAGGAACGCTCTGTCAGGTTCAGTCAGACGTCTAAATCCTATGGTAAACGAGGAACGCTATGTCAGGTTCAGTCAGACGTCTACATTCTATGGCAAACGAGGAACGACTCTGTCAGGTTCAATCAGATTACATCATATGGTAAACGAGGAACGCTCTGTCAGGTTCAGTCAGACGTCTACATCCTATGGTAAACGAGGAACGCTCTGTCAGGTTCAGTCAGACGTCTACATTCTATGGTAAACGAGGAACGACTCTGTAAGGTTCAATCAGATTACATCCTATGGTAAACGAGAAACGCTCTATCAGGTTCAGTCAGACGTCTATATCCTATGGTAAACGAGGAACGACTCTGTCAGGTTCAGTCAGACGTCTACATCCTATGATAAACGAGGAACGACTCTGTCAGGTTCAGTCAGACGTCTACGTCCTATGGTAAACGAGGAACGACTCTGTCAGGTTCAGTCAGACGTCTACATCTTAAAGTAAACGAGGAACGGCTCTGTCAAGTTCAGTCAGATTACATCCTATGGTAAACGAGGAAGGCTCTGGTAGGTTCAATCAGATTACATCCTATGGTAAACGAGGAACGCTCTGTCAGGTTCAATCAGACGTCTACATCCTATGGTAAACAAGGAACGCTCTGTCAGGTTCAGTCAGACGTCTAAATCCTATGGTAAACGAGGAACGCTCTGTCAGGTTCAGTCAGACGTCTACATTCTATGGCAAACGAGGAACGACTCTGTCAGGTTCAATCAGATTACATCATATGGTAAACGAGGAACGCTCTGTCAGGTTCAGTAAGACGTCTACATCCTATGGTAAACGAGGAACGGCTCTGTCAAGTTCAGTCAGATTACATCCTATGGTAAACGAGAAACGCTCTGTCAAGTTCAGTCAGACGTCTACATCCTATGGTAAACGAGGAACACTCTGTCAGGTTCAGTCAGACGTCTACATCCTATGGTAAACGAGGAACGCTCTGTCAGGTTCAGTCAGACGTCTACATTCTATGGTAAACGAGGAACGACTCTGTCAGGTTCAATCAGATTACATCCTATGGTAAACGAGAAACGCTCTGTCAGGTTCAGTCAGACGTCTACATCCTATGGTAATCGAGGAACGGCTCTGTCACGTTCAGTCAGATTACATCCTATGGTAAACGAGGAACGACTCTGTCAGGTTCAGTCAGACGTCTACATCCTATGGTAAACGAGAAACGCTCTGTCAGGTTCAATCAGACGTCTACATCCTATGGTAAACAAGGAACGCTCTGTCAGGTTCAGTCAGACGTCTAAATCCTATGGTAAACGAGGAACGCTATGTCAGGTTCAGTCAGACGTCTACATTCTATGGCAAACGAGGAACGACTCTGTCAGGTTCAATCAGATTACATCATATGGTAAACGAGGAACGCTCTGTCAGGTTCAGTCAGACGTCTACATCCTATGGTAAACGAGGAACGCTCTGTCAGGTTCAGTCAGACGTCTACATTCTATGGTAAACGAGGAACGACTCTGTAAGGTTCAATCAGATTACATCCTATGGTAAACGAGAAACGCTCTATCAGGTTCAGTCAGACGTCTATATCCTATGGTAAACGAGGAACGACTCTGTCAGGTTCAGTCAGACGTCTACATCCTATGATAAACGAGGAACGACTCTGTCAGGTTCAGTCAGACGTCTACGTCCTATGGTAAACGAGGAACGACTCTGTCAGGTTCAGTCAGACGTCTACATCTTAAAGTAAACGAGGAACGGCTCTGTCAAGTTCAGTCAGATTACATCCTATGGTAAACGAGGAAGGCTCTGGTAGGTTCAATCAGATTACATCCTATGGTAAACGAGGAACGCTCTGTCAGGTTCAATCAGACGTCTACATCCTATGGTAAACAAGGGACGCTCTGTCAGGTTCAGTCAGACGTCTAAATCCTATGGTAAACGAGGAACGCTCTGTCAGGTTCAGTCAGACGTCTACATTCTATGGCAAACGAGGAACGACTCTGTTAGGTTCAATCAGATTACATCATATGGTAAACGAGGAACGCTCTGTCAGGTTCAGTAAGACGTCTACATCCTATGGTAAACGAGGAACGGCTCTGTCAAGTTCAGTCAGATTACATCCTATGGTAAACGAGAAACGCTCTGTCAAGTTCAGTCAGACGTCTACATCCTATGGTAAACGAGGAACACTCTGTCAGGTTCAGTCAGACGTCTACATCCTATGGTAAACGAGGAACGCTCTGTCAGGTTCAGTCAGACGTCTACATTCTATGGTAAACGAGGAACGACTCTGTCAGGTTCAATCAGATTACATCCTATGGTAAACGAGAAACGCTCTGTCAGGTTCAGTCAGACGTCTACATCCTATGGTAAACGAGGAACGACTCTGTCAGGTTCAGTCAGACGTCTACATCCTATGGTAAACGAGGAACGACTCTGTCAGGTTCAGTCAGACGTCTACATCTTAAAGTAAACGAGGAACGGCTCTGTCAAATTCAGTCAGATTACATCCTATGGTAAACGAGGAACGCTCTGTCAGGTTCAGTAAGACGTCTACATCCTATGGTAAACGAGGAACGTCTCTGTCAAGTTCAGTCAGACTACATCCTATGGTAAACGAGGAACGCTTTGTCAGGTTCAATCAGATTACATCCTATGGTAAACGAGAAACGCTCTGTCAAGTTCAGTCAGACGTCTACATCCTATGGTAAACGAGGAACACTCTGTCAGGTTCAGTCAGACGTCTACATCCTATGGTAAACGAGGAACACTATGTCAGGTTCAGTCAGACGTCTACATCCTATGGTAAACGAGGAAAATAACACGGGCCTAACACGATATTTTCTATGAGCGACATTGCGTGACGGGTTCTTTACTATCTTTTAAATGTATGCAGATGGACTTTGAACGGTTGGGTATTCCCTGCTAGAGTGAGATACATGGTCGTTGTTGAGAGGAGTGGTGCACATATGCTTATACAGTCTAGTATTAGAATGTAGATCGAAGACTGACTCTCATATAACCACCAGGCAAGGGAAAGGCAACGGTGGGTTCAATGGCCGCCGGGGATGAAACTAACTCTTCACGAACTAAGCCTTAGCCTATGTGAGGTGGGGTCACCATGTCCTTTCCTTTCTATTTATACTTTCCCCAATTCAACGTCAGATAGGGGATCAAGATGCTGAGCAGCGCATGAGCTGCAGTGGTCAGAGACCCATAGCTGACCGCTAGTGTCAGGGCTAGCGAACCAGAGCTGCCAAGACCCTTCTACACCTCCACGCGGTGATCCTGGATAACAGGCTGCAGCAGGGCAGACTGGCTAAGGAGAAGGGATCGAAGAGGGAATGCTAACCCGGTACTCAAAAAATGCTTCTAGAAGTTGGATGTGTTTGACCGAAAGGTACAAATATCACAGCCAATCTGTAAACTACGACACAACGCATTCCAATCTCTGGACTACATTCTGCAGCTGAGGTGCTTTCAGGGTTTGGTAGTGGGAGATTGAGAACAAACGAAGCCAAGCCAAGCCAAGCCAAGTTGATCAACGACCGTTTTTTTAGGAAGATACTGCAGTCAATGAACAAGCAATACATACATTACAGGATAATGAAATCCTACGCGGGTGCAGCAGAGTGAAGCGTCTAAGAGACCATTGTTGTAGGGGACGGTGTGGGCTAGTGGTTAAGTGACATGGCTCACAACTCGAAGGGGCTGTGTTCGATTCTCATCAAAGCACCGGCCGTTACACAGGGGAAGAAGCAAACCCTTATAAAATGTAGGAAGATGCAGACCCTTATATAAAATGGTTACCGTAGTCGGATGCACTGGGCCGACTGGCGCAAAATAAAAACCACAGTGCAACGCACACCACTCGGGAAATAGAGAAATATGGATAACGAAAAAAAAACAATACCATAGCAGTAGTGCGCCTAATCAGCCAGCTACATAAACAATCAATATCTACAACCTTCACTATTTGATGGGATGAACTGAACACCTATAGGTCTGCTTGGGGGGCAATAATATCGAATTATAACAGTATAACAGAAGTAAAACTAATCACATAATTTTGTTCGAGAATACATTGGGACGACAGAGCTTGAGACCATTCTTGTTGCCTCAATTATTTTATCCTAATTTGCATTATCTGGTGTCCATTGTATTCTTCTACATTGTACCGAGAATTGGTGTAGCGATCTGCTCGTGAATGACCATGATTCATTTCTAATTGTTTCTAGTTCTTAAATACTTTAATGTGCTCCGAGGCCAGATAAATGGAACACTTTGCATGGCACTTAACAACAACTGGCAAACACGTGTTGGGGAATTAATCCGCTGATCAGGCCAGGCACAATATACTGACCAGGACGTCGTATCATGGTCAGGCACAATATACTGACCAGGACGTCGTGTCATGGTCAGGTACAATATACTGACCAGTACATTGTTTCATGGTCAGACACAACATACTGGCTAGGACGTTGTGTCAGGGTCAGACACAGCATACTGACTAGCAAATCTTGTCAGAGTCAGGCACAATATACTGACCAGGAAGTCGTGTCAGGGTCATACATAACATACTGACCAAGACGCCGTGTCAGGGTTAGGCACAACATACTGACTAGGACGTTGTGTCAGGGTCAGGCACAATATACTGACATGGCGTCGTGTCAGGGTCAGACATAACATACTGACCAAGACGCCGTGTCAGGGTTAGGCACAACATACTGACTAGAACGTTGTGTTAGGGTCAGACACAGCATACTGACTAGGACGTCGTGTCAGGGTCATACATAACATACGGACCAAGACGCCGTGTCAGGGTTAGGCACAATATACTGACATGACGTCGGGACAGGGATAGAATACTGACCAGAACGACACGTCAGGGTAAGCCACAATGTTCTGATCAGAACATACTGACTGTCGTCAGGATCAATGCAATGACCAAGACCACGTTCTGTCTTCCATGTAACGTTCCCTGGAAACATTCTGTTTTCAAGGCAGCATGGCTGACAAGTTGGGAATCGTTGTACTCCCCATAGTATTGAGCGACACGCAGATGATGCCAAGCATATCACAACCGCCTGGACGATGGTGTCCACCTTCATCAGCATGCTGCGAGTTTGAGAAAAGCTAGTACAACCTGCCACAACGTCCTTTTCTGGGCGCACAAAAGAGTATAGGTTCTCATTGTGAGCATTCAACAACAACAACAACAATAACAACAACAACAACAAAAACACACCCCTAAGATCAAAAATACTTAGGCCTTAACGTGGTTCTCAACCTATGGCCTTTTGACAAATTGACCAGCCTCTCAAACCAGTTCGCCAACCTCTTCTCATTCTGCAGTGTGTACATGTCGAACATGTACTGAGAAAAACAACAACACGAAACCAACATAATTGGTTGGTTGGTTATTGATCCAGCGGCCTTTGGGCTCCTGCCCTTTGGCCCAATGCCATATAGTGGTATCTGCAAGTGTTTGTAAACTGTTGTTTAGTTCCGTACAAAATGTTTCATTTGTCTGGCCTTGGAGGAAGAGGCTCTTTCCTAACACCTAAAAGGGCCGGACACCGAAAAAGATGATGTTCAACAGTTTCCTGGAGAAGTGTGCGCAGCCGGCACTCTGGAGTATGTTCTGGTTGGATTCTGTTCAAGTGGCTGTTAAGTTATATGTGTTGAGTGCGAAGTCGGAAAATGTAACTTTGGTCTCTTCTTTTCAGGAGGTTGATGTTGTCTTTGAGATTTGGGATGGCCATATGTTTGTAGATTTCTCTCCCAATATTTCCCATTGCCCATCTATTCAGACAGGTCTCTTTATTCACAGTCCTCAGTAGTTGTTTGACTGTCTGTAGGGTTGTTAGCGTTTAATGTTGTTCTTGCATAATTGGTTAAAAATCGACTTTTACAGAAGAATAGTAAAGTCAAACAGGAATGTTCTCAATCCCTCTGAGGAGTACACTTTTTTAAAACTTTAAATCTTTAAAATATTTATTTAACAACTCAGGCTTTCTCACCCCCCCCCCCCCCTTTTTTCCCTTCTTCCTCCTTCTCACAACAGCAAGATCTGGCGCATTTGCTGTGACTGCATCAGCCTCCATCCGAATCTGCTGATTGGGTTGCATTCTAGCGACATACTTGAGACATTTCATGTCCACTCAATGAAAAGGATTCACTACAGCTTAAGCGCGAGGCACTAATGACGTGTGCCTTGGATGTTTCCTTGATTGCCATATATTCCCGCCTTTACTTCAATTCCCGGCTTCTAAATGCGAGGACATTCCATATCACACGAAACTGTTTATACTTGTTTCACAGAAACACAAATTCTAAACGTGAAGCGAAGCACCTTTCAGTTTGAAGATGATAGTGTTTTGTATTCAGTTCTGTTTGTGTTGATTTTGTGGCAATTTTTAATGTTCATTACGATGAGAAACGTGTGTAAATATTGAGTTTCACTCAGAATTTGGAATAAAAATAGCTGTTTAATAGTGAGAATCCAGACAATAACACTCCAAACAAACACGAGGAATAGACTTTATAAAATACTGGAACATGACAATAAAAAACAACACTGGAAATTAAGAAAGGTAAGCGCAAAATATGTAAATAGAAAATGAAACGCCATAATTGACAGAAATGGAAAATATAAACAACAAATAATTCAAGAAAAATTACCAAACCAAATACACATTAAAACTAACAATAGGGAAGTGCTATATAAAAACCAAATAACGTTTTTGAAAACAATATTTAGATATGAAAATTGAGAACAATGAAATAATAATCGCTGAGTGGTACGCTGGGTTTTTTGTGTATGACAAAGACAAGAATTGCACCACTGAGCATGTCGTAAGAGGCGGTTAACTGTGTCATATGGCATAACACCGAACGGCCATGGTTGGGTGGTTCGTTAAGAACAGCATATATGGCGTTTATCAGACTGCTGGTCTGATTTGCTCTAGTTCTTAGTCCCCCTGTACTTCTACATGGGCAGATGCCCATGTGCAGGTCCCAGCTCTGGTATGAGCTGGATGTGACCGGGAGAAGGATTCCCTGCTTAGCGAGCTAGGCTCGAGCAGCTTAATATTCCATTGCGTTGGAACATTGCTTACGGAGGGTGGTTAACCGTTATGCGACTTCATCTTAATAGAATCAAACACTAAAGCAAAGTATACCCGCAGCATGCTAGGCATCTTAAGAGCGACTCTCGCATTTGTTAACCACCCTCCAAAAAACTTTTTGTATACAGACTCTGCAGCGACTCTTCTAAACCAGTTTAGTAAAAGACCTTAATATAATAAAGTTTCCGTATAAAATCAGAGGAAAAAAGGCTCCTACAAAATCAGAGGAAAAAAGGCTCCTACAAAATCAGAGGAAAAAAGGCTCCTACAAAATCAGAGCAAAAAAGGCTCCTACAGAATCAGAGGAAAAAAGGCTCCTACAAAATCAGAGGAAAAAAGGCTCCTACAAAATCAGAGGAAAAAAGGTTCCTACAAAATCAGTAAAAAAGGCTCCTACAAAATCAGAGGAAAAAAAAGGCTCCTACAAAATCAGAGGAAAAAAGGCTCCTACAAAATCAGAGGAAAAAAGGCTCCTACAAAATCAGAGGAAAAAAGGCCCCTACAAAATCAGAGGAAAAAAGGCTCCTACAAAATCAGAGGAAAAAAGGCTCCTACAAAATCAGAGGAAAAAAGGCTCCTTCAAAATCAGAGGAAAAAAGGCTCTTACAAAATCAGAGGAAAAAAGGCTCCTACAAAATCAGAGGAAAAAAGGCTCCTACAAAATCGGAGGAAAAAAGGCTCCTACAAAATCAGAGCAAAAAAGGCTCCTACAAAATCAGAGGAAAAAAGGCTCCTACAAAATCAGAGGAAAAAAGGCTCCTACAAAATCGGAGGAAAAATGGCTCCTACAAAATCAGAGGAAAAAAGGCTCCTACAAAATCAGAGGAAAAAAGGCTCCTACAAAATCAAAGGAAATAAAGCTCCTACAAAATCAGAGGAAAAAAGGCTCCTACAAAATCAGAGGAAAAAAGGCTCCTACAAAATCAGAGGAAAAAAGGCTCTTACAAAATGAGAGGAAAAAAGGCTCCTACAAAATCAGAGGAAAACAGGCTCCTACAAAATCAGAGGAAAAAAGGCTCCTACAAAATCAGAGGAAAAAAGGCTCCTACAAAATCAGAGGAAAACAGGCTCCTGCAAAATCAGAGGAAAAAAGGCTCCTACAAAATCAGAGGAAAAAAGGCTCCTACAAAATCAGAGGAAAAAAGGCTCCTACAAAATGAGAGGAAAAAAGGCTCCTACAAAATGAGAGGAAAAAAGGCTCCTACAAAATCAGAGGAAAAAAGGCTCCTACAAAATCAGAGGAAAAAGGGCTATTACAAAATCAGAGGAAAAAAAGCTCCTACAAAATCAGAGGAAAAAAGGCTCCTACAAAATAAATGAATAACGACGATGAAATGCAGAGTGGAGAAATGAAAAGCTTAGAATAAGAATAACAACATTGACAAAAATATTTCCTGTGTTAATCGCGCATTTTTAGAACAAAGATTGAAAGGTAGATTGTGAGTGGGTATACATCGATTGCGTGCTTGGTTTGCAAACCCAACATATCCTGTTCGAAACCCCCTGGTGTCCAGTTTGATTCGGTATGTCTGCGGTTTTTTTCTCGGTTTACCCACTTTTTCACGAACACAAAGGATTGGCAAAACTACTGAACGGACACAGTGGAACCCCTTACAAACTGGTACACGCACGCATTTATACACTGCCCAATATGGTTACATTAACAACATATACACTTAAGCATTTATACACTGTCCAATACGGTTACATTACAAACACATACACTTAAGCATTTATACACTGTCCAATACGGTTACATTACAAACATATACACTTAAGCATTTATACACTGTCCAATACGGTTACATTACAAACATATACACTTAAGCATTTATACACTGTCCAATACGGTTACATTACAAACATATACACTTAAGCATTTATACACTGTCCAATACGGTTACATTACAAACTGGTACACTCAAGCATCTATACACAGTCAAATATGGTTACTTTTCAAACTGGTACCCTAACGCATTTATACACTGTCCAATACAGTTACATTACAAATATATACACTTAAGCATTTATACACTGTCCAATACAGTTACATTACAAACATATACACTTAAGCATTTATGCACTGTACAATACGGTTACATTACAAACATATACACTTAAGCATTTATACACTGTCCAATACGGTTACATTACAAACTGGTACACTCACGCATTTCTACACTGTCAAATTCGGTTACTCTTCAAACTAGTACACTCACGCATTTATACACTGTCCAATACAGTTACATTACAAACATATACACTAAAGCATTTATGCACTGTACAATACGATTACATTACAAACATATACACTTAAGCATTTATACACTGTCCAATACGGTTACATTACAAACATATACACTTAAGCATTTATACACTGTCCAATACGGTTACATTACAAACTGGTACACTCACGCATTTATACACTGTCAAATTCGGTTACTCTTCAAACTAGTACACTCACGCATTTATACACTGTCCAATACAGTTACATTACAAACATATACACTTAAGCATTTATGCACTGTACAATACGATTACATTACAAACATATACACTTAAGCATTTATACACTGTCCAATACGGTTACATTACAAACATATACACTTAAGCATTTATACACTGTCCAATACGGTTACATTACAAACTGGTACACTCACACATTTATACACTGTCAAATTCGTTTACTTTTCAAACTGGTACACTCACGCATTTATACACTGTCCAATACAGTTACATTACAAACATATACACTTAAGCATTTATACACTGTCCAATACGGTTACATTACAAACATATACACTTAAGCATTTATACACTGTCCAATACGGTTACATTACAAACATATACACTTAAGCATTTATACACTGTCCAATACGGTTACATTACAAACATATACACTTAAGTATTTACATTACAAACTGGTACACTCAAGCATCTATACACTGTCAAATATGGTTACTTTACAAACTGGTACACTCACGCATTTATACACCTTCCAATACAGTTACATTACAAACATATACACTTAAGCATTTATACACTGTCCAATACGGTTACATTACAAACATATACACTTAAGTATTTATACAATGTCCAATACGGTTACATTACAAACATATACACTTATGCATTTATACACTGTCCAATACGGTTACATTACAAACATATACACTTAAGCATTTATACACTGTCCAATACGGTTACATTACAAACTGGCACACGCACGCATTTATACACTGTCCAATACGATTACATTATAAACATATACATGCACGCATTCATACAATGTGTAATACGGTTACATTACAATCATATGCACGTACGCATTTGTATACTGTCCAATACGGTTACATTACAAACATATACACGAAACGCATTTATATATTGTCCTATTCGGTTACATTACAAAAAGATTTACACGCTCCTTTATACACATGAGCAAATACACCCTGATATCACCTATTATATAGTTAAGGTGGAAAGGACGTTACTTCCATAGTAGAATCCAGAAAGCCAAACTTTCAATAAAAATATGAAGGAACTAAAATGTCGTTCACGTTGACGGGACTGTAGAACACCCAAAATGAAATCATGATGACAGAGGGCGTTGCAAATTGTGAGAGTGATGATGATGTCAATTCTTGATAATTATGTTTTTGGAAATGGCAAATTGAAAGAGAATTCAGTTAAGACATTGGCTTGATTCACTTTCATCACCAAAGCCATCCAACCCGTATTCAAGTTGTACGAAGCTAAGATGTGCTGACAGTTTCATTGTGGACATCATGCGTCTAATCGGCCAGTTCCTTACCGGACGCTAACCGTGTGCCTTGACTGTGTAGATATCGCTTTGGTCTACTTAGTTCGTGGGTTTCATGACAAGCTTCAAGACTCAAATCTGCACCTAGCTTCGATTTTAAAATCAACAGAGCGGAGACAGACAAATCCTCAAAGCCGAATTATCGAGAAATGGCACAAATTGGTGCAGGCCACATAGATTGAACTCCGGGCGGAACCTGCCCACGAACGTCATCTACACAACATAGAAGTGTATGGACAAACTCTGAGTTGGTGTTTCACGGTGCAAGAATATAAAACGATGGGGATACACAGATCATGTGCCTGCGGCGCAATTCAGAACCCAGTACACCTGATGATCTGATCTCCCCTCCAGGAAACATGCAATAGTTGTGACATTCTGGAGGCAAATGAAATAGCAATCCATGTCGCTAAATACTGGATGCATGCTGCATAACGCGGTTCTTGGACACGAAAAGTAAGTATGTCATACGTGTTCATTCATTAGCTCTTTCTGTCTTGTCAGACGATAGTAATTGTACTTTGAAATGGTATGCAACTACAGTCCATGACGGAAACGAATGTGACTCGTAAGACCAATCCGGGGCAGAGAAGTGTATGCCATACGTGTATGGCTTCTACAATGTATATCTCTGATTCTGTTTATTTCTTTAATTGATAATTCATTAACATGACCGTTATTGCATGAAGCAATAAGGTGGTCATGTTGATAACAAATGTGAGTGTAGAGAAATCAAAATGGAACATATGAATATACATTTTATTCAATTGTATCACCACTGGTGTTACTGGATAATTTTCAATTCAGTAAATAATTATGTAACTATGGAGACGATTTCTAGACCCTGACACAAAACATGGAGACGCCTATTGAGGTTTTTGAAATGTTGGTATTCATAAGACCCGGACACGTTTCTTGGAATCATAGGACAACCAATAGTGGAGTTATGGAACAACTCTAGATGAAACCTACACTTCTGAAACAAATAACGCCCACCCCCCTCACCCCGCCCCTACCAATTAAAAATAAAAGTGATCATCTCAAGCGCCAAGGCAGTCTATTAAAAGGTTGTTATGGAGGGATACGTTAGCAAGATAGCCAAAGGGCGACAGAGGCACAGACGGACAGACAGCGTCAAGATGTGGTGGGGCACAGATTGACTGTGCGTACCAGTCTGGCACGGGACAGCGACGGTGTACACACATTACCCTCATACTCCGTTGCGGGGACGGCACTTGATGATGCTGAATGCAACTAGACTTCTAGAGCGGATGAGAACTTGCTTCCAACAGCCACACCATCGTATTTTGATATCCCCTTTATTTAAACACTACAGTAGCAAGAGCTGTAAATGGCTACTTAGTTTTCATTTAGGGAATAAATGATAACGTTAAATGTATTTGGCCAGCCGACCTCATAAAAAGCCGAGGCCTAGTACAAACGTGTCTCTAACACTTGATCCCCAACATCAGTGTCTACAATGGGACTATCTTTGCCTTTTAACAAAACATCGTCAACATATGATTACATTTAAGTGTCCCATGCTGCTCTGTGCTGAGGGTCTCTGGAAAAACATACTGATCAGACATGTTAGTCAGGGTCAGCTAAAATATACTGGCCAAGACCCTCATTTCGGCGTCTTCGTAGACCTTCCTCTGGATACAGACTGTTTTCATGGCAGCCTGGTTAAAGAGGGATCGACGTGGTTATCGTAGTAGTGAGCGACACGCAGATGAAGCTAGGCATAGAACAACCGCTTGGAGGACCCTATTCCACCTTCATCAGCTCGCTCGGGATGTCAGAAAAGCTACGAACCCGTCACTTAACATTATTTTCATTGCAAACAAAAGACTTATCCTACTCATTGTGGTCAGTCAACAACAAAAATAGCCACATTATTTATACAAAAATATCGTTGATAAAATTGCTTAACAGAACATTTTGTTTTGAATCTAACCTTCACATTTATTTTTTAGGGTTGTTTTTTTTGTAGTTATGGCTATTACCTGAGTAGTTTTTGTGAGATCAAGATAATATACAAGCTGCACTGAGAGCAAGCTTTAATAAGTGACTAGCAGTGTCGTCCAGTGCTCGCCAACCTAGTTCTACTTGTTGCCCACTTGTATACCACTCACTACGGTACATTCCTATTTCAGTCCACTAAGATATACAATTTAAAAAAATAAAAAAATAAAAATTAAAAATTAAAAAAAAATTAAAAACCGTTATATGACATTTTTCCCATTGCTTGTATAGTCGAGGCGTTTTGAAGGCTGAGGACTACAGACCGCTTCGCCAATGCTGTCGCCACGTCGTGTGCTGGCTATGTTTATTTATTTCACCACAAACAGAATAAAACAACATATACCGGGGATTCGAACTGCTGCCCTCCTTGTCGGTAGGCAGGCATCGAAACCATTCGGTCATGCGCTCTTCACTAACATCTAAATTTATGATAATTCCGTGATCTGAGTCTGTCAATTTTTTATATTTTTATTACCTTATTATCATTTGGTAGATCCCTTACAGAACGTAGCTCGCATCAAAGCCCTTCTAACGTAAACTTAATCTCAAATCTCCAGTCTGCTTGCTCCACGGTCATGCCCAAAGCACTCATTGACATCCTAGTGCCATCGCCTTCTTGGTCTACATCTTCCAATCTTGACGAAAACCATACCTTCTATTACCGTTCTCTCAAGACCGTTTATTTTTTTGGTGTACCAAAATACATATATACATTTTCTGTTCATGATGAACTTTATGAATCAGTTCTTCTATTTCACCAACTCATATTGAATGCCTGCATTCTTCTTTTTTTCGGTCAACGGTATTGTGAGTATAGTTCTATAACATTTCGACTCGAAGGCCTCGACGTATCCGTAGCTGTCCATGTTTCACTGCCGCTGCCACGGGAAAAGCACAGGCTATCAAAATGTATTGGCTTACTAGTATTTTGCGATATTTTCCTTAGATTTTGTTTTAATACAGCTTTTACTTCTGCTACAGCCCCACCTGAAGCTGAAATCACACACTAGTGGGCGATAGCGCCCAGTCGGAAGAGCTCTGTTGTAGTCTAACCCGTCATGTGTAGACGATTTTCTAACCAATGGGTTTTAGCGCGCCTCTTAATTTTGACTGGCTACAGGCCTGCTGAGTGTGAAGTGGTCTTGCGGAGTTAAAAAAAAGATCTAAAAACATTAGTAATTGTATAAAATCAACTTAAATAATGAAAAACTCATTTTTCTGTTCTAGATTATGAAAGAAGAATTAGTCAATAGTTATATTTCTCATAGTTGTAAGTTTGAAATTGTCTTTTTTTACTAATTCACTCACTTTAAACAAAAAAATGTTTGCGTTCGCCTTATTTCTCTAATCCCCAAGGCGGTATGCGTTGCACTGTGGTTTTTATTTTGCCCATGTCAGCCCAGTGCGTCCGAATTCAGCATACATTTTATGTAAGGGTCTGCTTCCTCCTGAATTTTCTAAGGGTTTACTTCCTCGTGGTAACGGCGGGTGCTGTGATGGGGATCGTACCCTGCACCTTCAAGTTGTGAGCCGTGCCATTTAACCACTAGCTTACACCCCGTCCCCACACTCCTATTAATATTTAAGTGTAGTTTTTCTTTTATAAATGAGTCTGCTCCTGTTTTTGCAATCTCATGTTAAATCAAATGTAACCTCACTCCTTGTTTTTATATATTATCTGCTGCTGTTTTTCTAATATAATATTTTAGGTACTCATATCAATAAATCCACCTTTCTTCTTTTCGCTTGTTGTCCTGTTTGTGTTTTGATCATGCTTCGAGTATGTACTTGGTCCATTTTGTTTCTGTTATTTCTGCTATCTATCTTTGCCTTGGTCGGCCCTTGATTATGTATCAATTGTCTCAGTTTGGCCTTCCTTTCTGCACGATAGATGAGGGACCCATTAGTCTCGAGGTAAGGTGTCCGAGTCGTGAGATGAAAGTCGCGGGAACATATTTTTACTTGTTCAGATGGTGAATGTCTCAGGCTTCCAGTGGCTATCTAGCCGGTCTCATTCATTGCTGTATGTATAAGTTTGACATATTCTTAGATCTAGCAGACTGAAGCGAGGTACTCAGATGCGGAGACATGGAAGGGCTAGTGCTGATGTTCTC
The DNA here is from genome assembly GCA_036924085.1 of Ariolimax columbianus. Lineage (NCBI taxonomy): Eukaryota > Metazoa > Mollusca > Gastropoda > Stylommatophora > Arionidae > Ariolimax > Ariolimax columbianus. The sequence goes on from JAVGWX010000009.1 coordinate 43,700,182, forward strand.
AGGACATCTGGATTTGCTCCCCGTGGTGTGACAGCTTCGAGCATGTTAAATGCGGACAAATAGTTGACAACTCGAAGCTAGTAAATCGGGAAGAATATCAACCAACTTCCTGTTTATGACTGTGGAAAACAACGTCTAATTCCAGGCGTAGTCTTTACAACATCTACATTTCTAACATATAACTTGAAGAGAACAGCTGGGATGAAATGTTCAAAAACCAATTCAATCGACTGCTAAATTAAGAAGCACGTCACTTAAGCAGAATCCTCCGCCACGCTGTAATATAATTACAGAAAGGCAAACTCGGGACAATTAACGTAAATAATTGAGTAGATAGACACCTTGTTAGTTATTACAGTCACTTCTATCACCTTTGTTTTTGAATAATGTTACAATGTGTGCATCTCTCATATCAGGAGGTTGTGACATATGCCAGTACTAACATAACATCGTTTGAATAAGTCTGTCCTTGGAGGGCTTGATCATATCTGGTGGAATCCCGTCGCTGCCTGGTGCTTTGTTCCGGGTCAAGCTGTCTTTATCTTTATTCAGATCTTGTATAGATGCTTTTATGTCCAGTACAGCCTCAAGAGCTGTGGAAATTACTATTTTCACATGAGTAGCGCTCATAATAGTGTTCCAATCATCGTTCCTTATGCTTTCATTTATATGTTGTTGTTTTTTTCTCGCCAGTAATGGATTTGAGTGGTGACAAATTGACATCATCATCAGTCCCATAACCTAGAAGGTCGTTGAGTCATAGTTACTGCAGTTTGAAGTACCAGCTCCCGTTCATACAACAATGGATGTCTTGGGCTGCTACACACCTGACGGAGCCCATCTCTCTCCAGGTGGCAGTTCATTATAGTTGTGTCTAAATATCATACAACAAAGCTGACCCTGTCTTCAGCTAGGGCGAAGGGCGCCTATCTTTTTATTAAGCGTAGTGCTATTCATACAACTTATGTCCATTCCAGGATAATCGGACGGAAGAAAAGGCACAAAACGAATTAATTAACCAGTCCAAATGAAAAACAACACGTTTCTGTGAACACAAGTGTAAGTCGTCTAGTGTGAATTCCCGACAAATCCATGTTCTGGCGGCATCTATAATGAACTAAAACAGAAGAGCAATGTAGACTCGCAGTAAGTTATGGCGCCATCGACATTTTAGATATCAAATAGAGTGGCGAGAGTCTCAGGATGACCGCCGCTTTTTTCGAGAAAATAATGGTTACTGTCTGACTGTGTACGCAGAAGAAGAAGAAGAAGATATCAAATAGAATAGCAGATATGACCATCTCCCTTTCTATTCGTAGACTTCTTCTTCTTCTGTTTTGATCAACTGATGCTATGCTTTTAGACCGATGAGTTTCCCGATGGAGACTGCGTTTCAGGTCTTCGCCAGTCCCTTACAGCTTTTGTCTCTCTCCCGGACCATATTGCCTCTCTTTGGTCTGTATAGGTTGAGCAGTACTGAAGAATATGTTCTTGTGTGTACTTGTGTGCTCCACAATGGTATGTGGTGGTATCTTTAAAGCCCACTCTGTGGATGTGGACTTTGTTTTGCAATATTTCGTTCTGAGACCGCAGATTTATATCTGATCATCTCTGTCAGTTTGTCTATGTTGTCATTTACTGGCTTGTATTCTTTGTTCTCGTCTCTCCATTCCGTCCTCATGGATTGTTGATGATCTGTAAAGCTTCGTGGATGGTGAGAGTCATCGTAGTGCACTACCACCAGACGTACCCCGATCATCTTTCTCAAATAGACATCGAGATGTGATGTGAGCCACTGCAATGGGCCACCAAAGATAGTCGACAAGAGTAATTAACTCAAAATACGAGTGGCATTAGCAAGAACATCAACTCCAACAACTGCATGTTAGCAGAACAATTCACCCTTTCCAAGATTGTCAAACTTAAAGGGTGCATTTGGAATAATTTGCGTATGATATGATATCGAACATCGTTTATTTTTATACTATAGTACTCCATTGACATTTTGAATGACGGATTTTAACATTTTCTTTTTGGAGTGGTGTGGGGGAATTATTTTATACGGTCTTTGAACATCGATAGCAGTATCCTTACGTATAGCCTTTTAATAACTTTCTTGACAGTTGAGAGGACGATAACTGCTCAATACAAGAAAGACACTGAGACCTCACATTTCATCTTTACGACAGTGAAAGTCCCTCACACTTCATATTTACGACAGTGAAAGTCCCTCACACTTCATCTTTACGACAGTGAAAGTCCCTCACACTTCATCTTTACGACAGTGAAAGTCCCTCACATTTCATCTTTACGACAGTGAAAGTTCCTCACACTTCATCTTTACGACAGTGAAAGTCCCTCACACTTCATCTTTACGACAGTGAAAGTCCCTCACACTTCATCTTTACGACAGTGAAAGTCCCTCACACTTCATTCTTACGACAGTGAAGTCCCTTTCACTTCATTCTCACGACAGTGAAGTCCCTTACACTTCATTCTTACGACAGTTAAGTCCCTTACACTTCATTCTTACGACAGTGAAGTCCCTTACACTTCATTTTTACGACAGTGAAGTCCCTTACACTTCATTCTTACGGCAGTGAAGTCCCTTACACTTCATTCTTACGGCAGTGAAGTCCCTTACACTTCATTCTTACGACAGTGAAGTCCCTTACACTTCCTCCTTCTGGCAGTGAAGTCCAAGTGAAGTCGCAATTCACCTTTATGACAGGGCATCCCTCACACTTCATCTTTACGGCTAGGAAGCTCACTCACACTTCATCCTTACGGCAGGAAATCCTACTCGCACTTCATCCTTACGGCAGGAAACCCTACTCGCACTTCATCTTTACGGCTGGGAAGCCCACTCGCACTTCATCATTTCGGCTGGGAAGCCCACTCGCACTTCATCATTACGGCTGGGAAGCCCACTCACACTTCATCATTACGGCTGGGAAGCCCACTTACATTTCATCATTACGACAGGGCATCCCTCATACTTCATTCTTTTTTGCAGCAAAGGCCATCATTTCCTCATCAAGGCAGAGCAGTCCCCACAAACTTCATCCTTACGACAGGTCATCCCTCACACTTCCTCCTCACAACAGGGGTCAGCTCATACCTCCCCCTTTCGGCAGTGAAGTCTCCCGCACTTCCTCCTTACGACAATGAAGTTTCCCGCACTTCCTCCTTACGGCAGGGCATCCCTCACACCTCCTCCTCACGAAAGTGAAGTCTGATCCCACTTCATCCTTACGGCAGCGAAATCCTTCACACTATCTCCTGGCATCAGTGAAGTCCCCTCACACCTGACCCTTACAGCAGGGCATCCCTCACACCTCCTTCTAACGACAGTAAAAACCCCTTACACTTCCTCCCCACGGCAACGAAGTCCCCACACACTTCATCCTTACGGCAGTGCCTTCTGTCTAACTACCTTTCCCCACCTCCAAGACATGTTCCCACGACGAAGCGCCACGCGGCAAATGGCGCCATCACTGAGATCAGCCTGTTGTCGCCCACGATCACGTGACCCCTAGGAGGAGGTAACAATTGGTGTGGCGGTTATAAAACATGCACTGGGCAGCGGCATGAGTAAGTCAGAGAGAAAAGGGCTGTTACTCCTGTCCTGTTTACGTACGGTCTCTAGTGCAGCCTATCTACAAAGTGTGCAGCGAGCCAATTCTGTGTTGTCTACGCTCTGGCCTTCATCTGATCTGATCAAAACAGTTGAAGAAAAAACAGGTAACGCTTACGAAAATATTACAGTTGTATTTAACATCAGAGCGTTTTATAATTATAAATATTGTATTGCGTGCAATGTTCCCGCTAAGCTGCGCGCTTCAACATCTGCGCACTTGAAACAATTCCGCTACAATTACATTCCATTTCCAAATGGTCAGGAACATTTGATTTAGTATTTTATTCCAATAATATAGATATTGAAATGTATCTAAAAGTTTAATAATATTCATAAAAATTGAATGCTGCTAATAATTGCTATAAAGAAAATCAATATCTCAACATTTTGGGTCGTGTTTTTCTGATAAGGCATTTGTTATAAATTATTTTATGAGTATTTCATGATTATTTGATAAGTGACGAATCTGTTTAGATACACGTTTTTTAGCTTACTTTCTTAAAGGATCTATACTTTCTAGAAAAAAGTGTTTTGACTTGTCTTATCAACCAATGCTTTGAGGCGCAGAAGGGAGCCGTAGTTTTTTTTCCAGGGCCAGACTTGTCGCTGAAGTAGTAAACATCCCATAAGGATTTTGAACTCGGGTTCTCAAACCATGAGTCGCGACCCCAAAGAGGAGTTTTCTAGGGATGTGGGTGGAAGGTTTGGGAGTTCATCGGCTGAAGCAGTAAACTAACAAAAATGTATACATTTGAAAGCAATTGTTATTTTGAATCCTTGTCTTAAAGTTTTAATAATCTCATAATTTGTTAATGTGAAAGTGAAATAAATGTCAATTTGAAAGAAGAGATTACTGGGAATCTGGGATCTCTTGAAAACCATCTCCAGTGTTACTTTCCTGAGCTAACTATAGAAGACAATGTATTGTTACTTAATTCGTTCTCTGCTTTCCTTGATCGGTAACCATCATTTCCGATGAAGTACACGATGCATTCTTGGAAATATAAAACGATTCCTCGGCACGCAACTTATTTCATGTAAAAATGCTGACTTATTGATGGTCTGCTACATCAGATGTATCCAAAGGCCAGCATGCTTGAGTTTCGAGTGTTACTTCCCTTTGCATCTACATATCTCTGTGAGAGTAGATTTTCAACTCTTCCTCATTTGAAAATCGAAAGAAGGAACAGATTCAATGCTGAGAATGAATTTATGTTGGCAATAACGCGTACCCAACCGCGAATATTAAAGCTTGTTACTGAATTACAATTTCAATCGTTGCATTTAATGTCTTAATTTACAATTGTGGAGAGTTTAGCTAGACGACAGTGATTTAGTTTGGTGAGTCTGGAATTACACCGCGCCAGATTTCGAAATCATGGACAGACAGAAACAAAATCCGGGCGAGGTTCGTTCCTGGTAGGACCGATCCTCCTGTCGACCCAGCTGTAAATGGGTACATAACATATAAGTTGGAGAAGGTATTGTTGTTGTTGATTTCCCACAATGAGTAGGATTACTCTTTTGTACGAACTAAAAAAGGCGTTAAGTGACGGGTTGTCGTAGCTTTCCTCATATCCCGAGCGTGCTGATGGAAGTAAACCGTGGTTCTCCAGGCGGTTGTGCTACGCTTCGCCTCATCTGCGTGTCGATCACTACTACGGGGATAATGTCGACCCCTCACCTCGTTAGTCAGGCTGCCATAAAAACAGCCCGTTTCCAGAAAGCCATCTTAGCCAGTATGTTTTGCCTGACCATGCCTAACATGTCTGATCAGTATATTTTGCCTGACCAGACGTTTGTCTTTGTTCCCGGTAAAGGTGTACAAAGCAAGGAAGGGAACTGGCACCCACATCTCACAAAGGCTGGGGTTTAGTCCATGAAGATATATCTTTATCTCCGACGATAATTGTTACCGTGGGACCCATCTTAACCAACCTAGTCGTCTTGTCCTTGGCTTGCCACTGGGGTGGGCGGCTCGAGACGAGAGAGTAAAGATAAAAAGTAATGCAGTTAATCCTTACTAAAAATAGCGCTAGCAAAATAAATTATGCCACCATATCTACGATGGACACGGCCTAAGTTAAAATTATATTGAATTATAGTATACTGAATAATTTAATGTCGATGTGTCTTCATGTACCCTATTAAAAAGCCATTTATAAATGTATCAGTGTCGCGGGTCCATTTGCTTCTATAACATGGTGTCGCGACTCAAAGACGGTTTAGACCGTCGAATTAGAATATCTGCAACATTTCTTTTCAATCTCGTTATCGGGCTGCCACTGTTTGCGAAAACCTGAGCTCCATGCGTTATATGCGCACAATGGTAGTTGTTCAGGTTTCATTCTCTTTATGTGGCGGAACTAATCAGTGCAGCGTCTTGCCACAGCAATGTTTCGCACCACCTTATCCCACATGATATCTCTCCTAGTTACGCTGATGGTAATCTGGAGTCATCTCATCTCGCATGTCGTGATCACTCTCTGTAGAGATGCTGTCAAAGTCTACGGTTGGCACAGAGCATTGGCAAGAATGTACCTTTTATCAGCAGTCTTTTTTTTTTAATCGAAGAGGCAATAAATATAAAAATTTAGCATTTACATTTCGCGACGACTGTCTGGCCGACCGGACATGATTTTTGAGGAATTAAAATATCCATGTGGAACTTAAAAAAAAAAGGTTGAAACACACAAATAATAGTTCATTTGAATCTAGAAATTTAAAAAAAATGAAATCTTCACTCCCCAAAAATTGGCGTTCAGGTTTAATTATCGGCCATTTTTTCGCGCCGAACGATACAATTTGGTCATAGTCTGTTGTTCCTAAGATTTTGGGGGACAGTGACTAACATTTATGTTAACTAATTAACAGATACTATCGTCTGGGATGAAGTGTTAAACTAGTTTTGTTTTTGTTGCAAGTTTGAGTGATCAATCATCTACCACTTGTCCTTGTTAACCGCCAACGTACAGCTATATTCAACATGATTATACTGGTGTAGAAACATGGACTATGAAGAAATAATTGCTGGACAAAATAGAGGCTCTCGAAATGTGCTTATACCGAAGAATGCGTCGCATTTCTTGATAAGAAAAACAAAAACAAATGTCGACGTCTTGTAGAGGTAGGCACGGATAGACTACTAATAACAGACAAAACAAAAAAATTAAAAAAACACAAACATTTTTTTTAAAACTGTCATACGACATTTTTCCCATTCCTGGGGTAGTCGACGGGTTTGGAAGGCCGAAGACTACAGGCCGCTACGCCACTGCTGTTGCCACGTCGTGTGCTGGCTATGTTTGTTTATTTCACCCCCAACAGAAAAACAACATATGCCAAACCGGAGATTCGAACCGCTGCCATCCTTGTCGGCAGGCAGGCCTCGAAACCATTCGGCCACGCGCTCCTCTATTACAATTAAGCAAGACAAATATTCTGGACATATTGATAGACAAGATATTTGATTGAAAACGATAGTGGCTGAGAAGGTTGAAGGTCGGGGCTCAAGAGGCGGGCAGCGCTACAAGTGGGAGAGCGACCTCAAAAGATGGGCTAATGTCAGGCTAGCAGAGTGTACTGTTAAGACAAGAGACAGAGGATATTGGAAGCCCTTGCAGCCAACCTACGTTGCAGAGATGGAACTTGAATTAAACTCAAAGGACAACGATGGATCCACACTAGGCATGTATTGATGGGTTCACGGGTAGGGAGCCTTTTTCATGTTAAAAGGCCACACGACGTTAGCTGTAAATATGAATTTGTTTAGTAAAATTTTGATTTATTTTATATGATCAAATATGATTATATAATATGATACTATATGTGGGGATTCCGTGGCGAAGTGGTTAAGCCGTCGGCCTCGTGATCAGGTGGTGTGGGTTTGACTCCGGACTTCAGTCTTTTTCACGGGTGCTTGATGCGGAGTCCCCTGCATCTCGTAGTCGCCCCCTAGTCGTCTTGTCCTTGACTTGCCACTGGGGACGGGCGGCTCGAGACGAGAGAGTGAGGATAAAAAGTAGTGCAGTTAATCCTTACTAAAAATAGCGCTAGCAAAATTAATTATACCATCAACGTCTACGATGGACGCGGCCTTTGCCTTTGCCTATTATATACTAAAAGATATATTTTAATGATTTACAAGGCCGCGTGCAGCCATAAAGCCGCAGGTTTCTCATAGTTGGCCTAACGATTATTACCATGGACAGTATTACGGAGAGTTACGAAATGAGAAATCAGAGTTGGAAGTTGAATAGCTTATAAGTAATAATGCCAAGGAGACGTGGATGTTGTACATACTAAAGAGTTAGAGGCAGTTTTGCAGCCGAGTGTAGAGGTGCACACATGACGAAACTCTTTAGTGTGAGAAAGACAGCTGCTATACTCTGTTATGGCTGAATGAGAACAAGTAAATATAAAAACAAAATAAAAAACTGCGTTTCTAGGTACAACCTTTAGAAATATCTGTCCAGGATGAGTGAAACATGTTTAGATTACCGTGTCGCACTAGTATTCGCTGTGTTCACAATTTCAGCTCTCGAGATTATGAAGAAGTTTTTCAAAATAGAAGAAATATAATTCTCGGCGCACGGTCAAGTCATGTTAAACAAAAACGTGTTTCAAGAAGATAGTAAAAAAAACATGATTTCTTTGGCATATAATAATAATGATAATGTTCGTGTGAGCGTCAAAGACCTGTTGCGTCGATCGACCACTACCGTGTCCAACTGCTGAAGCTGTGTTCATGCACAGTTGTCGACCGAAATCCCTACAGACTCCCCACCCAGGTGGAGCCGTGTACTCCGCAGTTTTGGGATGAGGGTCGCTAGGAGTGTGTTGGACCAATGTTTGTGCCAAGCTTTCCGTGTCTGTCCAAGCCAAACTCCTTGTTGTTTTCGTGTCCCGCCGTCGAGGCTTCTGATTGATCAGCGTGACCCTTGCTGTGCTGAGAATACGAGGTTGAGAGAGGTATCACGTAACCTCCGGAGGAGGGAGGGGCGGGCAGGAGAATGCCGTCTTCAGTCCGAGCAGAAACGTCCTTGAGTGGTGATAATCTGTACTGAATTCTGGTTTGCAGAATAAGGGGAACGTTGAACTCCATCATGGACTGGTCTCCCACGGCTTTAGCAGCAATATGCAGCATAACAAACAGGATAACCTATTGAACTAACATAAATTCCACAGATTAAAATCATTGAAGTGTAATACTGGTGTTGATTCCACTATTCTCATGATGTCATTTTTACTGATTATGTCTCTCCTTGTCACGTTCACTATTTTTCGCAGACATTTCATTTATGTTGTAATGTTTTTCATTAGTGTCCAGTTTTGAAATTGATAGCATAGCGTCGGGACGAAAATCGTGTTGTATAAAGCTCTTTTGGTAGTTATTGTCACGTGTTTGCAATTAAGTTAACTGTCCAATGAACTAATTTGCCTTATTGCATCTTTGTTGGATTTCCGCTGTAATTATTCCGTTTGCTGATATCGTGCTCACTAAGTACGTGAAAGCTTTCACCTGTTTGATTTGCTGTTTTTCAATGGCGATATTGATGTTTCTAGCAATTCCAGATATTTTTATGAACTCAGTATTTTTCTACATTGCGTTTCATGTTGTGCTCTTTACATGTTGTAATTAGTTTACCAATATATTGCTGCAATTGTAGTTCTGAAGTTGCTATGATTTCTTGATCGTGAGCAAAAAGAATTTCATTTAAGAGTTCACCAATTTATATTTTTATTACTATTTCCAAAAGTAAATATTGAAAAACAACTATTTGGGTTTAAAACTGATCGGGAGTGGTGATCCAGTGAATACATGACTTTGTCTGAGTCCCAGGAAATGAGAAGGGTGATGATCTGGCCAGAAGAAGAGCAACCCTGTTTACTATTACTTACTATCACTACCTATTATTATGTTAAAAAAACTACTGCCAGATCCGTAGAAAGGACCATATACACAAAAGACTTCTTCTTTGCGTTCAGGGTGTAATTTCTTGTTGATGCGTCTGTGCCATGATTTATTCCGGTCCCTGCGCCATTTATGACCCACTCCGTCTTCGGCTGGTCGGATTGAGTGTTATATTTTGGGTTGTCTCCTATAACCTTTCCATCTCCCTAGGCTACCTGCTAGGCAGTAGGTTGGTTTGCCTATCATGGGTTCCTTCCCGTGTTTAGAGCGTGTAACGGCTGTTACCAGCTTGGTGTAACCGTCGTAAGGCACATGGGGTAATTCAGTGGGGGAAGCAGTGCCAACTGTTGGTCACCCCACCCTGCTGGAATACACGGCCGTATGGTCGGCGACTGCTTTTTCGGCCAGTTATAATACCTGGCTTATTTCGCAGCTTACGCTCCATTTATGGTGGTCGTTTCACTCTGCGTCACCTGTGGGCGTGCCTGGTTGGGGTCGGTCGCTACTGTCCCCCAGGACAGGAAAGGCTAAATCAATCGGCTACATTACAGACAAGCGGAACATGTTTCAGATAACAAACAAAACCAGTTCCACAGGACATCAATAAATTACACAAATTGTAATATTTGAAACAAAATTTATATTTATAGTTATCGAAAACACAATTAGCAGCTATGTACGTATATGCAACACACATCCACTCATACACAAATGTATATACATATACATTTTTCCAAAAAGTTTCTTGGTGGTAGAAAAGTCAGAGCTCTGCCCTCTCGCGAAAAATCTAATAATGCGTAATCTAGTTTCGTCAGCACATAGGATCGACGCGATAGAACAGACACGCTAGACTCGTTTATCACAATGGGTTTGGAAGAATTAAAGAAGACATCTTTTTGAATAAAACAAATGTGAAATAAATTATAAATTGAAATTGTAATGGTCATTTTTATTTAAGTGAAGTGACATGTAAGCAGCGTGCGAAGTGGAAACGTGAATTTGTAAGCTACATTAGGAAAGGTAGGCCGATTGCGTCCAGCAAACAAAACGTAGAAATCAAGTCAATTGTTAGCTTAAAGACGGTCATTAAGGCGCATTTTGTTCTCAGTATACTAGCTGCAAATTAGGCCGGCCTTCCCTGACGTAGCGTCGACATCTGTTTTTTTCAATATCTCATGCAGCACAGCCACGAAGTACTTTTCAACATTTTTTCGACATCGGTAAGTGTGCCCCTTCATGTTCATGACTCAGCTTACCCTAAAAATAGTAATCCACTTTGCTAGGGAATATGGTATATATAACCGTTGACTGGTAACGCGCGCGTTGTTCTAGAGAAGACAGTGAGAAAGAGTTGGACAGTCCATTTCATAAAAGCCTATAAACTCGAATAATTAAATATTTTAACATTTCGTTATTTTTAACTAAATCTACCACTACAGCATTTTGCCCCCCCCCCCCCACCCCCCACCCGATACAAGGAAGTAAATTATAGACGGAGTAATAAAGGCTGCTTATCCATGAAGTTGCCATGTATTATGCATGATGCGATTTATGTGTACTCATCATTTGAAGTTAACATTCCTTTACTCGGTTTTTGAACCCGTGTCCACATGATCAAGAGACTCTATCCTAGCTATTCAGCCATAAACTCTTCCAAACAAGCACACATACACACTCACACATATACCCACACACATTCTCTCTCTCTCTCTCTCTCTCTTTCTGTCTCTCTCTCTCTCTCTATCTATCTCTCTCTGTCCATTCTCATCACCAAAAAGCACATTATCGTAAATGCGGTAGCATTTACATTTAGTCGTTTATTTGGAAATCCGACTAATTTTAATTTCCAAGAACCGTATTACCAAGTTGAAAATAAAATTAAATAAATTGTGTATTTCGATTGGAATGTATTCTCAACATGCAATAGGCCAGTTAAATTTAACATTTTTGTATCATTCCTGAAATGGTTGAGAAAATCAGTTGTTCACAATGCAATTATATGTAATGATCAGAAATAGTATAGGAGTCCCTTTCAGTTGTGACTACTATAGGATGATACGCCTTGAATTGGTAAACAACACATATATACTTTTCTTGTTTTCTCCTTTCGGCGTTGTTATATTTTCACTTCTTTGTGTTGCTAGAAATTATCTTAACCCAGCATGTGGTGGCCATTCAGGGTGCATCTCTACTTGGATCGGACTGCAGCTTCGTTATCCCATGATATCAGACTCATGTTCAGGGCCTTCGTATCACGCTTACAGACATATTTGAACCTGAACTGGGAACTGTTCTTTTCCATTCGGTGACTTTCCATAGAGGATATTTTGGGGAATGTGACCATTCGGCGAACATGTTCAAGCCATCTTAGCCTTCACTGCCTAAGGAGAGTGTACTTGCTTAGAATACCTGTGCACGAGTGAACCTTTGCATTTGTCTCTCTGTCCCCCCTCTATCTTATGGTATCACCGTTTTCATACAAAATAAAAACACTTCAGCTACATCTGCAGCAAAAGTTTTCAACAAATACACCGCAAATTCTACAAGAATTTGACATCGGTTCCAATTTTAATCATGTCTTCCCTGTTTCCTTTATGTTTGTCTCAATCTTTTTTTCCCTGTGTTTTATTTGTCTGCTTCAGCCTTACAGATTCCTTTATTGGAAATGTCTTAGAATGATATCAGCACAATTACTATCGTCAGACAAGACGTAAAGTGCCAATGAATTATCCCCCTTATCATCTGCTTTCCAGCGACATCTCTTTACGTCAATTCACCGATATCTGAGTCTTATCAAGTTATGTATTGATGATCATATCAGCCCATTTCAAGCTCTCTATTCTGCACTTGAACCCATTTGTTAAAGTCTGTACCTGTTGGATTGTTGTTTATGTTTAGTTTTTATGTTTCAAAGTCACACAACAGAACGGACTTTACACTTGATTGTTGTGTTATTTTTTTGTTTTTGACTTAATGTCATTTTGTAACATAAAATATCCCAAATGCAGTGACACATTTCCAAATGATTTTAATCATGCATATTTCTGTCAGATTTGGTGAAATTCCTTTTTACATTACTTTTCTAAAAATACACGAGGGATCATTTTACAAAACTGTAGATGACGTTGGGTGAGATTCTAACATGCACTTTCTGTACGCCTACCAAACTACACAAAAGCGGATAAAATATGTGTTTTTCCTTCATATAAACTGCACCTAATATGCTTTGTAAATACGCAATAATTTTAATATAACGATCCTGCCTTTTTTTCAATCATTAACTACAAATAGTACGCTACTAATATAAATTGCATGTGTTTGTCCAATTGAGAATATGAATTAGCAAATATTTAGATCTTAAACTAACTCCAGCTTAAACTACAGCCTTTATAATTTCAATGTACACGATTTTCTGAAGAAATATGTAATGAAACAAAATCTGAAGCAGGCTTGTAATTCTGCACCATTTTTGTCAAGTTAATGCGAAGGGCCAAGGAAAGATTAATTTCAAATTAATGGACATAGGACTGAGACAGGTCAAGTATAATATCGAGGACGTGGGAGCTGACGTTAATTAACCTTGTGAAGTCCACACAATGGAAGAAAGAGAAAGAAAAGTAAAGTTAATGGCTGAAGGATAATTATAAGTCACGTAATATGACGAAGGACAAAGGGAATATAACTTAATTGCCATGGATCGAGAGCAGAAATGTTAATGGTCGAAGGAATAAGAGAAGGTTAACTTTACTGGACTAAGGACTGGGAGACGTCAAATTAACTGATGAAAGATTAAAGAAGACACTTTATTGGACTAACGACTGAGAGAAGTCAAATTAATTAATTAAGGATTAAAGAAAACACTTTAATAGACGAAGGACAGTGAGACGTCAAATTAACTGATGTAAGATTAAAGAAGACACTTTAGTAGACGAAGGACAGGGAGAAGTCAAATTAATTGATGAAGGATTAAAGAAAACACTTTAGAAGACAAGGGGCAGGACGAAGTTAAATTAATGAATGGAAGATTAAAACAGACACTTTGGTAGACGAATGACTGGGAAAAGTCAAATTAATTTAAGACAAATTAAAGAGGACACTTTAGTAGACCAAGAGCAGAGAGAAGTCAAATTAAGGGATGCAAGATGTAAAAAGACACTTTAGTGGACGAAGGACTGGAAGACCTCTAATTAATGTACAAACAATCAAAGGAAGACACTTTAGTGGACGAAGGACTGGAAGACCTCTAATTAATGTACAAACAATCAAAGAAAGACAATTTAGTGGGCGAAGGACAGAGATAAATCAAATTAGCAGAAGCAAATATAGCAGAAAGACATTATAGTGAATGATGGATTGAGAAAAGTCAAATTAATGAACAAATGATCAAAGAAAATCAATTTACTAAACGAAGGACCAATGGTAGTCAAAATAATAATTCAACGGCTACTAGCAATGATTTCGACAATCGAAAGCTGCAACCACATAATATACATATTCTTAAATAGTACAACAGGCTTTCTGTTATTTTAGCTTCGTAAATCTGATGTACATCGTATTACTTGATCATTCATCAATGGACGTTTGTTATTGGTATCTTATGCGTGGTGCAGTCAAAGAGAATGATTGGTCAGATAACTGCAGTGGAGGCCATAAACAAAGGGAACAAATGAGTTCACACAGGTGATACAAATGGCAGACTACTACAGGGTCATTATCACTGGGGAGAGAATGTTGAGACTGTTGAAGTAGGAAAGCGGGGCCCGAGGTTAAAACAACTTAATACGTGAAAATGTTAGGGGTTTTGCTGCTGTCCTATATACCAATATATATTAACTTAACCTTTTATACTGAATTAGAAGATTAGTGAGAGTCTGTATACAACCAGTTTCTTTGAAGGTGGTTAACCGATGTGCGAGTTCATCTTGATAGACTTAAATATTGGAGCAAAGTAGCCCCGCAGCATGTTAGGAGCCATCTATGCTGCTCTTAACAAACCACCTAACCATTGCGGATGTTTTGCCATGTCACACAGGTAGTTGCTTCTTACGACATGTTGAATGTGGAATAGGGTACAATTCTTGTCTTTGTCATACACAAAGACCCAGATGGACCACTCAGGATCTGTGCTACGGAGTAAGAATCTGGTTTGGGTTCTTTGTTAGGCTAAGATGTAGGGTCGTTGTTGAGAAGAGCGGTGCATACTTGACAACTATGTCCTTTATTGAAATGGGGTTCGAAGCAGTCTCTTCTGCTCAGAGGTGGTTATCTGAGACTTCTTTCACGAGTGCCGTAATCATATCTGACTGTCATATATATCTATATATATAATCTTGATTGCCCATCGAAAGCGATGATTGCTGCCACAACATCAGACGGTTTTGTCTTGACAATGAAATGTGTTTGGATTATAGTGAGGAAAGGAATGTGCTGGTCATCAATCTCACTCCCGAGTTACCTTGGACCAGGGCCAAGATTATTGGTCGAGACAACTGGAGGTAACTCAGGATGCAGGCACTTTGATCTTACCTCCCGTGAGGATTTATGTAGTGGTTATCAGTGGTTGCGATATATGTTGTAGTGAAAATAGAGGTAGTGGTACAAGAAGTGGTAATTTCAGAAGTGGTGATATCAGAGATGGTGATATGTAGTGGAACCACCTCACTGAAAAAGATAACAGTGGTTACCAATACATCGTATCCTGTTTCATCTGGGGTAGGTCTCTCGCCGCCGCGATTGACCCTCATTCAGTTTTCGTAAAGCGATCTCAGTCCCGCCAGACGGAGAGATAGGGCCGGTTTGCCGAAAACGCTCGCCCGCCTCTCCCCGGCCATGTAGCGGGACGAAATTTGTGGTGTCGTACTGGTGGCTTAGGTGCGTTACTGTGGCCCGTATCGAGAATATTTGACAGTCAGTGGTGCTTTTTCGAAGGCTTATAGCAGACCTCGACAGTTCGTCTCGCTGGTGGTCAGACTCTCGCAAAGAGCTTGTGACCGGCAAATGGAAAGCAGGAATCCTGCTTAAAGGCCCTGTCCTCTCCCGACCAACCCTCGGGAGAAGGGCAGGCCGGCAGGCAAAAATCGTCTCCAGTCCCTGTGATATTCATCGCCGGGGCCGTTGGGATCCGTTCTGCACAGAGCGCTGCCATCCCTCCCCGAGCGAGCCCGGTCGGTCGGTCGTCTGGTGTGTGTACGGACCCCTGTCAGGTGGTCCTAGGTCGAGGGAGTGAGGGACGGAACAACCGTCCGTCTGTCAGTCGGTCCCTGCGGCCGTCCAAGTGAGGCTTTTTACACATCCGTCCTCCGCCGACCGGTGTGTGTGGTTCGTACGTCTCCGATAGATATCTAGTTGATCCTGGATGTAGTCATATGCTTGTCTCAAAGATTAAGCAATGCATGTCTAAGTTCACACTGTCTCACGGTGAAACCACGAATGGCTCATTAAATTAGTCGAGGTTCCTTAGATGACACGATCCTACTTAGATAACTGTGGCAATTCTAGAGCTAATACATGCTTACCAAGCTCCGACCCTCTCGGAAAGAGCGCTTTTATTAGTTCAAAACCAATCGCCGTTTCCTCTCGCGGGGTTGCGGCGTCCCCACTGGTGACTCTGGATAACTTTGTGCTGATCGCATGGCCTCATGTGCCGGCGACGTATCTTTCAGATGTCTGCCCTATCAAATGTCGATGGTACGTGACATGCCTACCATGTTTGTAACGGATAACGGGGAATCAGGGTTTGATTCCGGAGAGAGAGCATGAGAAACGGCTACCACATCCAAGGAAGGCAGCAGGCGCGCAACTTACCCACTACCGGTACGGAGAGGTAGTGACGAAAAATAACAATACGAGACTCTTTCGAGGTAATTCCAGCTCCAATAGCGTATATTAAAGTTGTTGCAGTTAAACAGCTCGTATTTGGATCTCAGGCGCAGGCGGGCGGTCCGGCTCGCGCCGGTTCACTGCCCGTTGTCTCCTGCCCTACCGTCTGCGGGCTCTCTCCCGCGGGTGCTATTCGCTGAGCGTCCCGGGTGGCCGGCGCGTTTACTTTGAAAAAATTAGAGTGTTCAAAGCAGGCTTCGGCTGCTTGAATAATGATGCATGGAATAATGTAATAGGACCTCGGTTCTATTTTGTTGGTTTTCGGAACTGGAGGTAATGATTAACAGGGACAAACGGGGGCATTCGTATTGCGACGTTAGAGGTGAAATTCTTGGATCGCCGCAAGACGAGCTACTGCGAAAGCATTTGTCAAGAATGTTTTCATTAATCAAGAACGAAAGTCAGAGGCGCGAAGACGATCAGATACCGTCGTAGTTCTGACCATAAACGATGCCGACTAGCGATCTGCAGGAGTTGCTTCGATGACTCTGCGAGCAGCTTCCGGGAAACCAAAGTGTTTGGGTTCCAGGGGAAGTATGGTTGCAAAGCTGAAATTTAAAGGATTTGACGGAAGGGCACCACCAGGAGTGGAGCCTGCGGCTTAATTTGACTCAACACGGCCAACACTGAAATGATTGACAGGCCGAGAGCACTTTCGTTGGGTCCAACATGGAACGGGGGATGGAATTAAACCCTCGAAAATATGGGGCTATGCTCTTGGTTGCTTGACTGTCTCGCATCCAGTGTTCGATAAAAAAATTGACGGAATAGCACCACCAGGAGTTGAGCATGCGGCTTAATTTTTGACTCAACACGCCAACATTGTAAAATGACTGACAGACTGAGAGCACTCTCGTTGGGTCTAATAGTGAACGTGTGCTGGTATTAGACCCACGGAAGACAGGTCAGTTGTACCCTCCTAATGAAAGAGCGTCTGCTACGGTAACCCTGCTTAGCCCTACAGAAATCGCAGGTTCCAGACACTTGGTCATTGACTGACTAATAAGCCTTCTATTGATGCGTTAGGTCTAATAGTTAACGGGAGCTGGTATCAGACCCTCGGAAGACAGGTCAGTTTTACCCTAGTAATGACAGGGCGTTGCTATGGTAGTGCTGTTCAACTCGAGAAGAATCACAAATGGCAGACATTTGGTCCAAGTGCTAGGCTGATAAGCCAACGGCGCGAGGCTACCATACGAGGGATTACGGCCGAACGCCTCTAAGCCGGAATCCCGCCCTAAATCTCAGCACCAGTGCGATGGGAGACTACGATAGGGTTGGGACCTGAGGCTCGTGTCCCAGCCCGACCCGATCTAGCCGCAGAAAGAGGTCTCTGCCGTCCGCCGAACAAAGCGGGTGGGAAGCTGCCGGATATTCACCCCATTCGGCGTTGATGTGTGAAACCACTAGTAGAAGACTTAGTTCTCGGTCGGGGTGTCGTAAGCAGTAGAGCAGCCACCTCACTGCGAACTGATGAGACGCAACCCTTAATCATGATATATGTCCGCACATCAAGCGAACAACATCTCCGTGCCATTATCAGGCTTGTCCCCTGGTTATATGCACTCCTTCGCAGGTCGCTGACATTTAGTCCACGTGCTTGGTTGATAAGGCAATGGTGCGAAGCTACCCCCTGAGGGACTACGGCCGAACGCCTCTAAGCCAGATGAAAGGCAACGATATGGTTGGGACCTGAGGCTCGCGTCTCAGCCCGGCTCGTTCGAGCCGCAGAAATGCACCAAGCCAAATGCACTCCTGACTCGCTCCTTACCTCTGTCTGCTATCAGCCATCCTAATGGACGCAGAAGAGATGCAGTCCAGCGGACATTGCCCCTCTGCCCTATTGTGACAACGTCCCAGGTGGCAGGGAATGCTAGGCGTGCCATAACTGCAGATGAGCCGAGAAAATAAAGGGAGCAAAGAGATACCTCACTCACATGCATATGCTACGTTTCTGGCAGGACGTGACGATCCTGAGACACAGTCACACTGGAATGCCTCTCTTCTTGGATAGTACAAACTAGTACATAGTTCATCATATCATTGCCAAACTCTATAGACACGAGTAGGGAAGACTCGTTAGTCCTGCAAGACAACTTCCCTAAGAGAGACAACTCTGACCAAAAGCAACTGCTGCCTTGCAGATAGGCTGGGGACAGCCAAAGGCTAAGGAGGGCATCCCTACAGAAACGCCTGTTGAAATCGGATGGACTGAGCCACAGGCTTAACAAAATAAAACAGTGCAATGTAAATATCGCTGTAAACAGCGTACGACGAAGAAGAAGAAGAATTATCCTGTTTCAAAAAGGATTCATAAACAGTTAAAGCTATATAGTCAAACAAATGTAGGTTCGCCCCTGGATATAGGTTTCCTGTCCATACACTAGCTATAATGCTCGCTTCATGGTTCAATGTAAGCTGAAACGGGGAATCCAAATATTAGTGCAGACAAAAGCTTAAACTATAGATAAATACACATGGTACAAATGGTGTATTGATACAAACGTGTCGCTGTTTTGTTCAATGACTCAGATAGTTTTATGTGTGACA
The DNA here is from genome assembly GCA_036924085.1 of Ariolimax columbianus. Classification (NCBI taxonomy): domain Eukaryota; kingdom Metazoa; phylum Mollusca; class Gastropoda; order Stylommatophora; family Arionidae; genus Ariolimax; species Ariolimax columbianus. The sequence goes on from JAVGWX010000009.1 coordinate 43,719,165, forward strand.
TTTATTCCGGCAACAACTCTTTCCCTGAAAGTTAGAGTCACTCATTCGATCCATCTTTTTGTTAACCTTCTTTGCTCATATATGATTAGGGCAGCCATTTGCGTGATGGGGGTTTAAGCGTAAGTATGGAAATATAAAATTGATGCAAGCAAAACCTGGCGCCATTAAATACTTAAATACTCTGGCTAGCGAATAAGCAAATCTTGCGTCTAGACATTCCAGTAGGACACACAGAATGCATTCTAATCCATCACGTTTAACCTTAATCGTGGCTATCGTTAGACCTAATGATACCAATACGCTGAGTTTCTAGGATAGAAAGTGTAGATGACAAGGGCTCGTCCACACGAAAAACCCCAACAAAATAACACGATCTGCGTTAGATTAGAACCAGCTGTGGAAATAGAAAGACCAAAGTGAACAACAACAACCAGTGAGGCATGCGGTTAGGGACAGAAAATAATAGAATGATAAGAATGCCATAAAAAACATATAAACAATATAACAATATTAACCTTTGGGTTAAAATGCGATGGACTGCACAAAAGAAGTAGCATTTGACAACAACCATTGTCCTTTCACGAGATACCGAGCCTCAAGCCGACTGCTGCTTCGTTAGAGGTATTGAAGTCGAGTTCTGAAGACGAAGGAGGAAGAAGAACAATAAATGCAATGAGAATAAGAAGATGGGATTAGAACAATAAAAGAAAGTTTAAACCTGGACAAAGAAGGGAACAAGCTATGGAAGCTAGTCAGAGCCATGAACGACGAAACCCCGTCAAATAAACAAATTACTATCAAGCAAGGCGAGAACTTGATCACAAGCAAGAAAGCCGCAAACGCCTTTGTCGATCACTATGCCAGAGCAAACCACATCGAGGTCCCTGCAGATAAGCATACAGACATTAGCGAAGAGCTAAAGGGGCACGAAAACATAAATACGGCTCCTGAAGAGCACATGATGGCCAAACTAACAATGCGCGAAATGGAAGAGGCTATGAGAACACTAAAGAGAAGGAAATCTCCCGGAAAAGACGGGATAACAAACGAAATGCTGATGGGGCTGGGCCAAACAGCGAAGGAAAAACTACTATCAGTCCTGAACCAAAGCTGGAAAAGGGGTATTGTACCCCAGGCATGGAAAGATGCAATACTGGTACCAGTACCAAAAACAGGAAAGGACAAAACAGATCCGAATGGATACAGGCCCATAAGCCTACTGAGCTGTGTCGGCAAGCTGATGGAACGGATGATAAACACCAGACTGATGTGGCATCTGGAAGAAAAACGAATACTAATTCCACAGCAAGCCGGCTTTAGACAGCACAGATCCACTGAGGACCAGGTCATCCTCATAGCCCAGGAGATAGAAGATGCCTACCAGGCACAGAAACACACAGTAGCTGTTTGGGTGGATCTGGAAAAGGCATTTGACAAAGTCTGGAAGGATGGACTTAGAGTCAAGCTAAGAAGAAGTGATGTTTGTGGGAAGATGTACAAGTGGATCAACCACTACCTCAAACAAAGAACGGCCAGAGTCCAAGTACAAGGGCAGATGAGCAAAAAGGTGACACTCGAGCAGGGAGTACCCCAAGGGGGAGTACTGTCACCCACACTCTTCCTGGTATATATAAACGATATTACAGAGAATATACCAAGAAGAGTCCATAGCTCAATGTTTGCAGACGATCTGGCTATGTGGACCTCTGAAAAGAATCTCACCATAGCAAGAAATCGGATGCAAACGGCCCTAACATCGCTGGAAGAGTGGGCGAACTCATGGCTGGTCAAAATAAACGAGGAGAAAACCACGTGCACAATATTCTCGCTCTCATTAAAACCCCAAAGTACCAAATTAAGCCTAAATGGCAAAATCCTGCAGCCAAACGACAACCCAACCTATCTGGGAGTCACATTTGATCGGCGCATGACATGGAAAAGTCAGATTGAGAGAAACCGAATGAAAGCCAGAGAAAGAATGGCGATCATGAGGAAACTTGCTGGCACAAGCTGGGGAGCAGACGAAGGCATACTAAAGAAACTGTACACTGGAAGAGTGAGACCAGTTCTCGAGTATGGCATCGCGGCATGGACAACAGCAGCGAAGGCGAACTTCGATAAAGTTAACAAACTTCAAAACCAAGCCATGAGAATCATAACAGGTGGCATGAAGTCAACGCCAATTGTAGAACTTGAAAAGACTACAAAACTGCAATCCATGACCGACAGAAGAGACTGCAGAGCCCAGCTGCAGTCAGAGAAACTCCGAAGACTGACGGACCATCCAATGTACCAGAGGCTAAACAATTTGGGAACTGGGAAACTAAAGCGGAGAAACTTTGCAGAAATAGCCAAAGCAAAGATGCACGAAGATCCCATAAACGCACTAACAACACCAAAACCCATCACTACTGTACGAAAACCTACTTGGAGGCAGGATATATTTCCAGAGGTGGTAGAAAATATACCAGGTATTGCAAACAAAAACTGCCAGACCGAAAAAGAAAGGAGAGACACTACCTTAAGCTTCATAACGAAAAGCTACCCAAGCATGGACTGGACCCATGCATACACCGACGGTTCTGTAACAAACACTACACAGAACGGAGGGGCAGGAGCATTCCTGAACCTACCAAATGGCAGAAAAATAACACTGTCATTCGCTACTGGTAAGTACACGAGCAATTTCAGAGCAGAGGCAGAGGCACTGAGGGCGGCAGTGGAAGAAATGGTAACACACAGTGAAAATGAGAGCCATATAGTCCTGCTGACAGATGCTCTCGAAGTAGTCACAGTGCTAAAAAGCGAGAAAAACACTGAGCTTAATGACTTAAGAGCAGCACTCTGCAAACTGTGCCAACAGTCCGCACCAAAAAGGGTAGTGGTACAGTGGGTTCCGTCACACTGCAACATCCAAGGCAACGAGGAGGCAGACAGACTGGCAAAAGAAGGTGCAAGGCTACCACAAATAGATACCAGTATGACGTACGAAGAGTCAAAACGGCTTATCAAAGCCAGGTACATGTCCAAATGGGAAACCGAACATACTGGTTACACCAAAAACGATGCCTATTACCAGTTGAACCGAAGAGAGCAGGTCGTTGTCTTCAGACTTCGCACTGGCCACAACAGACTGAGGTACCACCTCTTCAACAAATTGAAGATAGGGTGTACCGACGAATGCCCGTGCGGTACTGGTAAAATGACCACTGAACATCTGCTGCAGAACTGCCCGACATACGAGGATCAGAGAGAGCAGATGTGGCCATTGCCAGTGGAACTGCAAGACAAGCTCTATGGTAGTGGCGAGAGTCTCAGGATGACCGCCGCTTTTTTCGAGAAAATAATGGTTACTGTCTGACTGTGTACGCAGAAGAAGAAGAAGAAGAACAATAAAAGCAGCCAATGCAGCTAAAGAATCAGAATTCAAAGTGGATATGGATAATTTTCACTTCCAGAAACAAGCCCAATTATAATAACACATGTTTGTAAAATTCGAGATCACAGTGAACTAAAATACCGTGACGTACAAATAGAGTTGGCGAAGTGTAAACACAGAGGATGCAAAGGTTTCATCGGCAATGTCATGAGGACCATACAAACAGAATTAGACGTTGTTTTTGTTGTTGGCTAATGGGTAGCGAGGTCTGGGCTGGACGTTCCGGTCGTTAAAGGAAAGTGAAGAGTCTGTTATACCATCTCATTTCCAGATGTAGAGATCGCCGCTGGATTCACTGTTCAGGTTGTTGTTCAGGAGTTTCCATGCTAATGGCCTTTCGTGCATTATTGTGCCCCCAGCAGCACCTTCATGAGGGTCCCCCTATTTCTTACAGAGTCTGCTGTGGGGCGCGACCGAGTACCCGGCTGTATAACTGACCGGGCAGATTGGGCTTATTAGCCTTGGTTGGCGTCCAATTTAAGAGAAGGTGAACTTTGACTCTATACCTGGGTAGACGAAGCGCGTTAGCCTGTTCAGACAGTACGCCTAGGAGAAGGAGGAGCTCTGATTATAAACTCACAAATCCCAGAGAGTGCTGGCTAGTCTTGGGACAATGAGAGTATCATCGGATGGCTCGACTAACTAGCATCTGCGGGCAACGACGTCATTGCCTTGTGGACGCCTAGGGAGAGGGTAGGGCTACAGGAGTAAACCTAGATAGAAAATCCGGAGTGGTAGCAAGTAAGGCGGATGGTTTTAAAATGGCGAACTCATTCCTGCCGCTCCTGCAACTGAGCTGGTGCCAATTTGTCATGCCTTGCATTTCTTTGGATTACACCAGCGAGACCGAGAGAGGGATCCTGCAATTTGGGCAGCCCAGTATCTCCATATTCAGAGCCCAGGCTTGCGCAATGAGAGGCTACTCACAGGGTGCCACGCACATGGTCTGCAAAGACTGAGACGCCTATAAACGAATAATGCCCACAATGAGCGGGTTTATTATATGTGAGATCTACAAATGACGTTAAGTTACGGCTGTAGCAGCTTTCCTCACATCTCGAGCGTGCTGGTGAAGGTAGACCGCGGTCCTCCTGTCATATATGTCATGATTACCTTCCCCTGCGTGACATTAACTACTACGGGGACCATGTTAATCCCCATCTCGTCAGATAGGCTGCCTTTAAAGCTGCCTGTTTCCTGTGAGCGCTAGATGGAAAAAAGTAAATGGTCTTGGTCAGTTTATTGTGCCTGTCTCTATCTCGCTGTTCTGGGTAGTATGATGTGCCTGATCGGACTAGCGTCTTAGTTTCCTAGAATTGGACGTAGAGCTAACGCTGGAGCCACATGCTCGTGTGGAATCATCAACGAATGGTTTTGTGAGTGATAATGTAAGGAATATAAATAATAATTTCACACATACAGAGCCTGGAAAAACACTTCTTGTCCATTCATTATCAATAATTACAAATGGCATCCTTAAATACGCTACATAACATGATCTAGAAATACATGCGGTAGTGTGCAATAACTTATAATATTGCATGTTTCACTTGGCAATGAACACCGTCTTTTAAATTACACATTAATTACCTTCAAATTAATTTTCTTCGCATCTTCCTGAATCCCTTACACTTCTTAGATATTTCTCTCTCACCCCCCTTTTTTCTCTTTTTTTCTCTCTCTCTATTTCTATCTATTTCTATATTTCATCCATCACTCTCTAATTTTGTCTTGCATTTAAATGCTTATTTTTTAAAAATTGTTATTGTTCTTGTTCTTATTCTCCATCTCCTTCTTGTTTTTCTTCCTCTTCTTCTTCTTCTTTCTATTTTTTTTCTTATTCTGCATCTTCTTTTGTTCTCTTCTTCGTATTTATATTATTATTTTCCTTCTTTCTCTTCTACTACTTCTTCTTGTTCTTCTTGTTCTTGTTCATCTTGTTCTTCTTCTTGTTTTTGTTGTTCATCTTCTTCTTCTTAATCTTCTACGTTTCTTCTTTTCATTATTCTTTATCTTTTTCTTCTTCCTATTTTTATTATAATTACTATTATTAAATTTATATTTGATCTTGTTCTTGTTCTTTTTCTTCTTCTTTTTCTTCTTTTTCTTCCTCTTCTTTTTCTTCTTCTTCGGCCAGTTCTTCATTTGCCCTACTGCTCTTGCCTTGCAGCTTCGCAGAGAAGAGGTATGCATAGACATGGTTTGCTTTGAGTTGAAGGTTTGTGCTTTCTACATTGTATCCTTGACAAAAAAGGAACACGACAGAAGAGAAACGAGAGAGAGAGAGAGAGAGAGAGAGAGAGAGAAGCAGACATCCTGAAAAGTACAGAGAGATAATGAGACCGCGAGAGAGAGGGAGAGAGCGTTTAGAGGCAGAGACACGGAAAGGGAATAATGAACAAAGAAAGACTATATGAACCCATTTACAAGAAAAGACAGACATCGGTTGAAAAGACAAACTAAAGAGACATCGATAGCACACACACGCTATCTTTAGCCCTGATACACACGCACACACACACACACACACACACATTAAAAAAAATAGACATGTACATTGACACACAATACAGACGGAGAGAGAGAAAGAGACATAGACCATCAGCATGTCAACATTTAAATTGAATATATGCACATTGTTTCCGTGTTCATCAGAGACAAACATGGTTTCTAAACTAAGCCGCCCATTATAACTCTTATCCACACTTCTAAATTACGACTTGATGCAACATCTCAGCAATTTTTATCACCGCACAAAAAAAGTCTCATTCGCCAAAAATTGTATTGCAAAGCTCATTTTCTGATGTCTATTTTATACTCCTTAGTCTTGTCAATGTTTTCATTAATATTATTTCTTGAAAGCTGTTAATTATTTTTATAAAGCTTTTATTTAATTAATATAAAAACGCAAAAATTAAAAAAAAACAGACGGACAAGAAATGCGATTCATCAACATTCATAAGTGGAAGTTGTAGTTTTCTGTCATATATACATTTCAAGAGGGCTTTTCTGGCATATATACATTTCAAGAGGGCTTTTCTGGGAACATAGTTCGGCATTTTAATTATTAAAGTATACACATTTTAACGTTGATACGGGTTAATATCAGAATTGTGGAATATGTATATATTTGAGGTGTTTGAGAATCACTGATGTGTTTGTAATGTGATTTTGTCATGTGTTTGTGATTACTTGTGTCTTTTATGACTAATGTATTTGTGATGTGATTTTGTCGTCTAATAACTGACGTATTTGTGATGTGATTTTGTCGTCTTATGACTAATGTATTTGTAATGTAATTTTGTTGCCTTATAGCTGATGTATTTGTGATGTTATCTTTTCGTCTTATGACTGATGTGTTTGTAATAGCATGTGTCATTTAATGACTGATGTGTTTGTAATGAGATTTTCTCATTTAATAACTGATGCATTTGTGATGGCATGAGTCTTAAATGACCCATGCGATTTTCATGGGTTTTATCGCGTAATGACTGATGTGTTTGCGATGTTATTTTGTCAACTAATAATACATGTGTTCGTGATGTGATGTTGTCTTTTTGGACTGATGTGTATGGGATAGGGGTGAGGGCATTTGCTTTTCTCTGTCTGATGTTTCTGAACTGACATCAGTCTACTTCTTCTTCTGTTGTCCATTTTTATTCACTCAAATCATGTGCTCATTTGATTTCTCATAACGTTTTACATCATGATGCTGTAAACAACATTCACAATCATGTTTCGTCATTTTAACAAAAAGCTAAAGCGGCATAATTGAAAACAATGACCATCCCCGGTATCGCTTTCGCCGTAGAATGTTAGTGTAGATGTATTGCCTGGAAGTCGCTGTTGACGAGAGCTAAGGCACTTGTTGCTCAAAGCGATGAGAGGAAACGGTTGGATAACGAATCCCGGAACTTTTCAAGCGAATCCTGGTTTCAATGGATGTGGGACTAGAATGTCTGCATCCTGAGTATCTCCAGACGTCTTGAATTATGTCTTGCCATGCTTTCAAGGTAGCTCGGGACCAGAGAGTGAGGTTGATGACCAGCCCAGTTTCTTGCTCACTGTAATTAAAATACAGCGTAGATTAGATCAAGACAAAACCGTCTCAACGATGTCGCCATCGTTGTTTACAGTGGACAACTAACAAACTAAAAGCCCGTTATTGGATTGTATTTTTTTTTTTTGTCCCCTAAGTGGCGCGAAATGACCTCCCACGTCCGTTTCCCAGAGTACCATGCTATAGTCAACCCAGTTATAACTGGGAACCTGATTGTTTAATAGTAAGAATATGCAAAGCAACAAGGTAGGAAACGTATTAACAGGCTCTATCAAAAATGTTGTAAAATAAATGGTCAACACTTCATTCCTAAGGGCATTACCTGTTATGTAGGCCTGTCCTTTACGTCGCACTAGCTTAAAACGACATTTAAAATATATTTTTATAACCTGATATAACCGTTGTCTCTTGCGTACATGAAGAGAGTCCCTTTGTGTGGACTTCTATTTCTCCTATTTTAACCAACTTCCCCATAACCTAGAGAATTGAGATTTTGTACACAACCTCTACTTGTGTAATCTGTTAATCTATGACATTTTGACGAGCCCTGGACAGGTCATTCAAAAGCAGTTATTTAAACAACGATATTTACTTGCATCGACAGCGAGATCATTGAATTTGAAAATTATGAACCACTTGAAGCAAACATTGAAGATGGTGCAGGTGAAGAAATCGATTTGAACGGAGATTATTTTCGAAGATTAAAGTCGCCAATGGATGTTGACCAACTTGATCTTTCAATTTAATTACGAGAAATGTACGTGATCAAGTGATACGGGGGAGATGAACGCATCAACGTTTTCATCAAAATCTAAAACACCAATAAAAATGTTCACCAAAGAAACACAGAAAACAACACACAATTACACTCAGTGACTGAATTACTAGCCGACTAGTTCCTCAGTGGCAATCCTCGCAACTTCCCTTCCATGTCTTCTGTCTTAAGCCACGACTAACGTTTGGTCAGGCACACGATACTAATCAGACATATTAGTCAGAGTTAGGAAAAACATACTGGCCAAGACCCTAACCTTGGCTTCCTCATAGCCCTCCCTTGAAACAGGTTGTTTTCATGGCAGCCTGGCTAATGTGGTGAGGGATCGACGTGATTCCCGTAGAAGTGAGCGACATGTATATGAAGTCAAGCATAGCACAACCGTCAGGAGGACGCTGTCCGCCTTCATCAGCACGCTTGTGATGTGAGGAAAGCTACTGCAACCAGCCACTAACGTCATTTTCATGGCGCACAAAAAGAGTAAACCTACTTATTGCGGGCATTCGAAACAACAACAGCCATATTTCATTGAAAACAATTTGTTTCCAAGGGACGCTACATGAATGTGAGATTGTGATTCTGGGTTATATATCGTGCTTGAACCTGTCGAGGCGTCCTGGTCAGTTGGATGAGATTAAACGGCAGCACCTTGGACAAAAGGAACGGAATCTTTAATTGAAAAAGACAGTTTGTGTAACATGCACAACAAAATGGCACGTATCAGCAACTATATACATATCATATTTAACGCAGGCATTCAAGAATGCTAAATGCCGCATAATTCGAACTTGTGCTTCAATCGGAGACAAAAACTGATGTTTATCTCAAAATTCAGCACATAATTTAATACAGATTTTTAAGACTAACAGGCAATCAAACACGGAAGTAATAATCAATAGGTAACCAGGAATTGTGAACCAGAGAGCGAGAAATATTCATAATAAATGTAAATCCCCGACAAAATATGATTGTCTATCACAACTTTGTGCTCAGATTAGTATCACAAATGTAGGAATCTCGTCGTTAGTACGAGATCACATGAGAATATTAAGCCGAAAGTGGTCCTGGGTGAGACTTATGCCCAGACTGCTACCAACTGAAACTTGTCATTATCATTACGCTGTTCCTACAGAATGACAACCAGTTATCTTTATCCCGAAGACGTGTGAGCGGCGGTAGCAATTTTTATTACGCTGTTCAATATTTCACTTGCCAAGAAACGACTTTCATTTTCTCTTTACTATTTCTTATGTTCTGAGTTTCCTTTCTTTAGGCAAGTAGTTTATAGCTCTCGCTTTTCCTTATTATCAAAAATAATAAATGTCAATTTTTTTGTTAGGCAATGTTGCATTGTGGAAGTGTGATTCGTTTCCTCAATTGTCAACATCTTTTCACAGAATAATGTTATGTTCTGCCACAAACCGTAATACTAGGGGAAATAGCCACGTTTCATTAGGATACAATGCATTATATGATGATAGAAAAACAATGACAGGTTATTATAGAAGCAGAATGAAGCCAAACGTTTGGGTGGCAAAGGGGTAGATTACTCGATTTTTACCACAAGGGTATTACGTTTGTTTCATGATATCGACACGTTCTACTCAACCCATATTTAAATTGTTATTTGGTTTACCGCTTGGGAAGGGAGAGAAGCGGGGAAAGACACTGGCCACTCTACCTCATAAAACTGGCGAATAAGTGCGTTAACGTATTTAACACTTCAATCCCCAACAGCAGTGCCTTCATTTAGACTATTTTGGTATGTAGAATATAGCAGCCTTTGTCATGAGATGAAAAATGTTAGATGACACTTAAAAAATGTCGTGTTTGTTATGCGAAGAGGAATGTCACAATGAAGCAGTTTCCTTTTTGTAAAAAGAAATATTAGAATGTCCCCGAATGGTTTGCCGGGGTCTATGTGTATGACAAGGACAATAATAGTACCACTGCCCCACAGAGAGCATGTCGTAGGAGGCGACTAACTGTCACATAGCATAACACCGGGCATGGTTAGGTGGTTTGTTAAGAGCAGCATAGATGGTGCCTAACAGGCTGCAGGTCAACGTTGCTGCAATGTTTGAGTTTATTAAGATGGACTCACAAATCAGTTAACCACCTTCCATAGGGCAGTAATAAGCTGCTTGAGCCTAGCCCGCTAAGCAGGAAATCCACCCCCATTGCTACATCCAGCTCACACCAGAGATGGGACCTGCACAGGGGATTATGCTCCTGTAGAAGTACAGGTCAACTAAGAATATTAGAATACACGTCACAATGAAGCAGTTTACTACTAGCAAAGAGGAATTTTATAATACACGTCACAATGAAGCAGTTTACTACTAGCAAAGAGGAATTTTATAATACACGTCACAATGAAGCAGTTTACTATAAGCAAACAGGAATGTTATAATACAACACAATTAAATAGCTCATGGTATGAAAAGACACACATTTTAATGCATGTAACAACATCTGGGTGACGATGAGGCTAACGTCTGGTCAGGCAAAACACACTAGATCAGACAATGTTAGCCAGAGTCAGGAGAAATATACTGGCCAAGTCCCTCACCTGACGGGACGATGAGGCTAACGTCTGGTCAGGCAAAACACACTGATCAGACAACATTAGCCAGAGGCAGGAGAAATATACTGGCCAAGACCCTCACCTGACCTCCTCGTTGGTCGTCCTGGAAACGGGCTGTTGTCGAGAACAACAGTCTGGCTAACAAGATGAGGTTCGACGTGATCTCCATAGCAGGGAGCGAGACGCTATTGAAGCAAAGCATAGCACAACTTCCTGGAGGACCACGGTACACCTTTATCAGGCCGCGTTTTTTAAATATTTTAAAATATTTCATATCATATTTGTCTATTAAATTGTGTGTCCGCCCATGTTTGTCGATCAGTGTGTTTCGATTAGTTTGTGTTGGTAAAAGTGTGTTTCTTGAGCTTTTATTCAAACCCACAAGATTATTTTCCACAGCACAGAGTTTTGGACTTTGTAAATGATGGTAAACGCAATACTATGAGTTGTAAGCTCTTCCACTATAGAAAATATTGCCCGTAAAGTGATCACTTATTATGACATGCTCTCAGTGTGGCAGTGATCACAGTATCGTCTTTATTATCACTGTCTCCTGCAGCAAAAGTCTCGGATGAACATAACATATACGAACACGGAATAGGACACAATTGATCCATGTGTCTTGGTCCATGTGTCTATCGTTGAATGTTGAACAATGTGTGTTGATCTATGGCTTACATGGCCTACTTTAGATAGGCCGTCTGACTCACCGGAAACTCGCTTGAAGCGTTACATTCTATCGCGAACTAAATAACGGGACTCAGATTTTGCCAAGGTTTTTTAACAACCCATGCTCCATGGAGAAAAAAAAAAAATCACGGTACAAAGCATTGTAAATCATTGTTGAGAGTGATCCTTTCACGGTATCATTTCCTGAAACTAACTACATATCCATCTTTTGTTTCTTGAACACGTTATTATAGATGCACTGATAGTTGACACAAGCACGTTTCGTTATTTGGTCAGCCGTGAAATGTGACATTTCAAAGGGATTTCTCTCAAGCAAACAGCAAGAGAAAGCTGGAAAAATAAAACGGAAAGCCTAAACCTGGACAAAGACGGGAACAAGCAATGGAAGCTAGTCAAAGCCATGAACGACGAAACCCCGTCAAATAAACAAATTACTATCAAGCAGGGCGAGAACTTGATCACAGGTAAGAAAGCCGCAAACGCCTTTGTCGATCACTATGCCAGAGCAAACCACATCGAGGTCCCTGCAGAAAAGCATACAGATATTAGCGAAGAGCTAAAGGGGCACGAAAACATGAATACGGCACCTGAAGAGCACATGATGGCCAAATTAACAATGCGCGAAATGGAAGAGGCTATGAGAACATTAAAGAAAAGGACATCTCCCGGAAAAGACGGGATAACAAACGAAATGCTGATGGGGCTGGGCCAAACAGCGAAGAGGAAACTGCTATCGGTCCTGAACCAAAGCTGGAAAAGGGGAATTGTACCCCAGGCATGGAAAGACGCAATACTGGTACCAGTACCAAAAACAGGAAAGGACAAACCAGATCCAAATGGATACAGGCCCATCAGCCTACTGAGCTGGGTCGGCAAGCTGATGGAACGGATGATAAACACCAGACTGATGTGGCATCTGGAAGAAAAACGAATACTAATTCCACAGCAAGCCGGCTTTAGACAGCACAGATCCACTGATGACCAGGTCATCCTCATAGCCCAGGAGATAGAAGATGCCTACCAGGCACAGAAACACACAGTAGCTGTTTGGGTGGATCTGGAAAAGGCATTTGACAAAGTCTGGAAAGACGGACTTAGAGTCAAGCTAAGAAGAAGTGATGTTTGTGGGAAAATGTACAAGTGGATCAACCACTACCTCAAACAAAGAACGGCCAGAGTCCAAGTACAAGGGCAGATGAGCAAAAAGGTGACACTTGAGCAGGGAGTACCCCAAGGGGGAGTACTGTCACCCACACTCTTCCTGGTATATATAAACGATATTACAGAGAATATACCTAGAAGAGTCCATAGCTCAATGTTTGCAGACGATCTGGCTATGTGGACCTCTGAATAGAATCTCACCATAGCAAGAAATCAGATGCAGACGGCCCTAACATCTCTGGAAGAGTGGGCGAACTCATGGATGGTCAAAATAAACGAGGAGAAAACCACATGCACAATATTCTCGCTTTCATTAAAACCCCAAAATACTAAATTAAGTTTAAATGGCAAATTCCTGCAGCCAAACGACAACCCAACCTATCTGGGAGTCACATTTGATCGGCGCATGACATGGAAAAGTCAGATTGAGAGAAGCCGAATGAAAGCCAGAGAAAGAATGGCAATCATGAGGAAACTTGCTGGCACAAGCTGGGGAGCAGACGAAGGCATACTAAAGAAACTGTACACTGGAAGAGTGAGACCAGTTCTCGAGTATGGCATTGCGGCATGGACAACAGCAGAGAAGGCGAACTTCGATAAAGTTAGCAAACTTCAAAACCAAGCCATGAGAATTATAACAGGTGGCATGAAGTCAACGCCAATTGTAGAACTTGAAAAGATTACAAAACTGCAATACATGACCGATAGAAGAGACTGCAGAGCCCAGCTGCAGTTAGAGAAACTCCGAAGGCTGACCGACCATCCAATGCACCAGAGACTAAACAATTTGGGAAATGAGAAACTAAAGCGGAGAAACTTTGCAGAAATAGCCAAAGCAAAGATGCACGAAGATCCCATAAACGCACTAACAACACCAAAACCCATCACTACTGTACGAAAACCTACCTGGAGGCAGGATATATTTCCAGGGGTGGTAGAAAATATACCAGGTATTGCAAACAAAAACTGCCAGACTGAAAAAGAAAGGAGAGATACTACCCTAAGCTTCATAACGAAAAGCTACCCAAGCATGGACTGGACCCATGCATACACCGACGGTTCTGTAACAAACACAACACAGAACGGAGGGGCAGGAGCATTCCTGAACCTACCAAATGGCAGAAAAATAACACTGTCATTCGCTACTGGTAAGTACACAAGCAATTTCAGAGCGGAGGCAGAGGCACTGAGGGCGGCAGTGGAAGAAATGGTGACACACAGTGAAAATGAAAGCCATATAGTCCTGCTTACAGGTGCTCTCGCCGTAGTCACAGCGCTAAAAAGCCAGAAAAATACTGAGCTAAATGACTTAAGAGCAGCACTCTGCAAAAAGGGTAGTGGTACAGTGGGTCCCATCACACTGCAACATCCAAGGCAACGAGGAGGTAGACAGACTGGCAAAAGAAGGTGCAAAACTACCACAAACAGATACTAGTATGACGTACGAAGAGTCAAAACGGCTTATCAAAGCCAGATACATGACCAAATGGGAAACCGAACATACTGGTTACACCAAAAACGATGCCTATTACCAGTTGAACCGAAGAGAGCAGGTCGTTGTCTTTAGACTTCGCACTGGCCACAATAGACTGAGGTACCACCTATTCAACAAATTGAAGATAGGGTGTACCGACGAATGCCCGTGCGGTACTGGGAAAATGACCGCTGAACATCTGCTGCAGAACTGCCCGACATACAAGAATCAGAGAGAGCAGATGTGGCCATCACCAGTGGAACTGCAAGACAAGCTCTATGGCAGTGTCAACAGCCTTAGGATGACCGCCGCTTTTTTCGAAAAAATAATGGTAACTGTGACTGCGTACGAAGAAGAAGAAGAAAAGGGATTTCTGAGTGAGTCAGAAGGCCTGTATCTATAGTAGGCAGTGCCTGATCCATGCACGTCGACCAGTAACCGATTTAAATGTATTTCCCTCAGTTCGCACTTATAGTTATTGTTGTTGACAAACCCTAATGAGTAAGTTTATTCGTTAGTTCCCTCTGAAAAGGACGTTAAATGGCAGATTCCAGTAAATTTCCTCACATCCATGCTGATGAAGTTAGACCGAGTACCTCCAGACGGCTGTGCTGCCCTTGGCTTCATCTGTGTTACGCTAATTACTACGGAGATCATGTCGATAATCAAACTGCCATGGGAACAGCCTGTTTATCACTTGTAGAATATGTTTTTGATGTACCTCTTCAAAAATCTGAAGCCATCGTTTCTTACAAAGTGCTTTTTTTTTATAATCGGTGTCATCGTACACACGCAGACAAACTTGTAAGCAGCGTCTTTCGCCCTTCGTCTGAAGATACGTATCCTAACTTGTGTACACCTTCATTAACATGTAAAGGTAAAGGGTGTCCTTCATCATCATATTTATTATCAGCATCATCATCAGCATCATCACCATCATCAGGTGCCCTGTCAGTTGGCGTTGCGATCATGGAACTCCATCTGCTTCTATCTCGTGTCGTTTACCAACTCTGTTGTTGATTATCGTCCGTACCATTCTTCCAGGCTGTTCAACATCTTCTCTCTCTGTCTCTCTCGCTCTCTCTCTCTCTCTATCTCTCTCTCTCTCTCTCTCTCTCTCTCTCTCTCTCTCTCTCTCTGTCTTGCTATCTTTCCCGTTGTCACAACGTTCCCGGACCGCCTCTTCTCATAACATGCCCGAAAAACGATGACTGCCTTGTTCTGATCTTTGCAATGAGTTGTCTTTGTGTTTGGGCCCCTTCGAGTACTGTATCATTAGTATTCCTTGAAGTTCATGGGATTCACAGCATTCTTCTGTATATAAAGATGAAAGCGATGGCGTACTGATTGCCCATGATTCACTGCCATATGTCAGTACTGGTTGCCAATTTACTGCTGTGGGAGTTTAAACTCGTAGCTTTGTTATGTAACGCGAGTGCTTTACCACTTCACTAATCAGACGCTCTCCTATAATATCCAAAATGTAAATGCTTTCGGTGCAAGAGTATCTCACGCTCATTTATTCCAGCCACCAGGATCGCATATATTGATAATCAGATGTGGTATTAGAACCAAAAATGTCCCACAGTCGATTTATTCTGCTAGCAAAGCAATATGCTGTATGTGTTATTATCATTAAGACCTTCCGTATTCTGTTATCTTAAAATCAGATGACCAGACACTTTCTCGTGGGACAGAGTGAAGAATTCAGAAATAATGTACATATATAGATTAAAAAGAAGCTAAAAATGTGGGGAGAATGTACGATTAGGAAGATGCCAGACAGCATAACCTTACAATCCCTAGATGAAAACCTACAGGGGAAGTGAAGAGTGAGGAGACGAAAATAAATCTGCTGAAGGAAAACAAAATAAATTAAATATATTAAGACAGACATAAAAAAAAATGTAGAACTGATTCAGATATATTGGAAGGATATCATCTTCCGTCATGAAAAGTTAAATAAATTGTTGACAAGTTTAATAGAGAAGTTATGAGTGCAACAAAGTAGTCAACGCCCCAGAGGACATTGAAATAATGTAATGCTGGAATGGTAAACAATCTGTAGACATATCAGGACAAACTAATGGACTCCAATAGAATTAGCACAAATAGGCCACGACCTGGATAATCGTATCTGACTG
Organism: Ariolimax columbianus; assembly: GCA_036924085.1. NCBI lineage: Eukaryota > Metazoa > Mollusca > Gastropoda > Stylommatophora > Arionidae > Ariolimax > Ariolimax columbianus. Next base: position 43,735,495 of record JAVGWX010000009.1, read on the forward strand.
AAGAAAGCCATAACGGATAATTGAGATAATATGAATGAGGAAAAGCGAAACAGTTGAAAAAAGGAAAACAATAAGCTCAAACTGCATAAAAATGGTAGAGAACCGAAGAAACTTGCAAAGTGAATGAAGAACAACAATATTTAAAAAAAGTAAAAATGACTACACAGAAATAAACTGAAATCTGGAAACAGGTAAACGGACATTTGTGTAATTCTAATTAAGACGTTCCCTCTTTCCGAGATTTAGATTTAGCCTCCCTAATTCTCACCTTTGGGTGCTTTCTTGTTTCCTGGTAGTCGACATAATCTTGCTTATAGCCCATGCTTTGTATCTATTCTTTTTCTCTTTGGTAGCGTTTTCGTTGCTTCATTACCCAGTTTTTAACGGTCTTGAACCTCTTGTCTTTACAGTACCACATGTTTCTTTAGCTGCGTTTATTAAATTACTTTTAAACGTTGCCCATTCCTCTTCAACTGATTTAATATGTGTAGACAGTCTAATCTTCTAGACTTCTAGACAAACAATAGAATCCTTCGAGTCAAAATGTTACAGAAAGATCCTCAGAATTCCCTGGACGGAGAAAAAGACAAATGTAGACATTTGGAAAGAGTTGAGCATAGAGCATAACTGGTTTATCAATTCCATTATGACCATAAAATGTAAATACGTTGGTCACATCAAGAGACACAACGGTCCTGTGAGAACAGGGTATGGTTGCCAAGCAAAAGAGACAAGGATAGACCAAGAAGACGATGGTACCAAGATATCCAGGAATGACTGGGTTTGTCTGTGACGGAGGCTAGAGTTTTGACAAAGGAAAGCGTTTCTTTCAGATATAATGTGATAGGAGCGACGTTCTATAAAGGACATCTACATGATAGATAGACAGTAATAAAGCTCTCGACACTTCTTTCAACGTAAGCTGTGTGAGTAACCGTTTTTTTAAGTTTGTTTGTATTGATTTATTTTTTTTCCTAACACGCCATTTCGTTTTGGATGCTTTTTGTCTTGCACTTTCATAACCAACATCACCGCTGTGTGATCAGTATCTACACATAAATTCGCTATGGCTCTTGAATTATCAAAAATGTATTTATGCAGAAAATATATTAATGAACAAATTTAAATAAAATTCTGAATGGTTAGCAAAACATGCATAACCAAACAAAAGGAGCCCCCACAACAAATACAATCATCAGAACAAACACCAACTGTAGCAGAGAATTACATCGATCAAATTTACACAGCTATCATTTGAAGATGTGTTGGGATGAAAAACACAAAACAGAAATGCACAGGAAAAGAGAAAATTATAATCGTATAAATAACATGTTTTGAAGAAAACAAAGATGTAGCAGTGAATGAGATGACAAGAGTCAGCGACTCATAGCTGCCTGCGTGCAGGTTAAATGACCTATAACTAACCAAGATATTATTCATTCTCCCTATTTCGGTCCTGGAAACATACTGCAATCACGTAGCCTGTCTAGGAAATAAGGGATCCAATAACGAAATCACAACAAGTTCCTTAAAATGCATTGGATGTTTTGGGTAGAAAAGAGCAGATATCGCAGTCTTGCTGTAAACTGCGACACAACGTTCTGAACGTTTGTTTTTTCAGAAAGAAATGTAACAGATGCTTCAAGCTCCATTAAAGCAGATATAAATCATAAATGCAAACTACAAAGAAAGGTGTTAGTCGCAAATGTGGAAGGAGACAACCATAATAATTGTATTAAAACATGGTATATACAGAACAACTGCTGGCAGTTACAGACCCGTCAGTGTGCATAGCTACATAGGTACACGGATGCCAAGACTAGTAAATGTCTCACTTATTTGACACAGGAAGTATAAAAACTGCGTAATATCACAACACATTAACTTAAACAAAACACAGATGAACGTAGGTCAACCAACACATATCATGTAACTTATTCTACTACTTCTTCTCCTTCTTCTCCTTCTTCTTCTTCTTCTTCTTCTTGAACAACTGATGATATCCTTCTAGTCTGGTGAGGTTCAAGAAGGAGACTGTGTGTTTCAGGTATTTGCTTGTACCCCCCCCCCCCCGACGAGTACGGTCGCTCCCCCGGGCAAGACTGCCCCTGTTTGGTCTGAATAAGTTGAGCAGTCCTGCAGAATACGTTCTGGTGTTTGCTTGGGTACTCCCCAATCGCACGTTTTAGTGTTTCTGATACCCATTTTGTGGAGGTGGGCCTTGAGCCTGTAATGTCCTGTTCTGCATCTGAAGTTCTTTGTCTGCCCATCTCTGCCAAGTTTGTCTATTCTGTCATTTTCTGACTTGTATTCTTTGTGCTGGTCTCTCCATTCCGCCCCCATGAGTCGTTTGAATAGTGCCTTAGCGTCTGTACAGCTATGTGGATGGGGAGTCTGGATGCCGCCACTTCAGGTATTTGCGAGCTCATTTGTTTTCTCGGTTCTAAAGTGTGCCTGAATCTACTGTAAGACTAGATCTGTTTTTTGAGACAGCAATCCAAAGTTGCATTTTATTTTGCGTGAGAGTCTATCTTGTTTGGGGCTTGGATTACGCTCCTGTGGTCTGTTAGAATGTCCGTTTTCCTTGTAGTTATATTTTTACTGATATCAATCAGAGTTGCTGCATGAACAGCTGTTGCTTCAGATCTGAAAACGGTACAGGTCTCTTCTGCTGGTACATGTCTCTTCTGCTGGTACAGATCTCTTCTGCTGGTACAGGTCTCTTCTGCTGGTACAGGTCTCTTCTGCTGGTACAGGTCTCTTCTGCTGGTACATGTCTCTTCTGCTGGTACAGGTCTCTTCTGCTGGTAAGGAGTAGTTATGTATTTCAACGTTGGAGTGCGATGTAGATTTCACTGCCTCCCATTTTTCAGAGGTTGATCCATATCTGTACACATGTGTCTAGGAGTTGCTAGGTTACTGGTGCAGAACATGGATTTTTTCGTTTTGTTTCTCGCTGCCCACTATTCGTTGTTAACCCTGGAACCTCCAAGATCATGTTGGATCTATCCTGGCTCTGTATTCATGGTTCTGGAATAAGTATATCACGCAACGAATTGAAGCTCCTTTCCGAGAGAAACAAACCACACTTGATCTCTGGGTAGCCATGTACCAGTTAAAATCCTTTGATAATGTATGGAGAGTGAGAAGTAAGACATAAACTACTCAAATATGGAGTCCCTAATCGATGTTTACATGGGTATACTACATCCTCGAAAATAGATACGCCAGAGTGAAAAGCCCAAGCCCACATAATCCAGAGATTGAAATTGTAACAATGACTACTTTCGAGCAGTCTCACCTAAACTAGTTATGATCTACATCAACAAAATTGTGGATACCACAGATCTGCATAACTCGCTATTCTCTGATGGACAAGCTTTACGGAAACTGAAGGAAGCATCAAAACGACGAATTGCCAGGATTTAGGTTGTGAACAGAACAAACAAACGATGGAGCGTGTTCTATACGTCTACCGGCTCTAAGAGAGGAACAGAGTGACAACGTGACCATCACGCGCCAACACAAATGCGCGATTACCTACATTTTGAGTTCAAGTGCCATCTCCGCATTGAAGGTAGGCTGCAATAAATTTCCAGTGTACTTTCATATCTTCGCGTAATGATGCAATCTGAGAGGCTTTTTCCAGCCCATCTCCTGATGTTATCTAACTACTTAAAACGTTGTCTGCCTCTTGAACGACTGCCTTCCACTCTATCCTCCAGTATGGTCTTCCACAAGTTTTGTTATATGGCCAAAATATCGTAACTATCTAACCCTGATTTCGTCCATTTCACCACCAACTTGTCCAATACCTCTACATTTGTTTTCTTCTCTTTCCAAGAAATGCCATCCAATCTTCTTTGTGCTCACATTTCGAAGGCTTCAATACTCTTTTCCAACTTTTATCAGTCCATGTTTCTGAGTCATAAAGTAGTGACGAGTATACATAACAGCTGGCAATAATCATTTTCAAATTCCTATTTATGTGTTTGGATGTCAGTATGTTTCACATGTTGTTGAATACCATCTTGGCCATACCTATTCTCTTTCTGATTTCTTTTTCACAGCTGGCTTCTTCCGTTATTGTATGACCTAGGAGAAACTCTGTACCTGTTCCAATAGTTGATCTTTTAGTTTGATTTGCATACATGGTTTCTTGTCGCTTTTCCCAATTGTCATAGTCGTTGTTTTCTTTATGTTTATATCTAATCCAAACTCTTTACTTATTTTGTATAATGTTATCACAAGCTCTGTAATTCTTGCTTACTTGTTGTCATCAAAACTGAATCATTCGGATATCTAAGATTACTTTTTTGCTACTCATCCAATGACAAGCCCTGACATCTCCTCTACCTGTTTGAATAGTTGTTCTGTCTAGATATTAAAAAGGCAAGTGGATAATGCATATCCCCGTTTCACTCCTCTATTTAGATCTTTACTTGGATAGCAAAACATTCCTTTTGACTTGACAGTTTGTTCCCGGTGCAAATTAAGTAGCAGTCTCATATATTTACCATCTAGACCTATTTCTTGGAGAAATGTAATTAATTTCTCATGTTGGACTCATGAAGACTTCTGGTAGTCTATAAAGCAAATTTAAATGCCATTATGTATTTCTATATTTTTCTCTATCAGAGTTCGAAAACAGATAATTGCTTCCCTTGTCCCATGACACTTTCGAAAACCAAATTGTTCTTCTGAAACTTCCCTCTCTACTTTACCTCTAATTCTATATTGTATGATAATGAGAAGTATATTAATTGTGTGAATCATTAGACTTATTGTTCTAAAGTCTGAACATTCTGTAGCATGAGGTTTTGTCGGAAGTATAATAAATGTCGATGTTGTTACGTCCGCTGGTTAGCATCCAGAATTGTATACGTTATTACATAGATCAGTTAGTATATCTACACCAAATTCCTTCAGGACTTCATTTATGTCTATGTTTACGGAGTCATTCTTTGTTGCTTTCCCTTTTCTCATAGTTTTTATCACATTGTCCACCTCTGATCTGTTGATGCTGGGTCCTTCATTATCATATCTTGATGGATTGGCTGAGCGAATGTCCACAAAAAGATCCATTCTATATTCCGCACATCTGTTTGATTCGTCATCTCATCCATTAAAATAGCACCATTCTTATCTCGGATGCATCCACCACTCTGGGTTACCTGTGTCTTGTTTGTTGTTTTCTATATTTCCATAAGCATTTTTCTGGTACTCTGTTTTAATCCCATATCTTCTATTACATTGCATTTTTCTTTCAGCCAATGTTCTTTGGCCAGCCTGCACAATGTACGTTTCTCTTTGTCTAGTGATGGATATGCAATAGTGTTTTTAGCTTTCTTTCTATCTGCCATTTTAGTTAAGATGTCATCGGTCATTCATTCTTGAGTTTTCCTAAGTTCTTTATCTGCTAACGATTTATTTCTTACCTGCATACTGGTTTGTAGACGTTCCCCTTTAGCGTTTATTTTCCTCTCTGTTTCCTTCATTATCCTCTGATTGGAAACTGAATTACTGAAGTGAGGAAAGGCGTGGAGGGGGGGGGGGGGGAGGTGTGTGAAGGAGACAGCTGTTTTTATTTTAAATCTATAAACGATGGAGAAGAAGAAGAAGAAGAAGAAGAAGAAGAAGAAGAAGAAGAAGAAGAAGGACGTAAAAGGCAAGAGTCTATGTTAGAAAGTCGTAGTTTCAGTTCTGTATTAAAATCAAATATAAATGGAAACTTTATGGAGTTCTTGATTTTGTTGTCCCTGATTTATTTCATCCCGTAATACCTTTTGTTTGTGTCAGACTTCAGTGATAATGTAGATCTATGACAGAGTGCTCAAACACTGGTCTCGTTATTTCAGATTGGCAGTTTAATTTGGGACAAACGATCAGACAGGTTAGACAGAAATCAAAGCTATTATATAATACAAAAGACGCAATCTTATTTTTGTGCCAGCAGACACGTGGTTTAACTTAGAATTAAACATCAAAAGGCAGACAATGTGCACTATCAACTAGCATCACAACTGAAACATCCAAATATAATTATGTCCACAAACAATACTCAGTGGTCTCGAAATAAGATGTCCGTTTCGGGGTGCCGGATGTCGTGGGTTCGAATCACAGTGAAGACCGGGATTTTATTCACGTGGATCTTCTGGTAAAAATTCCCCTGATCTCCTGGGTAGTGAGATCGGACTCCCGTGTTCAGTGTTGAGCACGTTAAATATTCCTTGGCAGCTGGAAATAGAAAAGAGTAAGATTAGTGCTTGCTGCCCGGGCAAAATTCAAGTTAAAAATGTACCCGTTATGTATACCTTTCCCGAGGCGGTTTGCTAAGAGCAGCTATAGATGGCGCCTAACTGGCTGCGGGTCTACTTAGCTTTAGTGTTTGATCCTATTAAGATGGACTCGCACATTGGTTAAACTACCCTCTAAGAAACTAGTTGTATACAGACTAGAGACTTCTAAACAGATTTACATACGTTAAGTTAATTTGAAGGTACGTCCATCGTCCCTACGGTATGTTATCAATGACACACCTGGACTGTACTAGATAGGCCCACAAGTAAGACCGAGACCTGTGACATGCGCTGTGCAAGAAGTGCATCAGAAAAGACAATTTGGCTTGGATTCGTTCATTCTCAATCTCCCATTACCAAACCCCGAAAGAGCTTAAGTAGTAAAATATAGTCCAGAGAACGTAAAGCGTTGTGTCGTAGTTTACAGCTTGACTGCGATATTTGCACCTTTCGGTCCAACACATCCGACATCAGGAAGCATTTTTTGAGTACCGGGTTAGCATTCCCTCTTCGATCCCTTTTCCTTAGTCAGTCTGCCCTGCTGCAGCCTGTTATCCAGGATCACCACGAAGAGGTATAGAATGGTCTTGGCAGCTCTGGTTCGCTGGCCCTGACGCTAGCAGTCAGCTATGGGTCGCTGACCACTGCAGCTCATGTGCTGCTCAGCATCTTGATCCCAAAAGACAATTTGAAACATAATTCGCAACAGCAGGCGGAGGAATATGTTGGGAACTACATTTTTCTTTACTACTACATCATTTTCCGATCTGTTATCTGGAATCCCTAATGCTAATCATCTAGGGAATCCGATTAATATTAAAAATAAGAAGATGATGAAGTATATTGGAACACAGAAGATTAAATGTTTTAAGTAACTTGACAAAGAAGCGACATAACCAACCTGCAGCAAAAATCACACTACATGGAGATTTCAGGGCCATGAGGATGATGTAAACCCCGGCGACAATGGATTGAAGGAATCAAAGTTCAACATTTCCGCAGCACAAGCCTTCTACGTAGCGTAACCCAGCTTTCTGAGTATACTTCCTCTCCGCTACGCCGCATTTCACGAGCTGTAGGACAAATAAATAAGTAGATCGATGTAATGCGATTGATCGTACAGATCAGAGATATTAAATGTCGTAAAACTCCAATAAAAGAATGTGTAAACTGCTTAACAAAAATCAAGGTCGATCAGTTTGGATGTTGATCTTCAAACCACGAGGACGTGAGTTTAAAACCTCGATAAGTTATCTTTTTTTCTGTCGAAGATTTTTAAAAACCGTAGCCCGCTTAGTGAATGGCGACTGTTGGGTCAAGCGATCTGCATTTCTTAGTCCTAAATGTACGTACTCCAAGCGGAACTCAGAATGATAATCCTCCTCTTTTTTCTGTTGTCCTCCTGCGGCGTCGTAGAGAGTAGGTGTGTTCAGATCTCTGCTTGGTCGGAAGCTTGTGTTGTCTACACGTTAAATTGTGAAGTATGTCTTTAATCTCCTCTATCCAATGTCGCTAAGGGTCGATCTCTTGTCATTGAAACCTCCATGTCGTATGATGTCCCTACTCAATCCTTGACAAATGTCCACATCTCATTATTTTCTTTGCGTTGATATAGTAGTTGACGGATGTACACCCCACCACATTTCTCTGATGGATGTTGCGAACTTCTTATCCAAATTGTATTTCCTGCTGCACGTCGTACACAGTAAATTGCACAGGTCTATATCAAATAGGGCTCACGCTTGACACTGATAACTTGATCCAGGGATGACAAACGTGTTTGTCAGCGTCTGTTTAGTGGATATAGTCACACTTTGATATTTCAGTATAGGTACTAACTGGTAGTGTGCCTTGTTGGCAATTTGAATTATATTTTCTCTCCTTGTTGGCCAGTTTGCTGTCGTTAGAGAAGACACTTGCTAAGTACTTGAATTCCGGAACCTGCTTTAGGGTTTTCCCACTGCGATGTGTCGATTTACGATTCCTTGTTGTAGTTGATGTCTCATCACAGCTGATCTTCATGCCACACTCTAGACAGACTGAGTCGAGACATGTCAGATGTAACGCAATGAGAAAAACATTTTAAAATAAAATACATAAAGAAAAGGATATTTGCAAGCCGAAAGAGACTTTTAAAAATTAAAAGAAATGTGAAATTCAATAACCCAATTTTATTAAATAATGTTTGACGATGGGGGTAGCGCGTGATAGGGTTAATCAGTAATTCAACGACTGTAGATCTGTGATATTGATCGAGTTCTCACAAGACTGTATCGCAAGAGAGGACGGAGCAGAAGATTGTACAACCATCGAGCTGCAATAAACATCAGCATCCCTAGACTTCGCCATTTACTGAGAGAGGGAGAGAAAGACAGAGAGAGAGAGAGAGAGAGAGAGAGAGAATGAGAACCAGCGGACATGCCCAGAGTGCAGTAAAGTGGATTCTTTTTAAACATAACAGAGAAGAAGATGTTAATTTGACAACCAGAAGAACACGATTCGAAATCCAAAGAAGCTTAATGCTTGAAGAATTTTTAAAAAAATAACATTAGCATTCACTGCGTGACGTCATCAAAGACCGTTGGTGGTTAATCATCATATATTTATATGACGAACATGCGTAACGTGGCAACGAGAAACCATGGTAAGCATAGTCCGCTTTCGTCATTATGGACACGAATCCTGGACACTTAACTAAATTTTTTTCGTATTGGTTTCGAAGGCTCCACATAGTCTGTACACAACCCGTTTATTCTACTTTACTGATACTAAAAATAGCTGTGAACATTCAATCTATTTTGTGCATTAACTGACCTTGCCTCCACTACATCATATGGCCATTCATTCAAAACATTCACCACTCTCTGAGTAAAACAATATTTCCTAATAATAACTAATGTGGACCTGTCTTGAAACAATTTGCAGCTGTGTCCTCTCGCAGCCGATTGTAATTTTGGAACACTTGGTTTAAACAAAGCATAAGAAATAAGATAACGTGGATAGCATATATATATATATTTCAACCGGTTCCAGTAATTTGAAGATTGGCAGGTTTTTGTAACCGAAACATCGTCACTACTTATTTAGCTTTAGTAAAACTTAACACTCAGGAAAGGATCGCGTCTTAGCGTGATTACGAAAATATATTCTGAATCTTTGGGGGGACCAAGCGGTCTCAAGGTAAGGTGTTCGACTCGGGTGCTGGAGGTCGAGCGTTCAAATCGCGATGGGGACGCCGGGGCTAGTGGTTAAGTGATACGGGTCACAACCAGAAGGTGTTGGGTTCGATCCCCATCACATCACCACCGGCCGTTACATAGGGCGGGGGAAAGCAAACCCTTAGAAAATGGAAGAGAAAGCAGACCCTTACATAAAATGCATGCTGAAGTCGGATGCATTGGGCCAACAAGCGCAAAATAAAAACCACAGTGCAACGCACACCGCCTTGGAGATTAAAGAAATAAAGCAAACGAGGAAAAAGAAAGAAAAGAAAAAGTGAGACACCGCGATTTGTTCACGTGGATCATCCGGTAAAACACCGGCGCGCACGTTAAAAATACCTTAGCAGTTGGAAATCAGCCGCTAACCGGCAAAATTCAAGTTAAAAATCTACTAACATTATTCTACGGCTTCTCGCCTCACAGAGAATATGTGGCAAAAAAGGACACTGTGTGGACAAAACAACAGGTCTTGGTATGTGGTTTGCAGATGGCGCTTGACAGGATGCGTGTCTACCTTGCTCTAATTTACATCCAATTCCACCAGTCTCAGAAACAGGCGATTCCAGGGGCTAACAGATGCTGGGATTGACCTGACAAGTGGATTTTCATCTTCCAAAACGCACAAAAAATGATGTACCCCACGTCGTCTAACGACATAAGTGCGCTGAAGATAGATAGATAGATATATAGATAAATAGATAGATAGATAGATAGATAGATAGATAGATAGATAGATAGGTAGATAGATAGATAGATAGATAGATAGATAGATAGATAGATAGATAGATAGATAGATAGATAGATAGATAGATAGATAGGTAGATAGATAGATAGATAGATAGTTAGATAGATAGATAGATAGATAGATAGATAGATAGATAGATAGATAGATAGATAGATAGATAGATAGATAGATAGATAGATAGATAGATAGATAGATAGATAGATAGATAGATATATAGATAGATAGATAGATAGATAGATAGATAAATAGATAGATTATGAGTGTTTGATGATAAATGCGCTAACGGCACGACTTTCTTCCCATCCACTCTTTATTAGCTTTTCCACTATGTAATAAACTGTCACAAGTGACTGAGACTAACCGTGCATTACCATAGTAACAATGAAAGGGGAAACAATTTTTCAGTTTAAATAGACATCATGTCTTATGGAACATTGAAAACAAAGTGTTTACAAAGATAGTGTCATGTTGTGGTAAATGGGTGTTCTAGTTTACGAGGAAGAAGAAGATGAAGTTACACATGTAGTAGAGGAAAAATGAAAAGGAAGAAGGAAAAGAAACAAAAAGACCAAAAATAAAAATAATAATAATAAGAAGAAAACAATTCGAGAAAAAGTAAAATAATGTAAAGAAGAAGAAGAAGAGAAAAAAACAAGAGAAAAAACAAGAAGAAAACAAATAGAAAAAATATTAAAAAATTTAAGAAAAGAAGAAGAAATAGAAGAAGATAAATTTTATAAAATATAAAATCTCGAAATAAATCAAAGGAAATCAAGAAGAAGATGAGAATGAAGAAAAAGAAGAAAGAAGAAGGACAAGAACAAGAAGCAGAAGAAGATGAAGAAGAAGACGGAGAAGAAGAATAGGGAAAAGAAGAGGAAGAAAAAGAAGAAGAAGAAGAAGACGAAGAAGCTGCACAACAGCAATAACATCAAACGTAATAAGAAAAAGAACATTGAGAAGAAAATAAAGAAGAAGCAGAAGAAGAAGTTGTAGAAATAGAATAAAGAAAACAAGTGATAGAATAATCCGAGGAATTAACGTTTATGCACTCTTTATTGAGGTAATTCCAGCGGAGTTTTATATGTGTGCGTGAGCTGTTCTTAGGCTGGTCTGAGCATGTCTGAGGTTGCACCCCATCCACTGTTTCCCAGTTGATCTATGTGACGCTCAACGAGAATGTATTACCAGTATCTCGCGTTAGCATGTCATTCACGCGGATTGTGCGCGTGAATTGTTTTACTACGCGACGGCACTGTTGGCTTAAATTTGAATTCCCAGTCAGTCAAGCACACACCTACACACTCTTTAACCCTATTGTTTCCTTTATTCATATATTTTACCATCTCAGATTGATTTTAAAATTGCAACACACTCATCCACCTCTTTGTTCGTTACATTTATTCTGTCTGGGCTAGATATATCGTAAGTTAATTTGTAACCATACTTATATCTTAAGAAAGTCTTAGACGAACTAAAAGCCAAGAGAAGGATAGTGATACAGTGGATACCATCACACTGTGGCATACGAGGAAATGAGATAACAGACTGGTTGGCAAAGGAGGGAGCAACACGAGAACAAACTGAATCACTTTCAACGAAAAGAAGACCATTATCCTCAAGTGAGAGACAAATATCACTGTCTTGATCGATTCGAACAGGTGGCCCTGTTCCGCATGAGAGAGGGACATAGCATATTGAATAACCACTTACACAGACTAGCATTGGCCCCGAAGCCAACGTGTATGTGCAGGCAGGCCGCACAGACATCCAAACATATCCTGCAAGACTGTTATGTGCTTAGAGAATTGCGTACTGAACACTGGCCCATGGAAACGAATCCCCACATAAAGCTGTTTGGAAGCCTTGAAGAAGTCTCAAATACACCAACCTTTATCCAGAGAACTGGACTTCCTGTGCAGACGTAAAAGAAAAAAACATTATGGCGAACTAGAAGAAGAGGGAGAAGTCAGCAGTTCAGAATAGGTGGCCTCATAAGTTGTGTCGTACGTCTCTGACGAAGACTTTGTGGTTGCAAAATAATTGTGTTTTTTTAAAATTTATTATTGGTGCCCACACTTAAATTACTATAATTAATTTTGTTATCATATCAAATTGACTTTTATCAGTGTAACCTTTGTCTGAGTGATTTAGTGGCCTTCTGGCGGAGGGGATAATGGTTCAAAACCTCTGCCATTCATTACGTTTCTCTTGGAACACAGGTCCGTAGCAGATACTCTACAAATGTTCATACTGTGTGCCGTCTATTTGAGTTGTGCCAACGAAACCTTGTTATAAATTGACTTCCTGTTCGACCTTTGGTCGCCAGTTATTTCTGTGTCTACCTAACCACCAATGTCCCCGTATAAAAACGTGTGTGAAGTGTTACCTTTATTTTTAATCGGACGTAACATAAAAACTAGCCTGTGCACTGAGTGACGACTGAATGAGCAATCGGCCTTCATTCCCCAGCGACATAAATCTGCAGAGTTGACCCCAGCAATGAGAACATTCCGTAATGATTGTTTATACTGTTCCTTTTATAAAAATGGTATTGTTAACGTTTCATCTTCCATGGAAAACGGGATACTCTGGATTATTCTACAAGTTGTATTGCTAACGTTTTGTCATTAATGAAAATATACATCCATACATAAATCGTATTGTTAGCTTTTCATCATCTATGGAATTAGTAGACGCTACATCCATACATAAATCGTATTGTTAGCATTTCATCATCTATTCAAAATAGTTGACGCTACATCCATACATAAATCGTATTGTTAGCGTTTCATCATCTATTCAAAATAGTTGACGCTACATCCATACATAAATCGTATTGTTAGCGTTTCATCATCTATTCAAAATAGTTGACGCTACATCCATACATAAATCGTAATGTTAGCGTTTCATCATCTATTCAAAATAGTTGACGCTACATCCATACAGAAATCGTATTGTTAACGTTTCATCATCTATTCACAATAGTTGATGCTACATACATACATAAATTGTATTGTTAACGTTTTATCACCAATGGAAATAAGCAATACTGTAGAGCCATATACAACATTTATCATGGCGTCTTTCCCTCAGATAGAGGACATCTGATTGCGTCTAGACCAGCCAATCATGCCTAATATAATGCAACAGTATCAGCTATTGGTTTCTTCTTTATTTTCGTCATATACTTATACTGGGCGTTATCAGTTTGTGAAATAAATAAATGGGATTGATGATATTTAGTTTAGAAAGGTATACGATGACGTTCGTCTATCCCATGTGATGAAGACCACTCTCTCTGTTCAGCCGTGTGGACAGTCTTTTCTCTTGATGTGTCCACCTTTTGTCAACCTCAATCTCTGGTCCTGAGTTACCTTTGGGCAGTGGTAAGAGATTATCGAGACGAATGGAAATAGCACAGGATGCATTTTCTTTCTTCAGGGTTTACTCCTGATTACTTTCTCGTAAACAGGTATTCGGCATGGCAGATAGTGGATGACATACATCGTTGTGTGACGTGCCTTTCCGATAACCGCAAGAGGACGTATGGATCTCACTCAGCGTGTGAGTGATGTGTTGGGCATCTCTCCCAGGCAACAGGATAGTCACGTGTCTACTTTTCACAATCACACTAAAACCGACACTGACCGCAGTTAGGGCGAAAGGCTGCCAATCTCATTACGTTCAGCCGTGTGTACTAGATCGTAAAAATGCTACACATGTTTAACCGTAGTAGTAAATTCTATTTCCTTTGTCCATACCAGGTTAATTGGAGGGAAGAGAACACAATAAACGAACGAATTAACTAGTATGGAAAACAACGACACGTTTCCGTTAACACAAGTGTAAGTCGTCGACTATTGTGAATTCTAGGAAAATCGGTGACTTGGCGGCATCCATAATGAACTAAAACACCGAATGTTTGATTCACATCCGGTACGGCACCACCTGTGCTGCTCACATATCCAGAAAGGTATCGACATTTGAAAGGAATATCAGACAGGATTTCAACTTGTTTCGCTTCCATCCTCAAATTCATCTCCCCAATTTAACGATTGTAGGAGTCGAGTCACTTTTTTCTGATCAAAAATATCTGAAAAATTTGAAAGAATAATCTTACTTTACTCCATATACCTATATCGATCAATTTTTATTCAACTTGCGTTAGACGTCGTGGGGAGGTATGACTTCCTTTGTTTCATAATGTGTTCAGAAAATCGGATTGTGACTTGCCAATTCAAATCTAATATGTGTAGCTTCTTGAACATATGATCGCCTATTCTTAGGTCCGGTGGTGGGGGAAGCGTAAATTAGCGCAAAATAGACATGCAGATGGTCAGGTGCTATCTATGTCGCTCTGCTAACCACATAACCAAGACCTGATGTAACCACATAACCAATACCTGATGTATTTCTACACAGTCCCCTTTTTGAAACATATTCTCTGTGGGGGGAAAATCACTAGAACAATGTGAGTAGATTTTTTAACTTGAATTTTGCCCGGGCATCGGCCGTTAAGCCGATTTTCAACTGTCCATGGACTTTTAACATGCGCGCCACTAAAGCGGGTGTCTAATATCACTACTCAAAGATAAGGGAGCATTTTTAATTTTGATTTATGTGAAAAAAGCATGGTCTCAGTCGTGAATTGAACCCGCACCAAAAAGAGTTGTGGTACAGTGGGTTCCATCCCACTGTAACATCCAAGGCAACGAGGAGGCAGACAGACTGGCATAAAAAGGTGCAAGACTACCACAACCAGATTCTAGTGTGACCTACGAAGAGTCCAAAAGGCTTATTAGGGCCAGATACATGGCCAAATGGGAAACAGAACATACTGGCTACACAAAAGGTACCACCTATTCAATAAACTGAAGATTGGTGGCACTGACGAATGCACTTGTGGTACAGGGAAAATGACCGCTGAACATCTGCTGCAAAACTGCCCGACATACGAGGACCAGAGAAAGCACATGTGGCCATCACCAGTGGAAACACTAGACAAGCTCTATGGCAGTGTTGACAGCCTCAGGATGACAGCTGCTTTTTTCGAAAAAAATACAGGTTGACGTTTGAAAGCGTACGAAGAAGAAGAAAAAAGAAGAAGAACCTGCTACCTCCAACACCCGATGTAAACACCCTAACTCGTGACCATTGTGTCCCCCAATTCTCCCCTTTCCTCATCCCATCTACATTTCCGTAATGCTTGCTAACTTTTGATTTTAAAAAAGAACATGCGTCTATTCCAGGCACAGCGAAGCAGCCAATTACACAATATATGTGTATTTTTGTATGTTTAAAGGTTTGCCTTTCTGGATTCTACTGGCGAAGGAATGCCACTTTCAACACCAGCCCGTACTCTTTTAGGCTTTAGCTGGAAGTATTGGCAAACCTTTATTTAAAGGATGCTTATGTTTATACATTTGGAGGTTAAACCTGTCCCCAGCAGCACCTTCATGAGTGACCCCCCCCCCCCCCCCCTGTGTATTAGAGCCTGCTGTGGGGTGCGACCGAGTACCCGGTGGCATAACTGGAAGGGCAGATTAGGGTCATTAGCCTTGGTTGGCTAAGAGAAGGTAAACTGTGACTAAACCCGAGTAGGCGAAGCTTGCTAGCCTGTTCAGGCAGTTCGCCTAGGAGAGGAGGAACTCTGATTTTAAACCCACAAGTGGGATCAAGATGATGAGAAGCGGATGAGCTGCAGTGGTCAGCGAACCATAGCTGACTGCTAGCGTCAGGGCCAACGAACAATAGCTGCCAAGACCCTTCTACATCTCCACGCGGTGATCCTTTGATAACAGGCTGCAGCAGGGCGGACTGGCTAAGGAGAAGGGATCGAAGAGGGAATGCTAACCCGGTACTCCAAAAATGCTTGCTGAAGTCGGATGTGTTGGACCGAAAGGTGCAAATATCGCAGCCAAGCTGTAAACTACAACACAACGCATTCCGTTCTCTGGACTACATTCTGCTACTTACCCTTTCAGGGTTTGGTAGTGGGAGATTGAGAACGAACGAACGAAGAAGAAGAAGAAACCCACAAGTCCCGGAGAGTGCTAGTTAGTCTTGGGGCGATGAGAGTATCATCGGATGTCTCAAGAAACCAGCATCTGCGTGCAATGACTCCACTACCTTGTGGTAATTTCGGGAAAGGGTAGGGCTTCGAGAGTAAACCCGGACAGAAAATCAAAAGCCATATCACCTAAGGCGGATGGTTTCAAAATTTCGAACTCATTCCAGCAGTTCCTGCAGCTGAACTGGTGCCAAATTGTCAATCATTACATTACTTTGGATTACACCAGCAACGCCGAGAGGTGGATCCTGCAGTTTGGACAGTCCAGGGTCTTCAAATTCAGCGCCTAGACTTGCGCCCCAAGAGGCTTATCACAGGGTGCCACGCGAATGTCTTGAAAAGACTGAGACGCCCTTGAACGACTGTAAACATATTGGCTAGTAGATACGTGTGTGTATGACGTGTCTGTTTGTAATGTTTTCCACTTTAGCAGTTTTGCATTTCAGTAGTTTTTGATAATCCTTTATGTACGTAGAGAAGTGGTCATACCGAGAAATATCCCAGTCAAACTGGACACGAAGGGATTTCGAGTCCGGAGAGCTGGGATTACAAACCAAGCTTGCGCTCCCGTGGCACAATAGATACGTTAATTGCCCTGATACAACCAAAGAGACTGTCAGTGCAGTCAAAAATACCGTGTCTCCTCATAAGCGGACTAAACGATAACAAACAACATTTCATTCACTTCATTGCAGTTCATTACCTGCACTGCAATTGTTCGACATTATAAGCTGTAACGAGAAAAGCAAACAAGAACAGTTTATTACATTTTATTACACATGTGTGATGCTCATAGAATTACGTCTTATTTAGAATTAACTCCCTTTTTTGCAACGACGTTTTGTGCGTGATCTCTGTTAGTTATCTCCCCTCATCCGATTATTAAAACTGAATATTTCTATTTTGAATTGGTCTAAAACAGTGCTCTTCAGCCTGGGGGCTACTGCCCACTAATGGGAAATTTTAGCTTTCATGTGGGCGGTAGCAGATTAATCACATGTTGTATTAAAAATACAACCTGAGGGAACTTATCACAGAATACCATTAAACCAACAAAAGTGACCATTTTGAGAACCTGTATTTTACCCGTGGCAACATACGATTGTGAAACATGGACAGTTACACAAACCTCAATGAAGACAAACGAGTACTTAGAATCTAAATGTTACAGAAAGGTCTTCCTAATACCGTGGATCGAAAAAAAACGGAAGAACACACACTTTCGAAAAGAGTTGGGCAAAAAAAAGAACTGGTTCAAATAATCAAAAGACAACGGTTTTGAGAGAGCTGTAATGGAAGGTATGGTGCTGGGCAAAACGTACTTACAGTTATAAGGAAAGACTCAGACAAACCGACCTACAGTGTCTAGAAAAGAGAAGATTCCGAGGTGACTTAATACAGGGTTATAAAATGATCAGAGGAACGGATACATTAGACTATGACAAGTTTTTGTCAAAATACAAACAAGCAAAAGAACAAGAGGACATAGCTACAAACTAACTAAAGATTAGATATTAGGAAATAGTTTCTTAGTCAGAGAGTGGTGAATGCTTGAAATGTATTGCCACTGGAGGTAGTGGAGGCAGAGACAATTAATGCATTTAAGAATAAATTGGATGCGCACAGCTTTTAGAGCAAGGTAATTTAAATGCAACTGGTTGTGTTCATACGCTGCAGTCTTCTAAGCCAGTATATAGACGTTAAGTTAAGTTAAGAGAGGCAGAGGTAATTCACGAAGGTGATGGCACCAGCATGTCAAGAAATACTCGGTCATAACTCTGGAGCAGGCTGGGGATTTCGCAAGAGGTTGAGTTTATTTCAGACGATGGAAACTAGTCTCTGTAAAAGAACACGCTATTTGATGATTACAAACATTCAAAATTCACAGACTCGGTGGACGTCAGCGACATTTTATTCAATTTAGATGTTAGTGGATAGTAAGGAAAATTGACAGTAACGAAAGTTATCAAAATGTATGAAATGGTTGAGGACCACTGTCTAAATGAACGATGTTTAAATCCTGTTGCAGTTCCGCTCCAGTCAAATCAGACGTAAATAAGTACCTGACCTACTGTTAGGAAGAAGAAATAGAGGAAGATAACTGGGCACCCTAAACAAAAGTAACCTTGTTCAGGGAAGTTTTTAACACTTCATCCCTGACAGCGATTTTCGTAATGGGAGTTCCTTTACTTGTAGTTATTGTGACTCTGAAGGAGCATATAGCCACAGCTTCAACAAGCTCTTCATAGAAGTATTCATCATAGATCTTTCAGTGCGC
The DNA here is from genome assembly GCA_036924085.1 of Ariolimax columbianus. Lineage (NCBI taxonomy): Eukaryota > Metazoa > Mollusca > Gastropoda > Stylommatophora > Arionidae > Ariolimax > Ariolimax columbianus. The sequence goes on from JAVGWX010000009.1 coordinate 43,754,111, forward strand.
TTCCAAATACAGTTCTTGGCTCAATTGTTTGTTACACGATGAGATTCCTGGTCCCAAGCACATCCTTCTTTAGTTGAAATTGACAACATACTTGCAAGGTTTAATGTAAGGAGAGCGCTAAAACATGTTTATGATGTCGAGATTCTAGTTTCTCCGCTGCATCTTCTTTCATAACAATGAGTCAGGCACCAATTTACAGCTGAATTTAATGAGTTATGTCGATGACAAACTCGTTATCTTCGTCATGAGACGCGCGTGTTTCCTTAAGAGACAAAGGTCCGTCGTGCAAACTACCCATGAGCACGATGAAAATGTTATATGTTAAATTACCAAAAGTTTGTAAAGAAAGAACGTACAAGACAAAGAGAAGAATAACATTGTTCATACAACCTGCTACAGGAGAATAGCAAGAGGAAGGGTGAAAGGTAGACCGAGAGAAAGGTGGATGGAAGGAGTAAACGAGACATGCCTTAAAATAGGCAACAATGTCAATCAGGCCACGAGAGATGCGAAAGACAAATATATACTACGATACTGAGCTACAACCCGATAGAAAGTCAAACGACAAAAGACAAATACATACCACGACACTGGGCTACAACTCGATAGAAAGTCAAACGACAAAAGACAAATACATACCACGACACTGGGCTACAACCCGACAGAAAGACAAACAACAAAAGACAAATATACACCACGACACTGGGATACAACCCGACAGAAAGACAAACAACAAAAGACAAATATATACCGCGACACTGGGATACAACCCGACAGAAAGACAAACAACAAAAGGCAAATATATACCGCGACACTGGGCTACAGCCCGAAAGAAAGTCAAACAACAAAAGACAAATGAAGAAAGGCAGGGGAAGTTTGCTCTTGTCCGTTACTAGTAAAGTGCTAAATAGAGTTATGATATAAAGACAAGACAGACGTAGAGGATACCACGTTAAGAGACAAAGCAAGAGGCTCCAGACACAATAAATTATGTGCATACCAGATAACAACTTTGCGCATATTTGTAAGGCCGTCAGTAAATTGAATTCCAAGTCTATATCAACTTTGTTGATTATGACAAGGGCTATGACGAAGTCACTTTAGACACACTCAAAACCTATGACACTACGGATTCCCGCCAAAGCTCATCAGCATAATCAAGCAGATTCGCGAGACCAGGCTGTGTAGAGTGTTGCACGAGGGATAATGGAGTGATTTCATATTAAATCAGGGGTTCGTTTAGTATGTCTTCAGTTGTGCATGTTCCTGCCGACGGTTAATTTGATTATTTGAAACTACAGCTTATGAGAGAAATATAATCTTTGGACCTTATTTAAACAGCTAGAAAATCTGGACCTTAAAGACGATATAGTCCACATTTTTCACAGCCAACTCCAAATGTAGAAGAAAAACACAATTCTCAGAATTCCCCGTGGCAATGCATTCCAAGCATTCATCACTATCTGAAAATATCTTACTGTCTGATCTCGACCTTTCTTCAGTTATTTTGTTATCTATGTCCTCTTGTTATTTTTGTGGGCTGTACTTTGAAAAACTTGAATTTTATCTTATTATAGTGTATAGTTTATGACCTATGATCCACAGTTTGATAGGTGCAAAGAAGCAGGGTACTGGAGAAAATAACACAGGATATGTCTGATAAGAGAAAGTTGGCTGTTGAGACCTATGAAACACACTGTGATAGCCCCAAAGAAGCAGGGAACTGGCGTGTTCATATATAAGATCGAACTGAGAAGTTTGCGACAAGAGACAAGTATTTCAACAGCTCTGTTACTTGAACGCTTTAAATATATTACGTTTTAGGAATAAGCGCATCTTCGTTGTTAGTTTAGCGAAATGTTTCAGAATACAGTTAGCTGTTGTGTAAATGTTGCTGTAAGTTTAGGATCTGTTTTCAGGATAAATTTAGATTTCAGCTGTGTAAATGTTGTTACAATGTTAGTATTTGACTTCAGCGTAGCAATCGTTTTCTGCAACTGACTTCTGCTTTAGCTTACGTTCTTGGTATTAAAACAGGTTACTTCTACATGTTGAATTTAAAACGAAAATATGCCCAAAATATTATTAGCTAAAGAGTAACGCTAGTAAACGTTTAGCGTCATGTTTATATGATGAAGCAGATCTTCCAGAAATGTATTTAATTCACTGCATACAACTTCATAATCGTGTTGTCTGTCAACAATACTGCAATTCTGCTGCAAATTTAGGATTTGATTTAAATTTGAAATATTTCGATTGTACATAGTTTTCTGCAAGTCTGGTGCAACATTTCATGGTAAATATTAATGAACAGCAAAGGGTTAACTTGAACAAGGAATTTAGTCTTGTCTTGTTTTATCTACTTGTGCCTTGGCGACGAGGGGAGCTGTAGTTTTCCATTCAGAGCCAGGCGCGAATGAAAGCGGCCTTCCCCCGACGATTTCAACATTTATCATCCATCTCGTTCTCGGTCTGCCACGGTTGCCAAAACTATATCTCTATGCACTATAGGCACACAGGAGTAGTTGATCAGGTTTCGTTATCATTAGGTGTCCGAACCACGTGTTTTTCCACATCAATTATTCGATGTATCGCATCTGTTCTTTTTGAATTCTCTCTGTCTCTCTCTCTCTCTCTCTCTCTGTCTCTCTCTCTGTCTCTCTCTCTGTCTCTCTCTCTGTCTCTCTCTCTCTCTCTCTCTCTCTGTCTCTCTCTCTGTCTCTCTCTCTCTCTGTCTCTCTCTCTCTCTGTCTCTCTCTCTCTCTCTGTCTCTCTCTCTGTCTCTCTCTCTCTCTGTCTCTCTCTCTCTCTGTCTCTCTCTCTCTCTGTCTCTCTCTCTCTGTCTCTCTCTCTCTCTGTCTCTCTCTCTCTCTCTCTCTCTCTCTCTCTGTCTCTGTCTCTCTCTCTCTGTCTCTCTCTCTCTCTGTCTCTCTCTCTCTCTTTCTCTCTTTCTCTCTTTTTCTTTACCAAGACACGTTGCGGTAACAACTCATCTCCTATTTTGGGATCTTTCTGTCTAATGTTAAAGTTAACGTTTGTCTCTGGTAACATGAGAAATCAGAATTATAATCGACATTTATATTATTGCATATTTGATTGAAATCCTCCTCTCTTTTTAAAACGAATCTTTATACGAGTGCACACAGCTTTTAGACGCCACATAGACATCATCCATCGCTTGTATTTGTGTTTATATCTTCATTGTCTTTTCCGTCTACGCAAAATTGAAGATGCTGGTACATCGCACATAACTACTTTGTCAATAGTCTATGTCCACTCTTGTTCGTCCATCCATTGAACTTGTTTCTCTTTAACGATTGTATGTGTACACGTCTACATGATATTTGTATTGCTCTGTTTTGCTTCCCTGAGCTATTATCTTTAGTCTTTCTTGGAATGTCCCTTACTTAGTTTCACCATGTTTTAACTTGCTTTGATTATAGTTTTCTCTTCGTTGTTGAGTATAACATTTTAGTGCTATGGTTATTATGGCTGTATATTTGACTGTTATCGGCAGTTTTCGTCCACGGGTGCCATTAGCTGACGTTGTTTTCTTGTATGTCTGTCTAGCGCATAGTGATGTTATGTCCCTGGACGCTTTCCGCTAGTGCTTTTTCAGTAGTGGGTTGTCATGTCGTGGATTATGACCGCGACAGACATTGCAGAGTTCACTTTTCCAATTGTACTCAACGTTTCTCTGTCAAACTGCGATGTACACTTTCTGTTTGGTGTACTTAATGTCCGAACAAGTTGGAAATAAGTTCAGGGAACTGACTCGTGCATCTTTTAGTGTCTGGGATCCACTTCTTCAGAAGTAGATTCGCAGTGTAGGACATATATTGATTAAGTTCTTGGAATATTTTCTAGGTAGAGGTATGTAACAGCTTTATTAAATCTTCTTGCTTCCCTATCGTTCCTTACAAAGCATAGCGAAATCACAGCAGTTAGTCTTTAATCCTGCTTCATCAAAGCAATTCCGTGCGATCCTGCAGTGCAGGTTTCTGTGGTAGTTCGTTTTAAATGTTACTACCATGTACAATTCTCTTTAGTGGTATCCGTTTTTAGTTATTATATATAATTGTATATGTTTAATTATAGGTAATAAATTTGTTTTCTAAGAGATTTTAACAAAATTTTAATGGAGTTAATGACACCGTTATTTTTTTTAAAAAACTTCATTATGACTTGATCTGGATTTTTTCGTACAATGATTCGTTTTTTTAAAGTCTTTCCATCTGCAATATTTTCGACCTCTAGATACACGTATTCTGTGCAATTCCGTGCGATTCTGCAGTGTATGTTTCTGTAGTATTTCTCATTAAATATTATTCCCGTGTAAAATTAGTCTCTTTAGTCGCATCGTGAAATACCTTTCTAGTTATTATATATATATATACCTGTAAATGTTTAGCTACAGGTAGACAATTGGTTTTCTAAGAGATTTGAATACAGAATTTAAAAGGAGTTGATGAAGACGTTAATTAGAAGACTTCATTATGATTGTATCTGTTTTTCCGTACAGTGATTAGTTTGTTTAACTCTTTCCCTCCACAATGTTATCAACCTTTGGAAACACGTTTTCTCGCAATGTAAACTGCCCCTAGGAAGTACATGAACAAATCTTAGAAGACTTTCTATAGAAAGTTTAATGTATGACAATTGTTCAAGCCAATGTATCAGCGTTATGGTATACTGGAAGCAATTGTGAGCAGACATAGCGACTCTAGGGAGTGAATTAGTTCATTTGCTCTTAGATTATGTAACATGTGCGCATATGTATGTACGAGACGTGTTCAAATGTAACCGGACCTAACTTCACCTAGTGAACATGCGTACGATGCGCATGAGGGCGTCGCTTCTGATAAACAGCATATATCAAACGTCAAGTTAGCAAAATGTCATTATCCTCCGATTCATAGTTTCCTCAGGAGACCGTTGAAAATATGGCGGATGTGATACGGAATCCGTACATAGTTGATCAGCGAGCGATTATTCGGTTTCTAACAGCTGAAGGAGGTCGACCAGATGAATGTAAATTCATCATGCAGGCAGTGTATGGTGACAAGGGTGTGGCGAACGTAAACTCCGGCGACGGTCCACCCGAATTGCTGCATCAGTTTTGGCAATGGCAACTTCTGACGCAACAATATGCGCTTGACCTGGTCTCAGAGAATCTTTCGTTAACTCACGTCCTTCTTTAAACATCGTTGTCCAGTTCTTCACCGCTGCCTTCGACACTTCTGTCACCATACACTGCCTGCATTCTGCGATGAACGTCTACTGGTCGACTTCCTTCAGCTGTTAGAAACCGAATCACTGCTCCCTGATCAACTCTGGACGGATTCTGTATCATAACCGCCATGTTTTCAATGGTCTGCTCAGGAATTATGAGTCAGAGGTTAATGACATTTTGCAAACTTGACGGTTGGTATGAACTGTTTAGTCCTAAAGTTACGTCATCATGCGAATCGTACTCATGTCCAATGGGTGCAGTTAGATCCGGTTTCAATTTAACATATATATATTTAAAAGTAAAAGTCTTGAGAGCCTGTGTTTTTCCTGTGGCAGCTTATGGCTGTGAATCATGGACGATTACCAAAACTTCCAGACAAAGAATCGAATCCTTCGAGTCAAAATGTTACAGAAAGATCATCAGAATACCATGGACAGACAAATAAAACAAATGTAGACATTCGGCAAGAGTTGAGCATAGAGGAGAACTGGTTTATCAATTCCATTTTGGCTAGAAAATGCAAATACTTCGGTCACATCAAGAGACACAACGGTCTTGAGAGAACGGTGATGGAAGGTATGGGGCCTGACAAAAGAGGAAGGGGTAGACCAAGAAGACGTTGGCACCAAGATATGCAGGAACGCCTGAGTATGACTATGGCGGAGGCTGTAGTTTTGGCAAGGGAACGAGTTTCTTTCAGACAGACTGTGATGGGAGTGACGCTCTACAAAAGACATGCTACATGATGATGATGATATATATATATATATATATATATATATATATATATATATATATATATATATTATGACAGTTCCGCAACGCCGTTTTAAAAATATAATAATTTTTTAAGAGATCGAAAAGACACACAAACGTATTTGGAAGAAAACATGCAAAATGTGCGCAGAATATTGCCCTTTTGTGTCCATTCCAGCGCGAAAACGTGATCCATTATATATATTTCTATTACAGCCACCGTTGGATGTGACGAAGGTGTGTGATCTAATCTGTTCAGGTCATTTGTTTATCTCAGATCTGTATCAAAAACGTGAATGATGTTCATCTCGTCAATATAAAATATCTTTGTTTTCTTCATATTTCTGTGTTTTGAGAAAACAGTTTCATTGTTTTGTGTGTTGTTTTTTTTTGTTGCAGGATCCTTGCCACGTTCGTGTAGTTATAATCAAGACACAAGCGAAAAGGTAAGTGATTGTTACATTTATTTTGAGAGATATTAAACTACGACCTTCAACATTATATTTGCGTCCCACCATCGTACTTTGGGGAAGAGGAGACTAACGTCTAGTCAGGCAAAACATACTCCACCATCTTACCTCACTTCCAGTTAAGTCTCTTTGGAAACTGGCTGTTTTCATAGCTGTCTGTCTAACAAGGTAAGGGATCGACGTGATCTCTGTAGTAGTGAACGACACGCAGATAAAGTCTGGCATACCACACCCGTTTGGAGGACCCTTGTGAGAAAAACTACTGCAACTGGCCACCGAACGCCCTTTTCAAGGCACACAAAAGAATAATCGCACAAGCTATGGCCACTCACCAACAACAACATATGTACTTTATGAAATATTGAACAGCTCAATGTAGTACATTTGGATGATATCGAGTACTAAATAGGCTCCATGCAACGTTCCTAACATGTTATGAGCTAAAGAGGGTTATGAAGGGGTCTAGTTCTCGCACCATCGCTGTAAGAGGTCGTCTAGAACGGTTGCTCTACCATTGGTTAGTAACAAAAACAAGACGCGATTTGTTTTTGAACTTGACTAATACTGGCATCAAAGACACTACGTTACACCATTGCAAGCACACACATCTCCCTGGTACTTGTTAACATGTGATAAAAGACACCAGAATGATTGTGCCACGAAACGGGCTCAAATTGACCGACGCAACGCACTTGGCGCAGTACAGACGGCATTAGCTCCACTCCTTGCGTAACGACATAAGTGAAGAGAAAACTATTGTATTTACTGCTTTAAAAAGCTGAAACACAGATACATCAATTTGAATTGAATAATATTTATGGTCATTTTTTCAAAAGTTTTGAATTAACATTTTGAGCAAGGAGTTGGAATCCTTTTTGGGCACATGTAAAGTATTTTCAGACTAGAGCAGATAAATGCATGTGTATATGATGTAACACTACACAATATTGGCAAGATAGTATGCAAGATAAACGTTGTGTAAATGTGAATCGGCATTATAAAGCTTCAGAAAGTCATTTGACCAGATATGTACACACATATATTATTCAACAGTACAAAGTATCATTATCTGACGAGTGGACCAAATGTACACGTGTATTATTCAATTGTAACAAAGTATTATCTGACGAGTGGACCAAATGTACACGTGTGTTATTCAAAGGTACAAAGTATTATCTGACGAGTGGACCACATGTACACGTGTATTATTCAACAGTACAAAGTATTATCTGACGAGTGGACAAAATGTACACGTGTATTATTCGCCAATGTTAATTGATGAGAACCACTTTGTGAAATTCACTGTTCCCATGAGTTCGAAGATAGCTAAATAGGCCAATCAGAGCCCTGAAACGTCGGGTGTACTTATTACAGTCCTAAGTGGTTAGCCGGATACTTTGTTAATGACAAGGTCAAGGACAGCACAACTTCCTCATTGAAAGCTTTTCGTAAGAGGCGACTAACTGTGTGACACGGCATAACACCAGCCATAGTTTGGTGGTTTGTTCAGAACAGCATATATGTCGCCTAACAGGATGTTGATCTGCTTTGCTTTAGTGTTTGAGTCTATTAACATGGACTCGCACAGCAGCTTACCACCCTCAGAGGCACTTGTTCAAACTCAAGGGGGGGGGGGGGTAATAAGCTGCTCTAGCCTAGCCCGCTTCGCAGGAAATCCTCCCCCTGGCTATATCTACCAGAGTTGGGACATTAACAGGGGCATCCACCTCTGTAGAAGTAGAGGTCGACTAAGAACTTAGTTCAAGTAAATAAGGCACATCTTTCAACTTGGCTGGATGATGTTTTGTTGTGAGCCGGTCTTTGTTTCTGGAAAGAAACATTTATTCTGGATTCCTCATGTCTCTTAACATCCTGCTCAATAGAACTGCGCCAATTTGGGGGATTGGTGACGACTCTTTGCCAGCCACCATGGCTAATACCGCACTGGAACAGTGATCTCTAAAGTGTGTTCTTGTACCGTTATAAAGCTCACAATGGAGAAGTTCATTTGGTAGACGTAGATCAACAATGCGAACCGCATAGCCAGCTGACCTCAGCTGTGCTACACACATCATAGTGTGTATACTGAACATGCCTGATCACACTAGCACATCTGTATTTGGCATCATGTTCTGCCATCTAATCTTCAATAGTTTCCATAGGCAGGGGATTATTTTCCGAGATGTCAACTTTATATGGTACAGGTCTCACGCGAATATAAAGGGTAGGTCGAACAATCGCAGCGTAGAGTTCTATTTCTGTTTGAGTCCTGATCCTCACCTATACTCCATCTTAGTATGGTCCACCAAATGTCGTACCTGCCTTAGCTATTCTTGTATTCACCCCATTATCTATGTGAATAGCCTGAGACAGATTACTGCCAAAGTACATACATATATTAACATTGTTAAACACTGGCCGTGTACCGTAATTGAATGTTCTAAATATTTTATATCTAGAGCCAGTTGATGCAGAGCTTCTGTTTTTGTGATAGAGATGGTGAGGCCGAAGTCTTTGCAAGTTGTGGTTAGCCGATCCATTGCTCTTGCTTGTCACTCTCCGCATTTCAATGTTTATGGAATTTGGTTTTCATCTGAAACATTTTCACCTGGAATCTTGTCAGATCCAATAGTCTTCCGTCAGTGTCATAGTGAAGTCCAAATTCAACATCGAAATCACTGTTGGCCTTAACAGCATGACAGAAAACATCATACTGAAGAGAGTCGAAGCCAGAAAATATCCCTGCTTCACACCGTTAGTATTTACACGTATAAACGAGGCGACATAATTAATTATAAGCAGATGAGTGGCCCAGATTTAAATGTATAAACGAGGCAACATAATCAAGTATAAGCAGATGAGTGGCCCAGATTTACATGTATAATCGAGGCGACATAATCAAGTATAAGCAGATGAGTGGCCCAGATTTACATGTATAATCGAGGCGACATAATCAAGTATAAGCAGATGAGTGGCCCAGATTTAAATGTATAAACGAGGCGACATAATCAAGTATAAGCAGATGAGTGGCCCAGATTTAAATGTATAAACGAGGCGACATAATGAAGTATAAGCAGATGATTGGTCCAGATTCTCTCTTTCACATATCTTCCCCCAGCGTTCGGTTTAGTATGCTCGTTTGATTCCATTAGATTGGCCGCCTGCAAAAAATAAAACATCATTTGTAAGTCCTCAATGACTCCCCTCAGTTTGTCTCGCATGAATCTTTCTTTGGACCAGGTCATTTCACGGGAGCGTTAACTCCATGGGCATGTTTGCCTGATCTATTGAAATATCAATATCAGCATACATTTACAGTGGGTGGTGAGGAAATATTTCAGGTCACACATTTTTAATATCTGGGCCCCATAATTGACAAGAACGGCGACTGCTCGAAAGAAATCAGAAGAAGACTAGCAATGGCAATGCAGAGACTGAACAGCCTGAAGAAATTATGGCAGGGCACCAACAAAATGATAAAAGTAAAAGTCTTGAGAGCCTGTGTTTTTCCTGTGGCAGCTTATGGCTGTAGATCATAGACGATTACCAAAACTTCTATACAAAGAAATCGAATCCTTGGAGTCAAAATGTTACAGAAAGATCATCAGAATACCCTGGACAGACAAATAAAACAAATTTAGACATTCGGCAAGAGTTGAACATAGAGGAGAACTGGTTTATCAATTCCATTTTGGCTAGAAAATGCAAATACTTTGGTGACATCAAGAGACACAACGGTCTTGTGAGAACGGTGATGGAAGGTATGGTGCCAGGCAAAAGGGGAAGGGGTAGACCAAGAAGACGATGGCACCAAGATATCCAGGAATGCCTGAATATGACTGTGGCGGAGGCTGGTGTTTTGGCAAGGGAACAAGTTTCTTTCAGACATACTGTGATGGGAGCGACGTTCTACAAAGAACATGCTACATAATGATTATGATGATGATTGAAACATCTGGTGTTGATATGTTCGTTGTACAGTCTGTCCTTCTTTCATGCTATGCATATATGCACTTTGCCTGTTCAAAGGGAGTAGAGGGGACAGCAGTGTACTGATTCTTATTCAGCCGGCTGCTGAGGTTTGTTGGTGGTTATGTTTTTATCTTTTCCTACAGTTGTTTATATTTGTTTTGGACGAGTACTCTAACTTATGTCAATGATGTTTATTGTATGGGTGAATTGTTCTTCTTGTCAGCCCTCTCATGTCTCGATATGTATCAGTGAGCTGAGTTCCACTGGACAGTGACAGCCGTCCCTGGCCAGAATGTCTGACCTCTGAGGCCTCGATATGTATCAGTGAGCTGAGTTCCACTGGACAGTGACAGCCCTCCCTGGCCAGCCTGTCTGACCTCTCATGTCTCGATATGTATCAGTGAGCTGGGGTCTACCAGAGAGTGATAGTGTTGTAGTCTGAGAGCTTATTTAGCTGACAGATCCGTTCTGTTTCAATGTTATCTCTTGGTTCCATTTACGCAGCCTGCTGGATCTGCTAGCAGTCGCACACAAAACACTATGCTGTTGTTCTTTAACTCTTTTTCCTCAAGTGAAGCATTTACCCAAGTCGTCAGTGAGCTGGCTTGCTAAGACTGGGATTACACCGCACCAGAGCTCGAAATCACGGACAGACAGAAACAAAAACCGGGCGAGATTTATTCTTGATACAACCGCTCCGCCAGTCGACCCAGTCGTAAATGGGTACCTGAGCTTTGAGTTGGGGAAAGTATAAACATCAAAGAAATGAATTGGCCACCCCACCCCACATAGGCTGTGGCTTAGTCCATGAAGAGTTATCCTCATCCCTGATGACTGCTGTTGCCTTGAGACACACCTTTATCTTTACTACAAGTACAGATTACTAATTAGCCCAGTTGCAGAGCATTCGCTTCTCATGACAACGGTATCGGGTTCAACTACCGCTATTGTAGCTCCAGTCGACACATATGTAAATGAGTACCTGACTGACGACAACGGAATGAAAATGGCAGTAAGAAAGGAAAGTGATCACCCCACCTCACAAAGCTGTGGCGTAATGCAATTAACTGGCCAACACTTCATCCCCGACGACAGTGTCTGCTAAGAATACATTTACCTTTCCTTTCTTTGATTTTTCGGTGTTACATATAACTAGACTCAGTGGTTTCGAGGTAAGGTGTCCGCCTCGGATGGTGGAGGTCGCGTGTTCGAATCACGGTGGAGATTGGAATTTTTTTCACGTGCATCTTCTGGTAAAAATTCCTCTGGTCTCTGGGGAATGAGATCGGACATCCGTGTTCAGTGTCGCGCATGTTAAAAATCTCTTGGCAGTTACAAATTGGAAAGAATATGCTTAACGGCTGCTGCCCGGACACAATTAAAGTTAAAAATCTTCCCAAGTTATTTATACCTTTCCCCAATTGGTTTGTTAAGATCACCTATAGATGGCGACTAACCAGCTGCGTGTCTTCTTACCTCTTGTGTTTGAGTCTATTAGGATGGTCTCGCACATCGGTCAAAACCACCCTCCAAGATACTGGTTATGTACAGACTCTGTAGTGCCTTCTTAAACAGTATAAAGACGTTAAGTTATTTACAGGACAGTGGACGCGATACGTACATACACATAGACTCCTCAGTACACGGGTTGTGCATGCTATCGCACCAGATAAATACATACATATATTACAGTACATTTAAATGACACGGAAATGACTCATATAACCGACTTACCTGCACCTGGACGCTCCCATACGCATTTAAGCCTATTCATTACTGAAAATGCCGGCGAAAGAACACGTACATCGTTGTTTCAGTTGCGGCACTGAAATGTATGTTTGTTTTCAAAAGAAACCCACTCAGAGCTAATTCTTCTTCTTTTGTTTCTACTTCTTATTCTTTTTCTTTTTCTTCTTCTTTTTCGTCTTCTTCTTCTGCTTCTTCTTTTGGTCTTCTTGATCTGTTTCTTCTTCTTCTTTTCTTCTTCTTGTTCTTTTTGTTCTTCTTCTTCTTGTATTTGTTCTTGTTCTTCTTATTCGACGTTCGTGGCTTTGTGTCTCCCTGTTCCCATTTAGAGCTTATTATATACCCCTTTTTTTTCTTTTCTTTTCTTTTCATTTTCTTTTTTGTTGTTGTTCTTCTTCTTCTTCTTTTTCTTCTTCTTCTTCTTCTTCTTCTTCTTCTTCTTCTTTTTCTTCTTCTTCTTCTTCTTCTTCGTCTACTTTTTCTTCTTCTTCTTTTTCTTCAATGCTTCACTTAAAATACGACGTAACGTTTTGTCGCCAGGTATCCAATTAGAGCTAATTCTTTCCACCTTCTTTGTCATTTCTTATTATTATTTATCGTCTTCTTATTTTTGTTGTTGTTGTTGTTCTTCTTCTTGTAATTCTTCTTCTTCTTCTTCTTCTTCTTTTACTTCAACGTTCGTCCATAAGCAGATGTGACGAAGTATTGTAGTTTACAGCAATGCTGCAATATACGCCTTTCGACCCGACACATCCGATTCCAGCTGACTTTTCTTTTTAGTACCTGTTTTACCTTCTCTTGGCCAGCCTACGCTAGTGACTAGTTCAGCTTGTTCCCAGAATCACCGTGTTTAGCCTAAATAGTCATATTATAAAAGATATATAAATATATATATGCAATGTAGCATACGTTGCCCAACAATTGAAACTAGTGATATGCAATTAAACCATATAAATGCATGCATATGTGACACTATATAACACACATGTATTTATATCAGTCTGTTCGCTTCTTAAAATTAAAAATAATTTTGGAATGGAAATATCGATTTTTGGGTCATATGTCTAGCAACAAAAGAGTTAGGTCACGCACGCCTTAAATAAGTGTCAATTATAAAAACATTATCGAATTCGATGCCTGGGTATAACTGTGTAGTACAGGGCTCTTAGCCTTGTGTACTTAGCACCCACTTTTATAGCTTTCGTGAGGATAAATTGTTCTTACCGTCCATTACAATCTAATTTGAAGATAATTTCGAGATTGTCCACTGCGTCTTTTATTTTGGATGTTTGAAGATACATCATCATTATGTGGCAGATGATATATCCTTTGGAGATCAAGATGCTGAGCAGCGCATAAGCTGCAGTGGTCAGCGACCCATAGCTGACTGCTAGCGACAGGTCCGGCGAACCAGAGCTGCAAGACCCTTCTACACCTCCACGCGGTGATCCTGGATAACAGGCTGCAGCGGGCTCATACTGGCTAAGGAGAAGGGATCGAAGAAAGAATGCTAGCATGATACTCAAAAAAATGCTTCCTGAAGTCGGATGTGTTAGACCGAAAGGTGCAAATATTGCAATCAAGCTGTAAACTACGACACAAGGCATTCCGTTCTCTGGACTACATTCTGCTACTTAAGCCCTTTCAGGGTTTGGTAGTGAAAGAATGAGATCGAACAAAGCCAAGCCAAGCCATATATCCTTTGCAGAGAGTTGCTCCTATGACAGTCTGCTCCAAAGTTTAACTTAATCATTCCTAGACATATCGGTACTACCGCCTTCTTGGTTTGCCCTCTGCCTCTCTTACTCGACACCATACCTTCCATTACCATTCTCTGAAAACCGTTGTGTATTTTGATGTAGCCAAAGCATTTCATTTTTTCTGTTCATGATTGTTGTTGTTGTTGTTGCCCATAATGAGTAGGATTACCCTTTTGTGCGCCCTAAAAAGGACGTTAAGTGGCAGGTTGTTGTAGCTGTCCTCACATCCCGAGCGTGTTGATAAAGTTGGACTGGGGTCTTCAAGGCGGTTGTGATATGTTTGGCTTCATCTGCGTGTCGCTCACTACTACGGAGATCACGTCGAACCTGACTTTGTTAGCTAGACTGCTGTCCTCAACAACAGCCCGTTTCCAGGACGACCAACCAGGAGGTTAGGTGATGGTGTTGGTCAGTATATTTCTCCTGACTCTGGATAACATTGTCTGATCAGTATGTTTTACCTGATCAGACGTTAGCCTCATCGTCCCTTGTTCATGATGGAATTAATGAACCAGTTCTTATCTGTTCCAAATTATTATCGAATGGCTGAATTTGTTTCCATCCATGGAAGTATGTGAACGTTTCTATAGCATTCGACTCGAAGGACTCGAATCTCACCCTTGAGGTTTGAGTATATTCCCATGTTTCGCAGCTGCATGCTGTCACTGCCACTTCTTCTTCTTCTTCTTCTTCTTCTTCTTCTTCTTGTTCACCATCTTCTTCTTCGTCTGCTTCTTCTTCCTCTCCTTTTTCTGCTTCTTCATCTTATTCTCTTATTCTTATTTTTTTCCCCTTATTCCATTATGGCGTTCGTTCTGAAAAAAACCTTATGACGTCGTTTCGTAGATTACGACAGTTTCGTAGTCGAAATATGTTCTCAGTCAGCTTTAACTCGCTGAACCCGATGCAAGCAGCTGGCTGTTGTCAATTTCTTCAATGTGCTGTATCTTCAGTGGCTGGTAGCGGCGGTTTTAGGTGACATGATCAACTCGTACATTCAACGGTAAGGGTAGTCTCATATCAGCTACTGCTGTCGTAAATCAAGTGTTAGAGATGTCATTGTACTAGGCCATAACTGTGTGTGAATAATGTGTACAGGCT
Source organism: Ariolimax columbianus (assembly GCA_036924085.1). Lineage (NCBI taxonomy): Eukaryota > Metazoa > Mollusca > Gastropoda > Stylommatophora > Arionidae > Ariolimax > Ariolimax columbianus. Next base: position 43,769,149 of record JAVGWX010000009.1, read on the forward strand.
GGCTAGACTTGGTGAGGAACGAAGAATTATGGGGAAGACCCAACATCAACAAATTAAGCGAACGAAATGCGATTAGATAAAACACACGCAACCTGGTCAGACAAGCACTGACATGAAATCCACAGAGAAAAAGGAAGAGAGTCAATCCAAATAAGACATGTGAAAGAGATTGTGAAAATGAACTTCGATCTTAATTGGATAGAGGCAAACAGAACAGCTCAAAATCGGACTTCCTGGGGGAGGTTGGTCAAAGGTTTATACCACTGAAAGATTGACAAGCATTGATGGTAGCTGTTTAAGAGTCGAGTTCCCTTCCTCACTGCCACATCTTCCCTAACCGTAAAGCCAGATGTCAATATACAGACGAATAGGCTGGACCACGTCGATAACTGACTAAAGTCAAACCACCGATATTTGCTATGTGAAGCGTGGACATTACTCAGAAACTCAAATATTGCATACATTTTCCAAATCAGCCTCACTTGTAAATGAAATTACCATCGTTCTCCTGTATCGCTTTCCTTGCTTTCGGCTTTCCATTTTATAATTAACGTTTCTAAATCTCTATTATTAAAATATGTGTTCAGTTTTTATCAGCTTTGTCTGAAGCAGCGTGTTCTTCTATTACCCTTTACCATTTATTCCTTCACTTCTAGCTGCCTACGTACTGTTTAGCATTCTCTTCTGGGATCCCATTTATCAGACAAGCTAAACAATAACTTGTCTGTCCAGAATATTGAATGCTAGCTCGATTAAAATAAAGCAATAGATCTATTTTCTGTAAGATCAATTTCATCCTGCGGATCTTATGCTTCTTGTTACAGAAGACAGGCGACCTTCTACATCTACGTTTTTCTTTTTTCTATTTCATTTTTTTGGTCTTCTTGTCTTCAAATTTGACTTCTTCGTGTTATGTTCTTCCGTTGCACATCCTTTTTCTTGTTTTTCCTTGTCACAAACTTTCTTATCATTCTTTGTGACATTCCTAATAACACATTGTTCTATGCTATTCCTTGTTACATATTTGTTCTCCAATTCCATGACATATACTTGTTCCTGTTCTTCTTTGTCCCATATATTTCCTTGTTATTCATTGTCACATATTTGTTTCTCACAACATTGTCGCATACTTGTCCTTGTTATTTCTGTCGCAAACTTTTTCTGGTTACTCCGAGTCGCATACTCTTACTCGTTACTTCTTGTCCCATATTTGTCCTTATTTCTTGCTACTTACTTTTCATGATATTCTTTGTTATAAACTTTTCCATGATATTCTTTGTAACACACGTTTCTATGATATTCTTTGTTACATACTTTTCCATGATATTCTTTGTTTCTTACGTTTCTATGATATTCTTTGTTACATACTTTTCCATGATGTTCTTTGTTAAATACTGTTCCATGATATTTTTTGTTACACACTTGTCCATTATAATCTTTGTTATATACGTTTCTTTACTATTCTTTGTTATATACGTTTCCATGATATTCTTTTTATATACGCTTCCTTGATATTCTTTGTTATATACGTTTCCTTAATATTCTTTGTTATAAAATTGTCTATGATATTCATGATAGTCGTTGTTACAAAATTGTCTTTGTTATTCCTTGTCAAATACTTGTTTCAACTCTTCTTTGGTACATACTTTTTCTTGTAATTTTTGTCACATAATTATTCTTGCACTTCCTTAAATCATACTTGTTTCCACTCTCCATTGTGCGCATGAACAACATGTTTATCAGCGTACGTTTAGTGGACATATCTACACTTGACTGTTTCAGTATCGCGCATTTCATATGCCTTTTCAATTTTATTTTCTAAAAAATGTATCATCATCATCATCTGGTTGATCAGTACTGAGACTGGTTGTAAGGTTGTCTCTTTATTTGACCATATGATCTGGTTGATCAGTACTGAGACTGGTTGAAAGGTTGTCTCTTCATTTGACCATATTCTCTGCAGCTCTCTTACTTTCAGCATAGGTTCATACTTTAATGTCCCTGAATATCTATCTATCTATCTATCTATCTATCTATGTATCTATCTATCTATCTATCCATCTTTCTATCTATCTATCTATCTATATATCTATCTATCTATCTATCTATCTATCTATCTATCGATCTATCGATCTATCGATCTATCTATCTATCAATCTATCTATCTATCTATATATCTATCTATCTATCTATCTATCTATCTATCTATCTATCTATCTATCTATCTATCTATCTATCTATCTATCTATCTATCTATCTATCTGTCTATCTGTCTATCTGTCTATATGTCTATCTGTCTGTATGTCTGTCTGTCTGCCTGCCTGCCTGCATGCCTGTCTGCCTGTCTGTCTGTCTATCTATCTATCTATCTATCTATCTATCTATCTATCTATCTATCTATCTATCTATCTATCTATCTATTTATCTATCTATGTTCTTTGCTAGCCAAATACGTTGCATAATGCAGAAACAAATGATCTCCAGTTGGAACTTTGTGAAGCCATTATTTTTAGATCTTGTATGGTGTTGAGGGCCATAGTTTTACCCTCTCGTATGATTGCTCTTCTGAGTGTTTCCTTGGGTCTCCCTCATTTCCAAACACCCTTTGGTAGACATTCGAATGTTTGCAATGGAAGACGGCTGTTATTCATTCTAAGGGCAAGTCCAATGTATGCCCATCGTTTTTTATGGATGGTGGTCGACACATATATGTGGTTTGTCTCTGTTCCTATCGAGTTGTGAACTGGTTCCAGCGTATATTCAATAATTTTCTGAAACATTTATTTTCAAAGATATTTAGTTTGTTTTCCAGCACTTTTGTTGTCTTCTAGCTTTCTCATCCTTATGTTAGGACTGATATTACGATTGAGTTGAATAGTCTGAGCTTGGTATGTTTGCTCAGTGTCGTTGATTTCCAGATGTTGGTGAACTGATTAAAGGCGCATGAGGCCAAAGCAATTCTAGTTTTACCTGAGATGTAAAGAAAAACAAAATCTGGCAAAGATGGCGCCGTAACTGGCTGCGAGTCTACATTTCTCTACTGTTTTGGATCATTATGGATGCCGCCAGACCACGGATTTGCCTGGAATTCACACTAGTCGACGACTTACACTTGTGTTCACGGATACGTGAAATTGTTTTCCGTCTGGACTTGTTATTTCGTTCTTTTTTTGTGATTTCTTCCATCCGTTTATCCTGGTCTGGACGCCGGCTGACTGGCGCTACGCTTAAACTAGTTATACCTGTGTCGTATCTCACGGGTTAGTTCTGCCGGTTCACCTTCACGAATTTGGCGTGTGGGAATTTTAGATGCTACTATGATGAACTGAATACAGCTGGGAGAGATGCCAGACTCACTCACACGCTGAGTGTTGTCCATACGACCTCTTGTGGTTATCGAAAAGGCACGACAAACTGCGTTAGATGCCTTCCCACCTTTCTACCCTGCGGGTTACATGTTTACGGAAAGGCTTCGGTGGTAAACCTGAGGCAAAATCTGCATCCTATGCTATCTCCAGTCGTCTCGATGAATGTCTTGCCACTGGCAAAAGGTAGCTTAGGCTCTGTGAGTGAGGTTGACAAAAGGCGCAGTTTCTTCCTCACTTTAATCCAAATCTCTGCGCAAGTAACCCATTTCAGCGGACACAGCAAGAGATACGACTGTCCACACGGCTGAACAAAGAGAGTGGTCTTCATCACTTGTGATGGACAAACTATCAAAGATCAGTTTTAGAAGCTCCATTCCTCTCTTCCTCTGAAACTTACTCTATCATTTTTTGTAGAATACTTTAATCGCTCATATTGTGATCCGGCCAACTCAATCGATGTTTTTCTATCTTTCAATACTTTTTTGTGTGCGCCCACTTCAGTGAGTACAATGTCATTGTATCTTTTTTCTGTCCAACTCTTTCTTTCCATTTTATGGTAGAACATTTCAAACGCTTCCAATCTGTTTTCATTCTTTATTGCTAGAATCCACGTATTAGCCCTATACAGTGCAATTAAAATGAAATGCATGTCATTTGCAAAACATCGTTTCTAACAACCGCCAACCTATCTGAGGGGTATACGTTTATTGGCAGGTTATACAGCAGGTTACCATTACTTTCCGTACGTGGAAGAGCGTTCGCACTGAAGAAAAAAACCACTGTTAATCAAACTGGACACGGTAGGATTCGAACCCATTGTGTTGAGATTGTGAAACCTAGAGAGTTTTACTCCTAGAGTACGCTGATTCCATTTGCCTCATTAATTTATATCGAGGACATATTATAGCTTTCATTAAGCTGTTTGAATTACGTACAAAACCAAGAGTTGAGAGGCCTTCTACCCTAGAGAAGTTTAAAGAATATGATTTTTATAAATATTAGTTCGTATCCCAACGAATGAGGACCACTGAGCTAGGAACAGACTACCATATTCCCTGAAATGATTCGCTGCAGAAACAACTTCTGCGGGAGCCCAAACATGCGATCATGCAGACTTTTCGCATGGAGGCCCAAAAGACTAGCCACCTAAAGCTCCTTATGGGAAGATACATGGAGACACATTTCAACTGCTTTGTGCATCTGTCATGTGATTAGCAGGACAAGGGGCATTTTATTTAAGAAAACAAATGTCAAAATTTGCATCAACAAGTCGAACTATGAATTGCAAAATAATGCAAATGAAATGCAGATAATGTTAATTACATTACAGAAAATGTTGTTCGCAAAATAGGAGAACCTATTAACAATTGCCACGTAGTGTACAAAAATATCTCTTCGATCGTTTTCCTATTACCATTCTATTGAAAAATAGTGATGTATAAAATAGTTGTTATTTTGGACTGTGTTCTTAGTTTCGCTCATGAAATATTATGTACTTTACTTTTGTTTTCCACTGTTAATCCTCAAATTTGTTTTTTAGTCTTTCAAGTCGTATTTCCCACTATGGTTCCTATCAGGAGCTTAACTGGTTGCTCTGTTGAATTTTATCAGGAGTGTATTCCGTCAAGCATAACTTTCTCTTCATTTTCTCCAGCTGTGTTGATTGTTTTACGTTCTTCTTGACATGCCTATGTTTGATATTACTTTTGGTCATCCGATACAAATAAATCGTTCCAGACATCTTTGAGTAAAGGTATGTAGTTTGTGTTATGTCAAAATATATAAGCAGAGACTTATTCGAAGAAAGAGATGAAGAAGCCGTAGGTTCGGTGGACAATAAATTGCAGCATGAACAAATGTAGCCAGATGATATACAGGTTCACCTCTTTCTCTCTCTCTCTCGCTCTCTCTATTTTAATTTTTCTTTCTTTCTCCCCATATGTATATATGCACTTAAGAGACCACTTGAGACTGTCCTTGAATCGCTATTTCAGGTTGTACATCGGATCAGATGTCATCTCCACATCAAAGATCAACATCGATGGGTCTCTAACGTACTCCGTCTCTTGTATGGAATGTGCAATCTGACATGTTGGTCAAGGTCATCTCTTGTTGTTATCCTCCAACGTGTGGCAGTATTACCTTCAAAAAAGCGTGTCAATACATTTTCCTTTCACTACAGTTTTCTTTCAGGTGTTGCGCCTATTTGATAGGCAATGTCTCTGTATCCTTGATTCTGATCTGTGTCTGTTAACTTTCTTTGTATCCCTAATTTAAATGACGCCCTTATTTGGTTTATTTTTCCTTTCCTTTCAAACAGCCTTCTCCTTATGCCGAGCCCAATTGGCATATGCCTGGTTCAAACTATAAGGTAGTGATAACTACACAATTATGATAACTAAACGACTGTACCAGATAAAGGAAGATTGTAGGGCTACCTTTGAAAGTCCCGATGTCTGATAAACTCTTTCCATGACTTTTCTCAAGTGATTTATCTGAGTGTTATATTTTTATAGATTTGCATCCTTATATTATTACTATTACTTAATTACTATTACTCAAGTGATTTATCTGAGAGTTATATTTTTATAGATTTACATCCTTATATCATTACTATTACTACTCGTGTATAACCAGGTACACTGTATGGGCCTGAAACATGGACACCAGCAAATATACACGAAACAAGATTGAACGCGTTTGAAATGTGATGTTACCGTAGAATGGACAGAGTGTGTTGAAGATCCAATGACAATACCCTCACTGAGATAGGCGCACACAAATAATTGTTGAAAATGATACAAGAAAGAAGATTAGGTTGGCTGGAACACAATATGCGAGAGGAAGATGTTGCACGGAAGATACTATAGAACAAGATCCAAGAGAAAATTGTAAGTGGGGAACCAAAATGAATCTTTACATCTCTGGCACGTAGAGACGTTACTTAGCAAACCTAGTGTGAAATAAATAGAACTACAGTTGATAGGGTCAAAAAGAGAGACGTGCTCAGTCAACCTTACAACGAGTCGTATAACTTATCAACCAGAGGATAGGGTCAAATAGAGAGACGTGCTCAGACAACCTTACAGCGAGTCTTAGAGCTGATCAACCAGAGGATAGGGTTAAATAGAGAGACATGGTCAGACAACCTTGCAGCGAGTCTTAGAACTGATCAACCAGAGGATAGGGTCAAATAGAGAGACGTGCTCAGACAACCTTGCAGCGAGTCTTCGGATTGACCACAATCACATGATAATGATTAGGTTACTACTCAACAACGGAGATGGTGCTGTAATATTTTATTGGGCGCGTAGTCATGTGCAATAATGTTTTTTGGACGTTTCCGTAGGATATGTCTTTATCATCATGTTGACTACTCCAAAGTTTGCTTGAATGTGTCTTTCATGGTCTGACATTCATCCTTCAACCGTCCGACTTGGAAAATCCCACTGGTAGATATGTTATCGCCAGAAAAGATGTTAAGGTTACAAAGTAACATACGTGCGTATGTTATAGAAATAGAGATCACAGGGATGAACACGACAAAGGTAACAATAGTTAACAAGACAATGTGAGACACAGAGGTAAACACGATAAATGTAACACATGAGTTAGCCAGACACTGTGACACGGGGGTGAAAATGACAAATGGAACACACGAGTTAACAAGACAATGTGAGACACAGGGGTGAACACGACAAATTGAACACATCCGTTTACAAAACAATTTGACACAGCGGTGAACACGACCCATTGAACACAAGAGTTAACAAAACAATGTGACGCACAGAGGGGAACACGACAAATTGAACACACGAGTTAACAAGACAATATGACACATGCTTGAACACGACACATTGAACACACCAGTTAACAAGACAATGTGAGACACAACAATGAACAAGTTTATATGAGACACTAGAATGAATACGTCTATGTGAGAAACAACAATGAACAAGTCTAAATGAGACTCAAGAAGGAACAAGTCGATGTGAAACACTAGAATGAGCAAGTCTAAGTGGGACACAACAGTGAACAAGTCTATTTGAGACACAACAGTGAACAAGTCTATGTGCGACTCAAGAAGGAACAAGTCGATGTGAAACACTAGAATGAGCAAGTCTAAGTGGGACACAACAGTGAACAAGTCTATTTGAGACACAACAGTGAACAAGTCTATGTGAGACTCAAGAAGGAACAAGTCGATGTGAAACACTAGAATGAGCAAGTCTAAGTGGGACACAACAGTGAACAAGTCTATTTGAGATACAACGGTGAACAAGTCTATGTGAGACTCAAGAATGAACAAGTCGACGCGAGAAACTACAATGAGCAAGTCTGTGCTAGACACGCCAATGAGCAAGTCTATGTGAGACACTAGAATGCATTCTTACATCATAAATTAACTTTATCTTTTTATTTTGCTGCAGGTTTGTTTTCTATCACTGTTAAATTCGTTTTAAGTCAAAACGTCCCTCATTAGTTTTACTATTAAGTTTACTTTCAATTTTGTTTTTGTGAGTTGTAAAAACGACAGTTGTTTAATTTTGAAACATTTTATAAAAAGAAAAAAGTTGCAGAGCGATGGAACAATGACACGTGATTGTGGTACATGAATACTGGGTATAACATATACACTCACTGATAACAACCAAATACATGAATCTCAAAATGAACAAGATACAGCTGTTTCGGTCAAAACCAATCGTTGCCTTCGATGAGAATTAAGGGAGCCAATCGAAGGAAGCACCTCTTAGAAACCAATAAAAAGATGTTTCAATTACGTGGGAATTAATTCCAGCTTATCAGAATATTACTTCCTTGTACATTCTGTGAATCTCTGAGTCTTTTGTTTTCAACTCTTGGTTGTCTAAAAATGTATGTATGTCTACTTGTTTGTAAATATGTTCCTTTATTGGTTTTCATGTATGTCTACATGACTGTCTGTGCGTGTGCATGTTTATTTGTCAGTCTGTATGCGTGTGTTTCTGTAGATATATGTAAGTCTATCTATCTGTATATTTACCTTCTAGCATTCCCACTGACTTGCACATCCATCTATCTATATATCTATCTAAGTATATATATATATATATATATATATATATATATATATATATATATATATATATATATATATATATATACATATATATATATAAATATATATATATTTAAGTATATATCTATCTATATATCGATCTATCTATCTATCTATAAATATATATATATATATATATATATATATGTATATATCTATCTATCTATCTATCTGTCTATCTATCTATCTATATATCTATATCTCTATCTAATTATCTATCTATCTATATCTATCCATCTATCTATCTAATCTATCGATCTCTCTCTCTATCTATCTCATTATATATATAAATATATATATGTGTATATATATATATATATATATATATATATATATATATATATATATATATATGTCTATCTATATGTAAATCATTTAGTCTGTCTACCAATTTGACTTCTTATCTGAGAGATATTCAACCACTTTAAGCATCGAAGCGAATCTATCACAAACGCAGAATTAGGATAGCAACAACCCACACCGATTCAAACGTCTGACATAATACTAAACATTACATTATAAAGTACTTAGACCTTCTATGTATTTAAAGCCCGTTAATCAAACACCTCAATTCTTCTTTAAACCATTTTCGATATATCTGCACTCTTCCTGAGAGTAAATAGCGAACAGTAATTTAAACTTTTTTGTTTGCAATTGACAAGTCCATTTTTAAGACCAGCATAATTATTGTACTTCCTTTGACACGTACCGCATGGAAACGATTACCTCGGATTTGTTTGTGTCAATATTGGAATTACTTCAATTTATCAGGCTTTTCAACTTGATGTTTTGTTCATGATTGGTAAATTAAACAGAGGAACTTGAAAATGTAGAAATCGAAAGCAAATGAATGGGACTACATGTTTTGTAATAATTTCAAAGTCGTACAGTGCATTCCAGTGCGTTACTTAAATGATGACAAATTTAAAACGAATGATAACAATAAAAAAGATGTGTTATTTCTTAAAGTTATAGTTGTTATGCATCTGGTTAAACGAATCAGAGCTGACCAAGAACATATTTCGACTCCCAGCGGTAGCCCTGGAAACAGGCTGCACTTGTGAAGTCTGAATAAGAGAATATGGGTCGCAGTGAGAAGGCAGAACTGGTACCAACAACATCCAGTAAAAAATTGGATCTGTGAGTCTGAAAAACGCAGATATCGCAGCCTCGCTGTGAACTACGAACGATGTTACGTCCTTTTCAGTATAAACGCCATAATAGAAAAGGGAGGAACAGAAGAAGAAGAGAATAACAAGAATAGGAAGAAAAAGCAGAAATATAAGAAAAAGAAGATAAAGAAAAAAGAATAAGAAGAAGAACAAGATGAAGAAGAAGAAGTGGCAGTGACAGCATGCATCTGCGAAACATGGACAAATACCAAAAACCTCAAGGAAGATAATCGAGTCTTTCGAATCGAATGTTATAGAAATGTTCACATGCTTCCATGGATCGAATATTGTTCAACACAACCTTGTAGGTGGAACTGCGAAAGAGAGTCCTTGGATGCTACGTGGAACCAGTACTAACAAATGGCAGTGAATCATGGACAATCAGCAAGCAATCGCATATCTATGGAAGCAACTGATATGTAGTTTTACTGAAGAATGCTGCGGATCTCATGAACTGCAAAGAAGACTTATGATACAGTTCTCAACGAAGCACAAAAGCAAAGATATCTCATGGCATGGATCAGAACAAAGCAGTCATTCCTTTTCAGGCATGTTATAAGAAGAGGCGGCTTAGAGCACGTCGTGAGAACTGAAAAGATAGCAGGAAAAAGAAACAGAGGAAGGTCGAGAGAGAAGATGTTGGACAGCCTTAGAGAATGACGCGGCCGACAATCAATATCAGAGTTGATAAACGACACACGTATTAGTAGTCTATGGAGGTACATGATCGCCAACCGACAGGGCACCTGGGGATGATAAATACAACATTGCTTTTTAAGCCAAACGTAGAATCTCAAAAAGCGAATAGAGAAATTACTGTAAAATCTCATTCCAGTAACTAGATATTGATGGACATTGTGCTGTGTTTTTATCGACTATTGTCTGGCCTACTTGAGTGTTTGTCCATTCGGACGAAGGCATATATGTTTGCCAATAAAAATGACTTATTGTGATGAATAAAATATTTATGTAGAATTGTATCAACCACAGTAGTACAATAACACTGTTTGCAGCAGCTTTCAAATTCAATAGTAGAGAAGTATCATATAAATGTAGGAATGGTAGATTTAAAATGGCATTAGTTTTGAGGGAACATATTAGAGACATTTAACAAACACACACACATATACACGCATACACACACTTTATATATATATATATATATATATATATATATATATATATATATATATATATATATATATATATATATATATATTAAACCCACAAGTCCCAGAGTGTGATGGCTAGTCTTTGGACGAAGAGAGTATCATCGGATGTCTCGAGTAACTAGCATCTGCGGGCAACGACTCCACTATATTGTTGAAATCTCGGGAAAGGGTTAGGCTACGGAAGTAAACCCAGACAGAAATCCGGACTGTTAGCACCTAAGACAGATGGTTTCAAGATTGAGAACTCATTCTGGCAGCTTCTGCAGCTGAGCTGCAGCCAATTGTCATGCTTTGCCTTCCTTTGGATTACACCAGCAAGGTCGAGAGTGAATCATGCAGATTGGGCAGCCCAGGGTCTCCATATTCAGCGCCCAGTCTTGCGCCTAAGATATATATATATTTCTCACCTCACTCTATTTCATTTGACGCTGTCCTACAGTCACACTCTTGCACAACTTTCACACGCGCCCTCAGGGTGAGACTCTTCCATTGCAGTTTGGTTGTACTGGCTTCTGAGAGCGAACAAACCTAGCATAGGTACATATGATGTACAAATACATCAAAGCACTGGTTTATGCGTCTTAATATCGCCCCAAAGAATGGAATAGGCGCGCCTTCGCCAGTAGAAAGTAGTGAGACAAACAAATAACATTTAACAAAATATAAAAACTAATCATTTATTTAAAATTAAACCAATCCAGTAGTTCTCAATGCGTCATACATACAGTGATATTTTAATGGTAAAGTGTCAGTGGCTCCCTGCAAAATATATTATAGATAACATACAAACACATATAATAATTTACCTAATGTACATTCTCACACCGTCAGTGGTTTCTGTATCAAACGGGAGAGATATCGTATCAACAATTTTTGTAGTTTTTTTTGTCTTTTGCTATTGTCTTGACATTGTATTTTGTTCTGTTATCACCATCTGGTGTTATCATTGGCTACTACAACGGTTAATGAACTTCCATGATCGTTTTCTGTTGGTGTTTTATGATATGCGGTTTTGTTTATTCTTTGCGAAATAAAATGACGTTTTGTCTGTTATTTGTGTACATTAGACGTTATTGTAACAGGTCTTTGTACAAATAATAAGATGTTTTGTCTGTTATTTGTGTAAATTATACGTTATTGTAATAAATCGTTGTACACATAATATGATGTTTTAGTCTGTTGGTTGTGTAAATTATACGTTATTGTAACAGGTCTTTGTACAAATAATATAATTATTTGTCTTTTGTTTGTTTAAATGATACGTTATTGTAACAAGTCTTTGTTCAAATAATAGGATGTTGTGTCAGTTGTTTGTGTAAATTATACGTTATCGTAACAGTTCTTTGTACAAATAATATGAAGTTGTGTCTTCCGTATGTTTAAATGATACGTTATTGTGACAGTTCTTTGTACAAATAACATGATGTGTTGTCTGTTCTTTGTGTAAATTATGCGTTATTGTAACTGTTATGTGTACTCAATATATCTTCTTATGTCTATTCTTTGGGAAATACAACATTGATGTGACTGTTATTTGTGCAAATAATTTGTTCTTTTGTTTGTTTTTTTTGGTCTGTTCTTTTGTTTGTTCTGTCTGCACCTAATACTTTGTTGCAACACTTCTCTTTGCAAATTCTTCGGATAGTTCTTTGAATATGTAGAGGTATATAGTAATGTAGTGCCCGTTCCCTGTGCAGAATATCACATTACACATCACATTTTGTCAGATTTCATGTTTCTTAAACATTCTACTATACCAGTTACACTTATAAAATACGAGGCATGTTCAAATGAAACCGGACCCAACTGCAACAAGTGAACATACGTACGATGCGCCTGATGACGGCACTTCTGGTGTAAACAGCCCATACCAACCGTAAAGTTTGTAAAATATCATTATCCTCCGACTCAGTTTCCTCGGCAGACTGTTGAAAACATGGCAGGTGTGATATGGAATCCGTCTAGAGTTGATCCACGAGTGGTGATTCGGTTTCTAACAACTGAAGGATGTCGACCAGTTGACATTCATCGCAGAATGCAGGCAGTGTATGGTAACAAAAGTGTGTCGAAGACAACAGTGAAGAACTGGACAACGATGTTTCAAGAAGGACGGCATTGCGCATCATCGAATGTATCATGATCTCCTCTGTGCCACATATATTTCTAGTTTGTGCCCGCAGTAGGATGTAAAGCCAAGGGACTCCCATCACTTTTTACTCTTTCATACAATGGAATTTAACAACAAAACCGGCTTCCAAAAACGGGAAAACCAGTCACATATGGTGAACTCAAATGAGTTAATATTCTAGACGGTGCAAGTGAGCAAACGCCTAATGCTTTATATATTGTTTTAGCCTATTGAATACATTATTCAAATCTCGCTACTAAATGCTACTGTTAATATATAATTAAATATGCTGCATTATGCAATCAGTATTATTTTAACACATTCTTAACACCGCTAATAGTTGGTTGAGAATTCATACTATCTTTGTTCACAAAGAAAATTGGTTGTAATTTATTAGGAATCTGATTCCACGCATCTCTTTAACATGACAAATGAAATAAGAACTCATCTTGATAGAAACCAAAATTGGTTTTGAAATGGCAACTTAAAAAATGTAAGTTCAGCAAAGAAGCAAAAGGTGCCGTTAAAGTGACTATACGTAGGCACATAATTTAACACCCATTAAACTGGCTAGAGGTATTGAAAGAGCTAGGAAACAACAAGAACTACTTCACCCAGGGAAGCTTATTATAGATAATAATAATAATAACAACAATAATAGTAAAACTATTAGTAACAAGTCAGTTTCCTTGTTTGTAAAAAAGTACCACCTTTGCCATAGTGACTTCATCTTCATACAACATTTTTATTTCAAGTTACTAGGGACTCACATCTCATCCCTTGTGTTGTAGAAACAGTTCCACTTGGTGAATGTTAGGTGATGGGATTTTCTGTTTGAAGATACATATAGATTGACGAATCAAGCCTTTATTGCCTTGACGTATTATATATTATTACTACCACTACTACTACTACTACTACTACTACTACTTCTACTACTACTACTACTACTACTACTACTACTACTACTACTACTTCTACTACTACCACTACTACTACTACTACTGCTACTACTGCTACTGTGTGTTGACCATGGTATCACATTCATTTCATTAGAATCTCAGATATGACACCATTTAGGACCCCATTCTAAAATCAAAGTAAAGAATAATTATAGGTTCTCTGAAGGCAAAAAGTTTGAGACCCGAATCTCTACACACTCACAGCTTTCTCCATCAGTGGCAGTTCATCAAATAAAGCTATCTGTATTTCAATTCCCGTCAAAGAAAGCCACAGAGCACACAGTACTGCCTTTGATCAATAGTACAAAGCCGACACCCAGTGTGCTCGCTAACTGGGCCGCCTAAACTAGCAGCTCTGCAAAGAGCGTCAAACGAAATTTCAATAGCGCTTTTAAAGCAAAAGTCTTTTCATGTGTCACAGAGGTTCTTATATCCTTCTGTCAACCGCTACCGAGTATTTGTTTGAGTACTCGCTCTAGCACGTGCCGATAAGACCCCAGGCTATTGAGGAAATGTGTCCACAATTCGGCAGTCCGACAATTATTCGATTCGCTGGTCTAACATTAGGAACTCATGCCCTATCTCCGGCAGAGATTACCAGATACGAAGAACAAATGGAAGCTAGCAAAGAGACAAAGGAAGTGGGTGCGCAACAAAAGACGCGTGTGAGCAAAAGGAACAAAATAGGCGAAAGAACACAATAGAAAGTGAAATGGGGGAAAATGAATGATTATCTTGCACAGAAACTCGGTTTCCTTGGAGAATCTTTTCCAAATCATGATTGCAACAATTACTGAACAATGTGTACTATATTGAACCTTATGTAAGGCCATGAAATGAAATCTACATTAGCTCTTTCTTCCGATTATCTTTGTCGGATGCCCATTGCCCTCTCCTGTCTGGTTGTATTGCTTGGTTTTTCCCAAGTCCGTGTTCTATCCATTTTTAATTCATTGCCAAGTCTCCGTTTGTAATGGTTGGCCTCATTTTCTGTGCCATGTATCTCTATTTTCTTTATTTATCACTAAAAATGTGATTAAATGTACGGCGGAGACCTCCCTGAACTTGGAATATTGACAAAAAAGACGACGTAAATGGATTGAACAATAAAGATGGAATGTTGAGATAAAATGACGCATTTGTTAAAACCGTATATTCCTATTCGTACGGTTTCTGGCGCTGACCTCAATTTGCATTTGTAAATCAGTAGCGAACGATACATCCTGAGATTATCAGTATTTTGGGTATATTATCTGGCACGTGCATTATTTCTGTTTTTTATATGTTATGAGGACTTAGTGAACAATTGTTAATCGGTCATTTTATTAGTACCACAGTTGCGACCACCGGCCGATCGTATTCGTCATTGGCTATGTTTGTAATATCTATGACAATTTAAGCTGGTATGATCATTATTGAAACTCGCAGGGTAGCAATGTTCAGGGAACATTACGCATGGAGTCTAATGTACTGACCATGTCTGTCTGTGTGTACTTCTTTCTGTATGTTGGCTTGTCTCGCTTTCTTTCTATCTGTAGTATGCGTCCTTTCAGCGTCAAACACAGTACACAAGACAAAACTCAATGCGTTCCACTTAGTTATGTTGGAAGCCACTAGCTGTAGTTCCTGTATATTCCTGAGACTCATGAAGGTGGCCTCACAAGTGATTGTTCTTCGAAACATCTCTCTCGACTTACCTCTCTTTCTGGTATCATTTGATCTTGATAACGTCTTATATTGGAAATATATTGCTAATAATTCTAAGAACATGTCCGATGCCCGCCCAACGTTTTGTCTTTGAAAATGTTTCAATTTCGGTACTAATTTATGAAGACTTTTGTGTTTCTTGTATATATCCCCGACAATGCAGTTCACTATTGTCGAGATATGTATAGTCCCTGGAACCTACATTGACAAGACGTTACCGCGTGGGTTGTGCAGTCTTCTCGTCTATTAACATGGTCCTGGATGGTTGTCATGACCAGGACTTACGAGCTTCCCTCAATTTCACTGTACTCGATGTGATGTGCGTCGGTGCCGAGACGTGGAGACTAACAAAATCACCGAAGGACAAATTGAGAGTGACCCAGGCATCCTTCAAGAGACGCTTGGTCGGAATAAATCTCCGGAACCAACACATGCAAGGTCTCCATAATTCTGACATAAGACGATTGTTACTGGTGAAGGATGCGGTAATCCATGCAGACAAGGCAAAACATAGATGAACCGGTCACATGTTGCGACGAAACGATGGTCGATGAAACACAGCGACAGCAGTCTGGTATCCCTGTGGTAGAAAAGACCACGGGATAGGCCTCCAATGCGTTGGTCAGACTCCCTTGCTGTACGCTGCAACATTAAAGATGCCTCTAGAGGAGCACTTACCACGCACTGGACTTCCGTCGCCTATGACAGGGTTCGCTGGAGACGAAGTTCGGACCCGCAGCTACGCTGAGGAACTGGTCATCAAGATCAAGATCAAGATAGTTTCTACCAAGTTAGATCAAGTGATCGATATGTTTAATGTTCACTGTCGAAGCTTTATTTCTGTTTCATAACAATTCGTTAGGGTTTCTCTGGGGTGAAGTGGTCAAGCCATTTGCCTGGTGTAAGAATTCCAGCTGCGACGGTCTGTTAAGGGTTAAGGTTATGGTTAGGTTTAGATGTCGGATTAGTATTAGGGTTATGGTTAGGGTTAGATAACATGGTTGTTATTACATCGTCTGACAGCATGAATAATAGCATGCTGCTGTAGACATGGGATGATGATCTTCTTATCATGGACCAATGTTGACAGATTCAAGAAATTCTCGTCTATTCTCGTAGAATGTTTAACAACCCCCAACAGTTAAAAAGTGAACTGTTCTGTGACGTCATTACATCAAATTCGGTGAACACAATATTTCTTTTGTTTGGTTTGAATTAAGACGCAAGTACAAATATCACTGCTCAACCGTCCTGTTCATCCGATCTATTTACGAGTCTTGTGGCCAATTGTAAACTTCTTGATCATTCTACGTGATGATTGATGATGTTTATAATGCATTAGTCTTTTTGGTTACTTGATTATAATGAATTCGTGCGTCTTTTTTTTTGGACTTTTTTCTTGGACAAATAACAATTCTAGATTGTTATACTCCTTTGTCGAATGACACCACATAGACTCATTCAGTATCTGCGAATCATCAATCAATGGACGGCCTAAACATGGAGCCCATGGTCTGTGACCGTTACAATCGCGTGTTTCTATCTTATCAAAGACCAAACAAAGCGAAAGTTAAATTTCCACGTGAGGACAATTATAATAATGTAATGGTCGCTTAGAATATTGTTTATATGTCTACGACAATATTAGATAACACAATGGCGACTTGAGACCATTAATAATGATGCAATGACCACTTCGGAACAATTATAATGATTCAATGAAAACTTGAGGACAATTATAATGATTCAATGACCACTTGAGGACAATTATAATGATACAATGACCACTTGAGGACAATTTTTACGATTCAATGACCACTTGAGGACAATTATAATGATTCAATGACCAGTTTATGAAAATTAGAAGGATGCTATGACCACTTGCTTACAATTATAATGAGTCAAACACCACCTGGTTACAATTATAATGACTCAATGACAACCTGAGGACAAGTTTAATGATTCAATAACAACTTGAGGATAATTATAATGATTGAATGACAACTAAAGAACAATTTTAATATTCAATGGCAACTTGAGGACAATTATAACGACTCAATGACGGAACTTTCCTTTTTTTAAAATTTGAATCACTTGATAATTAAAATGATTAAATGACCATTTGTAGGAAATATGATGAACCAATTGCCACTTGATTACAAATCGATTATACGAAGACTACTTCGATGATTCTTATTCTTCGTCGTTCGTTCTCAAACTCCTGCTACCAAGCCGTGAAAAGATCTTTGCTAGTAGCTAGATGTAGTCTAACGAACAAAATGCCACGTGTTGTAGTTTACAGCTTCACTGCGATGTTTGAACTTTTTGGTCCAACACATCCGACTTCATCATGGAATGTATGAGTACTGCGTTAGCCTTCCCTCTTCGAATCCCTTCTCCTTTGTCGGTCTGCTCTGTTGCAGGATCATCCCGTAGAGATGTAGCATGGCCTTGGCAGCTCTGTTTCGCTGACCCTGACGCTAGCAGTCAGCTTTGGGTCGCTGACCCTGACGTTAGCAGTCAGCTTTGGGTCGCTGACCCTAACGCTAGCAGTCAGCTATGGGTCGCTGACCCTGACGCAAGCAGTCAGCTTTTGGTCAGTGACCCTAACGCTAGCAGTCAGCTTTGGGTCGGTGACCCTAACGCTGGCAATCAGCTTTGGATCGCTGACTCTGACGCTGGCAGTCAGCTTTGGGTCGCTGACCCTGACGATGGCAGTCAGCTTTGGGTCGCTGACCCTGACGATGGCAGTCAGCTTTGGGTCGCTGACCCTGACGATGGCAATCAGCTTTGGGTCGCTGACCCTGACGCTGGCGGTCAGCTTTGGGTCGCTGACCCTGACGCTAGCAATCTTCTTTGGGTCGCTGACCCTGACGCTAGCAGTCAGCTTTGGGTCGCTGACCCTGACGCTAGCAGTCAGCTTTGGGTCGCTGACCCTGACGCTGGCAGTCAGCTTTGGTTCGCTGACCCTGAAGCTAGAAGTCAGCTTTGGTTCGCTGACCCTGACGATGGCAGTCAGCTTTGGGTCGCTGACCCTGACGCTGGCAGTCAGCTTTGGGTCGCTAGCCCTGACGCTGGCAGTCAGCTTTGAATCGCTGACCCTGACGCTGGCAGTCAGCTTTGGATCGCTGACCCTGACGCTGGCAGTCAGCTTTGAGTCGCTGACCCTGACGCTAGCAGTCAGCTTTGGGTCGCTGACCCTGACGATGGCAGTCAGCTTTGGGTCGCTGACCCTGACGCTGGCAGTCAGCTTTGGGTCGCTGACTCTGACGATGGCAGTCAGCTTTGGTTCGCTGACCCTGACGATGGCAGTCAGCTTTGGGTCACTGACCCTGACACTGACAGTCAGCTTTGGGTCGCTGACCCTGACGCTGGCAGTCAGCTTTGCGTCGCTAACCCTGACGATGGCAGTCAGCTTTGGGTCGCTGACCCTGACGCTAGCAGTCAGCTTTGGGTCGCTGGCCGGTGCAGTTCATGTACTGTTCTGCATTCAAAGCCATAATAAAACATGTTCAGTGTTCCAATGGTCACTTGACTTCAATTATAGTGATCAAATGGCCACGGATATAATTATGAGCATCAAATAACAATATAGAGATATTTCTGAGGATTTTAGCGCTATTTCAGAGCACATATGATGATTAAATTGTGACTTGATGGCATTTGCGATGATCAAATGGTGAATTTATTGCATTTACAATGATCGAATGGTTAATCTATTGCACTTAGATGATCAAATTGTTTCTTTTTCTCATTTGCGACGATCAAATGGTGACTTGATGGTTTTTTTGCGATGATCAAATGGTGAATTTATTGCATTAGAGATGATAAAATGATCCTCTGAGGACCATTATGTTGATTCATGTGCCATTTGAGGACAAATATATTGATGTAGGTGTCATTTGAGGACAATTATGTGATTTGAAGGGCACTATAACAACAATGTATGTAGGTAAAGAGGAACACAATTGAGAAAAACATACAAGTATGTGAGAACCATAGAAATGTATTCTCTCTCCGACTGTCTGTCTCTGTCTCTGTCTCTCTCTCTCTCACTATATATATATATCTTTTCCTATGCTTCTGCTTCTATCTCTTTTCTCTCTGTCTCTCTCCCACTCTTTCTTAATGTATATATATATATCGCAATCCCACTTTTAATCTGCACTAGAATTCAGTCGTTCCTGTAACCCACATCATTATACGGGTGTGTTCTCATTAGTTAGCTTCCTCTGCAGATACCAAGTCACGTATGCTTTGAATTCGCTTCCCTTTGTGCCTGGTCATCTATTGTGTGTGTGCAAGACAGAAGAGCTCGCGTACATTGTCCCGGGTTCTTATCTAGGAAGTCAGACGGGGTATTCTATGGCGTTTTTCTTAACACCTCCGACATGTTTTTGTTATCTAATCATGAAGTGTAATCTCCACGTGTTTGTATGGCGTGTACACGTGTATGGACACAGATACGCGCTTTATTTGCTATTTTCTATGAACATTATGTTGGCGAACAGTTAGAACAAAGGTGTAATCAACTGGAGAGACTGGTTCGTACCCTGGTAATGTCTAGGTCAAGGGTTATCAACCTTTCAAGATTGCTCAAAAGTCAGCACAACTTGATTGTTGTACTCGCTGGGTTTATATGCATACGTGTGTGTGTATATATATATATATATATATATATATATATATATATATATATATATGTATATATATACATAAAGGTATATATATATATAAATATTTATATATATATTTATATATGTGTATATATGTACGGATGTATGAATGATGACTCAGAGCGGGAAATGCAGGAGGATATGGTTCGGTTCTCTGCTGCCAGCAACAACTTCGGACTAGTCATAAACGTTAAAGAAACGGAAGTTATGCTCCAACTCCTGCTACAGGATACACACAGCCACAAATGAAACAAATGGACAGATCCTGAAAGATGTCTGCAAGTTCCCCTACCTGGGTAGTTCACTGTCTCGAACCGGCAAAATGGGCGACGAGGTGGCGAGTAGAATAATGAAAACCAGTGCAGCCTTCGGTAGAATGCGCGCGACAGTATGGGAGCGCCTGGCCATTGTGTCGGGAGTGACATGAAAGAGATTGTACTGAGCGTAAGCATATCTGGTTTAAATGATGGAGTGGCGAGTTCACCTTCTCGCGGCCATCCCGTACCTAGCAGGAAATCAGGTACCCATTTACAGCTAAGACGAATTGAAAAAGCGGTCATTCCATGAAAAAACCTACCTGTCAATTTGAATACGACGAGGTTTGAATCTGATTAGTTGGAATTGCAAACCAAACTCACAACTCTTAGACCACACCAACTGATACACAGTGAGGGCGTATTAGATCGACTGTAACCCATCAACCTTTACTAAAGAAGGTTGTGAATGCGGTTAGAGACGTCATCGCGAAAGTCGAATCGTTATAGAAACAATAACTGCGCTAGCAAACGGAAATGCTTTGATAACGGCTTCTTGTGGATTTGTGCTTTAAATAAAACGAACAGGAGACAAAATGGAAACAAACAAATAAACATAGACCTAACACATGCATACCCGGATTAGCATACATCTACTTATACTCGAAGATTTATCGAATGAATGCTTCAATCCTAGTCTCTTCATTACGTTAATGGCTGTGCATATAAAGACTGTTGTCAGGACAGATGGTGTGTATCGTGGGTAAACTAAGTGCTTAACAACAAGAGCTTCCTTCCTGTTTGGTTATCTGTGACCAACAGTAATTCTCAGCTTATGGGGTGTTTACCAACCTTGATACACTAAGTAGGCTCAATCTTTGTTTTCGAACTTTCCCGTTTCCTTGGTAACCTGACCGTGCATGTATAGCGCGTGAGTAGAGCGGTGCACCTACCAGCAAGCGAAGTGTAAAGTTATCTACAGTTATTTGTTTACAAACTTTCAAATAAGTAAAAAGAGGAAGAATAAAAACCAAAAAAACGAAGAGTTGTGATTGGGAATTAGAAAAACCTAATAGGCTTGACTTGTTTTGTCTTTGACCAATTGTGATTGATAGTTTGTTGTAAGACCCTGTTGATGTAGAATCTCTCAATCTGGCTTTGTGGTTTTTTTTTGTTCGAATGCCTCGTGTCTGCATCTTCTTTTCGTATGCGGGTAGTTGTAGCTTATTGGTTTAAATTCTCATGAAGTGATCGAACCCTTTATTTTATGATCTGCTACATATTTGGAACAAGAAGTAGTAGCAGCAATATTCATGATGTCTTCAATACTAAAAGTATCTTTAGTGGTGACATTAATGAAGTTTTATCAAGAATTTAATTTCACTTGCAATGTTTCTCTCCTGTTTCCAGGATAAGGACTGTCTCTTATATTGCTAACTACAATTGCACGTTTTTAACACTAGAAGTTTGGTCAGATTGCATTTTAAATGTCATGGACAGATTTATTTAACGTGATGTGACAACACAGTCCTAGCAATCACGAAAAGGAAGCTTCAGTTCAACATGTGCGCATTGTATCATCATCATCGTCATGATCTGGTTGATCAGTCTAAAGACTAGTTTTAAAGTTGTCTAAGAATACCATTTCACCTGACCCTATCCTCTGGTTGATCAGTCTAAAGACTAGTTTTAAAGTTGTCTAAGAATACCATTCCATCTGACCCTATTCTCTGGTTGATCAGTCTAAAGATTGGTTGTAAGGTTGTCTAAGAATACCATTCCATCTGACCCTATCCTCTGGTTGATCAGTCTAAAGATTGGTTGTAAGGTTGTCTAAGAATACCATTCCATCTGACCCTATCCTCTGGTTGATCAGTCTAAAGACTGGTTGTAAGGTTGTCTAAGAATACCATTCCATCTGACACTATCCTCTGGTTGATCAGTCTAAAGACTTGTAAGGTTGTCTAAGAATACCATTCCATCTGACCCTATCCTCTGGTTGATCAGTCTAAAGACTGGTTGTAAGGTTGTCTAAGAATACCATTCCATCTGACCCTATTCTCTGGTTGATCAGTCTAAAGACTGATTGTAAGGTTGTTTAATAATGTCTCTCCATTTGACCCTATCCTCTGGTTGATCAGTCTAAAGACTGATTGTAAGGTTGTTTAATAATGTCTCTCCATTTGACCCTATCCTCTGGTTGATCAGCCATGAGACTGGCTGCAAGGTTGTCTTAGCATGTCTCTCCATTCGACCACTCTCTCTGCAGCACTCTTCATGGCAACATAGGTTCATACTGTAATGCCTCTGCGTATAGAAAATGTACAAGCGAGTCTCAGTCGTCCCCTTAACTCAATCTGTTTCTATATTTATCTTTGTGCGTGGTCCTCAGTTAGTACATTGTCGTAGGATCTTCTTTCTGCCCACCTCACTTTCTCCAATCTGTGATAACACCACATTTCAAACATTTTTTGTGTATCCTTTTTTTTATTACAGTCCTTGTTTCAGCCCCCATACAGAGCAATGTGCCGTTCATAAATACTGATTATTATTTTCCTCAATTCTATCCTGACATTCTTTGATGTCAGAAATTTATGTTTTTGTCTGAAGACTTTTTTTGTTGCTAATGCAATCCTTGTCTTAATTTCTGTCTAACTGCTGTCATCTTCTGTGATGGGGTTAAACCTAAATTTGTCAATTTCTGTACTTGCTCGATTATTTCTCCATTGCTGATGATGATTCATTTGCCTAAGTTGTTTGTCTTTTACCATTGTTTTTATCTTCAATATGTTTATTTTCATGCAAACTTTTTCGCGGTGCTGTTTTTTTTTTCAAGTAGCCTTTACGACGTTGATTCAGTTCCTCCAACTGTGTCTTGAACATCAGCAAGGAGAGGAAGACTAACGTCTGGTCAGGTAAAATTTTCGGATCAGATATGTTAGTCAGGGTCAGGTAAAATATACGGATCAGATATGTTAGTCAGGGTCACGCAAAACATATTGGCCAAGACCCTCACCTCGGCTTCCTAGTAGCCCTCCCTTTAAACGGGCTGTTCTCATGCAGCCTAGTTTACGAGGTGAGAGATCGACGTACCTACTCAAGTAAGAATTTGCATTAGCAACACTACCAACAACAGCAACAACAACACCAATGTTAAACTCCATATATAACCTAACTTAACTTAACTTAACGTCTTTATACTGGTTTAGAAGACCCTACAGAGTCTGCATACAACCAGTTTCATTTACATTTACAGTTTTATTTTTCATTTATGTCTGGAGAGGATTCCGATATATCCCCGATTCCCTGAACTCTAAAAAAATGTAATTATAAGTGAAAGTCTCATAATTTAATTACATGCCATCATCGTCCTGATTTTACACATTAGCTGCTTCGCTCGGTCGTGTGAATTCAAGTCACACAAGCTTTAGTTAAATCCAGTTTTTGTCAAATAATTGAAGTACCAACAATGCTAACGCTCTTAGGGTGGAATGGGGGAGACGGGCTTCGACAATCGCAATTCCCACATTAGAACAACTAACTGTAATGGATTGAAACGCTTGTCTTGAAATGGAAAGTGTAAGGAAATAATACTTTCTCTAATGATCTAGACGGTTGATTGTTCGATATTTTGGAAGACGAGTTTTCTGACTTGGACTTGAAGCTACATAATTGTAACAATCAAACCATATACTAATTATGTCACAGATTTGTAGAGGTCCATCAAATGTAGCCCGTTATTAATAGTGGACATTTAATTGCAATGTCTTTATGAAATAGCTGACATTTAACGTGTTTCGTAAAATTGCATTAACAAGCTTTACTTTTTAAATGCTTAACAAGAAAGGTAGTGCCTTTGTCTTTACGAATCAAAAAGGAGAAATATCTGGAGCGTGTTACACAGAGAATTCTGAGTTATCCTTCAACACCTACTTCATCTTCTTCTTCTTCTTTTTCCTCTTCTTCTTCGTCTATTTCTAATTCATTTTCTTCTTCCTTGTCGTCTTCTTCTAGTTCTTATGTTTCCTCTTCTCCTTCTCCTTCTTCTTCTCCTTCTTCTTCTTCTTCTTCGTCTTTTTCTGTTTCGTCTTTCTCTACGTCGCCCTTTTTTAGCGTCTTCTTCTTTTTCTTCTTCTTCTTCTTCTTCTCGTTCTTCTACTTCTTCTTCTTCATCGTCTTCTTCTTCTTTTTCTTCTTCTTCTTATTCTTCTTCTTCTTCGTCGTCTTCTTCTTCTTCTTCTTCTTCTTCTTCTTCTTCTCCTACTTCTTCTGCTTCTTCTTCTTCTTCTTCTTCTTCTCCTTCTTCGTCTTCTTCTTCTACTATGTCTTTTTCTTCTTTCTTGACCTTCTTTTTCTTCTTGATTTTCTAACTCCTTCTTCCTGTTTGTTGTCTTTCCTCTAATATTTATTATCGTTCTATCTATCTATCTATCTATCTATCTATCTATCTATCTATCTATCTATCTATCTATCTATCTATCTATCTATCTATCTATCTATCTATCTATCTATCTATCTATCTATCTATCTATCTATCTATCTATCTATCTATCTATATATCTATCTATCTATCTATCTATCTATCTATCTATCTATCTATCTATCTATCTATCTATCTATATATCTATCTTTCTATCTATCTATCTATATATCTATCTATTCATCTATCTATCTATCTATCTATCTATCTATCTATCTATCTATCTATCTATCTATCTATCTATCTATCTATCTATCTATCTATCTATCTATATATCTATCTATCTAGCTAGCTAGCTAGCTGTCTGTCTGTCTATCTATCTGTCTATCTATCTGTCTATCTGTCTGTCTGTCTTTCTGTCTGTCTATCTATATATATCTATCTATCTATCTATCTATCTAGCTAACTAGCTAGCTAGCTATCTATCTATCTATCTATCTATCTATCTATCTATCTATCTATCTATCTATCTATCTATATATCTATCTATCTATCTATCTATCTATCTATCTATCTATCTATCTATCTTCTTATCTTTCTATCTTTCTAATTATCTATCTATCTATCTATCCATCTATCTATCTATCTATCTATATATATATCCATCTATCTATATATTTATCTATCTATCTATCTATCTATCTATCTATCTATCCATCTATCTATCTATCTATCTATCTATCTATCTATCTATCTATCTATCTATCTATATATATATATATATATATATATCTATGAATACATGTATATTCATATGTTCTTCCCATCGTTCGTCCGTCCGTCAGTTAGTCAAACAGTCAGTTAGTCGATGAGTCAGTCAGTCGGACTGTCTGTTTATCTGTCTGCCCGTCTGTCTGTCTGTCTGCATCTAATTGTTGTGTTTACTTCACTTTTTTCGAAGCATAATCATTATGTAAGAACATCAACAATACCCCAATCCAGATATCAATCTTCTAGAGGGGACACAAGCTGATTCCCTGCTTAGTAACACCGGTAGCCCGCAGGTCCACCAACCGACCGGACACCACAGAAAAGGGGTAATATTGTCAACTCACTGTCTCAGCTGTCTGTCATTTGGGAAGGCGCAATCTTCTTTCTCGATGTTGATTGTGCGATCGCTCTTATCATTCTCCTCTATTGTATCGAATTAGTTAGTTAGTTTTCTTTGTATCGAATTAGTTAGTTAGTTTTCTTTGTATCGAATTAGTTAGTTAGTTTTCTTTGTATCGAATTAGTTAGTTAGTTTTCTTTGTATCGAATTAGTTAGTTAGTTTTCTTTGTATCGAATTAGTTAGTTAGTTTTCTTTGTATCGAATTAGTTAGTTAGTTGTCTTTGTATCGAATTAGTTAGTTAGTTTTCTTTGTATCGAATTAGTTAGTTAGTTTTCTTTGTATCGAATTAGTTAGTTAGTTTTCTTTGTATCGAATTAGTTAGTTAGTTTTCTTTGTATCGAATTAGTTAGTTAGTTTTCTTTGTATCGAATTAGTTAGTTAGTTTTCTTTGTATCGAACTAGTTAGTTAGTTTTCTTTGTATCGAATTAGTTAGTTAGTTTTCTTTCCACTTGTGCCGTTTAGCGTCGTGGTGTGAGCTTTAGTCATCTATTCTGCACCAAGTGCGTTGCGTCGGTCAATCTGAGCCCTAATGTTATCTATCCACCTACCTCGAGGACGCCCCCTTGCCCTGTAGCCAGATCTACCAGCGTTGTAAGCCATTAGTGGAAGTTGATGAGGGTGCATTCTCATGAGATGACCAAAACAACTTATTTTCTGCCTGGAAATGTATTCGACACAAGAACTAGTGCCGACCATACTTCGAATGTCGTCGTTCCGCATTCTGTCTCTTCTGGTAACACCGATTAATTTTCTCAAACACTTCATTTCACAAGTCGAATTTCTGCTCTCTCGCGACCGTGACAGAGGCCATGTTTGGCACTGGTAGCACAGAATCGGCACAAATATACTGTTTATCAGCTGTTGCTTTGTTGCCAAACTCATGTTCGGGTGTCTAAGCAGTGGGGACAGCTGATAAGTCACCGCAGACGCTTTCTGACACCTTGTCTTAATTTACCTGTCGATTCTACCGTCTGCCGAAAAAATACTGCCCAAATACTTTAATTTAAAATATTTAATTAACATCCTCAATCCATCTTTGCATTTTTTGTGTAGTCATCCACTTGGTTTAAAGCCATTCTTGTACGTGCTACAGGTCCAATTGGCTTGTGTGTTTGGTGGAATACTTATGAGATGTTAACTAAATATTAACGTGAAGAAAACTAAGCCCTTTTCAAATCAACACATCGAAGAAAAAGTCAGTATTTATTGGAGGTGTAACACTGGATAAGATAAGGAATACCTTAACATATTGGCTTGGCTTGGTTTCGTTCGTTCTCAATCTCCCGCTACCAAACCCTGAAAGGGCTTAAGTAGCACAATGTAGTTAAGAGAACGGAATGCGTTGTGTCGTAGTTTAAGGCGTGACTGCGATATTTGCCCCTTTCGGTCCAATACATCCGACTTCAGCAAGCATTTTTTAAGTACCGGGTTAGCATTCCTTTTCTGACCCCTTCTCCTTAGCCAGTCTGCCCTGCTGCAGCCTGTTATCCAGGATCACCGCGTGGAGGTGTAGAAGGGTCTTGGCAATTCTGGTTCACTGGTCCTGACGCTAGCAGTCAGCTATGGGTCGATGATCACTGCAGCTCATGCGTTGCTCAGCATCTTGACCCCCCTTCACATATTAAGGCAACACCAATGATACTTCAGGGATCACAAGGGAAAGTGTAAAAGCCGGAATTATAAAGACAAATACAGTATTCCTGTATTACTGAATAATATATGGCGATCCATAGAAAGATAAATACTGATACCAAATGCATCATCATGTAGCTTGTCCTTTGCAGAACGTCGCTCTCACAACAACCGATCTGTAAGACTCTCGATCTCTGGCCAGCATGCCTGCCTCCGTCGCTGTCATCTTCAGGACCTCCGTGATGTCTTGTGTCCATCTGCTTCTCGGTCTGCCTCTGCCCCACCTTCCAGGAACCATACCCTCCGATATTGTTCTCTCTAGGCCATTTTGGCGTTTGATATGACCAACATATTTCAGTTCTCTTGATAAGATGTTGTTTACCAACCAATGTTCGTCGATGTCAAGCTCTGTCAGTATATTTCCTTTTTTGCGTTTCGCCACCCATGGTACCAAATTAGGATTGTTTAATTGTGTACTCCTCTACAGAGCAGAAACTTGGAGATTACTAAAAGCCATTCAGAGAAAACTGCAGTCGTTCGTTGATAAGTGTCTGCTAAGGATTATCGATAAAGACTGGCATAACAGCGTGAGGGACAACGTCTTATGAGGAAGGAGCCAAAAATAACCAATGTAGCAACGGTTAAACGTAGGAAATGGAGTTGGATAGGACACACGATACGGAAATCACCATCAAATGTGGCCACACATGCCAAGACGTGGAATCTGCAGGGGAAGAGAAATAGAGGTGGAGCAAGAAATACCTGGAAAAGAGACTCAAAGTCAACTTCGATCCTTTGACCGCAACTGGAGAGAGGCAGATAAGGCAACTCAAGGTGCAGCTTGCTGGAGCAAAGTTAGCAATGGCCTATGTCCCGAAAGAAGCTACAGGCAATGATTGATTGATGATTGTCAGATGTTCATTGGCCATTGTCAGATGTTCATTGGCTATTGTCAGATGTTTATTGGCCATTGTCAGATGTTCATTGGCCATTGTCAGATGTTCATTGGCCATTGTCCGCATCTGGCCCTGCTAACAAAGAGTAAAAATGGCAGAACTAAATTACATAAATAACTTTCAGTCCATAACATAATTAAAACAGGATATCACTTCTTACAAATGTCGACCTATTTGATTGGTACAAGTTTCTTGGTAGAAGTACAGTACGGAAGTCTGTAATAACTTTATGTACGTGGAGAAGCAATTGTACCTTTAAAAAACCAATGTCCTCCAAACTGGACACAGCGAGTTTCGTAACCGGTTCTTTGGGAATGTGAGACTGACTTTCACGCCAATGGTACGCTTCCTCCCATATATATATATATATATATATATATATATATATATATATATATATATATATATATATATATATATATATATATATATATATATATATATATATATACACGATATAAACAAACACTTAGCGAACTCTTAGAAAATGCAAGAGGAAGCAGACCCTTACATAAAATGCATGCTGAAGCTGAATGCACTAGGCCGACAGGCGCAAAATAAAAAGCACAGTGCAACGCATACGTCCTTGGGAATTTGAGCAATAATGCGAACGCAAAATTAAAAAAAACACACATGGTGGGTAAGTCAGTAAGTAGGTCACAAACTGTAATTAGAACTGCTGCAAAATGTAGTTTGTTGGTTCGCATGAAGCGATCACGTGGCAGTACCATCGAGCGGTGTGATTACATCACGAACCAGGCCCTTGGTGCCGTATGCACGCGCTAAGCCAGATACAAAATGGCGTCAGTGCTCACAGAGTGTGTATTCATAGAACAGCGTGCTGTTGTGCGTTTTCTTTAGTTGTTGCCAAACGAACTTTCTGTAAAGATATCCATAATGAAATACTTCATGTTTAAGGCGATAAGTGTTTGTTCTGTAAAAGGGTGCATAACTAAGTCGATCATTTTTCTTAAGGACGCTCACAAATTGCAGATGAAGCCCGGCTTGATCGCCCTGTTTAGATTGTAACAGAAGCTTCAGTGCGGCAGGGGGGGGGGGGGGGGGGGAGAAAATTCGAGCTTAAAGACGAGTAACGGTAGACCGCGTAGTAACTGCAATAGAGTGTTTGCGTGGTTTAGCCTGCTTTATAATGCATGTTCTCGCTGGTGAAAGACGTTTCGAGAATGACGAAGAGCTTGAACGTGAAGTGTATCGTCAGCCTCGTTTGAGTATCTGAAGTAGGATTTAATCGTGTCCATCTAGGGGATTCTACATCCTTGAAGACATATCTACCTTATTGATAGTGATTGTTTCTGGAGACTGCACCAGCTCTGAGAACAGAACCCCAGAAGGAAACCGCATCAAAAGTGGAGCCAAAAGAACGGTGAAAGTTGGATGAAGATTACAGAAGAACTTGCACGCGGACTAGATTTGTTATACACTTTGTGAAGATTTCTGAGCAGGTGTGTCAAACTGTGGTCTAGCCTCAATAAGGAGGGATATTCAAACGATGAATACTGGGTCCAGGACCCAGAACACCTGATTATGTGTCCCAGTAAGCAGAAATTCTGAACAGTGGAGGACCTTATAGTTGCAAATGAATGAGCTTTGATGGCAGTTGGTTTTGGTGCAAAGCTATGGGAAGTTGCATGATACGGAAAGTATGTAAGTGATTCGTGTCATGAGCACACTGCTGAGTTTATCACCCGTGGCCCCATTACATTGTAGTTACGCCGCTGACCATTCACGTATTTTGTTTCATTAAAAAAAAACATTGGTCTCGCGGAGAGCATGTTGTGGAATGGACATGTCGCATTGCTTCTACAAATCAGTCGCATTGCTTCTACAAATCAGTCGCATTGCTTCTACAAATCAGTAGTAATGTTGCAAGAGTTAAGTGCGAATTGAGTATTTTAACAAAGATTGATAATGTGATGATAATCAAGATCGAGATATGCTTGTGTTAATGGATGTTGCAATATGCTTGTTACGAACTTATGGAAATCAATTGTGGGTACTTGTGTCTCGCTTCACCCAAACAGAGTTCACATCGTACGTCACGAGGCATACCATTTAGCTTTTAAGTAGGACTGATTATAATAATTTTGTTTTTTAAAAATAAGTAAAGACTTAGATAAAGACAGATGTGTAGAAAAGATGGTTATATCCAGTTATGCGAAGGTTAGGATTAGGATTATAGTCAGAATTATGGTTAGGATTAGGGTTAGGGTTATAGTTAGGTTTAGGGTTAGCTAACATAGTTGTTATTACATTGTCTGACATCACGGATAAGGCCATGTTGTTGTAGAAACTGGATGTCACTTTCCTTATCATGGACCAACGTTGACAGATTCAAGAAAATCATTGCTAAGACGGCAGGAATGAGCGGCAACAGAAGCAGAAAGTCTAGTCTATTCTCGCAGAATGTTTGACACCCTTTACAGTTAACAAAATAGACCTTTCTGTGACATCACGACCTCAAATTTGGTGCTTAAAATAAGTATTTCTTTAATTTACGGTGAATTGAGACGCAAGTACCCAATTGTGTCGTATTGATTGACAAAACGTGTTGTTGTTTTTTATTGTTCGTGTTGCAGAATGTGCAAGGCATATGGTTTTATTGTTCGTACTGTGTTCCTTACAAATATTTATTTGGGATAACCTTACATGTCTGCACCGTGACTGGCACATTTGTTAGACACTTGATACCATGGGGCAGTGAAGGTGGGGGCAGGCTCAATTAATGCATTCAAGAATAGATTGGATGCGCATTGGTAATGTTAATCAAGTGAATGTAAAAGAAACATGTATACAGACGCTGCAGTCTTATCAACCAGAATAAATACGTTAAGTTAAGTTACTGTAGCAATTAGTTTACACTAGTTAGTTTAATTAGTTTAGAATATACAGCTCACAAGTTCAACCAATGTTAATTGTATTCTACCGCTTGCTTTGAAACCAAACGAGGTTTGAAACTAGTTATCTTGCCTTATATCATAAGACTTTTCAGGCATTTATCTGTCCAAGATAACACATTTACGGAAGAATAATCTGTCTTTCTATTTTCAGTTCACTTATGTCGTTAGACTTCGTGAGGAGGTGTGACCTCCTTTTCTTCATACATTTTGGCAGGGGATAATCCACTGGTGACTCTCCAGGTCATTCCCAGCATATGTTATCCCCTGGAACATACGATCGCCTATTTATGGGACTCGTGAAAGTAGTAGCGTAAATTAGAATAAGGTAGACCTGCAGCCTGTCAGGCGCCATCTATGCCGCTCCGCTTATCACATAACCAAGATCTGATGTTATAGCCATACAGTGCCCTTTTTGCTAGATCTGTGGGGCGAAAATCCCTATAATAATTTGAGTAGATTTTGAACTTGAGTTTTGCTCGAGCAGCGGCCGTTAGGCCTACTTTTTTCGATGTCCAACTGCTACTGTATTTTTAGCGACCGCCACTGCACACGGGTTTCTGATCTCA
Organism: Ariolimax columbianus; assembly: GCA_036924085.1. NCBI lineage: Eukaryota > Metazoa > Mollusca > Gastropoda > Stylommatophora > Arionidae > Ariolimax > Ariolimax columbianus. Next base: position 43,801,355 of record JAVGWX010000009.1, read on the forward strand.
CTATTCAGATATCAGGGGACATATTTACCGGAATTCCACGTAAAAAGAAATCCCGGTCTGCACCGAGATTTGAACCCGAGGCGGACACCTTACCTCAAAACCACTGAGGAATATCCAATTTATTATTGTGGCAACCGGTTAGTCCTCTTGCTGAGTGCTTAGTATCTTTCTGGATTCGAAAGTTTTGGAAATAATATCCTCATTTATGCTGCAGGAATAAAATCGTGACCAACTTCCTTCTGAATCAAAAGAAGAACTAGAGTACCATTTGGTTAGGAAATATTGATGGCTTACTTCAACTAGTATGTCGCCTAATAGAGAACCGTCAAGTAGATGTTAGTCATTCGTATTAGTATTCGTGGAGTTTGTAGCCTTAGACGACAATTAGCTGGCTTACTAGACTGGGATTACAGCGTGCCAGAGGTTCAAGTTCACGACCAGACAGAAAAACAATATCCAGGCCATTGTTCGTGCCTAGCATAACCGCTACTCTAGTCCACCCAGCTGTAAATGGGTGCCTGACGTATCAGTTAAGGAAGGTAAAAACAGAAAGGAAAGGAGCTGGTTACCCACTTCACGTATGTTGCGGCTTAGTGCATGAAGAGTTATTTTCATCCCCGATGGCAATGTTTGCCATGGAACTGATCAGTACGTTTTACAAGAGTATATTTGCTTTTACATGTTGGTGTTTCTTTTTTGAATTGGTGTATTGGCAGAATAAAATGTGTTGGTGTTTTGGTTCTTTTATGAAAAATTGAAATCGTTCATCTCATTCTTACATCACTTGATCACGTATATTTCTCGTAATGAAACTCAAGGGATCAAGTTTGTCACAAATCATTGTTGACTGTAACCTTTAGTAATGATAGTTGTTCATGTGGATTACTTCACCTGAGTCATATGTAATGTTTGCGTGGCACATGATTGATCAACTAAATGAATGTATGGCTGTCCGAATGCAACTTGGAGTTGATGACCTCACTGTCGATGAAAGTAAATGTAAACAACAACAGCATATCTTTTAGATACCAGCAATTGAATGAAATGTCCACAATCAGTCAAAATGTGATAGATTAATAGTATATGTGTAGACGGATGTGTCGGACCGAAAGGTGCATATGTCGCAGTCAAGCTGTAAACTTACGACACAACGCGTTCTTTTCTAAGAACTACATCCAGCTACTTGCACAGGACTGTTCAGGGCGTGGTAGGAGGAGATTGATAACGAACGCAGAATTAAAAAAATAGAAAGAAGAAGTATGTCTTTCTAGCAGAGTTTTCTACAGAGGTCGCTGTGTATGACAAGGACAAGAATAGCACCACTGCCTCACAGAGACCATGTCGTTACAGGCAACTAACTGTGTGACAAGGGACATGGCATGAAACCGGACTTGGTTGTGTGGTTTGTTAAAAACAGCATAGGTGGCGCATAACATGCTGCGGGTGTACTATGCTTTAGTGTTTGAGTTATTAAGATTGGCTAACCACCCTTCGCAGCACGTATCCTGCTCGAGCCAAGCCAGCTAAGCAGGAAATACGACTCTGTGCTACATCCAGATCGCGCCTGACCTGGAACATGCACATGGGCATCATCCCCCTGTACAAGTACACCTTGACTAAGACTAACACTAAAAGAGGCTATGTACACAATTTCACCTCGCTAGGTGATGGAAAAGGGGGTCTTATTTTGTGTTCCCCTTTTTGTCCAGTTTATGCCTTTCAGCATAAAGTTATGAAGATGTTTCTTGACCGGGTCCTAGTATGTGATTGTGCTTTTCAGCGTCAGGTTATGAAGATGTTTCTTGACCGGGTCATAGTATATGCTTGTGCTTTTCAGCGTCAGGTTATGAAGATGTTTCTTGACCGGGTCCTAGTATGTGCTTGTGCCTTTCAGCGTCAGGTTATGAAGATGTTTCTTGACCGGGTCCTAGTGTGTGCTTGTGCTTTTCAGCGTCAGGTTATAAAGATGTTTCTTGACCAGGTCCTAGTGTGTGCTTATGCCTTTCAGCATAAAGTTATGAAGATGTTTCTTGACCGGGCTCTAGTATGTGTTTGGTACACAGGAAACTGTACAGCTTCTGTTATTTCTGCTATCCATCTTTTAAGTGGTCGAAACTGCGCTTGTATCCATTGTATCTATGCAGCATTACCTTCTGAGGGATAATATCTGGGGTTTGCCGTGTCATGTGGTCGAACCAATTGGTTTGCTGTCTCTTGATGAAGTCAAGCACTGCTATTGCATCTACCTGTGTTCTAATAACTTCACTTCTGATTCTATCCATTCTTGTTACTCTAAGCATTCTGGGCAGGCACGACTTCAAAATTGGATGAATTGAAATTTACGCGACTGACAACGGTCATGCACGCAAACGGACGATGCTCTTGTAACGTTCAATAACAGTTTGTAAAAAGGAACATAGAGACCTGAAGCTCTAACAGGCGTGTATGCGTTCTAGTGTTGTAGTCTGCTTGTGTTTTGGTGTTCTATTGTTGATTTTGTTTTCGCAAAAAACGAGCTAACGTCTTAGCCTACATGGCCCTTATAGTCAGCACTTTGGATATGGATATATATGTTATTTTAGGGAAGATCAATGACCTATACTACACACGAAAGACTGGCAATCCAGAGATAGCATTTTGTGTTCACTTAAATATATAACTACCGTCACTTTAGTCCTAATTTAGGATATAATTATATAAATCTATTGCAGTAACTTTAGTCCTAATTAAGGATATAATTATCTAAATCTATTGCAGTAACTTTAGTCATAATTAAGGATATAATTATCTACATCTATTGCAGTAACTTTAGTCCTAAATAAGGATATAATTATCTAAATCTATTGCAGGAACTCTAGTCCTACTTAAGGATGTAATTATGCCCAACATTGGGCGACTAACACATCTCACCGCAAACAGAAAGCGTTTTCTTTTGAATTTCTTTTGAAAAAAATAGTTTTTTTGCTGCACCTCTCCCCTCCTCCAAACCCCCCCCCCCCCCTCCACCAAACGTCAACTAAAAGAAAAAGGTTTTAAAAAAATAAAAAATAAAAATAAATTCACATCCAACAGTACGCTGCCCATTGGTTGTTGACCGGAAGCACGAACGCCATTCGATACCGACCGTCTTCTACCTACAGTAATCACAAAACCGGATGTTGCAACCACATAATGACACCTTTATAGCTAGCAACCACATTTTTCAGCTATTCCATACCATTTTGTGACCAACTTACCCTTCCTTTATCCAACGTAAATATTTGTGTCTGACTTATGTAAAGCAGGGCACACATATAAGCTAATCGGGTCATAAAACTCATAAAGCTGAAGATCTTGCATAATGAATGATCTAAAACTTCCTTCCGTACGGAGGTATCTGATATTGGTCCTGAACGTTTTATGCGCTTGTATGAGCGATCACCCGCATACATAGCGACAACACATTTGGCGACTGTAATCTCGCTCAATTTCCGATGACAATACCATCGCTATCAGCAAAGTCAAAAATCATGAATAGTAAATGGCTGGAGTTGTTGTAGCTGTCCGCCGAGAAGGTCAATAGGTACTCACATGTTAAGCCACCTTGTAGTGGAAACATTGTTTGCGAGGAAAATGGCGTTTCTTTTCATGGGATCAAGGTCTTGTGTCGGCTGTTGTATAATCGTGTTGTTGCTTTATGTTGTTGCTTTGTAATATATCCATCTCCCTTTGGTCTTGTTCTGGCCATTTAACCATGTGCTCATTTGTTATTACCGCACATTTGTAGCTTATCGACCATCTCATTATGGAAGTATTCTGGTCTCTGGTACGAAGCGTATTTAAACTGAAGCCGGACCTAACTGCACCAAATGAACATACGTACGATGCACAAGATGACGTCACTTCGGGTGTACATAGCACAAACCAACCATCAAGTTTGCAAAATTTCATTATCCTTTGACTCGCAGTTTCCTCAGCAGACCGTTGGAAACATGCGAGTGTGATATGGTATCCGTCCAGAATTGATCAGTGAGCGGTGAGTCGGTCTCTAAGCTGTGTCTGGGAGAACATAGATTGCTCGAGATCTTCATCTTTGTAGGTCTAACTAATGCTTTATTCAGTTTGACAATCACATCCTTGTTTCTGTGTTGATTTTTTTCTTTTTATCGTACCTAACATTGCATTTGCCTTTTTCAATGCTACCTGGACTTGCTCACTCACCATACCTGTATGATATATTATAACTCATATGTCCTTTTCCTTCTCAGTCTTTCTAATATTATTCACGTCTATTCTGTAATTGTTCTATATTGGATCTATCCATGTGGATGAAGATACATTTATTGACATTACTTCATTGGCCAGCTCTCAGACCATTCTTGAATGTTATCTAAATTCTACCTCAATACATTCACCTCTGCTTTAGATGAGACACTTCTACATTGCTTTGCATCATCGGCGAATTTTGCAATCGTAGATCTCAAATCATTGTCTAAATCGTTTATAAATATCACGAACAAAATTGGTCCCATACATATCCCACCTTGGTTAGTATTAATATCAGGAAGGCATAGTATTTGGCCTGGTTTATCTTATTCCAATTTGAACCTAGGTCTGTAACAAAAGTTCACAACCGATTCCTATTTTAGATCGTGTTGTGTAGTGCCGCCCATGCGACAGCAGTTACCATGGCATCCACTTTATCAAAACATCGGTCGCGATCTGACTTCCAATTCCCATTCCATATCTCCTGGCTACAATAATGACTTTTACAGTCGGGAAGGCCAAAACCCAGCACAATTTATCAAGTGACCCTCCTGATATTTTGTGTCAATACATTTTGTCAACTTTTCGGAGACATACAGAGATGGAGGAAGCACGAGCACTTGACGTTCGACCTTTACGATCCATGAATAATGGGTTTTCCCGTCTGCTATTTGGGAGATAGTGAAATATGCATGTTCCTTAAGAAAATGAATGTGTTTCTAAAGAAGCTGTTAGTGCTGGAGATGGTTGCCAGCAATATCAGCTTATGCAGTTCTAATCATGATAAATAATAGAGAGCGTGCTGTTTTATTGTTGTCTACTCGTGTTTGCTGTACCGCTGACATTGCTGGTTAAGTGTAAACTTGTTTGTGGTCTCAACATTGCTCTTGGGATTGTTCGCTCAGAGTTGTTTATGACGGCTCTGGGACTGCTGTTTACATATATCGACATTTCGTTATGCGAGTAGCCCGCCGGGCCGTCCATTGATGTCTGCATGTTTTGTATATTGTCTTTAGTGTAGACTTTTAGTTTATGAACATATTTGGTTTTCACAGTTCAATAAGACTTATCATTAGGGGGTGGATGGAGAGGGGGGGGGGTAGGAGTGGATGGGGGGTAGGGGTAGGAGTGGATGGGGGAGAGGGTGTAGGAGAAGAGCAGAGTGCAACTACAGGCCTTTTGATAATGATATTATTTGATTGGTGGGGATGTTTCGTTGTTATAGTTTTATAGAAATTGGATGTGTGGGGGGATACTTGGTTATGATAGAGTAATAAGTCTTGTTATTTGTTGGGGATGTTTGGTTATGATAGAGTAATAAGTCTTGTCATTTGTTGGAGATGTTTGGTTATGATAGAGTATTAAGTCTTGTCATTTGTTGGAGATGTTTGGTTATGATAGAGTAATAAGTCTTGTTATTTGTTGGGGATGTTTGGTTATGATAGAGTAATAAGTCTTGTCATTTGTTGGAGATGTTTGGTTATGATAGAGTAATAAGTCTTGTCATTTGTTGGAGATGTTTGGTTATGATAGAGTAATAAGTCTTGTCATTTGTTGGTTATGTTTAGTTATAATAGAGTAATAAGTCTTGTCATTTGTTGGAGATGTTTGGTTATGATAGAGTAATAAGTCTTGTCATTTGTTGGAGATGTTTGGTTATGATAGAGTAATAAGTCTTGTCATTTGTTGGAGATGTTTGGTTATGATAGAGTAATAAGTCTTATCATTTGTTGGGGATGTTTGGTTATGATAGAGTAATAAGTCTTGTCATTTGTTGGAGATGTTTGGTTATGATAGAGTAATAAGTCTTGTCATTTGTTGGGGATGTTTAGTTATAATAGAGTAATAAGTCTTGTCATATATTGGGGATGTTTGGTTATAATAGAGTAATAGGTCGTATCATTGATGGGGATGTTTGCGTATGATATCGTTATACGACTTTGTATTGATGTGCATGATTGGTTATGAAAGCATAATGAGTCTTGTCATTGGTGGAGATGTTTGGTTATGACAGTTTTATAAGACCTTTCAGCAATGGATGTTAATTAAGACAATTTAGTAAGACCTTTTCAGTGAAGGGATGCTTAGTTATAAGAGTTTTATAAGACAATGCAGAAGAAGCGATTTATTATGATCATTATAGAGATATTAAAGAAACTGAAGACAAACGGTTGATAAAATAACAGAATAGGTCACAACAAGACCAAATCGCTACACTGAGAATTCATGTATAATTCATAAGCTCACTAGCTTATTTAAGAAAGGCATATGAAGATATGAAATGTAGAGTTATTCGTGAGGATCATAACTATATATATATACATACACATATATATCACCATTACACACACATATATATTCCTACCTGCTCACACAGTTCGACAAAATACAGGAACACCAACATTATAACACAGATATCAAAACACACAAAAATACATTGATACAGATATATAAACGTAAACATGGAAACACACACAAACATACACTCACTGACAAAGATAAACATTTGCAGCGCCTTTTAAATAACCAAGAACACTGTCAGACATACACACTCATACATATACACACACTTATGTAAACACGTATAAACACGCAAGGGTACCAAGAAACGCTCAATGACACTTACATAACCAAACACGATTCCACACATAATCACACATGATACACACATAAGCACACATGACACATACATAATCACACATGATACATACACATAAACACACATGACACGCACACAAACACACATTACACACACACATAAGCACACATGACACATACACTAACACACATAAGTGCACATGAGACACACATAACACCCATATGCACACATGACATACTACACATGACACACACAAATTAAACACATGACACACACATATGCACACACGACACACACGCATAATCATACACGACACACACACATAAGCACACACGACACACACACACACACACACAAAATCACACATGACACACACATAAGCACACACGACACACACACATACTCACACATGACACACAAATAAGCACACACTACACGATACACATAATCACACATAAGCACACACGACACACACGCATAATCACACACGACACAGACTTAAGCACACACGCTACACACACATAAGCATACACGACACACACGCATAATCACACATGACACACACTTAAGCACACACGACACACACACATATAAACACACACTACACACACACACATAAGCACAAACGATACAACACGCATAATCACACATGACACATACATAAGCACACATGACACACACACACATCGACATACAGTAGCGCACATAAACGTACATTGACACATACATAAACACATACAACGGCACACAATGATACACAAATAACACGCACACAGACAATGCCTATCTGTATTCTTTTTCAAGAGGATTCTTAATAATATTCAACAGTTAAGTGCAAATAGAATCAGTCTTTATATTAAGTTCTCACGCCTTACAAAGCCTATCCATTTAAGTTTGACACCGTTGTTTTTGCTAACTCGTTCTTGTCCTGGTCCCTCTGCTCCTGTAGCGTCTGTGCTTTCTGATTCTCATTGAGCCTCGTCTTCAGATACCGAACTTTGTGACAACTGCACTAGTCCCCGAACAGTGGATCTTGGGTCTTAGAGCAAAACCTTTGACACCGTGGACTTTTTGACAATTTCAACTGTTTTTATACCGTGGTTCTCACATCAAAAGCCAGAAACAGGGACAAATGAGAAACAGAGAATGCTGGATACACAAAGAGAGTATGCGCATTACCAGTTGAACAGAAGAGAGCAGGTGGTGGTATTCAATCCCTGCACAAGCTATAACAGACTGAGGTACCACCTATTCAATAAACTGAAGACAGCTGCTACTGACTAATGCACCTGTGGTATTGGTAAGATGACTCCCCAATATATGCTGCAAAATTGCACGACATTCAAGGACCAGATAAAGCATATGTAGCCATCACCAGTGACAACACTACACACGTTTATGGCAGTGTCAACAGCCTCAGCATGAACGCTGCTTTCTTTAATCAAATTCGAGTCTACGTGTGACAGCGTACACAGAAGAAGATATTAAAAGCAAACTTTTGACACTATGCTCTTTAGTGCCAACAGCGATGATCGTTATACCGTGGTGCTTAGGTCAGAGCAGGCTTCGGTTTTCACGGGCTTTCGTTACAACATCAACTTCGTGTTTTGAGAAAACACGTTGATTTCAGATCCTCACATACAATAGTCACTCAAGACTCAACGTCAACACAACAACACACACTAGTCAAGTGTTGGAAGGCAGATGCTAATTTTGGTTGGCACAATCTGTTTCACCCAGACGAGTGCTCCGTCAAGATCTGTCTTCTTGGTGACTGGGCCTGCCTTGTGTTGTTCTTCTGCTGTTCTATTTACTGTTCAAGATGTTGTTCTAGCTATCGCTTCTACGCGCTCTGTCGTTTCTTTGTAGTCTCTCTGTGGTCTTGGTCTCACTGTGGTATCCCTGAATACACCGATGGTATACACATAAAAACAGAGTGATACAAATATAAATAAACAATGGTATGCACAGATCCATTCAGTGTCACAAATATAAACACAGAATGGTATACGTATAAACACACAAACAATGGTATACACATGAGCACACAGTGACACAAATATGAACACACAATGGTATACACATGAACACACAGTGACAGAAATATAAACACATAATGGTATACACATAAACATACATTTATAGAAATATAAACACACAATGGTATACACATAAACACACAATGGCACACTTATACGCAGTGACATAATCATTAACATGCAAAGTGACACACAATTGCACACACAAAAACATGCACATCAACACACACAATGGCCCACACACAAAACATGCACATCAACACACACAATGGCACACGCACAAACATGAATATCAACACACACAATGACACACGCAAATATAAGCACATCAACACACACAATGACACACACAAAAACATGCACATCAACACACACAATGGCACACACAAAAATATGCACATCAACACATACAATGACACACAAAAACATGCACATCAACACACACAACGGCACACACAAAAACATGAACATCAAAACACACAATGGCACTCACAAAAATATGTATATCAACACACGCAATGACACACACAAAAACATGAACATCAATACACGCAATGGCACACACAAGAACATGAACATCAACACACACACAATGACACACACAAGAACATGAACATCAACACACACACAATGACACACAAAAACATGCACATCAACACACACAACGGCACACACACAAACATGAACATCAAAACACACAATGGCACACACAAAAATATGTATATTAACACACGCAATGACACACACAAGAACATGAACATCAATACACACACACAATGACACACACAAGAACATGAACATGAACACACACACAATGGCACACACAAAAACATGAACATCAACACACACACACACAATGACACACACAAGAACATGAACATGAACACACACACAATGGCACACACAAAAACATGCACATCAACACACACAATGGCACACACAAAAACATACTCATCACCACGCACAGTGACACACCGCAGCACATTTTAACACACACATAACACACAATGACACACGCAAATAAACATGCACAGTGACACGTATGCGTATAAACATCTACGTCAACACATACAAGTAAGCACACACAGTTCTTCGTTCTTAGTCGACTCGTATTTCTACAAGGGGCAGGTCCCAGCTCTGGTATGAGCTGGAATGTAGCCGGGAGAAGGGTTTCCTGCTTAGCGGGATAGGCTCGAGCAGCTTATTACTCCGCTGCGTTGGGATAAGCGCTTACGGAGGGTGGTTAGCCGATGTGCGAGCCCATCTTAATAGAATCACACTCTAGAGTAAAGTAGACCCGCAGCCTGTTAGGCGCCATCTATACTGCTCTAAACAAACTACCTAACCATGGCCCGTGTTATGACATGTCACACAGTGACACGCACATATATATATAAACACTCATAAACACACATAAGCGAACCCAAGCACATACATATAGAGAGAAAGAGAGATACAGAGAGGCGACGAGGAGAGAAACAAGTTGAATGACCATTAAGTATCTGACCTGATTAACGCGATATACTTATGTGTGAACCCAATATCTCAACCCGATGACTGCTAGTCTGTGAAGTATCCCTCATTCGCACCCTGTGAACTCCTGCAGACCTCACCAGAGTCAGTGCCCGGATTGTCGGTCGTATGGGACAACCTGACAGTGAGTTATTAGCCTATTTCATGACTGGAATTTTACTTCCTGTTCCGGTACCAGGTTCTGTGATGGCTAAGAACAACGCACTATCACAAAATGAATTATTGATGACAAGCGGCAAAATACATGTTTGTTGATCTTGTAAATAGCATTTTTATCAAAGATATTTTCTTTGCTACTTTTTTGTCAGCTTTATTGTTGTCAAAAAATGACAATTGACGTCACAGCAGCAGTGCAGAAGATAGAACCCGCTAAGAAGAGTAATCAGATTAAAAATAGTTACGTCTTCTTTATCGCGTTTTACACTGCCTTGTTGAACTTCAAGTTACAGTTGATGCTGATCAAACATTGTTGTTTTGAGATAGCTATTCTTATGCTTCTAATACATTTTATGCTTTGATCCCTCTTATCCTGTTCCTCTTATGTTTTATTTGCTTTCCTCGCGCCATTTCTCATTATGATGTCACGGTTTCTCAAAGAAAATCGTCGTCTTGCAAAAATAAGTGTACTGGAACCGACGTTATTCGACATGTACGCCAATGTGCAAGCGAAGAACACAGAGGCGAGGCGAGTCATCTATGCCAACGACACGACAGTCGTCGCACAAGGAACATTGAACAGAAAGTGACCATCGCCATTGACGAACTGGAAGAGTATTTTCATGATAACCACTTTAGAACAAACCCAAACAAAACTCAAATACGTGTCTTCCCACTGAGATCAAGAATGGTCAATGGGAAATTACAAATCAATTGGTAAGGACACGAGCTGGAAAACTGCCTGGCCCTCATATACCTTGTATACCAGAGTTGTTCAGAAGAAAGACCCATTTCCTTCTTAGTATGTACCGTTCTATCTTATGGAGAATGTACTGCGAGTCTAACAGTATCACTGCGTGTGTCACTGTTTGCGTCACCAATCAAGTCAGGGCCGCTGTTACGGGCTCAATCTCCATCCTCATACTCGATGTGGCAGTGGAGTAGGCATCTGATTTCTTCACCACCTCCTTGCCATTTTGTTAGCCGACAAAACCCCAACCGCACCTGTTTGCATTTCTGCCGTCGGTTAAGAGAAATGGGTCTTGTGGTCCTGAGTGTTGCTGGATCAGCTCCTGTATCGAAGCCTCTGTCCTAGTGCCACTCCACTCGCCCCACTCTTTGCTCAGTTGTATCACCACCCTTATCAGGGGCCTCTCGTTGCCCACGTTGAATCATTCACTACCTCTTCCCACTTTTTCCAATTCACAGACCCTCATCAGTGAGTCTTCTACCTCCACTATCCAGGACCTTCCTCGCTTAATGCGTCTGCCTTTGAGTGTATCCAAGTCTTGGTGCATACGGCGGTGTTCGTTGTTGGTAAAGTTGGTGTAAGTCTTTACCTGCGCTACTTGATGTCGCACCTTGATGCTTGGAACATTTAGCAGGAATCTCACGACTGCAATGTGAGTATCTCTAGTGCATCCTAGAATTGCTCTCATGACCTTGTTATGGATTCTCTCCAATCTATCTACCTGTGTCTCCGATAGCGTGAGTAACCCAACCGTAGTCCAGGACCAACAAAACCAGTCCTTGCATCAACAGAAAGAGAGTCCATTGTCGCATGTCTGTGGTCGCCATGACTTTGATTTCATTGATACCCCTTGGAAGTGCAGCCATGCAGCATGTCCGCTCCAACATAATCGGCATGCGACTATTTCCAAGCAGTTCAAAGACTGTAATGATGATAAGCTCGCAAAGATTACATATGATTCTAACAGAAGTGTTAAGGCAGGTCATGCACCAGAGGAGTGGCTACACAGCTACCGTATCCCCTTAGATAAACCAGGCAAAGATGCTACTGATATAAAAGGCTACCACATCAACACACTACAGAATGTGTACGGTAAGGTGCTGGAGAGATTCATTGCTAGATGAGTTGCCAGTGAGCTGGAAAGCACAGGTTAATGTTCAGACACCCTAGGCGCATACAGACCTGGCAGGGACACATCCACCAATGCAGCTGTCTTGACATACGACATATATGATGGCTTCCAGACACAAGAGCAAACTGTCGACGCGACGATCGACTTGGAAGATGTCTACAATAGGGTCAACTAAGGCAAACTAATCGACTTATTAGCTGACTTCAATATTGACCTCCGAATCGTTCGTTGGATTGCAACGGTGCTTATGTCAAGAAACGTCTCTCTGATGTACGGTTCCTGAGCGTCAGAGATCAGAACGTTAACGCCGGGAATGCCTCAAGGCTTTCCTCTGTCTCCTGTACTTTTGTAATGTGTACACTTGCAAAATTGCACATATGAAGGAGACTGGGCCTGGTAGGATCCTCACAGATGGAGGAGACTGGGCCTGGTAGGATCCTCACATATGGAAAAGACTGGGCCTGGTAGGATCCTCACAGATGGAGGAGACTGGGCCTGGTAGGATCCCCACATATGGAGGAGACTGGGCCTGGTAGGATCTTTACAGATGGAGGAGACTGGGCCTGGTAGGATCCCCACATATAGAGGAGACTGGGCCTGGTAGGATCCTCACAGATGGAGGAGACTGGGCCTTGTAGGATCCCCACATCTGGAGAAGACTGGGCCTGGTAGGATCCTCACATATGAAGGAGACTGGGCCTGGTAGAATCCCCACATATGGAGGAGACTGAGCCTGGTAGGATCCTCACAGATGGAAGAGACTGGGCCTGGTAGGATCCTCACATATGGAGGAGACTGGGCCTGGTAGGTTCCTCACATATGGAGGAGACTGGGCCTGGTAGGATCCTCACATATGGAGGAGACTAGGCCTGGTAGGATCCCCACATATGGAGGAGACTGGGCCTGGTAGGATCCCCACATATGGAGGAGACTGGGCCTGGTAGGATCCTCTCATATGGAGGAGACTGGGCCTGGTAGGATCCTCACATATGGAGGTGACTGGGCCTGGTAGGATCCTCACATATAGACTTGGCCTGGTAGGATCTTCACATATGAAGGAGACTGGGCCTGGTAGGATCCTCACATATGGAGGAGACTGGGCCTGGTAGGATCCTCACATATGGAGGAGACTGGGCCTGGTAGGATCCCCACATATGGAGGAGACTGGGCCTGGTAGGATCTTTACAGATGGAGGAGACTGGGCCTGGTAGGATCCTCACAGATGGAGGAGACTGGGCCTTGTAGGATCCCCACATATGGAGAAAACTGGGCCTAGTAGGATCCTCACATATGAAGGAGACTGGGCCTGGTAGAATCCCCACATATGGAGGAGACTGGGCCTGGTAGGATGCTCACATATGGAAGAGACTGGGCCTGGTAGGATCCTCACATATGGAGGAGATTGGGCCTGGTAGGATCCTCACATATGGAGGAGACTGGGCCTGGTAGGATCCTCACATATGGAGGAGACTAGGCCTGGTAGGATCCCCACATATGGAGGAGACTAGGCCTGGTAGGATCCCCACGTATGGAGGAGACTGGGCCTGGTAGGATCCTCTCATATGGAGGAGACTGGGCCTGGTAGGATCCTCACATATGGAGGTGACTGGGCCTGGTAGGATCCTCACATATAGACTTGGCCTGGTAGGATCTTCACATATGAAGGAGACTGGGCCTGGTAGGATCCTCACATATGGAGGAGACTGGGCCTGGTAGGATCCTCACATATGGAGGAGACTGGGCCTGGTAGGATCCCCACATATGGAGGAGACTGGGCCTGGTAGGATCCTCACATATGGAGGAGAATGGGCCTGGTAGGATGCTCACATATGGAGGAGACTGGGCCTGGTAGGATCCTCACATATGGAGGTGACTGGGCCTGGTATGATCCTCACATATAGATCTGGCCTGGTAGGATCCTCACATATGAAGGAGACTGGGCCTGGTAGGATCCTCACATATGGAGGAGACTGGGCCTGGTAGGATCCTCACATATGGAGGAGACTGGGTCTGGTAGGATCCCTACATATGGAGGAGACTGGGCCTGGTAGGATCCTCACAGATGGGGGAGACTGGGCCTGGTAGGATCCTCACATATGAAGGAGACTGGGCCTGGTAGGATCCTCTCAGATGGTGGAAACTGGGCCTGGTAGGATCCTCACAGATGGAGGTGACTGGGCCTGGTAGAATCCTCACAGAGGGGGGAGACTGGGCCTGGTAGGATCCTCACATATGAAGGAGACTGGGCCTGGTAGGATACTCACAGATGGGGGAGACTGGGCCTGGTAGGATCCTCACAGATGAGGGAGACTGGGCCTGGTAGGATCCTCACAGATGAAGGTGACTGGGCCTTGTAGGATCCTCTTTCTCTCTCTCTCGCTCTCTCTCCTTCTTTCTCTCTTTCTCTCTCTCTCTCGCTCTCTCTCTCTCTCTCTCTCTCTCTCTCTCTCTCTCTCTCTCTGGTCTCAACCGCTTAAGACGGCGCATAAAGAAAAACTCAAAATTCGTCAGTTTGATTCATCAGCCGTTAATCTCTATAGTTCTTCCATGTTCCATAGTCCCATTGCTGCACCCTCTCTAGTGACTGTTCTACATAAAGTCTTTCTGAGTCTACCTCGCTTTTTTGTCGCCATATATTCCATGTTTCCATATATTCGCCTGTATGGCTCATCACCTGCCCGTTGTACACCCACCGTTTCCTCCTGATGACACTGGAAACATACTTTTGGTTGGGCTGAAATTGTATTTTCTTATTAGTCATATTTTCGTTCCTGCCAATGTCCAACAGACGTCTAATGCATTTATTTTCAAATGCATTCATCCTATTTTCAATCGTCTTTGTCATTTTCCAGCTTTCACAACAATACATGAACACTGTTATAATGTTACATAGTTCTCTTGAGTTTGATACTTTTACTCAGTGATTCACATTTCAAAATATTCGTTAATTGTTTAGAGATACTGGAGGCCAGGGTGGTTCGGATGAGAATTCTCTTTGTTGCATCTCGATTTTGCGTCGTTTTACTGCCCAAGTTGGAGAAATTCTCAATTGTCGGTATTACTTAAATCAAATAGGCTGGTTAGAACTATTCGTAATCAGTCTGGACCAAAGTACTTGCATCCAGAGTTACCGCCAGTCGCATCGACCAATAGTCTTGCCGCTGGTACAAGGTAACTCGGGACAAGAGTGAGATTGATTGGAATATCTGGGTGCTAGAGTTGACAAGAATGGCGACTGCTCGAAGGAAATCAGAAGAAGATTAGCCTTGGCAAGGCAGAGACTGAACAGCCTGAAGAAATTATGGCAGAGCACCAACACAACGACACAAGTAAAAGTCTTGAGAGCCTGTGTTTTTCCTGTGGCAGCTTATGGCTGCGAATTATGGACGATTTCCAAAACTTCTAGACAAAGAATCGAATCCCTCGAGTCAATATTTTACAGTTGCAGGCTCGAATCACTGTGCAAACCGATATTTTTTTTCACGTGGATCTTCTGGTAAAAATTCCCCTGATCTCTGGGTAGTGAGATCGGACTACCGTGTTCAGTGTCGAGAACGTTAAAAAATTTCCTTTACAGTTAGACATCGAAAAGAGCATGCTTAGCCGCTTCTGCCTGGTCAAAATTCAAGTCACAAATTTACCCAAGTTATGTGTACTTTTCCCAATGTGGCTTGGTGACAGCAACTATACATGGCGCCTAACTGGCCGCGGGTCTACTTAGTTCTAGTATGTGAGTCTATTTCGATGGTTAAACTACCCTCCAAGAAAACAGTTGTATACAGACTCTGTAGAGTCTTCTAAACAAGTATACAGACGATGATTTAAGTTAAGTATGCCGACACCAACCTTACTAATACCTTCTTGTGTCATTCATCATCATCATCCTTATACTATATCCACTTGTTTCGGCAGATGCCGTGGGGAGGTGTCGTTTTATCTCTGCGACCCTGATGTCTGGTGTTGTAGATACGAGCAGCTGGTAACTTTGGTTGTATTCTTGTTTGGCGTTCGACCTATTTTGTTGTGTGATTTTCCATATATTCAATGAACTCGCCTTCTTTCTGGTTTCTTCGTTTCGTACTCTGCCCAGCCTTGTGATCGCGACAGCGTTCCTCAAACATCCATTTTGTTTTTTCCGTGTGTCTTGGAGTGTCCATGCCTGACACTGGTAGTAGAGAGCTGGTATAACCTTACAACCTGTCAGCTATGTCTGACTCTCCACTGGGATGTGTTTGTGTCTTAATAATGGTGAGAGCTGATATAAAACAGCATCTGCTTTCTGTTTTCTTGATTCCACCTTTTGAATTCTCTGACCTGTTTAAGTTTTTTGCTTTTTTACTGAATTGTTAGTGCATTATCATTTCTGCTGTCTTATGTCAATATAGGCATAATATCACTGCGTGCCATCTTAGGGGGTCCATCTGTAGCTCATTCATTATTATTTATATCTATTGATCAGTGGCGTAGCTATTGTTTGTCTAGCACAGTCCACCGACAAGCCCCCAGCATAGAGGGAGGCTCGGAAAGCAGTGTTTGGAATTGATTATCTTTTTTTTTGTTCTGGCGTCCGCCCTGAAAAGGCCGATAAGAAGTTGAGTCGTTGTTTGCTGCAAGACTTCGTTATATGCGTCCATCGGCTCAACAAATCCGATTTCAGCACGACATTTATGGAACCAGGAATACTTTCCCTCTGCGATTCATATGCTAACCCGGTACTCAAAAAATGCTAGCTGAAGTCGGATGTGTTGGACCGAAAGGTGCAAATATCGCAGTCAAGCTGTAAACTACGACACAACGCATTTCGTTTTAAGGACTGCACCCTGCTACTTGCAAAGACATGTTCAGGGCTTGGTAGCGGGAAATTGAAAACGAATGCAGAAGAAGAAATTGTGTAATCTGCCAAGAAACGTATAACAGCCAAACAGGTTGGAGGTTATAAGAAGCGACGTCCTGCAAAGGGCATGCTACTCACAAGATCTATTCTTAGAAAGAACTAGTATGATTCCGTTATGTACATATAGGCATGATACCTTTGTTATCTCTGAAGCTGATTGTTATCACTGTTATAACATCTTCTTACGTTGCCATGTCTTTATTGTGGATTATGTTTTGCTCTCTCTTTGTAGACTGTATGCCTCTATATTTTCTTGCATCTTGCAGCGGGATGTGTTGTCAACCTTTTTTATATTACTTAGATGAGATACGTCATTTATTATCAATGATACTAGAGAAAGGAGATTGATCATCTAGTGAATAAATAAATTAAGTATCATCTCAAGACAAATGTGACACAAAATACATGAAGTAAACTATCATTGGATACACAATAAATGAAAAAAACTATCATTGGAAACACAATACATGCAATAAACTATCATTGGATACACAATACATGAAATAAATTATACATCATTGGATGCACAATACAATAAATAAACTATCATTGGATACAGAATACATGAAATAAATTATCATTGGATGCACAATTCATGAAATAAACCATCATTTGATACACAATACATGAAATAAATTATCATTGGATGCACAATTCATGAAATAAACTATCATTGGATATACAATGCATGAAATAAACTATATATCATTAGATAAACAATACATGAAATAAGCTTTCATTAAACACAATACATTAAATAAACTATATATTATTAGATACACAATACATAAAAGAAACTAGCATTAGATACACAATTCATGAAATAAACTAGCACTGGATACACACGACATGAAATCAAGTGTTTGTCTTTGAACGAGCAAGACATGAAATTAAATGTGTTATTGGATGTACAAGACATGAAATAAACTATCTATCATTGCATACACAACATGAAATAAACTATATACCATTTGATACACAAAACATGAAATTAACTATATATCAGTGTATACACACCATGCAATTAACTATCTATCATTGGATACACAAGACATGAAAAAAACAATGTGTTATTGGATGCACAAGACATAAAATAAACCATTTATCATTGGATATACAACATGAAATAAGCTATATTTCATTGGATACACACCATGACATTAACTATCTATCATTGGATACACAAGACATCAAATTAACTATCTTTCATTGGATACCAAGACATGAAATGAACTATATCATCTGTGAAACACGAGATGAAAATCAATTAGCTATGATTGTGTGTGCCTGTCAGTATATATCCTATTTATGTAACTACGACCTAGAGTCACTGAACTCTTCCAATGAGAGAAGAAGAGGCGTTACGCTATCAAAATAAAATGAGTTCCGAAATG
The DNA here is from genome assembly GCA_036924085.1 of Ariolimax columbianus. NCBI lineage: Eukaryota > Metazoa > Mollusca > Gastropoda > Stylommatophora > Arionidae > Ariolimax > Ariolimax columbianus. Next base: position 43,820,098 of record JAVGWX010000009.1, read on the forward strand.
TGTCGGGTGGACATACTTTCTCCAATTTTGCTCATGGCGGTAGAGTCAATTATCTGTGACGCGTCCAACTGAACATGGGCCCAAGGCCCCCATACTTTGTAGTCACGCCACTGCTATTTGCTCTCAACATTTCCCTAATTTTAATGTCTCTCTTATAATTTCGAACCTTGCTTCCATATGTCCCTCTTTGACAGACCACTTAGCACCACTCAGTAGGATTAGAAGAGTTTCTCTAACGTTGCCCTGGCTGTCTTTCTGTCATGCATAGATCATTTTTAGTCCAGTAGACATTCTGCGTTGAACAATAATTGCAGATTGTGGATTTTGAGAGAGAAATGTTATTTCTGAGTGAACTGCTCTTATGTTCTCTTGTGCATTTGGGAGAAAAGCAGAGACAGGAAGAAATGATGAAACAGTAGGATTGAGAGAATGAACAGACAAATAGAGAGAGAAAGTGGAAGGATTGGGGATAGAGATAAAGATTATCGGAAGGGTTGAAGAGAAATGTGTGGACGAAGAAAGAGTGAGAAAAGAGAGAGAAAGAGTGAGAAAGAGTGAGAGATAAATATAGTCTAGTTACAAAAGGAGCATGCAAATAAATGAGAGAGAAATTACAGGAAGACATGACAAAACGTGAGAGAGACAAATTTAGAGAGAGAAAGAGAGAGGGTAGTGAGGAATGATGTTCAACATTGGCGTCTTAGTCTCTGAAGACCTTGCGTGGTGCACTGTAGTTTCGTCCAACTATTTCTTCTGTATTTGGACACAATCTGCTATGGCTGTAAAGTCCGAATCGCGAATGGCAGTCTTTGCCACAGATACTACAGATAGTACAATCATGCTGAGAAGGCTGGCTTGCAGTGAGGTCCTCTATTTTCTCTAGTCTGTCTATTTTCACTGTAGCCAGAAGGCCTCTTCGAGGGTCGGCAGCCACTATGCCCCTTCCAACTGATTGTCTCCAAACAGCTCGGTCCTGAGCAAACATGTCGCAGTCCTCGGATGGGATGTCTCATGCCTACATGTTCCTTTTGGATACGCCCTTGAATCGCTTTTGTGGAATGGCCGATTCATCTAACTTCAAATGGTTAGCCAGCCTTCCATTGAGGATATTTTAAGTAAGGAAAAGTGTAAAAAAAGTGGGAGCGAAAGTTTTAGAGGCAAAGATAGAGAATAACACAGATAATATTAGTGGAAGTAGTGAAAAACGAATAAGGAAGATATAAATGAAGAACAATGCGTCCAGGTTGAAAGATATATGCGGAAAATAGATCAGTTCAGTTCAGTTTATCCCGTGACCTAATGAGACCGTTGGGGCACCCCCTCTGACACCTCAACAATTCTTGATCATTCGTCTCTGTCTGCGGTTTCTTTGTGTGCATCCTCTGGGGATAGGTTAGTCCATTCATGAAAGTTGTCTTTCGATCGTTTTCTCGGACGTCACTGCCTTCGCTTGCCTTGTACTTTGCCCTGTAGTATGGCCGTTGCAAGTCCATTAGAACTCGAGACGTGGCCATCCCAAGTCAGCTTTCGCCTTTTGATCGTGGTGAGGAGGTCGTCCTACACTTGCATTCTCGATTCAACGTGGTACTTCATCATTTGGGATACTGTCTTTGTAGGTGGTATTTAGGGGTCTTCTAAAACATCTTATCTCCATGACCTGGATTCTTCTCTGGAGGTGTGTTGTAATAGTCCATGTTTCGCAGACGTAGATGAATATCGAAAGAAGCACTGAGCGCATTAGTTTGACATTTGTGGCGAGGAAGAGTCGTTTAATCTTTCCACATATGTTTCGATCGTGCAAGAACTGCTGTTGGATGTGATTTTCTGGTAAGGACTTCTGGTTTTGATATTTCATCACTGATTGTTGAACTAAGATATTTGAAACGTTTCACTGTTTCAAGATCCTGAAAATAGGGAGTTATAGCCAAAGGGCAGTGTTATAGCATAGAATGTTGTCGGTGATGATGTGTTAGATGTATCATTGCAGATGTGTCAATATTTAGCAGGTGACGTTGGCTCTCGATGTTTTTCTATTTCTAACTGTATTTCGGGTACCCATTTGCAGTTGGAAGGACCAAAGTGTTCTGTTAATGGACTTTGTCTTTGTCATGAACGAGAAATAGATAGGTTGAAACTACTAGAGCAAATTGTAAGTTAATTGCCGATGAAAACACAAAGCGATAATGATTAAGTGACCCAACCCGGACACAAACAAAACAATGCATACGTATCGACAACATGGCCTTCGTCAGGGACAAAAGAACGTTCGAAAAAAACTAACAAATGACAGCAGCAGAAATAAAACGAACTTAAATGATTTATTTTTCATCCTTTCTTGTTTTTTTGTTATTTGTTAGATGGTTTCGTTCGTTATTTGTCCCCGTTGAAAGTCTTGCAGCCATAACTTTGGTGTAACTCCGTGGAAAAGGTAAATTAGCACTTCGCTTATCAGAGTATTTATTGTACTAGGTGGCCTGCAAGGTTGTGCGATCTGATCTCGATGTCTTGCTTTCATATGTTACATTTCTAATGTAAATGCACAGCTGGTTACAAGGGAGCGTACGGCGTTCTTTAACTTAACTACTTAAGGTCTTTATACTCTTCTGGAAGACTGCAGTCTGTATACAATCAGTTTATTTTACATTCACTTGGTCTAAAAATACAAATGCGCATCCAATATATTATTGAATGCATTAATTGACCCTGCCTTCACTATTTCCTGTGGCAATGTATTCCAAGCATTCACCACTTTTGCGTAAAAATATATTTCCTGTTATCTTATATAAGCGTTTCTTTAATTAATTTGTGACTTGTCTCCCACTCGTTCTTGTAGGCGGCTCTATTATGAAAAACTTGTTATAAGATGATTTTTTTCATATCCTTTGATTATCTTATAAACCTGTATTAAGTCATCTCGAATTTGTCTCTTTTCTAGACACTGCAGGCCGCTTTTCCTGACTCTTTCCTCGCAGCTATAATTCCGGAATCCCACTATCAATTTCCTCGCCCTTTTTCGTATCCTTTCCAGCATGTTTATATCTCCTCTACGATAAGGACTCCACACCTGTACACAGTACTGCAATCTAGGTCTATCTAATGCTTTATACAGTTTGACTATCACTTCCATGCTCCTATGTTTCATATTTCTTTTTATCATACCTAACATTGCATTTGCCTTTTCAATGCTACCTGGACTTGCTCACTCCTCTTACCTGTATGATATATTATAAAATGGAACCTGATTTTGTTGCCGCGAAAGACAAACACTTTGGTTATTCTGCCACTCGGACACTAAAGAAAGAGCTGCAAGCTGATTGAAAACCAAACTCTCATCTTTCCATATATACAGATATATATGTTTTATAAATGTTTTATATGTATATTATATAAAGAAAGAGAGAGAGAGAGAGAGAGAGAAAGAAAAAAGAGAGAGGGAGAGAGAGAAAGAGGGGGGGGGGGAGAGTTAGATATATATCAAATAGTATACAGATAATTAATAAACATAAAGTATTACAGAGAAATAGGGATACATTAAACGAGATAGTGCGATAGCGAGAGATGGAGAGAGAAACAGTTATACAGAGCTGTATATTAGTGTGTAGTGTTTGTATCCGTGTGTGTGTAACTAATGTGTGTGTGTGTGTGTGCTTGTGTGCCCGAGAGACCACGTAAGTGATATGTGTGTGCTTGTATGCCCGAGAGACCACGTAAGTGCTGTTTGTGAGTGTATGTGTAACTATCAATCAATTTTGAATGTAATATGCCATCAACTTATGAATGTTCAGCTTGAAACACCTTTCTGGCTAAAGGCATATTCACATTTTTTTAGAGAAGGGAGGTCTCTAAAAACCATCAAACAAAAGTACAAAATAGTCAATGTTCTAATCCTGCATGGTTCAAATGACCTCCTGGCTGTAAACAGGTAAAATCTAATGCCAAGTCCTATCAGAGATGAACGATCGACTCGGAGGTCCAGTGCACATTCTGGTGCACGTGCAAGAACCATTATCAGTTAAAAATCAAACAGAATAGGCTGTTGGCCAGTGTCCAGGCACAAATAAACATTTAAAAATTAGGAAATTGTCATTCCCGAAATGCCACCTACCTTCTAATATATGATTAAGATGTTAAATGAAGTCAGACAAAGGTCAACACAAACAGCGTCTAACCGATGAAGTCAAACCTGGAAAGAGGATTGATTTCTCCGACCTGAGGCACATAGTGCACGTGAGCATTTACACTGGGGATACCCGAACCACGACATTTGAAAATGGTTTACACAAATTAACACACGTAAAATCGACTATTGTCAAGACATATCTCAATTATAAAGCAATTGCATAGCAATTAGATGCTAATTATTTTTTTCAAAAATATTGTTTTTCTAAAATCTAATTCAAAATGAACCTCACCTAATGTAATCATCAATGAATGTAATATCTTCAAGTATTCAAGAATGAGCAAGGTTAATCGTTACATGAATATGTCGCAACTGTACTAGCAGCGTGCATACCTTTCTCTTCCTTTTCATTTTCACTGCAGCTTTTATTGTAGCTTCTCAATTAAAATTAGACGGACATTTTAGAAGTGATCATATTTAATTCCATTCGATTTCTCAACATACATTGTATTACGTTCATACAGCTAAATACCATTTCAACTTCAGCATTTGAGTGCGGTAATATTACAACTTATTTTGCAAATTTCCAATGTATTCAAATGGATTGCGTGCAGGTGCGTGCATATGTACATTTCAGCACTGAAGTCCTCAGTATTAGTTTTGTAAGTCCACTCAACTAACCGTAGCATGAGATAGTGGTATTTATAAGCCGATATTTTGAGCGGTGCATGAGCTGCAACGGTCAGCGACCCAAAGCTGTTTACTAGCGTCAGGGAAAGTGAACCAGAGCTGCTAAGACCCTTCTACACCTCCACGAGGTTATCCTTGATAACATGCTGCAACAGAGAAGACTGGCCAAGGAGAAGGGATTGAAGAGAGAAGGATAATCCGTATCCAGAATTAACTGCTGAAGTCGGATGTGTCAGACCAGACCAAACGGTGCAAATATCGCAATCAAGCTGTAAACTACGACACAACGCATTCAGGTCTCCAGACTACATCACGCAACTTACACATTCCTTTTCGGGGCATGGTAGCGGGAGTTTGAGAATGAACGACAAAGAACAAGAAAACTAAGCAGATATAAATTCTTTAGCTAATCCAACAGACTCCATCACACCAATAATAGATTAGTTAACTGGCTGTAGTGCTTTTCTCTCAAGTATACCACCTTTCTTGTTCTAATTGTTGCATTTGTATGACTATTTCTTTTAACTCTTTGAAACCAGTTACAAAGAAATCTTGGAGCATGTTTCTCATAGATCTGTATTCATCGCTTCTTATTTTATTTCAGTATTGCTCAAGTGTTTTCTTCCAATCTGTAACCTGGGTTAGAGTTTGGGCTAAAACATTCCAGTATGTCAGGAGAAAGTAGATCCACATCAACATCAGAAAGTAACTTGACATCAATAGACGGTATAAGATTATCCCAAAAAAACTTGACTTTATCAGCTATAGTTGATTCGATTGTACATTGTATCAACTTCCATGAGAGCAATGCACACACAGAAGATAAACTAGGTTCTTCACATCTTGATAGTTTAGTTTAGTTTAGTTTTAGTTTAGTTTAGTTTAGTTTAGTGTAATCGAAGAATCAACGTTTTTGCACACCAAATAATCCATAAGTGTTTAACCGATAACTCATCTTTATAGATTTCATTGAAAGCGTATGCTGTGTACGAGCGATGGTCGAAAAGGTGTGCACTTCAGAATGACAGAGTCAATGCACTACCGGGAAATTGGTGTGAACTTTAGTCCTTTTCTGTGCATTCACCCTGCAAAGCGATACACTTCTCCCATCTATTCTTCACCTACTATTACCGTTGTTGTAGAACTCCTCCGTCTAGGTCCGGATCCATATCTCTAGTTAAGTAATCAAGTCCTGGACGCTTCCACCACGAAGCCAATTTGTGATATTTTGGAACAGGAAAAAGTCACTAGGTGTTTAGTCCGGTGGGCATGATGGATCGGGTATGATTTCATGCCCGCACGTTTTTATGACGTCCAGGACATTTGGTTCATGAATAAAATGTCCATTTATTCATTTCACCTGGTGTCGCAAGAAGGGGAAAATAAAACTGTGTATTAATTCCCTTTTCATAAGCTTTTTTTTTAACTTGACATCGCGTAATTGTTGCCAGTGACCGTTGACCGTTTGCATAACTTCTATTTCTCCTATTTTAACTAACTTTTTAGTAACCTAGAGACATACAATCTTTCCTATTTTTGACAGATCCTCTAATGACCTACCAAAAACAGCAAATACATTTAGAAATGTCCCAAATAACACCCATTGACTGCATTCGGTATCCAACCAAAGATATATAACTTCTTACACTACAAAAACGATTGTGTTTGTTTGTGTCCCTTATCATTTTGACTGATCCTAAAATAAGTGTAGTCCTAAAAACAAACAAAATATATCGTTATTCTCGTATAAATGAAAGCTTGTAAAGAAAAACTTATCTTTTTTAAAAGTTACTTGTTCAGATACCAATGCGGGCAGCCGGAATTAAGGTTTAAATTGAGATACGTGTCACTATCTGGATCAGGACCAAGAAATTGTCAGAGTTTGCCTCGGGCAGACTTATTCTCTTGATGACTTTTCCTACAGATAATTGAGCAATCCCAGCATGAATTCTCCGCACGTCCCTTTCAGAAAAATGTCTTTGAGAGACCTGTCGTCTGTGACAAGGCTTCAGTGTAAAAGAGGGCCAACTTCGCAAAAACGAGAAAGGGCTGCAGCGGCTGTCACCTTTGTTGTTGTATACGTGATGTCTGTACTTGTTGTTGTATACGTGATGTCTGTACTTGTTGTATACCTGATGTCTGTACTTGTTGTTGTATACGTGATGTCTGTACTTGTTGTATACCTGATGTCTGTACTTGTTGTATACGTGATGTCTGTACTTGTTGTATACGTGATGTCTGTACTTGTTGTTGTATACGTGATGTCTGTACTTGTTGTTGTATACGTGATGTACGAACTCGTTGTATACGTAATGTCTGAACTTGTTGTATACGTGATGTCTGTACTTGTTGTATACGTGTAGTCTGTACTTGTTGTATACATAATGTATGTACTTGTTGTTGTATACCTGATGTCTGTACTTGTTGTATACGTGATGGCTGTACTTGCTGTATACGTGACGTCTGTACTTGTTCATAATCCTTTACTAGTGCAATTATGATTTGGTGTGTTTTTGTTGTTGTTGTTGTTGCTCTTTTTTGGTTTACGCCTTTCTAACTGGTATTTATATAGAAAAAGAAGAAGATGATGACGGACATGATGGATTTGTATGCCAACAATAAGTAAGAATACTCTTGTGTGCCCACAAAAACGGACGTTTAGGTACGGGCTGCAGTAGTTTTCTTCACATCTCGATCGTGCTGCTGAAGGTGGACTGTGGAGCTGCAGGCGGCTGTGGTATGCTTTACTTCATCTGTTTGTCGATTATTAATACGGGGATCACGTAATTCTCCACATCGATAGCCAGGCTGCCAAGAAAACATCCTGTTTCCAGGGAGAACTGAGTGAAAGTGAGGTTGGAATCCTGGCCAGTATATTTTGCCTGACTGACTAACATGTCCGATCATTATATTTTGCCTGACGCTAACAGATCCGATCAGTATGTTGTCTCTGACTGACTAACAAGTCTGATGAGCATGTTTTATCTGACTGACTAACAGGTATGACCAGTTCGTTTTGCCTCACCAGATGTTAGCATTCACTCGTGGACTCCTATAATGTACAAGGGATCGTCGACAGGTTTTGAACTTTTGTATGAAAGAGTCAAGGCACTTTCTGTTTAAATTATGTGAATTTCAGTCCTTCTCTGTGAAAAAACAACGTACCAAAGCTGATTTTTCATGTCTGAAACCATTGAAGAAGTCACTAGTTGCTAAGTCCAGTGACTTTGGTGGTTAGGATATGATTTCATACCAGCACGTTTTTTCTGACTCCATGGTTTGATTATTGAACGGACGACGCTGTTCTGGGACCAGTTCTTGTGGTTCTGGATCTAGTTCTCACAATCCCGGGTCAAAACGTAGGAGATCTACAATCAGGGAATCAGGATAGTGGAGAATTGATGGTAAAAGTTGAAGACCTTGCAGAGTGTATACACAGAAAATGATTAAAGTTTACACCAATTTCCCGGTTAATGTCTTGAATCATTCAGAATGGTGTAAACCTTTTCGACCATCTCTCAATACTGCCTAATATTTCTAAAGATCCTATAAAACGAGAAATGAAACCACAAGTTACAGATTTTCAGACTGTGTCAACGGCGAAAATGTGCAAATCCGTGAATTGGGAATTTTTCTAACCTTTATCTGTTATTGCAAATACTAATCGTCGTTGTTTTGTTTCGTTTCTCAAAAACCTGGCTGATTTTGGTGGGAGGTTGCAAGCGGAGCGATTGGTACGGGGGGGCCCTGGGGATGAGGGTGTGGAGGAGTAGCGTATATCGTAGTTGATAATGACTCAGCTCACAAATCAATCATGCAGGTTTTCAGGGTCATGAACTTCTAATATGCAGCTTTTTAACGTGAACACATGAGGAACTGAGACACTAGTCCGGTCAGGCACAACGTGCTTACCAAGACGTTGCGTCAGGGTCAAGCACAATATACTAAACAAGACCACTATCTGTATTTCAAGGCTGTCGGGAAGTCCATCGACTTGATCCTCGTAATAGTGAGCGTAACGCAGATGAGGTCAATGATAGCACAGCTGCTTTGTGGACCACGGTCAACCTTCATCAGCACACTTTGGATGTGAGGAAAGCTACTGTAACCCGACAAGACGCACAAGGCTAAACTTGCTCATTGTAGGCATTAGATAATAACGATTCCTTCTTCATCTACCTCTTCTTCTTTGTGCCTCCATGCTCAATCGCTGACCACTAAGTCCTCAAACAGGCTTTACAAGTAGCATGATGGTGTTTGATGAACGAAATGCGTTGTGCCGTAATTTACAGTTTGACAGCTTATTGGCACCTTTCGGTCCGACACATCCGAACTCATAAGACATTTTTGAGTATTTGGCTAGACTTCCTTCTTCGATCATTTTTTCTGCTCCAGTCTGCTCTGTTGAAGCCTGTTATCCAGGATCATCGTATGGAGGTGAACAAGGGTGATGGCAGCTGTGGTTCGCTGGCCCTGACGCTAGCTATGGGTCGCTGGCCCTGAGGCCAGCTATGGGTCGCTGGCCCTAACGCTAGCTATAGGTCGCTGGCCCTGACGCTAGCTATAGGTCGCTGGCTCTGACGCTAGCTATGGGTCGCTGGCCACTGCAGTTCATGCCCTGGTCAGCATCCTTATCCCCAATAACAATGTAAACACATTAGAAAAAAGACTGCTGAAATCGGATCCACTGTGCCATTTGTGTGGTTATCCAAGTTTCACAGCCGTACATTACCACGGTATCTATGTACTACAGGCAGTATGCACGATTGTGTGAGCCGCAATGTGCTCATTATAGATCCGTAGTAATTTTCGATCGATTTTAGTTTACACAAATTCTTCTCACAGCTAGCAACACTAACAGCCATTATGAGGAAAATGTATTTGTTATTACAGTATTTGGAACCGAGTTTCCAATACTGTATTTTAAAATAATCCAGACAGAAAGATATTATTCTTCTTTTTGCTATAGACAAGAAGTCACTCCGCCAACCTGCCCCACAAAAAGTGTCTCCCGAGGCGAACCGCTCTGTTTAGCTACGCCACTAGCATTGACTGTTCGGATTAAGGATAAAATAATGATATTACACATCTCGGAGAAGTAAAAGAAAGTAAATCAGGAGATGTTATGGGTGAAGAGAACATAGATGAACGAAAATAGTCTGACAGTTGCAATATTTCTGTTGTATTCTGATCGCATTTGGGGGTGGTGGTTAGGAAGATGGGGGTTTGGGTGGGGCCGTGCTGGAAACGATTAGTTGAGGCCAAACTTCCCACAGGGTACAGGATATGGATAGGGAAGTGCGGGGTGAAACGGAGAGTAGTGGATTAGAAAAACATAAATAAATGGACAGAAAAACCTGTCTGATTGCATCATTCATTTCTTAAATGTAGCCGATCCAGCAAAATGTCTATGTTAAGATGGCAGCTGATCTGATCCAACGGAAAACATTTTCATTTCCTTCTGCATCCACCAACTTACTTCCAAACACTTCACTGCGTACAATTCAGTACATACACTTCACTTCATATATTTCACTTCGTCGCTGCATTCACTTCACTGCATACACTTCACTGTGTACATTTCACTACACACTCTTCCATGTACATTCTTCACTAAACTTCACTTCACTAAACTTTACTTCACACACTCCACTTCATAAACTTCACATCAGATACTTTATATGCTGTATGTCATCAATTCATTCTATATACTACATTACAATATGTATCACTTCGTACACTACATGACAAACGTCCACACATACGCTTCTCTACATACACTTCGTAAATAAACCTCCCTACATACACTTTCCTACATACATGTCTCTACATACACTTTCCTACATGCGCGTCCCCACACTCGCATCCCTACATAATATTCGTCACATACACTTCCCTACATACACGTTCCTACATACGATTTCCTACATACACTGACCTACATACACATCCCTACAAACACTTCCCTAAATACACTTCCCTACATGCACTTTCCTACTTACACTTTCCTACATACACTTCCCTACACACACTTCCTTACACTACCTTACATAGCTTTCTTACATACACTTCCTTACATACACTTCCCTACATTTTCCTACATACACTTCCCAACATACACTTTCCTACATACACTTCCCTGCATACACTTCCCTACATACACTTCCTTGCATACACTTCCTTAAATACACTACCTTACATAACTTTCTTGCATACACTTTCTTACAAACACTTCCCTACATTTTCCTACATACACTATCCCACATACACTTACCCACATACATATCTCTATCCAATTTTCCTACATACACTATCCTACATACACTTACCCACATACATATCTCTATCCAATTTTCCTACATACACTTCCTTATATAGACTTCCCTACATACACATCTCTATACAACATTCGTACATACACTAACCTACATACATTTCTTTTACATACAGTTTCCTACATAAACTTCCCTACATAAACTTCCCTACATGCAGCTCTGTACACACACTTCACTTCATACACTTCACTTCAAACACTTTTCTTCATACATTTCACTGCGCATAATTCACTTTGAAAACTTTGCTGTACAATATTTCACTACATACACTGTAATTCACACAAATGACATCAACCACCTTTTACGTACATCTTACTGCGTACACTTCACTTTTCTCTATAGCTTTCATATTTTGTTTGTTTTGTTTTTACGTTTCCCTTATCGCTATATTCCCAAAGCGGTCTTCGTTGCACTATGTTTTATTATTTTGCACACGTCAGTCCAGTGCATACGACCTCGTCATGAATTGTTATGTTATGAATGTAAACACTTCCTGCATTTTTAAAGGGTTTGCTTCCCCGGGGTAACGACCAGTTATATGTTTGGGTAGCGAACCTAGCACACCTTCGAGTTGTGAACCGTGTCACTTCAACACTAGCCCGCGCCGTTCCATTAGCTGTCATATGAACTTAGGAGTGCATTAGTTACTTGATTTCCATTCTGCAGTTAATACGTGCGCATCAACAATTAAAACATCTAGTGATTTAGCAGAGATCATAGTAATGAATAGGACATGCCCTTACAATGAAAAAAAGCAATGGGGACGGCGTGGGCTAGTGGTTGTGTGATACGGCTCCCAAGCAGAAGGTGCTGGGTTCGATCCTCATCACAGCACCCGCCGTTACCCCGGGGAAGCAAACCCTTAGAAAATACAGGAAGAAGCAGACCCTTACATACAATGCATGCTGAAGTCGGATGCACTGAGTCGACATGAGCAAAATAAAAACCACAGTGCACTGCACACCGCCTTCGGGGATTAGAGAAATAAGGCAAACACACACACAAAAATAAAGAAAAGAAACAAAGCAATAGAAATATAAGTGTGATATATTGGAAATATCAGAGAAAGAAGAGAGCGAGCAGTTAGACAATAACAGTTTCAAGGATGGATCACAAGTAGACTGCTCACAAATTGAAGGGTTATCCTTGCGGTTTCTGTGCCCATGGAACAACGTCTAAAACGGTTTCATTTGGACATGTCTCGGACATACATAATTGTGTTTGCTTTTTACGCTGGAATCAAGAGACTAGAGAAACGATACAATTATGACTTCATCTTCACATTTGTTTTAACTGGCTGCCTCCCATCCATCACAAGTTCATCCCTCAGGCAGATATTTCCCTGATTCTGATCTATCATCGTCTCGCCGCAGCTAATCTGTCAACACCTCCTTCGAGTGCTTTCTGCCGTTACCGACTTACCCAGTACGCTCGTATACCGCAGTAATAAATATTTATCTACATCTCGATCTTGGATGCTGCGTTAATTAATCACATTATCGGAAGGCCTAGTTAGTGTGAAACCATATCAACTAACCACTGTAATGTTATTTCTGACGCTTCATTCTGCACTGCGGCAATGTTTCCCTCATCAACTAGTCTTGTTTTCCAGTGTTTAGTTTGCTGTTACATGTGTCAACGACGAATTGTTAGTGTGTAACTAAAGGCCGGCACGACTGTTGAATCTATACTGATTTCCCCGATTTTCGTCCAGCGTCTTATTTCACTCAACAGAACAAATATTTGGTAAACGGACATCATTAGTAATGCACACTATACTTTCTGAATTCGTATTTGTTAACGTTGCTTTATTTACATTATGTAAATCTAATTAATTGATTTTAAATAGGTGTACTGTGCTTAGTGGAATGTGGTTTTACAGAACAACCACATGGACTACAAAAAAGACTAATGATACAGTACTTGAGGAGGCACAAACACAACGACACCTTATTTCAAGGATCAGAACCGTAATCCTATTTGAGACATGTTATGAGAAGAGGCGGATTAGAGCACGTCGTGACAACGGGAGAAGCAGTAGGAAAGAGAGAGAGAGAGAGAGAGAGGAAGGGAGAGAAAGAAGATGCTGGACAGCCTCAGATAATGGCGTGGACGACAATCAACAACAGTTGGAAACGACACACGTGATAGAAATGGATAGAGGTACATGATTGCCAACGCTAACCGGCAAGGCACCTGGTTATGACGATGCTGTGTTTGAGAACTGGTCACGATCTTCGAGTATCTAGGCTCCAGCATTGACAACGATGACGACTGCTGAGAGGAAATCAGATTTTGTTAAGCCGTGCAAGCGCCGCTATTGTATATGCTATTCTGGCCAACACCTCACATTTTGATCCTTCATCACTGACAATCAAACCCAGATATTTAAAACGGTCAACCACTTCGAGTTCCTGACCATTAGCTTTTATTCTGTTGTTGAAGCCTTCGGCGTTGTTGGTCATTAATTTTGTCTTCTGTTCTGTAAATTTCATAAATTTATATGATTTATTCGTTGTTTCCCAAGGCGTATTGAAGAAGGGCACAGGTTTGACAATATGAAAGAAACAATATGGCCAGATAGTGGGCTAAGATGGAAGCATGAAAATAAACTTACATTAAGACCGAAATGCCTTTATCGGAGACAATAAACAATACAAATATGAGCTTAAAATAATAAAGGAAGATACGAATACATTAAATAAATACGTGAACAAATAAACAGATCTGATTATGGGGCTCAGTGGTCTTGAGAAAAGGTGTCAGCCTCGATTGCCCCAGGTTGCGGGTTCGAATCACGGTGGAGACCGTGATTTTTTCACGTGGATTTTCTAGTAAAAATGTCCCTGATTTCTGGATAGTGAGAACGGACTCCCATGTTCAGTGCCGGGCACGTTAAAAATTAGATAAGAAATTGATAAGAGTAGGCTTAAAAGGCCGCTGACAGGACAACAATTCTAGTTAACAATCGACGCAAATTATGTGTACCTTCCCACAGACCTAGCAAGGCGCATGAAGTTGTTCAATACCTACTACGTAAAGTTGAGGTATTGGGCTACCATTAAACACGCCTGTATGAATACCACGATTCCAAGTATTCCAACTGATCTCCTGCCTGGACTGTCCTTCAGCTGCATGGCATCAACAATATCCATATTTTTACTTAGTTGTTATCCACTTCCAACTTTCCTCCATGCCTCCATATGCCTTCCGTCTTCTTCTTTCAGTGAAGTTTTTAGGTGTAAACAAATCAATATCTGGTAACTCCCTGCTTGACCGCTATCGTCTTATCCGGCTCTTTACCACATCTTACACTTTCGCTAGCTTGTTTCACCCATACACGAAGTAACTAGTGGCTATTTCATGTATTATGCAGGTAGGTACAGTGCAAATAATATGCTATTTTTTAACTTGTCATTCTATGTTACTCGATTTGTATCATGTTCCTCTTTTCTTCACTGGAAGATCAGGAATACGCACATTGCATTTTTGTACCCTCATATCAACACATTGAAGATATAAAGAAATGAATGAGTGCGTATAGTCAACATGTTGGAAGGACTATTAATATAAAGAAGACGAGAAGCCGTGGAATTGAATATGTTAAGTCCCACACCACTTAGAATTGAATATGTTAAGTCCCACACCACTTAGAATTGAATATGTTAATTTCCACACCACTTAGAATTGAATATGTTAATTCCCACACCACTTAGAATTGAATATGTTAATTTCCACACCACTGAGAATTGAAAATGTTAATTCCCACACCACTTAGAATTGAATATGTTAATTCCCACACCACTTAGAATTGAATATGTTAATTTCCACACCACTTAGAATTGAATATGTTAATTCCAACACCACTTAGAATTGAATATGTTAAGTCCCACACCACTTAGAATTGAAAATGTTAATTCCCACACCACTTAGAATTGAATATGTTAATTCCCACACCACTTAGAATTGAATATATTAAGTCCGACACCACTTAGAATTGAAAATGAAGATTTAGCGAAGACACTAAACATTACTCGGAAGCATAGCTACAGCAGACGACGGAACAGACAGAGACATCAAACGCATAATGTACAAAGCCAGAATAGCTTTCGATAGCAAAAAAGTGTTTGCAAGTCCTCGCAGTAAGGCAAGATCCAATGCGTTATTAACCATGATGACTGGGGTAAAATCGTCACCAATCGCTCTGACTGGCCCAGCATTATTGTGGAGAGTGTTCAGAGACAGCGGCGTCGAAAATATATAAGACTGTACACTGAGGATTGCTTCGCAAGTCAGTTCAGAGCAACCCTTCTTCATTCGCCGGTGGAAGGCGCTGTGATATTTCTTTTGCACTAAGTACGACAGCCAATTCAGTGCTGCGGTTGGCTTATTTAATCATCTCAGACTGATGCGAACAGTGAAGGTTGACAAAGTTCTCCTCGTCGATTACGATTAACAAACAGCATATGGTGCTGAGTGAGGGAGAGTGAGGGAGAGTGAAACATTAACATTGTCATCTTTTCATACAACCTATCTAAGAAACATTTGCCATAATGTTCTTGCTAAACACGATCATCATCCGAGATCTGCGTGACCGGAGTCGTGAAGAAGACATGAACCAACCATAACCGGTCAAAGCTGGATTTAGAACAGTCATGTCTTAAGAGAAGAACTAGGCACATCACCAGAACTGCCTTGGTATGGACCCCAGAGGGAATCCAAGAGAGAGTTCAACATAAGACAACTTGACAAAGAACCATGGAGGCCGAAATGAAAATCATGAATCAGAGTGTTGGCACTGTAGGAAGGATGGAAGCATACTAGGTGTAATGGAATGAGTTTGATGTTCACCTTAAAGAGGCCATTTGGCGTGAACGTGGCTGGTCGCTCTGTCAGTCACTGACCTCGAAACGATAAGATAGATGACTTTTTCAGAACTGTTAGCTAATGTGTATCAACATACTGAGCTGCAGCGGTCAGCAACACAGAGCTGGCTGCTAGCTTCAGAGCCAACGAAGCAGAGCTGCTATGACAGGTCTACACCTCAATGCGATGATCCGTGATAACAGACTACAACAGAGCAGACTGGCTAAGAAGAAGCAATGTAATACGGGAGTCTATGCCGGTGTATACAAATGCCTGCTGAAGTCGGATGTGTTGGACCGAAAGATGCAAATATCGCATTGATTGTTGTTGTTTAATTCCCACATTGAGTAAGTTTACTTTCTTGTGAAGGACGTTAGTGGTGGGTTGTATTAGCTTTCCTTCCATCCCGAGCATGCTGACCGCGATCATCCAGCCGGTTTTGTTACGTCCTGGTCAGTATGTTGTGTCTGACTGGACTAGCGTCTCAGTTCCTCAATAACTCAGTCAAGCTGTAAACTACGACACAAAGCATTATGTGCCTCGGACAACCATCCTGCAACTTGCAAAAACCGTTTCAGGGCTTGGTAGTGGGAGATTGAGAACGGTCAGGGCTTGGTAGTGCGAGTTTGAGAACGATCGAAGAAAAATAAGAATAATGTTGTAGTACTAGTTCTCACTGTAACTAATGTGTATGTTTTAGTACTATTCAGCACTTCCAACTAATGTGTTAATTCTAAACATTCACTATTGACTCTTTCCATCTTGCCAGACGATATTAAGTTGTGCTTTGAAATGAGGGATGACAACAACGGAAATGACCCGTAAGACCAATCCGAACAGAGAAGCGTCTTCCACAGTGTGTGCAAGGAAAGTCAGGACCGTTTGTGGAATCTCATGTTGTGGCATTTCTTCTCAGACGCTGAGCTCTTAGCCTATCCTCAATCAGTATCTCCTTTGTCTATATGCCATGCTTTATCCTGCCCAACCATGCAACACGATATATGACGTCCTGCTCTCATTATTCCAAATTGGAATTCCAATTATAAACATACATATTTTAAATCTATTGTTTAAAGCCGTAAATAACTATTTTTTTAATAGCAATACACGTAGGGAAACCATGTCTGTCAAGCGAACTAAACAATATGAAAGAAATAACAGCAGTTTAACAATTAAAACATGTCCCCCTACCCCTACCCTCTCTGCTCTCCTACCTCACATCTCCCTCCCTCCAACCAGTCCATCTCACATGTTCCGTCTATCATAGTGCCTCAATTTCAAATGTCAATCCATCCGAATTATCCTCTCTCAACCGGCCCATCACCCTGCCCATCACCCTGCCCATCACCCTGCCCACCTCTTCCCACTTCTCCCTCGGCCCCCCCCCCCCGACCCCCCATAGATGCTAGCTCTCAATGACACCTTGTAATTTTCTTGTCGCTAATTCGTTTCAGTTTCGTTGCATTTTTCGTTGCCTTATCGGCATCTTTAACCGCTTGCACACTCCAACGACAATATAGATAATGTCGTTAACAAAAAAGCGATGACGGTTTTAATGAAGAGACGAGGTTAATACTTTCTTCCATCTCTCACAATGTGTGTGACAATATTGTGTTTGATATTGACTCATTTCTCCTGTCTTGGGCAACATATCAGCCATTATGTTTCCAAAGTTTAACACTTGCATTGCCTTGTCATTTCCCCTCGACATGTCATCCATATTACATGCTTCCAGAAGGTTTGGACAGATCATCTTGTGGTCTAGGACTTGTATTGCTCTACGGTCGCATGTCATATCATCCTTGTAACTCTCTCGCTTCAAGTTCTTCCTGCACTACGATACACCAGTTCAGAGTCTATTCAGTCACTTCCATGTTACAAGTGGTGTTCAATGGGCAAGCTATAAACGCAACTCGATGATCTATATAGGGATCTGCGTCATATTACTCTATTTTTAGAAGCGGTATTTTCCGGAACTAGTCTGAGGGGTAGGGTGAGTTGATTGTAAGAAACTGCGTCTAGATTTGAGTCTTTTGCTTGTTTCACCTTCTGATACGATTAATCTTCGTGTATCAGGTAGAGACTATGCAAAATATGAGCTAAATGTTTAAGATAGAATAGGTTTTATTCGCCAGTCTAATTTATCGAATTATCAATAAGTTTTGCGTATGCAGAAAATAGCTCGCAATCTGAGAAATACAGAGCGAATGCATAAGCTGTACTTCCTATGTTGTACCAGTTAATTTTCGAATGTTTTGTAATTGTATCTTCCATTTTGTTTCCTGAGATCTTATCGCGTCAAATGAGATCAAGATGATGAGTAGTGCATGAGCTGTAGCGGCCAGCAACCCAAAACTGACTTCTAGCATGAAGGGTCAACGCTCCAGAGTTGTCAAACCTTATCCTCCTCCTCGCGGTGATCCTGGATGCAACCTGGCAGACTGACCTAGGACAAGAGATCAACAAATGATTACTAACTCAGTACCCACAAATTCCAGCTAAGGTCGGATTTGTCGGGCCGAAAGGTGGAAATATCGCAGTCAAGCTGTAAACTACAACACAATGCATGCCCTTCACTGGACATCTTGTTACTTGCAAAGCCCTTTTTCAGGGCTTGGAAGTTGAAGTTTGAGAATGAACTACGAAGTAGAAGAAGAATCACGTAGAACAGTGAGCGATCCAACTTTACACCCAGGTAACGCCTAATGCCGGACTTTGCTTGACAGAAAGAGCTTGATAATATCATGTTTTCGCAAAAGATTAGTGTTCCAGCTGTGTCATTGATTTCATTCCATTCAGCTCTTGTCACTACCTCTCTGGTGTAGCTATATTTGTTGTTAATTATATTGATTCAGTCGAGTGTTGGCTAGTAGACCACATGGAATCATCCAAGCAACAATGCGCTGAGATGCACTCTAATTACCCATTACCATTGAAGACTGCATTGGTTGTATGAATTGCCAAATCACACAGTTCTTAACCTCTCACAGTAATGCGTGGCAGCAAATTTTCTCGCGGTGCATTCAACAATGGCTACTGATAAAATATGATAAAGGGAGATTGGGGTAGTTCGTTTCCAACTCGAAGTGTTAAGAGGTAGAGGGCGACCAAGACTGGCCTTTACTGCTCAGCCACCTGAACAGAATCCAACCACAGCACACTACATCGTGTCAGCTGTGTAAACACCCACACGAAACCTTTGATCATCATCTCTTCGAGTGATCAGTGCTCAAAGTTGTTGAGAAAAGGCTTCTTTTTCCGAGGTCAGATAAATAGATCAATGTGTATGGAACTAAACAGTAACTATCAAACATCTGCAGGTACCGTTACATGACATTGGGCTGAAGGTCAAGAGTTCAAATGCTGCTTAATTTATAACAAAAGCGAAACAAAACAGCACAGGCATGCAGCGATATTAAAGTACAAACTTATGCTGATATGAAGATATCCGCAGACGGTTTGGCTTCGCTCCCTTCTCAATCTCCTGTTATCAAACCATAAAAAGGGCTTAAGTGGTAGAATTTAGTCCAGAGAACGGAATACGTTGTCTTGTAGCTTACAGCTTGACTGCGATATTTGCACCTTTTGGTCCAACACATCCAAATTCATCATTTTTTTAGTACTGTGCTAGCATTCTCTCTTCGATCCCATCTCCTTAGCCAGTCTGCTCTGTTGCAGTCTGTTATCCAGGATCACAGCGTGGAGGTTTAGAAGGGTCTTGGTAGCTCTGGTTCGCTGGCCCTGACGCTAGCAGTCAGCTATGGGTTGCTGACCACTGCAGCTCATGAGCTGCTCAGCATCTTGTTCCCGAGCTGTAGATGATAGCGCATAAAGAATAGACAATCAGTCTAGGATTGACCAATAAGAGAACACGGCCAAATGGAGGGACATCCTCTGATAGCCATACAACCAGTATAATACTGATCAATCCGTGGATAGGGTCAAACAGAGTGACATGCATAAACTACCTTACAACCAGTCTTAGGGGGAGTCAACTCGAAGACAGGTTTAAATAGATATACATGTTCAGACAACCTGACAACCAGTCTTAAGAGTGATCAACCAGAGGACATGATTAAATAGAGAGACATGCTCAGACAACCTTTCAATCAGTCTTAAGGGTGATCAACCATACGATGATAATGTTACAAAACAGTTCTAAACATATCATTGTGATATTGGGGCATATTCCCTATAACTGATTTAGATAGACATCATTTCATCATCGTGTGCCATGCCGACTGACAAATTCATATTATCTCATGTATCTCTCAATGCGAAGCACGAACAACACAGAAGTTCACAGGAA
This sequence comes from Ariolimax columbianus, assembly GCA_036924085.1. Classification (NCBI taxonomy): domain Eukaryota; kingdom Metazoa; phylum Mollusca; class Gastropoda; order Stylommatophora; family Arionidae; genus Ariolimax; species Ariolimax columbianus. The sequence continues at coordinate 43,840,418 of JAVGWX010000009.1, forward strand.
GCCGGCCTAGCAACATGTACTTGAGATATGTAGTGATAGTTCCCCTGACCTTTTGTTCTACATGATTTGAGAGTTGCAGTGGTCCTTTTCTTCCTCCCTAGGCGATTATGTGTGACTGGTTTATGAAATAATTAATTGGTGGATGAAATCATTAACTGGTGTTTGAAGTCATTAACTGGTGTCTGAAAAAATTAACTGATGTATGAAACAATTAACTGGTGTTTGAAATCCTTAAATGGTTTCTGAAATCATTATCTGGTGTATGAAATCATTAACTGGTGTATGAAATAATTAACTGGTGTACGCAATAATTAACTGGTGTACGCAATAATTAACTGGTGTACGCAATAATTAACTGGTGTACGCAATAATTAACTGGTGTACGCAATAATTAACTGGTGTACGCAATAATTAACTGGTGTACGCAATAATTAACTGGTGTACGCAATAATTAACTGGTGTACGCAACCAATAACTGGTGTATGCAGCCATCAACTGTGTCAGTCCTCAGCTGGTGTATGCAGTCATATTTCATCCCAAATTCCTTCTCCAAGAGCAGAATATCAATTTTGCGGTTTATTTTCTATTGTGCTCTTGTTTGTCAAACCACAGTATGGTCAAACTGTCCAGCAATTATATCTCTCTCTCTCTCTCTCTCTCTGTCTATCTCTCTCTCTCTTCCTCTTTCTTTTCCTGGCTCGTCTTCCTTTCGAGTCCTTCCTCTTTCTCTCTTTCTCTGTTTTCTCTTTCGCTCTTTCCGTCTTGTTTCTACCTTGTAACTCTCTTTCTTTCTTTCACTTTATCTCTCTTCCTATTCCTCTCTTTCTTTCTCTCTCTATTTCACTCTTCCTCTCTCCCTCTCTCTTTCTTTCTCCGTCTCTCTTTTCCTCTCTCTACACCGATCTCTTTCGCTAACACTTTCTTTCTCCTTCTCTCTCTTTCTCATTCTCCCCAATCTACCTTTCTTTTTCATTCGCTCTCCTCTCCACCTTCTCTATCTCCTGATATTCTTTTTCTCTCTCTCTCTCTATCTATGTTTCCGTTTCTGTTCCGATCTCCCTTCTCTCTATCTCTCTCTCAATTGCTCTTTCTCTCCCATCTCTCCCTCTCTCTCTCTCTGAGATAGAGAAGCGACTTAACTGTTTGCAATGGCAAACTATTCACGAACTCGGAGACATCTATGTTTCACAAGTGATTAAAATACAAATCTCCCTGGTCATTTTCCATGTCCTCTTTGGTGAATCTAGCTTCAGAGTTTTCATCATTTCCTTAGGGGTTATAATAGATCACACAGGAAAGGTGAGTGAGCAAGTTAAGGTTATAATAGATCACACAGGAAAGGTGAGTGAGCAGGTTAAAGTTATAATAGATCACACAGGAAAGGTGAGTGAGCCGGTTAAAGTAGCAGTGAAAAAGGCAAATGCAATGTTAGGTATGATAAAAAGAAATATTAAACATAGGAGCAAGGAAGTGATAGTCAAACTGTATAAAGCATTAGTTAGACCTAGATTAGAGTAATGTGTACACGTGTGGAGTCCCTATCATAGAGGAGCTATAAACATGCTGGAAAGAATACAAAAAAGAGCGACAAAGATGATAGTGGGATTCCAGAATTACAGTTATGAGGAAAGACTCAGAAAAACCGGCCTACAGTGTCTAGAAGAGAGAAGAATTCGTGGTGACTTAATACGGGTTTATAAGACGATCAGAGGAAGGGATAAATTGGACTATAACACGTTTTTTAAAATACAACCACCCACAATAACAAGAGGGCAGAGCTACAAGCTGACTAAAAAGAGGTCCAGATTAGATATTAGGAAATATTTTTTAGTCAGAGAGTGATGTCTGCTTGGAATGCATTGCCAGGGGAGGTAGTGGAGGCAGGGACAGTTAATGCATTTCAGAATAAACTGGATGCGCCTAGCTTTTAGAGCAAGGTGATGTAAATGTAACTGGTTGTATGCGGACTCTGCAGGGTCTTCTAATACAGTATAAAGACGTTAAGTTAAGTTATCGACTAGGTGTTCAAAAAGTATCCGACCTGTGAGCCGAAAAAATAAAATTACTCCCCTGTAGATTTTAAACCCAAATACCCTTCAAAGTACTCCAATTAGGTCTCCCAGCAGTCCCGCCATTGATGGATGCATTTCAGGAATGCATATTTGGAAATGGAGTACAGCTAGGTTGTCGCATTCCATATAATGTATTCTACTTGCTCCAATTGCGTCTGTTTCGGCTGCATTTTTAGTTTGGGTAACAGTCAACAATCACAAGAAGTCATGTCAGGAGAATAAGCAGCCTGAACAACCAGATGCATGTTGGGCTTAGCCAACACAAGTCTGAATTAGATGCGAAGATTTGGCGGATCAGTTGTCATGTTGGATGTGCCAAGTTTCCATTGTCATGTTGGATGTGCCAAGTTCCCGCTGTCATGTTGCATCTGCAAGTTCCCGTTGTGATGTTTGATGTGCCAAGTTCTCATTGACATGTTCGATGGGCCAAGTTCCCGTTGTCATGTTGGATGTGCCAACCTCCCGTTGTCATGTTGAATCTGCAAGTTACCGTTGTGATGTTAGATGTGCCAAGTTCCCATTGACATGTTGGATGGGCCAAGTTTCCGATATCATGTTGGATGTGCCGAGTTCCCGTTGTCCACAAGTCCAACAGTTTGTGTGGCACAGTATCTCGGTGACAAACACAACATTACTCTGAGTTGTCAGGTTCTCTACTTCCCCCACATGGCTACTTGTGATTTGTTACTGTCCCAAAGCTGAAAATGCGGCTGCAAAAGACCAGATTTGAGTCATGAGAAGACATTATGCTGAATGCGACGACTTAGCTGTACTCTATTCCCAAAGATATCTTCCTAAAATACGTTCAACAATGGCGGGACCGCTGGGAAAGGACTGTATAGTCCCAAGAAGAGTACTTTGAAGTGGATTAGGATTGCTATTCTCCAGATAAGTAATTGTTTTTTTCTGGCTGATAGGTGGGATATATTTTGATCACACCTCGTACAACAAACTGGTTGACAAAGGAAGTAAATAGAAGGGAGGTTGGGGGGAGGGGGGTGGGGGGGGGGGGGTATTACTTAAATATTTAAAAGACATGCGTCATGAAAAAAAAATACAATAGAGATAGCATCAATCTAATTCTGAGAGCTCGAGATAACACGAATGAGACCAATGATTAATGTGCTCGCGACTTTAGTAACTAGTTCAGTTCATGTGCCATCCCCGCATCGAAGGTCGGGTCAATGGATCTCCAGTGTACTCTATCGCTTGTTGTAATGGTGCAATCTGACATGTTTTTCAAGTAATTCTCCTGATGTTATCCACCCACATGCCTTTTACTCTACCCTCCATTATAGTTTTCAGCAAGTAGGTATGTCTTGTTATTTGGCCAAAATAACTTGACTGTCTAACCTTGATTTCGATCATTCATTCTTTTTCAATCCCAACAATTGCCCAACGCTTAAATTTTTTTTAAAAACTCTTTCCAAGAAAAACGACCCAATCTACTATATACACACATTTCGAAGGCTTTAATACTCTTTTCCAACGTGTCATTTAGTATCCATGTTTCTGCGTCATAAAGTAGGGACGAGTATACATAACACTTGACAATTCTCGTGTTCAATGTATGGTTTAATCAGTTTGGATGCCCGCACGATTTGTGTCGCATGTTGCTGGATACCATGTTGGCCATATCTATTCTCTTTCTGATTTCTTTTTAAGAGCTGCCATCTTTCGTTATTATATGACCTAGAGAGGAGAAACTCTGTACCTGTTCCATTAGTTGATCTTTTATTTGTATCTGCATACAAAGTCTCTTGTCATTATTCACAAATGTCTTTTTTTCTTCATGTTTATGTCGAATCCATACTCTTGACGTATTTTGTGTATTGTTGTCACAAAGTCAAGGCAATTCTTAGTAACTTTTATGCTTTTATCAGAACCGTATCATCCACAAATATAAGGTTATTCATTTCCACTCCTAAAATGACAAGCCATGACATCCCTCTATATGTCTGAATAGTTGTTCTGTGAAGATATTAAAAAGACAAGGGTATAATACACATTCTTGTCTCACACTCCTTTTCACATATATATTTGGAGAACATATCATCTAATGTGTTTCCATACTGGACTTTGTCAAAAGCCTGCAGATAGTCTATGAAGCAAATATAAATGTCATTTTGCATTACAATACACTTCTCTAGCATAGTTCTCAAACAGAAAATTGCTTCCCTTCTTCCATTAAAATTTCGAAACCCAAATTGGTCTTCTGAAACTTCCTTCTCTACTTGACCACTTATTCTTTCTTGTATGATCCGGCGCAGTATTTCTATTGTGTGATTCATCAGATTGATTGTTATAAGAGTTGAACATTGTGTTTCATGAATCATGTTGGGTTTTTTATGTTTTCAGGTCAGTTGGTTTGCTTATGTAGCTATGGCCTGTTTCTTTCGCTTTTTTCATAGTTGTTATCCCATTTTTCACCTTTGATCTGATGCTGACACCTTCAGTATCCTATGTTGATATTTTGTCTCCACGACTGTCCTCAAAAAGCTACTTGTATACTTTGTCCAACTGTTTAATTTCATTTTCATCCATCAAAATAACACCACTCTTATCTCAGATGCATCCCTCACTCTTTTCTAACTGTGTTTTGGTATTTTTTTTTGTTTTTTTAATTTGCAAATACATTGCTCGTGTATTGTGGTTTAGTCTCATGTCATCTATTATAATGCATTTTTCCTCCAATTACTGTGCTGTGGTCTGCCTGCACATTGTGCTTATCTCTTTCTCTTGTGACATATATGCACGCTTGTTTTTTAGCGTTCTTTCCATCTGCTATTTTAGTTAAAATGTCATGTCATTCATTATTGGTTTTTCTTGTTCTTTCTTTATCTGGTAGCGATCTATTTGCTGATTGCATTCTTTTTACCATTTAGTATTTGTTTGATCATCTATATTTCTTCATTCCTTGATCTCTACAAGTCTCCTTCTTTTTACTGCCACCTGGTTCTTTTGCCCTATATATGGATACGTTAGCAGACCTTAGAAATAAATTATGTAAGAAGAATACGCAAGAATAATCAACAACAAGAAATAAAAAACTGAATCAAAGCTTTGAAAATAAAATAGGAATGCGAAGGGGTTGTATAGGATTAACAATACCATAATCCCAAACGTCTTTGTGACAAGATAGTACAGAAATGAAAGATATTGCATCATGGCATAGAACCAATATTAACATACGGATAGAAAATAATAATAGCGACACCACTCACACACACACGCACGCACGCACACAGTGAAATTACAGAAACCAAATTATATTCCTGCGAAGAATACTTCAGCATGCACGAACAGGTGAAGTAAGGAATAATTTTAAATTATTATTATCAGTCAATGTGTTTGTCTTTAAAACAAATGGCTGTACATAAAGTACAAGCCATCACATCTAGGAGAAAGAGAACAAACTGATTACGTAAATTGTTTCCTTGGAAGAGGTAGTCTTGAAAAATGGCAGAGTGAGAGAGGGATAGAGAGAGAGAGAGAGAGATAGAGAAAGAGAGAGAGAGAGAGAGAGAGAGAGATGTTAGGATTGCCGATCCATAGTACAGGATGTATGAGATGAACAAGATTACGATTATTTGACTGTGCACGTTGTTAGACGTCAACTTGAATAGATGGTTAAAAGAATAGAAAGCTAGTGGTTAGCCTGATGTTACTGGTGTTCCAATCGAGCGTATTTGAGAATGGTATTGTTGATGACTACATATGCTTTCTCTGTTCGCAGTTATTGGTCACTTTTGTATTAGATGTCCATGAGTCGTTTTATCAGTACTAGAATCACGTCCCCTTAGTTTAGTCTAGTCAAAGAATCAGGGCCGGTTTAACCTGCTCTGTTATTCTCCATATTTCTTTAAGAATCCCAGCACAATGAACGACCTCCGTAGCTCTGGGGAGATCCCGTAATAGATTGGCTAGATTTTTACCTATGGACTGGACACGGGGTGCGAGTACCAGATAACAGAACCCCAATCCGAATACCGATGGACTGGACACGGGGTGCGAGTACCAGATAACAGAACCACAATCCGAATACCGATGGACTGGACACGGGGTGCGAGTACCAGATAACAGAACCACAATCCGAATACCGATGGACTGGACACGGGGTGCGAGTACCAGATAACAGAACCACAATCCGAATACCGATGGACTGGACACGGGGTGCGAGTACCAGATAACAGAACCACAATCCGAATACCGATGTACTGGACACGGGGTGCGAGTACCAGATAACAGAACCACAATCCGAATACCGATGTACTGGACACGGGGTGCGAGTACCAGATAACAGAACCACAATCCGAACGAAGTTTTGGTGGTCATTTTATTATACACCATCACGTGGCAGCCCACCCATACGATGGCGAGATGGTGTGTTGAGAGACCTAGGTCCGAAATGGTACGACACCGGCAAAGGATAGGGCTGTATACATGCCATTGTTGCTACCTCGCATACGGTACACCTACCGCCCTAAAGTCGATGATATTGTATTGTATTGTACTGTTTCGCATGATAATATATTGTATTGTATTGTATCGTATTGTATTATATAGTATCGTATTGTAGTGAATCGTACTGTATTGTATTTATTGTATTGTGTCGTATCGTATCGTATCGTATTGTATTGTATTATATTGTATCGTAGTGTATTTTATCGTTTTGTATTGTATTGTATTGCATCGTATTGTATCGTATTGTATTGTATCGTATTGTATTGTATCATATTGTATTGTATCGTATTGTATTGTATTGTATTGTATTGTATCGTATTGTATTGCATTGTATTGTATCGTATTGTATCGCATTGTATTATATTGTATCGTATTGTATTGTACTGTACTGTATTGTATTGTATTGTATCGTATTGTATTGTATCGTATTGTATTGTATTATATTGTATTACTTGATTCAATAAGTGACCACAATTATTTTGCTGCTGTATCACTCCAAAGCTTACTTGAGCCACGAGAAAAGACTCACCATCTTTCACCTTCGTTGTCTACATGAAATAATAGAAATGAAGCAACAAGACAAAATGACCTGCACGGAGGTACTCTATCGAGCAAATCTGCAATTCATCATGTATACAGTCAGTAGTAAAACACTGAAATGACTGGGACATGTGAGAATAATGTAAAACAGAAGCATGCCCAAACAGGTGCTTTTCAGTGAACTTTCCGAACGATATAGACAGTAGGTATCTGTGTTAAAATCCAAAAATGTATATATGGCCTCAAAATGAAAGATTTATTCATACACATTCAAAAGTTGGAGGCGATTCCCGATGATAAGAATTGCATGAAAAACAACATTGTGTAGAGACTTTCGAGGAAACGCTAAAAAACACATTGGAGAACTAGTGAAGATAGAGCCAAAGTAAATCTAACCATTTATGGAAGGCCTGCACTCACTGCAGTAAAGTGGGTATGTCTTGGTTTGGCTTCGTTCGTTCTCAGTCTCCCGCTACCAAACCCTAAAAGGGCTTAAGTAGCAGAATGTAATTCAGAGAACGGAATGCGTTGTGTCGTAGTTTACAGCTTGACTGCGATAGTTGCACCTTTCGGTCCAACACATCCGACTTCAGCAAGCATATTTTTAGTACCGGGTTAGCATTCTCTCTTCGATCCCTTCTCCTTAGCAAGTTTGCTCTGTTGCAGCATGTTATCCGGGATCACCGCATGGAGGTATAGAAGGGTCTTGGCAGCTCTGGTTCGCTCGCCCTGACGCTAGCAGTCAGCTATGGGTCGCTGACCGTTGCAGCTCATGCGCTGCTCAACGTCTTAATCGCAGTGGGTATGTCTGAAATAGGCAAGATAAGTCATGCAAAGAGCGGCCACATGAGACTTTTTTCCCGCTTTAAAACCGTCTGTAAAGACGAAAAAAGCCATATATCAATTATTAAGCGTATTCCAATTGTTAATAATTGAAAGTATAATATTAGGAAATAAACACACGTGTTGTTTGGAGTGGACACAAATGCAACCGAGAATATCGTAAATGACGAATAATGAGGGTAGTGTATGGAGGTTAGCAACCTCATCGTTTAAAGCCATTGCTGTAGTAACCTGCGCAGTAAACGGATGGATCCATGTTTCCTCTAAAGAAGTCAACTGTGCATGTGAATATAGATTTCAGATGGAGCGAAAAAGGGAAACTAATAAGTGGATGAAGCCATTTGACATTTCGGAATAATTGTGTTTCCTCTTTTTCTTCTACTTCTTCTTCTTCTTCTTCTTCTTATTGTTATTATTATTATTATCATTATTATTTTTTTTCTTCTTCTTCCTTTTGTTCTTCTTTTTCTTCTTCGCATGCTGTCAGACGTCAACTTGAATTTTTTCAAAGAAAGCAGCATATCCTGAGGCTGTCAACACTGCCACAGAGCTTGTCTAGTGTTGCCACTGGTGATGGCCAAATATGCTGTCGCTGGTCCTCGTATATAGAGAAATATTTCAGCTGATGTTCAGGGGTCATTTTTCCAGTGTCACAGATGCATTCGTCAGTCGTACCTATCTTCAGTTTACCGAATAGAAGGTACATCAGTACGTTGTGGTCTGTGCGAAGTCGAAAGACCACAACCTGCTCGCTTCTCTTCAACTAGTAGTAAACATCATTTCTTGTGTAGCCAGTATGCTCTGTTTCCAATTTATCCCTGTATATGGCCCTAATAAACCGTACGAACTCTACGTAGATCACACTTGAATGTGGCTGTGGTAACCTTCTACCTCCTTTTCGCCAGTTTGTCTGCCTCCTCGTTGTATTGAATGTGGCTGTGGTAACCTTCTACCTTCTTTTCGCCAGTTTGTCTGCCTCCTCGTTGTATTGAATGTGGCTGTGGTAACCTTCTACCTCCTTTTCGCCAGTTTGTCTGCCTCCTCGTTGTATTGAATGTGGCTGTGGTAACCTTCTACCTCCTTTTCGCCAGTTTGTCTGCCTCCTCGTTGTATTGAATGTGGCTGTGGTAACCTTCTACCTTCTTTTCGCCAGTTTGTCTGCCTCCTCGTTGTATTGAATGTGGCTGTGGTAACCTTCTACCTCCTTTTCGCCAGTTTGTCTGCCTCCTCGTTGTATTGAATGTGGCTGTGGTAACCTTCTACCTTCTTTTCGCCAGTTTGTCTGCCTCCTCGTTGTATTGAATGTGGCTGTGGTAACCTTCTACCTTCTTTTCGCCAGTTTGTCTGCCTCCTCGTTGTATTGAATGTGGCTGTGGTAACCTTCTACCTTCTTTTCGCCAGTTTGTCTGCCTCCTCGTTGTATTGAATGTGGCTGTGGTAACCTTCTACCTCCTTTTCGCCAGTTTGTCTGCCTCCTCGTTGTATTGAATGTGGCTGTGGTAACCTTCTACCTTCTTTTCGCCAGTTTGTCTGCCTCCTCGTTGTATTGAATGTGGCTGTGGTAACCTTCTACCTCCTTTTCGCCAGTTTGTCTGCCTCCTCGTTGTATTGAATGTGGCTGTGGTAACCTTCTACCTCCTTTTCGCCAGTTTGTCTGCCTCCTCGTTGTATTGAATGTGGCTGTGGTAACCTTCTACCTTCTTTTCGCCAGTTTGTCTGCCTCCTCGTTGTATTGAATGTGGCTGTGGTAACCTTCTACCTCCTTTTCGCCAGTTTGTCTGCCTCCTCGTTGTATTGAATGTGGCTGTGGTAACCTTCTACCTTCTTTTCGCCAGTTTGTCTGCCTCCTCGTTGTATTGAATGTGGCTGTGGTAACCTTCTACCTTCTTTTCGCCAGTTTGTCTGCCTCCTCGTTGTATTGAATGTGGCTGTGGTAACCTTCTACCTTCTTTTCGCCAGTTTGTCTGCCTCCTCGTTGTATTGAATGTGGCTGTGGTAACCTTCTACCTCCTTTTCGCCAGTTTGTCTGCCTCCTCGTTGTATTGAATGTGGCTGTGGTAACCTTCTACCTTCTTTTCGCCAGTTTGTCTGCCTCCTCGTTGTATTGAATGTGGCTGTGGTAACCTTCTACCTTCTTTTCGCCAGTTTGTCTGCCTCCTCGTTGTATTGAATGTGGCTGTGGTAACCTTCTACCTTCTTTTCGCCAGTTTGTCTGCCTCCTCGTTGTATTGAATGTGGCTGTGGTAACCTTCTACCTTCTTTTCGCCAGTTTGTCTGCCTCCTCGTTGTATTGAATGTGGCTGTGGTAACCTTCTACCTTCTTTTCGCCAGTTTGTCTGCCTCCTCGTTGTATTGAATGTGGCTGTGGTAACCTTCTACCTCCTTTTCGCCAGTTTGTCTGCCTCCTCGTTGTATTGAATGTGGCTGTGGTAACCTTCTACCTCCTTTTCGCCAGTTTGTCTGCCTCCTCGTTGTATTGAATGTGGCTGTGGTAACCTTCTACCTCCTTTTCGCCAGTTTGTCTGCCTCCTCGTTGTATTGAATGTGGCTGTGGTAACCTTCTACCTCCTTTTCGCCAGTTTGTCTGCCTCCTCGTTGTATTGAATGTGGCTGTGGTAACCTTCTACCTCCTTTTCGCCAGTTTGTCTGCCTCCTCGTTGTATTGAATGTGGCTGTGGTAACCTTCTACCTCCTTTTCGCCAGTTTGTCTGCCTCCTCGTTGTATTGAATGTGGCTGTGGTAACCTTCTACCTCCTTTTCGCCAGTTTGTCTGCCTCCTCGTTGTATTGAATGTGGCTGTGGTAACCTTCTACCTCCTTTTCGCCAGTTTGTCTGCCTCCTCGTTGTATTGAGTGTTGCAGTGGGTGCCATCCCACTGTGCCACGACTCCTCTGGGTTTGAACTACTGACAGTTGACAGAGTACTAATCTAAGATAAGATCTGTCACTACCTGGCATTCATTCCTTTCACCTGTAATGCTTTTTGACATCTGAAACATTTAGAGAACGTCAAGAATGCAATGCAGTTACATGCATTTTGTGACAAGTCGAACCACTGATTTTGCAAAATACTGACAGCCAGTATTATCGATGATAGACAAATTTACAATAACTAAAAGGTTTCAAAATGGAGAGTGTGTTTCCAAATTAACATTCGAATACTGTGTGGAAAAAATATTCAATAAGTGGTTTACATATTGAAGAAGAAAAACTAAGGAATCAAATCCTGATATTCCAACTCGTTCCGAAGTTTTCGTCTGTTTAAACAAAACATGGAGTAAAACCCTAGGCCTTAACAAAGATAATGGAGAATAGTATTGACACCTTTGAAATGTGGATATTCAGAAGACTTGGCCGATTTTTTTGGAAAGATAGGAAAACAAATAGTCAGTTTCTGAAACAACTCAAAGTAGAGAACATACTTCTGAAGGAAATAAGGAGGAGAAAAATCTAATATTTTGGTTTTGTCAAACGACATGACAGTCTGCTGACAGTTATTGTGAAGGAAAGAACAAAGGGCACAATAGCCAGAGGGGGCTAACTGTACTGATGGACGGACAACAGGACGATGGGTCAGGGCACAGTTTGATTGAGTGTTCCAGCCTGGCGCGGGACAAAGATACTGGAGATTTATTACCGTCAACCTCCGATACGGAGACGGCACTTGATAATGATGAAACATAACACTGCTATGATTTGAAGCCCATGATTTAAAAGAAATCCGATAATCGGAGTAAATCAGCGAAATATCCCATTTTTATATAGCAATATAACTAATGGATCTAACCTGACAGTTCTGGATATTTGCCTAGATTGACTCGTCTCGCATTCTGCAAGAGGTTTTATTATTAAATACACAGATCAAATCTTTTCTTCGCAGATCTCTAATTCTGCATTCCGTCCTGTTATAAATTCGACAGCTGCTGTAGTTGTTCCTCGAGCCACTGAGCACGATCTGTTGATCTTCTCTTCAGATTCCCTGCTAGATAATGCACGAGGACTGCCATACGTCATGCTGTTGATTGGCCTAGAATTTTCTATATCCATCATCTATCCTTTCTGGGAATTCCTTCTCCATTGTTGCTTGTTCCGCCTGTGGTTGTTTTCTTTAATAGTTTAGATAATTGATCTGGACCCAGGCGACCTATTGTGTTCTGAATTAAGACTGACAATCTGTTTCCTATTACGTCACCCTGATTATGTTTTCGCTATTGCTATTTGAGCCTGCCATTCCAACCCGTCACAATAAAGCATCCCTCGAAATTGTGAAACCCACACATATCGTTTCAAATTGTTTCGGATAATTATTCCATATTTCCAACTCTACCTGGCCATTTCCGTGTAATGCTTTTTAATTAACTCCACGTTGTGTGCTCTGAAAACTACTACGAAGCGAAACAAACAATGTCAGCTTAATTATTTTCTGGATAATTTATGTGAGCAATTATTTGAAGTGGCTGCTGGCCAAAGTAACTCATCCACTTATAATCTGAATCACAGTTGAACTGCAGACTAGGGTCAGGTAAATGGCGTTACATTCACATCGAGTCTTGCTAGCTTTGAAAAGAAGAAACAGTTTAAAATACAGTAAAAAACATAGCAGCAAAGAAAGATTACAAGTGAGCAACAATAAAGGACCGCTGTTTAGTAATGACATTTACAGTGATGGATACACCTTTCAAATACTTTAAAGGTTGAAATCAAACGCAAAAGTATAAAACACATTAATCTGCATGCCAATAACATTGTATTAACCAGAGAGAAACAAACGACATTCTCTTTCTTATCTCTTATTTTCGCTGTTCCTGTTTTGGCTTTCAAGTCAGGTTATGAAGAGATCTGTCAAACTATCCTGGCTGTGTACCTTATGCACAGTGACATTGACCGCCTAACATATTTCTATAATCCACGTTTTTCTAAGTCGGCCTTTGGCGTTGAATCCGTAGTTAGCTACATAGCATTGTTTGTTTGTTTTTTTTTTGTTTTTTTTTTTGGGGGGGGGGGGTTATTTTTGGGTGGGGGAGCAGGGGGGGGGCAATGAGGGGTAGGTGGTGGTAATCTTTTTACGTGACCAAACCATTTACGTTGATGCTTTTTGATGTAGTCCAATTCGGTGTTTTTCCCACCAGCTTCGTTTCTGATCTTGTCTCTTCTTGTTGTACCCAATATTTTTCGCAGGCATTTTATTTCTGCTGGTAAATTTTGTCTGATTTCATTTACTGTTAGTGCCCAGTTTTGGCATTGATTGCATAGTTTCGGTACGAACATCGTGTTGTATAAAGCTCTTTTTGGTAGTTATTGTCACGTGCTTGCAATTAAGAATTGAATTGTCCAATGATCTGATTTGACTTGTTGCATCTTTGTTGGATTTCCACTGCTGATATCGTGCTCCCTACGGTCTCTGAAATATTTCACCTGTTTGATTTGCTGCTTGTCAGAGAAGGTATAGGTTTCTCAATTACTAGATTTATTGATGACTTCAGTTTTTTTTTACGTTGATTGTCATGATGTATTCTTTACACGTATTATGTTTGTTTATGTGCTACTGCAATTATATTTCTGAAGTTGATGTGACTGCTTGGTCATCTGAGAATAGAAGTTCATTTAAAAGTTCACCAGCTACTTGCATTTCGGTTGGCTACATAGTGGTCTACATATGTGATAAAAAACAATGGAGGAAAGCATACACAAGTTGTACAATTTTTGTAACCAAATTATCCCTACCTCAATAGGCCTCTTTGATTAATTCAACAGGGATTGCATCAGGGCCTGGACATTTGTTGAGTGGAGCAGCTTGAAAAACATTTCTGATTTCTGAAAGCGTAATTCTTGGTTCTTCTTTCTTGATTACGTTGGTGTCTCGTGTGTCATTGTCGCGTGTTGCCGGTGAGTTAAGAAGTTATTTAAAGTATTGCTGTCATATGTTCAGCACCAGTTGAGTGTCTTTTATTGCGATTCCATTGTAATCGTTCATAATTTATATTGGATTGTAACAATCATCTTTGCCTCTCACACTTTTAATCTTTTTGTAAAGATTTCTTGTTGCGTTATTTCTGAGAAATCAAAATGTTATAGATGTAGTTAATTTGTAATGTGTGTTACTAACATAGAACCGTATGGTTGTAGAGAACTATATATTGATTACCAAAATATTTTTCACATAAAAACGATGTTTAGAGAAATAAATTTGATCGTATTTACAAGTGTAAAAAAGGAAAACCTTAAGTTGTGACCTAAGTTCATCGTCAGAACAAAGAATATCTTAGATGAAACTAACAACGAAAGACTGATTTTGTGAGTTCAGCTAAATGCAATCTACAGCATTATTGGGAATCAAAGAGGTCTACACCAAGTCTCACAGGACTACTCAAGGTTTGCTGGGTGACAATAGTTGATAGTCTCCGAGTCTAAGCAGTAGACTGAGACCGGGTCAGGATAATAAAAGCGAATAAAGCAGAAAGGTGGGCAAGTTCAAAGGTGGGCAAGTAGGTGAGTAGATAGATTATGTTACCAAACTTAATTACATAGCTTTGGATGACTTTACACTGTAAAGAGACATCGCCTTCGCATATTAGTGTAATGAAAGTAAACATGTTAGAGTAAGACACTACTTAGTTGAAAGTCATTCTGTTTGGGTCGTCGTTATCTGCAATGCTGTATTCGTCCACTGCACGGTGAAGAAATGTCCTTTTACGCTGGGGAAACTTGGACGGCTAAGCTTTCACTTTGCATTCAGAATTAAGTCTTGAAAGCATCCATTTCCATCAAATAGAGGTTATATAATTATAAATCCCATTAGAGAGAATGGATTGGCTTTTCCTCAAAGTTTCACTAAATAAAAAACCAGAAATTAAAGAAAAGTTAATGAACGCTATTTCGCATTCCTGATTTGAGTCGTTGGTGTTAGCAAATTGTACTTCTACTTTCAGCAGATGGAAAATTCAAGAGTCTGGCATTGAAGAGTGTATATATAACAGACTTAAAGGAATTTGTTTAACAGTTTCCATCCCGTAACTAGGAAAGAAAACATTAAGGTCGATCATCATTACCATTATCCTTTAAGTTCTTTTAACATTATTTGCAGTACTCTCTGCTTGCGACTGACTTTAGTTTTCGTTTGAATTCATCATCATCATTCTTGTACGTTTGCTGAAATATGGTCTTAACGTAAATGTACGAACATTGAGAAAAGATAATACGAAAATAACACATCACTGAGCAGCAAAGATGGCGCCATAACTGGCTGCGGATCTACATTGCTCTTCTGTTTTAGTTCAATATAGATGCCGCCAGATAGAGGATTTACCGGGAATTCACACTAGTCGACGACTTACACTTGTGTTTACGGAAAGGTGTTGTTGTTTTCCATTTGGACTGGTTAATTCGTTCGTTGTGTGTGTTTTATTCCATTCAATTATCCTGGAATGGGCATCGGCTAAGTGAATAGCACTACGCTTAAACATGTATTATATTTCACGGTCTTGTTCACACGGCTGAACTTCACGCCCTTCGCTCTAGCTGAAGACAGTGTCAGCTTTCTTGTTTGGAATTTAGACACAACTATAATGAACTGCCATCTGGAAAGAGATGGACTCCATCAGGTGTGTAGCGCCCCAGGACACACCGTTGTTGTATGGCGGGAGCTGGTACTATAAACTGCAATAACAGTGCCTCAACGACCTTCTAGGTTAGAGGACTGATGATGATGATGAATACGAAAATACAGGGTGTTTGAAAAAGTTTGGAACGACTTCAGTTTGCTATATGTCATTCATTAATTGTGAAATAAAGATATCAATTTCACACATATATAATGTAGCTGTCCAAGTTCAATTAACGATCGTTACCCCGGAAGTACCTCACAAGTACCTTACGAGTTCTGATATTTTAAAATGGTCGAAGTAGTAGATATAAAAAATCGGACCTTGAAAATAGATAAAAAAATTACATAATAATGATGCATGTTATGTAAACGTTAATTTCGATCGGTTTTAGAATGCACAATTCAAGCTGTTGTCGGCGGAATAGAGTGCTCAATAACTGTAATTTAATAGAATGCAGAATTAGAGAGTCCTAATGGAAATCCTTGTTTAGAGAAATCGGGAAACCACAAAACGAAAAATAGTTGTAAAACCACTAAGGAAAAGGAGATATATCCTTAATCACACCACAACGCTTGAATCCAAAGCGTACAACATTCACAATACAAACGTAGAAAGCAAAGAGGCAGACGTGAATGAGCCGACAGCTGCCAGCGATTTGTAGCTGGCTGATTGCGTCAGGGTCAGCGAACTAGCTTACGAAGACCCTGTTCTGTCTCAAAATTTTGGACCTGAAAATAGGAACCACTACTCAGTAGTGTAGTCTGGCTAAGGAATAAAGATCGCTCATCTAGGGTAAACCCAAGAACGCAGGCTGCAATCTGATGTATCAGAAGGAGATGTCGCAACCGCGCCTGTATACTGCCACATACCGTCACATCGTCCTGTTTAGGGCGAACGACGAAGCAGAAGAATAAAAACACTTTGACATGTTTACACTGTGAACAAAATGTAGGACACACACACATAGAACATGTTGATATATTTACACTCTGAACAGGGGAGGAAGACTAACATCTGGTCAGGCAAAATATACTGGCCAAGACATTAACAGGGGAGGAAGACTAACATCTGGTCAGGCAAAATATACTGGCCAAGACATTAACAGGGGAGGAAGACTAACATCTGGTCAGGCAAAATATACTGGCCAAGACATTAACAGGGGAGGAAGACTAACATCTGGTCAGGCAAAATATACTGGCCAAGACATTAACAGAGGAGGAAGACTAACATCTGGTCAGGCAAAATATACTGGCCAAGACATTAACAGGGGAGGAAGACTAACATCTGGTCAGGCAAAATATACTGGCCAAGACATTAACCTCCTAGAAGCCCTCCCTGAAAACGAGCGGTTGTCATGGCAACCTGGATAACGAGGTGAGGGATCGACATTATACCCATAATAGAAAGTTACACGCAGATGAAGCCAAGCATAGCACAACCGCCTGGATGACCACGGTCCAACTTCATCAGCACGATCGGGATGTCAGGAAAACGTCTGCAACCCGACACTTAACGTCCTTTTCTGGGCGCACAAAACAGTAACCTACTCATCGGGGCATTCGCAAACAGTAACCTACTCATCGGGGCATTCGCAAACAGTAACCTACTCATCGGGGCATTCGCAAACAGTAACCTACTCATCGGGGCATTCGCAAACAGTAACCTACTCATCGGGGCATTCGCAAACAGTAACCTACTCATCGGGGCATTCGCAAACAGTAACCTACTCATCGGGGCATTCGCAAACAGTAACCTACTCATCGGGGCATTCGCAAACAGTAACCTACTCATCGGGGCATTCGCAAACAGTAACCTACTCATCGGGGCATTCGCAAACAGTAACCTACTCATCGGGGCATTCGCAAACAGTAACCTACTCATCGGGGCATTCGCAAACAGTAACCTACTCATCGGGGCATTCGCAAACAGTAACCTACTCATCGGGCATTCGCAAACAGTAACCTACTCATCGGGGCATTCGCAAACAGTAACCTACTCATCGGGGCATTCGCAAACAACAACACCGTGAACAATACGTACGTGATAAACAAAGAACATTTTGATATGTTTACACTGTGAACAATACGTACGAGATAAACATAGAACATTTTGATATGTTTACACTGTGAACAATACGTACGAGATAGACATAGAACATTTTGATATGTTTACAATGTGAACAATACGTACGAGATAAACATAGAACATTTTGATATGTTTACACTGTGAACAATACGTACGAGACAGACATCCAACACTTTAATATCTTTGGAACGTGAACAGCACGTGCGAAACAGACGGAAACACTTGGCCAAGTTTGCAACGTCACTGTTGGCGGGAATCATCTCGGTTTAGCGTATTTATTCACAGAGATGCTCTCTCGTCTCAGAGTCACGAACAATATATGTCCACAGTCTGCCAATTGTGAATATTGTTAATAAGTGTTTCTGTTCCACTTGGGCTGGTCTTTTTAGATATGGCTGGAGTTTTCTTAAATGTTTGTTGTCTGGTGAGATAAAAATAGTCAGCGTGTTCTCTTGTTGAACACTCGACTTGTTCCCGTTGGCAGTTGAAGGAATATTTCTTTAACTAGAGTTTCAGACACCGAATGTGTGGGCTATTTTTTTTGGTTTAAAATCAAGTTTAGCCAATAATTGGTGTCTTTCTCAAATGCAGCCATATTGATTTAACAAATTTCCAAGTGTGGGGGTGAAATCACGTGATTCATGCTCACCGGATGTAGAGTTTTCTTTTTTTCAAGCATTGGAAATCGGGAACTCTCAGACTTGACGATGGTAATTGGTTCCTGAAGAAGCGTCGTTATGTGGAGAGTTAAAACGGTCAAGCGAGTATTGACTTTGTATGTGAAAGGCTTAATTGATTCCTTGAGCTTAGGAACCTAGTGTTTTCCATATTAACAAACATCGTTTTATTCTCACTAAGGGAATTCTTCTACTTCTTCTTCGTTCTTTCTCAATCTCCCGCTACCAAACCATGAAAGGGCTTAAGTAGCAGAATGTTGTCCAGAGAACGGAATGCGTTGTGTCGTAGTTTACAGCTTGACTGCGATATTTGCACCTTTCGGTCCAACACATCCGACTTCAGCAAGCATTTTTTGAGTATCGGGTTAGCATTCCCTCTTCGATCCCTTCTCCTTAGCCGGTCTGCCCTGCTGCAGCCTGTTATCCAGGATCACCGCGTGGAGGTGTAGAAAAGTCTTGGATGATGAGTATAGATTAAAAGATGGATGACAGCGATATTTAAAAAAAAAACATAAGTAAATCAAGAAGCAGGGAAGGCGAGACTAACGTCTGGTCAGGCACAACATACTGATAGGATATGTTAGTTAGGGTCAGACACAACATACTGATAGGATATGTTAGTCAGGGTCAGGCATAACCTACTGATCGGACAAGTCAGTCAGGTTCGGGCAAAATATACGAACCAGGATCCCTACATCGCTTCCACTCAGGTTTCCATGGAAACGTGATGTTCTTTTTTGGCAGCCTGGCTTTGTGATCCCTGTTAGTGATCGTTACGCAGATGAAGCTGATTGGTCACGATGTAAGACGTCAGCCTCGAGTGCTGGGAGTCACGGGTTAAAATCACGGTGGAGACGGGATTTATTCACGTGGACATTATGACATGACCCCAGATATCCTGGTGGTAGAGATCGGACGCCCTTGTGCGCTGTCACGCACGTTAAAAATCCCTCGGCAGTTAGAACTAACAAAGAGAGGACTTAAACGGCCACTACCGGCAAAAAATCAAAGTTATGTAAAAAATCTACGCAATATATTACGGGATCCTCGCCGGTCCTATGGAGTTCGTCCATTGTGCTGAGATTCTCCCCAAA
Organism: Ariolimax columbianus; assembly: GCA_036924085.1. NCBI lineage: Eukaryota > Metazoa > Mollusca > Gastropoda > Stylommatophora > Arionidae > Ariolimax > Ariolimax columbianus. Next base: position 43,859,796 of record JAVGWX010000009.1, read on the forward strand.
AATATGGACAAGAACAGAGCACATATGGGTTAAACCTTGTAGAATGACATTGATTCTTCGACTAAACTTAGAAAACTGAACTAAACTAAACGCAGATGGAGCTTTGTATACCACAACCGCCTGGAAGTCCCTGGTCCACCTTCATCAGCACGTTCATGGTTTTAGGAAAGCTACTACAACACGCCACATAACGCCCTTTTCGGGACGTACGTAAAGAGTAAACTTACTCCTTGTAGACATTCACAACAACAACAACAGCAACAACAGCAACAACAACAACAACAACAACAACAACAACAACAGCAACAACAACAACAGCAACAACAACAACAACTCAAGAAGCACTTACGCAGAAATGAAAATCGAATAATAGACATTATGGAATCGAACCCTGGCCCTCCATGCTAGAACTGCGCCCCTCTACAGTAAATACAAGAGTTTAGGGAATCGGCCAACTGAACATCAATAGATATCAAAATATACCATTTAAATACGAAATCGGTCTTTGTGTAATCGAACATGCCGTCATGTGGTCCTGATAGTGATTTCAGATCAGTATATCGATCGTTTTTGATAGTTAGACAGTGTGCAAAATCAACTCGTGATCGAGCTGGGAAAAGACGTCCGACGAAAAGATATCTTAGGCAGACAGTTTACCAATATTTGTTAAGCATAAATAAAATTATCGTCCATTCATAGCATTACTCCCAACAACTGTGTGTTCTAACTGAAATGTTTCTCATAACATGTGCAGATCCCCATCGACTCGTATTCGTAATCGGCCTCCAAATAGCGTATGTTAAAGTGCTGAACTACATCAACAGATTATGTTTCGATTATTTGCCAATCACGTGAGATGTCTCATTGACGCTTTCGTATCACATGATCTTGAGATTATACCATGTCGTGTCCATAAGACATTTTTTAATCCTCTTCTCTTGATCATTTTAAATTTAAATTTGTTTGTAATATTTCGTGTATGCGGAATTAATTACTTCTTAGTAGCAAATACTAGATCGGATGTAATCTTGTACCAATGGTGTAAAAGGTGACTATGTAAAGCAGTGGTTGAAGATAGCAACCTATTCCTGTAATCAAACTGCAAGAGACTTTTATGAAAGGACTAACTGAAAGTGTGACCCTATGCTTTGATTCTTTACACGGAGCACGTATGGGCAAGAACAAGTTACTGATAAACGTCTCTGGGGGATGGGGTGGGACTTCTCTGGTGAACAGAGTGAGACTTCTCTGCTGGATGACTATGGTGGATAGGGTAGAACATCTTTGATGGACAGGGTGGAACGTCTTTTGTGGATAGTGTGGAACGTCTTTTGTGATCGGGGTTGAACATCTCTAGTAGACGGTGTGGATTGTCTTTGTGAAAAAGGTGGAACGTCTCTGTGGATAAGGTGAAACGTCTTTGTGGATATGGTCAAACGTCTTTGGTGGAAAGGGTGGAATGTCTTTTGTTGATAGGGTTGAACGTCTTTTTATGTTCAGGGTAGAACATCTCTAGTAGACGAAGTGGAACGTCTTTGGTGTGCAGGGTGGAACGTTTTTGTGGATAAGGTGGAACGTCTTTGGTGAGCGGGTTGTGAAATCTACCGTGAAAGACATGAGTAATAACATACCAATTCACCATCTGACATCTTGGCCGTGAATCCAGCAAACATGATGTGCTTCCGCAACATGACAAACGTGGTGACGACATATTCTATGAGCTCCCCGTGGTGACTAGTCCGCTGTGAAGACGTGCATTTAACGTCAATAAGGATAACACAGGCTCACCGTCTTCGTTACGCAATTGGACATAATAAGAAAAATCACTACAACTGGCAACCAGAGAAAATGCGTAAAGATTAAAGAGTTCAGTATGCGCAACTTCGAAATTAGCCAACATCAAAATTCAATATCAACATCAAAAACACTCATCAACACCCTCAACAAACTTCACATGCAAATGTCAACATCAAAAACACTCATCAACACCCTCAACAAACTTCACATGCAAATGTCAACATCAAAAACACTCATCAACACCGTCAACAAACTTCACATGCAAATGTCAACATCAAAAACACTCATCAACACCCTCAACAAACTTCACATGCAAAGGTCAACATCAAAAACACTCATCAACACCCTCAACAAACTTCACATGCAAATGTCAACATCAAAAACACTCATCAACACCCTCAACAACCTTCACATGCAAATGTCAACATCAAAAACACTCATCAACACCCTCAACAAACTTCACATGCAAATGTCAACATCAAAAACACTCATCAACACCCTCAACAAACTTCACATGCAAATGTCAACATCAAAAACACTCATCAACACCCTCAACAAACTTCACATGCAAATGTCAACATCAAAAACACTTATCAACACCCTCAACAAACTTCACATGCAAATGTCAACATCAAAAACACTCATCAACACCCTCAACAAACTTCACATGCAAATGTCAACATCAAAAACACTCATCAACACCCTCAACAACCTTCACATGCAAATTTCAACATCAAAAACACTCATCAACACCCTCAACAAACTTCACATGCAAATGTCAACATCAAAAACACTCATCAACACCCTCAACAAACTTCACATGCAAATGTCAACATCAAAAACACTCATCAACACCCTCAACAAACTTCACATGCAAATGTCAACATCAAAAACACTCATCAACACCCTCAACAACCTTCACATGCAAATGTCAACATCAAAAACACTCATCAACACCCTCAACAAACTTCACATGCAAATGTCAACATCAAAAACACTCATCAACACCCTCAACAAACTTCACATGCAAATGTCAACATCAAAAACACTCATCAACACCCTCAACAAACTTCACATGCAAATGTCAACATCAAAAACACTCATCAACACCCTCAACAAACTTCACATGCAAATGTCAACATCAAAAACATTCATCAACACCCTCAACAAACTTCACATGCAAATGTCAACATCAAAAACACACATCAACACCCTCAACAAACTTCACATGCAAATGTCAACATCAAAAACACTCATCAACACCCTCAACAAACTTCACATGCAAATGTCAACATCAAAAACACTCATCAACACCCTCAACAAACTTCACATGCAAATGTCAACATCAAAAACACTCATCAACACCCTCAACAAACTTCACATGCAAATGTCAACATCAAAAACACTCATCAACACCCTCAACAAACTTCACATGCAAATGTCAACATCAAAAACACTCATCAACACCCTCAACAAACTTCACATGCAAATGTCAACATCAAAAACACTCATCAACACCCTCAACAAACTTCACATGCAAATGTCAACATCAAAAACACTCATCAACACCCTCAACAAACTTCACATGCAAATGTCAACAACAAAAACACTCATCAACACCCTCAACAAACTTCACATGCAAATGTCAACAACAAAAACACTCATCAACACCCTCAACAAACTTCACATGCAAATGTCAACAACAAAAACACTCATCAACACCCTCAACAAACTTCACATGCAAATGTCAACAACAAAAATCAACAGCAACATCAAAAATAATATTAAAAAACAAACACAAACATCCACACATAAATCAACATCAGCAATTCTAATCAGTAACAATTAAACATCCACAACAAATATCAGCATCAACCGTAAACACAAACATCAACAATACACACACACATCAACAATACACACAGACATCAACAATACACACACACATCAACAATACACACAGACATCAACAATACACACAGACATCAACAATACACACAAACATCAACAATACACACACACATCAACAATACACACAGACATCAACAATACACACACACATCAACAATACACACAAACATCAACAATACACACACACATCAACAATACACACAAACATCAACAATACACACACACATCAACAATACACACACACATCAACAATACACACAAACATCAACAATACACACACACATCAACAATACACACACACATCAACAATACACACACACATCAACAATACACACAAACATCAACAATACACACACACATCAACAATACACACAAACATCAACAATACACACAAACATCAACAATACACACAAACATCAACAATACACACACACATCAACAATACACACAGACATCAACTATACACAGAAACATCAAAAACACACACACACATCAAAAATACACACACACATATCAAAAATAAACACAACCATCAACAACACACACACATCAATAATACACACAAACATCAAAAATACACACAAATATCAAAATTAAACCAAACATCAACAATACACACAAACATCAGCCGTAAACGCAAACAACAAACATTACAAACACAAAGCGACATCAACACCAAATCCAACACCATACATCAACATGATCAACATTAACAACAAACATTATCAACAATTATCCTCAAGGACATTTAAAAGATACAATTGTGTTAGCTCTGAATTATATTTAACGCATTCGTGGTCGCCAAGTCTATTATATTAAATGTTTAAAGCTATCCGTGATTCGCCTTGTCTTTCGTAAAGCGGTTGCCTTTCGCTGGTAATCCATTTCTTCTTCCTCCTCTTCCTCCTCCTCCTATCCTTGTCCTTCTTTTTCTTGTTCCCCTTCGTTCACGCTTTACATTTAGCATCATATACACCATAGTGCAGTTGAAAGCTGAACTGAGATATATATATGCCATTCTGCCCTGGGCATACGCTTTTGGCACAGATTTTTATTTAGGCCAATCCACTCCAGTCATCGGCTGTCCCGAGACTACCTGCAAGGCAGTATGTTTTTAAGCCAGTGTTTGTTTCTGCTATATGAATGACTAATTATGCTATACGGTCATAATCTGCCAAGAAAAGTCTGTTTTTAGGAACTCAGCCTACTACTGTTAGAATGCCAAGCTGTGCCACGAGAAGACCAGCGATTGAATACATCCTGTCAGAGGTTATGAGTTGGGGAGTGTCATGTCAGAGCTTATTTGATGGACGTGTCCTGTCAGAGGTTATTTGATGGACGTGTCCTGTCAGAGGTTATATGATGGACGTGTCCTGTCAGAGGTTGTTTGATGGACGTGTCCTGTCAGAGGTTAATTGATGGAAATGTCCTGTCAGAGATTATTTGACAGACGTGTCCTGTAAGAAGATATTTGATGGGCGTGTTTCTGTCAGAGGCTAATTGGAGGACGTGTCCTGTCAGAGGTTATATTTTGGGCGTGTCCTGTCAGAGGTTATGTGTTGGGCGTATCCTGTCAGAGGTTATGTTTTGGGCGTGTCCTCTCAGAGGTTATTTGATGGACGTGTCCTGTGAGAGGTTATTTCATGGACGTGTCCTGTCAGAGGTTATTTGATGGGCGTGCCATTGCATCATTTAGTAAGACTTAAGAACTCATTATTAATATTCCTCCTGACTGTTACAACGTTAGGGATCATATTTAATCTCATTGCGTAACGCCCCCATCGACATAGATGTTAACGGATATCTGCTTGCCTCAGTTAGAGAAAAGATGACAGCGAAGTCGACATAATTAACAAAGACATATCTAACATGTAATCTCTAGCTATAGTCTCTAGTTTGTGGTACTAACTTTGATTTGTTACTGGCGTACAAATAACAAAGCTGTTTTCGCAATAGTGTAAGTAAACTTCACACTTTACGCAGCTGTAAATGTGGTACTTAACTCTTGCCCATGTTATAGAAGGCGAGGCACCAGACTAGGTTCGCTTAAGCCAGGTTGCCAAAAGCTAAAACCTCGTTCATCTCCAACTGATGTAGCTGCTAGTCAGACTCCCTTTACCATTACCCTGGACATGGCAGAATGTTGTTGACCTCACTAGTTTGTCTTCCTTCTTTCTCATTATGTCCTATTGCTCTTACCTTGCGGTGTCGCAGAGATGAAGTATGCGCTGTCTTTTGATTTGCGTTTGCTGTGAGACTTGTGCTGTTAACATATTAAACTTTTGGAGTGTTTCTTTGATTCTATCTATCCTTGTTCGCCAGATTCGACCGTTTGCTAATGGCTTAGAAACGTCCATTTAATATTCTTCTTCTTCTTCTTCGTACGTTGTTGGACGTCAACTTGAATTTGTTCGAAGAAAGCAGCAGTCATCCTGAGGCTGTCGACACTGCCATAGAGCTTGTCTAGTGTTGGCACTGGTGATGGCCACATGTGCTTTCTCTGGTCCTCGTTTGTCGGGCAATTTTGCAGCAGATGTTCAGCGGTCATTTTCCCTGTACCACAGGCGCATTCGTCAGTACCACCTATCTTCAATTTATTGAATAGATGGTACCCCGGTCTGTTGTGGCCTGTGCGGAGTCTGAAGGCCACGACCTGCTCTCTTCTTTTCAACTGGTAATAAGCATCATTTTTTGTGTAGCCATTATGCTCTGTTTCCCAATTGACCATGTATTTGGCCCTAATAAACCTTTTTGACTCTTCGTAGGTCACACTAGAATATGGCTGTGGTAACCTTGCACCCTCTTTTGCCAGTCTGTCTGCCTCCTCGTTGCCTTGAATGTTACAGTGGGACGGAACCAACTGTGCTACTTTTTTTGGGGTGTGGACTGCTGGCATAGTTGAAAGAGTAGTGCTCTTAACTTATTAAGTTCTGTATTTTTCTGTTTTTTTTAGTGCTGTAACCACGGACAGTTCATTTGTAAACTGGATTAGCTGGCTGTCATTGCTTTCGCCTGTCAGCATTGTGTCTACTGCAGCCTTCAATGCCTCTGCCTCCGCTTTGAAATTGCTTGAGAATGTTCCAGTTGCCACTAAACGTGTTATCTTTCTACCGTTTGTTAGGCTCAAGAATACGCCGCCCCCTTCATTATGTGTTATGTTTGTTACAGAACCGTCAGTGTATGCATGGGTTTAGTCCGTGCTTGAGTAGTTGTTCTCTATGGTCCATGTAATATGCTTTCACTAAAGGTTGGTTTTGTTGTATCCTTATCAGAGAGCCAAACTACTTTATCTTCTTTCAGTCAATATAATTGTTAACCGAAGTAGTTGCCACCACATTCTGGTCTATTCAGCTGCGCATTGTGCCCATCGCATATCACAAGTTTAACAATGGTAACAGGGATTATCAACGTGTTTATTAGCGTCTCTTAAGTAGCCATAGTGACACCTGCATTTTTCAGTATCGGCGTTAGCTGAAAGTCGGGTACTGGATGTCTTTTTTTAACATTTTATAAAAGTTGGCTTCTGTGGAAAAGCGATAATCACGGCACTTGACGGAGAACTACGAAAGGAATATGCACTTATATCTCATCAAGACACATTTCACAGAGCTGTTACAGGAATTTGCACCTCTGACTCATCAAGACACATTTGACAGAGCTGTTACAGAAATTTGCACCTCTGATTCATCAAGACACATTTCACAGAGCTGTTACAGGAATCTGCACCTCTGACTCATCAAGACACATTTCGCAGAGCTGTTACAGGAATCTGCACCTCTGACTCATCAAGACACATTTGACAGACATGTTACAGGAATTTGCACCTCTGAGTCATCAAGACACATTTCACAGAGCTGTTACAGGATTTTGCACCTCTGATTCATCAAGACACAGGACAGAAAGGAATCTTCACTCCTGACTCATAATGACAAAGGACAGAGAACTCCGAAAGGAATCTAAACTTCTAACTCACATGTTATTGTCTCTAGTCAAATCTCCACATTATATGTCTGGAACGTTGATACGTTAACCCACACGTTTGAGAAAAAGGCAGACAACAAACAGACATGAACAACAGAGAATGAGACAACAAATTACAGAAACAAGAATCGAACATTGGGCAACAACTGATAGACCAATAAATCTCAGAACAATGAACACCAATTTATAGCATCATCTTGGTTGGATAAATCGTTTCATGAACAAAGCGAAGATGCGTTTTCACCCAGTGGTTCCCATTTCCTCATTAACATCAATCATTTTTTTCCTGAAAATTATTTAGGTCAACCGAAAATCTGGAGTAACATAAAGAGGGAAGATTGAATTCAATTTTTTGTAATTATTTGTCTTGTATGCCAAGACTGCAATGCGGTGTTTAATGAACTATCATTATGTGTGTGTCAAATTAAATATATATTAAACACGGACAAAATGTATACATGTGTGTATGCAAGTTTGTACATACTTCCGGTCGAGCGCAGTGACTGACCACTGTCACGTTTGCTTCGAATCTTCTCTGATATTTTATCTCCTTCCAACACTCGAATGAGTTCTAGAAGTGTTTTATCGACGACTTGACGACCGTACTATAATTAGTATATGTGAAATAAGATACACCTATTTGATAATGTGCAGTATTCTAGTTGTGGTCGAACTCTAAGCCTATCGTCCCCTATTCCTGACAACGCATGAGCCCAAATCGCTGGGTCGTGCAGCGAAAATGCACACGTACTCTCGTGGCACCTTGCTGACACTTAGACTGGAGGTGAGTAGGGGTCACTCGTTGCCACTAGAGGTCTTGCCTACCTCTGGGACGTTGTCAGTGAGAGACCCAAACGAAAAGGCGCAGGAGAGGTGGTAAAAGAAAAAGTAGGAAGCCAATAACAGGGAAAGCTTTTTAAGATATGCCCTGCCCTGCTCAAGCCCAGTCAGCTAAGCAGGAAACTAATTATCGGGCTACTATGACGGCAAATGTGCTGCATTTTCGAATGGTTTGCTTCCTGCGGTAACGGCCGGTGCTGTAATTGCGGAGTGAACCCAGCACCTTCGGATTGTCAGATGTGCCACTTAACTACTAGACCATGCCGTCCCCTCATAAAAAGATACTTAACGTATGAGTTAGGGTAAGGTTTAAGACAGCAAGGAAGGTAACTGTCTACCGGACCTTACATAGACTGTGGCTTAGTACATAAAGATATAGCATCATCCCCGACTGCAATTGTAGTCATAGGACTTACCTTGATACTATATATAAATATATATATATCCTTGACCTTGATCTGATATAAATCTGTCTCAAACATATTGGTAACATTCTTGTTATATCTTCTGTTTTACAGTCTTCCAACCAATTGTCTTGCTAGCATTAGTTCTTGTCTGGGTTTCTGTTTGTTTCTTGTCAGCGACTCTCCAGGGAGATGCAAGTACTAATCTTACGTTACCAGATTTTTCTGACTTCCTGCATTTTGTTTCCCTAAAGATCACGATCAATAACTCTTTTTGTCATATTCACAGTCCTGAATGCATGCCCTTGGTTCCTCCTCTCTTCCCTTGTTACCTGATATTTCAATTCAAATATTAGACTATCTCTCAGAAAAGTCGCTTTTTCGTCGCGTCTTTTTAAATCATGTAACATCTTTGTCGTCAAAATCTATAATTTTACTAGTTCACTTGCTCTTTTGCTTAAATAAGATTACAGATTTTGTTAAATAACCTCCAGTGTGAGAACAAGGACCTTCGTCTTCTGTTTCACAGGAAAATGGATTATTCATTCGTGAGCTTTCGTTTCTTCAGCTCTTATTTAGCCCTGCTAGCTACTCCAATTGGTTGTCGTTTGACTTGTATAATCGTATAAAGGAGGGATTCTGCAAGTTCATAAGCTGAAGAGGCTTTTAACATAGTGAGGTTATCTTTTTCTTCTCTTTCATCCTTTTCTTCAAATCCTTCTCCTTTTTCTTTCTCTTCTGCGTCAACGCTCATCATGAAAGGGACGTGGAGACATTGTGTTGTAGCTTACACTGAGGCTGCGATGTCTGCATGCGTTGGGCCGGCTCAACCGGTTTCAGCACAGGCATTTTTTTAGACCGAATTTGCCTTTCCTCTTCGATTCTTATTCTCCCAGCCAGGCTGTACGGAAGCAGTCTGTTTCCATGGTTACCATTTGGAGGTGGAACAGGATCTTTGTCAACTGTGAATCACCGACTCTGATAGAGGCAGCCGATTGTGAGTTGCTGGCTGTGATAAATTCATTCATGGTTGTGTGTTTGGTAGCAGGATGTTATGTGAGCGTAGATAGAGATAAGTACAGAGTTATGTGATGGATGTAGGAGACCTAATTGCTAAGAGCAGCTTTCGTATCAAACTATCAATCTTTGGTTTTGAAAGTCCAAAAAGGACGACTATATCTTCATGTGATAACTTAGTCTCGTCTATCAGGTGATCCAGAAGGGGACGACTACACCCTCATTTGATAATCGACTGTACTCCATCGGATGCTCCTGAAGGGACGGCTACATCAATATTTGATAACCGACTCTACTTCATTACTTCATCGAATGGACCGGAAGGGAATGTGTTACACCAACATTTCATAACAGAATCTAGACCATTGGAAGGTCTGGGTGAAAATGAGAGCCATATAGTCCTGCTGACAGATGCTCTCGCCGTAGTCACAGCGCTAAAAAGCCAGAAAAACACTGAGCTTAATGACTTAAGAGCAGCACTCTGCAAACTGTGCCAGCAGTCCGCACCAAAAAGGGTAGTGGTACAGTGGGTTCCGTCACACTGCAACATCCAAGGCAACGAGGAGGCAGACAGACTGGCAAAAGAAGGTGCAAGACTACCACAAACAGATACCAGTATGACGTACGAAGAGTTAAAACGGCTTATCAAAGCCAGATACATGACCAAATGGGAAACCGAACATACTGGTTACACCAAAAACGATGCCTATTACCAGTTGAACCGAAGAGAGCAGGTCGTTGTCTTCAGACTTCGCACTGGCCACAACAGACTGAGGCACCACCTATTCAACAAATTGAAGATAGGGTGTACCGACGAATGCCCGTGCGGTACTGGTAAAATGACCACTGAACATCTGCTGCAGAACTGCCCGACATACGAGGATCAGAGAGAGCAGATGTGGCCATTACCAGTGGAACTGCAAGACAAGCTCTATGGCAGTAGCGAGAGCCTCAGGATGACCGCCGCTTTTTTCGAAAAAATAATGGTTACTGTCTGACTGTGTACGCAGAAAAAGAAGAAGAAGAAGGAAGGTCTGGAAGGGAATGCTACACCAACATTTGATAACAGAATCTAGACCATCGAAGGGACCGGAAGGGAATGCTACACCAACATTTGATAACAGAATCTAGACCATCGAAGGGACCGGAAGGGAATGCTACACCAACATTTGATAACAGAATCTAGACCATCGAAGGGACCGGAAGGGAATGCTACACCAACATTTGATAACAGAATCTAGACCATCGGAAGGTCCGGAAGGGAATGATACACCAACATTTAATAACAGAATCTAGACCATCGGAAGGTCCGGAAGGGAATGATACACCAACATTTAATAACAGAATCTAGACCATCGGAAGGTCCGGAAGGGACGGTCACGCCATCAATTGATACCAGAAACTAGCTCTGGTAATCCAGACTGCAAATAAGTGAGTATTTAATACGTCAATGGTGGGAAACTGTCCAAATAATTGCGTTATATGCGCCTCCATTAACACACGCCATCATTTTCACAAACAGAACACTTGCTGCATGTGGAGTCGGTGAATAGTTTTGAAAGAAACAACTAGGGTTACCTCTGGTTAAAATCACCTGGTTAATAAATGAATAACTGGAGGCGTTTAAGGTCGCATCTGGCAAATGAGAAATAAAGGAAAGTAGATATATGATGATATGATTCGAATCTTCTAACCACTTGATTGTATCTACAATGTTCAGCCATTGTGTGGGTCACGGTACTGGAAACACTTTCAGGTGTTATATATATATATATATATAGAGAGAGAGAGAGAGAGAGAGAGAGAGAGAGAGAGAGACAGACAGAGAGAGAGACAGAAAGACAAACAGAGAGAGAGAGAGAGATACGGATAGAAAGATAGAGAGAAAGAGAAAGAGACAGAGACAAGGGACATATACTGAGATCAAATGAAGGCTTCTAGTTAGATGTTGATTGAAGGGGATGAGGTTAATATAGTTTTTTTAGTCAGAGAGTGGTGAATGCGTGGAATGCATTGCCACATGAACTAGTGGAGGCAGGGACAATTAATGCATTTCAGAATAAATTGTATACGCATAGCTTCAACAAGGTACTGTAAATGAAAATGGTTGTATACAGACTCCCTAAAATCATTTAAACCATTATGAAGACGTTAAGTTAATTTCCAATGTAGTAACTCTTCTTACTATCTTGTAGACCCCTGAAGTAGATGAGCGTTGGTGACTCTGGAAGTAGTGTAATGCTAGGCGTGTCGGTAGGCTTACCATTACGAGATCCCCCCCTCCCCTCATTACGCAGGCTGCTGTAATACAGCCAGTTTGCAGGTGCAGGATGATGACATGAGTTGGAGGTCTGGGGGAGTGTGTTCCACCTGACAATGTCGTCAGTTTTAGATTCCCTGAATTATCTGTGTCCTTGCCATCTACTGAAAAAAGATTGAAAACATTGTGACAGTCCCAATTTTAGTAGTTCTGTTCGGTTTAATAAGTCATACTTTCCTAATAGTTTCTCGTTAATGCTAACCGATCTTTTCTTCGCCAATAACTGCTCGGGTTCAGTGACCAATCACTACTTCACTAACATATTCCTGCTCTTAATGACCAATCGTTTTTTCGCTTCCAGGATATCGTCCGTACTGACAACTCATTTCGTTAATAACAGAATCTTGTTCGTACTGACCAATCGTTATATCCCTAACATATATTTTTCTTATGGGCAAATTAGTTCTCATGAACAAATTTCTCGTACTGACAAATAACAAACCAATCTTTACTAACAGATGCTCGTGTTTACTTACCAATCAAACGTTTACTGACAGATCCTCGTTTTTACTCAACATCATATGTTTACTAACAGATCCTCGTTTTTACTCAACATCATATGTTTACTAACAGATCCTCGTTTTTACTCAACATCATATGTTTACTAACAGATCCTCATTTTTACTCAACATCATATGTTTACTAACAGATCCTCGTTTATTATATAAATTTGTATATTAAATATTGAATATATTATATATTATTTTCACAATGTTGACTCGTGCCAAACTCAGAAACTTAGGAAATATTTGTTTTTCAATTCTCACATATTTGAATCATCGCTCATGCTCCAATCTATGTTTCTGCATCATAAAAATGTTTCATAATTTTCAAAGTAATATAAATCCCGCCTTCTCCATATCACCGGAAAAAGCCCTTAAACCCTTTCTTATTGCCGTACACATTACAATCATTGCAAATGTGAGAGATTGTGTTTAATACCATTATCCATCTTAGTCCGTTTTAGCTCTGACATAGTGAAAACATTGGACAATCTTGTCGTCCAAAAACTATGGTGGAGACTTGCGGGCTTTACAAGGCTTTCCTTGACAAGAAGATGCATACCAGCATGAATAATTGAGGACTCGTTACGTTGACGTGAAGTTCAGCATGTAGTAAAACTGGCATCACAATAAATAATTACTCAGTTAAAGATGTATGGAGGTTTTGATTGAGAAATGTAAATAAAGAGCTTAAGAAGAAGGCCCAAATTAGAAATAAATGGGGATATTCTGATGCAGACGTATGTTAGTGACATGGTACAATTAAGCGAGGAGAATATACATACATTTAATGAAAACAATATCCAACACTATCAATTCTTGATTTACGATGATGTTCGTCCATCACATGAAATGAAGACGACTCTCTTTGTTCAGCCGTGTGGGCAGACTTTTCCCTTGATGTGTCCGCTTAAATGGGTGCCTTGCGCTGTGATTTTATTAAAAGAAGGAAGAAGCTGCGCCTTTTGTCATTCATCCTCACTTTCTGGTCCTGAGTTACCTTTAGTCAATAGCAAGATATTTATTGAAACGACTGGAGATAGCACAGGATGCAGGTTTTTCCTAGGAGCTTACTCCCGAAGATGTTTCCGTCAACAGGATTCCTCAAGGCAGCGGAGAGGGGATGCCTTCTTACGTTGTGTGTCGTGCCTTTCCCATAAACGCAAGAGATCTTAGGGACACTACTCAGTGTGTGAGCTGGGCATCTCTCTCGGGGAAGAGAAGAGGCAGAGGAGAGACACAGGAAAGGCAGAAGAGGGGCAGAGGAGAGACATGGGAGTGGCAGAGAAGAGACAGGAGCGACAGAGAAGATATAGATGACAGACAGAGGAGATGCAGAGAAGCAGGAAAGGAGACAGAGAAGAAGCACTTGAAGCAAAGGAGAGGCAGTAGAAGGTACGGAAGGGGGGGGGGAAGGGCAGATGAGAGGCAGAGGAGAGGTAGAGTAGATAAGTAGATAAGGTAGAATAAAGGTAGAAGATAGACACATGAAATAGAAGAAGCAGAGGAAAGGCAACGAAGAGACAGCGGAGGCAAAGGAGATAGAGAAAGCAGGCTGAGTATATGCAAACCAAATACAGGGGAGAGGTAGAGTAAACAGTTGCAAGGTAGAGGAGAGACAGAGGAGAGACAGAGGAGAGACAGAGGAAGCAGAAGCAAAGTAGAAAAGGTAGAGGAGAGGCAGCTCGTAATAAGAGGCAGAGGAGAGACATGGTAGGCAAATGATAGGCAGATGAGGCAAATAATAGGCAGACGCAATGCAGGGGAGATGTAGAGTAAACAAAGGCAAGGCAGAGGAGAGACAGAGGGGGCACAGTATAGGCCGATGAGGCAGAGAAAAGACAGAAAAGAGGTAGATGAGTGATAGAGAAGGCAGAGGAGAGGCAAATGAGAGACATTAAGCAGAGCAGACGCAGAGGAGAGACAGTAAGCAGAGGAGAGACAGAAGGAAAATGAGAGGCAGAAGCAACGAAAAGGCATATGCGAGGCAGAAGTGACAGAAGAGAGAGGTAGCAGATGAAAGGCAGACAGGGGAGAGGCACAGGAAGCTCAGCAGAGCCAGAAGAGAGACAGTAGGCAGAGGAATGCAGAGGAGAGAGTAGGAAAATAAGAGAGAGAAGAGGCAACGAAGACGCATGTGAGAGGCAGAATAGGCAACGAAGAGGCATGTGAGGCAGAAGAGAGGTAGAAGTAGCAGATGAAAGGCGCGCACAGGAGTGGCTCAGGAAGCAGAGAAGAGGCAGAGGAGAGATAGAGAATAGACAGAAGAGAAGCAGGCACAGGAGCAGAAGCAGACGCAAGAAAGAATAGTAGAGGCAGAGAAAAGTTACTGGACATACAGATGATAGGCAGAGGAGAAGCAGACAAACTAAAGACAGGAGAGAGATAGAGAAAGCAGACAATTTTCAGAAAAGAGGCATTGGAGAGGCAGAAAAGAGGCATTGGAGAGGCAGAGAAAAAAGCAGAGAACAGGCATAGGCCATAAGTTCGAGAATAACGTTTTGAATGGAAAAACAGAAGATCTCAAGTATAATATTCACTTCCCTGATGGTTAAGGAGTGATGTGATCATCTACGCCCAGTGGCATCAAACATAAAGAAGATACCACTAAATCAAGTCCTGAATTTGATTTCAATACATCACACAGAAACTTCACAAGTTCATTAATCACGTGAACACTAAAAAGACAGTAAATCCTTCATGATTTTCACATTTCAATCAAGAAATATTGAACAATGCTCTCTGCTAATCTGCGATTTCACTGACCTCATATATTTTCATGTTCACTATAATAACAATTTGCCACGTGAAAAGCATCAAAAGGAACATTTCAATAGATGAATCAACAAATTCTTAATGTCGGCGCCTGCAAATTGAATAGACGGAATTGTCCAAAATCGTTTCCTTTAGCATGCTACAAAGAGCAGTTCGTATTCCGTAATCTCCCTTTCCATTACATTCTGAAAATGTTAATGTTGAATAGAATTGTTATGTCTTATCAATTTAGTAAGGTAGAATAGGGATAAATAAATAGTGGTATGATGTACGGTAATGATGGCTGATACATTATAGAGATGTGTACCCACTGATTGTGTGACACAATGACGATTGTCACATTAATAAAGACGTGTGTACAATGATTGTGTGAGGTGATGGTGACTGTCCCATTTATAGAGACGTGTACCCATATGACAAAGTGATGTAAAAGTGGCTGTTAGATTTATAGAGATTAGTATCTCTCTGATTGTGTGAGATAATGAAAACTGTCACATTTATAGAGGTGTGAACTCAAATGGTAGTGTTGAGTAATTCTTCTTCTTCTTCTTCTTCTTCTTCCTTCTTCTTCTTCTTCCTTCTTTTTCTTCTTCTTTTTCTTCTTCTTCCTTTTTTCGTATTCTTCTCCTTCTTCGTTTAATGTTCTTCTTTTTCTTCTTCTTTCTCTTCTTTTTCGTTTTCTTTTCCTTCTTCTTCTTTTTCGTTTTCTTTTTCTTCTTCTTCCTCCTTTTTCTTTTTTTCTTTATCTTCTTCTCCTCTTCTTCAGCGTTCGTTCTCGAAAGTACGTTTGTAACGATGTGTCGTAGCTTACACCTGGACTGGGATATCTGCCTTTCTGCTCCACACATCCGATTTCAGTCAGGCATTTTCGGGTCCGGGTTTATCTGCCTCTGCAATCCCTAATCTCTTTGCCAGCCTGCATGGTTGCAGTCTGTTTTATTGATACCACCTGGAGACAGGATTAGGTCCTGATCAGTTATGGGTCACTTACCCTGATGCAAGCATCCAGCTAGGCGCTGCTCCCGCACACTGCATGATAATAGTTATCCATGTGACCAGCATCAGGCTTGTGACGCTGGATGGGATCTCATTTGAGTGTAAAGTGCAATCCCGGCGCTTCAGAATCTGTCGCACTTGGGACACACAAATAAGGAGTTACCTTGTATTCTGCTCTATCTGGCGGCTCGTGTTCTATGAGCCTAGGCGATGAAGATTCGCTCTGTGATCTGAGCAACCTGTGTAAAGGTAGCACGTCCGATACACCGGTTCTGTGCAGGTATCAAAAAGGAGGGGGCATCAATGTTGAAGCTTTTTAGAGACACTTTTAGGAAGTCTCCGCAGCGCTTCTTCTTACTGATGAGTGTTTGTCTGCTCCTAGCTTAGCCTATAACATGTGTTTGTGGTTACACTCATCAAGTATACAAGCAGCATGTGCCGTCCATCTTATCTGGCCGTTTTGAAGAAGTGTATGAGTTAAGCACAGTGTCCTGGCACCTGATACTAAACAACCTACATGGACAGCTTGTCTAAATACGATTGTCTGGAGAGGAAGACTAACTAATCTAAACTAATCAGACATATTAGTCAGGGTCAGGCAAACTATACTAATCAGACATATTAGTCAGGGTCAGGCAAACTATACGAATCAGACATATTAGTCAGGGTCAGGCAGACTATACGAATCAGACATATTAGTCAGGGTCAGGCAGACTATACTAATCAGACATATTAGTCAGGGTCAGGCAGACTATACTAATCAGACATATTAGTCAGGGTCAGGCAAACTATACTAATCAGACATATTAGTCAGGGTCAGGCAGACTATACTAATCAGACATATTAGTCAGGGTCAGGCAGACTATACTAATCAGACATATTAGTCAGGGTCAGGCAAACTATACTAATCAGACATATTAGTCAGGGTCAGGCAAACTATACGAATCAGACATATTAGTCAGGGTCAGGCAGACTATACTAATCAGACATATTAGTCAGAGTCAGGCAAACTATACTAATCAGGCATATTAGTTAGGGTCAGGCAAACATACTGGCCAAGACCCGCACCTCGTCTTCCTTGTAGCCCTCCCTGAAAATGGGCTGTTTTCATGACAGTTTGGCTATCGAGGTGAGGGATCTATGTTATATATGTAGTAGTGAGTGTCAGGTTGATGAAGCCAAGCATAGCACAACCGCCTGGAGGACCCCGGTCCGCTTTCATCAGCACGCTCAGGATGTGAGGAAAGCTACTACAACCTACAACTTAACGTTCTTTTCAGAGCGCACAAAGGAGTAACCTAGTCATCGTGGGCATTCGCAAAGAACAACAACAACAACAACTGTTGTATTCTTGTTGACCTTGGAGTCGAAATTCGCTTCTCCGGTGAGGCGCTTGCGGAAATGAAATATAGACTTAAGTTTCTATATACAGAAAAGAGATAATGAGTAGATAGACAGACTTAGTAAAAGGAGGGAGAATGGGGGAGGAGGTAGCAGATCATTACATGAAAACGGACAAATGATAATTGCAACGAGCCTCAGAGACAAATCCAACAGAAATCACAAAGGGTAAAACAGAAGCATATAACATCAGAAACAAAGGGCACATAAAACGCAATCTAATATAACAGAGGCAAACAATATCATAGGCAAATGGCACAGAATGTCACAGAAATCACAGATAGTCTGATAAACATACAATCTCAGAGACAAAGAACACAGAAATGAATCAGTCTGATATAACAGAAGCGTACAATCTCAGAAACAAAGAGCACAGCCTAAACACATAGTATTATATAACAGAGACGTACAATCTCAGAAACAAAGAGCACAGCCTAAACACATAGTTTTATATAACAGAGACGTACAATCACAGAGATGAAGAGCACATACATCATACAGAGCCTGAAATATCAGAGGCGTACAACTCCGTACGCGAAATAGATTAAGCAACAACCGTCAGACCAGATCGATCAAATGCAGACTTATCTGTTCAACAAATTAATAACAAATCGAACATACATGAATGCACCGGTTTAGTGACGGCAGACAAACAGTAGAACGAGTCTTGTATACCAAGTCTGTTTGCTCCAATCGAGTAGAAAAGGGACAGCAGGACCCACTCTTACAACGGAGACGAGGAGAAGACCTGAGTTGAACCGTGGTGGTTTATGAAGAAAATTGATGTCATTATCAAATAAGAAACCAAGAATAAGACTACACACAACTAGTGTATTCCCGAGTGGTCTGCCGTGGTCTTTGCGTATGACAAGGACAAGAATAACACCACTGCCCCACAGAGAGAATGTCGTAAGAGGCGACTAATTGTGTGACATGTCCTAACACCGGCCATGGTAAGGCGGTTTTTTATTTTAAAAGCAACTAAATGGCGTCTAACGGGATGTGGGTCTTTTTTGCTCTACATGTGTGTCTGAGTCTATTAAGATAGACCCATCGGTAAACCACCCTAAAAAAATTGGTTTTATACAGTCTCTTTAAAGTCTTCTAAACTAACATAAAAACGTTAAATTAAATTTAAAATATAAAATTCCGTGATTGCCTGTAAGATGTTAAAGCTACAATCTGTGAATCAGCAGCAATTATGAAACCAAACATGTTGTCCCTGTCTCTAACTTGCACAGCCTTGACCATTACGTAGTCATCACCACACATTAGAAAACGTCCCTGAGGAGGTATGTGAATGTTATGTATCTTACAGTTACCGATTCTTAGTGAGGTGAAATACTGGTTTTATTCTCGTTTCTGCGACATATAGATCACTGTTGGAAACTAATCATGCAACAGTCAGCATCCAGAACCTCTTCTTCAGTGAAGATCTCCCTTGATTTGTCGAGACACGGGTCATTCAACCAATGGTAAGGTCTTGCTGATTATTTCAGCTAATCGAAGTAACGCTTGCGTCAAACGAAATCTCTTCGTGTCACATTTCAGGGCAACTAAGTACGCCCAGGCATTAGACACCACTTTAGTATTACCAATTCAGATTATTGCTGCTTGTTACAATTATTTGTTGCAACCATTAATATTCATGCGCTTATGATGCATTATAATGCACGGGCGAACGATATAAAACATAGTTCCTCACAAACCACGGGACAAGCAATTATGCCACAAGTGGTTAGTGCAGAAACCAGGCCTGAAACCCACACGACTTGGACGTACAATAGACCAATCATTGTATCTGAACAAGTGGGATTCTGTCGCCTGATGTACAAAAAACATATGGTGGTTAATTCTCCACCAACGCGAAGCCCTCAAATCTGAAGGTGTCAGACTGTGGCTACTTATACAAAATTTCCTTACCAGGAAAGATAACAAATTATTTTGGGGGATTGCTTAATGATTACAATGTCCAGCTCATTAATTCCTATTCATTTAAAGCCGCCATCTAAATAAATCATATTTTCTCCCCACTGAATTTAATTCTGGTGATAATAACCATACGAGACATTGTACATACGAATGTTAGCATTTTAAATATATGTTTTAAAGAAGAGAACAGTAGTAGAGATGGCACTATCTTAGATATAAAAGCACACACTGGCGATGCAGCAACATAGTAAACAGCAGTCGAGGGAACAGAGCAGTCGAAAGAAGGGAGTTCTGTGAAATTTACAGGGCCTAGTAATACTGCAGGACTGTTTCACATCCTTCTGGATTGAGTACGACACTCAATTAAGGTACAGTACTTCAAGAAACTCTTCAACACATCATATTATTTATATTTGAATTCTCCGGCTCCAAGTTAAGGGAGAGAGAAATTGTAATTTCTTAGTTCTTAGCTCTTAGTCGACCTGTACTTCTACAGTGGCAGATACTCCTGTGCAGGTCCCAACTCTGATATGAGCTGGATGTAGCCGAGAGAAGGGTTTCATGCTTAGCGGACTAGGCTCGAGCAACTTATTACTCCGTTACGTTAGGACAAGTGCCACGGAGGGTGGTAAACTGATTTGCGATTCCATATTAATAGACTCAAACACTATAGCAAAGTAGACACATATTATGTTAGACGCCATCTATGCTTCTCTAAACAAACCACTTAACCATGGCCAGTATTATGCCATGTCTCACAGTTTGTCGCCTCTTAGGACATGCTCTCTGTGGGGAGGTGGTGCTATTCTTGTCCTTGTGATACACAAAGACCCCGGCGGACCACTCTAAAGTTATAATTTACTGCATTTCATTACTTCTTGTTTGTTGTTGTTTAATACCCACAACGAGTAGGTTTACTATTTTGTGGGCCCTGAACAAAGTGTTAAGTGGCGTGTAGTAGTAGTTTTCCTCACATCCCGATCGTGCTGGTGAAGGTGGACCGTGGTCCTCTAGGTGGTTGTGCTATGCTTTGCTTCATCTGTGTGACGCCCACTACTACGGTGATTACGTCGATTCCCCACCTCGTTAGCCAGACTGCCGTGAAAACAGGCCGTTTCCAGAGAGACCTGCATGACAGTTATGTGGGGGTTTCGACTAGTATTATTTGCCTGACCCTGACTAACATGTCCGATAATTATGTTTTGCCTGACCCAGACTAACATGTCCAATAATTATGTTTTGCCTGACCCTGACTAACATTTGTTCGATGAATATGTTTTGACTGACCCTGACTAACATTTGTTCGTTGAATATGTTTTGCCTGAACAAACTTTAGTTCTCTCTCCCGAAAATGGTATGTTAAAGTCACTAGAACAGATTTGTGGGAAAGAACCGCATATATGCCAGTGGAAATAGAGAGAGAGAAGGCATTGGCGATGGATAGGACACACATTACAGAAACAAGCTGGAATCATTACAGGCCAGTCACTGTTCTGGGATCTGGAATCATTACAGGTCAGTCACTGTTCTGGGATCTGGAATCATTACAGGTCAGTCACTGTTCTGGGATCATCAGGTCAAGAGAAATTGGGGCAGACCTAAACACTCATGGAGAAGTGATGTCGAGACAAACCTAAAAGAGCAGGGATCGCTGGATATGATGGCGGCTCATGTCAGGAAGATTTGGCAACTTTTTGTTGAGGAACGATGCTCCACGTGAAGATGCAGTGTTTTGATTGATTGACACATTTAAAAAACTAATAACGGATCGATCATGGAGAGGCACCTGCGAGGACGCGGAGCTGGATTGTGTGCAGACAGTGGACTATTGCCACCATCAGTTCCCATATCTTCGTCATTTGCTGAGAGATACAAAGCACCTGTGGATTTGCCGAGAGTGCAGTGACGTAGATTCTTGACATAACGACCCATAATTCTGTCCTCTCATAAACTAAGTATTACATTATGCAGACGTTTAATATCTTCTAAGATGTCTACAATGTAAACTCAATGTTTTTTTTAAAACAGCACATAAAAGACCTATCTATAATTCTAAAGTATGGTTTCAAGTGTACGGTAAGCTTCTTAATTGCTGCGAGTGTATAATTCTGCTTAAGTGCGAGTGATGGGGAACGTGATGCAGTTTAAGGTAAAAATAAACATAAATGAATTCCAAACTGTTTGTATTAATTATAAAGGCTGTAAAGTGTAAATGCAATCTTGGACATAAGCATAGAGAAGAGAATAAACTGTATAGCATATTATTATAATTAAACATTTTTTTCACTGCAGCGGAAGACGGACAACATATCGTACCATTTGAATAACAAATACATAAGAGGATATGTCACGTTAACTTAGAAATCGGGGTCAAAGGAATATGGCCACTGCATGTGTCGAATCATAACGTAATAACCAAAGAGGGTTGTGTATGGTGGTAGCAACCTTATCGCGTAGCATAAATTGAAATAGAAACCAACGCTGCAGGAATGCTCAAAGTGTCTTGACGTAGGTGCCTTGTAAGTTGTAAATTGCATTGATGTCCTTCTCGCTGAGCGATGTACAATAAACCGAATGATATAAGATGAAGCAGTTTGAAGAGAGCACAAATTCAAAAACAAAAACAAAATACTTTAAATTCGAAACGTCTTCGTCAGGAACGAAGCCGAAACGAGAAAAACTAGCTAGTATAAACGATGAAGATGGTCATAGAAAAACGTAAACACTATCTTAGAGGAGTTAACTACCAGACCAGAACGGGGATCAAGAAGCTGAGCTGTATGAGCTACAGCGGCCAGCGACACAAAGCTGACTGCTAGCATCAGGGCTAGCGACCTAGAGCTGCTAAGACCCTTATACTCCTCCACGTGGAGATCCTGGATAGGGCTGCGACAGAGCAGACTCGCTAAGGAGAATAAATCGAAGATGGACGGCTAACCATAAATGTTGTGCTGAGAAAGGTGTAAATATCTCAGTACAAATGTCAACTACTAAACAATGTATTCCGTTTTCTGGACTATATCCTCCTACTTGCAACGCACTTTTGAGGACTTAGTAGCAGGAATTTGAGAACGACCGAAGAGAAGAACAGAACGAATGCAAAAAAGTGGGAGAAGTGACGTGTAAATGGTGGGCAGAGAATGATGGCAATTTAAAGATTGGCACAACAGATTTGACAATTTCATAACAAGTGAGTTGCTAAGATTATAATGAAGACACAAGAAAGAGAAAGAGAAAGAGAGAGAGAGAGAGAGAGAGAGAGAGCGAGAGAGAGAAACGAGCGAGATATCTTAACTTCGTGATACTGATTGAAAAGGCTCATAGTCTTTATGCAACTAGTTTCTTCTACTCAGTTGTATCTAACAATATCTAAGTGGATCCTCTGGTAATTGTATTAGTGTCTACGTCTCAGCAACTTGATTGCAACTGGGACATATTTGGCATCTAGATATATATTATACATATTTATTTGCGAAAGCTCCCGACCTATGTTAGTTTGCTAAATTTTTCTGACGTCACATGCCAAACGTTTAATCCATTTCTTTGTACATTTCTTTACCCGTTACCATATGTATAATTAAGATTAGTTAAATATTTTCAATTCGCAAAGTAATGGTTGGACCCATAGTAGTTGCACTGTTATCAGGTAGTGATGTTGTTATAGACTTCAGTATACTATGCCAAAGCTTAAGTGTGGTAGGCCGGGGGCAGTTTTTTTTCTCGCTGTTCTTTACTTCCCTTGTCGTATGCTATTTATCCATTCACAGCCTGGTTGACTGGCGCGTGCCGATAGTGGGATTCTTACCAGGTACATTTGCATTGAAAAGCCAGTGCGCTATGCTTACTGCACCCTCATATATTTTCGCAGTCCAAAATCCCTTAGGCAATAATCCTTTATGAACAAATCCAAGAGAAAGATTTTTGGGATACAGTGGTTCTATGAAGTTACAAATGAAAGCTTATTGGAGCAAACAGAAGACAGTCAGGTGGAGTTTGTTTGGCAACACACCGAAAAATCGTCAAGCCAATGTTATCGGGCATCCATTGCCCTGGGTCAACTAAGGGACAATAGACAAAGAAAGATCAAATAACAACTGGATCAGGGATTTAGAGTCCGATAAAAAAAACTGTGGAGATGCTGGAAAAAACTAGAGAAAACTGCTTATGACAATACTGATTGGATATGATCTATTGATAGCTTATACACTCCGAGGTGATAAGGCGAAAAATAAGATGTTCCTGACGAATACCTTTTCACCGTAACGTATGATATTTAAAATTGTTCCCATTTTTCGCCTGTCATTATTTTTGCACTTTGATTTTTACTGCACCTCACCTCCGCTGAAAAGAGTGGTTAGAGCGCATGTTTTTCGAGGAGAAAGGACCTATTTCAACCCCTACCTATGCCATGCTCCATTCTACCCATCTGTAAATGGGTACCAGACTTAACATTTTTGGAAAAGCAAAAATCGAGAGATACGAGTACGTTCTTGTCCCCCTCAGAAGAAAATGTGTTACTAAAACAATGAAGTCTCAAACACGTTATCTCAATTGAAATGGTCTGTTACAAGAATACCTTCATCTTGTCTGCTACAAGAATACCTTAGTCTTGTCTGCTAAAGGAATACCTTCATCTTGACTGCTACAAGAATGCTTTCACTTTGTCTGCTTCAAGAAAACTTTCATTGTGTCTGCTACAAGAATACTTTCATTGTGTCTGATACAAGAATACCTTCATTTTGTCTGCTACAAGAATACTTTCATTTTGTGTGCTACAAGAATACCTTCATTTTGTCTGCTACAAGAATACCTTCATTTTGTCTGCTACAAGAATACCTTCATTTTGTCTGCTGCAAGAATACCTTCATTGTGTCTGATACAAGAATACCTTCATTTTGTCTGCTTCAAGAATACCTTCATTTTGTCTGCTACAAGAATACCTTCATTTTGTCTGCTACAAGAATACCTTCATTTTGTCTGCTACAAGAATACCTTCATTTTGTCTGCTGCAAGAATACCTTCATTGTGTCTGATACAAGAATACCTTCATTTTGTCTTCTACAAGAATACCTTCATTTTGTCTGCTACAAGAATACCTTCATTTTGTCTGCTACAGGAATACAATCATCGTGTCTACCACAAGAATACTTTCATCCTTCTTCTACAGGAACACCTAAATCTTGTCTGCTACAGAAATACCTCATACTGTCTGCTACAGAAATACCTTCATACTGTTATCAACAAAGTGCAAAATGGATGTTTTTTTGAAACACGTAAGAAAGAGAAACAGCAGAAAAGCAAAGAAAACCCCAAGACGGAAATGGGAGGACGACAGACTGTAAATTAGTGTCTCATTAAAGAAAAACAGGAGCCCAATCGTTAGGGAGAGCTCTCCTTCTGGTCAGATCTGTTCAAGGGTGTCCCGTTGAAGGCTTGATGATTTCTGGACTAATTGTCACACAGATACCACGTTTCTTTGTTCACGTCTCTCTTAGCTGTGTGTTTGAGTTGTCTTGTCATCTGTACTGTGCTCACTCCTCTCTCATAGTTACGTTCGTGTCGTTCTCCCATCTTATAAAGATTCATGTGTCTTCTCTGTGCCTTCAGTCGTCTTGTCATCTTTAATGTGTTCACACTTCTTTCATCTGCGCTTTCTGGTCATCATTTCATCTTTAATGTGTTCACACTTCTCTTTTCTATCCTTTCTTCCTTTCTAGCCATCATTTCATCTTTAATGTGTTCACACTTCTCTTACATTTCCTTTCCAGTCGTCATTTTATCTTTAATGTGTTCACATTTCTCTTATATATCCTTTTTAGTCGCCCGTTCATCTTTAATGTATTTACACTTCTCTTATATTTTCTTTATAGTCGTCCTTTCATTTTTAATATGTTCACACCTCTTTTATCTACGACTTCTTATCCGTTAATCTTTAATGTGTTCACATATCTCTTGTCTATGCATTCGTATACGTACATCTGTAAAGTGTTCACACCTCTTTTATGTAAGATATGTATGCATTCTTATTCGTACACCTGTAATGTTTTCACATCTATCTTATCTATACGTTCTCATCCTTTCATCTTTAATGTTTTCAAATCTTTCTTAGCTATGCGTTCTTATCTGTTCATCTGTAATCTGTTTACTTTTCTATGCGTTTACATTCTTCTATCTTGAATTTGTTCGCACTACTCTCTATGCGTTCTAGTCTATCTTGAATTTGTTTGCACTGCTCTTGGCTATGCGTTATAGTCTATCTTGAATGTGTTCGCACTACTCTTGTCTATGCATTCTAGTCTATCTTGAATTCGTTCGCACTACTCTTGTCAATGCGTTCTAGTTTATCTTGAATGTGTTCGCACTACTCTTGTCAATGCATTCTAGTCTATCTTGAATGTGTTCGCACTACTCTTGTCTATGCGTTCTAGTCTATCTTTAATGTGTTCGCACTACTCTTGTCTATGCGTTCTAGTCTATCTTGAATTCGTTCGCACTACTCTTGTCTATGTATTCTAGTCTATCTTGGATTTGTTCGCCCTACTCTTCTCTATGCGTTCTAGTCTATCTTGAATTTGTTGCATCCTCTCTATCTGTGTATTCAAATCATCCCTCTATCTGTGATATGTTCACCTTTCTATTTGTAATCTGTTTAAATCATCTAATCTTTGATATGTTCGTGCCATTTTCTCTCAGATCTGTTAGTAATTCTCTACTTTCTATATATTCCCGTCTATTTCTATGTTTTCAAGCCATATCGCTATATTTGATATTAACATATCTATTTTTTATTTGTTTAAAACATCTATACATTTTCTTTGTTGTAACATCTGTCTATTATTTGTTCATACCTTTATATCTCTGGTTTGCTCACACCTTTACATCTCTGATTTGTTCCCACCTTTATATCTCTGATTTGTTCCCACCTTTATATATCTGATTTGTTGACACCTTTACATCTTTGATTTGTTCCCACCATTATATCTCTGATTCGCTCACATCTTTACATTTCTGATTTGTTCACATCTTTGAATCTCTGATTTGTTCCCACCTTTACATCTCTGATTTGTTCACATCTTTACATCTCTGATCTGTTCCCACCTTTATATCTCTGATTTGTTCACATTTTTACATCTCTGATTTGTTCCCACCTTTATATATCTGATTTGTTGACACCTTTACATCTTTGATTTGTTCCCACCTTTATATCTCTGATTTGTTGACACCTTTACATCTCTGATTTCTTCCCACATTTATATCTCTGGTTTGTTCACACCTTTACATCTCTGATTTGTTCCCACCTTTATATCTCTGATTTGTTCCCACCTTTATATATCTGATTTGTTGACACCTTTACATCTTTGATTTGTTCCCACCTTTATATCTCTGATTTGTTCACACCTTTATATCTCTGATGTTGTCATACATTGCTGCCTGTGTTTGGTCATACCTTGCTCTTGCTATCTTTGTTTGCCGACAAAAAAAAGAGCGACAAAGCTGATAGTGGGATTACATAATTACAGTTATGAGGAAAGAAAAACGGACTACAGATTAGGCCAATCCCATCACAACCGACAGGATGACCCTGATCTATCTTCATCAGCACGCTCTGGATGAAAGGAAAGCCGCTGCAGATCGAGCCTTTTCCAAGTATAAAAAGGGTAGACTTGCTCATATCGGAAATTTATAATAACAATAACAACAACAACAACAACAATGGTATATGAAAGAAGGAACATAGTTTTGTATATCCTATTCCTAACCATCTCGCCACCGCCCGCCCACCAAGAAGTAAAACAATCTGACAATAACAGAAGAACAGAGCGACTGATTAGGCCACTAGTAGAGCACTCGCTTTTCATAGCAAAGGTCCGAAGTTCAACTCCCACTACTACCAGCTCCAGTCATCACAACTGTAACTAGATACCTGACTTACGATTAGGTAAGGAAAAGGCAGCGAGGAAGGGAACTGGACACCCAGCCTCATAAAGCTTAGGCGTATAGTATTCCTGCAGTCTTTAACACTTCATTCCTGACCAGCAGTTAAGTCTGATGAAGGTCATCCTATCTTATACGAGAATGGCTGACACAAAAATGAAAGCCCGATAACGTGGAGCGAGAGGGAAATGTATGAAACAGGATAACTGTACACGCATTGTAAAAAACATCTACTCTCCAGGGAGCTAAGAGGTCAGAGTTGATTGATTGACTTTCCCTTCCTCATACTCGTTAAAGTCAACAGTCATGCTTTACATGTCCAGTTTTACAATCTACCTGTAAGCTGGATTAAGATTGGACAGACATTAGCACTCCACAAACGCAGAGTTAAAAGCATTATGCGAGCCAGTCATGTTTTTAACTGCCTAGCCATATGTTTCTATTGGTCTGATCTAATTTTCCTACAAATCTCGATAATCAAGGCTATCACAGAGGGGTCATGAAATATGTGACTTGCAAAATGACAGAATTAATTCTCACGATTGAAATTAAGATAAACACTGCATTCGTTATGCGTTTATTTGCAGCATTTATTTACAACAAAACAAATTAATGTGTATAATAATTATACAGAGGTCTTTGTCATAAACAATAAAGTAGGTATTGTTCTTTAAGTGCCAAACACGAAGCATAAGTTAGAAATGGGTTTCTTTACTGTGAGCTGTTTGACGCCCGCCTATTCAATTCATATATGTTGATCAAGCCCATGTTGTGGATGTTGACTGTCCCCAATGAGAAAGGTTACTCTTTTGTGCGCACTGAAAAGGATGTTAAGTGGCGGGTTGTTGTAGCTTCCCTTGTATTCCGAGCGCGCTGATGAAGGTGGACCGGGGTCTTTCATTTGGGTGTCACTCACTACTACGGCTTTCATGTCAATCTCCCACCTTGCTAACCAGGCTACCATGGAAACAATCCCGTTTCCAGGGAGGACTGCGAGGAAGTCCAGGTGAAGGTCTTGGACAGTATATTTTTCCTGACGCTGACTAAGATGTTTGATCAGTATGTTGTGCCTGACCCTGACTAAGATGTTTTATCAGTATGTTGTGCCTGGCCCTGACTAAGATGTTTGATCAGTATGTTGTGCCTGACCCTGACTAAGATGTTTGATCAGTATGTTGTGCCTGACCCTGACTAAGATGTTTGATCAGTATGTTGTGCCTGACCCTGACTAAGATGTTTGATCAGTATGTTGTGCCTGACTCTGACTAAGATGTTTGATCAGTATGTTGTGCCTGACCCTGACTAAGATGTTTGATCAGTATGTTGTGCCGGACCCTGACTAAGATCTTTGATCAGTATGTTGTGCCTGACCCTGACTAAGATGTTTTATCAGTATGTTGTGCCTGGCTCTGACTAAGATGTTTGATCAGTATGTTGTGCCTGACCCTGACTAAGATGTTCGATCAGTATGTTGTGCCTGACCCTGACTAAGATGTTTGATCAGTATGTTGTGCCTGACTAGGCGTTAGTCTTCCTTCCCGTTCAAGCCCACACTGAAACCTTTTCTGGCGATTGTTCTGCGGGAAGTTTGTTTCAGTTTTGTTTTTTTCCTGATGCACGATTGATGCCCATGGTTTTTTTCTTCAATGTCTGAATAAATTGGAATAATAAATATGCACATATCTATGTGCCAAATCCCCGAGCAGTACTAGGGTTGAAAAGAAACGGGTCCCCTAAACTTTCCATGCATGCTTTAACAGGCGACTGTCTGACGGTTGTGCTTAGGTGTACTAAACCACACACAGTGAATACACGGGTTCTAAAAATATGTTACAGACTTCCTGTAAGTGAGAAAGTGCAGTGGTGGCCGCATGCTTCACGGTGAGAAAAGTGGAATGATGTATCAGAAAAAGAAATGGCTGAGAAAATGGACAGAAGACACCGATACAAAAATATGTTGGATAGTTTAACTAGGAACAAATTAGAGACATTTTGTTTAGATGAGAAGGAGATTATATGTGGATGTGAGAGGGACATTATATATGGATGTGAGAGGGATATTATATATGGATGAGAGCGACATTATATGTGGATGTGAGAGGGACATTATATATGGATGAGAGAGGGACATTATATATGGATGAGAGCGACATTATATGTGGATGTGAGAGGGACATTATATATGGATGAGAGAGGGACATTATATATGGACGTGAGCGACATTATATGTGGATGTGAGAGGGACATTATATATGGATGAGAGCGACATTATATGTGGATGTGAGAGGGACATTATATATGGATGAGAGAGGGACATTATATATGGATGAGAGCGACATTATATGTGGATGTGAGAGGGACATTATATATGGATGAGAGCGACATTATATGTGGATGTGAGAGGGACATTATATATGGATGAGAGCGACATTATATGTGGATGTGAGAGGGACATTATATATGGATGAGAGAGGGACATTATATATGGATGAGAGCGACATTATATGTGGATGTGAGAGGGACATTATATATGGATGAGAGCGACATTATATGTGGATGTGAGAAGGACATTATACATGGATGTGAGAGGGACATTATATATGGATGAGAGCGACATTATATGTGGATGTGAGAGGGACATTATATATGGATGGGAGAGAGACATTTGATATGGATCAGAGTAGCAATATACATGGATGAGATACATTATACATGGATCAGAGCAAAAATATACTGGGGTGTGAGAGACATTATACATGGGTCAGAGCGACATTATACATGGATGTGAGAGACATTATACATGGGTCAGAGCAACATTATACATGGATGAGAGAGACACTTTATACATGGGTCAGAGCGACATTATATATGGATGAGAGAGACATTATACATGGGTCAGAGCAACATTATACATGGATGAGAGACCCAGTATACATGGATCAGAGCGACATTGTGCATGGATGAGAGAGACATTATACATGGGTCAGAGCAACATTATACATGGATGAGAGAGCCAGTATACATGGGTCAGAGCGACAATATACATGGATCACAGAGACATTATACATGGATCGGAGCGACAATATACATGGATCACAGAGACATTATACATGGATCAGAGCGACAATATTCATGGATAAGAGAGACATTACTCATGGGTCAGAGCGAAATTGCGCATGGATGAGTAGGATATTATTTAAAGACATTTTAAACGGTTATGAAGAGACATTTTATATGGGTGATAGGACATTTTTAAATGGGTGAAAGGACATTTTTATATGGGGGAAGGTGCATTTTATATGGAAGAGGAGGGCATTTTATTTGTCTTGAGTAGAAGCTGTATTTGGATATGATAGGACATTTTATATGGATGGCGGGGGATATTATATCTGAATGAGGGGGACATTATTATATGGATGAAGGGGAAATTATTATATGAATGAAGGGGACATTATTATATGGATGAAGGGGACATTATTATATGGATGTAGGGGACATTATTATATGGATGAAGGGGACATTATTATATGGATGAAGGGGCCATTATTATATGGATGAAGGGGACATTATTATATGGATGAGGGGGACATTATTATATGGATGAAGGGGACATTATTATATGGATGAAGGGGACATTATTATATGGATGAAGGGGACATTATTATATGGATGAGGGGGACATTATTATATGGATGAAGGGGACAGTATTATATGGATGAAGGGAACATTATTATATGGATGAAGGGGACATTATTATATGGATGAAGGGGACATTATTAAATGGATGAAGGGGACATTATTATATGGATGAGGGGGACATTATTATATGGATGAGGGGGACATTATTATATGGATGAAGGGGACATTATTATATGGATGAGAGCGACATTATTATATGGATGAAGGGGACATTATTATATGGATGAGAGGGACATTATTATATGGATAGGAGGGACATTATTATATGGATGAAGGGGACATTATTATAGGGATGATAGGGACATTATTGTATGGATGAGAGGGACATTATTATATGGATGAGAGGGACATTATTACATGGATGAGAGGGACATTATTTTATGGATGAAGGGGACACACTGAAATGGTGTTAGGAGAAGTAGAGTGGTCTGAGATCCTGGTGTTCACGACAAACGGGGGTGCCAGATTCCATCTACGGTATTTTCCTGTGGCAGCTTATGTCTGCGAATCATAGACGATTACCAAAATATCCAGACAAAGAATCGAAACCTTCGAGTCTAAGCTTTATATCGAAAAACTACCCAAGCATGGACTGGACCCATGCATACACCGACGGTTCTGTAACAAACACTACACAGAACGGAGGGGCAGGAGCATTCCTGAACCTACCAAATGGCAGACAAATAACACTGTCATTCGCTACTGGTAAGTACACAAGCAATTTCAGAGCGGAGGCAGAGGCACTGAGGACGGCAGTGGAAGAAATGGTGACACACAAAGAAAATGAAAGCCATATAGTCCTGCTTACAGATGCTCTCGCCATAGTCACAGCGCTAAAAAGCCAGAAAAACACTGAGCTTAATGACTTAAGAGCAGCACTCTGCCAACTGTGCCAGCAGTCCGCACCAAAAAGGGTAGTGGTACAATGGGTCCCATCACACTGCAACATCCAAGGCAACGAGGAGGCAGACAGACTGGCAAAAGAAGGTGCAAGACTACCACAAACAGATACTAGTATGACGTACGAAGAGTCAAAACGGCTTATCATGGCCATATACATGACCAAATGGGAAACCGAACATACTGGTTACACCAAAAACGATGCCTATTACCAGTTGAACAGAAGAGAGCAGGTCGTTGTCTTCAGACTTCGCACTGGCCACAATAGACTAAGGTACAACCTATTCAACAAACTAAAGATAGGTGGTACCGACGAATGCCCTTGCGGTACCGGTAAAATGACCGCTGAACATCTGCTGCAGAACTGCCCGACATACGAGGATCAGAGAGAGCAGATATGGCCATCACCAGTGGAACTGCAAGACAAGCTCTATGGCAGTGTCGACAGCCTCAGGATGACCGCCGCTTTTTTCGAAAAAATAATGGTTACTGTCTGACTGCGTACTAGGAAGAAGAAGAAGAAGAAGAAGAATCCTTCGAGTTAATATGTTACAGAAAGATCCTCAGAATAGCCTGGACAGAGAAAAGACAAATGTAGACATTCGGCAAATGTTGAGCATAGAGGAGAACTGGTTTATCAATTCCATTTTGGCTAGAAAATGGAAATACTTTGGTCAAATGAAGAGACACAACGGTCTTGATAGAACACTGATTGAAGGTATGGTGCAAGGTAAAAGAAGGGGTACACCAAGAAGACGATGGCACCAAGATATCTAGGAATGCCTGGGTATGACTGTGGCGGAGGCTGGAGTTTTAGCAAAGGAACGAGTTTCTTTCATGCAGACTGTGATGGGAGCGACGTTCTATAAAGGACATGGTACATGATGATGACCCCATCAGATCGGGCTGTGTGAAGTCGCTTTTCGTGTTTTCCTTGATTTGTTTATGGACTTTCGTGTGGATATTAGTAGTAAATAAAGTCGTTGATCGCGTGAAAATAAATGCAGGTGTAAATACATTGAGTAACCATGGTATCGATGACAAGTACGCTCACCTGGGCAGATGAACGAAGGCGGCTCAACTCAGATCGCTCTTTTCCACAAACCACTTTTCATGCCTGTACACCGAGGAGTACGACAAGAAGACATCATCTCCCCAAAACAATAGAAAGTTTTAAACCATGGTTGAAAATGATATGTCTGACACGGTAGCTGCACTGAGAGAAGGCTATTAGAAGCGTCTAAAAGGACGAGTTAACCTCTCTAGAGTAGTTAGACATGTGTTAAAACTTACAGATGAGTCCGGATGGGACTGTATTCTGGCACTGAGACCGCTTCCACATATACATCATTTACGGTCAGAGTTGGACATGTGAAATGCATGCAGGTGTAACTGTATTGACTAACCAAAGTGTCGACGAAAAGTACGGTCAGCTTATAGAGAGGAAAAACGAGTGCTTCTCAACTAAGATTGTTCTTTTTAACAAGCCACACTCCATACGTATAGCCACACTCCATACTTATAGCCACACTCCATACGTATAGCCACACTCCATACGTATAGCCACACTCCATACGTATAGCCACACTCCATACGTATAGCCACACTCCATACGTATAGCCACACTCCATACGTATAGCCACACTCCATACTTATAGCCACACTCCATACGTATAGCCACACTCCATACGTATAGCCACACTCCATACTTATAGCCACACTCCATACGTATAGCCACACTCCATACGTATAGCCACACTCCATACATATAGCCACACTCCATACGTATAGCCACACTCCATACGTATAGCCACACTCCATACGTATAGCCACACTCCATACGTATAGCCACACTCCATACGTATAGCCACACTCCATACGTATAGCCACACTCCATACGTATAGCCACACTCCATACTTATAGCCACACTCCATACGTATAGCCACACTCCATACGTATAGCCACACTCCATACGTATAGCCACACTCCATACGTATAGCCACACTCCATACGTATAGCCACACTCCATACGTATAGCCACACTCCATACGTATAGCCACACTCCATACGTATAGCCACACTCCATACGTATAGCCACACTCCATACTTATAGCCACACTCCATACTTATACCCAATCTCCATACTTATACCCAATCTCCATACTTATACCCAATCTCCATACGTATACCAAATCTCCATACGTATACCAAATCTCCATACGTATACCAAATCTCCATACTTATACCCAATCTCCATACGTATACCAAATCTCCATACTTATACCCTAACTTCATACTTCTACACCGAGGAGTGCGACAAGGAGTTACCGTCCCCAAAACTGGTTATAACTGCACTTAAAGACGTTTTTAGATTCATAAACTAGATCGAGGATCGAGGTGTCAACACAGATGTTAAGATGCTCTCACACCTACGTTGTTCACACCACATTGTGCTCCTGAACCACGTCATTGCAGTAGTTGAACAACCCCTAAGAGATCTGAATGAAACGGGACAGACGGTTGGCATAAACATAAATACACAAAAAAAACTCAATTTCTACTAAACCCATTCTGCTAATGGGGAAACTGTGACTGACAAATGAGACTATCGAAAATGTAAATGCGTATGTCTGACTAGGTCA
The DNA here is from genome assembly GCA_036924085.1 of Ariolimax columbianus. Classification (NCBI taxonomy): domain Eukaryota; kingdom Metazoa; phylum Mollusca; class Gastropoda; order Stylommatophora; family Arionidae; genus Ariolimax; species Ariolimax columbianus. Next base: position 43,894,850 of record JAVGWX010000009.1, read on the forward strand.
GGAAATGAACAACATTGATATGGAGATCTCACGCAGTAGAGCAGCGGGATTGGCCAGCTTCAGCCCTATTGAATCGATACCCCAGCAGATGGCAGCCGTTAAGATTCAACTTGGAATTGCACTTCGAGAAACGTGTTTGTTGCCCTATTGGTGAACTGAAACTGACGGAGACATGATTCCTTCCGAGGTCCCACGTGTTGGTGAAGATGGTTAGCCCGCCAGGGACTCCTTAGAATTGTTTCAACTCCGTACTCGACATTGCCAACCATTCATCCAATCTATCACGCTCGTCTCTGTGGTCTGGGAGAATCCGGATACATTTCTAGTTCATGTCCGGTGTGCGAAGAAAAGCCACGGGATCATACCTTCCCTCCCCCAACCCCTTCCCCTTAGCTCTAAAAAGTAGTATTCCCAAGAGCCAGTCGCTCAGGCAAGCTGTTTAACAAAAGAAAAGGGGAGGAAGCGGAGAAGAACAAATGATGACAGCAATGAGACAGAAATGAAGACAAGAAATGCATTGATAAGAAAAGGCCTTCAGACAAAACCAGAAACTGCTAGGCTCGAGAAATATCGGGATCGAACTGATGAAAAGAATAATCGCCACTCGTATATGGCAGTGCAACATGGACTCTAACAAAGAATAATGAAAAAAAGTTTGGAAGCGTGAAAATGTAGTGCTACCAAAGATAGGAAAGAGTTAGTTAGACCGAAAAAAGATTCAATATCAATGTCACCATTGAGGTAGGCGCACAAAGACATGCATTGACAATCATACAAAAACCAAGATGAAATTGGCTGGGACACAGCATGATGCATGAGATTCTTCCAGACAAGATAATAAAGAGCGAAATCAGTGGAAACGAATAGAGGGAGTGTGGGGGAGGGGGAGGGGAGGGGGGGGGGAGGTGTCGACCAAGCCATTTACATGTCAGGCATACAGATATATTAATATGGGAATCTATGCTGATATGTAAAGAGCTGCATATGATAGGGTCCAATGGAGAGACATGATAAGACAATCTTACAACCAGTCTTAGGACTGACCAACCAGATGATAGGGTCCAATGGAGAGACATGATGAGACAATCTTACAACCAGTCTTAGGACTGACCAACCAGATGATAGGGTCCAATGGAGAGACATGAAAAGACAATCTTACAACCAGTCTTAGGACTGACCAACCAGATGATAGGGTCCAATGGAGAGACATGATAAGACAATCTTACAACCAGTCTTAGGACTGACCAACCAGATGATAGGGTCCAATGGAGAGACATGATAAGACAATCTTACAACCAGTCTTAGGACTGACCAAAAAGATGATAGGGTCAAATGGAGAGACATGATAACACAATCTTACAACCAGTCTTAGGACTGACCAACCAGATGATAGGGTCAAATGGAGAGACATGATAACACAATCTTACAACCAGTCTTAGGACTGACCAACCAGATGATAGGGTCCAATGGAGAGACATGATAACACAATCTTACAACCAGTCTTAGGACTGACCAACCAGATGATAGGGTCCAATGGACAGACATGATAAGACAACCTTACAACCAGTCTTAGGACTGACCAACCAGATGATAGGGTCCAATGGACAGACATGATAACACAATCTTACAACCAGTCTTAGGACTGACCAACCAGATGATAGGGTCCAATGGACAGACATGATAAGACAACCTTACAACCAGTCTTAGGACTGACCAACCAGATGATAGGGTCCAATGGACAGACATGATAAGACAACCTTACAACCAGTCTTGGGACTAATCAACAAAATGATGATGATAATATATATGTATGTATGCATATATATATATATATATATATATATATATATATATATATATATATATATATATATATATATATATACAAATATACATATACACGTTCACATTAATACCACATATATCTCTGTGTGGTAATAGCCCTGCTTCATATTACAACTCACACAGACATTCATTTTCAATGACAGTCTAAACTAACACAATTCAATAGACTTTCCTATAGCAACCTTAATCTTTTGATATCCGTGAGCGAACAGATTCATCTGTCTGTCGAAATAGATAATGCATTTTCCCGTCACCATTTTTAACCCGTTCTCCAAATTGATCTAGTGATGTTTGTTTTGTTAATTCAGTTTGGCATTTTCGTATCCCTTCGTTTCCGTATATGTACATATCCATTTATATTTACAAATAGGTTTGTCTTCATCAGTTAAGATCTGCTACGTTTTGATGCCGAACGTTCCTTTGACCCACATACGGGTATGGTCGGTTATACTACGTCGTTCTTGCTTGTTTGATTGTATGGCCTGGCAGTTTGCATTTAATACTGCCAAGGGTTGGTTCATTGAATTATCTGGTTTTTATTGTTCTTGTCAAGACCGCGTCTTGTGTCCATATGTCTTGTGAAGTATAATCATTGATTTAATTTAATTAAGCGTTTATATTTTCTTTAAGTTTATTTAAACAAATAAACATATTTTCGTTCAAATTTTTTTAAAGAAAAAAATATGTGTATACTTGTGCAAAAACATACTTTTTGTCTTCATATCTGGATTCTACTGGCGAAGGTATGGCCCTTTCAATCCCTGACCGTATTCTGTTAGGTTCTATCAGGACCTGTTGGTCAGTGTATGGATGTCTGTGTGTATCTGTTTGTAATGTCTTCCACTACGGCAGTTTTGCGGTGCATTAGTTGCGCCAATTCTTTCTGTACGAGGAGAAGTGGGTATGCCGAGAACAATCACAGACGCGCCCACTCAAACCGGACACGAAGTGGTTTCTGACACGGTGATCTTGGGATTGGAAACGAAGCTTGCGTTCGATTTATACCCCTACACTTCGATTCGCGCCCACCCCCCCCCCACCCCCCCCCCCCCACCGTCCCCTTTTCACTGCACACACACACACACACACACATATAGACACATATACACACGCATGCACATGATACTTACACATAACTACACACAAAAACACGCCGACATATCCACGCAGATACAGACAATCATAACAGATCATGCACCAGCATATTCATACACGCACATATTTATATACAAACACACACACATACATCTACACACACCCCCAAACGTATCCATATGCAATCATATTTCACATATACACTCGTTGATTCGGCAAACAAACAAAACAATCACATTCATATGTGCACTTCAGCGGAATGCAAGGTTTCTCTGGTCTTCCAGCGCCAACGACGGTGCACAAGGCAGAACTCAAAATTCTGCAGTTCGATCTGTCCGCTGTCACTCACTATAGCTCTTGCATGTTCCCTAGCGCCGTGATTACACTCTCCTTGCTGATAGTTCCGCACAGTCTCTATGTGTTTATCTCCGCTTCCATTCACCGCTGGGTTTCCATTTAATCTCCTGTAGCGGTAATGTATTCTTGTTCACCGGGAGCACGTGACCGGTGAATGCCGAATGTTGCTTCCTGGTGAAATTGGAAACATAATTTCGGTTTGGCTTGACTTGGCTTAGTTCGTTCTCAATCTCCCGCTACCAAACCCTGAAAGGACTTGAGTAGCAGAAAACGGAATGCGTTGTGTCGTAGTTTACAGCTTGACTGCGATTTTTGCACGTTTTGGACCAACACATCCGACTTCAGCAAGCATCTTTTGAGTCTCGGGTTAGCATTCTCTCTTCGATCCCTTCTCCTTAGTCAGTCTGCCCTGCTGCAGCCTGTTATCCAGGATCACCGCGTAGAGGTGTAGAAGGTTCTTGGCAGCTCTGATTCACTGGATTTGACTGTAATCGTATTTACTCATTAGTCATGAATTCTTTCCAGCAAATTTATAATAGACGCCTAGGGCATTTATTTTCAAATGCATTCAACGTATTTTCAACCGTGTTTTTCATGTTCCAACTTTCAAAACAATATGTGAGCACTGTGATGGCGTTAGAGTTGAGTCTCCTGAGTTTGACACCTTTCCAAATATTCGATAATTGATTGGAGGCAAGCACGCAAAAATAATAATAACAGTACATACATACTATCATAAAAATACGCAATAATGCCAAGTTAACGCCTGGGGCCAACTCTACATCGAAGATAGACTGCAATGGATCTCCAACGCCCTCTGTATCTTGCCTTGATACAATACCCCATATTCTAACCTGCACACACAATACCATTGTCACACATTCACATTTATATATCATTACCACACAACACACTCCCAAACTACCCCACCGACATTTTTACAACCTACCTGCAGTCACACATACACACACACACACACATACTACCCCAACAACATACATGCAGTCACACATACACACACACACACACACACACATTTCTACACATACATGGTATCGAACAAATTTAAAGAACCCGTTACAACCAGTGAATCAGCATACAAATAAATCAATCGAAATACAACAAGATAGACAACAACATCCTAAGCACATGATCCAATCAAAGAACTCTTTCTTCACAAAGTCAATAAATGAAGTGAAAATAAAACATAATCAAGAGTACTTTACAGAACAGAAAACGAGAACTGGCGCAGAAAACGAGTGAAATTGATCGAGAGTAAGCTAGCGACAATAGTACTGGAATAGTGTCTGGGATCTCAATCAACGGGTCTATTAAACCGTGACGTCAGACCGACACTATGATTATAGTACTGTAATAGTGTCTGGGATCTCAATCACCGGGTCTATTAAACCGTGACGCCAGATCGACACTATGATTATAGTACTGGAATAGTGTCTGGGATCTCAGTCACAGTGTCAATTAAACCGTGACTTCAGACCGACACTAAGATTGGCGTCTGATGTTAGAATAAGCCGTGATAATTGTTCGGGAATTATATTAATAGATGAGTGCTAGCTAAATTTAACAGACGATTTGACACGGTCCAGTGAACATTTATCAGATACCAGAATCCAGAAGAGTTTGAGACAATCGACAAGATTCAGAGCAGACATGTTGTAGGAGATATCTAGGTACGATTTATGGGATGGCATGACAGAACTGATAAGACAACGAAGACCATATGACGTCTTAAATATTCGACAGACTTTTCTTTGTGAAATGAATTGATAGTTAATCTTGAGTTTTATAACACACGAAGATGTCAATTGCGGCAAAGGATGGTAAAACAATAATATAATTTAATTTAATTTAGTAAAAATGTGTTTTCATCCGTTCTCAATCTCCTGCTACCAAGCTATGAAAAGGGCTTTCCAAGTGGCAGGATGTTGACCGGAGAACAGAATGCCATGTGTCGTAGTTTACAGCTGGACTGCAATATTTACACCTTTCAGTCCGTCACATCAGCCATTTGTTAATGATCCCTCACCTTGGCCTACAGATGTGGGCTCTGGTCAGCAGCAGCGTCTTCTAGTCTGCGCGTGGGGGCTGCTGTTGTTGATAGGTACGACATTCGCCTCTCAAATCGTCAAGGAAACGGTGGACGTGGTGGACTTCCATACGTTTCAAGCGACCCCCGATCTCACGATTGTACGACATGAAAGTTTGCATCTTGAGCTACTTCCAGTCGTATTGATTGTATGTCTTGCCCTTGGTTCCCGGAAACTCAGGACGAGAGAGTGAGATTGATATCCAGCGCAGCTTCTTTCTCACTTTAATCCAAATCCAGAGCAAGTTACAACTTCACGACGAGGACAGTCTGAAGATCTCGCCATCTTCGCTTGCGACGGGCACCTTGCCTACTTACTATATAGTATATACAAGTTAGAATTTTCAACACCAGTGTAAAGTGTGTGCTGTTGTATGGAGCGGGAACACAGAGAGCGGTCGATGTGTTACAACAAGGACTTCAGTCATTCGTTGACACATGCCCATAAACGGTAATGAACATACAATAGCAGGATATAGTGAAGAATGAACAGCTATGGGAAAGAAGACAAGAGTAGTCACTGGAACAACACATTAGGAGATAAATATGGGGCAGGATAGGATATACCATAAAAAAGATATCCAAATCAGAGAGGCTTTACATGGAATCCGCAGATGAAGAGAAAGATATGACAACATGATGAAGAGAAAGATATGACAACATGATGAAGAGAAAGATATGACAACATGATGAAGAGAAAGATATGACAACATGATGAAGAGAAAGATATGACAACATGATGAAGAGAAAGATATCACAACATGATGAAAAGAAAGATATGATAACATGATGAAGAGAAAGATATGACAACATGATGAAGAGAAAGATATGACAACATGATGAAGAGAAAGATATGACAACATGATGAAGAGAAAGATATGACAACATGATGAAGAGCAAGATCTGACAACATGATGAAGAGAAAGATATGACAACATGATGAAAAGAAAGATATCACAACATGATGAAGAGAAAGATATGACAACATGATGAAGAGAAAGATATGACAACATGATGAAGAGAAAGATATGACAACATGATGAAGAGAAAGATATGACAACATGATGAAGAGAAAGATATGACAACATGATGAAGAGAAAGATATGACAACATGATGAAAAGAAAGATATCACAACATGATGAAGAGAAAGATATGACAACATGATGAAGAGAATGTAGGAGGGTCAGGACAGGTCAGGTCATCCAGTAAACAGTGTCTTCGGTGGGGCACACATGAAGACATCGTCACAACCCCACGCCATACTTCTCTGTTAGAGGCCGATGCCTGTGATTCTTTAGCAAGGACCACTTCGTCGTCTATCTTGCACCTTTCCGTGCAGGAACGTACCTGCAAGACCATTTGATCTCGATATGTGAACGTACCAAGCGAGGGTCCTTCTTTTTCCAACAGATCTTCAAGAGACCCTATTGCTGTTGTAATTCTCTCTCGTATTTCCTCATTTGTAACTCGATCTTTGTACGTGACGTTTAGAAGTCTTCGGAAACTTCTCATCTCCTTCGCTGAAGATCAGCTGTAATTATCCATGTCTCACAAGCATAAAGGAAGATTGGTTGGATTGATGTACGTAATAATCTGATTTTCGTGCATAGTGCTAACCGTTTATCTTGCCAGATTTTGTTAAACCGTGCAAGCGACACTATACTCGGTGCTATTCTGGCCAACACCTCACATTTTGATCCTTCATCACTGACAATCGAACCCAGATATTTAAAACGGTCGACCACTTCGAGGTCCTAGTCATTAGCGTTTATCCTACTGTTGAAGCTCACGGCGTTGTTGCTCATTAATTTTGTCTTTCCAGCGTTTTTTCTCCATACCATAGTCAAGAGTTGGTTCATCGAGCCTTCTAACCCATTCCTGGAGTTTTACTTCTATGCTCGCCAACCCGTCGTTGTCATCTGCAAAACAAAGGTTGGTAATAGTTGGGCCCCCTTCCCCTCCCCATATCTTAACAGTACCAAAAGTACCAGTACTCCAAGTGCCTCACTCATAATTCCTTCAAGGAATATGGAGAAACGGAAACTACAATGAAATGACTACACCTGGAGAGCGGCAGAAAGATTATCCAAAGACCATGAATGTTGGCGGAATGTGGTCAATGGCCTATGTTCCGAGAATAGGGACCCGTTTTGGATGATTAATGTATGCGTGCACGTTTGCTTTCCCGAGAGTGTCCTGAATGGCATGCGTACAAGCTTCAAACATTTCAGCAATACCGAAATCGTCACAGGGTTAGAGGACATATTAGATTAATGGAGTGATGACTGGTTTATTTGCGTGCCAACACACATGTACATGTCATGGTGTCTTCCCTGGCACACGTTCTCGTGTGTGTAACAAATTAATATAAACGACCAGATTGCGGATTGAGAGATCTCGTTTCCGGACGAACGGACATACAAACTATCAAATTGATGGACTAATGATCTGCAATTAACTTTCTCAGTACAAGATCAATATATGTGTACACATCACAACTGTGCTGACACGAACACACTCATGAAAAGTGGCGTCCTGGTGGTTCTACAATTAACAACGTCTAATCGGTTTGTAGACCACCAATGACATGATGAAAGGGTTTTAGGAACATTCTTTAGTGTAAAATGGAAAACCAGTGTAACTTAAGAGAATGCATGTAAACACCTTGTGCCTATCTGGAATACATTGTGTATTCCTGCATATACAAGCAGTAAATATGTATAGAAAGACCACTGATTAAGTTATTCCAGAACTTATTTGAACATTAAAGAGGCGATTATCTCAATCACAGAATGTCTCAAGACCCATTTTCATTAAGACAGGGCGGCTTGCTTTCATGGAGTCTCTGTAACGCAAATTCTGAGATGATGATGACCAAGGTTATGCGGAGTTGTAAGAGTTGTATCAAAGTTAATGATGTGAAAGTTAATGCCTTCAAATTTGCCGATGACTAAGCGATAGTGGGAAGATCAGTTGCAGCGCTATAAATGTTGCTTTCACATATGAATAGAACGGTCAAATAGTTGGGCATAAAAATAAACACATCAAAGATAACGAATTTGGTAATATTCAATCAACATAGACAAATACATATAATCATCAATGGAAAAATAATCGGCAATATACAGAAGTGTACATATTTGGGGCAAACCTTAACAAAGGATGCCCGCAATGAGATAGAACTTAAGAAATTAAGTCCGGAGTCGAACCCACACCACCTGATCACATATGTATATGTATATATATATGTATGTAAATGAACTGTACATTGTTAGCTATATTACAAGAACATCAGACGAGCTGCTATGAGGGTTCTCATTTGACTGTAAAAGCCAATCCTGACTGCAGACTCTGTCGCAACCAAGCGAGAAGTCCACTGTGGAATCGTGGTGAGCTGTAAGGTCGGACAGCACGCTTTCTCTGGGCTTCGGCGATGCAGTTTTGCTCTGCGAGTTGAGCATCCTGTGTGATGCTAGTGTGCCGGGTTGAACTGTTGCGAGGAAGCAACCTTCAAGAAGTAATTTCAATGTTAAAAGTGTTCAGAGACACTTTCAAAAAGTCTATGCAGCGTTTCTTCTGTCCTGACTAGCGTCTGCCTATTCTGAGGTCACCGTATAGCACCTGCTTCCGGCGCCCCTCATCGAACATACAAACACCATTTCCCGTTCATCTTATATAGACTGTTTGCTTATGTTCTAAAAAATACCGATTTCAAAAATTTGCAGAACATTCGCACCTTGAGCTATCTAAGGTCATTTAAAGCAGTTATTTTGAAAGAATAAAATGCTGCTGGCGTTAGATTCCATTTAGAGGCAATCCATTGATGTGTAATGTTGCAAAAAGATTTATTTTTCAAGAAGGTCATGCAGCCTGTAGTCAGCGATATACTTTTACAGTCGCTCAGAATCTCATAGAGTTCACGACTTGCAACCATAAGCAAATCTTCAGCAACTTGGTCAGCTGTGAAGCGTGTTCTGGGTGGTAAAGGTGGGTCCCATTGCAACAATTGCAGTCGGGGATGAAGATAATCTTCGTGGACTAAACATCAGTCTATGTCAGGTGGGCTGGCCAGTCCCCTTCTTTGCCGTTTATACCTTCCCCAACTAATAAGTCAGGTATCCATTTACAGCTAGATCGACTTGGAGGTCGTACCTGGATCTGGTTCTGTCCTTCCGTGATTTCGAACCCTGGCGTGGTGTAATCCCGGTCTTAGCAAACCAGCTCATTGTCGACTAGGCAACACGCTATACACATGGCTCAACTCATCACCAATTCTATACATGTATATTCAAGGATGGCAGTCGGAAAATCAGATTAAGCGTTTGTTTTTGTCAATGATAAATTGAGCTGGAACAGGTAAATTAATTATTCTCACTCCCTAACAGAACCAAAACAATTTAATCGACTCGGCTAAAAACAATACCAATTGCAATAATTGTACTAATATGATCTGTGAATTAATCTTGACAGAGCACAGCCCTAATGTGTCTGCCAGTGTATGTGTGTGTGTGTGTGTGTGTGTGTGTGTGTGTGTATATATATATATATATATATCATCATCATCGTGTAGCATGTCCTTTGTAGAACGTCGCTCCCATCACAGTCTGTCTGAAAGAAACTCGTTCCCTTGCTAAAACTCCAGCCTCCACCACAGTCATACCCAGGCATTCCTGGATATCTAGGTGCCATCGTCTTTTTGGTCTACCCCTTCCTCTTTTGCCTGGCACTATGCCTTCCATCACCGTTCTTTCAAGACATTGCATTTTCTAGACAAAATGGAATTGATAAACCAGTTCTCCTCTATGCTCAACTCTTGCCGAATGTCTACATCTGTTTTTTTTTCTCTGTCCAGAGTATTCTGAGGATCTCTCTGTAACATTTTGACTCGAAGGATTAGATTCTTTGTCTAGAAGCTTTGGTAATCGTCCATGATTCACAGCCATATGCTGCCACATGAAAAACACAGGCTCTCAAGACTTTTACTTATAAATATATATATATGGGGTTAATAATAATTTGTGTTCTGTAAACCTTAGACGAGTTCATTGGTGGACAGTTCACGACAAGTTGACCCATAACTACCTATGACTATGCTCACCTGCCCATACGTCGATTAATTTACTGTGTCCCCAAAGCTGACACTGGAGTGGTCTTCGCGGCATTATGTTTTAGTAACACTGCATCCATATACGTCTTTTGTGTGAGCATTTTGTTTCCGACAGAAGAAAGGCAGGAACATCGGAAGACAATTGGAGTTGAGAACCATTTAAACTGGAGGAAGTGGAGACCTTGTTGTGACCATTGGCTAGTCCGGCATTCACTGTCTTAGACACGACCTTCATCGAGTAAATAAATTCAGTAGTTTTGTTAAAGAGGAAGAGAACCAAGTGTTGTCTGTCGGAATATTTGAAATACTGAAAACGTTCATAATTCGTAGATAACACACACACAAACACACACACACACACATACACACAGACACACACGCAAACACACACATACACATACATTACGGTGTTGGCTTGCTCGTGCCTTCTCACGCATGAACTCAAGTGGCTTGATTGTGACCGATAAGTTCATCAGACAAGACTCCATTAAACTTTGTGTCTGTTGTGATCACATTAAGAACTTGCAATCAGGGGTTAATAAATCGACAGAGCACCGGAAAGCTGTGACGAATCGGTGTTCCGCTTCACTTACGACCCATTTACGGCCATTGTTGAGAGGACATAATCGGGTTGGTTTATTCAGGCGGTGTTGATGTATGTTGTGGGATTTGTAGACAAATGATACCAAGATGGCCTTTTCAGAATATCTAAATAATTTTTTCTTTCGAATTAAAAAACTTGATGAGTAGGCACAGAAGAGAAACAACAACAGTTTCGAATGGAAAAGCTTGAGCCGGCAATGAATTGTTCTAGAAATTAAGAAACTTGATTAGTAGGTAAACAAAATGTGACTTGTGGATAGTAGATTTGTTAAACTAAAACAATGAAGACACCTAAATTGATGTTTCATTCTCCAAATTAATTAACGGATTGGTTGGTTTGTTACTGATCCAACGGCCTATGGGCTCCTGCCCTTTGACCCAATGCCATATAGTGGTATCTGCAAGTGTTTGTAAGCTGTTGTTTAGTTCCGTGCAAAGGGTTCCACTTGTCTGGCCTCGGAGGAAAAAGCTCTTTCCTAACACCTGCAAGGGCCGGACATTCACAAATATGATGTCCAGCAGTTTCATAGAGATGTGTGCACAGCCGGCCCTGTGGAGCATGTTCTGGTTGGATTCTGTTCAAGTAGCTGTTAAGTTGTATGTGTTGAGTACGAAGTCGGAAAATTGGGCTTTGGTCTTTCATTTTCAGAAGGTTTATGTTGTCTTTGGGATGGCCATATGTTTATAGATGTATCTCCCAGTATTTCCCATTGCCCATCTATTCAGCCAGGCCTCTTTGTTCGCAGTCTTCAGTAGTTGTTTGACTGTCTGTAGGGTTGTTGGAGTGTATTGTTGTTCTTGACTTGCTCTCTTCTTAACCAGTCTGTCTGCCTTGTCACTGCCAGGTGTATTTGACCAGGGATCCACTGTATAACTATTCTGACTTCATGGGATGTGAGAAGTTGGTTGGCATCTAGGGATATTTGGGTAAGTTCAGGCCTGCAGTGACCACCGTCTTCCAGAGCTTGAAGGGCAGATAATATATTTGGGTAAGTTCAGGCCTGCAGTGACCACCATCTTCCAGAGCTTGAAGGGCAGATAATATATTTGGGTACGTTTAGGCCTGCAGTGACCACCGTCTTCCAGAGCTTGAAGGGCAGAAAATATATTTGGGTAAGTTCAGGCCTGCAGTGACCACCGTCTTCCAGAGCTTGAAGGGCAGATAATATATTTGGGTAAGTTCAGGCCTGCAGTGACCACCGTCTTCCAGAGCTTGAAGGGCAGATAATATATTTGGGTAAGTTCAGGCCTGCAATGACCACCGTCTTCCAGAGCTTGAAGGGCAGATAATATATTTGGGTAAGTTCAGGCCTACAGTGACCACCGTCTTCCAGAGCTTGAAGGGCAGATAATATATTTGGGTAAGTTCAGGCCTGCAATGACCACCGTCTTCCAGAGCTTGAAGAGCAGAAAATATATTTGGGTAAGTTCAGGCCTGCAGTGACCACCGTCTTCCAGAGCTAGAAGGGCAGATAATATATTTGGGTACGTTTAGGCCTGCAGTGACCACCGTCTTCCAGAGCTTGAAGGGCAGAAAATATATTTGGGTAAGTTCAGGCCTGCAGTGACCACCGTCTTCCAGAGCTTGAAGGGCAGATAATATATTTGGGTAAGTTCAGGCCTGCAGTGACCACCGTCTTCCAGAGCTTGAAGGGCAGATAATATATTTGGGTAAGTTCAGGCCTGCAATGACCACCGTCTTCCAGAGCTTGAAGGGCAGATAATATATTTGGGTAAGTTCAGGCCTACAGTGACCACCGTCTTCCAGAGCTTGAAGGGCAGATAATATATTTGGGTAAGTTCAGGCCTGCAATGACCACCGTCTTCCAGAGCTTGAAGAGCAGAAAATATATTTGGGTAAGTTCAGGCCTGCAGTGACCACCGTCTTCCAGAGCTTGAAGGGCAGATAATGAGTATGTAAAGATTACGATGCTTTAGGCTTTTGATGGGAAAGCATCAAATACAGTCCTCAAGTGGTACAGAGTTACTTCCATTGTTGTTATCTCTGCCTCATAGTTTAAATATATCTCCCCACAGGCATCAAACAGCTCATCAGATGTTCTGTCTGGATACTTTTTGAAGACTCCATATTCCGCTTTAATGGTGGCCATAAAAGCAGACCCATTAGTATAGACATGCATCCATTCGTTATCAACGCATTAGAACGAGGCACATGTGCCACATGGAAGTCAGGGGTTGATTTTGGAGTGCTTTTTATGTCAGTCTATTTCCAGTTGTCTAGTCTATTTGTGAAAATAAATTGGTCTCTTGTGGTCGTTGTCGCTATTCTGAATTGCATGTTGACGAAATCAATATCTACTACGTCATTCTCACTCCTTGATATATTTTCAGGCCAAGAGTCTAACTTTGCTATCGTGTTTTAGTCACTCATGGATGCCGTCATTCCAAGGATTTACCTGAATTTGCACTAGCCGACAACTTAAATTTGTGTCCAAGGAAACGTGTTGTGGTTTTCCATTTGGATTGGTTCGTTCGTCCATGGTAGGAGGGAGGGGGAGAGGGGGGGGGGGGGTTCTCTATGATAATCCAGGCATGATCATCAGTTAATTTGAAATAGTAATTTGGTTACCCTGTGTAGTATTTTCACGGTCCAGCTTAGCCCATCGAATTTCGCAAGGTAGGCGCCCTTTGTTGACAGAGCCGGTTCTGGTGTGGCTAGGGCTAAGCGCACACCCAATAATGGACTACCACATCCCGAGGGAGAGAGTTGGCCTGCCTGGTTAGCAAAGGAAGACTAAAGTTTGGTTAGGGAAAACATACTGAACAGACAAGTTATGGAGGGTCAGGCAAAACATACTGATCAGACATCTTATGGAGGGTCAGGCAAATCATACTGATTAGACATGTTATGGTGGGTCAGGCAAAACATACTGATCAGACATGTTATGGTGGGTCAGGCAAAACATACTGATCAGACATGTTATGGTGGGTCAGGCAAAACATACTGATCAGACATGTTATGGTGGGTCAGGCAAAACATACTGATCAGACATGTAATGGTGGGTCAGGCAAAACATACTGATCAGACACGTTATGGTGGGCCAGGCAAAACATACTGTGCAGACATGTTATGGAGGGTCAGATAAAATAAACGAGTTAAGACCCCACCTTGAGTTCCACGAAGTCCCGTCTAGACACGAACTCTTCTTCTTGGCAGCCTGGTTAATGAGGTGGAAGATCAACGTGATTACCGTAGTAGTGAATGGCACGCAGATGAAGCCAATATAACCCAGCCGACTAAAGGACTCCGATATTCACCTTCATCAGCACGCTAGGGATGTGAGGATAAACTACTGCAACCCGACTACTAAACGTTCTTTTCAAGGTGTACAAAAAACTTAAAGCTTTTCATTGTGGTCATTCACAACAACAACACGTCCAAGACGCATCGCTAACACGGCGAGTGAAGCCACTACGAGCTGTGGGGCTACGGGAAAGACACATCGCTCACGCGGTGAGTGAAGCCACTACGAGCTGTCGGGCTACGGGAAAGACACATCGCTCACACGGTGAGTGAAGACCCCACGAGCTGTGAGGCTACGGCAAAATCAAGGTTGCTTTCAGACTCTGGTTAGACTTCTAAACCAGAATAATGACATTAAATTAAGTTAAATAAAAAAACTCACCAAACGTTTTACTAACGTATGCCTGGTAATTTCCTATTTTCAGTTATAGATTTGTCATTTGATGTTCGTTTTTTCAAGCAGCATATATTTCCGGTGGTGGCAGAAAATATACCAGGTATTGGAAACAAGAACAGCCAGACTGAAAAAGAAAGAAGAGACATAAACCTGAGGTACATAACGAAAATCTACCAAAGCATGGACTTGACCCATGTATACACCGACGATTCTGTAACAAACTGAACACAGAATGGAGGGGCAGGGGTATTCCTGAGCCTACCAAATGGTAGAAAAATAACACTGTCAGTGGCAACTAGAAAATACTCAAGCAATTTCAGAGCGGAGGCAGAGGCACTGAGGGCTGCAGCAGAAGCAATGCTGACAGGCAAAAGAAATGAAAGCTATATAGCCCTGTTTACAGATGCCCTGGCCGTAGTCACAGCACTAAAAAGCCAAAAAATACTGAACTTAATGATTTAAGAGCAGTACTCTGTCAATTATGCCAGCAGACCGCACCAAAAAGAGTAGTGGTACAGTGGGTTCCATCCCATTGTAATATCCAAGGCAACGAGGAGGCAGACAGACTGGCAAAAGAAGGTACAAGACTACCACAACCAGATTATAGTGTGACCTACGAAGAGTCAAAAAGGTTCATTAGAGTCAGCTACTTGGCCAAATGGGAAACAGAACATACTGGCTACACAAAAAACGATGCATATTACCAATTGAACAGAAGAGAGCAGGCTGTGGCCTTCAGACTCCGCACAGGCCACAACAGACTGAGGTACCACTTATTCAATAAACTGAAGATAGGTGGCACTGACGAATGCAGTTGTGGTACCGGAAAAATGACCGCTGAACATCTGCTGCAAAACTGCCCAAAATACGAGGACCAGAGAAGGCACATGTGGCCATCACCAGTGGCAACACTAGACAAGCTCAATGGCAGTGTCGACAGCCTCAGGATGACCGCTGCTTTTTTCGAAAAAATACAGGTTGACGTCTGACAGCGTACGAAGAAGAAGAAGAAGTTCGTTTTTTTCTTCGCAGCATCATCAAAAGCTTGTGCTTGCTGAAATATATCTTTACGAATTCATAATTTCATGTTCATTTGTGTTTCATCTCATCATAACAGTTGATTCTTGTTTTTATTTTGCTAATATATAATTTTCAGTTGTTTTGTTTTTCTCATATATTCATAGTATGCGATTTGCATTTCTCGTAGATTCATAATTTCATGTTTGTTTTTGTTTTCTTTTTCCTCCTAGATTCGTAATTTCATCAAGCCATTAGGTCATATCGACATTACAAGCCAGGTAGAATGCAGTTCACCACCTTACTGCTCCTAGTGACGTCATGTCTCAGCATCTTGGTCGCAGAAGGTAACGTATCAAGTCCCTGTGTGAATCCTCGCTGTCTTTCATTTCAGGTATTTTGTCAGGATGTAGCTAGTATGACCACATGTGCCCTGTAATTCCGTACACAGTCCCTTCGGTTATAGTATTGGCCGCTAAACATAAACTGAACTTAGCAGTAAGTGGATCGAAGCTTCTAGTTGTGTTGAGGATTGGATCATTGATGGGTTTGGTACTTCAAAGGTAAAAATACGAATTGAATCCAGGTAAGAAATAGTTCAGTTATTGTAGGTAAATGAAATCAATAACCTACATACTGTCAGGACAATCGCTACTTCTTCCTTAGTGCTTCCATTCTGCGTGACCGCCCTTAACGGACAGCAGTAATGGGCAAACGTTGTAATGATAGTTTCCTAATGTATATCATCTTTTTTTTTTGGCGCGGGGGGGGGGGGGGGGGGGTAGTGAGGTCCGGGCTGGACGTCCCGCTCGTTAAAGGAAAGGGAAACGTCTTCTTCTTCTTCTTCTTCTGCGTACACAGTCAGACAGTAACCATTATTTTTTCGAAAAAAGCGGCGGTCATCCTGAGGCTCTCGCCACTGCCATTGAGCTTGTCTTGCAGTTCCACTGGTAATGGCCACATCTGCTCTCTCTGATCCTCGTATGTCGGGCAGTTCTGCAGCAGATGTTCAGTGGTCATTTTACCAGTACCGCACGGGCATTCGTCGGTACACCCTATCTTCAATTTATTGAATAGGTGGTACCTCAGTCTGTTGTGGCCAGTGCGAAGTCTGAAGACAACGACCTGCTCTCTTCGGTTCAACTGGTAATAGGCATCGTTTTTGGTGTGACCAGTATGTTCGGTTTCCCATTTGGTCATGTATCTGGCTTTGATAAGCCGTTTTGACTCTTCGTACGTCATACTGGTATCTGTTTGTGGTAGTCTTGCACCTTCTTTTGCCAGTCTGTCTGCCTCCTCGTTGCCTTGGATGTTGCAGTGTGACGAAACCCACTGTACCACTACCCTTTTTGGTGCGGACTGCTGGCACAGTTTGCAGAGTGCTGCTCTTAAGTCATTAAGCTCAGTGTTTTTCTGGCTTTTTAGCGCTGTGACTACGGCGAGAGCGTCTGTCAGCAGGACTATATGGCTCTCATTTTCACTGTGTGTCACCATTTCTTCCACTGCCGCCCTCAGTGCCTCTGCCTCCGCTCTGAAATTGCTTGTGTACTTACCAGTAGCGAATGACAGTGTTATTTTTCTGCCATTTGGTAGGTTCAGGAATGCTCCTGCCCCTCCGTTCTGTGTAGTGTTTGTTACAGAACCGTCGGTGTATGCATGGGTCCAGTCCATGCTTGGGTAGCTTTTCGTTATGAAGCTTAGGGTAGTGTCTCTCCTTTCTTTTTCAGTCTGGCAGTTTTTGTTTGCAATACCTGGTATATTTTCTACTACCTCTAGAAATATATCCTGCATCCAGGTAGGTTTTCGTACAGTAGTGATGGGTTTTGGTGTTGTTAGTGCGTTTATGGGATCTTCGTGCATCTTTGCTTTGGCTATTTCTGCAAAGTTTCTCCGCTTTAGTTTCCCATTTCCCAAATTGTTTAGGCTCTGGTACATTGGATGGTCCGTCAGTCTTCGGAGTTTCTCTGACTGCAGCTGGGCTCTGCAGTCTCTTCTATCGGTCATGGATTGCAGTTTTGTAATCCTTTCAAGTTCTACAATTGGCGTTGACTTCATGCCACCTGTTATAATTCTCATGGCTTGGTTTTGAAGTTTGTTAACTTTATCGAAGTTTGCCTTCGCTGCTGGTGTCCATGCCGCAATGCCATACTCGAGAACTGGTCTCACTCTTCCAGTGTACAGTTTCTTTAGTATGCCTTCGTCTGCTCCCCAGCTTGTGCCAGCAAGTTTCCTCATGATTGCCATTCTTTCTCTGGCTTTCATTCGGTTTCTCTCAATCTGACTTTTCCATGTCATGCGCCGATCAAATGTGACTCCCAGATAGGTTGGGTTGTCGTTTGGCTGCAGGATTTTGCCATTTAGACTTAATTTGGTACTTTGGGGTTTTAATGAAAGCGAGAATATTGTGCATGTGGTTTTCTCCTCGTTTATTTTGACCAGCCATGAGTTCGCCCACTCTTCCAGCGATGTTAGGGCCGTCTGCATCCGATTTCTTGCTATGGTGAGATTCTTTTCAGAGGTCCACATAGCCAGATCGTCTGCAAACATTGAGCTATGGACTCTTCTTGGTATATTCTCTGTAATATCGTTTATATATACCAGGAAGAGTGTGGGTGACAATACTCCCCCTTGGGGTACTCCCTGCTCGAGTGTCACCTTTTTGCTCATCTGCCCTTGTACTTGGACTCTGGCCGTTCTTTGTTTGAGGTAGTGGTTGATCCACTTGTACATCTTCCCACAGACATCACTTCTTCTTAGCTTGACTCTAAGTCCGTCCTTCCAGACTTTGTCAAATGCCTTTTCCAGATCCACCCAAACAGCTACTGTGTGTTTCTGTGCCACGTAGGCATCTTCTATCTCCTGGGCTATGAGGATGACCTGGTCCTCAGTGGATCTGTGCTGTCTAAAGCCGGCTTGCTGTGGAATTAGTATTCGTTTTTCTTCCAGATGCCACATCAGTCTGGTGTTTATCATCCGTTCCATCAGCTTGCCGACACAGCTCAGTAGGCTGATGGGCCTGTATCCATTTGGATCTGTTTTATCCTTTCCTGTTTTTTGGTACTGGTACCAGTATTGCGTCTTTCCACGCCTGGGGTACAATACCCCTTTTCCAGCTTTGGTTCAGGACTGATAGTAGTTTCCTCTTCGCTGTTTGGCCCAGCCCCATCAGCATTTCGTTTGTTATCCCGTCTTTTCCGGGAGATTTCCTTTTCTTTAGTGTTCTCATAGCCTCTTCCATTTCGCGCATTGTTAGTTTGGCCATCATGTGCTCTTCGGGAGCCGTATTTATGTTTTCGTGTCCCTTTAGCTCTTCGCTAATGTCTGTATGCTTATCTGCAGGGACCTCGATGTGGTTTGCTCTGGCATAGTGATCGACAAAGGCGTTTGCGGCTTTCTTACCTGTGATCAAGTTCTCGCCCTGCTTGATAGTAATTTGTTTATTTGACGGGGTTTCGTCGTTCATGGCTCTGACTAGCTTCCATAGCTTGTTCCCGTCTTTTTCCAGGTTTAGACTTTCCGTTTTATTTTTCCAGCTTTTTTTTGCTGTTTGCTTGAGAGTGTGTTTGTACTTCGCCGCGGCGGCTTTGAGGGCGATGTTTGCCTCCATGGATTTTTCTCGCTCTGCCATGTTCCTAGCATTTGTTACTGCATCTTCCACTTTCTGCAACTCATCATTCCAGTAGGGCTTATAGTTTTTCCTAGCTCCTCTTGGGATGGTTTCAGTGGCGGCTTGCATTATTGCCTTGCTTAGGCTCTCTACCATGGGCTTCATTTTGGTGTTTCGTGTGTTGATGGTTTCACACAGCCCATCTGCCAGGATTGCAAATCTGTCCCAGTCGGCTCGTTTGTAATTCCAACGTGGGAGCGGTTTTGTTTCCTGTGGGCCTACTTCCATGTCAATGGTTAGCCTGATCGGCCTGTGGTCGCTACCTGCCAGTTGGTTTAGCACCTGGCGGTCTATTTTATGGTGTATGTCCTGTGTGGAGAAGGCCAAATCTGGAGTCGAGGTGGTATGCCATGTTCTTGAATAGAAGCTAGGGCTATCCTCCGGCCTATTGATTAGGGAGAGATTTGCATCTATCTCCCAATCTTCCACTTCGTCACCTCTGCTGTCTGTGTCAGAGTATCCCCATCTCTCCGAGTGGCTGTTGAAATCTCCAACTACTATGCAGTTGGAGTCTCTGACCTCCATACTCGAGAGCGATAGGTCTCTGTTTGGTGGTCCGTACAGATTGAAAATGCGGAGCTTCGTCTCTTGAGCCATTATGTCAACTCCTACAATTTCTGCTTGTCCGGTGTGATTGACAGATACCGCGCTACTCGGTATGCAGTTTCTGGTCAGTATCAGGACCCCTCCTTTGTGGCCTTCTCTATCTAGACGGAAGGTCTGATATCCTCTGATTGAGAATTTATGGTTATTGTTGAGGTGCGTTTTCTGGATACATGCCACGTCGATCTTACCTTCATGCAGGTGGTGTGTTAGGGAAAGTTTTTTGTTAATGACTCCCTCCGCATTCCACTGTAGTATTTTGAGGGGGAAACGTCTGATATAGCCTTCTCTGTCCAGGTGTGGAGGTCGCCGCTGGATTCACTGTTCGGCTTGCCGTTCAGGAGTTTCGATGCCAATGGCCTCTCCTACATTATTGTGTCCCCAGCAGCACCTTCATGAGGGTCCCCCTGTTTATTACAGAGTCTGCTGTGGGGCGCGAGACGAGTACCCGGCGGTATAACTGAGCGGGCAGATTGTGCTTATTAGCCTTAGTTGGCAGTCAATATGGGAGAAGGTAAATTCTTACTCTAAACCCGGTTAGACGAAGCTCGTTAGCCTGTTCAGGCAGTTCGCCTAGGAGAGGTGGAACTCTGATTTTAAACCCACGAGTCTCAGGGAGGGCTGGCTAGTCTTGGGACGATGAGAGTATCATCGGATGTCTCAAGTAACTAGCATCTGCGGGCAACAAATTTACTGCTTTGTGGAAACCTCGGGAGAGGTTATGGCTACGGGAGTAAACCCGACATAAAATCCGGAATGGTAGCACCTCAGGTGGATGGTTTCAAAATTACGAACTCATTCCGGCAGCTCCTGCAGCTGAGATGGTTCAAAGTGTCATGCTTTGCATTCCTTTGAATTACACCAGCGAGGCCGAGAGGGGGATCCTGCAGTTTGGGCAGCCCTATATGAAACAGAGCATACTGGCTACACAAAAAATGATGCGTATTACCAGTTGAACAGAAGAGAGCAGGTCGTGGTCTTCAGACCCCGCGCAGTCCACAACAGACTGAGGTACCATCTATTTAATAAACTGAAGATAGGTGTTACTGACGAATGCACCTGTGGTACAGGGAAAATGACCGCTGAACATCTGCTGCAAAATTGCCCGACATACGAGGACCAGAGAAAGTACATGTGGCATCACCAGTGCCAACACTAGACTAGCTCTATGGCAGTGTCGACAGCCTCAGGATGACCGCTGCTTTACTCGAACAAATTCAAGTTGACCTCTGACAGCGCATGAAGATGAAGAAGAAGTAGCTAAGCAGGAAACATCCGCCTTACGTTTTTGGCCAAAACGAATCTTCTACTTTTCTTTATAATGACTTAGAAAAAATTTGAAACTAAAGACGAAAGTTCACTTTTAGGAGATAATGAAGACTACCCAAATTTTGTTGGAAATTGGTGTGAGCCATATTTAGTTAATTAAGAGTATTAGTGAAACACAATTGCTTTACCCGTTGTTTCAGAATACTAATAATCTAATTTACTATTGTCGGCATTTCATTTAGAGTTATATAATTATCGCGCTTATTTTAAAAGCTATTTCAGAGTAGTAGCAATCCCATGCACTGATGTTATCAGTTTATTCAGAGTATTGTTAACAACAGACGTATTTTAGCAGCTAGTCCAAATTGCTAATAAAAACACTTACTTTAGTAGATAGACCAAATTGCTAATAAAAACACTTATTTTACTAGTAAGCCCAAATTGCTAATAAAAACACTTACTTTAGCAGCTAGTCCAAAATTAAAAAAAAAACACTTTTTAAGCAGATGTTCAGAATTCTAGTAATATCACAGAGATTGTATCGGTTAGAGCTAAAAGGAGCGAATAACCAAACGACTTGGTCTCTAGACCAGAGATACACGCGTTCCAACTCCCGTTAAAACCTTAACTTGTACCAGCAGAATATGGAACAATAACATAATATATACACTGCACGTCATCGGCTTGGGAAAAGAGCCTTTATTTTTCAGCCCTAAAAAGACTCGACGAACGCTTGCTAAACTAAAACACTTTCTAGTAGCAGCTTGTTTCCTTATTTCTTTCTAATACGTCTGCGTCTCTTATATGACGTTGCTGGTAAACGGAATCAGCAGCTAATCCGAAGATTGCATGCAAAGTGTAGACAGAAAACTGCACCTATCCACGTGATCTAGCAGGACAAGTGGATAGAAGAAAGGGAAGAGGATGACATAGAACGAAATAGATCTTAGCCTCATCATGTAGCATGTCCTTTATAGAACGTCGCTCGCATCACAATCTGCCTGAAAGACTCTTAGCCTACAAATGTTCATGTGTTAACTAAATTAAAATTTTTCAAAGCATTGATATGTGGATTATGTAATAATTGTTTATTTGACTTTATCGTAAAGTAATTATGATACAGCGTTATTCAGTATAGACCATCACGTGTTACATCATGAATATGCAGTTGTATAGGTGTGGCACGTGCTACAGTATAACATGGGTGCACTAACTATAACTGGTTGATGCTTGGTCTTTATCGAGTTTTCAAGACATACGTAAGAGCCAAAGGTTATAATATGTTATATCATCAAAAACGTACTTGGTACTTGTCTATGTTCCGACGGTTTGGCATTTGATTGACGATAACATTAAATTGTAGTGCCCTAAAGCAGAAATGTATGCCTTATTATATAATGTGAGTACAGACGATTCCCATAATACGTAAACGGGATTCTTATGTTCATGTTATAAATAAGGTAATGTCATGGTTATTCTTTGATCCATTTCACAGAAACGCAAAGCGCGAACCCTGCAAGCTCTAAACCTGGCGCCTCGCTTGTGCTACCTTCCAATCAGCAGCAGCAACATCAGCAGCAGCAATATCAGCGGCAGCTGCAGCAACATTTAGTAACGCGCCTTGCTCATAGTGTTACAAACCAGCAGCCATCCGAGGATAAAACAGGAAATAACGCTTTACATACTCAATTCGCTTCATCAAGCAAGCCGAGCGATCATTGGTTGGACTTTGACAGACCATCTAATGGTATATCTGTAAACGTGAATGGTGATAGTTACACTGGTGCAGACAAGGGCTTCCAAACAGACAAAAGTGAATACAAACTTCAAAACTTCAAAAATGTAAACTGGCCGTCTTTGCAGCTTTCTCGCGACCAACAACTGCTCCAAAACAAATATAATGTAGAATACACGTCACTTATACCTCAAGCTGGCGGTGATGGCAGAAGCACACAACATGATAACCACCGAGTTGACAAACGGGAAGCGGATGCTTCCTTTCCGACAAGTTACGAGGAAATACAGCCAGAGAATATGGACGAATATTATCCCATTTTTCTAGATAGACGATATCAGGTTCTCCTACCTTCAAATGCTCAATTCTCATCCCCATACTTGTCTGCTCAAGAATTTAAGAAGACATTCAGACGATCTGATCCTTACTTCATGGGCAAACGTACTGATGATCTATTCTCGGACGAAGACATGCAATTCTCAGAAGACTTAAGCGCATCCCCAACATCTCCTGGCCGAAGAGACCCGCCTTACTTTGATAGCACAAACGAACTTCCTTTATCTCTTGATAATGATGTAGAGAAATTTGAAACAGGGGACGATAATTCACTTTTAGGAGACAATAAAGAGGCCTCCACGTTTTTTGACAAACGGGTTGCGCCATATTTCGTGGGGAAACGCAGGCCACCCTTGTTTATTGGAAAGCGTGTTCCGGTGTTCGAGTTTGAAGATGCCGCCTTCTCGTCACCGAACGATAAAAAAGCTGCCCCAAAATTTGTAGGCAGACGTGGGGCTCCGTATTTTGTGGGTAAGCGAATGTCTTCAGATTCTACCGATAAGTTTGACTGGGTATTAAAAAATAAGAAGGGTGCTCCCAAGTTTGTAGGAAGACGTGGAGCCCCGTATTTCGTGGGAAAGCGAGGGGCGCCAAAATTTGTTGGGAAGCGTGTCGGGTCTTTTGAAATTGACGACGAAGAAGGTTCACTCGTAGATGACATGAGCAGAGCAGCATCGTTGCTGAGTATAAGAAGTTCACCTTATTTTGTTGGGAAACGAGGGGCGCCAAAGTTCATAGGGAAGCGCTGGGCTAACCCTGCCTTGCAATATCACGAACTTGCAGTTGCAGAGGACAAAAGACAGGCTCCAAAATTTGTAGGTAGACGAGCCTCACCATATTTTGTGGGAAAGCGCTTAAATGTAGATCAGGATCAACCTGTCGCCGAGGATGAGAAAAGACGCGCTCCGGCATTTGTCGGGAAAAGACGGGCTCCATATTTTGTTGGAAAGCGACGAGCGCCGTTGTTTGTTGGCAAACGACTTGCTGATCTCGAATGGCTGAATCCAAAAATGAGTTTTCTAGAGGAAAAGCGAGCTGCGCCCAAATTTGTTAGAAGCCGGGGACCTCCCATCTTTGTTGGAAAGCGAGTTGCGCCCAAATTTGTTAGAAGCCGGGGACCTCCCCTCTTTGTTGGAAAGCGAGCTGCGCCCAAATTTGTTAGAAGCCGGGGACCTCCCCTCTTTGTTGGAAAGCGAGCTGCGCCCAAATTTGTTAGAAGCCGGGGACCTCCCCTCTTTGTTGGAAAGCGAGCTGCGCCCAAATTTGTTAGAAGCCGGGGACCTCCCATCTTTGTTGGAAAGCGAGCTGCTCCGATGTTTGTTGGTAAACGTGTTTTGGATTTGTTGAATGACAGTGCTGGCAAGGTAATAGTAGATCAAGAAGCCGATGACGATGGACAAGAAACTAATACGTACACAGATTCAATTTTTGTAGGACAGAGTACCGGTGAGAGTAATTCTTTGCCATCCGCGGACAGCACAGAGATAGCCTCCCATCTACAAGATTCGGAAAATATTAACCGCTTACAGACAATTGAGAATCTTAAAGAACGAATTCAAGAGAAGAAAGTTCATGAAGCTACAGGTACAGAAAACAGAAGCCACGAGCCATTTCAGAATGATATAGTGCAGGGTACTGAGCAGCTGCGGTAAACATTGCACTACCGCAACATATGTGTGCCTCTGCACGGAACAGCTGACAGTCAATCAAGAAAACATCAAGAAGTGTGTAAATCATGGTGGCCTTCGTCTCAATGACCAAAACAGGAACTGTTCTAACAAATTGAAATAGTAAATGTCGGGAAATCAAAGAGGAACTCTTGTTTACAAGTTTCATGTATCTGTTTATCATTTCTGTTTGATAAATGTTTAATGTTTGATAACTACTCTTTAGAGATGTCAGAATAACGGGATCAATACTCAGACTCTTATTTGTTTTATCTCCAGATGGGTATCGCACATATACACAGCTGTATATTTGTGTTTTCGTCGTTAGCTTGTACAAAACAGCACATATTATGATTTCATTTTATACTAACACTGACACACAATTAAGAATGCAGAGTGAAAATCTTGCTGCAATACATTATGTTATCTGCTATTGTTCTTTTCAACATTTAACTGAATAAACTATGTATTTTGAACAGTCCATTAAAGGAGATATTTCAAAATATCGAAGCACAGAAAACAATCATTTCTCGTTGTTACAGATCTGATGTATCTTACCTGAGCCTCGTCAATATTTTTTGTCAATAGCACAGCAATAGTTGAAGTCTCTATTAATGATATATAACTACAAATATTATCTTGAAAGGTGTTTCATTTTTAGATGGGACATTTTCTTTAATAATTTGTAGTAGACAATTTAAAAAGTTATGATTTTATAGATGTAGGATAGCTGGAATCGTTGTTAGGTTTAGGAAATGGTTGTAGAAAAAAAAAACATGCAGACAATCCTCATTCATTGCTGTGTTCTATACGGTGGTATTGAAGTACGGTGTCAAATAGGGGAAGGACTGCAGCGAACACTAGATATCAACAAGGTCTAAAAACAGACAAGGTTAAAGAGCAGATTTACATGTGTTTCCACAAATTGTATCTTAATTTTTGATGATCATATTCGGT
Organism: Ariolimax columbianus; assembly: GCA_036924085.1. Classification (NCBI taxonomy): domain Eukaryota; kingdom Metazoa; phylum Mollusca; class Gastropoda; order Stylommatophora; family Arionidae; genus Ariolimax; species Ariolimax columbianus. The sequence goes on from JAVGWX010000009.1 coordinate 43,920,878, forward strand.
TGTTAGTTTGCAGGATCGAAGAGCAATCAGGGTCAGGTAGAACATATTGATCAAGGTGGGAGCGAAGAATAATCAGTATTAAGTGAAACATACTGATCAAAATAGGAGAAATGAACAATCTGAGTCTAGTGAAACATACTGATCAAGGTAGGAGAAATGAACAATCTGAGTCTAGTGAAACATACTGATCAGGCTAGGAGCGAAGAGTAATCTGGGTTCGGTGTAACAAATTAATCAATGCTGGAGCGAATAAAAATCATGGTCCAATAAAACACACTAATCAAGGTGGGATCTAAGAGTAATCAGGGTTAGGTGAAAGATACTGATCAAGGTAGGAGGGGAGAGTAAACAGGGTCTGATGAAACATACTGAAAAGGTAGAAGCAAAGAGAAATCATCATCCGCTAAAACATGCTGATCTAGACACTCTCCTCACTCCCTCGTTTGTGCTCCTGAGACCACATGGGCTCTGATCACAAGTCAGCTTGTTAAAATGAGAATAGATGATGCAGATCTTCCGTTCAGGTGTGACAGTGAATTAGAGTTCAATTCAATTGGCACAACCGGTCATATTATCCATTCAAATGCAATAATGAGTGGCGCCGTCCATTCAAATATAAGAATGAGTCAGAATTAATTTCATTCAAGTGTGACAATGAGCTACATCTTCCCTCTGAGCCAGACAATGGTCCACATCTTATCCGAGTAAGACAGGAGGCCACATCTTCCACCCAAGTCAGACAGTGACCCACATCTTCGACCCAAGTCAGACATTGAGCCACATCTTCCACCCAAGTCAGACATTGAGCCACATCTTCCACCAAAGTCAGGCATTGAAACACATCTTCCACCCGAGTCAGACATTGAGACTCATCTTCCACCCGAGTCAGACAGTGAGTCACATCTTCCACCCGAGTCAGACAGTAAGTCACATCTTCCACCCGAGTCAGACAGTGAGTCACATCTTACACCCGAGTCAGACAGTGAGTCACATCTTCCACCCGAGTCAGACATTGAGTCACATCTTCCACCCGAGTCAGACAGTGAGTCACATCTTCCACCCGAGTCAGACATTGAGTCACATCTTCCACCCGAGTCAGACATTGAGACACATATTCCACCCGAGTCAGACAGTGACCCACATCTTCCATCCAAGTCAGACATTGAGACACATCTTACACCCGAGTCAGACAATGACCAATATCTTCCTATCAGGTTTGACAATGAGTCAAATCACCCATTATTCCGTGACAGCGAGTCATATCGGTTGTTGTTCATGACAAGATGTCACCGCTTTGTGCTTGTATTGCTACATAGAATATTGTGAACCACATTTGTAGAAGACAGTCCGTTAGTATGACATGCGTGCCTAGTGATCCGCTCCATCTGTAATGCCCGACAGAGTTTATTGTTCTCACCAACGCAAACCAGTCTGGAGAATCTCGGTCCACGGAAAATGCGTTGAAATAGCAATAAACGAAGCAGGCAGGATAGTGTCAGAATGCCTAAAACCCACTCCACTTGTAAAATATACAAAATAATTGGCATTGTTCCACCTGCGAGGCTACTAAAATTGAACGAAAGAAACAGGAAAACGACCCTGGACATCCAATGTTTAGACACCAGGAGCGGATTACAAGACACAAACCCAGACATTGTTTTCTTAAATTAACAAAGTCCACATAGTCAAGCCCTGAATGTCGTCGCACTGAATTATGGCACAAAATGACGCAGGACCCAGGGCTCGAGCTTCATGGGTAACCTGCCCCTTGAACACTACTTACCCCACTCACTTTGGAAGACAATAAATAGACTTCGAAATGGCGTATCATGATGTAGGAAGAACATGAAGAGATGGGATATCTCGAACAGCGAAACAAATGGCCGCAGTGAGGTACAAGATCTAGGTCATCTGATGATGTGTCCAAACCTTCCGGATACATGTAACTAGAGCGACATGCTGGAGGTGAATGACATGACAGTTCAAGACTCTGAACACTGGATAAACGTTATTTGACGTGGTGTTTGGACACGAAAAGTAAGCATGTAACCAGTAACCAACGCAAAACGTTTTTTTTATCATTTTAAGAATAGGGTAACATTTTATTAGATGGTTTAGTTACTCACATGATGTGCAGTTGCATTGGCACGAGACAAGTTTTCTTAACTTGTTATACGATGTTAGCCTCTTCTGATCTTGATTACCCGTTCCTCAGCGTTGCTGTGAGTCCCAACTTCGTCTCCAGCGAACCCTGTCTTGGAGCACGAAAGTCCAGTGGGAGTGAGGCAGTCCTCCAGACGCTTCTCGGATGTTGCTGCGTACAGCAAGGGAGTCTGACCAGCGGATTGAAGGTTTTCCCAGCGTTTTATTTTATCTCAGCGGTAACAAATGACTATTCCCGTGCTCCATCGACTATCGTTTCGTCGCAACATGTGACTTGCCCATCAATGTTTGTCCTAGTCCGCATAGAACCGCATCATTCCGCATAGAACCGCATCATTCCGCATAGAACCGCATCATTCCCCAACGGCAATCGTTATATGTCAGAATTATGGAGATTTTACAAATGTTGGTTCCGGAAAGTGATTCCGACAAATCGTCTCTCAAGAAAGTCCTAGGTCACTCTCAATTTGCTCTCCAGTCATTGTGTTAGTGTCCATTTCTCAGCACCCTAGCACATCGTAAGGAGCGCAGTGTTGAAGAGAGATTAGCATAATGCGATTAATAACAGAGCGTTATACGATTAAATCATATCCCAACAAGTGTGTGGGTTGAATTCATACTTGCAACTCAAAACCTTAAAAACGAACTGCAGGAGAAACTATACCGAGAACTTGAAACGTAGAAAAGAAAGCGATGCATAACGACAAGCTCGTTAGAAGACACTTTTAATAATATGACATGACTAGCACTGAATTGGCGCCCACTGGAAGAAAAAGAAGATTTGGGCGATCAATTGTCATGTAGAAAATAGCATTGGATGAAGAAATCGTGGGAGTTACATTTAAAAAAAAGATATTATTGGGAAGAGACGAATGATTGTTACATGTTTATTATGTGTTTCTGTGATTGTGTGTGTGTGTGTTTGTATGTGTATGTGTGTTGATGAGTCAAAAAACAGCTGAAAACAAGGATTCGTAGAGAATGAACGTACTGTTTGTGTCGTTGTACGTGTGTGTGTGTGTGTGTGTGTGTGTGTGTGTAAACCAGTGAATATATGTGTGTGTATTTCTATTCGCAAAACAACTGGTGAATACAGGAATCGGAGGAGAATGGTTGTTACATATTGTGTGTGTGTGTGTGTGTGTGTGTGCGTGTGTGTGTGTGTGTGTATGTGTGTGTGTGTGCCTGTGTGTGTTGATGGGCCGATTAAAAACAGTTGAGCAGGGATTGGTCTAAGATGGTCGCTACAGATTTTCTTTTCAAGGGCTACAAATGAGGAAAAAGCGAAAGTCACAAGATTCTTTCTGTTTGGGCAGCCAATATCCTTCCATGTAAATAAGCAACAACTGCGAAGCGGCATCAGCATGTCAGCATTTGCGCAGCGAATGGCGGAGATGCAACTGCTGCAGCATGAACATGAACAGCGAAATCGGCGCTAGCGTGTCAACCCTCCCAGCGTTACTGGCGACTGTGCTTTGGCGCAAGCGGCTGCTGCTTTTTGAGGTAAAACAACAAATATTGTCTGTTATGTTGATGTGTGTATCAAGACTTGCAGTAAGTTCTCAACCTTTTTGTAGATTATTCTTTCCAAATGTTGAAGTCCAAGGTCAACATATAATTATGAATCGTAATAAGTCTATAATACACAGCTGTTCCCTTCGGACATGAGAAAGTCTAAGCCAATGATGTCGTAAAAATGTAATAACCTATTTATTTCTTGCACGGGGATGTTCGTAGTTCGAATTATAATTACTTATCACTTCTATGTATATTATATTTGCTGATATTTCTGCTTTCCACGATGCTTACAATGTGCTTGCTGCTGCATTGTTTGTAAAGTAAAAAAAAACACTATCAACTCGAATAATTATTAAATACGATACACTGTCTTCAAATATGGCCATAACAAATAAAAGGGAAAGAAAAACAAGTTTAACTATTGAATTAACAAAATCGAAAATAACGAAACTTTGTTCACAATGAAATCGTGAACATAAATGTAAATATATATCATTATCAGAAAATATTTACGATCACACTCTTAACAAAACTGTCCCGTAGTTTAATTTGTTGAAGCATAGGTCCCACGCTGCATTTGGTTCTCCTAACCAAGTTTTTGGGAAAACCTCAATCCCATCATTTGTTGAAGCATAGGTCCCACGCTGCATTTGGTACTCCTAACCAAGTTTTTGGGAAAACCTCAATCCCATCATTTGTTGAAGCATAGGTCCCACGCTGCATTTGGTTCTCCTAACCAAGTTTTTGGGAAAACCTCAATCCCATCATTTGTTGAAGCATAGGTCCCACACTGCATTTGGTTCTCCTAACCAAGTTTTTGGGAAAACCTCAATCCCATCATTTGTTGAAGCATAGGTCCCACGCTGCATTTGGTTCTCCTAACCAAGTTTTTGGGAAAACCTCAATCCCATCATTTGTTGAAGCATAGGTCCAACACTGCATTTGACTCCACTAACCAACTTGTTGGGGAAAGCCCGATTTCAATCAGTTGTTGAAGCTAGTTCCAACACTTTTAAGGAAACCTGATTCCATGGCTATTTTTATGGGTTATAGAAATCATTTCTACATTGTCTTTTTCCATCTCATGCACAATTCTCTGTAGTAGCCTTTTACGACACGCAAGGAAGGAATCAGTGAGCTTAATTTGTTTGCCTGGGTAATCACTCGGTTATCTCCCAGTCTACCAAGAATTAAATAAGTAGTTGACGTACTGTCGGGGAAGACAAGGTAGTAAAGGAGAGAATTATCAAACCCCCACCCCCTCTAATAAAAAACTGAGTTCTACTACAGTCATGTCTCTAATACATCATCTTCAATGATAATACTTACTATTGGACCACGCTTGATTTACACTGTAGACCAAGTCAATTCCAAGTACGGAATTCGCGTATCTCAAACCGCATATCTCAAACCGCGTATTTCAAACCACGTATCTCAAACTGCGTATGACAAACCGCATATCACAAAGTCGTATCTAAAACCACGTATCTAAAACCACGTATCTCAAACCACGTATCTCAAACCACTTATCGTAAACCGCGTATTGCAAACCACGTATCTCAAACCGCATATTTCAAACCGCATATCACAAACCATGTACCTCAAACCGCGTATTTCAAACCGCGTAGTTCAAACCGCGTATCTCCAACTGGGCTCTTCAAATACGTATAAGTTGAGAACTTACTGTATGTACCACAATAATCCATTTCCACTGTCGTGGTGTTCACTCGATACTTGATGAATGTTAGAATTGCGTGTCTCCTTTATCTTGTTTCTTCCTGTTTGTTTTAGTTGGTTTTTACTTCTTTGTTTGATACATAAGCACACAGAAATGTTTTGCACAAATATTTTTAGCATAATCCTTTCTGTTTTTTTGGTAAATTTTTTGCATACTTCAGTTTATCTACTAGCAGCATTACAAATAACGTGTTTGTGACTGTGTGGTAGTGTTTTATGTGGCCCATTGTTTTGCATAATTTGGTCATCTTAGTTATCTTTGACTGTATGAGTTGTAGGATACAATTAATATATTCTTTGTTCCTAGGTCGGGGACATGTTGTAATTTATATCCATGATCCAATTCCAGACATCCATGTGGTTGTTTTTGTTGTTTCGAATGTCCACAATGATTAGGTTTAGTCTTTTGTGCGCCCTAAAAAGGACGTTAAGTGGCGGGTTGCAGTAATAGGTGGACGGAGTGGCCAAGTAGTTGGTACGTTCCAAATGTTCTTGTTATTCAAATTAACAAAACAGCAAGTGCTGAAATAGGACACACCATACCTGTTGGCGCAAAACTCTGTACGCCGCACTCTACGTTAGGAAACAATTCAAACATGAAAATAAAAGACAACAACAATAAAACGAAAAACAAGAAAATATAATTAAGTCGTAATCTGCGGATTTCACGGCAGACGACAAAAGATTAAGTAAAGATAGGAACTACCGATGAGTGTAACTGTGCAGCTGGCAAAATGACTGATGTACACCAGAGACAACAAGATCCAACATACTTGGACTAACGAAGCCATACATGCCCAATGCTGCTTAGATGTTGCTTAGATGTTTGCATCACTAGTTTCTACTGGCGCAGGCGCGCCCCAGACCGTAGTCCATTGGGCGATATCAGGACTTATAAACCAGTGCTTGGATGCATTTGTGTGTCTGTATGTACCTATGCTAGGTTTGTGCGCCTTCAGAAGCTAGCCCAACCAAAGTGCAATGGAAGGGCCTCAACCTGAGGGCGCGTATGAAAGTTGTGCAAGAGAGTGACTGTTGGACAGAATCAAATGACGGACTACTCTCTGGCGATGACCTGACATTGATCTCTGCTTTCTAAAATATGTTAAAGTTTAAGTTTGAATGCATACAAAGAAGAAGAAGAAGAAGTAGAAGAAGAAGAAGAAGAAGAAGAAGAAGAAGAAGAAGAAGAGGAATAAGAAGAAGATGAGGAAGAAGAAACAGAAGACAAAGAAGAAGAAGATGCACCCATTCACATATACAATGTTTTTCAACGTGGCATACAAAAGCTCAGAGCACTATGGGCTGCAAATAAGATTAATAATGGGTTACTTCAAGAGACACAACCACAAAGACAGCTAATAACCGGTTACTTGAAGAGGCACAACCACAAAGACAGCTAATAACGGGTTACTTGAAGAGGCACAACCACAAAGATAGCTAATAACGGGTTACTTGAAGAGGCACAACCACAAAGACAGCTAATAACGGGTTACTTGAAGAGGCACAAACACAAAGACAGCTAATAACGGGTTACTTGAAGAGGCACAACCACGAAGACAGCTAATAACGGGTTACTTGAAGTGGCACAAACACAAAGACAGCTAATAACGGGTTACTTGAAGAGGCACAAACACAAAGACAGCTAATAACGGGTTACTTGAAGAGGCACAAACACAAAGACAGCTAATAACGGGTTACTTGAAGAGGCACAAACACAAAGACAGTCAATAACGCGTTACTTGAAGAGGTACAAAGACAGCTAATAACGGGTTATTTGAAGAGACACAACCACAAAGACAGCTAATAACGGGTTGCTTGAAGAGGCACAAACACAAAGACAGCTAATAACGGGTTACTTGAAGAGACACAACCACAAAGACAGCTAATAACGGGTTACTTGAAGAGGACAAACACAAAGACAGCTAATAACGGGTTACTTGAAGAGGCACAAACACAAAGACAGCTAATAACGGGTTACTTGAAGAGGCACAAACACAAAGACAGCTAATAACGGGTTACTTGAAGAGGCACAAACACAAACACAGCTAATAACGGGTTACTTGAAGAGGCACAAACACAAAGAAAGCTAATAACGGGTTACTTGAAGAGACACAACCACAAAGACAGCTAATAACGATTTACTTGAAGAGACACAAACACAAAGACAGCTTACAGCAACAATCAGGGTAATGTGGTCATCCTTTGACGGGCATGTCAAATGAAAAGGTTTGTTGAAATACAAACTGACAAGTAGTAGAATCGCAGAGAACGGAGACAGAGGCAGGCATATAGAGAAAATATTAGACAGTTTGAAAGAGTGACATTGAGGACAAACAATGACGGAACTCATAAACGATTCACGCGATAGAGGAAGGGAAGATTCATGGTTTCCAACGCCAACCGACAGGGCACATGATGATGAGAATGAATCCAGGTCATGTTTTCAAGAATCACCGTACTATGAACACCAGAACGAAATCAAAACAGAGGTCAGCCTAAAATATCTTGGATATAATAATAGAAAGAGAAACAAGAAACATGAACCAGAGCTGAGATACAAAGGACGGTCGCAAACCTAGACAAGAACAAGGACTTTGTTACTGCCCCTGAATAACATGATCAGACGGAATGGTTATTGATGAACAGTCATCGCCTAACAATTCAAGCAACAACAAAAAACAAATAAAATATATTACAGTTCTGCTCTGAATCTGATCAGTAGCAACACATTGTATTAATGACGCGTGCACAAATTGGTCTTGATCAAGTCATTGACATGATCCAATCGGAAGTAACAATCTATACAATCGGAACTGTTCGGGAACAAAATACTGATCAGCGCATGATCTGCAGTGGTTAGCGACCCATAGCTGACTGCTAGCGTCAGGTTCAGCGAAACAGAGCTGTCAATACCCTTCTACACCTCCACGCGGTGATCCTGGATAACAGACTACAGCAGGGCAGACTGGCTAAGAAGAAGGGATCGAAGAGGGAATGATAACCCGGTACTCAAAAAATGCTTGCTGAGGTCGGATGTGTTGGAGCGACAGGGGCAAATATCGCAGTCAAGCTGTAAACTACGACACTTCGCATTCCGTTCTCTGAACTACATTCTGCCACTTAAGCCCCTTTAGGATTTGGTAGCGGGTGATTGAGAACGAACGAAGCCAAGCCAAGCCAATCGGAACTGTTCGATTATCGTTTTTGGCGTAACACATTGTAGTAAAGTGGATAGCCAGTGATTGTAGATGTACAGTACGTTTCGTACATATATTATAATACGTCTGCTGAAATTCGTCTCTTATTTTATAATTTATATAATCGATAGAATTCTCAAATGTCATTTTTGCTCATTGTTCTGTCCTGTTTAGACTTGACATTAATGAAATCAGTTCATCATTACTTTCAATTGCATGCAAAAGTACAAGTGCAAGTCGTTCTTCATCCGTTCTAAATAATTTGGTTCGTCATCTTCAACTCTTCCTACGATGCAATCATCTTGGCTTTTTGTTCAACTCTTATGTGGATTCCTTATTTTTTTCTTCGCTTATTTTGTTGTGATTTGGCGTGCCTGGTTAGTGTGTTTGTTTTTTTCGTAAGATGGTCTATCATTATTCTTCCTCATAATCTCCTATTGTAATCATTTGTTGTCGTGCGGATTTGCCCCATGTCCTCAACTATTTGATATTATGTGTGACCATTTGTTACAGAATTTGTTACACAATATATGAAAGAGACATATGTTGGTGAAGATCTCCAGTCTGGATGTGATGCTCTTAGTTACGTGTGCCCGAGACATATGTTGGTGAAGGTATACAGTTTGGATGTGATAATTACGCATCGATGTGAATATTCAAACATTGTATCTTCTACATAAAATATCTTCTTGTTAATTAATTAGAATCTTCACAGAAAACACCTAACTTGGTTGTAAAAGAAAACAATGTTAAGAACTATCTCTGACAAAGTATTTTCACATATAACTATGTTTATTTGTTTTTTTTTCTTTCGTCCTTGACAGGTGAGGCAGATATGAAACAAATTCACACTAGACCTGAAAGATCGCCCGACCTCTTCGTTGATGGAGCAGATGTTACCGCTTTGAAGGCTAAATCCCAATATGGTGACAATACTTCTACCAGATTTGCTGGCTTCTCGCATAAGGAAGATTTCGTTGACAGACAGATAACTGATGGGGAGGCTGATGAAGGCTCAATTCTAAACCACGAAAACGAAGAAGTATTACCTAACTCACCTGATGGCTTGTCTGGGAAACTAGTTTCTAAGCGGTTTAATGAGTTCGTTGGCAAGAGAAGCGGAATAAGCGAAGATCTGCCATTTGGGAGTTCAGGGGAAGACAATCTACTTGACAGGCTAAACACACTGGGAGTGTTAGTCAGTTTACCAAAAAACAGCCCAGAAGAGCAACAGAAGAACGCCTTTGATCAGGACAACGTAGACAATCACATGGCGATGAAACATATAATCCGTGGTTTGTACAATGAACTTAATGACGATGACGAAGTATCGAAGCGCCAATACGAGTTTGTAGGAAAACGCAATTACGATTTCGTAGGCAAGAGAAGCTACGACTTTTTGGGGAAACGTCATCAGAACGATTTTATTGGCAAGCGTTATGACTTTTTGGGAAAACGATCTCCATACGATTTCTTGGGCAAGAGAAGTTATGATTTCTTAGGAAAACGGTCGCCATACGAGTTTGTGGGCAAGAGACGACAGGACGGTGATGTCTCCGGAAGCATCTTTAGAACCAACTCACCCTCCCCAGCTGCAGAATATGAGTATCAGCTCTTTCAACACAGCCGTATGCCCGATCAGCATTCACAGAACCTGAAAGAGTTCGGTGACGTTAGTAAAAGGTACTCAGAGTTCCTAGGCAAGCGAAAGAGAAGTATGGACAATGAAGATTCAAGTCTGTCGAACAGCGAACGATTGGCAGCTTTACTACAAAACAATGGCCTTAGAAAACGCTTGTCTAGAATGCTCCTGAACGACAGGTTGGTAGAAAACTATCCAGGATTCATTGGGAAATAAAAACAGATGATTTATCTACAACACTGGTAAACTAGATAAGGCAGATGCAGTGATTAGTAGCAATGGTACCTAAGCGTATTCATTTCACCATATTAATTGTATGTGCTGGATTACCAATGCTACTCTTTGCTATAATTTGCCCATTCATACCACTTTATAAAAAATAGTTACCATGGATACAAAGCACTTTAAAAATCTGGATTCATCAACGTGGACTATGTTAATTCCAAAGAATTAGTTTCGCTAAAGTTCATCTCTTACACAACAATGAAATGCAAAATGCGGTCTTCACGAACATAAAATAAAATAAAATAAAACAACATTTGTGTATTGTCTTTAATTCTTCATTTTTTTCTTCACTCAGAGAATTGTTTGGTATTACACGTCTTCATTTTTGTATCTCGTGCTTAGCATGTGCAGAAGAGATGGAATTCTCTCACGCAGACAGACATGCGCATTATTCTAGAATATAGCTTTTGTGCTTCCGGTTCGTTATTTATTTTCAAGCAAATGGGCCGGTCCTAATTGTTCCACAATGTTGAGCAAATAAATAACTGAAATGAATATTTACAGTTACATTTGATCCTTGGTGTTCTTCGATTTGATCACATCTTTGAAATCACGCAATCATCTCGGTGAAATCACGAAATCTCAATGTGAAATAGCGAGAAAGAAAAATTATAAAAGATATCGGAAACCTCAATGTCGTTTATTTCCTAGTGAATATCTTTAAGTTGTGAATGTCTTTAGTGTGTGAATGTCTTGAATTTGTAAATGTCTTTAATGTGTGAATGTCTTGAATTTGCGAACGTCTTGAATTTGTGAGTGTCTTTAATGTGTGAATGTTTTTCAGTTGTAAATACTTTTAATTATAACTGCAACTATTACGCGAGATCTCAAACACAAATTGTTATCTTACACATCATCTTACACATCTTACACATCAAAATACTACTTTGTTTCTGAGAACTACAAAATAATTATTGTTATTATTAAATTATTGAATAAACTACACTGGTCAGGTCAGGTCATCCCGTAACCGGTGAGGTCGTTGGGGCACCCATAGAGACACCCCCGCAACACCACGTCATCCATCTCTGACAGCGGCCGCTGCCTGTACTTCCTCTGGTCAGAAAATGGTCCATTTTGTTATGTTGCACTCCGCATCTTTATGGGATGATTTATTCTTCGTCCGCCTTGCATCTTTTCTGGACAAAATCAAAAATATATTCGAGACAAAATTAACTTTTTTAACCAACTTGGACACGCTAATCACAAACATGAACTTTAACATCTGGAATTAGCTGTCGCTGTAAAGATCCTGGTGGGGTGCGATATTTAATGGGGGTTTGTTTTAGTAGGCTGATGTTTTCATCTCTCCGACGCAAATGACCCGGTCCTTCTCTTTTCTATAAACTTAGCGCGTGATTTTCTACGAGACGGATTGCCTTTATCGCCAATTGGAGGACGTCATATGTAGGAGTCATTGCAACCACATCTCCTTCTTATCATCATTTGGGTTGTGGATTCCTTAGTGTAGATGTGTCGTTCAAGATACCTCGACAATTCGTGAACAGTGTGGTTTATTTTTTGCTATATTTGCGGACACATTACTATCATATCATTAGGACGACGATTTACACAGATATAGATAACAATTTTTATTTTCGGTTTTTAGATCAGTGACCATGATCGGTACTGGGCCCCACACATATGACGTCAATCATATTCAACAAATGTATACTACTGGTATGAAAGGAAAAGGACAAACGAAGCGTTTTGCAGTTCTAATGGTCTGGACAAATCATCTTAATGATTGTCACTTGTACTGGACTCCATCAATTAAACTTGCTAAATCTCGGGGAAAAAACGGTATACCACCTATTATTAGATCGGTAGATCGCTTCTCTCAGGCTTGCAAAGATTTTGGTTTCACAATAAGTTTTAGGAAATACCAGAAACAGACAACAAAAACCAAGATCATGATGTACAATGTATGTGTTGCCAGCACACGTTTAAATGGCAGCGAGACTTGGACAACTTATACCAAACGGCCAAAATGCACAGACTGAACACCTTTCATCTATGGCACCTGCGATTCAGTCTTGGAATTGCATGAAGGGACAAAGTGACAAATACAGAGTTGCACTGCACCGATCAATCAAGCATGTACACTCTCCTTAGGCAGCGAAGACTACGATGGCTTGGTCATGTTCGTTGCATAGAGGATGGTCGCATTCGCAAAGATGTCCTCTATGGACAGTTGGCAGATGGCAAATAGACAGTCGGCCGACCACAGTTAAAGGATTCAAGCGTATACGTGGGATATGAAGGCCCTGAACATGAATCTGACATCCTGGAAAAACGAAGCTGCAGACCGATCCAAGTTGAGATGTACCCTCAATTGCCACCTAACGCTTGGTGAAGAGAAAGTCTTACAGCACAGAGAAATAAAAATGACAAGGCTGCAAGGACGAACACAACAAAAGACAACTACATTTTTTTTTGTTTATCACTTTTGTTTATCCAGTCATGGCGGAAATGGGCTACTAATACTACTACTACTACTACTACTACACCTATCTGCATATTCCAATACACCAACGAATCTATCCACATATTCCAATTAACCAACCAATATGTCCACATATTCCAATACACCAACCAATCTGTCCACATATTCCAATAAACCAACCAATCTGTCCACATATTCCAATAAACCAACCAATCTGTCCACATATTCCAATACACCAACCAATCTTTCCACATATTCCAATACACCAAACAATCTTTCCACATATTCCAATACACCAAACAATCTGTCCACATATTCCAATAAACCAACCAATATTTCCACATATTCCAATACACCAACCAATCTATCTACAAATTCCAATACACCAACCAATATTTCCACATATTCCAATAAACCAACAAATCTATCCCCGTATTCCAATAAACCAAACAATCTATACGAATATTGTCCCTTCTTTGCGGTCTGTGCCTCGCGGGAAAAGACTTCTGCCCCGGACTCGAAAGAATTGTATACCCTGGATGATGAAAAAAATACTAATGCTAGTGTGTAGATGTCACTATATCAAAGCATCTACACCAGGAGTTTCGTATGTCGTGCTTATTGAAGAGTCTTTACGGCCATATAAAATTACGCAGAGTGAATTGAATGGTCTACTGAGAGATCTAGAGTTGCCAAAATATAAAGCACAGCTATTGGGGGGTCTGATGATCCTCATCGGCTTCTCTGTAGAGCATAGAGGTGGCGCCCTGTGAGTTTTGTCCAGCCATGTCTCATGTATTTTAACACGTCTGCTATAGTTGTAAAAACCGATCCGCGAGTGACCAGTCCCTGCCACAGACTGTACAACTATTCTGAGAAGGCTGGCTAGCAGGGGCGTTCCTTGATTTCTGCAGTCTTTCTCTTTCCCCGTCTCAAAATAGCTCGAAGCTGAGCAATTGATTTCCAGCCCCCGGATGGGATGTCGCATGATTTCCTGTCCCTACTATATACTTCCTTGCATCGCAGTGTGGGACGGCCAATTCATAAGTGGTGCGATCCAGACTGCAGCGATGGAGCCTACTAGAAGAGAACGTGCATGTTTCTGAGTGTCGCGCTCGGCAATAAGATGTAATTCTATATTTCAAAAGGACATATAGTATCAAATGATTGCGTTGGTATAGTCAGTCTGATGGCTGCACTATACATCAGCTGAGATGAACTGGCCATGAGGTACGCATGTCGATACAAAGTCTATCAAAAGAGTTGCTCTATGGTGAACAACAAAATGGCTACAGAGAAAGCGGTGGTCACCGGAAACAAGGATGAACTAAAGTAATTACTCATCCTGTGCGGTATTAACCAAGATGACTTGGAAAGAATCACCACCAATAGCACAGACTGACGTAACACTATTGTTGAGGGTGTTCAGAGACATGAGGCATCAAGAATAAATGGGGCTACACAGAGACATGAGGCATCAAGAATAAATGGGGCTATACAGAGACATGAGGCATCAAGAATAAATGGGGCTATACAGAGACATGAGGCATCAAGAATAAATGGGGCTACACAGAGACATGAGGCATCAAGAATAAATGAGGCTATACAGAGACATTAGGCATCAAGAATAAATGGGGCTACACAGAGACATGAGGCATCAAGAATAAATGAGGTTATACAGAGACATGAGGCATCAAGATTAAATGGGGCTACACAGAGACATGAGGCATCAAGAATAAATAAGGCTATACAGAGACATGAGGCACCAAGAATAAATGAGGCTATACAGAGACGATCATTCTGCAAGTCGGCTCACATCAACCTTTCTTCAACTCCGGTGATAAAGGGTGTCCTATTTCCTTGTACTAAATGTGACAGTTAATTCCAGGCCCAGATTGGCTTATTTAGTCATCTTCGAACTCGTGTGAACAGTGAATGATGACAAAGTGGTCCACCTCGATTACAATGGACGAACAACAACACATCAACTATACAGATGATTATTAGAGACAAATCATTGATTCTTCCAAGTCGAGCTTAAATGCTGTGCTGCTCCATAATGGCTACTGGTAGCATCTGTTCCAATCAGGTTCACATGAAAAAACATGAAACAAATGTTAGGCACCATCAACTATGACAAATTCGTATGGCCCATTTGTAGGGCTACAGGGGGTTTTAAACAAAGTTTTGCTATTTCCTGTGTCTGTGGGACTGTCGTGCCAGGACTACCCACAGAAAGAAAATTGATTGGCACACTAACGGCAATCATGTGAACCGGTAAAATGTAGAACCCCACAAGATCGTAATATTGGACAAATAAAGAAAATGGTAAAGGTCATGGATCATAATACAACAGGGTTTTTATATCTCCTTCGTCAATTCCTAAGACTTAGTGAGGCGAAATTTGGGGAAGGTGTATTTATCGGTCCACAAATACGTCTGAACTTTCGATATCAGCGATTTGAAGATATTCTAGGAAATAACTATGCTGTCATTACCAAAAGCGTTCAGAGCTACGAAAGAATAAGTTCAAGCATTTCCTTGAAATTACACTGTTACCACTCGTATGTGGATTTTATTCCCCGCTAATTGCGGTGCTGTCAGCCATGAGCATGGAGAACGGTTTTATCAGGATACTACTACCTTCAAAAAAAAGGTACCGGTGGGGAATGGAATGCAGCAGATTATTGTTGGACACGTTGTGAGAGATACTCCAGAAACTCATTACAAGCCACAGACGAAAACGCGACGCTGTGAATCAATTCCGCTTAGACAATAAATACCATATGGTACATATATGCAATTAAGCACAACATGTTTTATAGATTATTTTTTTAAAACTGAAGCTAATCTGTTTCTTAAATTTCTATATCCGTTTTTTAGCACCCTAAACTACATAAAGGTAACTTGATTTAATCTCATACATACACAAAGTCGAAAGTTGTTTCCACAGTCAAGTGGCAAAATAACGTGCATGAAATTATTTTTTTTAAACCAACAAATAAAAAACTTGGCCAAAATATAAAAGAAGAAAATAAGTCAGGAGCGGAATTCTCCAGAAAGCAGCGTTTAAGAAAAACAATCAAACACAATCCCGACAATCAATCAGGCAGATAACGTTTGCCGCAACTCTGGGAACTTGTATTTTTTTTCTCAATGATCGCGTGTGAAACAAACCTTTACAGTTACTATAACAAAATTATTTTTTAATGTAATGATCTCGAAAAATGCTTTTGGACACAAAAAAGAATAGGGTAACCCAACCAAATGTTGCATGTCAGAAAAGAGAAAAATTCCTCAACGGCAAATCTTTGTTAAGGGAAGTACGACGTTGAGTATTTGTTTGATATATAGAAAGGCTACGGGGAACCAGGAAGTGAATCATGGGAATACCAACACACATGTTCTCTGGAGGTAAGAGAAATGGGAATTTACATTTTCACGATCACAGTCATTTGCACATGTGTAGTCCCATGGTCATTCGAGCAATGATTGATAGATGCGAAGTGGGAAACATATGTGAAACAGATGCTGAAAAGCTCCGAGTCACGCAGAGAGCAGTGGAACTACCTGTACTAACAATTTCTATAAACGATTAGAACCGAACGAAGAATGACGAAATCAAACTTTCTTTAGGGCGTCATGGAAGCAGCGGAAACGCACAAACATGTATGGGCTGGAGATGTGGACATGTAATACGCAAACCTGGCAAGAGATGACAAACGTTTTGCTGACGATATGCATGTATACGTCGATGAAGCCGCCAGCCTACGTGATGTCAGGATAGACTGATCAAAGACCTAGATCCACAGTTGTACAACATTGCAAAATATCGGGTCTCATACATAATAGTGTTGGTTTCCTCGATTACGGGATATTTGCCGGACTGACGTCGAGGATAATGTGATATGATTAACATATGTACATTTTAATGAGTATATACTGATAGACACAAATCACCGCAAACACACACGCCGAAGGAGAGAGAGAAAAAGAGAACATACGCTTATAAAGACACTGTTACAAAGACATATTACAAAGACATCTCAGTGATTTGCCTAATATGATATAAAAACAATGAACCCGCAAATAGAACCAAAACAAATTCGCATACAACGATAAACATAAAAACAAAGTGAGTATGGTATAATATACATAAACAAAGACTATATAATTTGATAGACATCACTAACGACATAACACTGCCAAAGAAATGAATCATTCACACATACAATCTTGTCTCCACCTTATCGAGGTAAAAGAGCTCACGTGGGCACACATTATACTAAGAGCTGAGCCCGTGGTAGCATAGCTACCAGCAAGGCCTCGCAAGTTGAACTGGTCGAAGGTTTACCGGATCAAGCAGAGATATAAACCAATTGCACTGCAGCCAGACTGGCGACAGTCAAAAGTCGGAGATGGCAACCCTGACAGAAACGTCTGTTGAGATAAAATGCAGAATAGGGATCAAGATGCTGAGCAGCGCATAAGCTGTAGTGGCCAGCGACCCATAGCTGACTGCTAGCGTCAGGGCCAGCAAACCAGAGCTGCCAAGACCCTTCTACTCCTCCAAGCGGTGATCCTGGATAACAGGCTGCAGCAGGGCAGACTGGCTAAGGAGAAGTTATCGAAGAGGGAATGCTAACCCGGTACTCAAAAAATGCTTGCTGAAGTCGGATGTGTTGGACCGAAAGGTGAAAATATCGCAGTCAAGCTGTAAACTACGACACAATCCATTTCGTTCTCTGGACTACATTCTGGTACTTAAAGCCTTTCGGGGTTTGGTAGCGGGATATTGAGAACGAACGAAGCCAAGCCAAGCCAAGCCAGCCAAGTCAAGCCAAGTGCAGAATACAACTGGCCTGACAAAAAAATGGAACATAGTTTTCTTTTAAGGAGTACCATCTTAATAAAGAGTATGCAGCGCGATGCTCATCCCCTGCCAGTACCACGACGATGGTTATAATGCCACCTTCTCCCCTCCCCCATTCCACTACAAGTTGATCCACTGAATGCTAATCGTGCTCATCCTCCTTTGCTCTGGAGACGCAATGTACACACAGAAGTGGGAAGAGCTTTTAGCAAAACACCACTAACATTTCACAAGCAGTGGAATACGAAGTGAATTCTAAATAATAAAAGAGAAGTCCCGCTATTAAAACGGCTACACGAAAGGCCAAATTGGAGTAAAGTGAATCCAGAAGACCCACCTTAACAGCAGCCGCAGATTTTCGGTCAGAAGATACCAGACCTTCAGACTCGACCGTGAAGGACACAAAGGAGGTGTACTGATACCAGCGAGAAATTCAGTGATATTCTGCGGAGTGAACAAGAATGGCATAACAAATAGTGGAGGTTGACATTACTTTTAAGTGGACCAATACCCATGTTTATTGACTATGTGGTTAACTAACTAAAGATATATTGCGTTCAAGTTTGAATATTAAGAACTCCAACGGCAAAGCAACTAGGGACTTCAATAACCATTTAAAAAAAGATGGGGATATTCAGAAATAAATAACAGAGGTGGAAAATTGTCTGGTTAGTGTAATGGTAGAGCCTCCTAGTTTCTCTCTTTCTCTTCCACTCTGGCTATCATGTTTGATTGCGTGTGATTGACCTTTCTATAGCGTGTGTTCTATGCAACTCTATTTCCTACGTTTGATTTGTGTCCCCACTGGTTGTTGTTGGCGTCTGACGAAAATAAAATACACATAAAGAGAGAGACAATACGCTTTCAAGGCAAAGAATGTTAATTGTGAACTAACTTGCTAAATACTCGTACAATATCCGTATTAGCGAGAATAGCACAGAAACTATGATGATCAGTAGAATACCTGGGCACTTAAAATTTGAGAGTGAATGATATTACTCTTCAACATGCCCATGACTCAAGTATTTTTTACTACCGATCGACAGGGAAATTAAGACTAGGTGTCAGAAAGCATCTGCTGTGACTTATCAGCTGTCACCACTGCGTAGGCATCCAAACATTAGTTTGGCAACAAAGCAACAGCTGATAAACGGTATATTGATACCGAGTCTGTGCTACGAGTGCCCAACATAGCCTTTTGTTCAAGGCACGTGAAAGCAGAATTTTGACGAGTGAAATGAAGTGTTTGAGGAAGGTCATCGGTGTTACCAGGAGAGACAGAATACGGAACGACGACATTCCAAGTATGATAAATCTATTTAAACATCAAACGCTCTAAAATTATCTTTAAACATCAGAAGCGCTAAACTATCTTTAAACATCAAACGCTCTAAAACTGTTTTTAAATAGCATGTGCTCTAAAACTGTTTTTAAACAGCATGTGCTCTAAAACTATTTTTAAACATCAGACGCTCTAAAAACTATGTTTAAACATCAGACGCTCTACAATTATCTTTAAACATCAGACGCTCTAAAATTATCTTTAAACATCAGACGCTGTACAATTATCTTTAAACATCAGACGCCCCTAAAA
The DNA here is from genome assembly GCA_036924085.1 of Ariolimax columbianus. NCBI lineage: Eukaryota > Metazoa > Mollusca > Gastropoda > Stylommatophora > Arionidae > Ariolimax > Ariolimax columbianus. The sequence continues at coordinate 43,940,336 of JAVGWX010000009.1, forward strand.
CTATCTTTAAACATCAGACGCTCTAAAACTATGTTTAAACATCGTATGCTCTAACATTATCTTTAAAGATCAAACGCTCTAAAATTGTTTTTAAACTTCAGACGCTCTAAAACTGTCTTCAAACATCAGACGCTCTTAAACTCGCTTCAACATACACAAAGAAAGACAACCCACGCAGCAGCTGGACCCGTGTAAAAACAGATGGATCACTAACAAAAGGAACATAAATGTAGTTGGACGAATATGTCCTAAACTAAAATAGAGTGCACACCATAAAGCTTTCAGTGGCAACCAGTAATATTTTCAAGTAATTTTAGAACTGGGACATTGACTTTGAAAACTGTACCAGCAGATCTACTGGCAGATAAAAGCGCAAAGAGACAAGTAATACCTCTTTACAGTGGTTACGGATTGGGGGCGCCCAAAAAACTGACCTAAAGAAACTAAAAGACAAACTGTGTCACTTGTTAAAAGAAGTTGTGATATAATATTTTAAATCGCATTGCAACATTCTTGGCAATGAAGAGACTGACATACTGTCAATAGAAGGCAGGCAGCTACATTACACCTGATTTGGTTATAACTTACGTAGCGATCAAGAGGTTTACCAAATGTAGCCACAAGAACAGTTGGGAAGCAGCTCATACAGGTCATCCACCAAATTAGGCATATTACCAGCTCAACGGGGCAAGTATGTTGTGATTCCACAAAAGAGATGTCATCTGTTCGTCAAACTAAGTATAGGAAATGCCGATGAACGTGTCTCTAGAGCTGATAAAATTACTGCTCAACTATTGCTACAAAGGTGTACAATATACGAGGAAATGAGATAGTACATCACCGATAGCTTTCCTAGTCAAGCTGATAATTGTTTTCTTTTTTAAATATATTTAAGTTGGAATCAGAAAACGTAAGAAGAAAAAGAAGAAGAAAAAGAAGAAGAAGAAGGAAAAGAAAAAGAAAAAGAAGGAGAAGAAGAAGAAGAAGAGAAGAAAAAGGAGAAGATAAAGAAGAAGAAGTACGGGAAGAAGAAGAAGAAGAAGAAGAAGAGGACGAAGATGAAAAGGAATAAGAATAGGAAAATACTACAAATATTAGGTCATTTACTGAGCGTAGGGGACAAATAGACCAGCCACAAATGTGTTTGGCTCAGACGAATATGTCAATCAATGACTTGGAGGTGTTCACGTCATCATGTACGTTGAAAGCAAACAAGTCTTGTTTATAGACTGTAAAATATTTGAGGAGAAACAGACTTGTGACGATAACGGATGTCTTGCTATATCTTTGTACTTTCTACAATACCCTTTTTAACTTTCTGTACTTCTTGTTCTACTGGTTATACAATTCTTGTGTTTCTTTCTCTTTCTACTTTTGTCCTACTGCTCTTGTCATTGGGCGTCACAGAGGTGGAATGTGTAGATTGCTTGTTATCGTCAACTCGGAGGCTTGTTCTGTCGTTAGATGAGAGTGTCAGAGAAACCCTCGGTCCATCGAAGTCTTGGTCTGTCTCTTGCTCGTGGACCACTGACCTGTATATGATATGAACTTGTTGCAGGCTGGTCATAATGTATTCTGACTAAATGACCAAACCAGTTGATTTGTTTAGAGTCAATGTAGGCGCTAACTGGGTTTATTGGGAGTCAATGTAGGCGCTAACTGGGTTTGTTGGGAGTCAATGTAGGCGCTAACTGGGTTTGTTGAGAGTCAATGTAGGCGCTAACTGGGTTTGTTGAGAGTCAATGTAGGCGCTAACTGGGTTTCTCCCCACTTTCTGCCTCTGTATGGTATTGCGGATTCGGTCACGAATTGTCTTTCCATGAGCAACTCCAGTTGCTCAAATACTATTTAAGAAAATTATTGCTTAGTCAAAGATGACTTGTTCAAAAACTCGATGATCAAAAGACCATGCACGCTCAAGCTTTGTTACCCACCTGCCTGCCACATACTGGGAATATCATGGGGGAGTGGGTACATCAGCCTTCGTTCTATTTCAGTTGGTGGGTTCCTCCTAAATGTCTGACGCTGTGAGTTCCGCTTAAATAGAATTAAGTAAGAAAGATGTATGCTGATGTCAGTCTTACTCTTTCGTCCTAAGCTACCTTGGTCCAGTGGCAAGACGTAGTCAAAACTGGAGATAGCACATGATATAGATTTTTATCTCAAGGTTACTCCCGAAGTGATTCCTGTGACCAGGCGCCTATAAGACCGCGGATAAATATGCACAATAGCATAACCTGCTAATAAGTGTCTGGCTCTGCTCTTTATGTTTGTTGTATACTTTTCTTATTCAATAAAGAAGATGAATAGTAGATAAAGCTATAAAAGGTATGAGCAAATGGAAAGCACAAAGCATAGTCACAATAAAAATTGAAATTTCAGAAGGCCAAGAGGAATTACGTTTAGATACGATCACTAACCTCTGTAAAAACATCTACAATATTTATACCAAGTGACCATATTACATTTGCCTTTATAACAATAACCAACTAGCATCATCCAAATGAAGGTTCGAAATTTACAACAATCAACTATTAAATATAAATATAATTCAAATTATACAGGTGGAAATTAGGGGTAGAATAGACAATCAAGTTCCAAACGAACACGAGAAACATTTTTTGTTTCTTATATAAAAGGTGAAGGTAAAGGTCAGTTCCATTGCAACAATTATAGTCGGGAATGAAGATCATGTACTAAGTGCAGGCCTATGTGAGGTAGGGTGGCCAGTTCCCTCTCTTTCTGTTTTTACCTTCGCCAACTCATATTGCAGATACCAATTTACAGCTGGGTCGGCTGGAGGAGCGATCGTACCAGGTATGAACCACGTCATGAATTAGTTTCTGCCCGTCCGTGATTTCGAACCCTGACACACTGTAAACCCAGTCTAGCTAGACCGGCTCAATGTCGGCTAGGCTGCAAGCTCAATATCTTATATAAGGACACTTTTTTAATAAATATATAGAAGTACAGACAAAATATGATCTTCATAAACTACAAAAAGCCTTTGACAAAGTCCAACATGAGACATTTGTTACATGTCTTAAAGATATAGGTATAAATAAAAAATATACAAAATACACAGCAGATACTGAAAGAAACAAACTGTCACTATTCGATCTGTCAAGCTTTACTCAGCATGTATAGATGTAACAAGAGGAGTGCGAAAAGGTTGCGTTGCTGTCCCATTGTCTGTTTAACAATTACACAGAACAATTTGTTCACAGAGAGGCGGATAGTCAGGACATTATGCATGAAATATACGAGCATATCCATAATGTCAGATGGGCTAATGATACATTGTACTTACTGAAAGCGGACACGAATTGCAGGAGTTCGTGATTCAAGTGGGGACACTGTGGTCTTGAAGTAATGTGTTCGCCTCGGACGCTGGAGGACGCGTGTTCAAATCACGTTAGAGAACTGGATTTTTTCACGTGGATCATCCGGTAAATATTTCCCCTGATTTCTGAGTAGTGAGATCAAACACTTAATTAAAGTTAAAAATCTACTCAATATATTCTAGGGATATTCGCCCCACAGAGAATATGTCGCAAAAAGGAGACCGTTTGGCTTCAGGTCCTGCTTATGTGGTTAGCGGAGTGGCTTAGATGGGACATGACAGGCTGCATGTCTACCATGCTTCCGCCACTACTAATATAAAAAATAGGCCCTTGTATATTTCAGGGGCTAACAGATGCCAGGAAGTCGCCAGTGAATCTTCACCTACTAAAAGATATGAAACAAGGGATTTCACAACTCCCCACGACGTCTACCGACATAAAGTGGACTGAGGATAGGTGATTCAAGTAAAAAGCAAAAGCCAGGTATATGGATTAGGCAAGCAGCCATGGTTCTGGAATCCATAGTGCAAGAGAAGTATGGGCAGACTAAACACTCATGGAAAAGGGAAATCAAGACAAACATAAAAAAGCACGAAAGACGTGGACAGATCAGGAAAAGATCACGCGTGACAACAAACCTTTTTCCAGACCCATGTTCCACAAGAAATAAAATGGTTTTGATTGATTAGTTGATTGATTGATTAATTGATTTATTGCTTTATTGTATCTTTTGACTTGGGAAGGAACAGACAGAACAACTGTAACCTCTAATAATAATAATGTTCGCGTTGTCGTCAAAGGCCCGTTGCGTCGATCCATCAGTACCCCATGCCCATCTGATGAGGCTATGTTCATGCGTAACGTGTCGACCGAAATCCCAACAGACTCCCCAGGTGGAGCCGTGTACTCCGCCTCCTAGGAATGAGGGCCGCGAGGAGTGTGTTAGACCAATGTTTGTGTAACCTCTCCAACATGCGTAATAACAACTACAGAGAGTTGTGTATGGTATTAGAACCTAATCATGGATAACCAATCGCTATGGAAACCATCATTGCAAGATTGTAGATAGCTTCCTTAACACGACTAGCTTTTGTGGCCACCTCATGCTTTGTATGGATAGAAAAAAAACAGAGCGGAACCAAATGAAGGCATAATTGCTTAGAAGCTCATTTGACTCTCATAATTTGTTATATTTAATGATATACCAGAGATTGCATTGTTGTTGTTGTCGCTGTTGTTGTCGTTGCTGTTGAATGCCCACGATGAGTAAATGTATTCTTTCCTCCGATTCTGAGCGTGCTGATAAAGGTGGGCCAGAGACTCCGAGGCTGTTGTGCTATGCCTGGTTTCATCTACGTGACACTAACTACTACGGCAATAAAAGCCAGACATAAATAGATTCCAGGAAGAACTGCATGGAAGTGAGGTAGGGTTGTCGTCAGTTTGTTTACCTAGCCGTGACTGACATTGTCTGATCGGTAAGCTTTGTTGACCAGACGTTATACTCCTATCTCATATGTCTGCTCATTCCTAAACATGAAATGAAACCAAAAAACGATGTTACCTGACGCACGCCTGTTCGTCCGACTTTGCAAATCTTCGAGTGTGTGTTTTCATTACAATTTCGTCAGGTTGTTGTTGTTGTTGTTGTTGTTGAATGCCCATAATGAGTAGGATTACTCTTTTGTACGTCGTAAAAAGGACGTTAAGTGGCATGTTGTCGTAGCTTTCCTCCCATCCCGAACATGCTGATGAAAGTGGACCGAAGTCCTCCAGGCGGTTGTGCTGTGCTTGGCTTCATCTACGTGTCGTTCACTACTACGAGGGCCACGTCTAACCTCACCTTGTTAGCCAGACTGTTGTCCTCAACAACAGCCCGTTTCCAGGACGACCAACAAAGAGGGTCTTGGCCAATATTTTTCTCTTGACCCTGGCTAACATTGTCTGATCAGTTTTGCTTGGCCGGACGTTAGTCTCATCGTCCCATTTCATTGGGTTCATTTAGTGCGCAAACTGCTGTGATATTTTGCCTTATATTTTAAGTAATAAAAAAGGGATTTTTATCTTTCTTATCACTTTCCTAAAACGTTGGAAGAGAGTGGATGATTCGATGGTTCTTAATCTGCTGTAAATGAGTGCGAGTATTTAAAATATAAATAATTTAAGATCAGTTGTTATTTTCACGTGGAAGGTTTACTGCCATGTATCTCCGACATTTCTATCGTTTGTTTTGAAGGAGCAATATTACATTGTCTTGTACCTGGGGATTCGGTAGCGAAGTGTTTAAGCCGTCGGCCTCGTAATCAGGTGGTGTGGGTTCGACTCCGGACTCCGCCGTCTTTTTCACGGGTGCTTTATGCAGACTCCCCTGCATCCCCTAGTCGTCTTGTCCTTGACTTGCCACTGCGGTCTGGCGGCTCGAGACTAGAGAGTGAGGATAAAAAGTAGCGAAGTTAATCCTTGCTAAAAATAGCGCTAGGAAAATTAATTATGCCATCATCGCCTACGATGGACGGCGGCCTGTTATCTGTCTTCATTTTATGCTCCCACCTACTTCATTGTCTTTCTCTATTCCGATACGTTTTTCTGCACTACAATTATCTTGATATGGTCATCATCTTTTTACCCTAGCTTCTGCGTGACCCTATTTCCTAGTTTTCCATTAGATACGACTAATTTTTCTGAATGATGAGGATATCAAATGTCATCTTCTCATAGAAGACTGGCTGCAACGACCCTGTCTCTTGACTTTATTGTACACTCCAACAGACTGCTATCAGTCAATTTTCAATGTTCTCTTCTCACTTGTAAAGATGTCTTTCTCTTACCCGCCTACTGTCCCATTTCTTTCAACTATTGTATGTGTCTAATGTTCATCTCCTTCAGCATTTCTCTTACCCGCCTACTGTCCCATTTCTTTCAACTATTGTATGTGTCTAATGTTCATCTCCTTCAGCATTTCTCTTTCCATTCCCAATCTCTTCATAGTCTTCCTATTTGTTTGATTTTTCTTCCATGACATGCAGATTTATCCTTCTACTTATCCACATTTTAAAGGCTTTAACTTTATCCACAAAGGCTGATTGTTCGTCGTCAATGCCACCAGATGGGCTGCCTCCATGAAGTGACACGTCAGTCGCAGGTCCTCAATGGTTCCCCACAGTTTGTCTTGTATGTTTCTTTCCTCGGGCCAGGTCTTCTTACAGGAGCCTTGGTGCAGTGGACATGTTTGCAGGATGTGTTCTGGAGTCTTGGGTCCTCTCTGACATTATGCAGTTTCTGCTGCTTTCATTTTATGCATGTGTGCATTTAGTTTGCAATGATCTGTTCTAAGGCGGAAAATTGGGGTATACTGTTTCCTATTCAGTCTATTCATTGGGTCCTGTGGGTACTTGTTGTTTGTTCTCTCTATCCACTGTTGTTTATATTTTTTTTAGATGTGTGCGTTGACTTCTGCCAGTGACACTGGGTGGGTGAATTGTTCTCTTCCCTCCTTTGCTAGCCTGTCCGCCCATTCATTCCCAGGTATGCCGCAGTGAGCTACAATCCACTGGAGGGTGATTGTATTGTGGTCTGAGAGTTTATTTAGCTGGCATAGCAGTTCCCTTTCGATACTATCTCGTGGTTCTCTTTGTGTGGCCTGCAAAATTTCCATGCAGTCGTACAAAAACACGATTCGTGTTTAAATGACACCGGACCAAACTGCAACAAGTGAACATACGTACGATGTGCATGATGTCGTCACTTCTGGTGTAAACAGCACATACCAACCATCAAGTTAAGAACTGGACAACGATGTTTAAAAGAGGACTACAGTTAACGCAACAATATGCGCTTGATCTGGTTGATTTGCGTCCTTCTTTAAACATCGTGTCCAGTTCTTCACTGTTGTCTTCGACACACTTCTGTCACTATATTTCTGTCTGCTTTCTGCGATGACTATCAACTGGTCGACATCCTTCAGCTGTTAGAAACCGAATCACTTCTCGTTGATAAACTCTTGACGGATTCCATATAACACCCGCAATGCTTTCAACGGTCTGCTGAGGAAACAATGAGTCTGAATATAATGCCAATTTGCAAACTTCATGGTTAGTATGTGCTGTTTAAATATTTAAATGTCTGATTCGTACTCTTGTATAAAAGTTATTCATAACATTCTTGCTACTTCATGACTGTCCCTCGTTTATATCAACATTTTAAGAAGCCCTGCGTTCAAACATATCGAGCATTTCATTGAACACACTGCCGTGACGAACATTCGGGAAGACAGCATGCCGGTTAAATGTAGAAGGCTTATCAGACCCCGGCCCCTGAACTGTTCCCAACACGAAATAACTTAATGCACGGATTTAACTTGTTTTCCAGCCATCTGTGCGCAAAAATGTGTTAATGAATATCCGTGCTGAATCGTAGTGTTCCTTCCACTGTGAACTAATCATGGCGCAAACACAATAACAGACATCCCATCTCCCCGCTACTAAACATTTCTCTTTATCTCTTAATTGCGTCATTCAGCAATCTGTTTTTCATTGGATTGATGTACGTCTTGTTTTAGCGTTGCCACTCTGAATTAGGCTGACCATGTTTGACAACTAAGTTCGTGTAAATAACGTTTCGCTCCATTATTGCCGTGGCATCGTGTTTAACTAACGTCTTTTTTTGAAAATGTCTAAGGTGGTCTTAAAGTGAATACTGTAGTCGGTGATGAAGTGTGATATATGTCATTGTGTGACAGAACACAAATGATCCTAACATTTCATGACCATGTGTGGTATTTACTCGCACAATTTGTTTCCATTGCGTAAATTCGTCCTCAGTTTTAAGAGACACAAAATATAATATTTTCTCGGGTAATTTCCAATCCTTTCACCGATGTTCAAGATTGGACTGTCGATGCAATGTTGCTGGGGCTGTTCTGGCCACTCACAGAATCAAATTTATTAAGATCAATCAATATTTAGAGTGTCACTACTTAATATCTTCTTTTTAACAAAACTAAATATTGACGCACTCTGTCAATAATTATAAGAACTATATACGGGGACGGTCGATCGACTCCAGTAACCGATTTCAAAAGAGCTTTAATACAATGTCTGCGCCAATTTGTTGTTCATAGTATCAGTGGCAATATATTCCTTAGCGATAAACAACATATATTGTCTCTATTGTTATTATTTTAAGAGTATTATTTTCATATTTTTTTTATTGATTTTAAATTATTGTACAAAATACAGTAATACATATATTACGTCATTCAGTTTGCAATACTGCTGTCTATAAAAAAAAAGCATACTGTCCAATTGTAAGGCACATTTAGTATTAATGCAGCATAATGAATGTTGTGAAAAATAAAAAACCGTTCTCATAATAAGAATAAAATGTATGTGGTCTTATGACGTGCAAGATGAATGTAACATCCCGGAAGTAATTTGATCTTGTCAAGGCCGTAGACCGACCAGTGGTTCTTCAGCAACAACAAAAACAAGACATGTTCAAGGCCATCTAAGAGGTTATCCATAAAAGACGTACACTGAAGTCTAGCACGTTTATATCATCTCCTCCCCTATGAACATGTCTGTCTACTTTCCACTGATCCTTCCCTCTTGTTGACGTCTAATCCAGATGACCTTGATTAAAGACATACACATAAATGTTATTCTCACATAATTATACTTATAGCATAGTTTAGTTCTATACAATTCATCATAGAATACAAACAACAAACAATTATGTAAAGTGCTATTACTGAATACAAACAACAAACAATTATGTAAAGTGCTATTACTGAATACAAACAACAAACAATTATGTAAAATTATATTACTGAATACAAACAACAAATAATTATGTAAAGTGCTATTACTGAATACAAACAACAAACAATTATGTAAAGTTCTATTACTGAATACAAACAACAAACAATTATGTAAAGGGCTATTACTGAATACAAACAACAAACAATTATGTAAAGTTCTATTACTGAATTCAAACAACAAATAATTATGTAAAGTGCTATTACTTAATACAAACAACAAATAATTATGTAAAGTGCTATTACTGAATACAAATAACAAACAATTATGTAAAGTGCTATTACTGAATACAAACAACAAACAATTATGTAAAGTTCTATTACTGAATACAAACGACAAACAATTATGTAAAGTGCTATTACTGAATATTGGACATTGCAAGTTCCAACGCAGTGTTGAGTACATGTGAAGGAAGTAAAATACTAAAGCTGTATACAAGCATAAATATGTAACAGCTATGCATATACAGGGGGTTTCCTAAGTGGAAGACACTCTCTACCCACAGCTTACTGTAAATACAGACCTTCGGACTTACGGAGAAATCCCTGTGAAACGTCACAATCCAAAGCTGACTAAATAACGGAACCATCTATAATAGCGTGTTCAGCAAATACAGTTGGATATGCAGTTGGCTTCCCGGCAGGACTCTGTGAAAGGATCACTCTTAACAGTGATTTGTTGTGTTTTGTACCGTTAATTATTTTTTCTTTGTATGGCACAATTGGCGTTCCGTTATTTAGTCGGCCTTGTAATGTGACGTTTCAAAAGGATTTTTCCAGTGAGTCAGACGGCCTATCTAAAGTAGGCCATGCTCTACCCCGGTACAATCATTATTTGAAATGTTATATTTTAAAAGTCAACCAAAAATGAAAGTTCTAAAAATTAATGATGCAAAACAATTATGTGACGCTGTTACGTGAACAACTCTTTTCAAGGTCAATCTGTACTCTTCACTCATATCCAGATATGTCCCCATGTTATACACACTCCCACCCCTTCCTTTTTCCTCTTTATGGACGTCTTTTAAGGATAGCTTCTAAGGTTTGTCACAAATTAGGAATAGCTGAAACATGTAAGTTTTACTTTGAAAATAAACTTAAATTTGCACAGTTAGAATTTCGATTTTCAAGAACAGTTCACCCATACCCTTTGGCATGTTGTACAACCCTACAAGACACTATCATCTAGCACAACGCCTGACTCCAATTTACCTTACCTGGCGAGTAGATCTTAAACAAATTTGTAGCCAACTATTGTACGAGGATTAAACTTTTGTGAGAGGAAATAATTACAGTGAGTTTAGAAATACGTAAGTTGAAATTATCTTTATAATTCATTAAACCTACCAACTTGAATTTTAGGATGTGCAAATATTTCTATTACGACATTAATGTGTCAGCATAAATATTATTTATACCACACGTATTCGTCAAAACAGACGGTTTCTATATTATGTTCATGAGGTCCATCGCTAATGACTTTAAACATAACACATTTGTCATTGTTTCCGTTAAATGATAGTAAATTATGTGCGACATCCACGTTTTTATTTATCTTAGGGATATTAAACAATGATTTATCTTATAAATGGGCATGCATTGATATTTATAATATATTGATTTCCAGCAAGATCTGTGTGTTGAAATAAAAATGGTTGTGTTTTTATGTGAGTGTTTCTTTTTAATTAAATTTAATGTTCCAAACTTCACGATAAGTGGAAAAATAAAATTCATTTATAAGTATTTTTTTGCTTCCATGTACGTAGCATATACTCACCCTATTCAGATGTTCTTAAGTTCTTAGTCGACCTGTACTTCTACAGGGGCAGGTGCCCCTGTGCAGGTCCCAGTTCTAGTATAAGCTGGATGTAGTCAGGAGGAGGATTTCCTGCTTAGCGGGCTAGGCTCGAGCAGCTTAATACTCTAATGCATTGGGACAATCGCTTACGGAGGTTGATTAACCGATGTACGAGCTCATCTCAATAGATTCAAACACTAGAGCAAAGTAAACCCGCAGCCCATTAGGCATCATCTATGCTGCTCTAAACAAACCACCTAGCCATGGTCGGTGTTATGCAATGTCACACAGTTAGTCGCCTCTTACTACATGCTCTTTCTGTGAGGCAGTGGTGCTATTCTTGTCCTGGTCCTACACGAAGACCCTGGTAGACCACTATTCAAATGCGGGTGACTCCAAGAGATTGATGACCGCGTTCGATTTAATGAATCGCAAACTATATTTTCAATAATAACCATTTTCCTTTTCATTACATGTTTCTCATATTTAATACATAATTGTTTGTCAATGTCTGAGAGGACAGCATATAAAATGTTCTTTACATCTGATAGGTTTGAAGAGTTTCTCATCACTTACCATCTCTCCTTTCACCTTTGCTCAAACTAATTGTATAGGATATTAGTGTGAGTGGTACGGTGGTAATCTTAAACACTTATGGCCATGCTCCAAGATTACTTTGTCAATAGTAAACACCTTTGTTCAGTCTACATTCTTTAAAAGTGACAACAGTTCATGTTTGAGATGCATTTCCGTATATTGATTGTGCTCCTTTGTTAGCCAAAGTTGATCTCGTCTATATAATGGAGTTTAATATAGATAAATGTACAGTCATCCACATGGGTAGATCCAATCTGGAACATAATTACAGAATGGGAGAAAACAATATTAGAAAGATAGATAAGGAAAGGGACCTAGGGGTTAAAACAGATCATACAGGAAAGGTGAGTGAGCAAGTTAATATAGCGGTGAAAAAAAGCAAATGCAATGTTAGGTATGATAAAAAGAAATATTAAACATAGGAGCAAGGAAGTGATCGTCAAACTGTATAAAGCTTTAGTTAGACCTAGATTGGAGTACTGTGTACAGGTGTGGAGTCCTTATATAGAGGAGATATAAACATGCTGGAAAGAATACAAAAAAAGAGCGACAAAGATGATAGTGGGATTCCGGAATTACAGTTATGAGGAACCACTCAGAAAAACCGGCCTACAGTGTCTCGAAGAGAGAAGAATTCGTGGTGACTTAATACAGGTTTATAAGATGATCAGGGGAATGGATAAATTAGACTATAACAAGTTTTTTAAAAATACAGCCACCCACAATAACACGAGGGCATAGCTACAAGCTGACTAAAGAGAGGTACAGATTAGATATAAGGAAATATTTTTTTAGTCAGAGAGTGGTGTCTGCTTGGAATGCATTGCCAATGGAGGTAGTGGAGGCAGGGACAGTTAATGTATTTAAGAATAAACCGGATGCGCATAGCTTTTAGAGCAAGGTGATGTAAATGTAACTGGTTGTATACAGACTCTGCAGGGTCTTCTAAACCAGTATAAGGACGTTAAGTTAAGTTAAGTTATAGCTCTTGTTGGTGTCAGGACCTTGTCTTCCAGTGCAATGCATTACGGTAGGATGTATCGTCTACTACAAGACAGGAGGTTCTATCTAATGACGGAAGTACAGTTTTCTCAATCAACTCTAAAATATGGGGACATTCATCTCTCAGTTATAGTCCCGATTGTCGGTATATTTTGAAACAAACATGAGTTCGCAATTCTTTAACATTCCATTACGTCTGTTACTTGAATCGTCTATTATCAGTCGCTGTACGTTATCACTTTGTACAATTCCCTGTACATGTCCAACAGATTTCTAATCCTTGTCATAAGTATCGGGTACATTTATACGTGCTTCGTCTATATTCATCCATTAACCCAAATCAACAAGCCGCTGTCCGAGTATCTGGGCAAACATCAGATTGGTTTGCAGTACAAAAGGGAGTCCGACATGGATGTATCATCTCACCTTATCTGTACAACATATATGCGGAATGTATAATGAGAAATGTTCGAGAAGACGAGAACATTGAAAGTTTCGACCCATTTACGATTGGCGGGAACGAGATTCCAGAGTTACGAGACGCAGATGGCACTGTGATACTATCAAGAAGGGCTAGAGCAGCTAATTTGAGTCGTAAATGGACACACTAAAGATCAAAAGATGTTTATAAACATAAATAAAACAAACATAATGACCTTCGACAAAACACAATGTCAAAATAAATTTACAGTGGATGGTGAGGAAATATCAGGTCACACATTTTAAATAGCTGGGCTCCAGAATTGACAAAAATGGCGATTGCTCGAAAGAAATCAGAAGAAGACTAGCCATGGCAATGCAGAAGAAACAGCCTGAAGAAATTCTTCCAGAGAACCAACAAAATGATCAAAGTAAAAGTCTTGAGAGCCTGTGTTTTTCCAGTGGCAGCTTATGGATGCGAATCATGGACGATTACCAAAACTTCCAGACAAAGAATCGAATTCTTCGAGTCAAAATGTTACAGAAAGATCCTCAGAATACCCTGGACAGAGAAAAAAACAAATGCAGACATTCGGGAAGGCTTGAGCATAGAGAAGAACTGGTTTATCAATTCCATTTTGGCTAGAAAATGTAAATACTTTGGTTACATCAAGAGACACAACGGTCTTGAGACAACGGTGATGGAAGGTATGGTGCCAGGCAAAAGAGGAAGGGGTAGACCAAGAAGACGATGGCACCAAGATATCCAGGAATGCCGGGGTATGACTGTGGCGAAGGCTGGAGTTTTGGCAAGGGAACGAGTTTCTTTCAGTCAGACTGTGATGGGAGCGACGCTGTATAAAGGACATGCTACAAAATGATAATCTATATACTAACTTTCTCCTATGCGCCGCACGTCGTGACGGGATCTTTACTTTACTTACATCTATCTTATTATAAATATTATTACAAAGCTGATGACTAATAACACGGAAGGGTTTACTTCTGCGATAAAAGCAACTCGAAGGTGTACACCGGTTCAAGTATATGGGATCACTGATCAGTGACGAGGGCTCGCAGCCTGAGATAGTTTGCCAGAATAGCACAGACAACAGCGGTGCTTCCGCGTGTTTGAAACCCATATGGCAAGATAAAGCGGCTTGGCCTAAACATAAAAGTTGGACTAATGCGCTCATTGGTGCTCTGAATATGTGTGTATGCCTGTGAGTCGTGGATAATTACTGCGAATATCCAGTGTAGAAAACATCCAATGGAAATGAGGTGCTTTAAAAGACCGTTAAATGTTTGATATAATGATCGTGTGACGAAACGTTGAAATATGACGAAACGTTGAAATATGACGAATAGTGGAAAACGCAATTAGGTCTTTTGATGATCTGTTCACAGCTATCAAAAGGCGAACGATGGCTAGGTATGTGCATTTCACGAGGTCCAGCGGAATTACAAATTCGATATTGCATGGTTCCGTACCGGGAAAGATAGGTCGGGGTCGGCCAAGGAAGAGATGGGCAGACATCATCGATGAGTGTTCAAACCTTCGTCCCGATGAGGAAAGATTGGCGGCAGCCGACAGAGAGAGAGATGTCGTGGGACTGTGGGGGTGTCTTTAAGTGTGCCCAAACGACCTGGTGGGTTACGGGATGAACTGAACTGATAGTATTATTAGTTGTCCATCGTAAGCGACGATCGCCACATCAACGGATGGTTTTGTCTTCATAATGTAACTTGTGCTGTATTTGGATTATAGAGAGGAAGAAACGGTGCTTGCCATCAACCTCACTTTCTGTTGCCGAGCTATCTTGAAGAGTGGCAAGACATTAGTCAAGACGACTGCAGGCAACTCAGGATGCAGGCAATCTAGTCCCACCTCCCGTGAGACCAGGTGTCCCTATGATACTATGATATTGGGATTCAAAAGTCCACCGTTTCTGTTCATCGCTTTCGGAGGCAAGTGCCTGACCTCTCGACCACAGCGACCCCTGACCTCTCGACTACAGCGACTCCTGACCTCTCGACCACAGCGACCCCAGAAGACTCGGCAGTGATTGTAGACAACCAGTGTTGCATTCCAGTTCTGTATTTTGGTCCAAAATGGACCAGCAGACGATTGGGATGTTCATGCCGAAGGGCCCCACCAACCTGGCGTTGTGGGGATCTGCGCTGATCTGCGCTTGTTATTGGCCAGCTCTTTCCTGATCAGAGGACCAGTACTGATCAGGGATGATGGTTTCACTAGTTCCGCCGGGCTGCATACATTCCGCTCACCTCCACTCTGTGTTGTTTACTAGGAAATTCGCTGCTCCTTGAAATGTGTATTATTGAGGATGCTGGATGATTTTTAAAAATGTGATAGATTTCCCTCATGATATCTGCATGATAACGGGTTATGTATAGAAAATGTGATAGATTTCCCTCATGATATCTGCATAATAACGGGTTATGTATAGAAAATGGGAGAGATTTCCCTCAAGATAACGGGTTATGTATAGAAAATGTGATAGATGTCCCTCATGATATCTGCATGATAACGAGTTATGTATAGAAAATGTGATAGATTTCCCTCATGATATCTGCATAATAAAGGGTTATGTATAAAAAATGGGATAGATTTCCCTCATGATATCTGCATAATAACGGGTTATGTATTGAAAATGTGATAGATTTCCCTCATGATATCTGCATGATAACGGGTTATGTATAGAAAATGTGATAGATTTCCCTCATGATATCTGCATGATAACGGGTTATGTATAGAAAATGTGATAGATTTTTCTCATGCTATCTGCATGATAACGGGTTATATATAGAAAATGTGATAGATTTCCCTCATGATATCGGCATGATAACGGGTTATGTATAGAAAATGTGATAGATTTCCCTCATGATATCTGCATAATAACGGGTTATGTATAAAAAATGGGATAGATTTCCCTCATGATATCTGCATGATAACGGGTTATGTATAGAAAATGTGATAGATTTCCCTCATGATATCTGCATGATAACGGGTTATGTATAGAAAATGTGATAGATTTCCCTCATGATATCTGCATGATAACGGGTTATGTATAGAAAATGTGATAGATTTTTCTCATGCTATCTGCATGATAACGGGTTATGTATAGAAAATGTGATAGATTTCCCTCATGATACCTGCATGATAACGGGTTATGTATAGAAAATGTGATAGATTTCCCTCATGATATCTGCATGATAACGGGTTATGTATAGAAAATGTGATAGATTTCCCTCATGATATCTGCATAATAACGGGTTATGTATAGAAAATGGGACAGATTTCCCTCAAGATAACGGGTTATGTATAGAAAATGTGATAGATGTCCCTCATGATATCTGCATGATAACGAGTTATGTATAGAAAATGTGATAGATTTCCCTCATGATATCTGCATAATAACGGGTTATGTATAAAAAATGGGATAGATTTCCCTCATGATATCTGCATAATAACGGGTTATGTATTGAAAATGTGATAGATTTCCCTCATGATATCTGCATGATAACGGGTTATGTATAGAAAATGTGATAGATTTCCCTCATGATATCTGCATGATAACGGGTTATGTATAGAAAATGTGATAGATTTTTCTCATGCTATCTGCATGATAACGGGTTATATATAGAAAATGTGATAGATTTCCCTCATGATATCGGCATGATAACGGGTTATGTATAGAAAATGTGATAGATTTCCCTCATGATATCGGCATGATAACGGGTTATGTATAGAAAATGTGATAGATTTCCCTCATGATATCTGCATAATAACGGGTTATGTATAAAAAATGGGATAGATTTCCCTCATGATATCTGCATGATAACGGGTTATGTATAGAAAATGTGATAGATTTCCCTCATGATATCTGCATGATAACGGGTTATGTATAGAAAATGTGATAGATTTCCCTCATGATATCTGCATGATAACGGGTTATGTATAGAAAATGTGATAGATTTTTCTCATGCTATCTGCATGATAACGGGTTATGTATAGAAAATGTGATAGATTTCCCTCATGATACCTGCATGATAACGGGTTATGTATAGAAAATGTGATAGATTTCCCTCATGATATCTGCATGATAACGGGTTATGTATAGAAAATGTGATAGATTTCCCTCATGATATCTGCATGATAACGGGTTATGTATAGAAAATGTGATAGATTTTCCTCATGCTATCTGCATGATAACGGGTTATGTATAGAAAATGTGATAGATTTCCCTCATGATAACGGGTTATGTATAGAAAATGTGATAGATTTCCCTCATGATATATGCACGATAACGGGTTATGTATAGAAAATGCTTGTCATGTTTGACGACAAGACGATAGGCGACTAGGTTTTAATGGTCTACCGCAGTCAATGACGTAGACCACAAAAACCGGCTTGAATTGATCTACACGGTATCGCAATATTGTGCATGCATTTTTATAATTTCCTGAGGCGGCGGAATAGGAAGCCAGCACACCTTACAGTTTTCAGTAATTTAGTTTTACAGATATAAATGTCGTTGCCCTTTCTCATTGATTTTTTAAAAATTCAGTGCTTCTATATAATTCAGAATTCTATAGATGTATCGTTTAATAGTTTCTTTGTCAATGCTACAGCTTTATGTTTTCTTCTTCGGTCTCAGGTGGTATTTGTAGAAAGAGTGACATGTTCTAGTGTCCAGTTGGAGAACGACTTTTCCCTAATACTTTAATCATGCATTCTTCTTTTCTCTCAGTTAGAAATACGATGACTCACACGATAATTTTCACGTGGGAAATATTTATATAACTTTACTACTATGTTTTTAGCATAACAAATTTAACTTTCAAAACCATCTAAATAGTAAAAGTACTATATACGCCTTAAAAAATTCAAACGAATTATAATTTAAAAAGAACGTTAAGTGACGGGTTGCAGAAGCTTTCGTCACATCCCTAGCGTGCTGATGAAGGTGGACTGAGGTTCTCCAGGTAGTTGTTAAATGCTCGGCTTTATCTGCGTGTCACTCACTACTACGGGGATCACGTCGTACCTCACCTTGTTAGCTAGACTGATGTCCTCGACAACAGCCCGTTTCCAGGACGACCAACGAGGAGGTCAGGTGAGGGTCTTGGCCAGTATATTTCTCCTGACCCTGGCTAACATTGTATGATCAGTGTGTTTTGCCAGACCAGACGTTAGCCTCGTCGTCCCAAACGAATTTTAATAATAACTTAACTGTTGCGCATCTCAATATTTCATTGCAATAGTAGTGAGCGTTTACAATGGTCCGTAAAATCACGTACAATATGATGAACCATTTCCAGACATCGCCTTGGGTAGATGTAAATGCTATTCAAAATGCTATCCGTTGGATCCAGCGAAGACCTACATTGTTGTACATACTCCAATTAAACTCAAAATGCATTCTATTTACTTCGTGTGACTAAAAGGCGACATAACATCCAACCTACAATAACGAAAGATATATTTTGTGCATTAATTGATTTATTTTAATTGTTGAGAAATGTAATTGTTAAGATCGACACCAATTTCAGAGTTCACTGTAGTTCTTTTTATGTCTGTGTTTCTATCCTTGGCATTTTGTCAGGTTACAATGCATAGCTGTGCAGACTGCAACGTGCACAAACAGTAAGCGAAGTCGATCCTTCTACTGAGAGAGATAAGCAATGTAACCGCTTCATCACCCACGAGCTACTGAATAAAAACAGTTTACAGATATCTAGCAAATGACAACAAGCGTTAAAACATGTATGTGCCAGAAAGTCCATTAGCTTGTAGCTGGATGGTTGTTATAGTGGCTTGCTGTGATCACGAATAAGACTGATATCACACGACACCTTACGTAATTGTTTCCTTCCGATGTCATGCCGAAACGGCGTGGGCGAGCATGTTTCCTTCCCCAACATCCTGCGTGTCTATTATATTGAGTATCTCCAATACTCTGTGATGGATATCGTTTTTCATTTTATTTAGGTCGTGTCCAGTTTGGCGGGTATGAGATTTTTTTTTTCTCGGCGCGATGGCTCCTCTCCGTACGGAAAGTAACGGCAACCTTACGTATTGCATACCTTAGCTTTACTGAAGTCTTTCAGGACTTGATTTTTGTTTTTTAAATGTGGATCAAATTGGTTTTAAGTTTTGAAAAAGAAATACATTTTTTTTATGTTACTACTTCGCACCACAATACAGATAAACATATTAATATTACATATCATTGGTAAGAAAAATGGTCACAGAATATGAACATAGTTAATTATTTATATTTGATTGTTTGACAGAATAAACAGGTTGCAAAAACTAAAAAAATGTGAAGGGGAAGATATTATACTGATACAGTGGCTATTAATGGAAACACCACACTTTAATGGACATAAACAACGCGTTTTCGACACAGAACACGCTCGTTTTAGTCAAATTTAATTCAGAAAACTATTCTAGTAGTTAGCAGTAAAGTATGAGGTCCCATAAAAACCTGAATCGCTGTTCTCTGAAATAAAAACAGACGTTAGCCACTATAGTGGCTAAGGTCCTGTAGGGTTTCGTTAAATAACCCTTTAATGGCTAAGTCCGGAAAGAGTTAACGTCTTAATACTGGTGTAGAAGACTCCAGAGTCTGTATAAAACCAGTTTATTTGACATTACCTTGATTTTAAAAATACCAATGCGTACCCAATATATTTGTGAATGTGTTACTTGACCTTGCCTCCACTATTTCCTGTGACAATTCATTCCAAGCATTCACCACTCTCAGACTACAAGAAATATTTCCTGGTATCAAATTTAGACCTTTTATAAATTAACCTGTAACTGTGTCCTCTTGTTCTTGATTTAGAATGTATTGTTATGTTGTTGTTGTTTCGAATGCCCCCAATGAGTAGGTTTACTCTTTTGTGCGCCCTGAAAAGGACGTTAAGTGGCTGGTTGCAGTAGCTTTCCTCAAATCCCGAGTGTGCTGATGAATGTAGATCACGGTTCTCCAGGCGGTTGTGCTATGCTTGGCTACATCTTGTCGCTCACTACTACGGAGATCACGTCGATCCCTTACCCTGTTAACACCATGAAAACAGCCCGTTTCCAGGAAAGGCTACGAGGAAGCCGAGGCGATGGTCTTGGGCACTATATTTTGCCTGACCCTGATTAACATGTCTGATCAGCAAGCTGTGCCTGGCCAGACGTTAGTCTTCCTCCTCGTATAGGTAAATATTGGTATAGTCCAATTTATTCTTTCCGTTGCTTATTTTATAAACCTGTATTAACACACCTAGAATTCATCTGCTGTCAAGAAACCTGCAGCAGCCAAATATGTTGGCGGCTGTAAGAAACGATGTTCTATATAAAACATACTATTTTATGATACATACGTTTACGAACGATACATTGAGTGAGTATTAATAACGCTTGTAGTGTCATTATCATATAATCGAACTGTAGCATGTATGTATCCTTCAACTGCACCGACATTCTTCCAATACGGACACACACAAAGTAAATCAATGTCCTCAGATGGCTGCAATTATATACAATGAAGGCTCCTGCAGTCCTCTTATACACACTCCTGATCTGCTCTTTCGGTGGTTCCTTTCTGCTTGAAGAGAACAGCAAAGATAGCCCCTAACATGCAGCGGGTATAACTTCTAACTCATGTGTTAGTCCATTATGGATGCTGCAAGGCCACGGATTAGACTGGAATTCGCAGTAGTCGACGATTGATACTTGTGTCCACGGAAACGTATTGCTGTTTTCCATTTGGATTAGTTAGTTCGTTCATTTTTGGGGTTTAGTTTTTTTATCCGATTATCCTGACCTGGTCATTGGCTATATTTAATAGTATTTCGGGACCCTGTGTTGTATTTCCACAGTTTAGTGCAGGCGGCTGAACTTCACTGGACTGATGCCCTACGCGCTACTTGCAGACAGTGTTGGCTTTGGTGCGGTTCTGAAATGTGCACACCAGACATTAATGGACTAAAAAACATCGCCCGCTAGAGATTGGGCCTTGCCAGGTTAGCAAATTGCCCAAGTGGCATCAATCACAAGCTGAGTGATGCTCCCTACGACCTCCTGCGGTTATGGGAAAGACAAGACAAAAAATGGTTGAATACAGACTTTGCAAAATCTTCTTAACCAGTATAATGACCTTGAGCTAAGTTAAGTTCAATCTTCGAACTCTATATGTATTTCATGTTCGATTCTATAATTGTGTTCTATGTTTGATTCTATAGTTGTGTTCTATGTTGAGTTATATAGTTGTAAAGTCCCTGGATTGCAGATTTATCAATGTTAGCAGATGGCATTAATGTTTTATCTTCTAACAATGAGAAAAACACACATGATTTTATTCCATATCTCTCAACAAGGTCAGGACAAGCATGTGCTTCAAGTCGCTTTGATCGACAATGACACATGCACACGCTTGTATGGAGTAGGAAATGACAGAAAGCTATATTCGATCACATTTTTGTTGTAGAAGATGGTACTCGTAGATGCACCATGAATTATTTGGTCAAGCGGAATATGTAGCATTTTATCCACATTTGACGAGATCTTTAGCAGGAGAACGGCGGGTTGGTTCAGCTTCAGCCACATTAAACCGATACTCCAGCAGATGACGGGCGTCACGGCCAGGGTTCACATTTTCATTAGTACGGCTACCCCTGCAACTGTACAGTGGGTGTGCAATTTGGAGGCTATGTAAATCAGCCACAGAGAAGCTCCGCATTACTTAAAGAGCAATAGAAGCGATGAGTCCTAAATATCTCTCTAAGAGACCACATTCTAAATACCGACATCCGCGACCAAACAGAGTTCCGGTATGCAGTCGAGTGAAAGTAAAAGTACAGATGGATCGACACGTGATCCGCATGATTGACGATAGATGGACGAGAAGGGTGTCTTTCTGGTGGCCATAAAACTACAACCTCCAGCGTGGCCGGCCGTTGACGAGATAGAGAGATGACCTGCACCACGCCAATAGACCATCATGATATTCCAGGGCGATGAGCAGACACGGATTCAAGCAGCTTGTGGTTACCTGGCATCAGACAACCTTGCCTGATTGAAAACCAGGATTCCAAAAGGCTTATTAGGGTCAGATGCATGGCCAAATGGGAAACAGAACATACTGGCTACACAAAAAATGATGATTACTACCAGTTGAACAGAAGAGAGCAGGTCGTGGTCTTCAACACAGGCCACAACAGACTGAGGTACCACCTATTCAATAAACTGAAGATAGGTGGCACTGACGAATGCAGTTGTGGTACAGAGAAAATGACCGCTGAACATCTGCTGCAAAACTGCCCTATATCCGAGTACCAGAGAAAGCACATGTGGCCATCACCAGTGGCAACACCAGACAAGCTCTATGGCAGTGTCGACAGCCTCAGGATGACCGCTGCTTTCTTCGAACAATTACAGGTTGACGTCTGACAGCGTTCGAAGAAGACAAGAGAAGAATACCATGATTCATTATGCACGCCTCATATAATTGGCATGTTGATCCAAGTGTGCAAAAATATAAGCAAGAACTATGAGCACTCACGACTATGGCTGCTGGTATCTTTGAACAGCGCCTCCTGCTCATCCTATTTCGTCAGGTTGTGCTGTCGGTTATCGATTACAGACTCACACTATCGTGAGCACAATGTGAAAGGTTGAAACACATTCAGAATGAAGGTATGCGACTGGTTCTGAGCTGCATAATAGGTACCTCGATTGTGAAGATGCGGTATATGCTGGGGGTTGTATCGTAACATTCAGACATAAACTGGCTCAGGCCAAAGCATTTGTGAGTGTCACCACAAACACGCGACACCCGTTGTACAGTAGTATCTCAGATATCAAGAAAGGGGTGTCATGGATGGAACAGGCTGAGAAAACAATCAGACAAGTCACCCCAGTTGAGGCGATAGTCAAGGAGAAATAATGTGTCCATATTGGTGATAGAATGATATATTACCAGAGAGTCATCATGTTCTTAGATAAGGACTGCAGAGAATGGGGCAACAGGAGAGCTGAGCTCGAGGTGAATCAGCTGATAACTGAGAACATGATAGTGATTCCGTCATATGCACCGACGGATCAGTGCTACGCAATGGGACATCAGGCTGGGGCTTCTCGGCTAGAGTGGACAGGTTGTTGCTGGAGTGGGGTAGGATACATATGTGAATAACCTCCACTTTGAGAATGGAGACGGAAGCAGTGACCTCAGCGCTAAGATGGTTATCTGAAACTTCTTTAACAAGGACAGTCATCGTGACAGAGGCGCAAGCCTTACTTCAAATGGCACAAAACTAATGCTGAGGTACAATGGGATAACACCTATTGAGACCTCAAAACCCCAGGGTTGACATGGATCTACTGTTTGTGCCATGCTGGGTTTCAGGACAACGAAAGAGCTGACATCTTGGTTAACAAAAGCTCTCATCGTGGGCACATTAGTGATGATTTGCAGTGACATTGTGAAATCGAAGAATGACCACGTGTTGGACGAGGACACCGCCATTTATGAATCAGTAATCTACAAACTGCAAAGTTTCGACATTAAATGAGGTTCGAGCGGAATGGGACGAGTAGGAAAGTGTACAACCAGCAAGCTACAGGGATCATCAGCATTTAGACCCTTCGTCATTTGCAAAGAGAGACTGAGCACCTATGGGTATGCCCGGAATACAGTGACGTCGATTCTTAGAAACAGAAACAGAATACAAGGATTCAAGTATTCAAGTAAACCGAATTGAAGGGCTTGGTGGAAGAAGGGCCTATTCCCCTCTTCCATAAAAATTAGTATTTCTTCAAAAAGCAATAGCTGTCACTATTTAGTATTTACAGTCATAAGTTCTTTGTTGTGGGATAAGCCCAACCTAGTGAATGTTGTAATTGAAGAAGAGCAGAAAATATCACTTCCTCTATTTTTGGGGGAAGAAGAGACTATCCAACAGGGGGAGCATACATTACAGACACGCATAGTAAGCGCATGCTGATGCCATCTTTTTTGTTTAGGTCCAATCATACTTTCTCTTGAATACATGTTTCTGTAAACAGCAATGGCTGACCCAGAAAGTGATTATGTGCTTCATATCGAAAATAACTTGGACATTAGTGAAAGAACCAGTGTTGTGTGGTAAAATGAGCCACGAAACAAAAAACAGAACTTCTGCTGAATGGAAAGACAATAAAAGGAAATTGGCTCGGTCTCAAGGCAAAGAGTACATAAATAGGGTCATGTTGTGCAGAAGGTGTGCAACTCAACAATGTTGCTCACCAGAAGGGGCGCGTGAATTCAGAACACTGACAAATGAAGATATGGCACATATATTCCAGGAATATTATAGTCTTGGTGATTATAACAGTTAGACTTGTATGGGCAAATGAAGACACATTCATCTAAACGAGTGTATAAGAAAGACAGGATACATGCAGACATTACTAGATGCAAACCAAGTTTCGAGTACAGTGTCATGCATCCTAATAGTGGCTCAACTGTAAGGTTATGCAAGGCAGCATTTGATCATATCTCTGCTATATCTGCTACACAGGTACGGCGTGCTTCACAAGGTTCAAACAATATGTCGTGGACTCTGAAAGTGGATCATAGGAGCAAGCATACCAACACAGTGCATGCAATATGGGTGTTACAGCTGAAGCAGTAAAGCAACATTTAGCATCATTTCCACGCTATTAATCACATTACAACCTGAGGGATAATCCCCATAAGTCATATATTACATCTGCAGTGTGTGTAGAAGATCTGTATAAGCCATACTGTACAAAGCGTGAGGACATCAAAGTCGTACCTGTTAAATCGTCAATGTATCGGAATATTTTCAATGACGATTTTAACACTGCAATCAAACTGCCTAGGCCTGCCACTTGCAAACAGTGGAATGAATATAAACACATGGAATCTGATAAAATGCCATTGCAGGACAGACCATATTTGCTATGTGTTTGTCACTTTTGCTTGAATATTTGTAGACACACAGTCTGATATGTTAAGAACATATCCCGAGAAACGATAAGTATATTGAACGTTTGACATCTTTCCAGCACTAAAAAAACTTTGATTGCTTTTTTCTCAAAAGTTTAAAAATGTGGGATAGATCCTTTTCCCACCCAGTCCTTCAATTGACACATGATATATTAAACATGTTTTCAACATTTAAAACTGTCTCATTCCGTAGAGCCGATATATTGGCTTCCTAACGTTATAATACCATAGAACTGATACTTTGACTTGAACATTCATCATTAGCTCTTTCCGTCTTGTCAGACGATAGTAATTGTGTTTTGAAAAAAAACGGTATGCAACTACAGTCCATGATAATAACGAATGTGACTCGCAAGACCAATCCCAGCCGAGAAGCGTCTTCCACAATGTGGGCATGGGAAGTCAGGACCATTTGCGGCATCGCATGTGTGGCGTGTCTTCTCAAACGCTAAGTCTTCAGCCTATCAGCAATCAGTATCTAATGTGTCTATGTTCCATGCTAAATCATGCCTGTAACACGATCCATGGCGTCCTGTTCTCATGATTACAATTAGTGCCTGCATTATTCATATCCCGCTTGCATACATCCTTGTACCCTGAGACCTTTTCCCCATTTGCAATTCCCCATAGAGACGAAATTTGTTTGTTTTCTGTCATCATCCATCCTTCGAATGTGTCCCAGCCATTGGAGCCTTCGAAGACTAAGCAGGGAAAAGATTGTGACAGTGCCTGTATTTCCAACACCTCTGCGTTGGTGATATTGTCTTGCCACCCAACCCCCAGAATTCTTGCGCAGGCACCTCATGCAGTAGCTGTATAGCCACATCTCCTGGAGCATGTCGGTAGATCATGCCTCACTCTCATAAGGAAGGACGCTGATGACCCAAGACTGGTAAACAAGTGTTTTTGTTATAACAGTGAGCTTCTTGTTTTCCCGGACCCTTTTTGTTGATCATTGTTGTTGCTGCCTTGTCTTTCCTGATATTGATCTCTTGGTCTAGGGATAGTTTATTATTGATTGAAGATTCCAAGTACGTAAAATGATTTACTTCATCGATAGCCTCATCATCAATGGAGATTACTGGTGGTTTGTATGCACCCTGGACCTTAACTTTTGTTTTCGTTTGCTGATTGTTAACACGAACAACTTGAACAACTGTAGTACGTATAGATAACATTTTCTTCATACCAAGTATTTTTACATGTTTCAATATACATGTACTTTATATTGACAGTTTTAGATTAGAACAATAAATGTATTCAAAGGTTTAAAGTATCACGGAGTGAAAGTGTTGACCTTAATTCTACAGATGGAGTTATATTCTCATAAAATGTTGCGGAAAGGGACATAATTCATAAAGACAAAAATATGCTATAGGAAGGTAATTGCAACAATAATTGCTTAAACATAGTAATTATCTCCACTTGAAATGCAAAAATGTTAATTATGTGCGTGCCTGTATGAGTATGTGTTTTCGTAAAAATATATTCAGAACAGTCTACGTTTAAAAACATGACACTTTTTTTTACAGTTGTATGTACCTCGTTGTGGATGTTTATATAGCAGCGCGTTGAAAGGTTGCCCACTCATTTCACAGCACGCCAGCTTACAAAGTATATTTTTTGAGACAACAATGCTAGCATTTCTTCTATAAACTTAACAGCAGCTATTAGTCACAAATTTATGTGAACTATTAGTAAGAAAGTAACGAGGATTAAGTTGACCATGAGATAACTTCAGAATCTCCAAAACCGGTGACGGCTCATTGATTTTATCCTTATTTACTTCGCGAATACGCATTTCAAACAGATAAATACACGTCTAGGCAACAAAGCAACAGGCTAGACCTCTGGTACGTTGCCTAGTACGGATATGACGCCAAGTAGTTCAGTGAGGATTGCAGCATTCGTTGACATGACAACCGATTACATGTAAGTGCGAGTGTGGACAGAGCCCTGGTCTGTGTATTATGCAGGATCGGGTACTGCAGAAGTCATTCTTGGTTCTCCAATAATTAGACTAGTCAAAGTATGAGCTACATAGTTAATAATTATTATTGCTTATTCATCATCATCATGTAGCATGTCCTTTGTAGAACGTCGCTCCCATCACAGTCTGAAAGAAACTCGTTCCCTTGCCAAAACTCCAGCCTCTGCCACAGTCATACTCAGGCATTCTTGGATGTCTTGGTGCCATCGTCTTCTTGGTCTACCGCTTCCTCTTTTGCCTGGCACCATACCTTCCATCACCGTTCTCTTGAGACCGTTAATTCTCTTGATGTGACCAAAGTATTTGCATTTTCTGGTCATAATGGAATTGATAAACCAGTTCTCCTCAATGCTCAACTCTTGCCGAATGTCTACATTTGTCTTTTTCTCTGTCCATGGTATTCTTTGGATCTTTCTGTAACATTTGACTCGAAGGATTCGATTCTTTGTCTGGAAGTTTTGGTAATCGTCCATGCTTCACAGCCATAAGCTGCCACAGGAAAAACACAGGCTCTCAAGAATTTTACTTTGATCATTTTGTTGGTGCTCTGCCATAATTTCTTCAGGCTGTTCAGTCTCTGCATTGCCATGGCTAGTCTTCTTCTGATTTCTTTCGAGCAGTCGCCATTTTTGTCAATTCTGGATCCCAGGTTTCTATCTTTACTATGTCCATTTAGGGCTGAAATTAGCTGTTCTAGCCCTTCTGCACTCCTCGGTAGTATCACTGCGTCATCTGCGTATCGTAACTCTGGAATCTCGTACCCCCCCCCCCCCCCCCCAATCGTAAATGGGTCGAAACTTTCAATGTTCTCGTCTTCTCGAACATTTCTCATTATACATTCCTCATATATGTTGTACAGATAAGGTGAGAGAATAATATTGCTTATTAAGGTTTCAAAAACGCTTAGTAAAAGCAACAGATGTGGGGCGGCGGCGCCCGTCAGCCCATAGCAACCGGCCGTCAATCCCTAAAGCCGATCAATCTTAGTTTTGTTTTACGTGAGTAGACCAACCAGTTGAAAAATGTTCAACCTATTTAAAACTAAGAATCGAAGTCTTCACGCCTCAAAATTACTTTGAAAGCCTCCAGTACCTCTGCAGTTCCGATTGATTTATTTCTTCACAGTATATTAACATATAAACTGTCAACGCAAACGCAACACTCCACAAGACCTTCATTTGATTAAAATGAAAACCAGGAACATAAAGTTATGCATATTGACGTGACCAAAACACTATTTTAAAACAAGGAATCGAAGAGTCTTCACGCCTCATAATTTCCACAAGTTAAAACTCGTTTATTAGCTTTGTTCACTATAGAACCAGCGTGACAAAATGCAAGAAGGTGTCACAGATACTCTAGCATTTGATTGACGTTAAGGAATATCGTGTTTTGGAGCTCGCATGCAATTCTAATGTAGCTAGCTCTTCTTAGACTTAACAATCAGGAGAAACGTGTCAGACCTCTCGCGTTCTAACGTGGTTTTCCTTGTTTAAGAACGGTGTGACCTAAGTTTTGGACGCTAACCGTCCGGGATGTCCATCAGCGAGAAAACGACAGAAATGTGAATCGCGTGATGGAACTGGTTTGCTTTTGTGCTTGTTGTGTTTGTGGGCTCTGTGCTTGTTGTTTTATATGCATTTTTGTGATTTCAGAAATAGAATTTTGGAAGAGAAAATGAATATCTAAACAGATAAAGATTAGCATTCAAATAAATAAGTAACAAATTAGCAATGAAAACAATCACGTGATAAATATAATTGTCCTTCGAGTGTCACGAAGACCTAATGCCAATGAACAAATGCGGATTCTTGTTGTTGTTTAAAGTCCACCATGAGCATGTTTACTCTGTGCGCCCTGAAAAAAAAGCGTTAACTGGCTGGTTGTAGCAGCTTTTCTGACAGCCCGTGCGTGTTGATGAATGTGAACCGTGGTCCTCTTTGCGGTTGTGCTGTGCTTAGATTCATCTGCCTGACGCTCACTGCTACGAGGATCACGTCGATCCACATCTCATCAGCCAGACTGCCTTGAAAACAGCCTTTTTCCAGGGAATGATGCATGGAAAAGAGATAGTGGCCTTGGTCAGTATATTGTGCATGACCATGACACGGTGTGCCTGACTGGACTAGCATCTCAGTTCCCCTTGAAATACGGACATACAGTGGAATGGGGTGCGTCCTGTGCAAAGAAAATAAATCCATTAAGCAGATATTGAAGACGGTAGATGTAAATAGGAAATTATTGAACAAAAGTCAAGTCAGGTAGTTATAATATGTTGGTCCCACGAAGATAAAATTATTGAACAAAAGTCAAGTCAGGTAGTTATAATATGTTGGTCCCACGAAGATAAAATTATTGAACAAAAGTCAAGTCAGGTAGTTATAATATGTTGGTCCCACGAAGATAAAATTATTGAACAAAAGTCAAGTCAGGTAGTTATAATATGTTGGTCCCACGAAGATAAAATTATTGAACAAAAGTCAAGTCAGGTAGTTATAATATGTTGGTCCCACGAAGATAAAATTATTGAACAAAAGTCAAGTCAGGTAGATATAATATGTTGGTCCCACGAAGATAAAATTATTGAACAAAAGTCAAGTCAGGTAGTTATAATATGTTGGTCCCACGAAGATAAAATTATTGAACAAAAGTCAAGTCAGGTAGTTATAATATGTTGGTCCCACGAAGATAAAATTATTGAACAAAAGTCAAGTCAGGTAGTTATAATATGTTGGTCCCACGAAGATAAAATTATTGAACAAAAGTCAAGTCAGGTAGTTATAATATGTTGGTCCCACGAAGATAAAATTTTTGAACAAAAGTCAAGTCAGGTAGTTATAATATGTTGGTCCCACGAAGATAAAATTATTGAACAAAAGTCAAGTCAGGTAGTTATAATATGTTGGTCCCACGAAGATAAAATTATTGAACAAAAGTCAAGTCAGGTAGTTATAATATGTTGGTCCCACGAAGATAAAATTATTGAACAAAAGTCAAGTCAGGTAGTTATAATATGTTGGTCCCACGAAGATAAAATTATTGAACAAAAGTCAAGTCAGGTAGTTATAATATGTTGGTCCCACGAAGATAAAATTATTGAACAAAAGTCAAGTCAGGTAGTTATAATATGTTGGTCCCACGAAGATAAAATTATTGAACAAAAGTCAAGTCAGGTAGTTATAATATGTTGGTCCCACGAAGATAAAATAACAACTTGTCAAAAACAGTACCGAAAATAAAAGAGGCAGTTACTGGAAGCTAGAGGATAAGGACAAGAAAGAGCCTTTCAGATTGCTTCACCACGAAAAGTTACCCATGACGATAAACACCCGTTGCCGCTGTCCTTCGATATGGAGATGACACGTGGTATGAGATGCTGATAATATCCAACATTTAGTCAAATGATATGACAGCACGTGGGCCAGAAAATAGGTCATACAGTACATGTGTGTTTTGTAAGTTCAAGCAAAAGGATATTGCACAAAAAGTGGACAGTGCCAGATATAAATCAAAGCTGTCAAAGGCATTGCCGTTACATATAATGTCGCTAGGATAAGATGTAAGATGCTTTACTGTTAACAGTTTTGGTTTGTATGAAGTGGGTAACTGTTTCCCTTCCTTGCCTTCTTTAACTGAAATAGCCACGTTTTGTAGCTTGTTTTTAAAAGCAATAACTTGATTTTCATCCATTTGACTTTGCGTCCATTTGACTTTGCGTCCATTTGACGTTACGTCAATTTTACTTTTCGTCCATTTGACAGTACGTCCAACTTGATTTACATCCATTTGAATATGCGTCCATTTGACATTACGTCCACTTTATTTACGTCCATTTGACTTTACGTCCACTCGACATACGTCCATCTGCCCTTACGGTCAATTGACTTACGTCTGTATGCCCATACGTCCACTCGATTAACATCCATTTAGCTCTTAGGTCTTATTAATCTTCTTCTTCGTTCGTTCTCAATCTCCCGCTACGAAGCCCTGACAAGGACTTGGCAAGTAGCAGGATGTAGTCCGGAGAACGGAACGCGTTACGTCGTGGTTCACAGTTTGAATGCAATATTTGCACCTTTCGGTCGGACACATCCGACTTCAGCAGGCATTTTTGAGTACCAGGTCAGCCTTCCCTCTTCGATTCCTTCTCCTTAGCCAGTCTGCTCTGTTGCAGCCTGTTATCCAGGATCATCGTGTAGAGGTGTAGAAGGGTCTTGGCAGCTCTGGTTCGCTGGCCCTGACGCTAACAGTCACTTATGGTTCGCTGACCTCTGCAGTTCATGCGCTGCTCAGTATGTGACTTTAATAACAACTATTTCTTTTTTTTACACCTGCGTTCATTCCGCTTTTGTCAGACATTGAGCTAGTTCGATTGCATCAACCAAAAAACATCAACTGTATCAGTCAAAAGGCGGGCACGCCAATTCAGACCACGCGCCATATTGTTCGGTCAACCTTTCAATATATAAATTGTTTAGTGTGCACTGATTGTGTTTTTTAATTGTCGGCATAAACTTCCTTATATGTATCATACGTGTGATTATGCACATATTATTAATAAATATACTGTTTTTTTCGAAGGTGTAAGTGTATTTGCAAACTAAATAATGGCAATGCTCTTTTTAGTATTACAATTAATATATTTCGCCTGACCCCGACTAACATCTTTGATCAGTATGTTTTGCCTGACCTTGACTAATATCTCTGATCAGTACATTTTGCCTGACCCTAACTAACTAACATGGAGATAAACGATGGAAAGACAAAATTAATGCCCAACAACGCCGAGAGCTTCAACAGCAAGATAAAAGCTAACGGTCAGGAACTCAAAGTGGTTGACCGTTTTAAATATCTAGGGTCGATTGTCAGTGATGAAGGATAAACATATGAGGTATTGGTCGGAATAGCACAGACAATGGCCCTTGCACGGCTTAACAAAATCTGGCAAGATAAACGGTTAGCATTATGCCCGAAAATAAGATTAATGCGTACACAGGTCCTGTCAATATTCCTCTATGCGCGTGAGACATGGACAGTTACAGCTGACCTTCAACGAATGATACAGGCCTTGGAGATGAGATGTTTCCGAAGACTTTTAAACGTGACGTACAAAGATCGAGTTACAAATTAGGAAATACGAGATAGAATTACAACAGCAATAGGGCAATTCGAAGACCTCTTGGCAACTGTCAAAAGAAGGAAACTCGCTTGGTACGGTCACATATCGTGATTAAATGGTCTTGCAAATACAATCATCAACGGAAAGGTGCATGGCAGACGACGAAGAGGCCGTCCAAAAAAGAGATGGGAGGACAACATAAAAGAATTGAGAAATCTCCGACCAGAAGAGGCACAGGCAGCGGCCGCTGACAGAGAAGGGTGGCGTTGTGTTGTGAGGATGTCTTCATGTGTGCCCCAACGACCTCACCGGTTACGGGATGACCTGACCTGACCTGAACAAACATAAATGATCATCATATTTTGATTTACTGTGACTAACATGTCTGATCATGTCTACTGCTTCTTACCTTAAACAGTGAAAGGTCTCTGTTTACTGCTGATTAAACTCAAGAACGATGCAACTAGGTTACATAAATTTAAAAATTTAGCAATTGAAGAACAAGAACTCTCTAACAGGTCAGTCACTTGGTGTATAGATGTGTATATGAGCATACACGTTGATCAGATTAACTGTGGCATTGGATGTTAGGAAAGGAAAAGAAAAAAATAGAACTGTGCCTTTTTGACATATCTCTGTCAATTCTAGAAGGACAATTTTAACGGCAAAGCAGACACCATGTTCTCTAACGTCCTTCACGTCTTTCCTTTGCCAGAAGAGTTTGTTGTCCTTTTCTCTGAGAGACTCACATTCGGCCAGATGCGTTTCTTGTAGGTCGACTATGTCGACTCAAAGCCTTTTGTGTTCCTGGTCTATACTTGAGATCTTAAGAACATTGCTTATCGCTTGTAGGTCCTCCGTTATACATGTGACCATGATGCGTACGCCCCAGTTAACAAAAGCTTCCTTGTAAGCTTCTTTTCTATGGGTTAAGTTCTGACGTGAACTCTCTCTAGTACCTGCCTCGACATATTGATGCTAGGACCTCTGTTGTCCAGTCAGCAGATCCCCTCCTCCCTCTACACACAGCTGGTGAATCCAAGGGAACGACAAGTCAATACTACTTGACAGCGAAAACGTCGCAGAACGAACGACATTGAAAGCTTACAAATCAGCAAAGAGTACTGTACAGAGACTGGCACGGAAATGTGCAAATGACTACTGGCTTACAAAAATACAGTGGACTACTGGTAACATCAGGGCAATGTACGAGAAAATGAAGACAGCATTTGGACTTTGGACCTACAAACAAGTGAGATTATTCTGGACTGGCATATACAAATGAAGAGATGGGCCGAACACTATTCAGTCTTGTAATAAGTGGAAGACTCTGCTCTCAACTAACTTGAGAATCTGCAGGAACTTTACAATAAACCGAGCATACACGAGTTGGAAAAAGCTATCGAGGGCATGCCAGTAAGACAGGCACCCGGTAGAAATGGGATTCCAGCAGAAATTATCAAACGTGGGGGAAACGTAATTCTTCAAAACCTGTACGAACATATCTGCCAGTGTTGTGATGAGTGGGCCGTATTCATTGGACATGAGAGACGCCAACATAATCACCCTTTACAAGAAAAAGAGAGACAGAAGAGACTGCAACAATTACAGGGAAATTTCGCTCTTCCACACCGTAGGCAAAGTGTATGGTCGTATCATCCTGAGCAGGCTGCGAAAGCTGGCCGACAGAGTGCATCCGGAGTCTCTGTGTGGTTTTCGCGCAGAAAGGTCCGCCATTGATATGGTTTCTTCACTGAGACAATTACAAGAGAAATGCAAAGAACAACACAGACCACTTTTTTTGCCTTCATCGACCTCACCAAGGGATTCGACCTGGTAAACAGAGAGGGTTTTTTCAAAGCATTGTCTCAAGTTGGCTGCCCATCTAAACTACTGAGCATGATTAGATCTTTTCATGTGGGCATGAAAGGTACAGTGCTGCATGACGGTCAGTAATCTGAGGCCTTCGACATAAACAGCGGAGTTAAACAAGGTTGTGTCCTGGCTCCGACTCTATACTGC
Organism: Ariolimax columbianus; assembly: GCA_036924085.1. Classification (NCBI taxonomy): domain Eukaryota; kingdom Metazoa; phylum Mollusca; class Gastropoda; order Stylommatophora; family Arionidae; genus Ariolimax; species Ariolimax columbianus. The sequence goes on from JAVGWX010000009.1 coordinate 43,974,472, forward strand.
ATTCTCTTTTCCATCGTGCTTAAACACGCCTTTGCATCTGCCACAGAGGGGGTTCTTTTTGCATACTAGGTCAGAGAGACTATTCAATCTAACCAGACTGCGAGCAAAAAGTAAGAGAAGGGAATCTGTCATTCGGAATCTGCTTTTCGCAGACTATGCTGTCATGGTCACCCACACGGAAGTTGAATTACAGATCCTTGTTTATAGGTTGGCAAAATCCTGTGATCTGTTTGGGCTCACCATAAAACGTACAGAAGACTAAAGTGATGGCTCAGGGTACAGATCCTCCAGACATTGTCTTAAACGATAAAAATCTAGAGGTAGTAAATCACTTCAATTACCTCGGATCTATCATCACCGACAACTTTTCACTGAATGCAGTACTGCAAAACCGATTAGGAATGGCCTCATCAACACTTGCCAGATTCTCACAGAGAGTGTGGTATAATAACATGCTAATCATCTCCGGAAAGGTTGCTGCGTACAGATCCTGCGTTATTGGTACCCTGCTCTATGCCAGCAAAAAATGGACTCTATGCCTCACATGAAAGAAGGCTAAATGCTTTTCACATACGCTGCCTGAGACGCGTGACAGAGTGACTAACAACGAAGTGTTGGACCGTGCAAAGATTGTCAGCTTAGTTACTTTTTCTCCGCCAGCTCCGCTTACGGAGGCTTGTTCACGTGTTCAGAATGGAGAATGGGCGAATACCAAAATGACATCCTATACAGAAAGCTGCCCACTGACAGGCGTGACAAAGGTATACCCTTCCTCCGCTTCAAAGATGTTTGCAAGGCTGACATTAAGGCATTGGATATGAATACCTGCAACTGGGACGAACTTGCAAAGGACACATCAGGCTAGAGGCAGGACTTGGCTGTTGGTCTGCAAGCAGGGAAAGACAAGATTCGTCAACATGCAGACTCCAAACGTGTGCGGCGAAAGCAAGGGCAACAACTGAATGTCCCGTCTTTAGCGGGAAGTCCATTGTCTCTGGAGACTGACAGGATGTCAATCAATCATATAGATGTATTCATCAACCGTATGGAACCAGGGAAAAGCGTAATAGGACAACTGTTTCCTTCCCGGCATGTCGCAAGAGGCGACCAAGGAGGGTTGTTCACGGAACTGGAAACTTCGCCATGCAAAATCTATTGCTATTGAATACACACATTCAACGATGCCAGCAGTCCACACCAAAAATAGTAGTGGTACAGTGGGTTCCATCCCACTGTAACATTCAAGGCAACGAGGAGGCAGATAGACTGGCAAAAGAAGGTGCAAGATTACCACAACAAGATTATAGTGTGACCTACGAAGAGTCCAAAAGGTTTATTAGAGCCAGATACATGGCCAAATGGGAAACAGAGCATACTGGCTACACAAAAAATGATGCCTATTACCAGTTGAACAGAAGAGAGCAGGTCGTGGTCTTCAAACTCCGCACAGGCCACAACAGACTGGGGTACCATCTATTCAATAAACTGAAGATAGGTGGCACTGACGAATACACTTGTGGTACAGAGAAAATGACCGATGAACATCTGCTGCAAAATTACCCGATATACGAGGACCAGAGAAAGCACATGTGGCCATCACCAGTGCCAACACTAGACAAGCTCTATGGCAGTGTCGACAGCCTCGGGATGACAGCTGCTTTCTTCGAACAAATTCAAGTTGACGTCTGACAGCGTACGAAGAAGAAGAAGAAGAAGAAGAAGAAGAAGAAGAAGAAGAAGAAAAAGAAGAAGAAGAAGAAGAAGAAGAATACACACATCAAATAACTGGCTTCCGATTTCCCCGAAGGTTGTTGTTTGCGAATGCCCACAAAGCGTTGATTACTCTTTAGTGCGCTCTGAAAAAGATGTTAAGTGGCGGGTTGCAGTAGCTTTCCTCACATCCCGAGCGTATTAAAGAAGGTGGACCGGGGTCCTCCAGTCGGTTTTGTTATGCTTTGCTTCATTTGTGTATCACACACTACTACGGGGATCATCTCGATCAATCACCTCGTTAGCCAGGCTGCCATGAACACAGCCCGTTTCCAGGGAGGGCTACTAGGAAGCCGAGGTGAGAGTCTTGGTCAGTATGTTTTGCCTGACCCTGATTAACATGTCTTATCAGTATATTTTGCCTGACCAGACGTTAGTCTTCCTCTCCAAGTAAACCAATTGAAATGCTGAATTTATACGTCACCATTTGAAATGGCGGGAACAAGAGGAACAAATACAAATTTAAAATACGGTCTTCATTTGTGCAAGCTTTTCATTATGCTTTGACAAGTTTGTTCGTGTTTTGTTTGTTTGTTTTTTTAAACTAGGACTGTAATTTGTTTAATGTTGGTATTTCTTTGGTGAATTTGTGTTTTAACGTTTTTTTTCTTTTTTTCTATGTATTCGTGTTTTGTTTTGTTTTTTACTTAAAAGTTTGATGCATTCATATTTGTACGGTTCATCACTTGATTGTGTTTATCTCTCGTAATGAAATTGATAAGATCAAGTTGGTTAACATTCATTGCCAACTTTAATCTTTGGAAATGATGATCGTTCATGTCTATTTCTTAACCTGAGTTATTTTCGATGTCTAATTCGGATGGTTTCTTGTTTTTGCAACTTGATGAACGCGTGCGCCTGTTCGAATATAACTTGAGTTGATGATCTCGCTGTCGATGTGTTTACATAAACTGAGTTTGATGGTACAAGCTTTTGAATGACCGGTCAATGATCTGTCAAAATTTGATAGATTAACAGGTCGCACTAGTTGTGGCTGTATACACCATTTTAGCTCTCTAGGTTATGGGGAAGTTGGTTTAAATAGGAGAAATAGAAGTCGACGCAGACGGACAACGTCTGTCAAATAAAAGCTTTTTAGAAAAGATTATATGTGCCCTTGATTAATGCCACTGTTGATCGAAAAGATGTTTCCCGCCATATTCAGTTACAGTAGTCGAATTTACATTCATTTTTTTATTGGCAGTTGATTGTGTCTTGTATGGTCTTCTTTATCTTTATAATTTAGGAGGCTTTTTTTTTGACAAAGATTAATAGTGTATTCTTTGGTTGAGGTATCCAATCTTATCGTAATTAGCTGATCTCACCGTTATTTGTCTATCACCAGTATTTATCTTTTTCGGATGTTTCCCCGCCAGTTTATTATCAGGAACCGAAATGAGGACAAATAATAATGACAATGAAACCTACTAGGTGTGAATGCAATAAGAGGATATTCTCAATATATCTTTATTTTTGATCTTCCAACGATGACTTTTCTCATACTTTTCATTTCACACGTTACAATTTGCCTCTCCTGGAAAAATGGAAAAATAGCTAGTTTGACACTTGTAGCAAAAATAAGATAAGAAAATTAAAACTTTAAAAATGAGAAGACTAACAATATTGATTGCCGGAGGTCACATTTCTCCCACCTCACTCCTTTCTCGCCCCCCCCCCTCCCCTCCCCTCTTGTATCACTCCTATGTGTATGACGTCATATGTGAACGATCCCTAAGCCACAAGACAAAGATAAGAAGACCCAGCAGCGTTGCTAGAGAGAGTGGAGAGGCAGTCCACAAAGGGCTCTTTATTTAGGTTGGCACGTTTGTTATACTGCAAAGAGAAGAAATGTATTTTTCCGTGAGGATAGTACAAGACCTAAAACACAATATTATTATTTACAACTATTTACTACTAGTACTTACAGGTAAAATAAATAAAACCATTCCACTTTTTATTCTCATAACATAATTCAAATTATTAGCAATAAAACAAAAGACGCACAGCGACGTCTTGATTCTCTAACTGATTTGAGGAACACTTCAGTTAACTGTCGCCGGTTCCCTTCTAGCTGATTCTCGGTAGCGTGCAGGCGTCTCGTTGTTAGATGCTGTATACGGGACCAAAATGCCGAGCAGCACATGAGCTGCAGTAGTTAGCCATCCACAGCTGAATACTAGGGTTAGGGCCAGCGAACTAGAGCTCACAAGACCCTTCTACACCTCCAGGACAACACGCTGCAACAGAGCAGACTGGCTAAGTAGAAGAGATCGAAGAGGGAAGACTAACCCTGTACTCAAAAAAGGCCTGCTTAAGTCACGTGTGTTGGACCGAAAGGTGCAAATCCGTTCTGTGGACTACATTCTGCTACTTGCAAAGCCCTTTTCATGGCTTGGTAGCGGGAGATTGAGAACGAACGAAGTCAGGTCAAATCGTCAATATGCTGTATACTGTACAACAATAAAATAATACTCGAAATTCTTAATTAAGTACTTTAGAACATTAACTGGTAAAGAAGACAATACAGTTATCAGGTCTGTTGCTGCGTGCCGCTTGGGTCATTACAGTTCTTTTTCATTTCTGCGCTTTCTTGGTCTGTGAAAATCCGTTCTTATAGAAATTAACAACACGCAGACTTCCTCCAAACCAAGCCATTGAATATACAGTAATGTATTATAAAACTGTAGAATTTAAAGCCATTTTATGCCTATGAGAAAGAAATTTGTGATGATCTGGAAATAGTCATAGAGCGTCAACGTCGATGTAGAAAAAAGATACTGGTGGCTGCTGAAGAATCACGAGATGCAGAATGACTTTACACAACTGAGTTGAGAAGAGAAATATGTTCTTTGCTGGACTGAATGACACAAGAGATAAATCTCTGATTTCAACAGTTTCATGTTCTTAACTTAACGTCTTTATACTGGCTTAGAAGACCTTGCGGAGTCTGTATACAACCAGTTGCAGAGAAGTATTCCCCACAACTACTCGTTTCAACTAAATCATGATTACGATAACATGTATAAGGAGGAGTTCCTCGTTGAGGGAAAAAGAATCTAGAGTTGTATGGCTGTTGCTACTACGCATGGAAAATTAGGAGAAGTGAAATGAAGGTCCCTTGAACATTTGCAATGTATTCAAAAGTCCAGTCTTAGGAACTAAGTTTCAAATTTTGTAATACTACTACGAATGATCCTCGCAATTGTTGTGATTATTGCTTGCTGTGAGAAGAGTCTAAAATTTATTAACAATTGTTTAAAAATCTACAATAAGTACCTTGCGATTAGCAAATCTTACCACACTGTTTTTAGAACAGCTTCTGATATACGAAATAGACTTCAACAATATCATCGACAATTTTGCTTACAGAAAAGCAAATAAGAATAACATTGTAGAATATTAGCATTAAATTTATCACTTAAGAAATAAAAACAGTGTATTAATTTTTATTTATGTATGTCGATATGACTTTTTGTCAAAATATGTTTTATGTGTATTGAGAGTGCCAAATTGAGGAACCACCTAAACCCTAGCTACGCCACTGAGAAGATTTCTAAACCCTATAGTAGAAGTTAGACGACTAATGTAAGTAGTTATTTACTAATGTCTTATCTACCGACCGAGCGTTTTATTAGTATAGTGGCAAAGCACTCGTTTTTCAAGTCAAGGATACGGGGTTCAACACTCGCTACACTTCAGGCACGGCTCAGTTGACCTTAACTTAACTTAACGTCTTTAAATTAGTTTAGAAGACTCTGCAGAGTCTGTATACAACTAGTTTCATTTACATTACCTTTCTCTAAAAGCTAAGCGCATCCAATCTATTCTTAAATACATTAATTGTTCCTGCCTCCACTATTTCCGGTGGCAATGCATTCCTCCACTCTCTGACTAAACCATATTTACTAATATCCAATCTGGATCGTTCTTTAGTTAATTTGTAGTTATGCTCTCTTGTTCTTATATGTGGTTGTATTTAGAAAAAACTTGTTATAGTCTAATTTATCCGTTCCTTTGATTATCTTATAAACCTGTATTAAATCACCTCGAACTCTTATATTTTCTAGACACTCTAGACCGATTTTTCTCAGTCTTTCCTCATAACTGTAAACTCTGGAATCCAACTATCAGCTTTGTCGCTCTTTTGTGTATCCTTTCCAGCATGTTTATAGCCCGTCTGCGATAAGGACTCACCTGTACACAGTAGGCTACTCCAATCTAGGTCTAACTAATGCTTTATACAGTTTTACTATCACTTCCTTGCTCCTATGTTTGGCTTGGCTTGGCTTCGTTCGTTCTCAATCTCCCGCTACCAAACCCTGAAAGGGCTTATGTAGCAGAATATAGTCCGGAGAACGGAATGCGCTGTGTCATAGTTTACAGCTTGACTGCGATATTTACACATCCGACTTCAGCAAGCATTTTTCAAGTACCTGGTTAGCATTCCCTCTTCGATCCCTTCTCCTTAGCCAGTCTGCCCTGCTGCAGCCTGTTATCCAGGATCACCGCGTGGAGGTGTAGAAGGGTCTTGGCTGCTCTGGTTCGCTGGCCCTGATGCTAGCAGTCAGCTATGGGTCGCTGACCACTGCAGCTCATGCGCTGCTCAGCATCTTGATCCCTATGTTTAATAGGACCTACGTGTAGTGTGCAGATGGTCCATTTGTTCCTACGGTTAGGGAAAGAAAGGCAGCGAGGAAGAGAACTGGTAACTCCACCTCCCACAATTTGTGGCTTATTACAATAAAGTCTCTAACACTTTATTCTCTACAGCAGTTCTTGCATGGAACTTATTGTAAATATTAATTATTAGGTAATCTGCCGAGCGCAGGGGTTGTAAAGTACACAGCTTAAATATTTACAATAATTATTTTTCTAGTGGTCTTTATTTTCGACATTCGTTAATTTATTGTTTTAAATTAATTAAGTTAAACAGGTTCCAAGTAAAGCTTTGTATACATTTTCCAAGAACGTTGACGTAACCTTAAATATCACTTCCGGTCACAAAATGGCTAACGTGGAAGCAGCTCCTCTACGTAGCATGGGAGATTTTCTCCTAGATACCGCTAGATTTCAGATTCCACAGATCAATGATCCGGAGAAGTGGACCAATAGGGTGTTGAATAATTTGCTTTATTATCAAACGAATTACTTTATTGTTGCCTTGTTGATCTTCATTCTAGTAGGGTTAGTACTAAAATATTGTAAAGTGTAGAATTAATTAAAATTAATATTAATAACTAATTCATGAATCATGACAATTCAATTCAGCAATCACTACAGATCATCATAATTCATATAGATCTACTCACTAATTAATATTTTATTGAAATTGACATGTCACTATTTACAGTGTCTTTGTCTGACTATCACTATGTTACATGTCGACGTCTTTGCCCTGCTTTTTATTATCTAAATTTGTTAACATTGTTATTGTATTGTTAGTACTTGACTGATGATTCAGTAATTTAGTTGGTGCTAGCTAGTAGCTGCTAGGTAAAATTCACCCACAGTCTGTGTCTGCACATTCAACTGAACGTTGCCATAATCCAATTGTCTCTGAGTTAATTGCTTAGTAAATTAGCAAAGTTCTCAAGTTATTTAATTTTGTTGCCAAATTATATTATTAAAATGGGAAGATGAGCTGGAGATTAAAGTCTGGTATGGCAAAACATACGGTACAGATAGGACATGACATGTTGTGGCAAAACATACAGATCGGACAGGGCATGTTATTGTGTAAGTAATGTTAGTCAGGGTCACATCAGGTTTAACATACTGACAAAGACCCCCACCTTACTTCCATGCACTTTAGGGTTCATAATGGAAACACGCCGTTTCATGGCTGGCTAATGAGGTGAAGGGAGTTGAGATGCAGATGAAGCCAAGCATAGCACAGCCTGGAGGACTCTGGTCCACTTTCATCAACATGCTTAGTATGTGAGGAAAGTTACTGCAACTTGTCACCTAATGCCTTTTTCAGGGCGGACAAAAGAATAAACATACTCAACTGATTGTATACATTCAACAACAACAATAGTATAAATTGTCTCTGTTCTGTTAAGAATTGATGAAAGGTATATTGTAGTGATGTTTCCAATAGCTTGTTGGTTACACACACTCTTGCACCATCCTTTCAAGTAACCCTCTCTGCTAGAACCATGTATGATTTCAAAACTTTGAAATCTCTGTAGATCCAAGAGACTTGAAAGAGAGAGATTGAGAATGAAGGCAGAAGAAGAATCTCCATTGTGAGTCCATTCTTCCAGTTTGGTTATGGTCACATGACCAATCATGCTGTCTGCCTTTGCCATATATAACATCTCTATCGTGATTCTTATTTCCTAGATATTCTCTATTTATTTCAGATCAGTTTAAAGGTTGACTTTGTTGGATCTCCAATCAATCATTGTCCAATTTCTTATATCTCTTGTCTCAATGCTGCAATCTAGCAAGCGTTTTTAAAGGATCTACTATTGATATTATCCTCCAAAAGTTGCGTAAAACTGTTTTTCTCTCGTGCATGATCTTGCTCTAATTTTCTTTGAAGTATGGTTTCTATGAAGGTGTTATGTCATTTATGTGGGACGGCATGGGCTAGTGGTTAAGTGACACGGCTCACAACCAGAAGGTGCTGGGTTCGATCCCCATCATAGCACCGGCCGTTATCCCAGGGAAACAAACCCTTAGAAAAGGCAGGGGGAAGCAGGCCCTTACATACAATGCATGCTGAAGTCGGATGAACTGGGCCGACAGGCGCAAAATAAAAACCACAGTGCAACGCACACTGCCTTGGGGATTAGAAAAATAAGGCGAATGCAAAAATTTTTTTATTTAAATGGTACAGTAAAGGTAATCACATAGCCAACACCGCTATCAGGGATGATATGTAGAGACTTCATTGTGTGAGGTCATAGCTTATTTATGAGGATTAATGAACGAAAAAGAAGTTTGTGGGGCGGCCAGTTCCCTTCCTCGTAGTCTCTCCTTCCCTAACAGTAAGTCAGGTAACTATTTACACCTGGGTTGACTAAAGCTTGTCAATAACAGGAGTTGAACCCGATACCTTTACCATGATTCTTGTTAAATCATAGAGTAAACAAAGCAGAAAAAGCACTAAAGAAATAACTATATATTTTAAAATGACACAAGTTGCCTATAATTACAGAAGGAATAATATCATTCATGCCAGTTAAAGCACTTATAGACATTTATAACAAATATGCGTTAGTGGTGAGCAGGCCTGTTAGGCCTGTACTCCACGAGAAAGGGAGCAAAGAGTGAATTTACTCATCATGGGTATTCAACAACAGCATACATAAACAAACCCCCAAAAACTGCTGTAAAACTTCATTCCCATTGCTGGGGTAGTCAAGGGATTCTAAAGGCTGAGGCCTACAGACTGCTTTGTCACTGCTGTTCCCTTGTCATATAGGCTGGCTAGGTTTGTACATTTAATCTCCAACAGAAAAACAACATATGCCTTACCAGGGATTCTATCTGCTGCCCTCATTGTCAGCAGGCAGGCATTGAAAGCATTTGGCCACTGGCTCCTCCTTACATCATGAAAACATAAATTGTTGCTGATACAAAAGTACTAGAAACAAGCTAGATGCCCTAGCAGAATGGCATGACAAAATCTATACACATCTCCAGTAGCGAAGCATTAGAATAGACAGGATAGGCTGAGCTATTCTGAAAGGTTTTGAAGAATTAGAGGAGACATCCTTTGCATAAAATAGATGTGAAAAAAGTTAGAAATTGAAATTGTAACGGTCATTTTTGGTTACTCGTAGTGATATGTTAGCATACACGTGAAGCGGCAAAGTTGATTGCGTCTAACACAGCGTAGGAATTGGTAGCTAGGAGACAGTCCTTAGGATGCTATTCTTTCTCACTGCCAAATAGCGACAAATCAGACTGGCCTTCCCCAAATTAACAATGAGTGAAATGGAAGAGGCCATGAGAACATTAAAGAAAAGGAAATCTCCCGGAAAAGACGGGATAACAAACGAAATGCTGATGGGGCTGAGCCAAACAGCGAAGAGGAAACTGCTATCGGTCCTGAACCAAAGCTGGAAAAGGGGAATTGTACCCCAGGCATGGAAAGACGCAGTACTTGTACCAGTACCAAAGAACGGAAAGGACAAAACAGATCCGAATGGATACAGGACTATCAGCCTACTGAGCTGTGTTGGCAAACTGATGGAACGTATGATAAACACCAGACTGATGTGGCATCTGGAAGAAAAACGAATACTAATTTCACAGCAAGCCGGCTTTAGACAGCACAGATCCACTGAGGACCAGGTCATCCTCATAGCCCAGGAAATAGAAGATGCCTACCAGGCACAGAAACACACAGTAGCGGTTTGGGTGGACCTGGAGAAGGCATTTGACAAAGTCTGGAAAGACGGACTTAGAGTCAAGCTAAGGAGAAGTGAAGTTTGTGGGAGAATGTACAAGTGGATCAACCACTACCTCAAACAAAGAACGGCCAGAGTCCAAGTACAAGGGAGATGAGCAAAAAGGTGACACTCGAGCAGGGAGTACCCCAAGGGGGAGTACTGTCACCCACACTCTTCCTGGTGTATATAAATGACATTACAGAGAATATACCAAGAAGAGTCCATAGCTCAATGTTTGCAGACGATCTGGCTATGTGGACCTCTGAAAAGAATCTCACCATAGCAAGAAATCGGATGCAGCAGGCCCTAACATCGCTGGAAGAGTGGGCGAACTCATGGCTGGTCAAAATAAACGAGGAGAAAACCACATGCACAATATTCTCGCTTTCAATCAAACCACAAATCACCAAATTAAGCCTAAATGGCAAATTCCTGCAGCCAAACGACAACCCAAACTATCTGGGAGTCACATTTGATCGGCGCATGACATGGAAAAGTCAGATCGAGAGAAACCGAATGAGAGCCAGAGAAAGAATGGCAATCATGAGGAAACTTGCTGGCACAAGCTGGGGAGCAGACGAAAGCATACTAAAGAAACTGTACACTGGAAGAGTGAGACCAGTTCTCGAGTATGGCATTGCGGCATGGACAACAGCAACAAAGGCGAACTTCGATAAAGTTAGCAAACTTCAAAACCAAGCCATGAGAGTTATAACAGGAGGCATGAAGTCAACGCCAATTGTAGAACTTGAAAAGATTACAAAACTGCAATCCATGACCGATAGAAGCCCAGCTGCAGTCAGAGAAACTCCGAAGACTGACTGACAATCCAATGCACCAGAGACTAAATAATTTGGGAAATGGGAAACTAAAGCGGAGAAACTTTGCGGAAATAGCCAAAGCAAAGATGCACGAAGATCCCATAAACGCACTAACAACACCAAAGCCCATCACTACTGTACGAAAACCTACCTGGAGGCAGGATATATTTCCAGAGGTGGTAGAAAATATACCAGGTATTGGAAACAAAAACTGCCAGACTGAAAAAGAAAGGAGAGATACTACCCTAAGCTTTATATCGAAAAACTACCCAAGCATGGACTGGACCCATGCATACAAACACTACACAGAACGGAGGGGCAGGAGCATTCCTGAACCTACCAAATGGCAGAAAAATAACACTGTCATTCGCTACTGGTAAGTACACAAGCAATTTCAGAGCGGAGGCAGAGGCACTGAGGGCGGCAGTGGAAGAAATAAAGAAAATGAAAGCCATACAGTCCTGCTTACAGATGCTCTCGCCATAGTCACAGTGCTAAAAAGCCAGAAAAACACTGAGCTTAATGACTTAAGAACAGCACTCTGTCAACTATGCCAGCAGTCCGCACCAAAAAGGGTAGTGGTACAGTGGGTCCCATCACACTGCAACATCCAAGGCAACGAGGAGGCAGACAGACTGGCAAAAGAAGGCGCAAGACTACCACAAACAGATACTAGTATGACGTACAAAGAGTCAAAACGGCTTAGTAAAGCCAGATACATGACCAAATGGGAAACCGAACATACTGGTTACACAAAAAACGATGCCTATTACCAGTTGAACAGAAGAGAGCAGGTCGTGGTCTTCAGACTTCGCACTGGCCACAATAGACTGAGGTACCACCTATTCAACAAATTGAAGATAGATGGAACCGACGAATGCCCGTGTGGTACCGGGAAAATGACCGCTGAACATCTGCTTCAGAACTGCCCGACATACGAGGATCAGAGAGAGCAGATGTGGCCATCACCAGTGGAACCACAAGACAAGCTCTATGGCAGTGTCGACAGCCTCAGGATGATCGCCGCTTTTTTCGAAAAAATAATGGTTACTGTCTGACTGCGTACGAAGAAGAAGAAGAAGAAGAAGACTGGCCTTCCCAGACTTGATTTCTATTTTTAGAACAGGTGAAGGATTCAAAAATGAAATTGAAATCTGTTTGACACATGATGCTATTTCTACTAGATAACATGAGATTTCATGATATATCACTGAATTACTTTTTTTAGGACTATCTAACAGTTTTATTTTATATTGCTAAAGAGTCCATTTGATAATTTTACTCAGTAGTTTATTCCAAGCTCTCAAAGTGTGTTTCAAATGTTAATTCAGTGCAATTTTGTTTAGTTTTGTGATTACAATTTGAATTTTATTGAGTTGCGTGAAGTTGTGTCAAATGTTGTGTTATAATATCAGCAATGTTTTAGGATTTAGTGGAAATACGTCTTGAAAAAAAAAATGGGAAATGCTATAGACATCAAAATGATTTTTTCGATTTAGTTGACTTTTAAAATAAATCTGTTGATGCTTTTTCTTATGAACAAAAAGTGCACCTGAAAGGAAAAATATGCAAAATTTACTCTGCTGAAAAAAACGTTTCCTGATAGTCGATTTCAAAAACTTAAAACACAAGCCCTAAGGTGTTAACTTTATAGCACTACACAATGAATTGGTAAATATTTACAGTTCAGAAGAGAAAACCAAACCTTGCATTGAATTATTGGGTTTCATTGTAGATAACGACCTCCAAACAGTGTATGAACAGACGAGCAAGTTGTAACTGATTCTCAGAATTCCAGTGAGCAATGAGTGAGCAGAACGTTCAATGAGTACATTGAAAAGAATTAAAACACATCTGCATAATTCTATGACCAATAATAGACTATTCAAGCTGACTACTATTTCAATAGAAAAGGAACTTTCTTGTAAGTGCGCTCAAGATCTAATGTTAAGGGAGAGTGTGATGGATATTTTTTCAGAAATGAAACAAGACGCTTAGAACTGATTTACATGAAAATCAAGACAACAGTGCAGAAGTACATCGACAGCATGGGTTTCAGTTACATCATTCAGCTCAAATACAAAGTACATTTCTTCATTGTTAAGTGTGCCCTTTTATGTTCATGGCTTACCCTAAAATTATCATCATATTTTACTACTGTACATCACTAGTGACAGGAAGCTGTAGCAACAAGACCAATGACAAATAAGAAGAAAATATTACTTAAATTATTGCAATATTCATGTTGTTTTTCTTTATTTTTTTGCTTACAGAGTAATTCACCCAGTACAGACTCTTCTGGGTTTTACTGCCATTGCCATTTGTTTTGCCCTGTTTGTTTACTTTACAAATCACCAAAACACCGCTCAACGTTTCAAACGTGATCATCCTATGTTTTGCCTGGCTGCCATTATAGCTGCAGGATACTTTGTAGTGTATCTGTTTGGAGCCGTTATTGTTTTTCTGTTTGGAATTGCCCTTCCATTATTATGTAAGTATTCTGTTCTACAATTATCTGAACTATTTAATTCATTTGGTTCTTACAGTGTAAGGGACCAGTTAACCCTCCTCAAACACCTGAAGACTTAACTTAACGTCTTTATACTGGTTTAGAAGACTCTACAGAGTCTGAATGCAACCAGTTTCTTGGAGGGTGGTTTTTTACTGATGTGGGAGTCATCTTAATAGACTCAAACACTAGAACTAAGTAGACCTGTAGCCAGTTAGGTGCAATCCATAGCTGCTCTTAACAAACTACCAGGGAAAGGTACAAATAACTTGGGTAGATTTTTAATTAGACTTTCGTCCGGATAGCAGCTGTTAAATCTACTCTTTTTGATTTTCAACTGCCAATGAATTTTTAATGTGCTCGACACTGAACACAGGAATCCGGTCATACTACCCAGAGATCAGGGAAATTTTTACCAGAAGATCCGCATGAAAAAAATTGCAGTCTCCACCGTGATTGAAACATGGGACCTCCAACACCAAGGCGGACGGACACCTTATCTTAAGACCACTGAGTCCCCCTAGCTTAATGTAGTCTCCTCTCACATGATCCTAGCTGCTGACCAGTTACAGTTGTTGTTTCTGACAACAAATTGGACTGGATGTGTAACTTATTTGCATTATGTTCCAGACTACGCAGGAAGTTCGGTATCCTTTGGATTGTGAGGTTGGTTTACAATCCCAATGCACCAAATTCAAATAACATCTTGCTCAGTTTAACACATTGGGTATGTCATGGATTTTGTAATGGTATGATTCTTACTCCAGTTGACCCAACTGTAAATTGGTTTCTGACAATGTTTGGTGAAACTTTTAGAGCTGATGCAGGAGCTACAGAGGTCATGCTCTTTTATCGATACTTTAAGCAATCAACACATGAAGGTGCCCAGGTACAATTGCTCTACAAACTTTTTTCATATTTTTTTCATGGCTTCTCAGCTCTAAATTAACTTGCTCTAAAAGATTTAGGAAAAGGAAGACAGCGACAATTAGAGTTGTTCAGGTCACCTTATAGAGTTAAAGATATCTGTAATGAAGGCTAAAGAAAGTCTCAAACTCACACCTTCCTGAAGGAGGAATGTGGCAAATTGTTTAATGTCTCCCAGAGCATGTCCACAGTAAAACCTGCATTTTGTGAAAGAAGAGTCTCATGCTCATACCCTCCTGAGGGCAGAATTCATGTGGACAAGCTGTTTATTGTCTCTGAGAACATGACCACAGCAAAGTGCACCAGACCCACTCAACCCAACTAGTAATCCTGGACACTGTGACCGATTGTATTTGTGACATATAGTAAACTTATCTCACTTAAACCTAATTAAATCCTCATTCTTATAAAAACATAAATGAAACACATAAACTTATTCTTTTACAAAAAGTACACACCAATACATTTACATATCTGGATATGATCACGTTTATTACAGTCCAATCAATCTCTTATGAAACAAAAATGACCATTTCAATTTTTAATTTATTTCGCATCTGTTTTATGCAAAGGGTGTCTTCTCTAATTCTTCAGAGGGTTTTGACACTTAGCCAGATGGTTCCTCTGGCTCTAAGCATGGTTCTCTCCTGCTGATAATCTAGTCATTTCTATCCTTAACAACATTTTCTTATATCTGACTAAAATGTTGATCCCTGTTGTTCTTGTCTCCTGTAGCCACTGCCTCAATCTCCATTCTGATACTGGACATTGTTGTCAAGTATGCAACAACCCTGCCTCTCACTCTTAATAGAGAAGCCCCAACTTGCTTTCTTACTGCGTAGCACAGGTCCATCGGTATATATGACAGCATCAGAATCTTGGGCATTTTAATTTATTAGTTTTATTAGTTATTGAACCCAGAGTTCTGCTTTCCTACTGCACCAGTCTTTGTATTCTCTCCCCAGGGATAATGAACAGGTGGTAGTCTGCTATTTTATCTTCGGTGTGAATACGTTAATCCAACTCGACTCTAATAATAATAATATAATAATGTTCGCTTATGCGGCTGAGGCCCGTTGCGTCGGTCGGCCACATCCATGACTCACAGCTGTGGTGTGGTTCCAGGGTGGAGGAGGAGGCTGCTACATGCTGGAGCCATACTGATCAGGGGGCGGCCTCTTCTGCACCTCCAGCCGGTCTGGGGAAGACTTGGCGCCGAAGAACGACCTATGTGGTATCTTGTGCTCAGGGGTTTCCTGGTCCAGCCGTACAACATGACCGAACAAAGAAACTCGGCGTTGGTGAAGTGTTTCTGAGATTTGGCTGAGGCCTGGTTTAGCAGAGACCTCCATGTTGCGGATGCAGTCAGTCAATCGGATGCCCAGGATACGCCCTGGCTTCGCATGTGAAATGCTTCCAGTCTCGTCATATTTCAGCAATGTCCAGGTTTCGGAGCCGTAAAGCAGGACTGGGACCACACATGACTGGTAGATGCGGATTTTTGTCTCAAGGCAGATCTTGCCATTACTCCACGCATGTCAGAGGTCACATTGACATATCGGGACCGCTGCGCACATCGGATGATATCATGCTACCAAGATAGATGAATTTGTTGGTGTCCTCCGCAGTGGGACCTTGAGTTTCAATTCTCTAGGGTGCTGTGTCAGAAATGAGGTTTTGAACTTATGATCATGGCCCAGGATATAGACGGGCCTAGGGAGGGTGTTTCACTGTCTAACATTTACGGAGAGCGCTGCAGTGTAGATTTGTCTGTGCCGAACAGGACAATGTTGTCCACGTAAATGAGATCAGTGAAGATTGACTGATCAATAGCTATACCCTCCTGATGCACGCTGAGGTGATCAAGAAGCCAGTCGACTGCCCGGCAGAGTAGGTCGGGGGCATGAACACATCCCTGTCTGACACCCGAAGTTGTGGAGAATCTGTCCGAGAGAGTGCAGCCCAATCAAATTTTTGTGCCGGTGTCATTGTGTAGCTCCTTGATCAGGTTCAACAGGGAGGCCGAGGTGCTTATTCCCTGGAGAGCTTTCCATAAAGCCGGCCGATCAACCGAGTCGAAGGCGGAGTTCAAGTCCACGTATACAACATACAAGTGGTGATTAAAGGCCTGGTGCAGTTCGGTGAGGAGATCCGAGCAAGGAAAGCGTCGGTTGAACGACCCTGGGCGAAGCCAGACTGTTCTGGGCGACGTTTTGGGCTCCAGAGAGGCTTGAGTCTATTCAGTAGCAGGTGGGCAAACACCTTCCCCGATACCGATAGTAGCGTTATAGTCCTGTAATTACTGCAGTCTTTGCGACTCCCATTGCCTTTGTACACGGAGACAACGATTCCATCGCACCAGTCTGCCGGCGGCTCATGAACCGTCCTCCATACTTGCAGGAATAAATGATGGAGGGCAGAGCTGATTGTGTTGATGGCGTGTTTCAACAGATCTGGTGGGATGTGATCCAGGCCTACTGCTCATCCATCTCTGAGTTTCCGAATAGCAGCAATGACTTCAGCTATAGTAGTGGGGGTCGATGTTGGTTTCCGTAACTGGTGGAGGATTCGAACATTGAGCAGACAGATTGGGACATGTCATTGCTGGTTGGGGGTTAAGAACATACATGTAGTGCTCTTCCATCTGTTTGCTACCTCCTCGTATGATGAGCTTATGGAGCCGTCTGACTTTTTGATGAACTCTATGCTTTTTTTCTCATTCTGCTTGCCTCCAGGGCGGATGAGTCTGATAGCCTGAAAGGCGGGTCTGAGATCATGAGATCTGAGACCAGCTGTGGCTTAGCAATTTCATTGAGAAAGCATTCCTCGTATGCCCTGGCTGCTGTACGGAATTTGGCCTTTCAGCCGTCGTCGTTCGGTGTGGTCATTGCGAAGCCTGGCTAGTTCTTCTGGAGTATGATGTCATACGAGGTATCGGAGAGCCATTGCTGACACTTTGGGGTCCTTGTGCCTATGGGTCATCTAGAAGGGGGCCTGATGCAGCAAGGTTTCCCCTGACATTCTCGGTGGCACTTGGGTTAGCCTTGAGAAGCTGGATATTGTACCTAGGGGTCGGCACAGGTTTTACAGTAGCATATGGGCTGATGGAGTACCTGATCATCAGCAAGCGATGGTCAGTGTTGGTAGGGGCCTCAGCACCGTGAAAGACATGACAAAAAGTCACCCGATTGAGACTTTTCACAAGGATGTGGTCCAGCTCTTTTCCTAGTCTTTCGGTCGCTAGAGATCCATGTGTGGCGGTGGATGTCTAGGTGGTGGCTCCATAAGCCGGTAATCTTCAGACTGATGGCGGCGCAATATGACAAAAACCTGTGTGAGTTATCATTTGCATTTCCACTGCTGAACGAGTCTAGGACTGAATCATAACCACTATTCTGGGACCCTGAAACTGCGTTGAAATCACTCAGTAGGATGGATTCATCATGTGGAGAAACTGGCTGAGGAATTGGCCTGATCTTGAAGTCATCCTTTGCCAGGGATTGAGCCTCTTCTGTGGGGGTGTATTATTGTGAGATATCAGAGTAAAAAACGAGCGCCTCCAATCAGTAGACAGATTCACATACCTTGGCAGCACTCTTTCCAGGGAAACTACTATTGACTCTGAGATAAGTAACATAATCTCCAACGTCAGTGCTGCTTTTGAGAGGTTGCGCAACAGTGTCTGGAATTAGAAAGGTTGTAGGCTTGATACAAAACTCAAAGTCTACCGAGCCGTAGTACTCCCTACCCTTCTGTATGCCAGTGAGACGTGTACTGTGTACAGCAGACATGCTAGGAAAATAAACCTTTTCTATACAAGGTGCCTCTGTGGATTGTTTAAAAAAAAGTGACAGTATAAGGTATCAGACACCGAGATCCTCAAGAAGGCAAAAATGTAGAGCATCCACACACTGTTGCAGAAGACCCAGATCACATCGTTTGCATACCAGACAACTGCATCCCAAAACAACTATTGTATGGTGATCTGAAAGATGGCCTGCATCAGGTCGGTGGCCAAAAGAAGCGTTTCATAGACTCCCTTAAAGTATCTCTGACATGCTTCAAAATCGATGCAAACGCATGGAAATGCCTCGCACAGGGCGCCAAGGCATGGAGTAGAACCACCATCAGGGGCACCTTCATTCCTGAGAAACACCGGACCTCTGAAGTACAGAAATAACACACATTGTGAAAAGACAAAACAACTGACACTCACATGTCCAATTCTGACATTAAATGCTACGTATGTGGAAGGATCTTCCGTGCCAGAATTAGACTATACAGCCACCTCCGAACTCACTGGTAAGGTGCAACACAACATGTCTGACTGCTATGGTCATCATCGCTTGCTGTGGACAACTTTTATTATTTTGGTCAAATCAGATATACTGTTCCAGTATTTGACATTCTGTTTTTATCTGTAGAATCTTTTCTCAGTGTTAATGTCCAATACATTCAACTGACTTTTCTTCTTTACTTGAATCACTAATTCCTGTAGTTCTTGTTCACTTTCAGCCAGCAGAAATATTTCATTTACATATCAGATTATTTATTGATTCACCACTGACAATGAGTTCTGTCATTTCCTCTATCTGTCATACAATTTGGTCTGTGTAAATGTTAAATAGACAATGTAACATTCTTATTACACTCATATTTTTACATCTATACATATTGAATAAAGTCTGCCAGATGCATTTTGCTCTTCCGGTATAGGTTATTGAGTATTTTTGTGGCTTTTGCATCCATACTTATGTTTCTCGCAATGAGCTCTGTTAAAAGGCATTTTTGTAGTCTATAAAGGACACATAAATATTTTTCTATATTTCTATATATTTTGTGATAGAATCCTTAAGCGGAATATATTTTTTCTTGTTACGCTGTTCTGTCTAAATTCAAATTCCTGAACTTTGTCAATCTACGAAGTGGGCTTCAAATGAAAACCTTTATTCTGAAAAAGTGGAACGACTGTATAATTTTTTTATGTAGTCACTATTGTGTTCGATACATGTCACCCAGTGCCTATAAAGTGCATGGATTCCTGTAGAAAAAAATCTGTTGGTCGAGTGTGTAACCACTCATGCACAAATGGTTGGACGTCTTCATCAGACCTGAAAGTCTTTACTCCCAATGCCACTTTGAGTTGTCCAAAGACATGGAAATCACTTAGGGCTAGGTCTGGGGAGTACGGCGAATGTGGTAGACACTGAAAGTGGAGGTCCTCAATGGTTGCAGCTGTTGCCTGGGCAGTATGGGGTCGAGCACTGTCATGTTGCAAAAGAACACCTATATTCAGAAGTCCATGTCGTTTAGATTTGATTGCGGGTCGAAGATGATTCCTGAGAAGATAGGTATATGTGGCACTTATGGCAGCGTTCCGCCTACCCTGCGCATGTAGTGCTCTAAAATAACACCTTGTTTATCCCCTCAAAAAGTCAGCATAACCTTCCCTGCAGAATGCTGTGTGTGAAACATTTTCAGCATCGGTGAGGAGGATGACCCATTTACTTGCTCTGTTCATTTCAAGCTCGTGGTAGTGAACTCATGTGACATCTCCTTATCTACCAAATTGACAAGTTACAGTACAAAGGCGTGGTTTTTTTTCTATCTATCCCACTTTTAAGGTTTTCATTTGAAACCCCCTCTTACATCTAATTCTCTCTTGTAAGTAGTATCTAAATAGGGTGGCTTATGCAGCTGTTAACTCCCAGATATTGCTTCCCTTCTAACTTTTATTACATAAGGAAGTTTGTTTTTAAAAGAAATCATGTTGCATTTTTTTTTCCAGTAATATTGATCCATGCTTCGATGCGTCTGCGTAACTTCAAAAACAAGTTGGCCAACAGGATGGAGTACGTTGGGTTGAAGCGAACACCCATGGGTCTCATACTAGAAGGTCTGGGTCAAGAACAGGAGGCAGGATCTTAAGCTTTAATAATTCGTGCTCCATTTATTTTATTTTAACAAACTCCTGCTACAACTATAGAAATGGCATTCTTGTTCTGAGGTAAATAGAAATGTGTGAATTTCAGACATTTGCATGTTTAGTAAGCTGGTTTTGGGTGGCTGATTTTAATTTACCAGCAAAACTTGTTAACCATGTTGTCACTTTTAATTTCAATTAGTCTGTATGTTGCATAACATATTTATTTATTGCCATTGGTTTGTATTGTCTTCTTAGCCCTTTATCATCCAAACTAGTTTACATTAGTCATTTCTTGGCTCTTGTGTCAACAATTTCTTGGCTCTTGTGTCAACAATTTCTTGGCTCTTGTGTCAACAATTTCTGGGCTCTTGTGTCAACAATTTCTGGGCTCTTGTTTCAACAATTTCTGGGCTCTTGTCTCAACAATTTCTTGGCGCTTGTGTCAAAGATTTCTTGGCTTTTGTGTCAAAGATTTCTTGGCTCTTGTGTCAAAGATTTCTTGGCTCTTGTGTCAACAATTTCTGGGCTCTTGTGTCAACAATTTCTAAGCTCTTGTGTCAAACATTTCTTGGCTCTTGTTTCAACAATTTCTTGGCTCTTGTGTCAAAGATTTCTTGGCTCTTGTGTCAAAGATTTCTTGGCTCTTGTGTCAACAATTTCTGGGCTCTTGTGTCAAAGATTTCTTGGCTCTTGTGTCAAAGATTTCTTGGCTCTTGTGTCAACAATTTCTGGGTTCTTGTGTCAAAGATTTCTGGGCTCTTGTGTCAACAATTTCTGGGTTCTTGTGTCAAAGATTTCTGGGCTCTTGTGTCAACAATTTCTGGGCTCTTGTATCAGCAATTTCTGGGCTCTTGTGTCAACAATTTCTTAGCTCTTGTGTCAAAGATTTCATTGCAGGAAAAGCTGCAGTTTTAACAATTTAATTAAATTTAAAATATAGATATATTTTGAAATAATATTTATAAAATGGAATCATGCCTTAAAGAGGTACATTATACTTGACATGGCATAACACCGGCCATGGTTAGGTGGTTTGTTAAGAGCAGCATAGATGACACCTAACAGGCTGCAGGTCTACTTTGCTCTAGTGTTTGAGTCTATTAAGATGAACTCGCACATCAGTTAACCACCCTCCATAGTGGAGTAATAAGCTGCTTGAGCCCAGCCCGCTAAGCAGGACATCCTCCTCCTGGCTACATTCAGCTCACATCAGAGATCGGACCTGCACAGGGGCTTGTGCTCCTGTAGATGTACAGGTCAACTAAGACTAAGATTATACTTCCATAGAGTTTCATCTGGATTGTTTTCCATTAAGTAGCAATTTTTTCAATGTTTATGTGGTAAAGGGTTAACACTGCCAGTTTTACCAAATTTAGTTGCCTTTTAGTTAAATTTTGTTTTCATATATTTTGGTTTCGCCTTGTTTCCTACGACGAAGTCCGTTGTATTGTGTTACAACTTCAGCGTACATATTTTTTTAATGGGTTGCTTCCTCTATGCGCACGCACTTCATTGCTGAATGTGAACATTTTCATGTTTAGGTTGGGAGTCATGCCAATAACAACTTTGCTACGCAGTTATATCAAGTTAATGTTCTTTGTCTCATTTATTTTAATAGTCTAGTTACAATTTTATACATTTGTTTTCATTATGTGTACTTTGTTAGGCTGTAAAATGTAACTGTCCACCATATTCTGCATTGAGACTTTGTCTTCCTTGATTTCCTTCAACCTTCTGTAGTTTCTATGTCGTGACTTTCAGTGGAGCATTTTTAATAGTACATAAATTTCATCTACAATTTTATATAAGCTCATTATTTGCTTAAAGTTTTTATTCATGGTATTCTAAAACTTGGTACCTTTTAAACCTCAATATGGGGACGGCGTGGCCTAGTGGTTAAGTGGCACGGCTCACGACCCGAAGGTGTTGGGTTCGATCCCCATCACAGCACCGGCCGTTACCCCGGGGAAGCAAATCCTTAGAAAATGCAGGAGGAAGCAGACCCTGACATAAAATGCGTGCTGAAGTCGGATGCACTGGGCCGACAGGCGCAAAATAAAAACCACAGTGCAACGCACACCGCCTTGGGGAATAATAGAGAAATAAGGCGACCGAAAAAAAACAAAAAAAACCTCAATATAATATTTCATTAATTCAAATAGAGCTAGTGAAATGATGTGTATGTTATGTAATGACAGAAGTAGGTATATGGCAGTTGGCAGTATTGATACACTAAGTTCATAGTTTTTCTATTGCTGACGCAAGCAGTCAGGCTTATAAATGGTCTAAGCTTGATGACAGAACAGTTGTCAGGTAATAGAGCTTAGAGAAAGGGCTGAATATAAGTTTATGCTCCAAATTTGCATGTTTAGCACAAAGAAAGGCTTGTCAGCAGCAACATCTTTTTGTGTTGGGGGGTGGGGGGGGGGGGGAGTGTGCTTAGCTCATTAGATCTTTCAACTTGTTTGTATTGTAGCCAGACACTTTTGTCAATTGATGGACCAAGGTTTGACTTTTTCTTTCCTGTTCACTGTAAGTTTTCAAAGTGCAAAAAAATGTGTCTTTGTGACCTATGTCACTACTCGTCTTCTATGTCATTGCCTGTTCTCTGATCAATAAAATATTGGCATGAACTGGGAAAACATAATAAGACAACTCGAATATAAGATGACCTCTATTTTGAGAACTTGAAATTAGGAAAAAAAAAGCATTTTATAAATTTGTAGAGTAGTCAATATTTAGGTCTCCTTGGCGAAGTGGTCAAGCCGTTTATCTTATATTCAGATGGTCAGGATTCGACTTCGAGCTGGAGATCCCTGGGTTCATCGCTGGAGCTACAGAGTTCGTGCTTTGTGCGAGGCTCTCGGCAGGCGGGATACCGTTCTGTGGAGAGAGACCGAGCCATATGAGGAGAACCGTGGCGATGAAGTCCAGCCCTTGCCTTTAACCTTTGGTCTCCAAGCAATGATTCTTATCTTATAATTAAATACGAATTACTAGTTTTGTTTTATGGTTCTTTACTATCGTGTAGAATTTATAAATTTTAAATATTTATAGGAAGCTTTTACTTTGATAATGCTATGTTGTTAGTCCGAATTGTACTGCATTCTTTGAGTATTATGTCACGTCGTCACTTTTTTTAATGAATGGATCAAGGCTATCAACTGCGATTTAGAGACTAGACGAGAATGGTCGATAGGGAGTGGTTAAAAATCAACCAATAACAATGCTACATTACATTTTGTCTTCTCCTGAATTACTTTACCATTTATTAAACAATTCAACATTTTTAGTATTGTTATTAAACTATGAAAGTGGCAAACATGAGGTGATGTCCTTAGCACAATACATCATAATGGCTCGAAACAACACATAAAATATTAATTATACTGTGAAAATATCTGCTATATTTTTTTATACATCCTGCGGCTTACTGGGTCTGGGAAAAGGTACAAATAATTTGGATAGATTTTCAACTTGAATTTTGTTCAGGCAGTGGCCGTTAAGCCTACTGTTTTTTATTTCTATCTGCCACTGGATTTTTAACATTCTTGACACTGAACACTACCCATCCCACTGCCAAGAGATCAGGGGAATTTTTGCCAGAAGATTCATGTGAAAAAATCCCAGTCTTCATTGTTATTCGCACCCGAAACGAACACCTTACCTCGAAACCACTGAGTATTATACCAGTATTATACAACATAAAAATTCTGACATTTCACCACCATTAAAGTTTATGAGCGAATATAAGATGACCCTCGATTTTGCGAAGAGGTTAACTGAAAAAAAACCTTGTGTTATATTCAAGGAAATATTGTAATACTTTCTTATGGGATGTCTCAAACTCATCAAATCTGTTTTTATTCATTCTTTCTATTTCTTGGTTTGGCATCACATTTCTTCTAGATCAGTGTTTCCCAACCTTTGGACAGGTGAAATTAGGATAAATGGTTCACGGACTGGTGAAAAAATAGAAAATTGTTCACGGGCGTAAAAATATGAAAAATGGTTTGTGGATCAGCGAAAATATAAAAATTGTTCACGGACCTGTGAAAATATTAATCATTTTTTGCGGACCTCTCAAACAGGAAAAAAACAATCCCATTATTTATATTGTATTTTGTGTATCAGTTGTTAAATATTATGTTATAAAATTATAAGGTATTTAAAATAACCAGAATTTGAGCACTAGATAAGGAATTCAGCAGCAGTATCCTTTTTTCATGAACAGGCAGGAAATTTCTGCGGACAGCCAGTGGTCCGCAGACATTGAGGTTGAGAAACACTGCTTTAGATCACATTGTTATACAGACCAAGAATTGACTCATTTTCAGGCAGGGGCTTGGCTTGGCTTCGTTCGAACTCAATCTCCTACTACAAAACCCTAAAAGGGCTTAAGTAGCAGAATGTAGTCCAGAGAACGGAATGCGTTGTGTCGAAGTTTACAGCTTGACTGCGATATTTGCACCTTTTGGTCCGACACATCCGACTTCAGTAAGCATTTTTTGAGTACCAGGTTAGCATTCCCTCTTCGATCCCTTCTTCTTAGACAGTCTGCCCTGCTGCAGCCTGTTGTCCAAGATCACCGCGTGGAGGTGTAGAAGGGTCTTGGCAGCTCTGTTTCGCTGGCCCTGATGCTAGCAGTCATCTATGGGTCACTGACCACTGCAGCTCATGCGCTGCTCATCATCTTAATCCCATTTTCAGGAAGTGATGTTTCTTTATTTACTTTTACTTTCAACAGATTAGCTAGATACTCTTCTTCTTCTACTGCGTTCGTTCTCAATCTCCCGCTACCAAGCCCTGAACAGGGCTTCGCAAGAAGCGGAATGTAGTCCTGAGAACGGAATTCGTTGTGTCGCTAGTTTACAGTAGCCATTCCCGGCTAGCAACGTGCCCAAAACACATCTCACATGCTGAGTGATGTTGCTACGACCTTATGGGGTTGAGGAAGAGACAAGACAAGGAGTAGAAGCAATTGGTTGTATTCGGACAAACCAGTATAATGAAGTTAAGCTAAGAAACTGAGGAGGACATTCTGCCATTTTTTGTGTCAGTGGTTGTTTATTCTGCTTATAGCATTTGTGCTGTCAGCCTAGCTTTATTGCATACATAATATATGACAGTGTTAATATGTTATTATAATTTTATATATAATTGAAATTGTAACACGACTTACTCTTTTCGTCCGTTTTGGATTTTCTGTGGGTGTCTGGAATTTAACTCTTTCGTTCCAGAATTATTTTGCACGGTGAGCCAGAATTGTTTTTGGTCAGCATTTTAGACAGGGGAGTGCACCTCTTTCATTCAAAATGTTTGTGTTTTATTGAATTGAATATAAGCATATTATAAATAATAAAAACGTACAGAGGACAGAGAAATATAATTGTCAATTTGAATGTCATTAATAAAAACATGAAATTAATACAGATGAAAAATGAATGAAATCACAACGGAAAAGTATATTCATAATTTGAACTTATCGAGTTCCAGTTAATGTTGCAGTTATTAAAATTGGTATCTCAGCCTCAGATTATCATGGTAATCTATTTTAGAAATCACACAATTTCAAATATTTCTAATTTTAGCGTAAGAAATAGAATCCAGAACATTTTAACTATGACCACCAAGATTTTCACAATAACAGGAAAAAAAAGCAAAATTATTTAGAAAATTCCATTGTAAAATTATCTTCCACACCAGGTTCCAAAATGAAAATAATAACAACAAGAAGAGCGACAGAACTGATGGTAAGGATTCTAGAATTACAGTTATGAGGAAAGACTCAGAAAAATATGCCAACAGTGTCTTGAAAAGAGAAGAATTTGAGGTGACAATACAGGTTTATAAGATAATCACAGCAACGGTTAAATTAGACTATAACAAGTTTTTCTAAATTAACCACCAACAAGAACAAAATGGCACAGCTACAAATTAATTAAAGAAAGATCCAGATTAGATATTAGGAAATATTTTTTTAGTCAGAGAGTGGTGAATGCTTAGAATGCATTTCCTCCGGAGGTAGTGGAGACAGGGACAGTTAATGCATTTAAGAATAGATTGGATGTGCATAGCTTTTAGAGCAATGTAATGCAAATGTAACTGGTTGTATACAGACTGCAGAGTCATCTAAACCAGTATAAAGATGTTAAGTTAACCCTCCCTTATCAGCAGTGTCTGATTTATTAGACATTTCTGCATCACTTTCATAATTTGATGACAAACTGTATTAAACAACTCCACTTCACTTTCCATGAAATTTTGCAGTAAACTAAATGCTCTAGAGGCTTAGAACTTGTAGACAAATAACTAACCACAGTATTACAGCAGCAACAAAAATATATGGGAAATCGGAACACTCATGATTACTGGACAGAAAGTATATAACCACCAAAAATACGCCTTTCAACAACCGAATCTCAGATCAAAATGTCTGCCTGATAGCAGAGTCTAATTTACTGGTAAATCTTGTACTAAGAATGTACCGTTTAATTTATAATGAATTAGTGGCAACCACATCTAGAACAACGTTTACAGAGTTGTTCCGGCGCTGTGGTATTCTCAAATCAACTCTCACAGCGTGAATCTCAGATAAAAATGTCTGTTTGATAGCTGAAGTCTAATTTACTGCTTAAATCTTGTACTAAGAATACATCGTTTAATTCATAATGAATTATTGGCAACCACTTCTAGAACAACGTTTACAGAGTTGTTCCGACGCTGTGGTATTCTCAAATCAACTCTCACAGCGTGGATCGGAAGCGAAAGGGTTAACCCACCTTCTCGTCTGGTCTTTACTATATTTACAAATGGTTTATAGCTTTTCTGCAACCGTTATCATTTGAAAACCATGTGCTCATTCACAAACTAGAGAGATGGTAGTTTCACTCAAATTTTGTGTGCAACACAGTTCAGTAATTTCTTATTCTTCTGTGTTCATCCTGAAAAGGACATTGTGCCGTAGATTACTGTGAGGCTGCAATATCTGCACCTTTTGATCTGAAACATTTTATTTCAGCGGACGTTTTTTTAGTGCTTGTTTTGCCTTCCAACTGCTAACCCTATCCCTCGACCAGACTACACCCACTGTGACCCCTTTCCCTTGACCAGACTACACTAGTGATTAGTATAGTCTGTTTCCAGGGCCGCCATGTGAAGACGGAATGGAGTCTTAATCAGCTATGGTTCGCTGACACTGATTCAAGCATCCAGTTATGAGTCGCTGGTTGCTGTTATTCAACCACTGATGCATTGTGGTCTTTTTTCAGTAATTTAGTAGCCTGACACTTGTCTATTATAGTGTTTACTCTG
The DNA here is from genome assembly GCA_036924085.1 of Ariolimax columbianus. Taxonomy (NCBI): domain Eukaryota; kingdom Metazoa; phylum Mollusca; class Gastropoda; order Stylommatophora; family Arionidae; genus Ariolimax; species Ariolimax columbianus. The sequence goes on from JAVGWX010000009.1 coordinate 44,002,144, forward strand.
TGGATGATGCTTCAGTTATCAATGATTTCACCGTTGATTATCGTTTGCTCATCTAACCTTTAGAGATATTGTTGAATGCCTGAGCCACTTTCATTTTTGGTCCCATCATTCTTGAGTTATTGAGTTACTTAATTGTCTGTCTTGTAGTTTAACATATTTTTCTTGATATATTTGATGTAGTTGAAGTAAAATAATCAGAGGCAGGGCTACATAAAGGTGTTCCTTATATGTAGACTGTGTTGATCCCACGAAAGATACATCCCAGTACATAGACACACAAACACATATATATTTAATGTATGTATACCTATACATGTGTACACATTTGTAATATATATTTGTATCATTGTATAGGACTGATGAAAAGATACCTGTTTGTTTTCTTTTGATAGTCATTGCTGACCCAACATACAATGATTATTGGTTTGAGGTGGACATATAGGAAGATACCTGTTTATGATTTTTAATTTGGGTAATTTTGGTTTGTGATGTTTGTTATATGGGTGAGTTCATGCTTATGACTTCTATTTGTTGTATTATTTTTGCAATATTTGTTGGCTGATAAGGAAGCTCACTTATTGCTCTATTTAGGTAAGAAAACTCCCATGTGTTATGTTATACCAATTTTTAGTATTATTTTGGTAATACTTTATCGCTCACATTACCATCCGTATTATATCAACTTGTTTATTTAATTTTATATGTGATAGTTTGTTTTACTGGTTGATTGATAAAAGACTCAATTGTTTTATTATTTGGGTAACCATTTTTTTCTCTGACATTACATCCACTATGACTTATTTAATTGTTTTTTTGTATGTTTATATGCAGAGTCCAGCACTTTGCTGCTCCTATTATGTGTATGCAACCTGCTCCTGCGTGAACAAATTTGAGTGTGCTGCCTTTTAGATATTATATAGACCAACATGTTTTGTAAAATGACATTCTTTCTGGGTGTATTTTTGGGAATATCTTTAACTTTTTCCTTGTACATTTTTAGCCATCAACTTGTCTACACCTGAAAAAAATAGTGTTTATTCTGAGATTATTAATAAGTTTTCAATCATAAATCTCCACGAACTACTGTCCCAGGTGCTGTTTTTTGTACATGTGGTTAATTTTGTGTTCTCATGAAGCTGATATTTACTCCAGTAATTTTTACTAGCAGAAAAGGCTGCAATTTCTTCTCATTTTTGTGTGTGTAATTTTTGATGGATAAATTTAGATTTGTTTGCTTGGCTAGAGAAACTTTAACCCTTTTGAGTCCATGCTAGTTTTGCTTATTTGTGTCTTTCAGTCTGGGCCAAAGTGCCGAAATCAAAGTTTTATTCAAAATAAAATTCATTATTAAGCAAATTGAGGTAAAATTATGATCTAAACATCATGAGACATGTAATTAAACTTTCTATGACATGAAGCATGCATAATGAAGAATATATATTAGTATGAAGTATTAAATTTCATTAATGCAGAGGTAGAAATTCGACAGAGCATATTTTTTTCATACTCACCCTGTCACGTATTTTGTAGATATATCCGTCAATTTCTATATTATGTGTCTCAGTCAAAGTCTGAATTGGCATGTGTTGAATATCTATGAGTAATCTAGATGCGTGATCATTGGACTGATCAAATAATCAATCATTTTTGCTGTCTTGAAGCCCAACTTTCATTGCAATAAATGGGTTGTTGTTTGTGAATGCCCACAATGAGTAGGTTACTCTTTTTTGTGCCCTGAAAAAGACGTTAAGTGGCGGGTTGCAGTAGCTTTCCTCACATCCCGAGCGTGCTGATAAAGGTGGACTGGGGTCCTTCAAGTGGTTCTGCTATGCTTGACTTCAAGTGCGTGTCGCTCACTACTACATGGATCACGTCGAACCTCACCTGCAATAAATGGGTAGACTTTCAAATATCATAACACGCACTGGAAATATTTGTACTGTTAAACGTTAGTTGCGCATGCAACGGATGCAACCACTGTGTAGAGCTGTACAAAAAAAAATGTAATTCAGCAAACTAAATCACGAAACGCAAACTCGTGTTCCAGAGATACATTTTGGTCAAGACGGGCTATCATATTAAGGTTTTCGCAGGCCAGTGCTGGGTGATACAAGCTATGAATAGTTGTCTCCACAGCCTAAAACATATTTTTGTATGTTTTTTAAAACATGCCTATTAATAAGTTTAGAATCTGTTCTTCTTGTGCAATTGATTAAAACACAGAATATCTGTAAGGGATATCTATAGGTGTTGTTGCTGTTTAAAATACTGTTGTCCTGGTGATCATTCGTCTAAACTCATCTCTTTCTTTTACTTTGGAGTACCATGACGGACTAAGGTCTTGTAGAAGGCCATCTCTCCATCTCATTGGTGGATGTCCGAATTGACGATTAAAGATGTAAGACCACTATGACACCACTTTACATGTATGTCTCAATGCCTCTTTTCACCTTATCAGACGATAGTAATTGTACTTTGTGCTTTGAAAAAAAAGGTATGCAACTACAGTCCATGACGGTAACAAATGTGACTCATAAGACCAATCCGGGCAGAGAAGCGTCTTCCACAGTGTGTGCAAGGAAAGTCAGGACCGTTTGCGACATCGCTTGGTGTGACGTGTCTTCTCAAACACTGAGTCTCTAGCCTATCAGCAACCAGTATCTCCTATGTCTGTATCCCATGCTTAAACCTGCCGCTCCATGTAACACGATCCATGGCATCCTGTTTCCATGATTCCATATCGATGCCTGCATCATTCATTTCCCTCTTGCATACACCCTTGTACCGAAGTAGTGGCCGACCCCGAGACCTTTTCCCCAACTGTAATTCCCCACAGAGAAGATATTTTGGTATTCTGTCATCATCCATCCTTCGAATGTGTCCTAGCCATCGGAGCCTTTGAAGACTAAGCATGGAAAAGGTTGTGACTGCTGGTCTCTCCAACACCTCTGTCTAATTTCAGGCAAATGTACCATGCTGCCGACCCACCTGTACTTTCTTAGCAACACCATATCTACGATGTAATTGATGCAGATTTGACCAGATGGTGGTGTTGCGGAGGTGTCCTTAGTGGGATTAATAATGTTCTATGTTCTATTGCCCATTGAGTAGCTTAGAGTTGTGGAATGGCTGGAATAATCGTGCTATTGATGGTGTGAACTCTTGCTTTGCTGTTTTTCATTAGTTGAAGTAAGGGTCGATACAATTGAAGCTGAACCATCCTACTGCTATCTTTCATGAGATCTCTCAATTCATTTTATGAGAGTTCATAATTTCTTAGCTCAAGTAGATGAATGAAGTCACTTTCTTGACGGGATCAGTTACAAGTTGTACCACATTAAGGACTAAAAATGTTCAACATGTATTGGGTCTTTTGTGTATTTATTTTTAAACCAACTGCCTGGCTTGTGTTTTTGATCTCATTTAGGCATTACTCAGCTTCCTTGATGTTGTAACTATTGATGACTGTGTCATCTGAAGACCAGAGATGGTTAAGCTTTCTTCATGTATGTTGAAACCCTTATGCAACACAATGCATTCCGTTCACCAGACAGCATCCTGCTACTTGCAAAGCTCTTTTCAGACCTTGGTATCAGGGGTTTGAGAACAAAGTTTAATATGCAAAAGACTTTCTCAAGGGTTGCCGTGAAAAGTTTTGGAGTGATTGTATCACCCTGTCGTACTCCAAGTTGAATTTGTATGTTAATTGGTCAGTAAAAAAATTAGTAATATTGGTAGAGCAGCTCTTGTTTATATCTATTAGCCACGCATATCGTTCCTCAATGCATCATTTCATAGCACATTTATAACTTCAGTCACCAGTGTTTTTAAAGGCTTTTTACAAGTCCACAAACACTAGGCATAGGGGCATATTTACTTCCCCTGCCATCTCTATTAACTGGTGGAGGTAGTCTATGATGGAGTAGCCTTTCCTGAATTCCGCCTGCTCTTGTGGTTGCTTCTCATCAAATTGCTGTTTAATATAATGTCCTTGTGATTGTTGGTGTGTTTACTGGAATCATTGCATCTTTGTTGTTTTTTCCATGTGTGCACATTGTAACTTTTAAGCCAATCCAGATGTTAGTTATGGGGACCTTTTTTTCTTTATAACAAATAACAATATTTCTTTCTCTTAATTTATCTTTTCTCACTACTTCAAGTGGTCTATGATTGACAGAATAATTAGAGCAATTGTATCATCATCATGTAGCATGTCCTTTATTGAACATCGCTTCCAGCACAGTCTGTCTGAAAGAAACTCTTTCTCTTGCCAAAGCTCAGCCTCCACCTCAGTCATACCCAGGCATTCCTGGATATCTTGGCGCCATCGTCTTCTTCAATTCTATCTAGCAGCAGACTTACACGGTTAGTGTTCTGGTACCGGGTCGCACTCCAGTGTACCCAACTGTAAAAATTGATAAATCATTCTGGCCTGAGTTCTGGAAATGAATGCTCGGAAGAGGAGAATAATTAACTTGGCATCATAGGTTTGAAGACTATAACCATTACAGCCTCTGCTATTGGATTGACATTTACTACCACAAAATTTGCAAATTTTAATCACTTGATAAACTTTAGCTTCATCACTCAGTTTATTTGGACCACCATAACGCCACTGTACGTGTCCATCTATTGGTCAGACAACCACACCATGTATTTTTGAGCAACACCATATCTACCATTGAAGTTAGTTTGACTCCGGGGGGGGGGGGGGGGGGGGGGGGGGGCAATGTTCCGCGCTCCATCGCCTGTTGACTTGGCTTCGTTCATTCTCAATCTCCCACTGCCAAACCCTGATAGGGCTTAAGTAGCAGAATGTTGTCAGGAGAACAGAATGCGTTGTGTTGTAGTTTACAGCTTGACTGCGATATTTGCACCTTTCGGTCCGACACATCTGACTTCAGCAGGCATTTTTGAGTACCAGGTCAGCCTTCATTCTTCGATTTCTTCTCCTTAGCCAGTCTGCTCTGTTACAGCCTGTTATCCAGGATCACCACGTGGAGGTAGAGAAGGGTCTTGGCAGCTCTGGTTTGCTGGGCCTGACGCTAGCAGTCAGCTTTAGGCTGCTGCTGCTCGGCATCTTGATCCCTGCATTGGTCTAGCAACCTCAGTATGTACAGCTATGGATACTCCACTGTATGAGCACACATAGTGCTCTAGAAAGAGCTAAATGGAGAAGACCAAATGTGCTGCAGTGTAGAATTGTTCTTGTTCTATGCCACATATTCATATTGAAGATCTAGTAATGTAGCTGTCGGCTTTGATAGTGAGGATTTTTGTTATGAATCTAACCGTGCCAGGACTGTTTCCCTTCAGCCAAATGTTCTGTAGCAGCATCTGCACATTTATTAGTTACTGTTTAGTTCCATACAGTGCACTGACCCTTAAATCACATGTATCCAGCCATGCCTTGTCCTGTTACCCACAAGATAATTGTCAGCCCAGACCCTTCCAGCACCAGCATGACTGCACAGGGGTGACATGAGCATCCAATGGGACCAGAGTGTCTGCATGCTGAGTTACCTTCAGTCGCCTTTACTTATGTCTAGCCACTGGTCCAAGGTAGCTCGGGGCTAGAGAGTTGGATCGATGACCAGTGCAGTTACATCATCCAGACAAAACCGTCCGTTGATATTGCCATCATCTCTTCCATTGGGCAACTTCTTCTTCTTCTTCTTACGCTGTCAGATGTCAACCTTTATTTTTTCGAAAAAAGCAGCGGTCACCCTGAGGCCTGTCGACACTGCCATAGAGCTTGTCTAGTGTTGCCACTGGTGATGGCCACATCTGCTTTCTCTGATCCTCGTATGTCGGGTAGTTCTGCAGCAAATGTTCAGCGGTAATTTTCCCGGTACCACACGAGCATTCGTCGGTGCCACCTATCTTCAATTTGTTGAATAAGTGGTACCTAAGTCTATTGTGGCCAGTGCGAAGTCTGAAGACCACAACCTGCTCTCTTCTGTTCAACTGGTAATAGGCATCGTTTTTTGTGTAGCCAGTATGTTCTGTTTCCCATTTGGTCATGTATCTAGCTCTAATTAGCCGTTTTGACTCTCCGTATGTCACACTAGTATCTGTTTGTGGTAGTCTTGCACCTTCTTTTGCCAGTCTGTCTGCCTCCTCGTTGCCTTGGATGTTGCAGTGGGATGGAACCCACTGTACCACTACTCTTTTTGGTGCGGACTGCTGGCATAGTTGACAGAGTACTGCTCTTAAATCATTAAGTTCAGTATTTTTCTGGCTTTTTAGCACTGTGACTACGGCCAGGGCATCTGTAAGCAGGACTATATGGCTTTCATTCCTTTTACCTGTCACCATTTCTTCTACTGCCGCCCTCAGTGCCTCTGCCTCCGCTCTGAAATTGCTTGTGTACTTACCAGTAGCGAATGACAGTGTTATTTTTCTGCCATTTGGTAGGTTCAGGAATGCTCCTGCCCCTCCGTTCTGTGTAGTGTTTGTTACAGAACCGTCGGTGTATGCATGGGTCAAGTCCATGCTTGGGTAGTTTTTCGTTATGTACCTCAGGGTTGTATCTCTTCTTTCTTTTTTAGTCTGGCAGTTTTTGTTTCCAATACCTGGTATATTTTCTATCACCTCTAGAAATATATGCTGCCTCCAGGTAGGTTTTCGTACAGTAGGGATGGGCTTTGGTGTTGTTAGTGTGTTCATAGGGTCTTCGTGCATCTTTGCTTTGGCTATTTCTGCAAAGTTTCTCCGCTTTAGTTTCCCATTTCCCAAATTGTTTAGTCTCTGGTGCATTGGATGGTCAGTCAGTCTTCTGAGTTTCTCTGCTTGCTGCTGGGCTCTGCAGTCTCTTCTGTCGGTCATGAATTGCAGTTTTGTAATCTTTTCAAGTTCTACAATTAGCGTTGACTTCATGCTTCCTGTTATAACTCTCATGGCTTGGTTTTGGAGTTTGCTAATTTTATCGAAGTTCGCCTTTGCTGCTGTTGTCCAAGCCGCAATGCCATACTTGAGAACTGGTCTCACTCTTCCAGTGTACAGTTTCTTTAGTATACTTTCAACTGCTCCCCAGCTTGTGCCAGCAAGTTTTCTCATGATTGCCATTCTTTCTCTGGCTCTCATTCGGTTTCTCTCGATCTGACTTTTCCATGTCATGCGTTGATCAAATGTGACTCCCAGGTAGTTTGGGTTATCGTTTGGCTGCAGGTATTTGCCGTTAAGACTTATTTTGGTGTTTTGGGGTTTGTTTGAGAGCGAGAATATCGTACATGTTGTTTTTTCCTCATCGTTTGACCAGCCTTGAGTTCGCCCACTCTTCCAGCAATGTTAGGGCCTGCTGCATCCGATTACTTGCTATGGTGAGATTCTTTTCAGAGGTCCACATAGCCAGATCGTCTGCAAACATTGAGCTATGGACTCTTCTTGGTATATTCTCTGTTATATTATTTATATACACCAGGAAGAGTGTGGGTGACAGTACCCCTCCCTTGGGGTACTCCCTGCTCCAGTGTCACCTTTTTGCTCATCTGCCTTTGTACTTGAACTCTGGCTGTTCTGTTTTTGAGGTGGCTGATCCATTTGTACATTTTCCCACAAACGTCACTTCTTCGTAGCTTGACTTTAAGTCCCTCTTTCCAGACTTTGTCAAATGCCTTTTCTAGGTCCACCCAAACCGCTACTGTGTGTTTTTGCTCCTGGTAGGCAACTTCTATTTCCTGGGCTATGAGGGTGACCTGATCCTCAGTGAATCTGTGCTGTCTAAAGCCTGCTTGCTGCGGGATTAGTATGTATTTTTCTTCCAGTTGCCACATCAGTCTGGTGTTTATCAAACGCTCCATCAGTTTGCCTACACAGCTCAGTAGGCTGATAGGCCTGTATCCATTTGGATCTGTTTTATCTTTTCCTTTCTTTGGTACTGGTATAAGTACTGCGTCTTTCCATGCCTGGGGTACAATACCCCTTTTCCAGCTTTGGTTCAAGGACTGATAGTAACTTCCTCTTTGCTGTTTGGCCCAGCCCCATCAGCATTTCGTTTGTTACCCCATCTTTTCTGGGAGATTTCCTTTTCTTTAACGTTCTCATGGCCTCTTCCATTTCATTCATTGTTAGTTGCAATGGGCAACTAACTGTTACTGACAACGAGAGTGACAATCACAATGTGAGATAACATATGGTGCAAGTTCGAGACCAGACTTATCAAATCTCAAACTTGATACATCCTTAATAGAAAAATTGACGGTAGTCACATAAAATCAATCACTTAAAACCCTTCAACTCCCTGCAGAACACATGTCCTCAACAAATACTTGCCAAGTCTTCATGCGCCATTATTTTCAGCTCCGTCCACGTCTTCCCTGCCGTTTTTAGGTTTGTCTCGACTTCCCTTCTCCATGTGTTTAGGTCTGCTCCTACTTTTCTTGCCTTGAGGATCCCAAAATGGTGACTGCCTTGTAATGCTTTCAGCTGGTTTCAGTAATGTGTGTCCTATCTGTCACCAACACCATACCGTTATGTCTAGTTCCACTGGCATCTGTCCTGTTTTTTTCCCACAATTCTATATTACTGACTTTTATCATACTATTTCATTACCTCAATTCGGCACAAGAATTTCATTAATGAAAACTTGGACCTTTTTCAATTGTACTTTTCTTTGTTCCCCACGCCACAGAGCCATACAGTAGGATGAATTTGAAATAGTAGTTGAATTCTGTATTTTTGAGGCGGATTTAATTTCTTTCGATCTCCACAAAGTATAAGCAATAAAATCTCCTATCTGCTTTTGTATTCTGAATTTAATATCTCTTTCACTATCTCCAACTTTGTCTATATCTCTACCAATCTGTTGTTAGGTGCTTTTATTGTCATCAGCTGTGTTTTTTTCTCTGTCCACCCCATGACCTTATTTCAGTGAGCATTCAGGAAGTATATTTATTTTATTTTGCATGTAATTGTGAGACACAAGATTCAAGTCAATAGTAAAGTTGAGATCATCAACTGCTTGCACGTGTATTTTCATCAAAAGGGTAAAAGACAAAGCACAGAGCAAATGCGCAATTGAGGTCAAGCAATCAATCAAAATAATTGACAATCCCTTATGGAGTATATATCTTCAACGAATGCATGTAGATCTCTTCATTAAATGCACATAGATCTCTTCAACAAATGAATGCCAGACCTCTTCAACAAATACATGTCAGACCTCTTCAACAAATGAATTAAATGTCAAACCTCTTCAACAAATGAATGTCAGGCCTCTTAATCAAATGCACGTCAGACCTCTTCAACAAATGCACATCAGACCTTCATTAAATGCACATCAGACCACTTCATCAAATACACATAGACCTCTTCATCAAATGAATATCAGAATTGTTCAACAAATGCACGTCAGACCTCTTCAACAAATGCACATTAGACCTCTTCAACACAAATGCACGTCAGACCTCTTCAACAAATGCAGGTCAGGTCTTCCTTTCCTGCACCATATGTTCCAGCTCAGTCTATGTCTTCCCGTCAACTTCACATTTGCTTTAGGCCTCATTCTCCGTGAATGTATAGGTCTGTCTCTTCTCTTATTTTCAGGATTCCAGAACAGAGACTGTCTGATAAACTGGACTCCTTAATGTATGGCCTATCCAACATCACCACCTCCTCTTTCCATATTGTTTCACCGGTAACCTGATTGACTCTCATCAATTGAGAATGAGGTAGAAAGACATCATTATATGAAACCTTCGGCACGAAAATGGCGAGTCTTCATTTTTTGCAAAACGAGATACTACTGTTAAATGTTAAGTAAAAGGTGTTGCATCTGCTAATGAGAGTTGTGCATATGTCTGGCAACCTTACCATGTAAAAATCATTGAAACTACACTGCAAAAAACTGGATCCAGGATTCCCTAAAAACTGGTTGTGGTTAACCAAATGCAGTGTTAAATCTATAAGCCCCATCTGAAGTTTGTTGTTGTTTGAAAATGCCCACAATGTGTAGGTTTACTCTTATGTGCACCTGAAAAGGACATTAAGTGATGGATTGTAGTAGCTTTCATCACATCCTGAGCGTGCTGGTGAAGGTGAATCAGGGTTCTCCAGCGGTTGTACTATGTTTGGCTTCACCTGCGTGTTGCTCACTACTACAGGGATCCCGTCGATCCCTCAACTTCTTAACCAGGCTGCCATGAAAACAGCCTGTTTCTAGGCGAGGGCTACGAGGAAGCCAAGGTGAGGGTCTTGGCCAGTTTATTTTGCCTACCCTGACTAACATGTCTGATCAGTATATTTTGCCTGACCAGCCGTTAGTCTTTCTCCCCCTATCTGAAGTTTAATTTTACACATTTATTGTAAGAACAGTCATTTAGACAGAAACATACTATAAATTCTTTAGGACAGATATTCTCTTTCTTTCGTCCAGCTGCTCTTACTTTGCGATGGAACTTTGTGGGGATGCAGTGAGGAGGTTTACGCTAGGTAAGAGGCTCTGTTCTAGAAAAGAGGCTTGTGCTGTCAACATGTTGAATTTTTAGTGTTTTTTTAGATCTCTTCTATCCATCGTCGCTGGAGTCAACCTCTTGCTCGTGGCCTAAGGACTTCCATGTAGTATGACCTTGCTACAGGTTAATCAAACTGTATCCATATCAAATGTCCAAACCACTTTATTTTCTGTTTTTCAATACAGTACTTAACCTACGTAGTTCCCATTCATTTTCCTCATCGCTCAATTTTGTATCGAATCATCTTTTCTGCTGATGTCCATCGTTGTCGATGACAATCATCTTTTCTGCTGATGTCCATCGTTGTCGATGACAATCATCTTTTCTGCTGCAATTCATGATAACTGTCCATTGTTGTTGATGACAATCATCTTTTCTGCTGCAATTCATGATAACTGTCCATCGTTGTCGATGACAATCATCTTTTCTGCTGCAATTCATGATAACTGTCCATCGTTGTCGATGACAATCATCTTTTCTGCTGCAATTCATGATAACTGTCCATCGTTGTCGATGACAATCATCTTTTCTGCTGCAATTCATGGTAACTGTCCATCGTTGTCGATGACAATCATCTTTTCTGCTGCAATTCATGATAACTGTCCATCGTTGTCGATGACAATCATCTTTTCTGCTGCAATTCATGATAACTGTCCATCGTTGTCGATGACAATCATCTTTTCTGCTGCAATTCATGATAACTGTCCATCGTTGTCGATGACAATCATCTTTTCTGCTGCAATTCATGATAACTGTCCATCGTTGTCGATGACAAGCACCGACATCATCTTTGTTGTATGTGATCTGTTTTGTTTTATTTCTGCACTATCTGACATATTTTGGTGTAATGTTTGCTGGACCTCATGTGGCTTATCATTCCAATGTGGGCACAGAATGTCCTATTGCATGGTTTGCACACTATGTCTTCTGCTGTCAGTGAGGGTGGTTTCACTGCCCTTTCCTTCCGGATCAGGCATTTGGTTTGCGCCGTCTGCAAACGGTGACTTTCTCCTTCAGCAACGCTCACGTTTACTGTCTTTCTCCAAACCGATGTGTTTTCCGCAATACTCTCCCTATTGTCTTCATCTTTGTGACATCATTTCAGAGTTTCCTACAGGCTGTCCTTAAATTGCTTTTTTGGGTGACCTACTTTTCGACGCCTTCCCTAAGCTCACCGTACAGAAGTTTCTTCGGCAGTTTTGTGTCTGACATACGCACAAGGTGCCCAGCCCATCTCAGCTGTGCTGCCTACAGCAATGCATAAATGCTTGGCATGTCTGCTCTTTTCAGGACTTCAGTGTCTGGGACATGGTCCTGCCAGTAGATGCAGAGTATACGTCTCAGGCTGGTTGTGTGGAAGTGGTTCAATCTTTTTGCCTGTCTCACATAGACAGTGCAGCTCTCGCATGCATATAACAGGGTTGGGAGAATAGCAGCTCGGTAGACCTTGAGCTTTGTTTTGGCGCTAATGCCTCGGCGCTCCCATAATGTCTAGCACATTCTAGCAAAGGCTGCACTGGCTTTCCTTGCCACCTCGTCCAGATTGGCGATTCGCGACATTGTACTACCCAGCTATGTGAACTTGCACAAATATTTCAGGATCTATCCTTTTACTTTGATTTGTGGCTGTGTGTATCCTGTACCAGAAGTTGATTGGTGCATAACTTACCTTTTTTTTACATTTATGACCAGACCCGAAGTTGTTGCATGCAGCAGAGAACCAATCCATGTTCTCCTGCATTTCCTGCTCTGAGTTGTTATTCACAGTCATCAACAAATACAAGTTCATGGATCATGTCGCCTGCTACTCTGGATTTTGCTCTCATTCTGCGAGCATTGAGTAGCCTGCCGTCTGGTATCTGTTCATACACAGTGCATATCGCAGGTTTCATTGTTACGTTTGTGCCGATTTAAAAGGGGCCAAGTTTGACACTGGTAACATAACGAAGGGATGATCAATATGTGTATCAGCGTCTGTTTAGTGGACATAGTGACACTTGCATGTTTCAATATTGGGGATATTTGTTAGTGCACTTTGGATTCCTGTTGAATTCGATTTTCTATCTCTCTGTCTGGTCTGCCAGTCATATATTATCTTCTTTTGTTGTCCCACTTTCTACCAGGTTGTAGCCCACTGTCGTGGTATGCATTTGTCTTCTGCCTCTCTCGTGGCCTGAGTGACACTTATCCTCACTTTACAGTGTCTTGTTTATACCTCTAGGCCTTCTTCCTGATGCTCTCCTGTAGGTTGCATTCTCACAATGTGGTCTGGTTGCATTCTCACAATGTGGCCAAATCAATTCATTCTCTGTTGCTCGATGTAATTTAGGCAAGGAATTGTTCCAACCTTCTCCAGAATATTTATATACATGATTATGTCTCTTCTGGTGTTATTAGTGACCTTTCGTAGGCAGCGCATTTCGCAGGTGGCTGACTTTCATTCCTGAGCCCTAGTCAATGCCTATGTCTGGCATTGGTAGCACAGGGTTGGGATGAAGATACTGTTTACCATCTGCTTATTTGCTTGGAGGGAAATCTTTATGTGTCTTAGTAGTTGAGACAGCTGGTAAGTGATAGCATTTGCTCTCTGCACTCTCGTCTCTACCTCTCTGTCAAGTCTGCCATCCCCAGTTAAAAACAGTTCCGACATACATCAATTTTTGTATCTGCTTTATTTTTGTTTCATTCACATGAATATCAAGTGTGGTGTGCTTTCTACCTATATTCAGTGTCTCTGCTTTTGATGTGTTGATAATAACGTCTTTATACTGGTTTAGAAAAGTCTGTATGCAACCAGTTTCATTGACATCTCCTTGCTCTAAAAGCTATGTGCATCCAATCTATTCTTAAATCTTATCCCTGCCTCCACTACTTCCTGCCCCATTTTTGTCACGTAATCTGTTGTTATAGTGGCTGTTGTTCCATGCTTAGTCTTCGATGGCTGGGATACACTCGTAGGATGGATGATGGCACAATACTAAAATATCTTCTCTATGGGGAATTACAGTTGGGGAAAAGGTCTCGGGGCCGGCTACTACTTCCGTACAAGGCTGTATGCAACCTGGATATGAATGATGCAAGCATTGATATGGAATCATGGGAACAGGGCACCATGGATTGTGTTACATGGAGGGACAGGTTTAAGCATGGTATACAGACAAAGGAGATACTGATTGTAGGTAGGCTAAGGACTCAGCGTTTCAAATGACACGCCATTGCATGCAATGCCGCAAATGGTCCTTGCACACACTGTGGAAGACACTTCTCTGCTCGGATTGGTCTTACAGTTACACGTGTTATCTTCATGGACTGTAGTTGCATACATTTTTGCAAAGCACAATTACTATCATCTGCCAATGAGTGGCTGTTGTTGACTCTCTTTCCCACACGTCTTCATTGGTCACCATTACTAAACGCAGGTAGCGTCCAACACGAAACATTCCTATTATGAAAGATAGTTAAAGTTATTTGAAACATTAAACAGACCAATTTGATTACTCCTGGCAGGTTTATCTTTTATTACATGGAAGGCCTCACAGTATAATAATGCTGATAGGGAAAGATTAATGAAATAAGTTGTAGAACTGTTTTAAAAGTATGTAAAGTAATGTTTCAGCCAAAAGGTCTTTACCAGGTGCATATGTTGGTTTGCTTGTAGTGTGACCTTCAACCATCTAAATTGGTGTTCCTGCATCCCTTGATCCATTAACTTGCCATTATGAAAATTCTATCCATAAACTTGAATTTATGCAAAGTATGTGCATCAACTTGACCTCATGCAAAGTCTGTCTATCAAATTGCCTTTATGCTGCACTATATCCATGAACTTGACCTCATACAAAGTCTGTCTATCAGCTTGCCTTTATGCTGCACTATATCCATGAACTTGATCTCATGCAAAGTCTGTCTATCAACTTGCCTTTATGCTGCACTATATCCATGAACTTGACCTCATACAAAGTCTGTCTATCAGCTTGCCTTTATGCTGCACTATATCCATGAACTTGATCTCATGCAAAGTCTGTCTATCAACTTGCCTTTATGCTGCACTATATCCATGAACTTGACCTCATACAAAGTCTGTCCATCAACTTGCCTTTATGCTGCACTATCCATGAACTTGACCTCATGCAAAGTCTGTCTATCAAATTGCCTTTATGCTGCACTATCCATGAACTTGACCTCATACAAAGTCTGTCTATCAACTTGCCTTTATGCTGCACTTTTTAAATGAACGACTTCTTGTGTGTCCTTCTGCCCATTAACGTGGACATTGTGTGGCCCCTTAGCCCTTCTACCTAAACCAAGATAATCAGGTTAATCAGGACTGTTAAAAATGTCATTATATCTATGTATTCATTGCAGTCCCACACTATGGATATCACATGACAGTACACATGCTATTGGGCTGTTTAAAATGCCTGTAATTTCCTATTAGATCAGATGTGTGTATGATCTTAATGGACAGCTGTTTCGAATTCAGGGCTACCAATTACTTCACTTTCTATTCTGTTTGTTATGTATGTTGCTCAAATGCAGATAAATACTTGTCTTGTGATCGTTGCCACTAACAAACTTTCTATGTTTATCACTCGCTACACCGAAGTTTCCACATATTCCCTTCTTTACCTTGTATAGTTAGTGGAAACAAGACTACTATTAGTAAGTGTAAATTGTTGCCACTTCAGAATACAGAAGAAGTTAATATCGCTCATACAGAATATGTATGAAAACACAATTTGTAGATTGGTATATGGATTACTGACCTACAGTTTTGAAGTACAAATTAAAGTGAGGCATGGATATCTGTTGTCACCACTCTTGTCCCTGATGGCGATAGACTGGATAATGAAGATGTCAACGTCAGGGAAGAGAACCAATATACAGTGGTCATTGGAGTCAAAGGTAGAGAACATGGGCTATGCAGATGACTTGGTACTGTTGTCACACAACCATTATCATATGTAAGAAAAACTGAATACGGTGAGAGAACATTGAGCCAAACTGGGACAATATGTTAGAATTAATTAAACCAAACTGTTTAAAATCAACACCTTAAGATAAGAGCCAGTCATGTCTGGAGGTGAGGCATTGGAAGAGGTGGACATCTTCACATATTTGGGCAGCACCATTGATGCTTCAGGGCACAGAGTCAAATGTAACGCTAGAGTTGGAAAGGCAAGGACAGCATTCTTGCTACTGAATAATACACATTATCCAGGGAAATGAAGACTAATACAATTTAAGATTATTCAGTGTCAATTCAGCACTCTTGTACGGAGAAAAAACTTTGAGAACGACTAGGACAAGGCAGAGGAAATTCCAGTTGTTTGTAAAAAAAAATCTCTAAAGAAAATAATGAATTTAGGCTGACAAGACATGATGAGGCATGAAGACCTAACGGAAAGGAGCCAACAACAACTAGCGGAGTAATAGATCAAATACAGGAAATATGGTTGGATAGAACACAAGCTACATAAAGCACTATCAGACATGGCCAGTCAGGCCCTGACATGGAATCCACAGGGGAAGAGAATTAGAGGTAGACCAAGAAACACCTGGAGTAGACTGAAAATGAACTTTGATTGAAGAGAGTCAGAAATGCAAACTTAAGATCAAAGTTGCTGTAGGAGGGTTGTCAATTGCCTATGTCCTGAAAAGAAGTCAAGAGCATTGCTTGTTTAAAACACATTCTGCTTAATTTTACTTGCGCAAGTTTTCGTCTTTCCTGCACAAGGGCCAGTTTTTTTAAATACAAGAGATTGCGTATTATTGCATTTCCTTACCAATTTTTAATGTGCTATGCTGATTTTGTTCTTTGCCTTTTCACCGCAGTCAGGCGATTTTGATATACATTAAATGTATTCAATGCAAAATAAACTTGAATCCCGTATTGCTTTTAGTTCAATTAATTTGATTGTTAATTTGAGTTTTTTTTACATGTGGGTGAGAAATGCATACTTGTGTTATGTGTTGTTGTCGGTAACATTTGTTTGTTGTTTTTTTGTGTTTGCTTGTATAGTGAACAAGAATTGGGTACTGTAGGAAGAATGGCATCAGGCCAAGCAAAAGTTGAGGGAGTTTGTTACTGTCCTGGAATTTGCAGAGCCCACTGACTTCTTCATCAGTCATAAGCCGAGGATAAAAAAATATACTTTAGCTACTAATATCATTACATGTGGCTAGCCATTTCATATCAGACTATTAATTCTCATTGGTTTTGTTTATCCAGAGATTGCAGTAGTGACCTGGTTGGCTGATTGAGTAACATGATTCTGGCTTGCCGTGCGTCAAGTCCAGGGTTCAAACCCTAGACGAGCCCTAACATTTTTCCTTTCTGATTTGTTTTTTGTCTTTAAGATCTGACCAATGCATTCCATTCTATTATGGTGTCATTTTTTTAATAACCTCAGCACAAATAATGTATGAACAGTAGAGATCAGAAAACAGCTCTGCTGTGTATGTTTTCCAGCCATAAGCGCCAGCAAATTTACACCTCATTGTTTGTAGTCAATAAAGCGAGATCATTTTTGTTTGAAACTAAACTTGTCTGCAGCACTAGGTACTTCCTTTATTTTCAGTTGACACAGTGGTCTAGGGGTGTGATCCTTGTCTAGGGTGCTAGTGGTTCATGGTTCAAATTCTAGATGAGACCGATGTTGTTTTTTTTCCTTTACATTTTCTATTTAAAATCCGATTGAAACTTTTACCAGTTCATTCTATTTAATTATGTTGGTGGGGTAGGAGATGTGTGGGTTGAAAGAGGGGACAGGTTTCTTGTAGAATGAGGAAGTGTGTGGGAAGGTAGAATTGTTAGTCTGCTTTTGTTACTTTCATAATGTACACTACAACTGACAGGCAGATGTTCTGCCCCTGTCTGCTAGTTGGATTGTCTTCTTCTTCTTCTGCGTACACAGTCAGACAGTAACCATTATTTTCTCGAAAAAAGCGGCGGTCATCCTGAGACTCTCGCCACTACCATAGAGCTTGTCTTGCAGTTCCACTGGCAATGGCCACATCTGCTCTCTCTGATCCTCGTATGTCGGGCAGTTCTGCAGCAGATGTTCAGTGGTCATTTTACCAGTACCGCACGGGCATTCGTCGGTACACCCTATCTTCAATTTGTTGAAGAGGTGGTACCTCAGTCTGTTGTGGCCAGTGCGAAGTCTGAAGACAACGACCTGCTCTCTTCGGTTCAACTGGTAATAGGCATCGTTTTTGGTGTAACCAGTATGTTCGGTTTCCCATTTGGACATGTACCTGGCTTTGATAAGCCGTTTTGACTCTTCGTACGTCATACTGGTATCTATTTGTGGTAGCCTTGCACCTTCTTTTGCCAGTCTGTCTGCCTCCTCGTTGCCTTGGATGTTGCAGTGTGACGGAACCCACTGTACCACTACCCTTTTTGGTGCGGACTGTTGGCACAGTTTGCAGAGTGCTGCTCTTAAGTCATTAAGCTCAGTGTTTTTCTGGCTTTTTAGCGCTGTGACTACTTCGAGAGCATCTGTCAGCAGGACTATATGGCTCTCATTTTCACTGTGTGTTACCATTTCTTCCACTGCCGCCCTCAGTGCCTCTGCCTCTGCTCTGAAATTGCTCGTGTACTTACCAGTAGCGAATGACAGTGTTATTTTTCTGCCATTTGGTAGGTTCAGGAATGCTCCTGCCCCTCCGTTCTGTGTAGTGTTTGTTACAGAGCCGTCGGTGTATGCATGGGTCCAGTCCATGCTTGGGTAGCTTTTCGTTATGAAGCTTAGGGTAGTATCTCTCCTTTCTTTTTCGGTCTGGCAGTTTTTGTTTGCAATACCTGGTATATTTTCTACCACCTCTGGAAATATATCCTGCCTCCAAGTAGGTTTTCGTACAGTAGTGATGGGTTTTGGTGTTGTTAGTGCGTTTATGGGATCTTCGTGCATCTTTGCTTTGGCTATTTCTGCAAAGTTTCTCCGCTTTAGTTTTCCAGTTCCCAAATTGTTTAGCCTCTGGTACATTGGATGGTCCGTCAGTCTTCGGAGTTTCTCTGACTGCAGCTGGGCTCTGCAGTCTCTTCTGTCGGTCATGGATTGCAGTTTTGTAATCTTTTCAAGTTCTACAATTGGCGTTGACTTCATTCCACCAGTTATGATTCTCATAGCTTGGTTTTGAAGTTTGTTAACTTTATCGAAGTTCGCCTTCGCTGCTGTTGTCCATGCCGCGATGCCATACTCGAGAACTGGTCTCACTCTTCCAGTGTACAGTTTCTTTAGTATGCCTTCGTCTGCTCCCCAGCTTGTGCCAGCAAGTTTCCTCATGATCGCCATTCTTTCTCTGGCTTTCATTCGGTTTCTCTCAATCTGACTTTTCCATGTCATGCGCCGATCAAATGTGACTCCCAGATAGGTTGGGTTGTCGTTTGGCTGCAGGATTTTGCCATTTAGGCTTAATTTGGTACTTTGGGGTTTTAATGAGAGCGAGAATATTGTGCACGTGGTTTTCTCCTCGTTTATTTTGACCAGCCATGAGTTCGCCCACTCTTCCAGCGATGTTAGGGCCGTTTGCATCCGATTTCTTGCTATGGTGAGATTCTTTTCAGAGGTCCACATAGCCAGATCGTCTGCAAACATTGAGCTATGGACTCTTCTTGGTATATTCTCTGTAATATCGTTTATATATACCAGGAAGAGTGTGGGTGACAGTACTCCCCCTTGGGGTACTCCCTGCTCGAGTGTCACCTTTTTGCTCATCTGCCCTTGTACTTGGACTCTGGCCGTTCTTTGTTTGAGGTAGTGGTTGATCCACTTGTACATCTTCCCACAAACATCACTTCTTCTTAGCTTGACTCTAAGTCCATCCTTCCAGACTTTGTCAAATGCCTTTTCCAGATCCACCCAAACAGCTACTGTGTGTTTCTGTGCCTGGTAGGCATCTTCTATCTCCTGGGCTATGAGGATGACCTGGTCCTCAGTGGATCTGTGCTGTCTAAAGCCGGCTTGCTGTGGAATTAGTATTCGTTTTTCTTCCAGATGCCACATCAGTCTGGTGTTTATCATCCGTTCCATCAGCTTGCCGACACAGCTCAGTAGGCTTATGGGCCTGTATCCATTCGGATCTGTTTTGTCCTTTCCTGTTTTTGGTACTGGTACCAGTATTGCATCTTTCCATGCCTGGGGTACAATACCCCTTTTCCAGCTTTGGTTCAGGACTGATAGTAGTTTTTCCTTCGCTGTTTGGCCCAGCCCCATCAGCATTTCGTTTGTTATCCCGTCTTTTCCGGGAGATTTCCTTCTCTTTAGTGTTCTCATAGCCTCTTCCATTTCGCGCATTGTTAGTTTGGCCATCATGTGCTCTTCAGGAGCCGTATTTATGTTTTCGTGCCCCTTTAGCTCTTCGCTAATGTCTGTATGCTTATCTGCAGGGACCTCGATGTGGTTTGCTCTGGCATAGTGATCGACAAAGGCGTTTGCGGCTTTCTTACCTGTGATCAAGTTCTCGCCTTGCTTGATAGTAATTTGTTTATTTGACGGGGTTTCGTCGTTCATGGCTCTGACTAGCTTCCATAGCTTGTTCCCTTCTTTGTCCAGGTTTAAACTTTCCGTTTTATTTTTCCAACTTTCTCTTGCTGTTTGCTTGAGAGTGTGTTTGTACTTCGCCGCGGCGGCTTTGAGGGCGATGTTTGCCTCCACGGATTTTTCTCGTTCTGCCATGTTCCTCGCATTAGTTACTGCATCTTCCACTTTCTGTAACTCATCATTCCAGTAGGGCTTATAGTTTTTCCTAGCTCCTCTTGGGATGGTTTCAGTGGCGGCTTGCATTATTGCCTTGCTTAGGCTCTCTACCATGGGCTTCATTTTGGTGTTTCGTGTGTTGATGGTTTCACACAGCCCATCTGTCAGGATTGCAAATCTGTCCCAGTCGGCTCGTTTGTAATTCCAACGTGGGAGCGGTTTTGTTTCCTGTGGGCCTACTTCCATGTCAATGGTTAGCCTGATCGGCCTGTGGTCGCTACCTGCCAGTTGGTTTAGCACCTGGCGGTCTATTTTATAGTGTATGTCCTGTGTGGAGAAGGCCAAATCTGGAGTCGAGGTGGTATGCCATGTTCTTGAATAGAAGCTAGGGCTATCCTCCGGCCTATTGATTAGGGAGAGATTTGCATCTATCTCCCAATCTTCCACTTCGTCACCTCTACTGTCTGTGTCAGAGTATCCCCATCTCTCCGAGTGGCTGTTGAAATCTCCAACTACTATGCAGTTGGAGTCTCTGACCTCCATACTCGAGAGCGATAGGTCTCTGTTTGGTGGTCCGTACAGATTGAAAATGCGGAGTTTCGTCTCTAGAGCCATTATGTCAACTCCTACAATTTCTGCTTGTCCGGTGTGATTGACAGGTACCGCGCTACTCGGTATGCTGTTTCTGGTCAGTATCAGGACCCCTCCTTTGTGACCTTCTCTATCTAGACGGAAGGTCTGGTATCCTCTGATTGAGAATTTATGGTTATTGTTGAGGTGCGTTTCCTGGATACATGCCACGTCAATCTTACCTTCATGCAGGTGGTGTGTTAGGGAAAGTTTTTTGTTAATGACTCCCTCCGCATTCCACTGTAGTATTCTGAGGGTCTTGAAGTTTTGGCCAATAGACGTTACCCCATAGCCATGTGCCTTGACTCCACGACACATGGGTGGGTGACCACCAGTAGTCAAGGGTGGGCCCCTTCGAGGCGTGAGGCCCGGCGCTATCGCTGCCTGGCGGGTCTCCTCAGGATGAGCGCCATACGTTTTTCGAATAGGTTGTGCTGCCATCATACTGTGATTTACGTTGCACTGTTTTGTTAGGCTTGCGGCCCCGTGCATCCGATTTCAACAGGCGTTTCTGTAGGGATGCCCTCCTTAGCCTTTGGCTGTCCCCAGCCTATCTGCAAGGCAGCAGTTGTTTACGATCAGAGTTTTCTCTCCTATGGAAGTTGTCTTTCCAGACTATCGAGTCTTCACTACTCGTGTCTATAGGGTGCAATGATGGTATGTGATATATGAGATGGACTGGTTTACCCGGAAGAGAGGCAGTCCAGTGTGTCTGTATCCCAGGATCGTCACGTCCTGCCAGAAACGTAGCATTTGCATGTGAGTGGGGTATCTCTTTTTCCCTTTATTTTCTTGGCTTCTATGCAGGGATGGTACGCCTAGCATTCCCCGCCACCTGGGGTGTTGACACAGTGGGGCAGGTGTGCAATGTCCGCTGGTCTGCATCTCTTCTGCGTCCAGCATGATAGTTATGGCTGATAACGTACAGAGGTAGATATCGTAACCGGAGTGCATTTAGCCAGAGGACAAGCCTGGTAATGTCACAGAGATGTTGATCGCCTGGTGTGCGGACAACTCTCATGGTCAGTGGTTGAGTCTTGACAGTTCACAGTGTGGTGGCTGCTCTACTGTTTTCGACACCCCGACCAGGTTCTAAGTCTTTGGTTGGTGTTTTTCGCACCCCATCGCCGTATAGGGTGAGTATCAAGCAGTTTTCCGCCCGCTTTGATTTGCGGGCGGCAAGGACCTCTTACTGTGGCTCTACCTGATAGGGCTGGGGCGCAAGCCCCAGGTCCCGAGCATGTAGGAGCCTCCCATTGCAGTGGTGCTGAGATTTTGGGCGGGATTGCGGCTTTCAAGGGTTCGGCCGTAATCCCCCACATGGTAGCCTCGCGCCCTTGGCTTATCAGCCTGGTACGTGAACCAAAGTGTCTGCGGCTCCTCTCGATTTGAGCTGGTTTTCCGTAGCAACGCCCTGTCATTTGTAGGGTAAAACTGACCTGTCTTCAGATCTATTTCCAGCACCCGTTCACTATTTGGTCAGACGAATTTATTGAGGGCTTTTGTTTGTCAATGACCAGGTATTTGAAATCTGCGGAGTTAAACACGATTTCCGTAGCGTTCTTTCATTTGAGCTGACTTGTCGTCCGTGAGTCTAATACCAGCGTACGTTCATTATTAGACCCAAACGGCAGCGCTCTCAATTTGTCAGTTGTTCTACAGCATTGGCGTGTTCAGTCAAATTAAGCCGCAGGTTCCACACCTGGTGGTGCCCTTTCGTCAATTCCCTTAGCGAGATAGTCAAGTTTCTTAAAGGGTAGCCCCAAAGATTTTCGAGGGTCTAATTCCAGCACATGTTCTCTATTAGACCCCACTAAGGTGTACTTTTTGATAGTCATTCTGCAGTATTGGCGTGGTAAGTTAACTTAGGTCTCAGGCTCCACTCCTGATAGTGCTCTTCCGTCAATTCCTTTATCAAACACTGGATGCAGACAAAACCGAGCCACAGGGGACATAACCCCAGATTCTGGGGGTCTAAGTCCAGCACCAGTTCCATGTTAGACTCCAGAAGAGTGGTCTCGGCATGTCAATCATTTCAGTGTTGGCCGTGTTGAGTCAAATTAAGCCGCAGGCTCCACTCCTGGTGGTGCCCTTCCGTCAATTCCTTTAAGTTTCAGCTTTGCAACCATACTTCCCCCGGAACCCAAACACTTTGGTTTCCCGGAAGCTGCCCGCAGAGTCATCGAAGCAACTCCTGCGGATCGCTAGTCGGCATCGTTTATGGTCAAAACTACGACGGTATCTGATCGTCTTCGCGCCTCTGACTTTCGTTCTTGATTAATGAAAACATTCTTGACAAATGCTTTCGCAGTAGCTCGTCTTGCGGCGATCCAAGAATTTCACCTCTAACGCCGCAATACGAATGCCCCCGTTTGTCCCTGTTAATCATTACCTCCAGTTCCGAAAACCAACAAAATAGAACCGAGGTCCTATTCCATTATTCCATGCACCATTATTCAGGCAGCCGAGGCCTGCTTTGAACACTCTAATTTTTTCAAAGTAAACGCGCCGGCCACCCAGGACGCTCAGCGAAGAGCACCCGTGGGAGAGAGCCGGCAGACGGTAGGGCAGGAGACAACGGGCAGTGAACCGGCGCGAGCCGGACCGCCCGCCTGCGCCTGAGATCCAACTACGAGCTTTTTAACTGCAACAACTTTAATATACGCTATTGGAGCTGGAATTACCGCGGCTGCTGGCACCAGACTTGCCCTCCAATAGATCCTCGTTAAAGGGTTTAAAGTGTACTCATTCCAATTACGGGGCCTCGAAAGAGTCCCGTATTGTTATTTTTCGTCACTACCTCCCCGTGCCGGGAGTGGGTAAGTTGCGCGCCTGCTGCCTTCCTTGGATGTGGTAGCCGTTTCTCATGCTCCCTCTCCGGAATCGAACCCTGATTCCCCGTTACCCGTTACAAACATGGTAGGCATGTCACGTACCATCGACATTTGATAGGGCAGACATTTGAAAGATGCGTCGCCGGCACATGAGGCCATGCGATCAGCACAAAGTTATCCAGAGTCACCAGTGGGGACGCCGCAACCCCGCGAGGGGAAACGACGATTGGTTTTGAACTAATAAAAGCGCTCTTTCCGCGAGGGTCGGAGCTTGGTAAGCATGTATTAGCTCTAGAATTGCCACAGTTATCCAAGTAGGATCGTGTCATCTAAGGAACCTCGACTGATTTAATGAGCCATTCGCGGTTTCACCGTGAGACAGTGTGAACTTAGACATGCATGGCTTAATCTTTGAGACAAGCATATGACTACTGGCAGGATCAACCAGATATCTGTCGGAGACGTACGTACTGCGCACACCGGTCGGCGGAGGAAGGGTGTGTAAAAAGCCTCACTGGGACGGCCGCAGGGACCGACTGACGGGACGGACGGACGGTTGTTCCACCCGTCCCTCACTCCGTCGACCTAGGACCGCCTGACAGGGGCCTCCCACACGCACCAGACGACCGACCGACCGACCGGGCTCGCTCGAGGAGGGATGGCAGCGCTCTGTGCAGAACGGATCCCAACGACCTCGGCGACGAATTTCACTGGGACTAGAGACACAATTTGGCCTGCCGGCCCTTCTTCTCCGTAGGGAGAACGCAGGGCCTCGAGGCAACGATTCCTGCTTTCCATTTGCCGGTCACAAGCTCTTTGCGAGAGTCGGACCACCAGCGAGACGTACTGTCGAGCTCTGCTATAAGCCTTAGATAAATCACCACGGACGGACCACGTTTCCTGATACGGACCAGACTAGCGCACCTCGGTGGAGGAGCCACTACCACAAACCGCACCCAATTCGCACTACGGGGAAAGGCAGGCGAGCGTTTTCCGCAAGCCCGCGCTATCGCTCCGCCTGGCGGGACTGAGATCGCTTTACGAACACTGGTTGAAATTGAGTCGCCGCAGCGAGACAACTACCCCAGATGCTAGTTGGATTGGAAATCTTATCCTTCATTTTGGTTGTTGCTAATTAATATCACATCTATTTCAACATGATATACTGATGGTTAATCCAATGGTCTCGAGGTAAGGTGTTCACCTCGGGAGCTGGAGGTCACAGGTTCAAATCACTGTGCAGATCATGTTTTTTTCACATGGATCATCCGGTACAAATTTCCCTTGATATCTGAGTAGTGAGACCAGACACCCGTATGCAATTGCATGCAAGTTAACAATCCAGTGGCAGTTGGAAATCTAAATGAGTAGGCTTAACGGCAACTTCTCTGGCAAAATTCAAGTTAAAAATCTACTCAAATTATTTTAGGGATTCTCGCACTACAGAGTATATTTTGCAAAAAATGGGACTGTCTGGCTGTACCTGGTTATGTGCTTAGTGGAGCAGCAAAGATGGTATCTGACAGGCTGCGGGTCTACATTGCTCTAATTTACACTTCCACCAGTACCAAAAATAGGCGATCGTGTATATAAATTCAGGTGGTGGCTACATTGAGAAAGAATAAGCACTGTGCCAAATTAAATTTTTTTTTCCTCCTGCTCCTTCATGGTCAGGGTAAAGATTTATGACAAGCCCCTTGTATATTTCAGGTGCTACCAACCACCTAACGGTTGGTAACAGATAACTGGATATTCGCCTGCTGAAAAATAAAACAAAGGAGGTCACACCTACCTACAACACCTAACAACACAGGTGGACTGAAGACAGATAGACTGATGGTTAATCTCAGCCTTGTCTTGTCACTATATTGTTGAACCATCACATTGATATTATAAGACATTACAGTACCAACATGGCAGATGTGTCTATGTGCTGCTATTTGAAACGGAGTAAAAGTATATAAAATCAAAGTTTTCTATGACAATAGTTACCAAACGTACCCATGAAAGCATTGTAAACAGCACCAATCATCCTATAGTGTCATAAGATAATCAATAACCGGCCACACGACCCCTAAATTGACCGTTTGTACATGAGAGCTGAACAGGCCTAACAAAGACAAGTACTTGGCTTGACACATTTTATTAGTTCTACTTGGAAAATCCAGCGGCCCTATTGATTGGATAAGATACTGAGCTGTGTAGGTAAACTGATGGAGCGTATGATAAACAACAGACTAATGTGGCACCTGGAAGCAAAACACATATTAATTCCACTGCAAGCAGGATTTAGACAACACAGATACACTGAGGACCAGATCACTCTCATAGCACAGGAAATAGAGGATGCTTACCAAGAGAAAAAGCATACAGTAGCGGTTTGGGTGGATCTAGAGAAGGCATTTGACAAGGTGTGGAAAGAGGGACTTAAAGTCAAGCTACGAAGAAGTGAAGTTTGTGGGAAAATGTACACATGGATCAGCCACTACCTCGAAAACAGAACAGCAGGGTTCAAGTACAAGGGCAGATGAGCAAAAAGGTGACACTGGAGCAAGGAGTACCCCAAGGGGGAGTACTGTCACTCACACTTTTCTGGTGTATATAAACAAGATCACAGAGAATATACCAAGAAGAGTCCACGGCTCCATGTTTGCAGACGACCTTACTATGTGGACCTCTGAAAAAAATCTCACCGTATCAAACAATCGGATGCACCAGGCCCTAACATCGTTGGAGGAGTGGGCGAAATCATGGCTGGTCAAAATAAATGAAGAAAAAACAACATGTACGATATTCTCGCTTTCAAATAAACTACAGAACACCAAAATAAGTCTTAACGGCAAATATCTGCGGCCAAATGACAACCCAAACTACTTGGGCGTCACATTTGATCGGCGCATGACATGGAAAAGTCAGATCAAGAGAAACCGAATGAGAGCCAGACAAAGAATGGCAATCAAGAGGAAACTTGCTGGCACAAGCTGGGGAGCAGATGAAAGAATACTGAAGAAACTACACTGGAAGAGTGAGACCAGTTTTCGAGTATGACATTGCGGCATGTGCAACAGCAGCAAAGGCGAACTTTGATAAAACTAGCAAACTTCAAAACCAAGCCATGAGAGCTATAACAGGAGGCATGAAGTCATTGCCAATTGTCGAACTTGAAAAGATTACAAATCTGCAATCCATGACTGACAGAAGAGACTGCAGAACCCAGCAGCAAGCAGAGAAACTAAGAAAACTGACAGACCATCCAATGCATCAGAGACTAAATAGATTTAGAAAAGGGAAACTAAAGCGGAGAAACTTTGCAGAAGTAGCCAAAGCAAAGATGAGCGAAGACCCTATGAACACCATAACAACACCAAAGCCCATCCCTACTGTATGCAAACCCACATGGAAGCAGCATATCATTCCGGGGGTGGTAGAAAATATACCAGGTATTGGAAACAAGAACAGCCAGACGGAAAAAGAAAGAAGAGACATAACCCTGAGGTACATAGCGGAAAACGACCCAACCATGGACTGGACCCATGCATACACCGACGGTTCTGTAACAAACACAACACAGAGTGGAGGGGTATTCCTGAGCCTAACAAATGGTAGAAAAGTAACACTGTCAGTGGCAACTGCAAAAATTCTCAAGCAATTTCAGAGCGGAGGCACTGAAGGCTGCAGTAAAAGCAATGCTGACAGGCGAAAGCAATGAAAGCCAGATACTCCTGTTTACAGATGCCCTGGCCGTGGTTACAGCACTAAAAAGCCAAAAAATACTAAACTTAATGATTTAAGAGCAGTACTCTGTCAACTATGCCAGCAGTCCGCACCAAAAAGAGTAGTGGTACAGTGGGTCCCATCCCACTGTAACATCCAAGGCAACGAGGAGGCAGACAGACTGGCAAAAGAAGGTGCAAGACTACCACAACCAGATTCTAGTGTGACCTACGAAGAGTCCAAAAGGCTTATTAGGGCTAGATACATGGCCAAATGGAAAACAACATACTGGCTACACAAAAAATTATGCCTACTACTAGTTGAACGGAAGAGAGCAGGTCAAGGTTTTCAGACTCCGCACAGGCCACAACCGACTGATGTACCATCTATTCAATAAACTGAGGATAGGTGGCACTGTCGAATGCACCTGTGGTACAGGGAAAATGACCGCTGAACATATGCTGCAAAATTGCCCGACATACGAGGACAAGAGAAAGCACATGTGGCCATCTCCAGTGGCAACACTAGACAAGCTCTATAGCAGTGTTGACAGCCTCGGGATGACATCTGCTTTCTTTGAACAAATTCAAGGTGAAGAAGAAGATTGGATAAGACAATCACTTGGTTTGGCATGTTCAATTAGTTCCACTTGGATAATCCAGCAGCCATATTGATTGGACAAGACATTCACTTGGCTTGGCATGTTCAATTAGTTCCACTTGGATTGCCTCTTCTGTTTCTCGGCACAGGACCTCAACAAGATCTCAGGCCTGGTTGCAAATGTTAAATATATCTGCAAGCCATATCATATTATGGTATTTTAATATTTGAAGACATTGATATTTATTTGACCAAAAAAACATTAATGTCATAAGTAATTAAAATTTACTACCCTACTACCCAACCCAAGACATCAAGCTAGAAGAGAAAACCATCCGGATGTCAACTCCTACATCTACCTAGGCCAAGAGATAAATGCCAACCACATAATCGACCACGAAATCTCTAGATGACGAAAAGCAGATTGGTATTCCATTAACTCCATTAAGCCATTACTCCAATAGATGAAAGACACCACGGTAAGCGCACACACTTCCATGATCATTGAAACAAAGATTTATGGATGTGAAGTGTGGAACAGATGCTGAGAAGCTCAGAGAGCAATGGAACGACTCGTACTAAACATTTCGATACGTGATAAGATCAGAAACCCAAGAAATTGAACATCAAACTTTGTTTCGAAATGTTGTGTAAACACCAATATCACTCAAAAATTGTTGGGCTGAACATCTGGAACTCATGTCTGACAACAGATGGGCACGTGCAACATCGTTTTGGTGGCCATATGCCTGTACACGTCCACAAGGTCGCCCACCCATGCGATAGCGAGATGGATTGACCAAAGTCCTAGGCCCGTATTGGTACAGTGTTGCAAAAGATCTGGATACATACAGAATATTCTTGGCTTCCTCGCATACAGCGCATCTGCCGAACTGACGCCGAGTATAATACTTAACTTAACGTCTTTATACTGGTTTAGAAGACCTTGCAGAGTCTGTATACAACCAGTTACATTTACATCACCTTGCTCTAAAATCTATGCGCATCCAGTTTATTCTTAAACGCATTAACTGTCCCTGCCTCCACCACCTCCCCTGGCAATGCATTCCAAGCAGACACCACTCTCTGACTAAAAAAATATTTCCTAATATCTAACCTGGACCTCTCTTTAATCAGCTTGTAGCTATGCCCTCGTGTTATTGTGTGTGGCTGTATTTTAAAAAAACTTGTTATAGTCTAATTTATCGATTCCTCTGATCATCTTATAAACCTGTATTAAGTCACCACGAATTCTTCTCTTTTCGAGACACTGTAGGCCGGTTTATGTGGTCAAGTGATTGAGAAAATGTTAGTTATCTTTCCACTCATGGAGTTGAGCGCTGTGTAGAGAGATTAGGTCACTTGTCCTTCGCAGTGCGTTGCATCAGTCATTGTGAGCCAGCATCGTTGCACGATCACTCGAATGTCATCTAACCACCTGCATTGCTACCACCCTCTTGCCCTGTAGTCAGATCAACCAGTGTTGTAAGCCATCAGTGTAAGTTGAGGCGGGTGTATTCTCATGAAATGACTGAAACAGTGTATTTTTTGCCTGGAATATACTCTGCATAAGATGTAATGTCAACCGCACTTCAAATGTCTCCGTTTCGCAGTCTGTCTGTCCTGGTAACACCGATGCCTTTCCTCAAATATTTCATTTCACACGTTGAAATTCAGCTCTCATTTGCCTTGGAAAGAGGCCATGTTTAACACTGCTAGCACAGAGTCTGTATAAATATACTGTTTATCAGCTGATGTATTTTTGTCAAACTAATACTCAGGTGCTTAAACAGTTGTGACATCTGAAAAGTGACATCAGATGCTTTTTGACAACTAATCTTGTTTTTCCAGTTAGCCTACCAACTGTCGAAAACACACATCCCACATGCCTGAAGTCGTGGACATGTGGATGTGCAATATTTACACTTAAAAATGTACAAGCAGATTCACAATAACACATATATTTTAAAGAGAGCTTTATTATTTATGTTTATTTTAATGAATATAATTTTGTAAAGTTTCCATTAAGAATAAAATGATGTTGAGCTTATGACACGTCAGACAGTGGTGTGTTTGGAATTGCATGTCAAAACACGTGACAATTAATGAAAGTAAAGTGAAATTCACCAGAATTAACCGCTGGTTGGAAATGGAGTTTTTGAAGACTCTATTGTACTAAGTCGGAGCCTGTGAGAGGTGGGGTGGCCAGTGCCCTTCCTTGCTGTTTTTGCTTTCCATAACTCATGCGTCAGGTACCTTTTTACAGCTGGGTTGACTGGAGAAGCGGTCTCCGATTAAAATCACGACCTGGATTTTGTTTAGTCTCCAGGCGCGATTCGAACCGAGGCCTTTTGTTCCCACAGAAAATAAGCGAATTGCTCTCTATGATCTGAGCCCCACAAGACAATCATTATTGAAGTGAATAACTGGAGATGCAAACAAACAAAGTATTTTCTAAATATGAATATGTTATTGTCCTCATTTTAGAGTTTAATGTACGTCATTCTAGACAAAATATTGCTGATAATTGTAAGTGCTTTTGTTGTAGTTCACTGATGCTCATAATGAGTATGTTTATTCTTTTGCTTGTGCTAAAACGGGGATAAATATGGTGGATTGTAGTATC
This sequence comes from Ariolimax columbianus, assembly GCA_036924085.1. NCBI lineage: Eukaryota > Metazoa > Mollusca > Gastropoda > Stylommatophora > Arionidae > Ariolimax > Ariolimax columbianus. Next base: position 44,032,706 of record JAVGWX010000009.1, read on the forward strand.
TTTCCTTACATCCCGAGCGTGCTGATTAAGGTGGACTGGGGTCCTCCATGCTGTTGTACTATGATTGACGTCATCTGTGTTTGAATCTGTGGAGTACGTGCTACTTCTTTGTCACTATATGTACACCCTTCTTGTGTACTTCAACATTTCCAGTCTGTTGTGTACTAGGAGAAAAGATGAAAGAGCAACAACAAAAGGGTTCGTAAAAAAGAAACAAAACAGAATCACTAATGTAGGAATTAGATATCAGCAATTACAGACCGAGAAGAGTTTTCTTGGTAAATAAACATGCACCAAAACGATTTCCATTTTCCACTTAAAAAAAATTAACATGTATTCATCCATTAAACGCTTAAACAAACATGTTTTCAGTTTGTTAATTAAATAAAGAAGGTAATATTTACCATTACCCAATTAAACAGCATAATGTTTTTCGAGAACATTGACAGTTTTGACCCATTCACGAGAGGGGGGTACGAGATTCCCGAGTTACGATGCGAAGATGACACAGTGATCCCATCAAGAAGTGCAGAAGGGCTAGAGCAGCTAATTTCAGCCATAAATTGGCACACTAAAGATCAAAACCTCTTCATAAACATAAATAAAACAAAGATAATGACCACCGACAAAATACAATGTCAGCATAAATTTACAGTGGGTGGTGAGGAAATAGATCAGGTCATACACATTTTGAATATCTGGGCTCAAGAATTGACAAAAATGGCGACTGTTCGAAAGAAATCAGAAGAAGACTAGCCATGGCAATGCAGAAGAAACAGCCTGAAGAAATTCTACCAGAGAACCAAGAAACTGATCTAAGTAAAAGTCTTGAGAGCCTGTGTTTTTCCTGTGGCAGCTAATGGTTGTGAATCATGGACGGTTACCAAAACTTCTAATCAAAGAATCGAATCCTTCGAGTCGAAATGTTACAGAAAGATCCTCAAAATAACCTGGACAGAGAAAAAAACAAATGTAGACATTCGGCAAGAGTTGAGCATAGAGGAGAACTGGTTTATCGATTCATTTTGGCTAGAAAATGCAAATACTTTGGTCACATCAAGAGACACAACGGTCTCGAGAGAACAGTGATGGAAGGTAGGGTGCCAGGCAAAAGAGTAAAGGGTAGACCAAGAAGACGATGTCACCAAGATATCCAGTAATGCCTGAGTATGACTGGCGGAGGCTGGAGTTTTGGCAAGGCAAAGAGTTTCTTTCAGACAGGCTGTGATGGCAGCTGCTCTCTATAAAGAACATGCTACATAATGATGAATGTTTTTTATCTGCCACTTTATTAATGTACAATTATAATGTCAATATGAAAACTAGGAGATAAAGAAGAGACTCACAAAGAACCTGTTAAGTTTACAAACTATGGTCAGATAGGGCATGCAAGCAGACAGGTGTTCCGTATCTTCAGCAGAGAGTAAAGTGGTTTGGTCATTTGACACGAATGCACTATGAACAACCTGCAGCTACAGCATACTACATAAAGGTATCACAAGAATATACTATGAACGTGCAGCTAAATCATACTACATGAAGGAATCACAAGAATATACTATGAACAACGTGCAGCTAAATCATACTACATGAAGGAATCACAAGAATATACTATGAACAACGTGCAGCTAAATCATACTACATGAAGGAATCACAAGAATGTACTATGAACAACGTGCAGCTAAATCATACTACATGAAGGTATCACAAGAATGTACTATGAACAACCTGCAGCTACAGCATACCACATGAAGGTATCACAAGAATGTACTATGAACAACCTGCAGCTAAATTATACTACATGAAGATATCACAAGAATATACTATGAACAACGTGCAGCTAAATCATACTACATGAATGTATCACAAGAATGCACTATGAACAACCTGCAGCTACAGCATACTACATGAAGGTATCCAGGTTCTCCAGCAAGAGGTCTGCCAAGGCGACGTTGGATATAGGGGATCAAGGAGACACTCCAAAAGTGCAACACGTCCACTGCACATGCCGCCCATCTAGCGCAAACCAGAAGTTTATGGGTGCCTCCTTTCTGCGACGTTATAAGGCAAGAGCAGTAGGACAACAGAAGAAGAAACAAGTGAGGCTAGCTATGCTGCTGATGGTTACTATTGATGACGGAAACATGAGTGTTTAATCAAGAGAAAATAAATGCATGTTAGAGTTACTGTCCCTACAGATATAACTCCAGTCGTTCGTCAATTCATGTCTGGGGAGGATAATGGGTAGGAACTGACAGGACATGGTGAGGAATGAAGCCCTATGGTAAAGGAGTCAATAACATCTTTCGAGTATTCCCGAACGGAGTCAGTCCAGTGTGTCGGTGTCCCAGAATCGTCAATTGTCAAATGTTATACAGAGCCAGTTTACAAACTAAATGGTGAGAAACTAAAAGTTGTGGACATATTCACATACTTTGGGGGCCCACTATCACAGAACGTTGTGGACATATTCACATACCTTGGTAGCCCACTATCACAGACCGTTGTGGACATATTCACATACCTTGGTAGCCCACTATCCCAGAACGTTGTGGACATATTCACATACCTTGGGGGCCCACTATCACAAAACGTTGTGGACATATTCACATACCTTGGTAGCCCACTATCACAAAACGAGACAAACACCAGGACATCCAAAGACAGCAATACATTTGGCAGGTCAAAGTTTGGTATCGAAGTTTAATTAATCTGTAGACAGCGCTGAAGATGTACATAGCTGCGGTGATGTCAGTGCTGATGTATGAGAGTGAAATATTATATAACAAGCCATTTGTCATCATTCTAATAGAACAAGTCCCCGTCTTCAAACCAACCCCTTTAGAGGTCTATAAATATAGTGGCATAGATCTAACAACAAAACTTGACTTGATCTTCAAACAAATACGGGTGAGTCAAACCATGACGCAAGGTTTGAAAGATGTGTCAATTATCAATTTGTATAAACGTAAAGCAGTCGTCAAGCCTTTAAAGGGATCAAGACGCCGAGCAGCGCATGAGCTGCAATTGGTCAGCGACCCATAGCTGACTGCTAGCGTCAGGGCCAGCAAACCAAAGCTGACAAGACCCTTCTACACCTCAACGCGGTGATCCTGGATAACAGGATGCAGCAGGGCAGACTGGCTAAGGAGAAGGGATCGAAGAGGGAATGCTAACACGGTACTCAAAAAATGCTTGCTGAAGTCGGATGTGTTGGACCGAAAGGTGCAAATATCGCAGTCAAGCTGCAAACTACGACACAACGCATTCCGTTCTCTGGACTACATTCTGCTTCTTAAGCCCTTTCAGGGTTTGGCAGCGGGAGATTGAGAACGAACGGAGAAAAAGAGACGAAGAAGAAGAAGAAGAAGAAGGAGAAGCCTACAACAACCAGAAAGTCACATCCTTACTATACGTCACAGAGAAGATATTGACCAGAATACTTCTAAATCGCCTCACGAATCAGCTGGACAGGTTTACTGCATGAATTCCGATATGCAAGACGATTACCAAAGAAAACGCCAAGAACAATATTGAGCCTTGAACGCGTATTGTATGAGAATAGCAAAGTAGTATGGGCGACTTGGGTCTACCTTCATCAGCAAACTCGGGATGTGAGGAAAGCTACCGCAACCCGCCACTTACCGCGCTTTTCAGGGCGAAAAAAAATGTGAACTTACTCACTATGGGCATTTACCACAGCTACAACATGATCTTGGTTAATGCGCTGGACATGGTCAGTAGAGAGGTTCTTTGGAAGAGCATTACAAAATACGGCTGCATGATGGAATCTAAGTTAAGAGTTACAAAATACAGCTGCATGATGGAATCTAAGTTAAGAGTTACAAAATACGGCTGCATGATGGAATCCAAGCTAAGAGTTACAAAATACGGCTGCATGATGGAATCTAAGTAAAGAGTTACAAAATACGGCTGCATGATGGAATCTAAGTTAAGAGTTACAAAATACGGCTGCATGATGAAATCTAAGTTAAGAGTTACAAAACAAAACTAATGAACTGTCTGAGTCCGTTCTTGTCAAGAATGGAGTTCAACAGATTTGTGTATTTACATTGACTGTTCAATATCGTGGTCTTTGCCAGTCTGAGCGATGCTTTGGACACAAGGACTTGGGAATCCATATCATATTGATGATACATTCTTTTGCCCTATGAAGCTTTAAGCAACAACCAAGGTCAAATCATATAACATCAAAGATCTTCCGTTTGTTGATGGCAGTGGAGCTCTCAATGCTAGTACAGAGACGGATCTTCAGAAAAGCGTGGACAGAATATTCGAAGCCAGTTCACAATTTGGGTCTACAACCAACACAGAAAAAACATCAATAATGCTTTCAAAAAACTCCTCTCAAAAGCTATACGGAGCCAATTTTCCAAGTAAATGGTGAGAAACTGGAAGTTGTAGACATATTCACAGCCATTGTCAGCCCACTATCTCAGAACGTTGTGGACATATTCACATCCATTGTTAGCCCACTATCCAAGAACGTTGTAGACATATTCACATCCCTTAGCAGCCCACTGTCACTAAACGCCCCCATTTACTGTGAGATAGACACCAAAACCTGCAAAGCCAGCAGTACATTTGTTAGACCAAAGTTTGGAATCGATTATGAATTAGTCTGTAGACAGCGCTAAAGGTGTACCTACCTTCGGTTCTTCCAATGCTGCCGTATGTGTATAAAACATGGACTTATGTAAGCTCCAAGTAAATATACGGAACCTCTTACACACGGTCTGTCCCAAAAGGGTCATCATCTGTTTGGTCAGTTCTGGTACTGGTTGTAAAGTTGTCTGAGTATGTCTCTCCAATTGACCCTGTCCTCTGGTTGATCAGTTCTGGTACTGGTTGTAAGGTTGTCTGAGTATGTCTCTCCAATTGACCCTGTCCTCTGGTTGATCAGTTCGGGTACTGGTTGTAAGGTTGTCTGAGTATGTCTCTCCAATTGACCCTATCCTCTGGTTGGTCAGTTCTGGTACTGGTTGTAAGGTTGTCTGAGTATGTCTCTCCAATTGACCCTATCCTCTGGTTGGTCAGTTCTGGTACTGGTTGTAAAGTTGTCCGAGTATGTCTCTCAAATTGACCCTATCCTCTGGTTGGTCAGTTCTGGTACTGGTTGTAAGGTTGTCCGAGTATGTCTCTCCAATTGATCTTATCCTCTGCAGCTCTCTTTATTTCAGCATACGTTCGTACTTTAATGTTCTTGCATGCCTGATATATAAACGTGACTCTTGGTTAACCACTTCGTCTTTTCTCCTGAATCTTTCCCTCTAGTTTCTTATGTTTGTTTTTTTGTTGTTGTTTTTTGTTGTTTTGTTTAAAATGTCCACAATGAGATTGTTTACTCTTGTCTGCGCCCAGAAAAGGCATTAAGTGGCCGGTTGCAGTAGCTTTCCTCGCATACCGAGCATACTGATGAAGGTGGACCGGGGTCCTCCGGGCGGTTGTGCTATGCTTTGCTTCATCTGCGTGTCGCTCACTACTAAAGGGATTACGTCCTCGCCCCGTTAGCCAGGCTGCCATGAAAACCTGAGCAACAAAAAAACAATGCTATCTGTTAGGGCAACAGAAGACGGTGATATATACGTCTACCTGAGTAACAGAAGATGGTGATGTCTACCTGAGCAACAGAAGATGGTGATGTCTACCTGAGCAACAGAAGATGGTGATGTCTACCTGAGCAACAGAAGATTGTGATGTCTACCTGAGCAACAGAAGATGGTGATGTGTACTTGGGCAAAAGAAGACAGTGCTGTCAACTTGGGCAACATTTGACGGTAATGTCTATGTCTACCTGAGCAACAAAAGATGGTGATGTCTACTTGTACAGCAGAAGACGATCATGTCTACCTGACCAACAGAAGACGATGGTGTCTACCTGGCCAACAGAAGACAATAATGTCTACCTGACCAACAGAAGACGATGATGTATGTGTCTACTGGAGCAGCAGAAGACGATGATGTATGTGTCTACTGGAACAGCAAAAGACGGTTATGTATGTGTCTACTGGAGCAACAGAATACGATGATGTATATGTCTACTGGAACAGCAAAAGACGGTTATGTATGTGTATACTGGAGCAGCAGAACACGATGATGTCTATCTGAGAATCAGAAGACGGTGATATCTATCTGACCAACAGAAGACGGCGATGTCTACCTGACCAAAAGAAGACGTCGATGGCTATCTGACCAACAGAAGACGGTGATGTCTACCTGACCAACAGAAGACGATAATGTCTACCTGAACAACAGAAGACAATGATATCTACCTGAGAACCAGACGATGATGCTTACTTGAACATCAGCTAGATTTGGTAAGGCTTGATAACATTATTAATCTTAATGTAACAGGAAACATACGAGTATGTTTCACCAGATAATAACGGCACTCTTCGCTTCTACTTTTTAGATGTCAGAAGTGTTATAGTGAGGGGATGTCAAGAAAGACGTCATATTTTCATTCCTTAGTTGAGGGAAATAAAAAAGCCACACTCTGTTATCTGATGGTGAAAGTCTACAGCCTGGATTTGATCATCTTCTTTGCGTCAGCCAGATAGTCAAAATGATAGGATATTAGCGGTGTGATGTTTGATATTAATATCCTGGTACAAAAGCAACTGTCGAGTTCTGTCTTAGAAGTGAATGTCGAAAGTTGAACGCGACTTGCACACTTTGAGGACTCAACATATTGTTATCTACATACTTTCCTTTTTCCCACAAAGAAAACTCAATAGATCAGGATATATAATCTTCCTTATTTATTACATAATCAATAGTTATCACAATGAAGTGGGGCAATAAGTTTAGCAAGCCAATCAAATCAGACTTGATTGGTTCCCTGTACAGCCTAGATCTTCTACAAACACATGTTAAGTGATCAAGTTCATGTCTATATCTGTGAAGTATTAAAGATTGACCTGTCAATATCTGTGATGTATCAAGGATTGACCTATCTATATCTGTGAAGTATACCGGATTGACCTCTCTATATCTGTGAAGTATCAAGAATTGACCTGTCTATATATGTGAAGTATCAATGATTGACCTGTCTATACCTGGTACGTCGTCAAGGATAGACCTGTCTATATCTGTGAAGTATCACGGATTGACCTCTTTATATCTGTGAAGTATCAAGGATTGACCTGCTTATATCTGTGAAGCATCAATGATTGAGTTGTCTACATATGTTAAGTATCAATGATTGATTGTCTATATTTGGGAAGTATCAATGATTGACTTGTCTATAAAGTATCAAGGATTGACCTGTCGATATCTGTTGTCTTCGAGGATTGACCTGTCTATATCTGTTAAGTCGTCAAGGATTGACCTGTCTATATCTGTTGACATATCAAGGATTGACCTGTCTACATAAGTGGATTTGTCAAGTATTGACCTGTCTATCTATATCTGTTTACTTATCAAGGATTGACCTGTCTACATCTGTGGTATCAAGTATTGACCTGTCTATCTATATCTGTTGACATCAAGGATTGACCTGTCTACATATGTGGACGTATCAAGTATTGACCTGTCTATCTATATCTGTTGACGTATCCACGACTAACGTTCTACATGATGGAGTAGCCAACCCTATGCCATACCTATCTTAGTCGCATTTTACGACAGGCCTGCCAGGCTACAAAGTTAATATTCCTGCATCTCCTTTCTGGACCGGTAACACACGATCGAGACAAACAAGATACACAGGATACATTATATGTCCACCACAGCAAGATGCCACGAGTTGTAGTGGCATGTGTCATTATCATGTCTTTCTACACTCTAGTGGGAACTTGAAACTAACACTAGAGTTATCCTCCCTGCAGGATGAGTGCCCTAAAGCATTTATGGGGCCTTGGAGAAGTGCTTTCTGTGGTACATAGTTTTACATGATGATAGTGCCAGGCACAAGAGTGACCTTATGAAGTCGACTGTTACCACTTATATGTTCGGGTGCAGTATGCAAATCCGAATAAAACTGCCATAATTTGAAAATCTAAAATTGATAGTCCTGGCACTTACAGAAACAAAGAAAAAGGGGCAGGGCGTTCTGGACTATGACGGAAACATGTTATACTACAGCGGAGTTCCCATGAGCGAACGAGCCAGGGCAGGGGTGGGCTGTATAGTGGATAGTAATAACAAAGCAAACATTAAAGGATGGAAGTTCATTTCAGAACGACTGATGGCTCTAAGTCTACAAGAGGAGGATAGCCAAATGGATATCGTCACTGTGTATGCACCAAACGAAGATGAGAGCACTGACATAAAAGATGAATTTTATGAGCTCCTTCAAAGGACCATTGACGATTGCCATAATGAAATACGTCTCCTTGGAGATTTCAACGCAAGAGTTGGAAACGACTATTCTAGATGGGATGGAGTGATCGGTAGGTATGGAGAAGATGTTTTAATGACAACGCGAAAATGACTGCTGAGATTCTGCAGAGAACAACACCTTGTTATTATAAATGCAAGGTTTCTACACAAGCGTATCCATTCCTACACAAGATGCGAGCTGGCAAGAAATGAAAGATCCATAATTAACTATGCGATAGTGAGGAAAACTGATTTCAAGCAAGTGAAGGGTGCCAGAGTGTTCAGAGGACCAGAGATAGGAAGCGACCACTACCTAGTTAAAATAAAGAGAGAAATCGAAAAACGCTATCCGGCCAGGCAACACCCATCAGCAAGCATGAAACATGACACACGAGGAGAAAATACAATTAAGGCTTACAAACTACGCAAACCAGATGTTAAGATGAGATATCAATGGCTCATAACAACAGCAATATGAAGGATAGAGGGATCTGAAGAAGATATGGAGCTGCACTGGGTAAAATTCAAAGACATCCTCAAAGACGCTGTAGTACAGGCATTCGGTCAAACCAAAGAAGGGTGGAAGAGAAAGAGTACACCATGGCGGACACAAGAAGTGAAAAGAATAATACGAGAAAAGAAAAAGGCATGGAAGCAATACCTAGGGGCTAGGAATACAGAAGAACAAACAAAGAAATATAAAAAATATGTAAATTATAGAACAGAAGCAAAGAAGACTGTGCTCAAGGCCAAACAGAAATCTTGGAAAGAATTTGGAGAGAAACTGAAAATAATGCTGGAGAAAACCAGAAACTGTTCTACAGGACCTTAAAGAACATGAGGAAGGCAAAGCAATGCCCCCTGAAATTTGTTAAAGATAAACAAAGGTGCGCCGTTGACTGCCCCAGAAGAGGTAATGAACAGATGGAAAGAATATTTCTCAGATCTCCTTGGAGTGGAGGAAAACCAAGCTCTGGAAGTAACAGTCCCAATTCAAGAAGAGGGAGCCATGGAGGGAAACGATAATATCACAATGGAAGAACTAAAGGTACCATTGGAGAAAATAAAGATTGGTAAAGCAGCAGGCATGATGGTAAAACACCAGAAATTGTTAAATACATGGGAACGGCAGGAGAAATACTATTCATGAAGATTCTCAAGGCAGCTAGGCGCCACAAGAAGATACCAAGAGATTGGGTGGTTGTCATAATAATACAAATATTTAAAACTGGTGACAATCGACAATGTGAAAATCACAGAGGTATTCCCCGTCTCAGTGTCCCCGGAAAAGTCTACTCTAGGATTCTAGAACGGCGATTAAGAGGTCTAGCAGAGCCAAATATGGACGAAATTCAATGTGGGTTTAGGGCAAACAAAAGTATTCAAAACCTTATCTTTACACTAAGACAGCTAAGTGAAAAGGCTCTTAAATATGATAAAGAAATGCATCTCTGCTTTTTTGGATTTGGAGAAAGCATTTGATAAAGTTCCTAGGGACAATCTCTGGGAGTGGCTGACAAAGAAGAATATACCAGGACCCCTGATCTCTGCCATACAGTTTCAATAAACCATGCAGAAATTATTTGAAGACATCAAATCAAGTCAGGAGAGTTCAAGACCACGAGTAAGACAGGGGGACATTCTATCACCGTATCTTTTCATACTCGTCATGGATGAAGTCATCAAAATCTGCAAGAAACGGACAAAAAAGTATGAAGAAGGGTACTGCAAAATTAGACCAAGTTACATATCGGAACTAGCGTTTGCAGATCACGTGGCCATGATTACGAAATGCGAGTTAGAAAGTAAAATCTCTTACCTGCATGTTTTCTTTGTCGAAACGCCTGAGCGAAACGCCTGAGCTTCTGCTTCAGTCAAATTAACGAATCTCATGTTTACTTCTGTTGGTTCACCCATCGTTTGCGATTTCACAGAACAACACTTTGTATATAAAACTTAGTGTTTGAACAGACGTCGAAGTATTCGTTGTAAATGGATAACAGTGTTATCGATAGTGTAATGCAAGTGTGAAGAACTCGATGGTAGAAATGTGTATGATCGTCGTCTCTCATGTACTCGATATAACGACGAAAATGTTGTGTAAAGTTTAGATGAAACAACACGTGTCGTTTACAAGACTTACAAAGAGCAGCTTCTTTTGGAGAAACACATTGGCTTAAAGAAAACTGTCTGCCCGTCATTCTCCCTAACTTGACCAATGGGAGAACTCAGTTTGGGCGGACCTATTGCGCAAAGTTAGAAGTGCGCAGAACAAAGCGGAAGCTCCGCCTCTTGTTATGACTGAACAAACTAATCGCCGAGCAGCTTGGGACGAAGGGTGGGACAAGTTCATGTTTGATTTACAGGTTAACGCCTATCGTTTTTAAATTCTGATATGACATGCATACTCTGTGTATAAATCAAATATCAAGCGTGAATTTGACATAAATGTGTACCATTTGTATTAACTATTATCCCTCGCTTATACATACATCAAAGACAAATATGCATATATATACATACATACATACAAACAAATGTGCATACTTGTGTTGCAAAATTACATATTTAATGTCATATTAGATTTATCAGCATCCTCCATTGTTGTTTATTGATGTATGTGTGATTCTTAATACGTTTATGTACAAAAAGGACGAAGTGAATTAGACACAGAAGTTAGCGACCTATAGCCGACTCGTTGGGTCATGGTCAGCGATTCAGAGCTAATTCTAATAACACCATATCCCAGTTATTGACGTCCATACAACTAGACTGCAGAGTAAGAAGAAGAAGAGGAAGAAGAAGAGGAGGAAGAAAAAGAGGAAGAGGAAGTAGAACAAAAAGAAGAATGGAAGAAGAAGATAAGTAAGAAGAAGTGGAAGAGGAAGAATGAGATGAAGAAGAAGAAGAAGAAGAAGAAAAAGAACAAGAAGAAGAAGAAGTAGACAAAGAAAAAGAACAGAAGGAAGGAAAAGAAAAAGATGAAGAAAAAGAAGAAGAGGAAGAATGAAAAGATAAAAACGAAGAAGAGGAAGATAAAACTAATTTATCTTTGTGTTGATCCCCTTGATTGAATATAAGTCTTGTCTTGAGCCCCTTGATTGTTATATGTCTTGTGTTGATCCTACTGATTATTATATATCTTGTTGTTCCCTTATATTGTTATATGTCTTGTGTTGATCCTCCTGATTGTTATATGTCTTGTGTTGATCCCCTTGATTGTTATATGTCTTGTGTTGATCCTCCTGATTGTTATATGTCTTGTGTTGATCCTCCTGATTGTTATATGGCTTGTGTTGATCCTCCTGATTGTTATATATCTTGTGTTGATCCCCTTAATTGTTATATGGCTTGTGTTGATCCCCTAGATTGTTATAGGTCTTGTGTTGATCCCCTAGATTGTTATATGTCTTGTGTTGATCCTCTTAATTGTTATATATCTTGTGTTGATCCCCTTAATTGTTATATGTCTCTTGTTGATCCCATTGATTGTTATATGTCTTGTGTTGATCCTCTTAATTGTTATATGTCTCGTGTTGATCCCATTGATTGTTATATGTCTTGTGTTGATCCTCTTAATTGTTATATGTCTCGTGTTGATCCCATTGATTGTTATATGTCTTGTGCTGATCCTCCTGATTGTTATATGACTTGTGTTGATCCACTTGATTGTTATATATCTTGTATTGATCCTCTTGATTGTTATATGTCTGGTGCTGATCCTCCTGATTTTTATATGGCTTGTGTTGATCCTCTTAATTGTTATATGTCTTGTGGTTATCTACTTGATGTTTATATGGCTTGTGTTGATCCCCTTGATTGTTATATGTCTTGTGTTGATTCCCTTGATTGTTATATGTCTTGTGTTGATTCTCCTGATTGTTATATGTCTTGTGTTGATCCTCCAAATTGTTATATGTCTTGTGTTGATTCCCTTGATTGTTATATGTCTTGTGTTGATTCTCCTGATTGTTATATGTCTTTAAGTTGATCCTCCAAATTGTTATATGTCTTATGTCGATCCCCTTGTTTTGTTATTGGTTGTCCATAATTCTCTCCCCTATGACAGGATACATCAACAACCTTTTCTATGATCATTCCACTTTCCAAAAAGAGTCAGCCCACAATTTCATTGTCCAAATATTTTAGCTCCCGGTGGAGCTCAGGTCATCAAGAAAAACACCAGACGTCATCAGATGTGGACCTGTGTATTCTGTGGTTAAAAGTTAAGACAAGATGGGGTAGCAACCCTCATTCCCAACTATCATGTACCGCCTTTTACGACATTCCATGCAGATTACAGCGTTACAATTATTTGCTCCCCATTTTATTATCGTTAGCATTCGGGTGGGGCGGTCACTTTATGTAACACTAGTTGTCTTTAAAATCCTGCTTTGTAGGTTACAGTCGTTCCATTCTCTACTACCAATATTCTGGTCTAGTTTTATTTTGTTCCCGATTTGTGACATTCATGTTCCCACTTCTGTTATGAACGACATTTCTGTATCCCAACTTGACGAGCCACTTTCTGAAAGCTGAAATTATGTGACATCATGTCCGTCTGTCCAGTGTGTTTCTGCTAGCCAATTTCTCCCTTCATTAAAGAAACAAATGGTATTCCAGTAATTGACTCAAAATTAAAATATATTTTAATATTTTTCTCAAACTACAGCTTTGACATTCCACCATTGATGCGACTTATTCATTATCATCTTCAAATGCCCGGTCCCAATGTGGCCAGCTATCTAAACAGTTGAGGTACTGGCTGCCGGAGCCTTGACATTTCTTTAGCTCACGCAACCGATCGCCGGGCTCGCCCGTTCCTATCAGCAGTGAACGGGTTTCCCAGGTCCGTAAAGTACAATAGTGGTAGATGAGACCATCTGTGACATCCTGAAAATATTTGATGTCTCTTAGTCTATTGCTATATTAGACGCAGGGTTGGTGATTGACTCGTTACTTATGCTCTTAGATCTAGGGGGATGTATTCATTAGAAATGCCAACTGTCGTTCGTTTTGGTGATAGGCACAGGTTCAAAACTAGAAAAGTACCTGAGTTTTGTTTTATTTGAAGTGAGAAAACCTGCACACTATGCGGAGACAGTCATGCAAAGTTGTCTTTATTACTCAGCCTTATAAATATTAAACCACCTCCTCCTCATATCGACCCACTACATAGACTAAAAGCCTCGCAATTATCGGTGTACATTTATTGAATGATACAGATCGACGTAATGTTCAGCTTTGAATGAAATAATCAGATCAAGGAGTTATTACTCGTAGATTCTAGTGTGAGGTACCTGCAGAATTGTATACATTATAGAGGAATTATGTTATTATCCGTATCTGGACAAATATTGAACATGACCATTATAGAGGAATTATGTTATTATCCGTATCTGGACAAATATTGAACATGACCATTATAGAGGAATTATGTTATTATCCGTATCTGGACAAATATTGAACATGACCATTATAGAGGAATTATGTTATTATCCGTATCTGGACAAATATTGAACATGACCATTATAGAGGAATTATGTTATTATCCGTATCTGGACAAATATTGAACATGACCATTATAGAGGAATTATGTTATTATCCGTATCTGGACAAATATTGAACATGACCATTATAGAGGAATTATGTTATTATCCGTATCTGGACAAATATTGAACATGACCATTATAGAGGAATTATGTTATTATCCGTATCTGGACAAATATTGAACATGACCATTATAGAGAGATTGAGAAAAGAACCACTAGATGGATGGAAGACGAGCAGACATGATTTCGATTTAACAGGCGCTGGGAAAACCAGATATCTACATTGTCCATACTTGTCCTACATGGTGTTGGATGGAACTGACTACGTCACGGAAGACAGGCAGACATAGCAGATCACGTAAAGACATTGCGAACAATTGCTGATCAGAGTGGGGCATAGACCACCACTCTATACCTGGTTCGTGAAGTCTTGTATTGCTTAGACAGAGAATCACCATGGATGTAGTTCAGGCACTAATGAACAGAAAGTTCCCCAACATAATTATAACAATGTAGGTGTATGGTTCTGCGTTAAGATTGTGATACAAACGGAATAAAGACATGGATATTTCTGGTCACGACTTTCTCTTCCTGCTGGTCATTGACTGGATATTTAAATCGATTATATTAACGGACTCTGACAGAATGATATGAACTCTGTCAACTTGATCACCTGGACTCTGCCAGTGACTTGACCATTTTAAAGGTGAAGGTATAGGTGGGTCCAATGACAAGAACTGCCGTCGGGTATGACGATAACTTTTCATGGACTAAATCCCCAGCCTATGCGAGGTGGGGATCACCAGTTCCCTTCCTTGCTGTTTATGCCTTCCACAACTTACACGTCAGGCACCTATTTACAGTCGGGTCGACTGGATGAGCGGTCGTAGCAGGAACTAATCAGTGCAGAATTTGTTTCTGTTTGTCCGTGATTTCGAACCCTGGCGTGGTGTAATCCCAGTCTTAGTAAGTCAGCTAACTGCCGGTTATGCTACACGTTCTACAAGGACTTTTTTCCTCACGGTCAGATGCAAAATACAGCAAGGATGATTGATGAGCGGTCCCTGTCTACAAATACACTGGGTACAAACACAGGTTTTGAGAATCATTGCAACTACCAACGATCTGACTGTGTTGGGTGACACACCAAGATTGGAGCCCTTTCATGTATCATGGTAACAATATACGAGAATAAGAAGGGGAGAGAAGGTATCATTGTCTTATCCTTGTTTGCACACCAAATCTGTCAGTCGTCAGAGGTCTTTCATGTCCACTCTACTAACTGTATCTTCGTTCATATTATGTAAGGATGTTATGTACTGTTCTTGTATCCCATAGTGTCTCAACAGTTGCCATAGAGTACTTTAATCCACACTGACAAACGTCTTTACATATTGAATAGCATGGGCTTATGGCGATGTTTTCAATTCAATAGTTTGTGCTACTATGGTTCGTAGAGCAGCTATATGATCTGTGCTTAATCTCGCCTGGCCAAATCCTTCTTGTTCTTTCCGTAGTTTTTGTCTACATCTTCTTCTAATATGTCCAAGACAACTCTGCTGAATATCTTGCCTGGCACTGACAGCAATGTGACCCCCTATAGTTTCCACAATCTGCCAGGTCTCCCTTCTTGGACATTTTGATCAGATGTCTGTGGACTCTCTCTTTTCTTCCCATATCTTCTTGTATAATCCTTTGCAATGAATAAAAAGCTCTAGCATGACAGAGAAGGGAAAAGACAACGCAGAAAGAAGGAAAAGGGAAAGCAAAGATCAGTTTATATATAAAGGAGTTGGTAGAGAAGGAAATGTTAGATTAATACTAGAAATGACGTGAAGGTTTTTAATTGCAGTCCACCACAATGAAGACATATTTAATTCCAATGCATTGTCCGTCCTGTTGTGCAACTCTGTAACATGATGAATAACATAAACTACAGCTAAAGAGGTCCAAACTTCCACAAATGGATAACTGTTTCGAATAGTGTCGTCAAATATGTATAATAAAGTCCATAACATGGAGTTAGCGTAAAGCACGAAACAACTATCGTGTCAATAGCATTTCGCATAAGGAGAATGCGCTGCAGTTGGATAGGACATTACAAGACATGCTCTGTTTAGTAATCCACAAAACAAGAGGAGTATAGACTGACCTAAACATTCACGGAGAAAGATCTTGTGATAAATACTAAGGACGTTCAAGTAAAACCGGGACTTTTTATGTAAAGAGAAAAACATATTTTCTGGCAGTTCAAATGGTATCTATTTTTCTAAATAATCTCCTGCAACGTTTATGCTCTTATTCCAGTGTTTAAGTAATTTTTTTGTAAATATAAGCGTAGAAAGATATGTCAGTATGTCTGACCAAATCTGGGACAGCCTGTTTTACTTCGCCATCAGTGCTGAAATGCTGGCCTTCCAGGGATTCTTTTAGATGTCCAAACAGGTGGAAATTACTTGCAGATAGGTGGATGTGACAATACCTCCAAGCCGAGTTGCTGCAAATGGCACATTATGTGGTGAGTCCTATGAGGTCGAGTGTTAACTTAATGGAGCAGGACGGAATCATCACTCACGGATGTACGCCTTTCTCTAAAACGTTTACCCCATTTAAATATCATCATGCTGAATTTCTCATCAGCGTATTGGGATTACAGTCGTTTGTAGGTTTCACTCCGTCATTCACAAGAAACTTCATCACAACATGCTCTTCTATGCAAGCACTAACAGTGTTGTCCACCATTTTGATTTATCTGTCCCGTCACTGGCCTATGGCAAGTGGGCCACCTAGCAGTAATAGGACACAAGTGCCCCTAACTATACACAATAGTTTCATCACGCTATAACCCATTCAGTTAGAACTAGAACAAAAAGTCCCGGTTTGATTTGAACGCCCGTCGCATACAGGTAGCAGTAGAGACGCGGACAGACCTGGAATGCATGGTGCAGAACGGTCATAGACGCGTGATTGTAAGGGCGTTTACACCGCAAGGAGAGGACATAATCTGATTTATACAGATAGACAGACAAATAAATATACAGAAAGACAGACAGGCAGGTAAACAGATATACATACATACAGACATAAGATATACAGATATGGAGATAGACAGAGACATGTATATGTAGATAGGTAAATGGATAAATAAGGTGGGTGGGTCGGCAGGTGGGATGGCGGGTAGGTAGGTAGGTTTGTTGGCTGATTGGTTTATTCGCTGGTTGGCAGATTGGCAGGCATATTGATTGACAGATTGATTGGTACGATTGATTGACAGATTGATTGACATACTTATTTGCATAATTATTTTGCAGATTGATAAGAAGAGTAGCAGATGTGCTGATTGTCTAATGGGCTGCTTGATTGAATGATTGATTGATTAATTGAGAGATTAAGAGGTTAATATATTGATAATTTAAGAGACTGATCAATTGATTGGGAAATTGAGAAATTGTTTAATTAAGAGGTTGATTTATTTAGAGATTGATTGACTTATGCATTCTTTGATTAATAGATTGAGAAATTGAGAGATTGATTGACTGAAAGTTTGATTGATATATTGATTGATTGACAGAAGATTAGATTTATTTAGAAATCAATAGATTTATTTTTTTTGCGTTCGCCTTATTTATCTAATTCCCAAAGGTGGCGTGCGTTGCACTGCGGTTTTTATTTTGCGCCGTGTCGGCCCAGTGCATCCTACTTCAGCATGCATTTATGTAAGGGTCTGCTTCTACCTGCATTTTTTAAGTTTGATTCCCTGAGCAACGGCCGGTGCTGCAATGAGGATCGAATCCATACTTAACCACTAGCCCATATATCCAGATATAGATAGATAAATAGACACACATATATATATATATATATTTATATAGATAGGTAGATATACAGATAAATAAAAAGATGTATAGATAGATAGATAGATAGATAGATAGATAGATAGATAGATAGATAGATAGATAGATAGATAGATAGATAGATAGATAGATAGATAGATAGATAGATAGATAGATAGATAGATAGATAGATAGATAGATAGATAGATAGATAGATAGATAGAAAGATAGATAGATAGATAGATAGATAGATAGATAGATAGATAGATAGATAGATAGATAGATAGATAGATAGATAGATAGATAGATAGATAGATAGATAGATAGATAGATAGATAGATAGATAGATAGATAGATAGATAGATAGATAGATAGATAGATAGATAGATAGATAGATAGATAGATAGATAGATAGATAGATAGATAGATAGATAGATAGATAGATAGATAGATAGATAGATAGATAGATAGATAGATAGATAGATAGATAGATAGATAGATAGATAGATAGATAGATAGATAGATAGATAGATAGATAGATAGATAGATAGATAGATAGATAGATAGATAGATAGATAGATAGATAGATAGATAGATAGATAGATAGATAGATAGATAGATAGATAGATAGATAGATAGATAGATAGATAGATAGATAGATAGATAGATAGATAGATAGATAGATAGATAGATAGATAGATAGATAGATAGATAGATAGATAGATAGATAGATAGATAAATTAATGAGATACTGTAGACAGAAGGAATATCAACACCATAGGCGACACATCTGGTATACGAAAAAAAACTGCACCGCCCGAGGCAGCTACTGACACATGTGGATGGAAAATGATTTTAAATGTATTTCTCCTCTTCTGTTGTCTTGCTCTCACCGAGTGGACTACATGGAGTGGACTACATGTGTGTGACAAAAACTAGAATAGTCCCACTACACCACATATATCATGTCGTAAGAAGCGAGTAACTGTGTGACATGACATAACACTGAACATGGTTAGATGGTTTAATATCAGCATAGATGGTGCCTAGGGGGCTGCTGGTTTACTTTTCTCTGGTGTTTGAGTCTATTAAAATGGACTCGCACCTCGGTTAACCACCCTCTAAGAAACTGGTTGTATACAAACTCTGCAGGGCCTTCTGAACCATTGAAAAGGCGTTAAGTTAAGGTACAGAGATGCCTGGATTTCTTGTTATCATCAGGCGGTAGGCTTCTGCTGTTGTCAGGTGTAACATCCTGAGTGTGTCAGATACACCCTCGAACCACCGACGTCGAGGTTGGCCATAGGAAGGTGGACCCGAGACCTGCATATGATATGCTCTCACTGCATGCTGGTCATAATGCGTTCTGAATAAATGACCAAAACGTTTGATTTGTAGGGTGACAATATAGACACTAACTGTGTGCCAATGCTGACAGGAAAAAGAAATGAAAGCCATTTAGCCACAGCACTAAAAAGCCAGAAAAATACTGAACTTAATGATTTAAGAGCAGTACTCTGTCAATTATGCCAGCAGACCGCACCAAGAAGAGTAGTGGTACAGTGGGTTCCATCCCATTGTTACATCCAAGGCAACGAGGAGGCAGACAGACTGGCGAAAGAGGGTACAAGACTACCACAACCAGATTCTAGTGTGACCTACGAAGAGTCAAAAAGGTTCATTAGAATCAGCTACTTTGCCAAATGGGAAACAGAACATACTGGCTACACAAAAAACGATGCCTATTACCAATTGAACAGAAGAGAGCAGGTCGTGGTCTTCAGACTCCACAAGCCACAACAGTTGAGGTACCACTTATTCAATAAACTGAAGATAGGTGGCACTGACGAATGCTCGTGTGGTACCGGGAAAATGACCACTGAACATTTGCTGCAAAACTGCCCGACATACGAGGATCAGAGAAAGCAGATGTGGCTATCACCAGTGGCAACACTAGACAAGCTCTATGGCAGTGTCGACAGCCTCAGGATGACCGCTGCTTTTTTCGAAAAAATACAGGTTGACGTCTGACAGCGTACGAAGAAGAAGAAGAAGAATTATTCTATTTTGACATTTAGTTCAAAGAGCTTATTAATTATTTTCTAGTAAGTTCTTGATGATAGTTGTAGGTAAAACAAGATCAAAGCGAAGTCTGCAGTAGATATGATACATAATCTACATAAATTGTGTAAAAGTTGGACAATTGAATATCGATTTTGGATATTGAAATTCAAATTATTAATTGGGATCAAGACGCTGAGCAGCGTCAGGGCCAGCGAACCAGAGCTGCTAAGACCCTTCTACACCTCCACGCGGTGATCCTGGATAACAGGCAGCAGCAGGACAGACTGGCTAAGCAGAAGAGATCGAAGAGGGAAAGCTAACACGGTACTCAAAAAATGATTGCTGAATTCGGATGTGTTGGACCGAAAGGTGCAAATATCGCAGTCAAGCTGTAAACTATGATACAACGCAATCCGTTCTCTGGACTACATTCTGCTACTTAAGCCCTTTCAGAGTTTGGTAGCGGGAGATTGAGAACGAACGAAGAAGAAGAAGAAGAACTATTATTTAGGTTAACATGTTTAAAAACAAAGTATGCCAAAATGTCTATTTTTAAACTTATCAAGGGATGGAACCAAATAAAGTAAAAAAGATTTAAAGATTACATAAGTTATCTTCGCCTGAATGTTTTAAAAAAAATCGCAAGAGAGAACCTGCCTTGGGCGTCTCCCCTCAGTCTAGGGGTAATTTAATACAGCCTAGAAAGAGTGATCTATGGCTCTGCAGCAGATCCACATAGCTGTACATGTTGCGAGTATGCACGTAGGATGTAAGGTTTTAATTTTCCACCCGACCAAATTTCTCTTGCTCGTCGTCGCCTTATTTACATGACGTATGAGGAGGAAACATCCCTGACCCCAAACTACCTGTGTAAGGTAGCATCCTTACATTGAGCTGAACCTTGAATCTACACGGAGGCGTCGAAGTCACGGAACGGACTAGATGAGTGGCTGCAAAACACAAAACACTAGCTTGGTCCTGCAGTTACTAATATTTTAAAAAAAATTATTTTTTTTTATGTGTTTGCCTCACTAGTTTCTACTGGCGGAGGAGCGCCTATTCCACCCCAGACAGTAGTCAATTTGGGCGATATTAAGACGCATAAACCAGTGCTTGGATGTGTGTGTGTATCTGTTTGTACCTAACCTGGTGTTTCCGTGATGTTCCTCCCGCTGTTCCTCCCTTTTAATTGTCCTTTCGTTTTGTGTTTGCCTCACTAGTTTCTACTGGCGGAGGCGCGCCTATTTCATCCCAGACCGTAGTCAATTTAGACGATACTAGACGCATAAACCAGTTCTTGGATGCATGTGTGTATCTGTTTGTACCTAGTCTGGTATTTCCGTGATACTCCTCCTGTTGTTCCTTGCTTTTGATGATCCTCGTTGTCCTTCGTAGGTATTTGCACAAATATGCACAATTGTTTTCCTGGGACCAATGTGGGAATGAGTATATTTATTTTCCTTCATACTTGATTCGGATCTCTTTATTTATTTCCTGATTTAAATATATATTCCCCCCCCCCCCCCCCCCCCCCCCTTCATTTTTTTTCTCTTAATAAAACTCCATCATACATTTTATTAAAAAATTGTGACGATAGCAGTGTAGTGAGGTGTACAACAAGAAGTACATACTAAACGAGGATATCTCAGGTCTTCCAGCTGCCAGGGCTCATATTCACAAGTTAGTCTCCTTATTTTGTTAATGATGTATCAGAGACCTGTCATTCTCAATCATTTTTACATGATTTCTTTTTACTTTTCTGCATGAACAGGCCATTTTCTTTTCAAAGATCCTTGGCCAATAATGCCAACATGCCAAATGGAGTTTAATGTAGATAAATGTACAGTCATCCACATGGGTAGATCCAATATGGAACATAATTACAGAATGGGAGAAAACAATATTAGAAAGATAGATAAGGAAAGGGACCTAGGGGTTATAATAGATCATACAGGAAAGGTGAGTGAGCAAGTTAAGGTAGCATTGAAAAAGGCAAATGCAATGTTAGGTATGATAAAAAGAAATATTAAACATAGGAGCAAGGAAGTGATCGTCAAACTGTATAAAGCTTTAGTTAGACCTATATTGGAGTACTGTGTACAGGTGTGGAGTCCTTATCATAGAGGGGACATAAACATGCTAGAAAGAATAAACAAAAAAGAGCGACAAAGATGATAGTGGGATTCCAGAATTACAGTTATGAGGAACGACTCAGAAAAACCGGCCTACAGTGTCTCGAAGAGAGAAGAATTCGTGGTGACTTAATACAGGTTTATAAGATGATCAGAGGAATCGATAAATTAGACTTTAACAAGTTTTTTAAAATACAGCCACCTACAATAACACGAGGGCATAGCTACAAGCTGACTAAAGAGAGGTCCAGGTTAGATATTAGGAAATATTTTTTTAGTCAGAGAGTGGTGTCTGCTTGGAATGCATTGCCAGGGGAGGTAGTGGAGGCAGGGACAGTTAATGCATTTAAGAATAAACTGGATGCGCATAGCTTTTAAAGCAAGGTGATGTAAATGTAACTGGTTGTATACAGACTCTGCAGGGTCTTCTAAACCAGTATAAAGACGTTAAGTTAAGTTAAGTTAAGTTATGTAACATGATCACTGACTGTCACATCTGGAGACGTCGTTAAGGGCAGCAACAAACTTTCAGCTGGAAGTTATTCTTTATACAGTGGCTAACCTCCTACCTCCTCTTCTTCTTCGATCAACTGATGCCATGCTTCTAGCTCGGCGAGGTTCACGAAGGAGACTGCGTTTCGGGTCTTTGCTGGTCCCCCACAGCTTTTTAAGCATGGTCGCTCCCCCAGGCCAAACTGCCTCTCTTTGGTCTGCATAAGTAGGGCAGTCCTGCAGGATATGTTCTGGTGTTTGCTTGGGTGCTCCGCAATCGTGCAAGACGGTGTCTCTAAGACCCATTCTGAGGAGGTGGCCTTGAATCTGCAATGTACTGGTCTGAGTCTGAAGATATTTGTCTGCCGATCTCATCTCATACCAAGTTTGTTTATGCTGTCATTGTCTGGTATGTATCCTTTGTTCTGGTCTCTTCATTCCATCCTAATGGATCGTTTGATGAGTGTCTTGCTACTTTAAAGCTGCGGATGGCGAGTCTGTGTGTAGACATTTCCCGCTTTTGCGAGCTTATCTGCCTTCTCATTTCAAGGGAACCCACAATAGCTGCTGACGAATGTATTGACGTGATCAGTGTGATATCGACGCAATCAATGTGATATCAATGTGATCGTTAAGACGTGTGTCGATGTGATCAATGGATGACTGACTCTAGATGCCACTGACGACTGTATTTACGCCAGATAAATAACACGTGGGTAATGACCTTGCTTGCTGCTAATACTTGATGATGTCCTCTCTCAGCTTTTCTTCCTCGCTAAACACTTTCTCTGACTATGTCCAAATCAGGCGTTCTCATCTGCATATCATCTCAGCTCAATCTCGATCTCAATCTCGTTCTGATGTGTCTTTCATCTGATGTGTCTCTCATCTGATATCCTCTCCCTGCTTGTCTCAATCTCAACTGTATCGTCCTAAACTCAACTGCCTCTCTCCATGTCCAATCTCAACTGTACTTCTTGTTAGGCGTTTGGTCCGGAACTTATATTTGCTGTCCCTCCCACAAATCACATGATCTCCAAATGATGCACGCTTTGTCTGAGACGAGTGGTTGGTATTACCTGTTGATTACGTCATATTACCTAAGACCCCACCTTCGTACTTTGAGACAAAGTGTATGCTCTACATTTCAGCTACTTAAATTCTGGCGGGACTGAGTTCAGCTGCATTGACTTGATCCTTTAGTTTAATACTAAAAAAGGGAAAGAAAAATGGTTGTCTACAAACTTTCTAGTCCTTCCTCTCAACTCTGTTAAATGTAAAACATGTCTAAATTGCTACCTACAATCTGTTTATACAGCTAAGATCTATTACAGGCTATCTGGCAACAGACATTAACAACATGCTTGTTTGAATACCAGGATTCCAAGTACGTAACGAGTGGTTTATTTTGTATCTCTTGAGGGGGAAGTCCCACCTGAAATTTTGTCAAAGTGCTGTTTTTTTCTCTCTGTATATTGAATTTAGTTGTGATATTGTGAAAGTTTAACTGAACTTTATTTTACTGGTTAAGAAGGCTCTACAGACTGTGTGGTGTGTAAGTAATTATCCTAGTCTGCATAACTTAGTTCTTAGTCGACCTGTACTTCTGCAGGGACAGATGCCCCTTTGCAAGTCCCATCTCTGCTATGAGCTGGGAAAATGATTTATTGCTTAGCGGGCTAGGCTCGAGTAGCTTAATACTCCACTGTGTTAGGACAATCGTTTACAGAGGGTGGTTAACCGATGTGTGATTTCATCTTAACAGACTGGAGATGGTGTGGGTTAGTGGTTAAGTGACACGACTCACAACTCGAAGGTGCTTGGTTCGATCTCTATCACACCATCGACCATTACCCCGGAAAAGCAAACCCTTAGAAAATGATGAGGAAGCAGACCCTTACATAAAATGCACGCTGAAGTGAGATGCATTGGGCCGACAGGTGCCAAATAAAAACAACAGTGCAATGAACACCACCTTGGGGATTAGAGAAATAAGGTGAACGCCAAAAAATAAAATCATCCCTCACCCTTTCCCCAAAAAATCTTAATAGATTCAAACACTAGAACAAAGCAGACTCGCAGCCTGTTAGGCACCATATATGCTGCTCTAAACATTCCACCTAACCATAGTAGGTGTTATGCCATGTCACACAGTTAGCAACCTCTTTTGACATGCTCCCTGTGAGGCAGTGGTGCTATTCTTGTCTTTGTTATACACAAAGACCTCGGCAGACCAGTCTGTATATGACCAGTTTATTCCAATCTACCTAAACAAAAAATAACTATGTGCATGCAATCTATTTTTTAATGTATTAACTGACAGCAGCTTGAGTGTTATGTCTAGTAACAGTAGTTTTTAAGATATAAACAGCACTGGGATCAGTTGTATAAAATTAAATAAATGTTAATAATTACTGCCAGTTATTATTTTCAAATTATAACTCCCTTAGAATTTAGTTATCGCAACAAACAATGAGGAGTTTTAGGCTCCCTTTAAAAAATAAAATATAATGAATACTCCCTTTAAAATGAAAATGGCGGGGTAAAGTTGGCCACAGTTTTGCTGATACAAATTATAATTTTCTAAGTAAAACAGCTCTGTGAGTATTTTGAGAAATAAAATGTCTTGTGATGCGAATATGAAAAGTAAAGTTAGTAGGAAAAGTATGCTATATATGGTTTACCAAGTGAGCAGATGTTGAGCTATAGTTAAGTAAAGTTTATAATATTTTTGGGACTTCTTAGTCACAGTACTGAGTACTCATAGGGCATCACACTCACACACGGGGCTAGTACTAGTTGTACCCAAGTAGTGCTGAATAGTAGTTGGTAGGCTAGGCTCATAGATGTTAATTGTGTAAAAGTCATTGTAGTTTATCTTAAAAGATATACACAGAATGTCAATGAGTCACAGAAAAGTGTTATATGAAAATTATATTTCAAGCATAAGAACCATGGACTAAGTTAGTCACTAACTTATAACTATTGTAATAAATAACTCTTGTTCTAGCAGTTTCTGTTTTTAATAATGGGGCGAAATCTGCTGTTGGTAATGAAGAAAATATAATTACATGCTGGCAGATATCCATTTGGGTTCTGTGAACACACATATATTTTTAGAATACAGGAAATTCAGAGACAAGTTTTAGGCACCACCATGGCGTCAAGAAATGAAGGTAAATAGGAGGAGATGACTTTTACTTGAAGATCACCTGGCAGAGGCTGAAGACTGAAGGGTATCCATATCAGGCTGGAGGTCATTATCATTAAGAAGAATGAAAGTATTTAATCATCAGAAAATGGAAGCAAATAGTGTCCTAAAAGTTTAGTTGGAAAGGTCAGTCCACAGGTTTCTTTGTGATAAATTTTTTGTTTTTAAAGTAATTGTCCTGCAACTTTAGATATAAATCCAAGATAACCATGGCTTGGTTGAGAACTATAGAAGTCGAGCTATGTTACACTGTTTATCGACGCAGTTATGCACAGTTTTACCTGACAAACATACCTCACCGTAAACAGGAAACATTTCCTTATGAATATTTTAGCAGAAAATATTTTTGCTGTACTCCTTTTGTTGTACTCTCTGTAAGCATGAATGGCATTTTGTATCTCAGCTGCACAGGTGCATGCAACACCTAGCATCTGCTACCTACAGTAAGCACAAAGCTGGATGTTGCTGCCACCTAATGACACCTTTAGAAACTACCAACTACTTTTTCAGCCATTCCATATCAGTTTGTGACCTACTTACTGTCTACACTCGTAAAAAAAAAAAATAGGAAAGCTACTATTTGACTACCCGTACAATGAGCATTTCTATCTGGAACCGCAGCTTTTTTGCTGCAAGTGGTTTCTATATTTTTTTTAACCATTGTCCGTGATATAGCTGTATTGGTTTTATATAACACTGAAAGACACTCACTTTGTTTGTCAGAACTTGTTTGTTTGTATGTTTTTTAAACTTTATGTAAGTCTGCTTTGGCTAGTTCCAATCTGTTCTTTCATTCTGTTACACGCTTTCTTCGTCTTTTATCATGGTTCCTAGGTATCTTATTCGTCAGGAGCCCATCCTGAAAAGGATGTTTTGTTACATTATGTCGTAGTTTACAGTGAGGTTGCGATATCTACGTGTTTTTGCTTGACATATCCGATTTCAGACATCATTTTTTAGGTCAGGTTTACCTTCCCTCTTCGATCGCTGATCTTTTAGCCAGGCTGCATGGTTGCAGTCTGTTTCCTGGGTTGTCACTTTGAGGTAAAATAGATGCTTGGTCAGTCATGGCTCACTGACCCTGATGCAAGCAGTTAGCTATGAGTCTCTGTTTGCATCTTTGGCCCCAACAGTAATATGAATTTTGTTGCTTGTTTGAATATCTTTTCTTATAGTTTTATCTCACCCATAATCTGTGTTTTCTGCTTGATTAATTATGTTATTGTGTCTAATTAATGAATGCAGGAATCTCCAAGCAAAACTGGAGATGGCTGTTACAAAAGACATTGAACTCGCACAGCAGAACACAGCAGGTGGCTAAAAATGAGACAGACAGTGAGAACTACTCTTCAGAATCAGATGGTGTGAGTGATGAACCTGGAGTCTGGAGGTACTAGTG
The DNA here is from genome assembly GCA_036924085.1 of Ariolimax columbianus. Classification (NCBI taxonomy): domain Eukaryota; kingdom Metazoa; phylum Mollusca; class Gastropoda; order Stylommatophora; family Arionidae; genus Ariolimax; species Ariolimax columbianus. Next base: position 44,059,732 of record JAVGWX010000009.1, read on the forward strand.
GCGTAGTGTCCAGCCTCATTTTGTAGATTTGTGTCTTACGTTACACTGCAAGTGCCACAACACCACATGTCAAATATTTATCTTTCAAATAAAATAACATAATATTAAGACATAACATTAAGCTGTTCTGTTTAAATTTGTCTGCCTCTTTCAATGCCCGAATGTTTGAAAATGCAATTCTTGTATTAGGTTTTGTGCTCAGGATGTCTGTAGACATGCTTCTTTTGGGTCTTCACCACTGATTTATGTGAGCATTGTACTTAGGAGGTCCATCCCTTGGTAGGTTTATCTATTTCTGTTTCCACCACTGAGTCATGCGAGTATTGTTTTGTACTCGGGATGTCCATCTCTCGGTAGGTTTATCTATTTCTGTTTTTGTAACAAAGTCATTTTTTACATTTGGGTGTCAGCAGCTACGTACCAAAAATCCCACACCAACAGGACAGGGACGCTTTTCTTTATCTAGCCCCTCAGCAGTGGACCTTATGGCCTGTGTGATGTGACTCTGCCAAGAACTTACGTTCACACCAATATAGCTCACTGGAAGCAGGAAGTTCCACTCCAGCCCTTCCACCGTCTGCTGGGGAAGATAGGTGGGGGTGTTATTGTTATTTGCCACAGATATGTTGTTTTCTTTTTTGAGATAAGGAAATTGCAATATTTTGTTGCTGTTTTCAGAATGCCAGTCTGACAAGTGCTGCCTTGACTCATTGTTTGCTCAAAGATCTAGCGACGGCCATTCGAGATCTAGTGGAACACAGGCTGATGGAAGTTGGCCAGTCTTCCAGCTTAACCCCATTTGGATGTTTCCCAAGTTGATCGGCTCAAGTGTCTCCCGTGCTTCATCGGTGGGATTTGTTCTGGAAGTACCATGTGATGAAGGTAATTATTGGTGTGTCAAAGAGTGGTCATAAAGACCTTTGTGTCATCTGTGTTTCTTCTTCGGCATTCATCCTGAAAAGGATGTTGTGTCATAGTTTATAGCGAAACTGGTATCTGCACAGGCCTGACATCTGGTTTTAGCACAGCATTTTTTGGGACATGGTTTACATAACTTTTTCAATCCCTTTTCTCTTGGCAGGCTGCATGCTTGGAATCTGATTTAGGGGCGTTACTTGAAGATGTATTAGGGTCTTGATCAATCATGGGCTGCTGACCCTCTCTCTGTCTGTTTGAGAGAGAGAATTGCTAAATTTGTGAGAGGGAGGTGTGCACAGTTCTGAAGCACTTTGCAATAGTTAAGAACTGCTTATGGCTTCTCTGCCACTGTAACAAACGTCCAAACTGCCCTTGCTAATGTTAAGCTTCCAATAACCCAAGGGTCCCAGTTATTGTCATTCTTCTACACATGCAATATATCATCATCTCCTTTAAATTCAGTTGATGGAATGCACAGGTCTTCAAGGACTAGTTGATGGAAGATGGAACAAGTATACAAGGACTAGTTGATGGAACAACAGGTCTACAAAGACTAGTTGATGGAATAACAGGTCTTCAAGGACTAGTTAATGGCAGAGGAGCTGTGTAAGGACTAGTTGATGGAATAAGTCTATAAATATTAGTTGATGGAATAACGGATCTACAAGGACCAGTTGATGGAGCAACACACATACAAGGGCTAGTTGATGGAACAACTGGTCAACAAGGACTATTTGATGGAACAACAATTCTACAAGGACTAGTTGATGGAACACTATGTCTACAAGGACTAGCTAATGTCAGAGGAGCTGTGTAACGACTAGTTGATGGAATAACAGGTCTACGAGAACTAGTTAATTGCAGAGGAGCTGTGTAAGTACTAGTTAATGTAACAACATGTCTACAAAGACTAGTTTATAGAACAACCGGTCTGCAAGGACTAGTTAATGGTAGAGGCGCTGTGAAAGGACTAGTTAATGGTTCAACTGGTCTACAAGAACCAGTTGATGGAACAACGGGTCTACAAGGACTAGTTGATGGAACAACGGGTCTACAAAGACTAGCTAATGGCATAGGAGCTTTGTAAGGACTAGTTGATGGAACAATGGATCTACAAGGACTAGTTGAGGGAACAACTGATCTGCAAGGACCAGTTAATGGAACAACACGCCTACGATGATTAGTTGATGTAACAACAGGTGTTCAAAGACTAGTTGATGGAACAATGGGTCTACAAGGACTAGTTGATAGTAGAAGAGCTGTGTAAGGACTAGTTGATGGAGCAACACGCATACAAGGACTAGTTGATGGAACAACGCACCTACGTGGACTAGTTGATGTAACAGCAGGACTACAAGGACTAGTTTATAAAACAACCAGTCTGTAATAACTAGTTAATGGTAGAGAAGCTGTGTCAGGACTAGTTGATGCAATAACTAGTTGATGGAGCAACACGCATACATGGACTAGTTGATGGAATAACAGGTCTACAAGGACTAGTTGATGGAACAACAGGTCTACAAAGTCTAGTTGATGGAACAACGGGTCCACAAGCACTAGTTGATGGAACAACGGGTCCACAAGCACTAGTTGATGGAACAACAGGTCTACAAAGAATAGTTGATGGAACAATGGGTCTACAAGGACTAGTTGATAGAACAACAAGTCTACAAGGACTAGTTAATGGCAGAGGAGCTGTGTAAGGACTAGTTGATGGAACAAGTCTACAAGGACTAGTTGATGGAACAACAAGTCTACAAAGAATAGTTGATGGAACAACAAGTCTACAAAGAATAGTTGATGGAACAACAAGTCTACAAGGACTAGTTGATGGAACAATGGGTCTACAAGGACTAGTTGATGGAACAATGGGTCCATAAGGACCAGTTGATGAAGCAACACACATACAAGGACTAGTTGATGGAACAACTGGTATACAAGGACTAGTTGATGGAACAACAGGTCTACAAAGAATAGTTGATGGAACAATGGGTCTACAAGGACTAGTTGATGGAACAATAGGTCTACAAGGACTAGTTGATGGCAGAGGAGCTGTGTAAGGACTAGTTGATGGAACAAGTCTACAAGGACTAGTTGATGGAACAATGGGTCCATAAGGACCAGTTGATGAAGCAACACACATACAAGGACTAGTTGATGGAACAACTGGTATACAAGGACTAGTTGATGGAACAACAGGTCTACAAAGAATAGTTGATGGAACAATGGGTCTACAAGGACTAGTTGATGGAACAATAGGTCTACAAGGACTAGTTGATGGCAGAGGAGCTGTGTAAGGACTAGTTGATGGAACAAGTCTACAAGGACTAGTTGATGGAACAATGGGTCCATAAGGACCAGTTGATGAAGCAACACACATACAAGGACTAGTTGATGGAACAACTGGTATACAAGGACTAATTGATGGAACAACAGGTCTACAAAGAATAGTTGATGGAACAATGGGTCTACAAGGACTAGTTGATGGAACAATAGGTCTACAAGGACTATGTAATGGAAAAACGGTTCTACAAAAATAATTGGTTGATGGAACAACGGGTCTACAAGAACTCGGTGATGGAACACCAGATCTATTACAAAAACTATTGACCATAAACCCAAGACCCTCAGAATACTACAGTGGAATGCGGAGGGAGGGATTAACAAAAAGTTTTCCCTAACACATCACCTGCATGAAGGTAAGATAGACGTGGCATGTATCCAAGAAACGCACCTCATTAACAACCACAGATTCTCAATCAGAGGATACCAGACCTTCCGTCTTGATAGAGAAGGTCACAAAGGAGGGGTTCTGATACTGACACGTAACTGCAGTAGCGCGGTAGCTGTTAATCACACTGGACAAGCAGAAATTGTAGGAGTCGACATAATGACACAAAATAGACCGCCAGGTGCTCAACCAATTGGCAGGTAGCGACCACAGGCCAATTAGGATAGAAATTGATATGGAAGTAGGCCCACAGGAAATAAAACTGCTCTCACGTTGGAACTATAAACGAGCCGACTGGGAAAGATTTGCAATGCTGACAGATGGACTGTGTGAAACCATCAACACACTAAATAACAATATGAAACTTATGGTGGAAAGCCTAAGCAAAGCAATAATGCAAGCAGCCACCGAAACCATCCCAAGAAGGGCAAGGAAAAACTACAAGCCATATTGGAATGATGAACTGCAGAAAGCGGAGGATGAAGTCTCATAAGCTAGGAACACGGCAGAGAGAGAGCAATCTATGGAAGCAAATATTACCCTCAAGGCCATCATGGCAAAATACAAAAGAACACTAAACCAAATAAAAAGAGACAGCTGGAAAAACAAAACAGAAAGCCTAAATTTAGATAAAGAAGGGACCAAACTATGGAATTTAGTCAGAGCCATGAATGACGAAACACCATCAAATAACCAAATTACCATCAAGCAGGGCGACAACATGCTTACTGGAAAAAAAGCAGCAAACGCCTTTATAGATTATGCCAGAGCAAACCACATTGATGTCCCTACAGACAGGCATACAGACATTAGTGAAGAACAAAAGAGCCACGACAACATCAAGATGGCACCAGAGGAGCACATGATGGCAAAACTAACAATGAATGAAATGGATGAGAACTTTTAAGAAAAAGAAATCGCTTGGAAAAGATCAGGTAACAAACGAAATGCTGATGGGGTTGGGCCAAACAGCAAAGAGGAAGTTACTATCAGTCCTGAATCATAGCTGCAAAAGGGGAATTGTACCACAGGCATGGAAAGAGGCTGTACTTATACCAGTACCAAAGAAAGACAAAGAACAGATCCAAATGGATACAGGCCCATCAGTCTACTGAGCTGTGTAGGCAAACTGATGGAGCGTATGATAAACACCAGACCGATGTGGCACCTGGAAGAAAAACACATACTAATTCCATAGCAAGCAGGATTCAGACAACACAGATCCAGTGAGGACCAGATCACTCTCATAGCACAGGAAATAGAGGATGCTTACCAAGAGAAAAGCAGACAGTAGCGGTTTGGGTGGATCTAGAGAAGGCATTTGACAAGGTGTGGAAAAAGGGACTTGAAGTCAAGCTACGAAGAAGTGAAGTATGTGGGAAAATGTACAGATGGATCAGCCACTACCTCGAAAACAGAACAGCCAGAGTTCAAGTACAAGGGCAGATGAGCAAAAAGGTGACACTGGAGCAAGGAGTACCCCAAGGGAGGGGTACTGTCACCCACACTTTTCCTGGTGTATATAAACAACATCACAGAGAATATACCAAGAAGAGTCCACATCATGTTTGTAGATGATCTGGCTATGTGGACCTCTGAAAACAATCTCACCGTAGCAAACAATCGGATGCAGCAGGCCCTAACATCGTTGGAGGAGTGGGCGAACTCATGGCTGGTCAAAATAAACGAGGAAAAAAACAACATGTACGATATTCTTGCTTTCAAATAAACCCCAGAACACCAAGATAAGTCTTAATGGCAAATACCTGCGTCAAAACGACAACCCAAACTACTTGGGAGTCACATTTGATCGGCGCATGACATGGAAAAGTCAGATCAAGAGAAACCGAATGAGAGCCAGACAAAGAATGGCAACCATGAGGAAACTTGCTGGCACAAGCTGCGGAGCAGACGAAAGAATACTAAAGAAACTGTACACTGGAAGAGTGAGACCAGTTCTCGAGTATGGCATTGCGGCATGGACAACCGCAGCAAAGACGAACTTCGATAAAATTAGCAAACTTCAAAACCAAGCCATGAGAGTTATAACAGGAGGCATGAAGTCAACGCCAATTGTAGAACTTGAAAAGATTACAAATCTGCAATCCATGACCGACAGAAGAGACTGCAGAGCCCAGCAGCAAGCAGAGAAACTCAGAAGACTGACAGACCATCCAATGCATTAGAGACTAAATAGATTTGGAAATAGGAAACTAAAGCGGAAAACCTTTGCACAAATAGCCAAAGCAAAGATGAGCGAAGACCCTATGAACACCGTAACAATACCAAAGCCCATCCCTACTGTACGTAAACCTACCTGGAAGCAGCATATCATTCCGGAGGTGGTAGAAAATATACCAGGTATTGGAAACAAGAACAGCCAGACTTGAAAAAAAGAAAGAAGAGACATAACCCTGAGGTACATAACGGAAAACTACCCAAGCATGGACTGGACCCATGGATACACCGATGGTTCTGCAACTAACACAACACAGAACGGAGGGACAGCGGTTTTCCAGAGCCTACCAAACGGTAGAAACATAACACTGTCAGTGGCAACTGGAAAATTCTCAAGCAATTTCAGAGCGGAGGCAGAGGCACTGAGGGCTGCATAGAGGCAATGCTCACAGGCAAAAGCAATGAAAGCCAGATAGTCCTGTTTACAGATTGCCCTGGACGTAGTTACAGCACTAAAAAGCCAGAAAAATTACTGAACTTAATGATCTAAGAGCAGTACTCTGTCAACTATGCCAGCAGTTCGCACCAAAAGGAGTAGTGGTACAGTGGGTTCCATCCCACTGTAACATCCAAGGCAATGAGGAGGCAGACAGACTGGCAAAAGAAGGTGCAAGACTACCACAACCAGATTCTAGTGTGACGTACGAAGAGTGCATAAGGCTTATTAGGGCCAGATACATGGCCAAATGGGAAAAAGAACATACTGGCTACACAAAAAATGATGCCTATTACCAGTTGAACAGAAGAGAGCAGGTCGTGGTCTTCAGACTCCGCACAGGCCACAACAGACTGAGGTACCACCTATTCAATAAACTGAAGATAGGTGGCACTGACGAATGCACGTGTGGTACCGGGAAAATGACTGCTGAACATCTATTGCAAAACTGCCCGACATACGAGGACCAGAGAAAGCACATGTGGCCATCACCAGTGGCAACACTAGACACGCTCTATGGCAGTGTCAACAGCCTCAGGATAACTGCTGAATTTCTACTACATTCAATACTACATCAACTACTACAATCACTACTGCCGTCACTATTACAGCGGATACTATAGTCACTAGTACAGCAGATACTACAGTTACTACTGCAGTCATTACTGAAGAAACTACTACATTCACAACGGCAGTTGCTACTTAAGTAACTTGTACAGTCACTACTACAGCAAATACTGCATTCACTACCATAATTACTACTACTGCAACTACTACAGTAGATACTACAGTCACTACTGTAGCAGATATTACAGTTACTACCACTGTACATACTACAGCTTCTACTTCATTCAATACTTCAGCAACTACTACGATCACTACTTCTGTCACTATTACAGCGGATACTTTAGTCACTAGTACAGCAGATACTACAGTTACTACTGAAGAAACTACTACATTCACAACGACAGTTGCTACTTAAGTAACTTCTACAGCAACTACTACAGTCACTATTACAACTGCAGTCACTACTACTGCAACTACTACAGTAGATACTACAGTCACTACTGTAGCAGATATTACAGTTACTGCCACTGTAGATACTACAGTTTCTACTACATTCAATACTACAGCAACTACTACAATCACTACTGCCATCACTAGTACAGCAGATACTGCAGTTACTACTGAGGAAACTACTACATTCACAACGACAGTTGCTACTTAAGTAACTTCTACAGCAACTACTACAGTCACTATTACAACTGCAGTCACTACCATAGTCACTGCTACTGCAACTACTACAGTAGATACTACAGTCACTACTGTAGCAGATATTACAGTTACTACCACTATAGATACTACAGTTTCTACTACGTTCAATACTACAGCAACTACTACAATCACTACTGCCGTCACTATTACAGCGGATACTATAGTCACTAGTACAGCAGATACTACAGTTACTACTGCAGTCATTACTAATGAAACTACCACATTCACGACGACAGTTACTACTGAAGTAACTTCTACAGCAACTACTACAGTCACTATTACAACTGCAGTCACTACTACTGCAACTACTGCAGCAGATACTACAGTCACTACTGTAGCAGATATTACAGTTACTACCACTATAGATACTATAGTTTCTACTACATTCAATACTCATCATGTAGCATGTCCTTTGTAGAACGTCGCTCCCATCACAGTCTGTCTGAAAGAAACTCGTTCCCTTGCCAAAAATCCAGCTTCCGCCACTGTCATACCCAGGCATTCCAGGATATCTTGGTGCCATCGTCTTCTTGGTCTACCCCTTCCTCTTTTGCCTGGCACCATACCTTCCATCACCGTCCTCTCAAGACCGTTGTGTCTCTTGATGTGACCAAAGTATTTGCATTTTCTAGCCAAAATGGAATTGATAAACCAGTTCTCCTCTATGCTCAACTCTTGCCGAATGTCTACATTTGTTCTTTTCTCTGTCCGGGGTATTCTGAGGATCTTTCTGTAACATTTTGACTCGAAGGATTCGATTCTTTGTCTAGAAGTTTTGGTAATCGTCCATGCTTCACAGCCATAAGCTGCCACAGGAAAAACAGGCTCTCAAGACTTTTACTTTTATCGTTTTGTTGGTGCCCTGCCATAATTTCTTCAGGCTGTTCAGTCTCTGCATTGCCATAGCTAGTCTTCTTCTGATTTCTTTCGAGCAGTCACCATTTTTGTCGATTCTGGAGCCCAGATATTCAAAATGTGTAACCTGATCTATTTCCTCACCACCCACTGTAAATGTATGCTGACATTGTGTTGTATCGGTGGTCATTATCTTTGTTTTGTTTATGCATTCAATACTACAGCAACTAATACAATCACTACTGCCGTCACTATTACAGCGGATGTTATAGTCATTAGTACAGCAGATACTACAGTTACTACTGCAGTCATTACTGAAGAAACTACTACATTCACAACGACAGTTGCTACTTAAGTAACTTCTACAGCAACTACTACAGTCACTATTACAACTGCAGTCACTACCATAGTTACTACTACTGCAACTACTACAGTAGATACTACAGTCACTACTGTAGCAGATATTACAGTTACTACCACTATAGATACTACAGTTTCTACTACATTCAATACTACAGCAACTACTACAAGCTCTATTGCCGTCACTATTACAGCGGATACTATAGTCATTAGTACAGCAGATACTACAGTTTCTACTACATTCAATACTACAGCAACTACTACAATCACTACTGCCGTCACTAGTACAGCAGATACTACAGTTTCTACTACATTCAATACTACAGCAACTACTACAATCACTACTGCTGTCACTATTGCAGCGGATACTTTAGTCACTAGTACAGCAGATACTACAGTCACTACTGTAGCAGATATTACAGTTACTACCACTGTATATACTACAGTTTCTACTACATTCAATACTACAGCAACTACTACAATCACTACTGCCGTCACTAGTACAGCAGATACTACAGTTACTACTTCAGTCATTACTGAAGAAACTACTACATTCACAACGACAGTTGTTACTTAAGTAACTTCTACAGCAACTACTACAGTCACTATTACAGCAAATACTGCAGTCACTACCATAGTCACTACTACTCCAACTACTACAGTAGATACTACAGTCACTACTGTAGCATATATTACAGTTACTACCACTGTAGATACTACAGTTTCTACTACAATCACTACTGCCGTCACTATTATAGCGGATACTATAGTCATTAGTACAGCAGATACTACAGTCACTACTGTAGGAGATATTACAGTTACTACCACTGTAGATACTACAGTTTCTACTACATTCAATACTACAGCAACTACTACAATCACTACTACAGCGGATCGAATACTATAGTCATTAGTACAGCAGATACTACAGTTACTACTGCAGTCATTACTGAAGAAACTACTACATTCACAACGACAGTTGCTACTTAAATAACTTCTACAGCAACTACTGCAGTCACTATTACAGCAAATACTGCAGTCACTACTACTGCAACTACTACAGTAGATACTACAGTCACTACTTTAGTAGATATTACAGTTACTACCACTGTAGTTACTACAGTTTCTACTTCATTCAATACTTCAGCAACTACTTCAATCACTACTGCCGTCACTAGTACAGCAGATACTACAGTTACTACTGCAGTCATTACTGAAGAAACTACTACATTAACAACGAGAGTTGCTACTTAAGTAACTTCTACAGCAACTACTACAGTCACTATTACAGCAAATACTACTCCAACTACTACAGTCACTACTGTAGCAGTTATTGCAGTTACTACCACTGTAGATACTACAGTGTCTACTACATTCTTCATCTTCATTGTGCGCAGTCAGACAGTAACCATTTTTTCTTTGAAAAAGCAGCCTTCATCCTGAGGCTGTCGACACTGCCATAGATCTTGTCTAGTGTTGCCACTGGTGATGGCCACATCTGCTGTCTCTGATCCTCGTATGTCGGGCAGTTTTGCGGCAAATGTTCAGCGGTCATTTATCCGGTACCACACAAGCATTCGTCGGTACCACCTATCTTCAATTTGTTGAATAGGTGATACCTGAGTCTATTGTGGCCAGTGCGAAGTCTGAAGACCATGTCCTGCTCTTTTCTGTTCAAATGGTAATAGGCAACGTTTTTGGTGTAGCCAGTATGTTCGGTTTCCCATTTGGTCATGTATCTAGCTCTAATAAGCCGTTTTGACTCTTCGTATGTCATACTAGTATCAGGGGGGACGGCGTGGCCTAGTGGTTAAGTGGCACGGCTCACAACCAGACGGTGCTGGGTTCGATCCCCATCACAGCACCGGCCGTTACCCCGGGGAAGCAAACCCTTAGAAAATGCAGGAGGAAGCAGACCCTTACATAAAATGCATGCTGAAGTCGGATGCACTGGGCCGACAGGCGCAAATTAAAAACCACAGTGTAACGCACACACGCCTTGGGGAATAGATAAATAAGGTGAACGCAAAAAAAAAATAAAAAAAATACTAGTATCAGGTTGTGGTAGTTTTGCACCTTCTTTTGCCAGTCTGTCTGCCTCCTCGTTGCCTTGGATGTTGCAGTGAGATGGAACCCACTGCACCACTACTCTTTTTAGTGCGGCCTGGTGGCATAGTTGACAGAGTACTGCTCTTAATTCATTAAGTTCAGTATTTTTCTGGATTTTCAGTGCTGTGACTACGGCTAAGGCATCTGTAAGCAGTGCTATATGGCTCTCATTCCTTTTACCTGTCACCATTTCTTCCTGAAACTACTACAGTCACTATTACAGCAAATACTGCAGTCACTACCATTGTCACTACAGCTGCTGCTGTCTCTCTCTCTCTCTCGTTCTCATCTCTCTATCCCTCCTCTTCATCCAGCCTCCTGAGCTAAACTTTGTCTCGAGTTATATACACTCAAGCAAAGTCAGAGCTTGACCAATGGATCTCAGGGGATGGCTATATTGTCTTATTCGAACGAAACACTTTGCACACCCGTCACTAATTCTCTTGCAGCAAGCACCGCTGCCAATCCGTCTGTCAATCATTCTCTCATACCCAAATCGGAAGGCCAGTTGTCAGCTTCTACCCGTCCACATTCTTTGCCCCAACTCTGTTCTCCTTTGTTGAGACGGTGAGTGACCTTGTATTGTCTGAATCCTGCTTGCTGTGGAATTAGTATGTTTGGTGTTCTGGGGTTTATTTGAAAGCGAGAATATCGTACATGTTGTATTTTCCTCATTTATTTTGACCAGCCATGAGTGCTCCCATTCCTCCAACGATGTTAGGGCCTGCTGCATCCGATTGCTTGCTATGGTGAGATTGTTTTCAGAGGTCCATAAAGCCAGATCGTCTGCAAACATGGAGCTGTGGACTTTTCTTGGTATATTCTCTGTGATGTTGTTTATATACACCAGGAAAAGTGTGGGCGATTTCTTTTTCTTTAAAGTTTTCATGACCTCATCCATTTCATTCATTGGTTTGACAGCGTACGAAAAAGAACAACAGGTGTACAAGAAATAGTTGACGGAACAACAGGTGTACCAGGACTAGTTGACGGAACAACGGGTGTACCTGGACTAGCTAATGGTAGAGGAGCTTTGTAAGGACTAGTTAATGGAACAATGGATGTACAAATACTAGGAAATGCGTTAGGACTAGCTGATAGGACAGGAGATGCATTAGGACTAGCTGACGGTGCAGGAGATGCGTTAGGACTAGCTGATGGTACAAGAGATTCGTTAGGATTAGATGATGGTACAGGAGATGCGATAGGACTAGTTGATGGCACAGGAAATGTATTAGGACTAGCTGATGGTAAAGGAGATCCGTTAGGACTAGCTGATAGTGCTGGAGATGCATTAGGATTAGCTGATGGTACAGGATATGCGTTGGGACTAGTTGATGGTACAGAAGATGTTAGGACTAGATGATGGTACAGGAAATGCGATAGGACTAACTGATGGTAAAGAAGATGCGTTAGGACTAGTTGATGGCACAGTAGATGCGTTAGGACTAGCTGATGGTACAGGAGATGCGTTAAGACTAGCTGATGGTTCAGGAGATGTATTAAGACTAGACGAATGTACAGAAGATGCGTTAGGACTAGATGATGGTACAGGAGTTACGATAGGACTAACTAATGGAACAGAAGATGCGTTAGGACTAGCAAATGGTACAGGATATGCGTTAGGACTAGCTGATGGTAAAAGAGTAGCGATAGGACTAGCTGATAGTATAGGAGATGCATTAGGACTAGCTGATGTTAGAGGAGATTTGTTAGGTCTAGTTGATGGAAAAGGAAATGCGTTTGGACTAGTTTATGGTAGATGAGATACGTTAGGACTAGCTGATGGTACAGAAGATGAGGTAGAACTAGTTGATGGTTCAGGAGATGTGTTAGGACTAGTTGATGGTACAGGAAATGCGTTAAAACTAGCTGATGGTAAAGGACATCTGTTAGAACTAGCTGAAAGTGCAGGAGATGTGTTAGGGCTAGATGACGGTACATGAGATGCGTTAGGACTAGCTGATGCTTTAGGAGATGCGTTAGGACTAGCTGATAGTACATGAGATGCGCTAGGACTAGTTGATGGTAAAGGAGATGCGTTATAACCAGTTGATGGTACAGGAGATGCGATAGGACTTGTTGATGGTACAGGAAATGCGTTAGGACTATCTGATGGGACAAAAGATGCTTTAGGACCAGTTGAAGGTGCAGGAGATGTGTTAGGACTAGCTGATGTTAGAAGAGATGCGTTAGGACTAACTGATGAAATAGAAGATGCGTTAAGACTAGCTGATGGTAAAGGAGATCTGTTAGGACTAGTTGATAGTGCAGGAGATGTATTAGGCCTAGATGACGGTAGAGGAGATGCGTTAGGACTAGCTGATGCTTTAGGAGATGCGTTATCCTTGATAATGGTACAGGAGATGCGTTAGGACTAGCTCCTAGTACAGGAGATGCGTTAGAACTAGCTGATGATATAGGAGATGCGGTAAAACTAGCTGAGGGTACAGAAGATGCGTTAGGAATAGTTAATGGTATAGGAGATGGGTTAGGACTAGCTGATGGTACAGAAGATGCGTAGCGACTTGCTGATAGTATAAGAAATGCTTTAGAACTAGTTGATGGTACAGGAGATGTGTTAGGACTAGCTGATGACACAGGAGATGCGTTATGACTATCTGATGGTACAGGAGATGCAGAAGGACTAGCTGATGGTACAGAAAATCCGTTAGAACTAATTGATGATAGAGGAGATGCGTAAAAATTTGCTGATGGTACAGGAAATACATTAGGATTAGTTAATGGTACAGGAGATGAGTTAGAACTAGTTGATGGTACAGGCGATGCGATAGGACTAGTTGATGATATAGGAAATGCGTTAGGACTAGCTGATGGTACAGGGGATGCATTACGACTATCTGATGGTATAGGAGATGCGTTAAGACTTGCTGATGGTACAGGAGATGTTAGGACTAGTTGATGGTACAGAAGATGTGTTAGTACTAGGTGATGATACAGGAGACGCGCTAGAACTAGTTAATGGTTCAGGAAATGCTTAATGACTAGATGATGGTACAGTAGATGCGTTAGGACTAGCTGATATTAAAGGAGATCTGTTAGGTTATGTTGATGGAACAGGATATGCATTTGGACTAGTTTATGGTAGATGAGATAAGTTAGGGCTAGATGATGGTACAGGAGATAAGATATGACTAAGTGATGGTACGGAAGATGCGTGAGGACTAGTTCATGGTACAGTAGATGCGTTAGGACTAGCTGATGGTACAGGATATGCATTAGGACTAGCTGACGGTGCAGGAGATGCGTTAGGACTAGCTGATGGTACAAGAGATTCGTTAGGATTAGATGATGGTACAGGAGATGCGATAGGACTAGTTGATGGCACAGGAAATGTATTAGGACTAGCTGATGGTAAAGGAGATCCGTTAGGACTAGTTGATATTGCTGGATATGCATTAGGATTAGCTGATGGTACAGGATATGCGTTGGGACTAGTTGATGGTACAGAAGATATGTTAGGACTAGATGATGGTACAGGAAATGCGATAGGACTAACTGATGGTAAAGAAGATGCGTTAGGACTAGTTGATGGCACAGTAGATGCGTTAGGACTAGCTGATGGTACAGGAGATGCGTTAAGACTAGCTGACGGTACAGAAGATGCGTTAGGACTAGATGATGGTACAGGAGTTACGATAGGACTAACTAATGGTACAGAAGATGCGTTAGGACTAGCTGATGGTAAAGGAGATCTGTTAGGACTAGCTGATAGTATAGGAGATGTATTAGGCCTAGATGACGGTAGAGGAGATGCGTTAGGACCAGCTGATGCTTTAGGAGATGCGTTATCCTAGATAATGGTACAGGAGATGCGTTAGGACTAGCTCCTAGTACAGGAGATGCGTTAGAACTAGCTGATGATATAGGAGATGCGGTAAAACTAGCTGAGGGTACAGAAGATGCGTTAGGAATAGTTAATGGTATAGGAGATGGGTTAGGACTAGCTGATGGTACAGAAGATGCGTAGCGACTTGCTGATAGTATAGGAAATGCTTTAGAACTAGTTGATGGTACAGGAGATGTGTTAGGACTATCTGACGGTACAGGAGATGTATTAAGACTAGACGAATGTACAGAAGATGCGTTAGGACTAGATGATGGTACAGGAGTTACGATAGGACTAACTAATGGTACAGAAGATGCGTTAGGATTAGCAAATGGTACAGGATATGCGTTAGGACTAGCTGATGGTAAAAGAGTTGCGATAGGACTAGCTGATAGTATAGGAGATGCATTAGGACTAGCTGATGTTAGAGGAGATTTGTTAGGTCTAGTTGATGGAAAAGGAAATGCGTTTGGACTAGTTTATGGTAGATGAGATACGTTAGGACTAGCTGATGGTACAGAAGATGAGGTAGAACTAGTTGATGGTTCAGGAGATGTGTTAGGACTAGTTGATGGTACAGGAAATGCGTTAAAACTAGCTGATGGTAAAGGAGATCTGTTAGGACTAGCTGATAGTGCAGGAGATGTGTTAGGGCTAGATGACGGTACATGAGATGCGTTAGGACTAGCTGATGCTTTAGGAGATGCGTTAGGACTAGCTGATGGTACAAGAGATTCGTTAGGATTAGATGATGGTACAGGAGATGCGATAGGACTAGTTGATGGCACAGGAAATGTATTAGGACTAGCTGATGGTAAAGGAGATCCGTTAGGACTAGTTGATATTGCTGGATATGCATTAGGATTAGCTGATGGTACAGGATATGCGTTGGGACTAGTTGATGGTACAGAAGATATGTTAGGACTAGATGATGGTACAGGAAATGCGATAGGACTAACTGATGGTAAAGAAGATGCGTTAGGACTAGTTGATGGCACAGTAGATGCGTTAGGACTAGCTGATGGTACAGGAGATGCGTTAAGACTAGCTGACGGTACAGAAGATGCGTTAGGACTAGATGATGGTACAGGAGTTACGATAGGACTAACTAATGGTACAGAAGATGCGTTAGGACTAGCTGATGGTAAAGGAGATCTGTTAGGACTAGCTGATAGTATAGGAGATGTATTAGGCCTAGATGACGGTAGAGGAGATGCGTTAGGACCAGCTGATGCTTTAGGAGATGCGTTATCCTAGATAATGGTACAGGAGATGCGTTAGGACTAGCTCCTAGTACAGGAGATGCGTTAGAACTAGCTGATGATATAGGAGATGCGGTAAAACTAGCTGAGGGTACAGAAGATGCGTTAGGAATAGTTAATGGTATAGGAGATGGGTTAGGACTAGCTGATGGTACAGAAGATGCGTAGCGACTTGCTGATAGTATAGGAAATGCTTTAGAACTAGTTGATGGTACAGGAGATGTGTTAGGACTAGCTGACGGTACAGGAGATGTATTAAGACTAGACGAATGTACAGAAGATGCGTTAGGACTAGATGATGGTACAGGAGTTACGATAGGACTAACTAATGGTACAGAAGATGCGTTAGGATTAGCAAATGGTACAGGATATGCGTTAGGACTAGCTGATGGTAAAAGAGTTGCGATAGGACTAGCTGATAGTATAGGAGATGCATTAGGACTAGCTGATGTTAGAGGAGATTTGTTAGGTCTAGTTGATGGAAAAGGAAATGCGTTTGGACTAGTTTATGGTAGATGAGATACGTTAGGACTAGCTGATGGTACAGAAGATGAGGTAGAACTAGTTGATGGTTCAGGAGATGTGTTAGGACTAGTTGATGGTACAGGAAATGCGTTAAAACTAGCTGATGGTAAAGGAGATCTGTTAGGACTAGCTGATAGTGCAGGAGATGTGTTAGGGCTAGATGACGGTACATGAGATGCGTTAGGACTAGCTGATGCTTTAGGAGATGCGTTAGGACTAGCTGATAGTACATGAGATGCGCTAGGACTAGTTGATGGTAAAGGAGATGCGTTATAACTAGTTGATGGTACAGGAGATGCGATAGGACTTGTTGATGGTGCAGGAAATGCGTTAGGACTAGCTGATGGGACAAAAGATGCTTTAGGACCAGTTGAAGGTGCAGGAGATGTGTTAGGACTAGCTGATGTTAGAGGAGATGCGTTAGGACTAACTGATGAAATAGAAGATGCGTTAAGACTAGGTGATGGTAAAGGAGATCTGTTAGGACTAGCTGATAGTGCAGGAGATGTATTAGGCCTAGATGACGGTAGAGGAGATGCGTTAGGACTAGCTGATGCTTTAGGAGATGCGTTATCCTAGATAATGGTACAGGAGATGCGTTAGGACTAGCTCCTAGTACAGGAGATGCGTTAGAACTAGCTGATGATACAGGAGATGCGGTAAAACTAGCTGAGGGTACAGAAGATGCGTTAGGAATAGTTAATGGTATAGGAGATGGGTTAAGACTAGCTGATGGTACAGAAGATGCGTAGCGACTTGCTGATAGTATAGGGAATGCCTTAGAACTAGTTGATGGTACAGAAGATATGTTAGGACTAGATGATGGTACAGGAAATGCGATAAGACTAGCTGACGGTACAGGAGATGTATTTAGACTAGACGAATGTACAGAAGATGCGTTAGGACTAGATGATGGTACAGGAGTTACGATAGGACTAACTAATGGTACAGAATATGCGTTAGGACTAGCTGATGGTAAAAGAGTTGCGATAGGACTAGCTGATAGTATAGGAGATGCATTAGGACTAGCTGATGTTAGAGGAGATTTGTTAGGTCTAGTTGATGGAAAAGGAAATGCGTTTGGACTAGTTTAAGGTAGATGAGATACGTTAGGACTAGCTGATGGTACAGAAGATGAGGTAGAACTAGTTGATGGTTCAGGAGATGTGTTAGGACTAGCTGATGCTTTAGGAGATGCGTTAGGACTAGCTGACGGTACAGGAGATGTATTAAGACTAGACGAATGTACAGAAGATGCGTTAGGACTAGATGATGGTACAGGAGTTACGATAGGACTAACTAATGGTACAGAAGATGCGTTAGGACTAGCTGAAGGTAAAGGAGATCTGTTAGGACTAGCTGATAGTATAGGAGATGTATTAGGCCTAGATGACGGTAGAGGAGATGCGTTAGGACTAGCTGATGCTTTAGGAGATGCGTTATCCTAGATAATGGTACAGGAGATGCGTTAGGACTAGCTCCTAGTACAGGAGATGCGTTAGAACTAGCTGATGATATAGGAGATGCGGTAAAACTAGCTGAGGGTACAGAAGATGCGTTAGGAATAGTTAATGGTATAGGAGATGGGTTAGGACTAGCTGATGGTACAGAAGATGCTAAGCGACTTGCTGATAGTATAGGAAATGCTTTAGAACTAGTTGATGGTACAGGAGATGTGTTAGAACTAGCTGACGGTACAGGAGATGTATTAAGACTAGACGAATGTACAGAAGATGCGTTAGGACTAGATGATGGTACAGGAGTTACGATAGGACTAACTAATGGTACAGAAGATGCTTTAGGATTAGCAAATGGTACAGGATATGCGTTAGGACTAGCTGATGGTAAAAGAGTTGCGATAGGACTAGCTGATAGTATAGGAGATTCATTAGGACTAGCTGATGTTAGAGGAGATTTGTTAGGTCTAGTTGATGGAAAAGGAAATGCGTTTGGACTAGTTTATGGTAGATGAGATACGTTAGGACTAGCTGATGGTACAGAAGATGAGGTAGAACTAGTTGATGGTTCAGGAGATGTGTTAGGACTAGTTGATGGTACAGGAAATGCGTTAAAACTAGCTGATGGTAAAGGAGATCTGTTAGGACTAGCTGATAGTGCAGGAGATGTGTTAGGGCTAGATGACGGTACATGAGATGCGTTAGGACTAGCTGATGCTTTAGGAGATGCGTTAGGACTAGCTGATAGTACATGAGATGCGCTAGGACTAGTTGATGGTAAAGGAGATGCGTTATAACTAGTTGATGGTACAGGAGATGCGATAGGACTTGTTGATGGTGCAGGAAATGCGTTAGGACTAGCTGATGGGACAAAAGATGCTTTAGGACCAGTTGAAGGTGCAGGAGATGTGTTAGGACTAGCTGATGTTAGAGGAGATGCGTTAGGACTAACTGATGAAATAGAAGATGCGTTAAGACTAGGTGATGGTAAAGGAGATCTGTTAGGACTAGCTGATAGTGCAGGAGATGTATTAGGCCTAGATGACGGTAGAGGAGATGCGTTAGGACTAGCTGATGCTTTAGGAGATGCGTTATCCTAGATAATGGTACAGGAGATGCGTTAGGACTAGCTCCTAGTACAGGAGATGCGTTAGAACTAGCTGATGATATAGGAGATGCGGTAAAACTAGCTGAGGGTACAGAAGATGCGTTAGGAATAGTTAATGGTATAGGAGATGGGTTAAGACTAGCTGATGGTACAGAAGATGCGTAGCGACTTGCTGATAGTATAGGGAATGCCTTAGAACTAGTTGATGGTACAGAAGATATGTTAGGACTAGATGATGGTACAGGAAATGCGATAAGACTAGCTGACGGTACAGGAGATGTATTTAGACTAGACGAATGTACAGAAGATGCGTTAGGACTAGATGATGGTACAGGAGTTACGATAGGACTAACTAATGGTACAGAATATGCGTTAGGACTAGCAAATGGTACAGGATATGCGTTAGGACTAGCTGATGGTAAAAGAGTTGCGATAGGACTAGCTGATAGTATAGGAGATGCATTAGGACTAGCTGATGTTAGAGGAGATTTGTTAGGTCTAGTTGATGGAAAAGGAAATGCGTTTGGACTAGTTTAAGGTAGATGAGATACGTTAGGACTAGCTGATGGTACAGAAGATGAGGTAGAACTAGTTGATGGTTCAGGAGATGTGTTAGGACTAGCTGATGCTTTAGGAGATGCGTTAGGACTAGCTGACGGTACAGGAGATGTATTAAGACTAGACGAATGTACAGAAGATGCGTTAGGACTAGATGATGGTACAGGAGTTACGATAGGACTAACTAATGGTACAGAAGATGCGTTAGGATTAGCAAATGGTACAGGATATGCGTTAGGACTAGCTGATGGTAAAAGAGTTGCGATAGGACTAGCTGATAGTATAGGAGATGCATTAGGACTAGCTGATGTTAGAGGAGATTTGTTAGGTCTAGTTGATGGAAAAGGAAATGCGTTTGGACTAGTTTATGGTAGATGAGATACGTTAGGACTAGCTGATGGTACAGAAGATGAGGTAGAACTAGTTGATGGTTCAGGAGATGTGTTAGGACTAGTTGATGGTACAGGAAATGCGTTAAAACTAGCTGATGGTAAAGGAGATCTGTTAGGACTAGCTGATAGTGCAGGAGATGTGTTAGGGCTAGATGACGGTACATGAGATGCGTTAGGACTAGCTGATGCTTTAGGAGATGCGTTAGGACTAGCTGATAGTACATGAGATGCGCTAGGACTAGTTGATGGTAAAGGAGATGCATTATAACTAGTTGATGGTACAGGAGATGCGATAGGACTTGTTGATGGTGCAGGATATGCGTTAGGACTAGCTGATGGGACAAAAGATGCTTTAGGACCAGATGATGGTACAGGAGATGCGTTAGGACTAGCTGATAGTGCAGGAGATGTATTAGGCCTAGATGACGGTAGAGGAGATGCGTTAGGACTAGCTGATGCTTTAGGAGATACGTTATCCTAGATAATGGTACAGGAGATGCGTTAGGACTAGCTCCTAGTACAGGAGATGCGTTAGAACTAGCTGATGATATAGGAGATGGGTTAAGACTAGCTGATGGTACAGAAGATGCGTATCGACTTGCTGATAGTATAGGAAATGCCTTAGAACTAGTTGATGGTACAGAAGATATGTTAGGACTAGATGATGGTACAGGAAATGCGATAGGACTAACTAATGGTACAGAAGATGCGTTAGGACTAGTTGATGGCACAGTAGATGCGTTAGGACTAGCTGATGGTACAGGAGATGCGTTAAGACTAGCTGACGGTACAGGAGATGTATTAAGACTAGACGAATGTACAGAAGATGCGTTAGGACTAGATGATGGTACAGGAGTTACGATAGGACTAACTAATGGTACAGAATATGCGTTAGGACTAGCAAATGGTACAGGATATGCGTTAGGACTAGCTGATGGTAAAAGTGTTGCGATAGGACTAGCTGATAGTATAGGAGATGCATTAGGACTAGCTGATGTTAGAGGAGATTTGTTAGGTCTAGTTGATGGAAAATGCGTTTGGACTAGTTTAAGGTAGATGAGATACGTTAGGACTAGCTGATGGTACAGAAGATGAGGTAGAACTAGTTGATGGTTCAGGAGATGTGTTAGGTCATGTTGATGGAACAAGATATGCATTTGGACTAGTTTATGGTAGATGAGATAAGTTAGGACTAGATGATGGTACAGGAGATAAGATATGACTAAGTGATGATACAGACGATGAGGTAGAACTATCTGATGGTACAGTAGATGCGTTAGGACTACCTGATAGTGCAGGAGATGCGTTAGGCCTAGATGACGGGACAGTAGATGCGTTAGGACTAGCTTATGATACACGAGATGAGTTAGGACTAGCTGATGCTTTAGAAGTTGCGTTATGACTAGCTGATGGAACAGGAGATGCAGAAGGACTAGCTGATGGTACAGAAAATCCGTTAGGACTAGTTGGTGATAGAGAAGATGCGTAAAAATGTGCTGATGGTACAGGAAATGCATTAGGATTAGTTAATTTTACAGGAGATGTGTTAGTACTAGGTGACGGTACAGGAGATGAGTTAGAACTAGTTGCTGGTACAGGAGATGCGATAGGACTAGATGATGGTATAGGAAATGCGTTAAAACTAACTGATGGTAAAGACGATCTGTTAGGACCAGCTGTTGGTAAAGGAGATTCGTTAGGATTAGATGATGGTATAGGAGATGCGTTAGGACTATCTGATGGTACAGGAGATACGTTAGGACTAGCTGATGGTACAGGAGTTACGATAGGACTAACTAATGGTACAGAAGATGCGTTAGGACTAGCAAATGGTACAGGATATGTGTTAGGTCTAGTTGATGGAACAGGATATGCGTTTGGACTAGTTTATGGTAGATGAGATACGTTAGGACTAGTTTATGGTACAGAATATGCGGTAGAACTATTTTATGGTACAGGAGATGTGTTAGGAATAGTTGATGGTACAGGTAATGCGTTAGGACTAGCTGATGGTAAAGGAGATCCGTTAGGACTAGCTGATAGTGCAGGACACACGTTAATCCTAGATGACGGTACAGGAGATGCCTTAGGACTAACTGGTGCTTTAGGATATGCGTTAGGACCAGCTGAGGGTACAGGAGATGTGCTGGGACTAATTGATGGTACAGGAGATGTGTTAGGACTAGATGATGGGACAAAAGATGCGTTAGGACTAGCTGATGGTACAAGAGATTGGTTAGGACTAGTTGTTGGAACAGGAGATGCGTTAGGACTAGATGATGGTACATGAAATATGATAAGACTAACTGATGGTACAGGAGATGCGTTAGGACTAGTTGATGGCACAGTAGATGCGTTAGGACTATCTGATGGTACAGGAGATGCGTTAGGACTAGCTGATAGCGGAGGAGATGCATTAGGATTAGCTGATGGTACAGGAGATGCGTTAGGAATATTTTATGGTACATGAGATGGGTTAGGATTAGCTGATGGTACAGGAGATGCGTTAGGACTAGCTCATAGTATAGCAAATGCGTTAGGACTAGTTGTTGGTACAGAAGATGCATTGGGACTAGACGATGAGACAGGAGATACGATAGTACTAACTAATGGTACAGAAGATGCGTTAGGACTAGTTTATGGTAGATGAGATACGTTAATACTAGCTGATGGTAAAGAAGATGAGGTAGAACTAGTTGATGGTTCAGGAGATGTGTTAGGACTAGTTGATGGTACAGGAAATGTGTTAAAACTAGCTGATGGTATTAGGATTAGTTGATGATAGAGGAGATGCGTAAAAATTTGCTGATGGTACAGGAAATGCATTAGGATTAGTTAATGGTACAGGAGATGTGTTAGTACTAGGTGACGGTACAGGAGATGAGTTAGAACTAATTCATGGTACAGGAGATGCGATAGGACTATTGTATGGTATAGGAAATGCGTTAAAACTAACTGATGGTAAAGGCGATGCGTTAGGACCAGCTGATGGTAAAGGAGATGCGTTAGGACTAGTTGATGGTACAGAAGATGCGGTAGGACTGTTTGATGGTATAGAAGATGCATTAGAAGTAGTTGATGGGACAGATGTGTTAGTCCTAGTTAATAGTACAGGAAATGTGTTAGGACTAGCTGATGGTAAAGGAGATCCGTTATGACTAGCTGATAGTGCAGGAGATGCATTAGGATTAGCTGATGGTACAGGATATGCGTTGGGACTAGCTGATGGTACAAGAGATGCGTTAGGACTATCTAATGGGACAGGAGTTGCGTTAGGACTAGCTGATTGTACAGGAGATGTGTTAATACTAGATGATGGTACAGAAGATGTGTTAGGGTTAGTTGATGGTACAGGAAATGCTTTAAAACTAGCTGATGGTAAAGGAGATCTGTTAAGACTAGCTGATAGTGCAGGAGATGCGTTAGGCCTAGATGATAGTACCTGAGATGCGTTAGGACTAGCTGATGCTTTAGGAGATGCGTTAGGACTAGCTGATGGTACAGGAGATGCGTTAGTACTAGCTGATGGTAAAGGAGATGCGTTAGGATTAGCTGATGGTACAGAATATGCGTTGGGACTAGTTGATGGTACAGAAGATGCGTTAGGACTAGATAATGGTACAGGAGATACGATAGAACTAGCAGATGGTACAGAAGATGTGTTAGGACTAGTTGATGGTTCGGTAGGTGCGTTATGACTAGCTGATGGTAAAGGAGATGTGTTAGGTCTAGTTGATGGAACAGGATATGCGTTTGGACTAGTTTATGGTAGATGAGATACGTTAGGACTAGTTGATGGTACAGAAGATGCGTTAGGACTAAGATAATGGTACAGGAGATACGATAGAGCTAGCAGATGGTACAGAAGATGCGTTAGGACTAGCTGATGGTAAAGGAGATGTGTTAGGTCTAGTTGATGGAACAGGATATCCGTTTGGACTAGTTTATGGTAGATGAGATACGTTAGGACTAGATGATTGTACAGAAGATTCGGTAGAACTATTTGATGGTACAGGTAATGCGTTAGGACTAGCTGATGGTAAAGGACATCCGTTAGGACTAGCTGATAGTGCAGGAGACACGTTAATCCTAGATGACGGTACAGGAGATGCCTTAGGACTAACTGGTGCTTTTGGATATGCGTTAGGACCAGCTGATGGTACAGGAGATGTGTTAGGACTAGATGATGGGACAAAAGATGCGTTAGGACTAGCTGATGGTACAAGAGATTCGTTAGGATTAGATAATGGTATAGGAGATGCATTATGACTAGATGATGGTACAGGAGATGCGCTAGGTCTAACTGATGGTATAGAAGATGCGTTAGGACTAGTTGTTGGTACAAGAGA
Organism: Ariolimax columbianus; assembly: GCA_036924085.1. Taxonomy (NCBI): domain Eukaryota; kingdom Metazoa; phylum Mollusca; class Gastropoda; order Stylommatophora; family Arionidae; genus Ariolimax; species Ariolimax columbianus. Next base: position 44,084,155 of record JAVGWX010000009.1, read on the forward strand.
TGCGTTAGGACTATATGATGGTATAGGAGATGCATTAGAAGTAGTTGATGGGACAGGAGATGTGTTAGTACCAGTTGATAGTACAGGAAATGTGTTAGGACTAGCTGATGGTAAAGGAGATCCGTTAGGACTAGCTGATAGTGCAGGAGATGCATTAGGATTAGCTGAGGGTACAGGATATGCGTTGGGACTAGTTGATGGTACAGAAGATACGTTAGGACTAGATAATGGTTCAGGAAATGCAATAGGACTAACTGATGGTAAAGAAGATGCGTTAGGACTAGATGATGGTACAGGAGTTACGATAGGACTAACTAATGGTACAGAAGATACGTTAGGACTAGCAAATGGTACAGGATATGCATTAGGACTAGTTGATGGTAAAAGAGATGCGATAGGACTAGGTTATAGTGCAGGAGATTTGTTAGGGCTAGATGACGGTACATGAGATGCGTTAGGACTAGCTGATGTTAGAGGAGATGCGTTACGACTAGTTGATGGTACAGGAAATACGTTAAGACTAGCCGATGGTAAAGGAGATCTGTTAGGACTAGGTTATAGTGCAGGAGATTTGTTAGGGCTAGATGACGGTACATGAGATGCGTTAGGACTAGCTGATGTTAGAGGAGATGCGTTAGGACTAACTGATGAAATAGAAGATGCGTTAGGACTAACTGATGGTAAGGAGATCTGTTAGGACTAGCTGATAGTGCAGGAGGTGTGTTAGGCCTAGATGACAGTACAGGAGATGCGTTAGGACTAGCTGATCCTTAAGGAGATGCGTTATCCTAGATAATGGTACAGGAGATGCGTTAGGACTAGCTGATGGTACAGAATATGCGTAGCAACTTGCTGATAGTATAAGAAATGCCTTAGAACTAGTTGATGGTACAGGAGATGTGTTAGGACTAGTTGATGGTGCAGAAGATGTGTTAGGACTAGTTGATGGTGTAGAATATGCGTAAGGACTAGATGAAGGTACAGGAGATACGATAGGACTAACCGATGGTACAGAAGATACGTTAGGACTATTTGATAATACAGTAGATGCGTTAGGACTAGCTTATGGCACAGGAGATGCGTTATGACTATCTGATGGTACAGGAGTTGCGTTAGAACTAGCTGATGGTACAGGACATGCGTTATGACTATCTGATGGTACAGGAGATGGGTTATGACTAGCTGATGGTACAGGAGATGCGATAGGACTAGTTGATGATATAGGAAATGCGTTAAAACTAACTGATGGTAAAGGCGATCTGTTAGGACTAGCTGATATTGCAGGAGATGCGTTAGGACCAGCTGATGGTAAAGGAGATGCGTTAGGACTAAGTAATGGTACAGAAGATGCGTTAGGAATAGCTAATGGTAAAAGAGATGCGATAGGACTAGCTGATGGTATAGGAGATGCATTAGGACTAGCTGATGATAGAGGAGATTTGTTAGGTCTAGTTGATGGAAAAGGAAATGCGTTTGGACTAGTTTATGGTAGATGAGATACGTTAGGACTAGCTTATTGTACAGAAGATGCGGTAGAACCAGTTGATGGTTCAGGAGATGTGTTAGGACTAGTTGATGGTACAGGAGATGCGCTAGGAGTAGCCGATGGTGCAACAGATTCGTTGGGATTAGATGATGGTATAGGAGATGCGTTATGACTAGATGATGGTACAGGAGATGCGCTAGGACTAGTTGATGGTACAGGAGATGTGTTATGATTAGATGATGGTATAGGAGACTCGTTATGACTATATGATGGTACAGGAGATGCGATAGGACTTGTTGATAGTACAGGAAATGCGTTAGGACTAGCTGATGGGACAAAACGTGCGTTAGTACTAACTGATGGTATAGGAGATGCATTAAAACTAGTTGATGGTACAGAAGATGTGTTATGAATAGTTAATGATACAGGAGATGTATTATTACTAGTTGATGGTACAGGAAATGCGTTAGGACTATCTGATGGTAAAGGAGATCCGATAGAACTAGCTGATAGTGCAGGATATGCGTTGGGACTAGTTGATGGTACAGAAGATGCGGTAGGACCGTTTGATGGTATAGAAGATGCATTAGAAGTAGTTGATGGGACAGATGTGTTAGTCCTAGTTAATAGTACAGGAAATGTGTTAGGACTAGCTGATGGTAAAGGAGATCCGTTATGACAAGCTGATAGTGCAGGAGATGCATTAGGATTAGCTGATGGTACAGGATATGCGTTGGGACTAGTTGATGGTACAGTAGATGCGTTAGGACTAGCTGATGGTACAGGAGATGCGTTAGGACTATCTAATGGGATAGGAGTTGCGTTAGGACTAGCTGATTGTACAGGAGATGTGTTAATACTAGATGATGGTACAGAAGATGTGTTAGGACTAGTTGATGGTACAGGAAATGCTTTAAAACTAGCTGATGGTAAAGGAGATCTGTTAAGACTAGCTGATAGTGCAGGAGATGCGTTAGGCCTAGATGATAGTACCTGAGATGCGTTAGGACTAGCTGATGCTTTAGGAGATGCGTTAGGATTAGCTGACGGTACAGGAGATGCGTTGGGACTATCTGATAGTACAGGAGTTGCATTAGGACTAGCTCATTCTACACGAGATGCGTTAATACTAGATGATGGTACTGAATATGTGTTAGGACTAGTTGATGGTACAGGAAATGCCTTAGGACTAGCTGGTGGTAAAGGAGATGCGTTAGGATTAGCTGATGGTACAGCATATGCGTTGGGACTAGTTGATGGTACAGAAGGTGCGTTATGACTAGATGATGGTACAGGAGATACGATAGGACTAACTGATGGTACAGAAGATGCGTTAGGACTAGTTGATGGTTCAGTAGATGCGTTAGGACTAGCAGATGGTACAGGAGATGCGTTTGGACTAGCTGATGGTACAAGAGATGCGATAGGACTAGCTGATGGTATAGCAGATGCATTAGGACTAGCCGATGTTAGAGGAGATTTGTTATGTCCAGTTCATGGAAAAGGAATTGCGTTTGGACTAGTTTATGGTAGATGAGATACGTTAGGACTAGCTGATAGTGCAGAAGATGCGGTAGAACTAGTTGATGGTACAGGAGATGTGTTAGGACTAGTTGATGGTACAGGAAATGCATTAGGACTAGTTGATGGTTCAGTAGATGCGTTAGGACTAGCTGATTGTACAGGAGATGTGTTAGGAGTAGCTTATGGTACAGGAGATGCATTAAGACTAGATGATGGTACAAAAGATGCGTTAGGACTAGATGATGGTACAGGAGATACAATAATACTAACTAATGGTACAGAAGATACGTTAGGACTAGCAGATGGTACAGGAGGTGCGTTAGGACTAGCTGATGGTACAAGAGATGCGATAGGACTAGCTGATTGTATAGGAGAAGCATTAGGACTAACTGATGTGACAAAAGATGCGTTACTACTAGGTGATGCGTTAAAACTAGTTGATGGTACAGAAGATGCGTTAGGAATATTTAAAGGTACATGAGATGGGTTAGGACTAGCTGATGGTACAGGAGATGCGTTGGGACTTGCTGATGGGAAAAAAGATGCGTTAGGACTAGCTGCTGGTACAAGAGATTCTTTAGGATCAGATGATGGTCCAGGAGATACGATAGGACTAGTTGATGGTACAGGAGATACGATAGGACTAACTAATGGTACAGGAGATGCTTTAGGACTAGCTGATGGTACAGGAGCTGCATTGGGACTAACTGATGGTACAGAAGATACGATAGGACTAGATGATGGTCCAGGAGATACGATAGGACTAGCTGATGGTACAGAAGATGCGATAGCACTTGCTGATGGTACAGGAAATACGTTAGGACTAGCTGATGGGACAAAAGATGCGTTAGGACTAGCTGATGGTACAAGAGATTTGTTAGGATTAGATGATAGTATAGGAGATGCGTTATGACTAGGTGATGGTACAGAGGGTTATCATATCTAGCCCACCTATGATCGTCTTGTTTAGATCACAGAGGGTTATCTTATCTAGCCCACCTCTGAGCGTCTGGTTTAGATCACAGAGGGTTATCATATCTAGCCCACCTCTGATCGTCTGGTTTAGATCACAGAGGGTTATCATATCTAGCCCACCTCTGGTCGTCTTGTTTAGATCACAGAGGGTTATTATATCTAGCCCACCTCTGATCTTGAGTATTTTTCTAGTTCCAAGAAGTTACTGTGTACTCATAAGGTAACAGCGTGGGCTAGTAGTTAAGTGACAGGTCTCACCCTGGTGAAGCAAACTCTTAGAAAATGCAGAAGGAAGCAGACCCTAACATAAAATGCATGCCAAAGTCGGATGAACTGGAGCGACAGACGCAAAATAAAAACCGTAGTACAACGCAAGCCGCATTGTGGAATAGAGAAATAAGGCGAAGGCAAAAACAGACAACAAACGGTGTACCCACGCTAATGCGGCTTCCTGTTGCTGGTTTGGGTATTTTGGCGACGATAGTGCAGCTATTCAGAACGTGCATCAGTTGTTCAAGGTGGCGGCTAGGAGATCCCTAGCAATGACAATTCTTGTTTTGAATAAGGTCCGCAAACTTCGTAATATCTAGTGATGTGAGGACCTGGGATTGCCGATTGAAGGGAGGCATGTGGTCGTTGTCTATATCAAGTCGGTACAGTGCCTCCATATTGGTAACAAACGTCACATCGCTACTGAGCATGAAGCTGTTCCAAGTGCATCTTTACCATCGGTCTGCAGCTGCTTCTTTCCATCCGTCAACAGTTCATAGAAAATATATTTGGAATGCGACCATCTTTCATAAAAGGAATATTATCATTGCCATCGCAGTATTCACTGCCTAGGAAGAGAGTATTTGTTAAGGAGACGGTGTGAGAATTAACCTCTGCATTTGTCACTAAGTTCCCCATGTAATTCAAAGGCTGGATAGTAGGTACTAAACAAGAAAGATGTTCAGCATTTCCTCCACAAGTATCCTTAACAGTAAACCGTAACTCTAAATCCAAACCCTAACCCCAAACCCTAAAGCTAACCCTAACCTCAACTATAGCCCTGTAACCCTAACATTCTAACACTAGTCCTAACTCTCTAACCCTAAGCCTAACCCTAACGCTGCCCAAAAACGCACTCTCTCTAACCCTAACCCCAACATCAACCACAACCTCAGCCCTAATCTTAACCCTAACAGTCCAACAATAACCTTCTAACACTCACCCTAAAATTCTAACGATCTAACCCAAATAGTAACACGATTCTTCTTCTTCTTCTTCGTACGCTGTCAAACGTTATCCTGTATTTTTTCGAAAAAAGCAGCGGTCATCCTGAGGCTGTTGACACTGCCATAGAGCTTGTCTAGTGTTGCCACTGGTGATGGCCACATGTGCTTTCTCTGGTCCTCGTATGTCGGGCAGTTTTGCAGCAGATGTTCAGCTGTCATTTTCCTGGTTCCTCAAGTGCATTCGTCAGTGCCACCTATCTTCAATTTATTGAATAGGTGGTAACACAGTCTATTGTGGCCTGTACGAAGTCTGGGGTAGTTGTCTCGCCGCCGCGATTCAATCTCACCCAGTGTTCCTACAGCGATCTCAGTCCCGCCAGACAGAGAGATAGCGCTGGCTTGCCGAAAACGCTCGCCAGCCTCTCCCCGACTAGCTAGCGGGACGCGGATAGTTTTGTTGTGCCCTCCGCGGAGGAGCGCTTCTCTGGCCCGTAACGAGAAACTTTCACAGTCAGTGGTGATTTTTCGAAGGCTTATAGCAGAGCTCGACAGTTCCTCTCGATGGTGGTCAGACTCTCGAAAAGAGCTTGTGACCGGCAAATGGAAAGCAGAAATCCCTGTGAAATTCATCGCCAGGGCCGTTGGGATCCGTTCTGCACAGAGCGATGCCATCCCTCCCTGAGCGAGCCCGGTCGGTCGGTCGTCTGGTGTGTGTTCGGGCCCCTGTCAGGCGGTCCTAGGTCGACGGAGTGAGTGACGGAACAACCGGCCGTCCTAGTGAGGCTTTTTACACATCCGTCCTCCGTCGATCGTTGTGTGTGGTTCGTACGTCTCCTGGTCTAATAGTGAACGGGTGCTGGTAATAGACCATCGGAAGACAGGTCAGTTTTACCCTACTAATGACAGGGCGTTGCTACGGTAATCCTGCTCAATTCGAGAGGAGCCGCAGACATTTTGGTTCACGTACCAGGCTGATAAGCCAATGGCGCGAGGCTACCATGTGAGGGATTACGGCCGAACGCCTGTAAGCCGGAATCCCGCCCAAAATCTCAGCACCACTGCAATGGGAGGCTTCAACATGGTCGGGACCTGGGGCTCGCGCCTCAGCCCTTTCCGGTCGAGCCGCAGAAAGAGTACTCTGCCGTCCGCCGATCAAAGCGGGCGGATAGCTGCTTGATATTCACCCTATACGGCGATGGGGTGCGAAACCACCAACATAAGACTTAGTTCCTGGTCGGGGTGTCGAAAACAGTAGAGCAGCCACCTCACTGTGAACTGTCGAGACTCAACCAATGACCATGAGATCTGTCCGCACACTAGGCGAACAACATCTCCGTGACATTACCCTGACCCGTGACATTTAACCATTACCCTGGTTAAATGCACTTCTGCCTCGATCTCTACCTCTATATGCTATCAGCCATACCAATGGACACTAACACTAACCATACCTCTAACCCTAACACTAATCTTACCTCTAACCCTAACACTAACCATATCTCTAACCCTAACACTAATCTTACCTCTAACCCTAACACTAACCATACCTCTAACCCTAACACTAATCTTACCTCTAACCCTAACACTAGCCATATCTCTAACCCTAACACTAATCTTACCTCTAACCCTAACACTAACCATACCTCTAACCCTAACACTAATCTTACCTCTAACCCTAACACTAACCATATCTCTAACCCTAACACTAATCTTACCTCTAACCCTAACACTAACCATACCTCTAACCCTAACACTAATCTTACCTCTAACCCTAACACTAACCATACCTCTAACCCTAACACTAATCTTACCTCTAACCCTAACACTAACCATATCTCTAACCCTAACACTAATCTTACCTCTAACCCTAACACTAACCATACCTCTAACACTAATCTTACCTCTAACCCTAACACTAACCATACCTCTAACCCTAACACTAACCATACCTCTAACTTAAACACTAAAATTAACTTTAACTATAACCCTAACCATACCTCTAACACTAACCTTACGTATCAACCCTAACACTAATCTTACCTCTAACCCTAACACTAACACTAATCTTACCTCTAACCCTAACACTAACCATATCTCTAACCCTAACACTAATCTTACCTCTAACCCTAACACTAACCATATCTCTAACCCTAACACTAACATTACCTCTAACCCTAACACTAACATTACCTCTAACCCTAACACTAACTCTAAACCTAATGGTAACATTAACTCTAACCTTAAACCTAAATGTTACCAAAACACCCCTCCCCCACCCTCCATATCACCATCAACATAAACTCTAACTCCAACCCCATATTTAGCCTCAACCCCAAAACCAACAGAAACCCTAACTTCAAGCCCAAACGTAAGCCTAACCTTAAGCCTAATCATAACCTCAATTCTAATCCTATCCCAAGACCAAGCAGGGACCCAAACTAAAATCCTAAACGTATCCCTAACCATAAATTTAACTGCAAATCCAACCATAACCCTGAGATGTAACCCTTAAACCCTAAAATCTAAATCGTAAATCGAAAACCTGAACATCAATACCCTGAAGCATAAACGCTAAATCTTAAACACTAAACGCAAAAGCCTAAACAACAACATTCTAACCCTGAACCTGTAACCCTAACATTCTGACCCTAACACTAACTCTAACCGTCGAACTCTAACCCTCTAACACTAACCCTCCAACACTAACCCTTTAAAACTAACACTAACTCCAACCTTCTAACACTAACTCCAAACCACTAACACTAACCTCTAACACTAACCTTCTAACACTAACCCTCTAACACTAACTACAACCCCCTAACACTAACTCCAACCCTCTAACACTAACACCAACCCTCTAACTCCAACCCTCTAACACTAACTCCAACCCTCTAACACTAACTCCAACCCTCTAACACTAACTCCAACCCTCTAACACTAACACCAACCCTCTAACTCCAACCCTCTAACACTAACTCCAACCCTCTAACTCTAACTCCAACCCTCTAACACTAACCCTCTAACACTAACTCCAACCCTCTAACACTAACACCGACCCTCTAACACTAAAACTGACCCTCTAACACTAACTCCAACCCTCTAACACCAACCCTCTAACACTAACTCCAACCCTCTAACACTAACCCTCTAACACTAACTCCAACCCTCTAACACTAACCCTCTAACACTAACTTCAACCCTCTAACACTAACACCAACCCTCTAACACTAACTCCAACCCTCTAACACTAACCCTCTAACACTAACTCCAACCCTCTAACACGAACCCTCTAACACTAACACCAACCCTCTAACACTAACCCTCTAACACTAACTCCAACCCTCTAACACTAACTCCAACCCTCTAACACTAACCCTCTAACACTAACTCCAACCCTCTAACACTAACCCTCTAACTCTAATTCCAACCCTCTAACACCAACCCTCTAACACTAACCCTCTAACACTAACCCTCTAACACTAACTCCAACCCTCTAACACTAACACCAACTCTCTAACACTAACCCTCTAACACTAACTCCAACCCTCTAACACTAACACCAACCCTCTAACACTAACCCTCTAACACTAACCCCAACCCTCTAACACTAACTCCAACCCTCTAACACTAACTCCAACCCTCTAACACTAACTCCAACCCTCTAACACTAACTCCAACCCTCTAACTCCAACCCTCTAACTCCAACCCTCTAACTCCAACCCTCTAACTCCAACCCTCTAACACCAACCCTCTAACACTAACTCCAACCCTCTAACACTAACCCTCTAACACTAACTCCAACCCTCTAACACTAACCCTCTAACACTAACTCCAACCCTCTAACACTAACTCCAACCCTCTAACTCCAACCCTCTAACTCCAACCCTCTAACACTAACACCAACCCTCTAACTCAAACCCTCTAACACTAACTCCAACCCTCTAACTCCAACCCTCTAACACTAACTCCAACCCTCTAACTCCAACCCTCTAACACTAACTCCAACCCTCTAACACTAACTCCAACCCTCTAACACTAACTCCAACCCTCTAACACTAACTCCAACACTCTAACACTAACACCAACCCTCTAACACTAACTCCAACCCTCTAACACTAACTCCAACCCTCTAACACTAACTCCAACCCTCTAACACTAACTCCAACACTCTAACACTAACACCAACCCTCTAACACTAACTCCAACCCTCTAACACTAACACCAACCCTCTAACACTAACCCTCTAACACTAACTCCAACCCTCTAACTCCAACCCTCTAACTCCAACCCTCCAACACTAACCCTCTAACACTAACTCCAACCCTCAAACACTAACACCGACCCTCTAACACTAAAACTGACCCTCTAACACTAACTCCAACCCTCTAACACCAACCCTCTAACACTAACTCCAACCCTATAACACTAACCCTCTAACACTAACTCCAACCCTCTAACACTAACCCTCTAACACTAACTTCAACCCTCTAACACTAACCCTCTAACACTAACACCAACCCTCTAACACTAACTCCAACCCTCTAACACTAACCCTCTAACACTAACTCCAACCCTCTAACACGAACCCTCTAACACTAACACCAACCCTCTAACACTAACCCTCTAACACTAACTCCAACCCTCTAACACTAACTCCAACCCTCTAACACTAACCCTATAACACTAACTCCAACCCTCTAACACTAACCCTCTAACTCTAATTCCAACCCTCTAACACCAACCCTCTAACACTAACCCTCTAACACTAACCCTCTAACACTAACTCCAACCCTCTAACACTAACCCTCTAACACTAACTCCAACCCTCTAACACTAACTCCAACCCTCTAACACTAACTCCAACCCTCTAACTCCAACCCTCTAACACTAACACCAACCCTCTAACTCAAACCCTCTAACACTAACTCCAACCCTCTAACTCCAACCCTCTAACACTAACTCCAACCCTCTAACTCCAACCCTCTAACACTAACTCCAACCCTCTAACACTAACTCCAACCCTCTAACACTAACTCCAACCCTCTAACACTAACTCCAACCCTCTAACACTAACCCTCTAACACTAACTCCAACCCTCTAACACTAACTCCAACCCTCTAACACTAACTCCAACCCTCTAACACTAACTCCAACCCTCTAACACTAACTCCAACCTTCTAACACTAACCCTCTAACACAAACCCTCTAACACTAACACCAACCCTCTAACACTAACTCCAACCCTCTAACACTAACTCCAACCCTCTAACACTAACCCTCTAACACTAATTCCAACCCTCTAACACTAACTCCAACCTTCTAACACTAACTCCAACCCTCTAACACTAACTCCAACCCTCTAACACTAACTCCAACCCTCTAACACTAACTCCAACCCTCTAACACTAACTCCAACCCTCTAACACTAACTCCAACCCTCTAACACCAACCCTCTAACACTAACCCTCTAACACTAACCCTCTAACACTAACTCCAACACTCTAACTCCAACCCTCTAACACTAACCTCTAACACTAACTCCAACCCTCTAACACTAACACCAACCCTCTAACACTAACCCTCTAACACTAACTCCAACCCTCTAACTCCAACCCTCTAACACTAACCCTCTAACACTAACTCCAACCCTCTAATACTAACTCCAACCCTCTAACACTAACCCTCTAACACTAACTCCAACCCTTTAACTCCAACCCTCTAACACCAACCCTCTAACACTAACTCCAACCCTCTAACACTAACCCTCTAACACTAACTCCAACCCTCTAACACGAACCCTCTAACACTAACACCAACCCTCTAACACTAACCCTCTAACACTAACTCCAACCCTCTAACACTAACTCCAACCCTCTAACACTAACCCTCTAACACTAACTCCAACCCTCTAACACTAACCCTCTAACTCTAATTCCAACCCTCTAACACCAACCCTCTAACACTAACCCTCTAACACTAACCCTCTAACACTAACTCCAACCCTCTAACACTAACACCAACTCTCTAACACTAACCCTCTAACACTAACTCCAACCCTCTAACACTAACACCAACCCTCTAACACTAACCCTCTAACACTAACCCCAACCCTCTAACACTAACTCCAACCCTCTAACACTAACTCCAACCCTCTAACACTAACTCCAACCCTCTAACACTAACTCCAACCCTCTAACTCCAACCCTCTAACTCCAACCCTCTAACTCCAACCCTCTAACTCCAACCCTCTAACACCAACCCTCTAACACTAACTCCAACCCTCTAACACTAACCCTCTAACACTAACTCCAACCCTCTAACACTAACCCTCTAACACTAACTCCAACCCTCTAACACTAACTCCAACCCTCTAACACTAACACCAACCCTCTAACACTAACTCCAACCCTCTAACACTAACCCTCTAACACTAACTCCAACCCTCTAACACGAACCCTCTAACACTAACACCAACCCTCTAACACTAACCCTCTAACACTAACTCCAACCCTCTAACACTAACTCCAACCCTCTAACACTAACCCTCTAACACTAACTCCAACCCTCTAACACTAACCCTCTAACTCTAATTCCAACCCTCTAACACCAACCCTCTAACACTAACCCTCTAACACTAACCCTCTAACACTAACTCCAACCCTCTAACACTAACACCAACTCTCTAACACTAACCCTCTAACACTAACTCCAACCCTCTAACACTAACACCAACCCTCTAACACTAACCCTCTAACACTAACCCCAACCCTCTAACACTAACTCCAACCCTCTAACACTAACTCCAACCCTCTAACACTAACTCCAACCCTCTAACACTAACTCCAACCCTCTAACTCCAACCCTCTAACTCCAACCCTCTAACTCCAACCCTCTAACTCCAACCCTCTAACACCAACCCTCTAACACTAACTCCAACCCTCTAACACTAACCCTCTAACACTAACTCCAACCCTCTAACACTAACCCTCTAACACTAACTCCAACCCTCTAACACTAACTCCAACCCTCTAACTCCAACCCTCTAACTCCAACCCTCTAACACTAACACCAACCCTCTAACTCAAACCCTCTAACACTAACTCCAACCCTCTAACTCCAACCCTCTAACACTAACTCCAACCCTCTAACTCCAACCCTCTAACACTAACTCCAACCCTCTAACACTAACTCCAACCCTCTAACACTAACTCCAACCCTCTAACACTAACTCCAACACTCTAACACTAACACCAACCCTCTAACACTAACTCCAACCCTCTAACACTAACTCCAACCCTCTAACACTAACTCCAACCCTCTAACACTAACTCCAACACTCTAACACTAACACCAACCCTCTAACACTAACTCCAACCCTCTAACACTAACACCAACCCTCTAACACTAACCCTCTAACACTAACTCCAACCCTCTAACTCCAACCCTCTAACTCCAACCCTCCAACACTAACCCTCTAACACTAACTCCAACCCTCAAACACTAACACCGACCCTCTAACACTAAAACTGACCCTCTAACACTAACTCCAACCCTCTAACACCAACCCTCTAACACTAACTCCAACCCTATAACACTAACCCTCTAACACTAACTCCAACCCTCTAACACTAACCCTCTAACACTAACTTCAACCCTCTAACACTAACCCTCTAACACTAACACCAACCCTCTAACACTAACTCCAACCCTCTAACACTAACCCTCTAACACTAACTCCAACCCTCTAACACGAACCCTCTAACACTAACACCAACCCTCTAACACTAACCCTCTAACACTAACTCCAACCCTCTAACACTAACTCCAACCCTCTAACACTAACCCTATAACACTAACTCCAACCCTCTAACACTAACCCTCTAACTCTAATTCCAACCCTCTAACACCAACCCTCTAACACTAACCCTCTAACACTAACCCTCTAACACTAACTCCAACCCTCTAACACTAACCCTCTAACACTAACTCCAACCCTCTAACACTAACTCCAACCCTCTAACACTAACTCCAACCCTCTAACTCCAACCCTCTAACACTAACACCAACCCTCTAACTCAAACCCTCTAACACTAACTCCAACCCTCTAACTCCAACCCTCTAACACTAACTCCAACCCTCTAACTCCAACCCTCTAACACTAACTCCAACCCTCTAACACTAACTCCAACCCTCTAACACTAACTCCAACCCTCTAACACTAACTCCAACCCTCTAACACTAACCCTCTAACACTAACTCCAACCCTCTAACACTAACTCCAACCCTCTAACACTAACTCCAACCCTCTAACACTAACTCCAACCCTCTAACACTAACTCCAACCTTCTAACACTAACCCTCTAACACAAACCCTCTAACACTAACACCAACCCTCTAACACTAACTCCAACCCTCTAACACTAACTCCAACCCTCTAACACTAACCCTCTAACACTAATTCCAACCCTCTAACACTAACTCCAACCTTCTAACACTAACTCCAACCCTCTAACACTAACTCCAACCCTCTAACACTAACTCCAACCCTCTAACACTAACTCCAACCCTCTAACACTAACTCCAACCCTCTAACACTAACTCCAACCCTCTAACACCAACCCTCTAACACTAACCCTCTAACACTAACCCTCTAACACTAACTCCAACACTCTAACTCCAACCCTCTAACACTAACCTCTAACACTAACTCCAACCCTCTAACACTAACACCAACCCTCTAACACTAACCCTCTAACACTAACTCCAACCCTCTAACTCCAACCCTCTAACACTAACCCTCTAACACTAACTCCAACCCTCTAATACTAACTCCAACCCTCTAACACTAACCCTCTAACACTAACTCCAACCCTTTAACTCCAACCCTCTAACACCAACCCTCTAACACTAACTCCAACCCTCTAACACTAACCCTCTAACACTAACTCCAACCCTCTAACTCCAACCCTCTAACACTAACCCTCTAACACTAACTCCAACCCTCTAACAATAACTCCAACCCTCTAACACTAACCCTCTAACACTAACTCCAACCCTCTAACTCCAACCCTCTAACACCAACCCTCTAACACTAACTCCAACCCTCTAACACTAACCCTCTAACACTAACTCCAAACCTCTAACACTAACTCCAACCCTCTAACACTAACTCCAACCCTCTAACACTAACACCAACCCTCTAACACTAACTCCAACCCTCTAACACTAACACCAACCCTCTAACACTAACCCTCTAACACTAACCCCAACCCTCTAACACTAACTCCAACCCTCTAACACTAACTCCAACCCTCAAACACTAACCCTCTAACACTAACTCCAACCCTCTAACACTAACCCTCTAACACTAACTCCAACCCTCTACCACTAACTCCAACCCTCTAACACTAACTCCAACCCTCTAACACTAACTCCAATCCTCTAACACTAACTCCAACCCTCTAACTCCAACCCTCTAACTCCAACCGTCTAACTCCAACCCTCTAACTCCAACCCTCTAACTCCAACCCTCTAATTCCAACCCTCTAACTCCAACCCTCTAACACTAACTCCAACCCTCTAACTCCAACCCTCTAACACTAACTCCAACCCTCTAACTCCAACCCTCTAACACTAACTCCAACCCTCTAACTCCAACCCTCTAACACTAACTCCAACCCTCTAACTCCAACCCTCTAACACTAACTCCAAACATCTAACTCCAACCCACTAACTCCAACCCTCTAACACTAACTCCAACCCTCTAACACTAACACCAACCCTCTAACACTAACACCAACCCTCTAACTCCAACCCTCTAACACTAACACCAACCCTCTAACTCCAACCCTCTAACACTAACTCCAACCCTCTAACACTAACTCCAACCCTCTAACTCCAACCCTCTAACACTAACTCCAACCCTCTAACTCCAACCCTCTAACACTAACTCCAACCCTCTAACTCCAACCCTCTAACTCCAACCCTCTAACACTAACACCAACCCTCTAACTCAAACCCTCTAACACTAACTCCAACCCTCTAACACTAACTCCAACCCACTAACTCCAACCCTCTAACACTAACTCCAACCCTCTAACACTAACTCCAACCCTCTAACACTAACTCCAACCCTCTAACACTAACTCCAACCCTCTAACACTAACTCCAACCCTCTAACACTAACACCAACCCTCTAACACTAACCCTCTAACACTAACTCCAACCCTCTAACTCCAACCCTCTAACACTAACCCTCTAACACTAACTCAACTCCAACCCTCTAACACCAACCCTCTTACACTAACTCCAACCCTCTAACACTAACCCTCTAACACTAACTCCAACCCTCTAACTCCAACCCTCTAACACTAACCCTCTAACACTAACTCCAACCCTCTAACACTAACTCCAACCCTCTAACACTAACCCTCTAACACTAACTCCAACCCTCTAACTCCAACCCTCTAACACCAACCCTCTAACACTAACTCCAACCCTCTAACACTAACCCTCTAACACTAACTCCAAACCTCTAACACTAACTCCAACCCTCTAACACTAACTCCAACCCTCTAACACTAACACCAACCCTCTAACTCCAACCCTCTAACACTAACTCCAACCCTCTAACACTAACTCCAATCCTCTAACACTAACTCCAACCCTCTAACTCCAACCCTCTAACTCCAACCGTCTAACTCCAACCCTCTAACTCCAACCCTCTAACTCCAACCCTCTAACTCCAACCCTCTAACTCCAACCCTCTAACACTAACTCCAACCCTCTAACTCCAACCCTCTAACACTAACTCCAACCCTCTAACTCCAACCCTCTAACACTAACTCCAACCCTCTAACTCCAACCCTCTAACACTAACTCCAACCCTCTAACTCCAACCCTCTAACACTAACTCCAAACCTCTAACTCCAACCCACTAACTCCAACCCTCTAACACTAACTCCAACCCTCTAACACTAACACCAACCCTCTAACACTAACACCAACCCTCTAACTCCAACCCTCTTACACTAACACCAACCCTCTAACTCCAACCCTCTAACACTAACTCCAACCCTCTAACACTAACTCCAACCCTCTAACTCCAACCCTCTAACACTAACTCCAACCCTCTAACACTAACTCCAACCCTCTAACTCCAACCCTTTAACTCCATCCCTCTAACACTAACTCCAACCCTCTAACTCCAACCCTCTAACTCCAACCCTCTAACACTAACACCAACCCTCTAACTCAAACCCTCTAACACTAACTCCAACCCTCTAACACTAACTCCAACCCTCTAACACTAACTCCAACCCTCTAACACTAACTCCAACCCTCTAACACTAACACCAACCCTCTAACACTAACTCCAACCCTCTAACACTAACACCAACCCTCTAACACTAACCCTCTAACACTAACTCCAACCCTCTAACACTAACCCTCTAACACTAACTCTAACCCTCTAACACTAACCCTCTAACACTAACTCCAACCCTCTAACTCCAACCCTCTAACACTAACCCTCTAACACTAACTCCAACCCTCTAACACTAACTCCAACCCTCTAACACTAACTCCAACCCTCTAACACTAACTCCAACCCTCTAACACTAACACCAACCCTCTAACACTAACTCCAACCCTCTAACACTAACACCAACCCTCTAACACTAACCCTCTAACACTAACTCCAACCCTCTAACACTAACCCTCTAACACTAACTCTAACCCTCTAACACTAACCCTCTAACACTAACTCCAACCCTCTAACTCCAACCCTCTAACACTAACCCTCTAACACTAACTCCAACCCTCTAACACTAACTCCAACCCTCTAACACTAACCCTCTAACACTAACTCCAACCCTCTAACTCCAACCCTCTAACACCAACCCTCTTACACTAACTCCAACCCTCTAACACTAACCCTCTAACACTAACTCCAACCCTCTAACTCCAACCCTCTAACACTAACCCTCTAACACTAACTCCAACCCTCTAACACTAACTCCAACCCTCTAACACTAACCCTCTAACACTAACTCCAACCCTCTAACTCCAACCCTCTAACACCAACCCTCTAACACTAACTCCAACCCTCTAACACTAACCCTCTAACACTAACTCCAAACCTCTAACACTAACTCCAACCCTCTAACACTAACTCCAACCCTCTAACACTAACACCAACCCTCTAACACTAACCCTCTAACACTAACTCCAACCCTCTAACACTAACACCAACCCTCTAACACTAACCCCAACCCTCTAACACTAACTCCAACCCTCTAACACTAACTCCAACCCTCAAACACTAACCCTCTAACACTAACTCCAACCCTCTAACACTAACCCTCTAACACTAACTCCAACCCTCTACCACTAACTCCAACCCTCTAACACTAACTCCAACCCTCTAACACTAACTCCAATCCTCTAACACTAACTCCAACCCTCTAACTCCAACCCTCTAACTCCAACCCTCTAACTCCAACCGTCTAACTCCAACCCTCTAACTCCAACCCTCTAACTCCAACCCTCTAACTCCAACCCTCTAATTCCAACCCTCTAACTCCAACCCTCTAACTCCAACCCTCTAACACTAACTCCAACCCTCTAACACTAACTCCAACCCTCTAACTCCAATTCTCTAACTCCAACCCTCTAACACTAACACCAACCCTCTAACTCAAACCCTCTAACACTAACTCCAACCCTCTAACTCCAACCCTCTAACACTAACTCCAACCCTCTAACACTAACTCCAACCCTCTAACACTAACACCAACCCTCTAACACTAACTCCAACCCTCTAACTCCAACCCTCTAACACTAACTCCAACCAACTAACTCCAACCCTCTAACACTAACTCCAACCCTCTAACACTAACTCCAACCCTCTAACACTAACTCCAACCCTCTAACACTAACTCCAACCCTCTAACACTAACACCAACCCTCTAACACTAACTCCAACCCTCTAACACTAACACCAACCCTCTAACACTAACCCTCTAACACTCACTCCAACCCTCTAACTCCAACCCTCTAACACTAACCCTCTAACACTAACTCCAACCCTCTAACACTAACACCAACCCTCTAACACTAACACCAACCCTCTAACACTAACACTAACCCTCTAACACTAACCCTCTAACACTAACTCCAACCCTCTAACACTAACCCTCTGTCACTAACTCCAACCCTCTAACACTAACCCTCTAACACTAACTCCAACCCTCTAACACTAACTCCAACCCTCTAACACCAACCCTCTAACACTAACCATCTAACACTAACCCTCTAACACTAACTCCAACCCTCTAACACTAACACCAACCCTCTAACACTAACCCTCTAACACTAACTGCAACCCTCTAACACTAACTCCAACCCTCTAACACTAACCCTCTAACACTAATTCCAACCCTTTAACACTAACTCCAACCCTCTAACACTAACTCCAACCCTTTAACACTAACTCCAACCCTCTAACACTAACTCCAACCTTCTAACACTAACCCTCTAACACAAACCCTCTAACACTAACACCAACCCTCTAACACTAACTCCAACCCTCTAACACTAACTCCAACCACCTAACACTAGCCCTCTAACACTAACTCCAACCCTCTAACACTAACTCCAACCTTCTAACACTAACTCCAACCCTCTAACACTAACTCCAACCCTCTAACACTAACTCCAACCCTCTAACACTAACTCCAACCCTCTAACACTAACTCCAACCCTCTAACACTGACTCCAACCCTCTAACACCAACCCTCTAACACTAACCCTCTAACACTAACCCTCTAACACTAACCCTCTAACACTAACTCCAACCCTCTAACTCCAACCCTCTAACACTAACCCTCTAACACTAACTCCAACCCTCTAACACTAACTCCAACCCTCTAACACTAACTCCAACCCTCTAACACTAACCCTCTAACACTAACTCCAACCCTCTAACACTAACCCTCTAACACTAACTCCAACCCTCTAACTCCAACCCTCTAACACTAACCCTCTAACACTAACTCCAACCCTCTAACACTAACTCCAACCCTCTAACACTAACCCTCTAACACTAATTCCAACCCTCTAACTCCAACCCTCTAACACTAACCCTCTAACACTAACTCCAACCCTCTAACACTAAGTCCAACCCTCTAACACTAACCCTCTAACACTAACTCCAACCCTCTAACTCCAACCCTCTAACACCAACCCTCTAACACTAACTCCAACCCTCTAACACTAACTCCAACCCACTAACTCCAACCCTCTAACACTAACTCCAACCCTCTAACACTAACTCCAACCCTCTAACACTAACTCCAACCCTCTAACACTAACACCAACCCTCTAACACTAACTCCAACCCTCTAACACTAACACCAACCCTCTAACACTAACCCTCTAACACTAACTCCAACCCTCTAACACTAACCCTCTAACACTAACTCTAACCCTCTAACACTAACCCTCTAACACTAACTCCAACCCTCTAACTCCAACCCTCTAACACTAACCCTCTAACACTAACTCCAACCCTCTAACACTAACTCCAACCCTCTAACACTAACCCTCTAACACTAACTCCAACCCTCTAACTCCAACCCTCTAACACCAACCCTCTTACACTAACTCCAACCCTCTAACACTAACCCTCTAACACTAACTCCAACCCTCTAACTCCAACCCTCTAACACTAACTCCAACCCTCTAACACTAACTCCAACCCTCTAACACTAACCCTCTAACACTAACTCCAACCCTCTAACTCCAACCCTCTAACACCAACCCTCTAACACTAACTCCAACCCTCTAACACTAACCCTCTAACACTAACTCCAAACCTCTAACACTAACTCCAACCCTCTAACACTAACTCCAACCCTCTAACACTAACACCAACCCTCTAACACTAACCCTCTAACACTAACTCCAACCCTCTAACACTAACACCAACCCTCTAACACTAACCCTCTAACACTAACCCCAACCCTCTAACACTAACTCCAACCCTCTAACACTAACTCCAACCCTCAAACACTAACCCTCTAACACTAACTCCAACCCTCTAACACTAACCCTCTAACACTAACTCCAACCCTCTACCACTAACTCCAACCCTCTAACACTAACTCCAACCCTCTAACACTAACTCCAATCCTCTAACACTAACTCCAACCCTCTAACTCCAACCCTCTAACTCCAACCCTCTAACTCCAACCGTCTAACTCCAACCCTCTAACTCCAACCCTCTAACTCCAACCCTCTAACTCCAACCCTCTAATTCCAACCCTCTAACTCCAACCCTCTAACTCCAACCCTCTAACTCTAACTCCAACCCTCTAACACTAACTCCAACCCTCTAACTCCAACCCTCTAACACTAACTTCAACCCTCTAACTCCAACCCTCTAACACTAACTCCAACCCTCTAACTCCAACCCTCTAACACTAACTCCAACCCTCTAACTCCAACCCACTAACTCCAACCCTCTAACACTAACTCCAACCCTCTAACACTAACTCCAACCCTCTAACACTAACTCCAACCCTCTAACTCCAATTCTCTAACTCCAACCCTCTAACACTAACACCAACCCTCTAACTCAAACCCTCTAACACTAACTCCAACCCTCTAACTCCAACCCTCTAACACTAACTCCAACCCTCTAACACTAACTCCAACCCTCTAACTCCAACCCTCTAACACTAACACCAACCCTCTAACACTAACTCCAACCCTCTAACTCCAACCCTCTAACACTAACTCCAACCCACTAACTCCAACCCTCTAACACTAACTCCAACCCTCTAACACTAACTCCAACCCTCTAACACTAACTCCAACCCTCTAACACTAACTCCAACCCTCTAACACTAACACCAACCCTCTAACACTAACTCCAACCCTCTAACACTAACACCAACCCTCTAACACTAACCCTCTAACACTCACTCCAACCCTCTAACTCCAACCCTCTAACACTAACCCTCTAACACTAACTCCAACCCTCTAACACTAACACCAACCCTCTAACACTAACACCAACCCTCTAACACTAACACTAACCCTCTAACACTAACCCTCTAACACTAACTCCAACCCTCTAACACTAACCCTCTGTCACTAACTCCAACCCTCTAACACTAACCCTCTAACACTAACTCCAACCCTCTAACACTAACTCCAACCCTCTAACACCAACCCTCTAACACTAACCATCTAACACTAACCCTCTAACACTAACTCCAACCCTCTAACACTAACACCAACCCTCTAACACTAACCCTCTAACACTAACTGCAACCCTCTAACACTAACTCCAACCCTCTAACACTAACCCTCTAACACTAATTCCAACCCTTTAACACTAACTCCAACCCTCTAACACTAACTCCAACCCTTTAACACTAACTCCAACCCTCTAACACTAACTCCAACCTTCTAACACTAACCCTCTAACACAAACCCTCTAACACTAACACCAACCCTCTAACACTAACTCCAACCCTCTAACACTAACTCCAACCCTCTAACACTAGCCCTCTAACACTAACTCCAACCCTCTAACACTAACTCCAACCTTCTAACACTAACTCCAACCCTCTAACACTAACTCCAACCCTCTAACACTAACTCCAACCCTCTAACACTAACTCCAACCCTCTAACACTAACTCCAACCCTCTAACACTGACTCCAACCCTCTAACACCAACCCTCTAACACTAACCCTCTAACACTAACCCTCTAACACTAACCCTCTAACACTAACTCCAACCCTCTAACTCCAACCCTCTAACACTAACCCTCTAACACTAACTCCAACCCTCTAACACTAACTCCAACCCTCTAACACTAACTCCAACCCTCTAACACTAACCCTCTAACACTAACTCCAACCCTCTAACACTAACCCTCTAACACTAACTCCAACCCTCTAACTCCAACCCTCTAACACTAACCCTCTAACACTAACTCCAACCCTCTAACACTAACTCCAACCCTCTAACACTAACCCTCTAACACTAACTCCAACCCTCTAACTCCAACCCTCTAACACTAACCCTCTAACACTAACTCCAACCCTCTAACACTAAGTCCAACCCTCTAACACTAACCCTCTAACACTAACTCCAACCCTCTAACTCCAACCCTCTAACACCAACCCTCTAACACTAACTCCAACCCTCTAACACTAACCCTCTAACACTAACTCCAAACCTCTAACACTAACTCCAACCCTCTAACACTAACTCCAACCCTCTAACACTAACACCAACCCTCTAACACCAACCCTCTAACACTAACTCCAACCCTCTAACACTAACTGCAACCCTCTAACACTAACACCAACCCTCTAACACTAACTCCAACCCTCTAACACTAACATCAACCCTCTAACACTAACCCTCTAACACTAACTCCAACCCTCTAACACTAACCCTCTAACACTAACTCCAACCCTCTAACACTAACTCCAACCCTCTAACACTAACCCTCTAACACTAACTCCAACCCTCTAACTCCAACCCTCTAACACCAACCCTCTTACACTAACTCCAACCCTCTAACTCCAACCCTCTAACTCCAACCCTCTAACACTAACCCTCTAACACTAACTCCAACCCTCTAACACTAACTCCAACCCTCTAACACTAACCCTCTAACACTAACTCCAACCCTCTAACTCCAACCCTCTAACACCAACCCTCTAACACTAACTCCAACCCTCTAACACTAACCCTCTAACACTAACTCCAACCCTCTAACACTAACTCCAACCCTCTAACACTAACACCAACCCTCTAACACTAACCCTCTAACACTAACTCCAACCCTCTAACACTAACACCAACCCTCTAACACTAACCCTCTAACACTAACCCCAACCCTCTAACACTAACTCCAACCCTCTAACACTAACTCCAACCCTCAAACACTAACCCTCTAACACTAACTCCAACCCTCTAACACTAACCCTCTAACACTAACTCCAACCCTCTACCACTAACTCCAACCCTCTAACACTAACTCCAACCCTCTAACACTAACTCCAATCCTCTAACACTAACTCCAACCCTCTAACTCCAACCCTCTAACTCCAACCCTCTAACTTCAACCCTCTAACTCCAACCCTCTAACTCCAACCCACTAACTCCAACCCTCTAATTCCAACCCTCTAACTCCAACCCTCTAACTCCAACCCTCTAACTCCAACCCTCTAACACCAACTCCAACCCTCTAACTCCAACCCTCTAACACTAACTTCAACCCTCTAACTCCAACCCTCTAACACTAACTCCAACCCTCTAACTCCAACCCTCTAACACTAACTCCAACCCTCTAACTCCAACCCACTAACTCCAACCCTCTAACACTAATTCCAACCCTCTAACACTAACTCCAACCCTCTAACACTAACTCCAACCCTCTAACTCCAATTCTCTAACTCCAACCCTCTAACACTAACACCAACCCTCTAACTCAAACCCTCTAACACTAACTCCAACCCTCTAACTCCAACCCTCTAACACTAACTCCAACCCTCTAACACTAACTCCAACCCTCTAACTCCAACCCTCTAACACTAACACCAACCCTCTAACACTAACTCCAACCCTCTAACTCCAACCCTCTAACACTAACTCCAACCCACTAACTCCAACCCTCTAACACTAACTCCAACCCTCTAACACTAACTCCAACCCTCTAACACTAACTCCAACCCTCTAACACTAACTCCAACCCTCTAACACTAACACCAACCCTCTAACACTAACTCCAACCCTCTAACACTAACACCAACCCTCTAACACTAACCCTCTAACACTCACTCCAACCCTCTAACTCCAACCCTCTAACACTAACCCTCTAACACTAACTCCAACCCTCTAACACTAACACCAACCCTCTAACACTAACACCAACCCTCTAACACTAACACTAACCCTCTAACACTAACTCCAACCCTCTAACACTAACCCTCTGTCACTAACTCCAACCCTCTAACACTAACCCTCTAACACTAACTCCAACCCTCTAACACCAACCCTCTAACACTAACCATCTAACACTAACCCTCTAACACTAACTCCAACCCTCTAACACTAACCCTCTAACACTAACACCAACCCTCTAACACTAACCCTCTAACACTAACTGCAACCCTCTAACACTAACTCCAACCCTCTAACACTAACCCTCTAACACTAATTCCAACCCTTTAACACTAACTCCAACCCTCTAACACTAACTCCAACCCTTTAACACTAACTCCAACCCTCTAACACTAACTCCAACCTTCTAACACTAACCCTCTAACACAAACCCTCTAACACTAACACCAACCCTCTAACACTAACTCCAACCCTCTAACACTAACTCCAACCCTCTAACACTAACCCTCTAACACTAACTCCAACCCTCTAACACTAACTCCAACCTTCTAACACTAACTCCAACCCTCTAACACTAACTCCACCCTCTAACACTAACTCCAACCCTCTAACACTAACTCCAACCCTCTAACACTAACTCCAACCCTCTAACACTGACTCCAACCCTCTAACACCAACCCTCTAACACTAACCCTCTAACACTAACCCTCTAACACTAACCCTCTAACACTAACCCTCTAACACTAACTCCAACCCTCTAACTCCAACCCTCTAACACTAACCCTCTAACACTAACTCCAACCCTCTAACACTAACTCCAACCCTCTAACACTAACTCCAACCCTCTAACACTAACCCTCTAACACTAACTCCAACCCTCTAACTCCAACCCTCTAACACTAACCCTCTAACACTAACTCCAACCCTCTAACTCCAACCCTCTAACACTAACCCTCTAACACTAACTCCAACCCTCTAACACTAACTCCAACCCTCTAACACTAACCCTCTAACACTAACTCCAACCCTCTAACTCCAACCCTCTAACACCAACCCTCTAACACTAACTCCAACCCTCTAACACTAACCCTCTAACACTAACTCCAACCCTCTAACACTAAGTCCAACCCTCTAACACTAACCCTCTAACACTAACTCCAACCCTCTAACTCCAACCCTCTAACACCAACCCTTTAACACTAACTCCAACCCTCTAACACTAACCCTCTAACACTAACTCCAAACCTCTAACACTAACTCCAACCCTCTAACACTAACTCCAACCCTCTAACACTAACACCAACCCTCTAACACTAACCCTCTAACACTAACTCCAACCCTCTAACACTAACACCAACCCTCTAACACTAACCCTCTAACACTAACCCCAACCCTCTAACACTAACTCCAACCCTCTAACACCAACCCTCTAACACTAACTCCAACCTTCAAACACTAACCCTATAACACTAACTCCAACCCTCTAACACTAACTCCAACCCTCTACCAATAACTCCAACCATCTAACACTAACTCCAACCCTCTAACACTAACTCCAATCCTCTAACACTAACCCCAACCCTCTAACTCCAACCCTCTAACTCCAACCCTCTAACTCCAACCCTCTAACTCCAACCCTCTAACTCCAACCCTCTAACTCCAACCCTCTAACTCCAACTCCAACCCTCTAACTCCAACCCTCTAACACTAACTCCAACCCTCTAACACTAACTCCAACCCTCTAACTCCAACCCTCTAACACTAACTCCAACCCTCTAACTCCAACCCTCTAATACTAACTCCAACCCTCTAACTCCAACCCTCTAACACTAACTCCAACCCTCTAACTCCAACCCACTAATTCCAACCCTCTAAAACTAACTCCAATCCTCTAACACCAACCCTCTAACACTAACACCAACCCTCTAACTCCAACCCTCTAACACTAACACCAACCCTCTAACTCCAACCCTCTAACACTAACTCCAACCCTCTAACACTAACTCCAACCCTCTAACTCCAACCCTCTAACACTAACTCCAACCCTCTAACACTAATTCCAACCCTCTAACTCCAACCCTCTAACTCCAACCCTCTAACTCCAACCCTCTAACACTAACTCCAACCCTCTAACTCCAACCCTCTAACTCCAACCCTCTAACACTAACACCAACCCTCTAACTCAAACCCTCTAACACTAACTCCAACCCTCTAACTCCAGTCCTCTAACACTAACTCCAACCCACTAACTCCAACCCTCTAACACTAACTCCAACCCTCTAACACTAAATCCAACCCTCTAACACTAACTCCAACCCTCTAACACTAACTGCAACCCTCTAACACTAACACCAACCCTCTAACACTAACTCCAACCCTCTAACACTAACACCAACCCTCTAACACTAACCCTCTAACACTAACTCCAACCCTCTAACACTAACCCTCTAACACTAACTCCAACCCTCTAACACTAACATCAACCCTCTAACACTAACACCAACCCTCTAACACTAACACTAACCCTCTAACACTAACTCCAACCCTCTAACACTAACCCTCTAACACTAACTCCAACCCTCTAACACTAACTCCAACCCTCTAACACCAACCCTCTAACACTAACCATCTAACACTAACCCTCTAACACTAACTCCAACCCTCTAACACTAACCCTCTAACACTAACACCAACCCTCTAACACTAACCCTCTAACACTAACTCCAACCCTCTAACACTAACTCCAACCCTCTAACACTAACCCTCTAACACTAATTCCAACCCTCTAACACTAACTCCAACCCTCTAACACTAATTCCAACCCTCTAACACTAACTCCAACCCTCTAACACTAACTCCAACCTTCTAACACTAACCCTCTAACACAAACCCTCTAACACTAACACCAACCCTCTAACACTAACTCCAACCCTCTAACACTAACTCCAACCCTCTAACACTAACCCTCTAACACTAACTCCAACCCTCTAACACTAACTCCAACCTTCTAACACTAACTCCAGCCCTCTAACACTAACTCCAACCCTCTAACACTAACTCCAACCCTCTAACACTAACTCCAACCCTCTAACACTAACTCCAACCCTCTAACACTGACTCCAACCCTCTAACACCAACCCTCTAACACTAACCCTCTAACACTAACCCTCTAACACTAACTCCAACCCTCTAACTCCAACCCTCTAACACTAACCCTCTAACACTAACTCCAACCCTCTAACACTAACTCCAACCCTCTAACACTAACCCTCTAACACTAACTCCAACCCTCTAACTCCAACCCTCTAACACCAACCCTCTAACACTAACCCCAACCCTCTAACACTAACACCAACCCTCTAACACTAACCCCAACCCTCTAACACTAACACCAATCCTCTAACACTAACTCCAACCCTCTAACACTAACTCCAACCCTCTAACACCAACCCTCTAACACTAACTCCAACCCTCTAACACTAACTCCAACCCTCTAACACTAACTCCAACCCTCTAACACTAACTCCAACCCTCTAACACTAACTCCAACCCTCTAACACTAACTCCAACCCTCTAACACTAACTCCAACCCTCTAACACTAACACCAACCCTCTAACCCCAACCCTCTAACACTAACACCAACCCTCTAACTCCAAACCTCTAACCCCAACCCTCTAACACTAACACCAACCCTCTAACTCCAACCCTCTAACACTAACACCAACCCTCTAACACCAACCCTCTAACTCCAACCCTCTAACTCCAACCCTCTAACACTAACTCCAACCCTCTAACACTAACTCCAACCCTCTAACACTAACACCAACCCTCTAACCCCAACCCTCTAACTCCAACCCTCTAACCCCAACCCTCTAACACTAACACCAACCCTCTAACTCCAACCCTCTAACACTAACACCAACCCTCTAACCCCAACCCTCTAACACTAACACCGACCCTCTAACTCCAACCCTCTAACTCCAACCCTCTAACACTAACTCCAACCCTCTAATACTAACTCCAACCCTCTAACTCCAACCCTCTAACTCCAACCCTCTAACTCCAACCCTCTAACACTAACTCCAACCCTCTAACTCCAACCCTCTAACACTAACCCCAACCCTCTAACTCCAACCCTCTAACACTAACTCCAACCCTCTAACACTAACTCCAACCCTCTAATTCCAACCCTCTAACTCCAACCCTCTAACTCCAACCCTCTAACACTAACCCCAACCCTCTAACACTAACATCAACCCTCTAACTCCAACCCTCCAACTCCAACCCTCTAACTCCAATCCTCTAACACTAACCCCAACCCTCTAACACTAACACCAACCCTCTAACTCCAACCCTCTAACTCCAATGCTCTAACACTAACTCCAACCCTCTAACTCCAACCCTCTAACCCCAACCCTCTAATCCCAACCCTCTAACTCCAACCCTCTAACTCCAACCCTCTAACACTAACCCCAACCCTCTAACACTAACCCCAACCCTCTAACACTAACACCAACCCTCTAACTCCAACTCTCTAACACTAACACCAACCCTCTAACTCCAACCCTCTAACACTAACCCCAACCCTCTAACACTAACTCCAACCCTCTAACACTAACTCCAACCCTCTAACACTAACTCCAACCCTCTAACACTAACTCCAACCCTCTAACACTAACTCCAACCCTCTAACACTAACTCCAACCCTCTAACACTAACCCCAACCCTCTAACACTAACACCAACCCTCTAACCCGAACCCTCTAACCCCAACCCTCTAACCCCAACCCTCTAACTCCAACGTTCTAACTCCAACCCTCTAACACTAACACCAACCCTTTAACTCCAACTCTCTAACACTAACACCAACCCTTTAACTCCAACCCTCTAACACTAACCCCAACCCTCTAACACTAACTCCAACCCTCTAACACTAACTCCAACCCTCTAACACTAACTCCAACCCTCTAACACTAACTCCAACCCTCTAACACTGACTCCAACCCTCTAACACCAACCCTCTAACACTAACCCTCTAACACTAACCCTCTAACACTAATCCTCTAACACTAACTCCAACCCTCTAACACTAACCCGCTAACACTAACTCCAACCCTCTAACACTAACTCCAACCCTATAACACTAACTCCAACCCTCTAACACTAACCCTCTAACACTAACTCCAACCCTAACTCCAACCCTCTAACACTAACCCTCTAACACTAACCCTCTAACACTAACTCCAACCCTCTAACTCCAACCCTCTAACACTAACCCTCTAACACTAACTCCAACCCTCTAACACTAACTCCAACCCTCTAACACTAACCCTCTAACACTAACTCCAACCCTCTAACTCCAACCCTCTAACACCAACCCTCTAACACTAACTCCAACCCTCTAACACTAACCCTCTAACACTAACTCCAACCCTCTAACTCCAACCCTCTAACACTAACCCTCTAACACTAACTCCAACCCTCTAACACTAACTCCAACCCTCTAACACTAACCCTCTAACACTAACTCCAACCCTCTAACTCCAACCCTCTAACACCAACCCTCTAACACTAACTCCAACCCTCTAACACTAACCCTCTAACACTAACTCCAAACCTCTAACACTAACTCCAACCCTCTAACACTAACTCCAACCCTCTAACACTAACACCAACCCTCTAACACTAACCCTCTAACACTAACTCCAACCCTCTAACACTAACACCAACCCTCTAACACTAACCCTCTAACACTAACCCCAACCCTCTAACACTAACTCCAACCCTCTAACACCAACCCTCTAACACTAACTCCAACCTTCAAACACTAACCCTCTAACACTAACTCCAACCCTCTAACACTAACTCCAACCCTCTAACACTAACTCCAACCCTCTAACACTAACTCCAATCCTCTAACACTAACTCCAACCCTCTAACTCCAACCCTCTAACTCAAACCCTCTAACTCCAACCCTCTAACTCCAACCGTCTAACTCCAAACCTCTAACTCCAACCCTCTAACTCCAACCCTCTAACTCCAACCCTCTAACTCCAACCCTCTAACACTAACTCCAACCCTCTAACTCCAACTCTCTAACACTAACTCCAACCCTCTAACTCCAACCCTCTAACACTAACTCCAACCCTCTAACTCCAACCCTCTAACACTAACTCCAACCCTCTAACTCCAACCCACTAACTCCAACCCTCTAACACTAACTCCAACCCTCTAACACTAACACCAACCCTCTAACACTAACACCAACCCTCTAACTCCAACCCTCTAACACTAACACCAACCCTCTAACTCCAACCCTCTAACACTAACTCCAACCCTCTAACACTAACTCCAACCCACTAACTCCAACCCTCTAACACTAACTCCAACCCTCTAACACTAACTCCAACCCTCTAACACTAACTCCAACCCTCTAACACTAACTCCAACCCTCTAACACTAACACCAACCCTCTAGCATAAACTCCAACCCTCTAACACTAACACCAACCCTCTAACACTAACCCTCTCACACTAACTCCAACCCTCTAACTCCAACCCTCTAACACTAACCCTCTAACACTAACTCCAACCCTCTTACACTAACACCAACCCTCTAACACTAACACCAACCCTCTAACACTAACACTAACCCTCTAACACTAACTCCAACCCTCTAACACTAACCCTCTAACACTAACTCCAACCCTCTAACACTAACTCCAACCCTCTAACACTAACTCCAACCCTCTAACACCAACCCTCTAACACTAACCATCTAACACTAACCCTCTAACACTAACTCCAACCCTCTAACACTAACCCTCTAACACTAACACCAACCCTCTAACACTAACCCTCTAACACTAACTCCAACCCTCTAACACTAACTCCAACCCTCTAACACTAACCCTCTAACACTAACTCCAACCCTCTAACACTAACTCCAACCCTCTAACACTAACCCTCTAACACTAACTCCAACCCTCTAACTCCAACCCTCTAACACCAACCCTCTAACACTAACCCCAACCCTCTAACACTAACACCAACCCTCTAACACTAACCCCAACCCTCTAACACTAACACCAATCCTCTAACACTAACTCCAACCCTCTAACACTAACTCCAACCCTCTAACACCAACCCTCTAACACTAACTCCAACCCTCTAACACTAACTCCAACCCTCTAACACTAACTCCAACCCTCTAACACTAACTCCAACCCTCTAACACTAACTCCAACCCTCTAACACTAACTCCAACCCTCTAACACTAACTCCAACCCTCTAACACTAACACCAACCCTCTAACCCCAACCCTCTAACACTAACACCAACCCTCTAACTCCAAACCTCTAACCCCAACCCTCTAACACTAACACCAACCCTCTAACTCCAACCCTCTAACACTAACACCAACCCTCTAACACCAACCCTCTAACTCCAACCCTCTAACTCCAACCCTCTAACACTAACTCCAACCCTCTAACACTAACTCCAACCCTCTAACACTAACACCAACCCTCTAACCCCAACCCTCTAACTCCAACCCTCTAACCCCAACCCTCTAACACTAACACCAACCCTCTAACTCCAACCCTCTAACTCCAACCCTCTAACACTAACTCCAACCCTCTAATACTAACTCCAACCCTCTAACTCCAACCCTCTAACTCCAACCCTCTAACTCCAACCCTCTAACACTAACTCCAACCCTCTAACTCCAACCCTCTAACACTAACCCCAACCCTCTAACTCCAACCCTCTAACACTAACTCCAACCCTCTAACACTAACTCCAACCCTCTAATTCCAACCCTCTAACTCCAACCCTCTAACTCCAACCCTCTAACACTAACCCCAACCCTCTAACACTAACATCAACCCTCTAACTCCAACCCTCCAACTCCAACCCTCTAACTCCAATCCTCTAACACTAACCCCAACCCTCTAACACTAACACCAACCCTCTAACTCCAACCCTCTAACTCCAATGCTCTAACACTAACTCCAACCCTCTAACTCCAACCCTCTAACCCCAACCCTCTAATCCCAACCCTCTAACTCCAACCCTCTAACTCCAACCCTCTAACACTAACCCCAACCCTCTAACACTAACCCCAACCCTCTAACACTAACACCAACCCTCTAACTCCAACTCTCTAACACTAACACCAACCCTCTAACTCCAACCCTCTAACACTAACCCCAACCCTCTAACACTAACTCCAACCCTCTAACACTAACTCCAACCCTCTAACACTAACTCCAACCCTCTAACACTAACTCCAACCCTCTAACACTAACTCCAACCCTCTAACACTAACTCCAACCCTCTAACACTAACCCCAACCCTCTAACACTAACACCAACCCTCTAACCCGAACCCTCTAACCCCAACCCTCTAACCCCAACCCTCTAACTCCAACGTTCTAACTCCAACCCTCTAACACTAACACCAACCCTTTAACTCCAACTCTCTAACACTAACACCAACCCTTTAACTCCAACCCTCTAACACTAACCCCAACCCTCTAACACTAACTCCAACCCTCTAACACTAACTCCAACCCTCTAACACTAACTCCAACCCTCTAACACTAACTCCAACCCTCTAACACTGACTCCAACCCTCTAACACCAACCCTCTAACACTAACCCTCTAACACTAACCCTCTAACACTAATCCTCTAACACTAACTCCAACCCTCTAACACTAACCCGCTAACACTAACTCCAACCCTCTAACACTAACTCCAACCCTATAACACTAACTCCAACCCTCTAACACTAACCCTCTAACACTAACTCCAACCCTAACTCCAACCCTCTAACACTAACCCTCTAACACTAACCCTCTAACACTAACTCCAACCCTCTAACTCCAACCCTCTAACACTAACCCTCTAACACTAACTCCAACCCTCTAACACTAACTCCAACCCTCTAACACTAACCCTCTAACACTAACTCCAACCCTCTAACTCCAACCCTCTAACACCAACCCTCTAACACTAACTCCAACCCTCTAACACTAACCCTCTAACACTAACTCCAACCCTCTAACTCCAACCCTCTAACACTAACCCTCTAACACTAACTCCAACCCTCTAACACTAACTCCAACCCTCTAACACTAACCCTCTAACACTAACTCCAACCCTCTAACTCCAACCCTCTAACACCAACCCTCTAACACTAACTCCAACCCTCTAACACTAACCCTCTAACACTAACTCCAAACCTCTAACACTAACTCCAACCCTCTAACACTAACTCCAACCCTCTAACACTAACACCAACCCTCTAACACTAACCCTCTAACACTAACTCCAACCCTCTAACACTAACACCAACCCTCTAACACTAACCCTCTAACACTAACCCCAACCCTCTAACACTAACTCCAACCCTCTAACACCAACCCTCTAACACTAACTCCAACCTTCAAACACTAACCCTCTAACACTAACTCCAACCCTCTAACACTAACTCCAACCCTCTAACACTAACTCCAACCCTCTAACACTAACTCCAATCCTCTAACACTAACTCCAACCCTCTAACTCCAACCCTCTAACTCCAACCCTCTAACTCCAACCCTCTAACTCCAACCGTCTAACTCCAAACCTCTAACTCCAACCCTCTAACTCCAACCCTCTAACTCCAACCCTCTAACTCCAACCCTCTAACACTAACTCCAACCCTCTAACTCCAACTCTCTAACACTAACTCCAACCCTCTAACTCCAACCCTCTAACACTAACTCCAACCCTCTAACTCCAACCCTCTAACACTAACTCCAACCCTCTAACTCCAACCCACTAACTCCAACCCTCTAACACTAACTCCAACCCTCTAACACTAACACCAACCCTCTAACACTAACACCAACCCTCTAACTCCAACCCTCTAACACTAACACCAACCCTCTAACTCCAACCCTCTAACACTAACTCCAACCCTCTAACACTAACTCCAACCCACTAACTCCAACCCTCTAACACTAACTCCAACCCTCTAACACTAACTCCAACCCTCTAACACTAACTCCAACCCTCTAACACTAACTCCAACCCTCTAACACTAACACCAACCCTCTAGCATAAACTCCAACCCTCTAACACTAACACCAACCCTCTAACACTAACCCTCTCACACTAACTCCAACCCTCTAACTCCAACCCTCTAACACTAACCCTCTAACACTAACTCCAACCCTCTTACACTAACACCAACCCTCTAACACTAACACCAACCCTCTAACACTAACACTAACCCTCTAACACTAACTCCAACCCTCTAACACTAACCCTCTAACACTAACTCCAACCCTCTAACACTAACTCCAACCCTCTAACACTAACTCCAACCCTCTAACACCAACCCTCTAACACTAACCATCTAACACTAACCCTCTAACACTAACTCCAACCCTCTAACACTAACCCTCTAACACTAACACCAACCCTCTAACACTAACCCTCTAACACTAACTCCAACCCTCTAACACTAACTCCAACCCTCTAACACTAACCCTCTAACACTAACTCCAACCCTCTAACACTAACTCCAACCCTCTAACACTAACCCTCTAACACTAACTCCAACCCTCTAACTCCAACCCTCTAACACCAACCCTCTAACACTAACCCCAACCCTCTAACACTAACACCAACCCTCTAACACTAACCCCAACCCTCTAACACTAACACCAATCCTCTAACACTAACTCCAACCCTCTAACACTAACTCCAACCCTCTAACACCAACCCTCTAACACTAACTCCAACCCTCTAACACTAACTCCAACCCTCTAACACTAACTCCAACCCTCTAACACTAACTCCAACCCTCTAACACTAACTCCAACCCTCTAACACTAACTCCAACCCTCTAACACTAACTCCAACCCTCTAACACTAACACCAACCCTCTAACCCCAACCCTCTAACACTAACACCAACCCTCTAACTCCAAACCTCTAACCCCAACCCTCTAACACTAACACCAACCCTCTAACTCCAACCCTCTAACACTAACACCAACCCTCTAACACCAACCCTCTAACTCCAACCCTCTAACTCCAACCCTCTAACACTAACTCCAACCCTCTAACACTAACTCCAACCCTCTAACACTAACACCAACCCTCTAACCCCAACCCTCTAACTCCAACCCTCTAACCCCAACCCTCTAACACTAACACCAACCCTCTAACTCCAACCCTCTAACACTAACACCAACCCTCTAACCCCAACCCTCTAACACTAACACCGACCCTCTAACTCCAACCCTCTAACTCCAACCCTCTAACACTAACTCCAACCCTCTAATACTAACTCCAACCCTCTAACTCCAACCCTCTAACTCCAACCCTCTAACACTAACTCCAACCCTCTAACTCCAACCCTCTAACACTAACCCCAACCCTCTAACTCCAACCCTCTAACACTAACTCCAACCCTCTAACACTAACTCCAACCCTCTAATTCCAACCCTCTAACTCCAACCCTCTAACTCCAACCCTCTAACACTAACCCCAACCCTCTAACACTAACATCAACCCTCTAACTCCAACCCTCCAACTCCAACCCTCTAACTCCAATCCTCTAACACTAACCCCAACCCTCTAACACTAACACCAACCCTCTAACTCCAACCCTCTAACTCCAATGCTCTAACACTAACTCCAACCCTCTAACTCCAACCCTCTAACCCCAACCCTCTAATCCCAACCCTCTAACTCCAACCCTCTAACTCCAACCCTCTAACACTAACCCCAACCCTCTAACACTAACCCCAACCCTCTAACACTAACACCAACCCTCTAACTCCAACTCTCTAACACTAACACCAACCCTCTAACTCCAACCCTCTAACACTAACCCCAACCCTCTAACACTAACTCCAACCCTCTAACACTAACTCCAACCCTCTAACACTAACTCCAACCCTCTAACACTAACTCCAACCCTCTAACACTAACTCCAACCCTCTAACACTAACTCCAACCCTCTAACACTAACCCCAACCCTCTAACACTAACA
Organism: Ariolimax columbianus; assembly: GCA_036924085.1. Lineage (NCBI taxonomy): Eukaryota > Metazoa > Mollusca > Gastropoda > Stylommatophora > Arionidae > Ariolimax > Ariolimax columbianus. The sequence continues at coordinate 44,120,338 of JAVGWX010000009.1, forward strand.
CCAACCCTCTAACCCGAACCCTCTAACCCCAACCCTCTAACCCCAACCCTCTAACTCCAACGTTCTAACTCCAACCCTCTAACACTAACACCAACCCTTTAACTCCAACTCTCTAACACTAACACCAACCCTTTAACTCCAACCCTCTAACACTAACCCCAACCCTCTAACACTAACTCCAACCCTCTAACACTAACTCCAACCCTCTAACACTAACTCCAACCCTCTAACACTAACTCCAACCCTCTAACACTGACTCCAACCCTCTAACACCAACCCTCTAACACTAACCCTCTAACACTAACCCTCTAACACTAATCCTCTAACACTAACTCCAACCCTCTAACTCCAACCCTCTAACACTAACCCGCTAACACTAACTCCAACCCTCTAACACTAACTCCAACCCTATAACACTAACTCCAACCCTCTAACACTAACCCTCTAACACTAACTCCAACCCCTAACTCCAACCCTCTAACACTAACCCTCTAACACTAACCCTCTAACACTAACTCCAACCCTCTAACTCCAACCCCTCTAACACTAACCCTCTAACACTAACTCCAACCCTCTAACACTAACTCCAACCCTCTAACACTAACCCTCTAACACTAACTCCAACCCTCTAACTCCAACCCTCTAACACCAACCCTCTAACACTAACCAACCCTCTAACACTAACCCTCTAACACTAACTCCAACCCTCTAACTCCAACCCTCTAACACTAACCCTCTAACACTAACTCCAACCCTCTAACACTAACTCCAACCCTCTAACACTAACCCTCTAACACTAACTCCAACCCTCTAACTCCAACCCTCTAACACCAACCCTCTAACACTAACTCCAACCCTCTAACACTAACCCTCTAACACTAACTCCAAACCTCTAACACTAACTCCAACCCTCTAACACTAACTCCAACCCTCTAACACTAACACCAACCCTCTAACACTAACCCTCTAACACTAACTCCAACCCTCTAACACTAACACCAACCCTCTAACACTAACCCTCTAACACTAACCCCAACCCTCTAACACTAACTCCAACCCTCTAACACCAACCCTCTAACACTAACTCCAACCTTCAAACACTAACCCTCTAACACTAACTCCAACCCTCTAACACTAACTCCAACCCTCTAACACTAACTCCAACCCTCTAACACTAACTCCAATCCTCTAACACTAACTCCAACCCTCTAACTCCAACCCTCTAACTCCAACCCTCTAACTCCAACCCTCTAACTCCAACCGTCTAACTCCAAACCTCTAACTCCAACCCTCTAACTCCAACCCTCTAACTCCAACCCTCTAACTCCAACCCTCTAACACTAACTCCAACCCTCTAACTCCAACTCTCTAACACTAACTCCAACCCTCTAACTCCAACCCTCTAACACTAACTCCAACCCTCTAACTCCAACCCTCTAACACTAACTCCAACCCTCTAACTCAACCCACTAACTCCAACCCTCTAACACTAACTCCAACCCTCTAACACTAACACCAACCCTCTAACACTAACACCAACCCTCTAACTCCAACCCTCTAACACTAACACCAACCCTCTAACTCCAACCCTCTAACACTAACTCCAACCCTCTAACACTAACTCCAACCCACTAACTCCAACCCTCTAACACTAACTCCAACCCTCTAACACTAACTCCAACCCTCTAACACTAACTCCAACCCTCTAACACTAACTCCAACCCTCTAACACTAACACCAACCCTCTAGCATAAACTCCAACCCTCTAACACTAACACCAACCCTCTAACACTAACCCTCTCACACTAACTCCAACCCTCTAACTCCAACCCTCTAACACTAACCCTCTAACACTAACTCCAACCCTCTTACACTAACACCAACCCTCTAACACTAACACCAACCCTCTAACACTAACACTAACCCTCTAACACTAACTCCAACCCTCTAACACTAACCCTCTAACACTAACTCCAACCCTCTAACACTAACTCCAACCCTCTAACACTAACTCCAACCCTCTAACACCAACCCTCTAACACTAACCATCTAACACTAACCCTCTAACACTAACTCCAACCCTCTAACACTAACCCTCTAACACTAACACCAACCCTCTAACACTAACCCTCTAACACTAACTCCAACCCTCTAACACTAACTCCAACCCTCTAACACTAACCCTCTAACACTAACTCCAACCCTCTAACACTAACTCCAACCCTCTAACACTAACTCCAACCCTCTAACACTAACTCCAACCCTCTAACACTAACTCCAACCTTCTAACACAAACCCTCTAACACTAACACCAACCCTCTAACACTAAATCCAACCCTCTAACACTAACTCCAACCCTCTAACACTAACCCTCTAACACTAATTCCAACCCTCTAACACTAACTCCAACCTTCTAACACTAACTCCAACCCTCTTACACTAACTCCAACCCTCTAACACTAACTCCAACCCTCTAACACTAACTCCAACCCTCTAACACTAACTCCAACCCTCTAACACTGACTCCAACCCTCTAACACCAACCCTCTAACACTAACCCTCTAACACTAACCCTCTAACACTAACCCTCTAATACTAACTCCAACCCTCTAACTCCAACCCTCTAACACTAACCCTCTAACACTAACTCCAACCCTCTAACACTAACACCAACCCTCTAACACTAACCCTCTAACACTAACTCCAACCCTCTAACTCCAACCCTCTAACACTAACCCTCTAACACTAACTCCAACCCTCTAACACTAATTCCAACCCTCTAACACTAACCCTCTAACACTAACTCCAACCCTCTAACTCCAACCCTCTAACACTAACCCCAACCCTCTAACACTAACACCAACCCTCTAACACTAACCCCAACCCTCTAACACTAACACCAATCCTCTAACACTAACTTCAACCCTCTAACACTAACTCCAACCCTCTAACACCAACCCTCTAACACTAACTCCAACCCTCTTACACTAACTCCAACCCTCTAACACTAACTCCAACCCTCTAACACTAACTCCAACCCTCTAACACTAACTCCAACCCTCTAACACTAACTCCAACCCTCTAACACTAACACCAACCCTCTAACCCCAAGCCTCTAACACTAACACCAACCCTCTAACTCCAACCCTCTAACCCCAACCCTCTAACACTAACACCAACCCTCTAACTCCAACCCTCTAACACTAACACCAACCCTCTAACACCAACCCTCTAACTCCAACCCTCTAACTCCAACCCTCTAACACTAACTCTAACCCTCTAACACTAACTCCAACCCTCTAACTCCAACCCTCTAACACTAACACCAACCCTCTAACCCCAACCCTCTAACACTAACACCAACCCTCTAACTCCAACCCTCTAACCCCAACCCTCTAACACTAACACCAACCCTCTAACTCCAACCCTCTAACACTAACACCAACCCTCTAACCCCAACCCTCTAACACTAACACCGACCCTCTAACTCCAACCCTCTAACACTAACTCCAACCCTCTAACACTAACTCCAACCCTCTAACTCCAAACCTCTAACTCCAACCCTCTAACACTAACTCCAACCCTCTAACACTAACTCCAACCCTCTAACTCCAACCCTCTAACACTAACTCCAACCCTCTAACACTAACCCCAACCCTCTAACTCCAACCCTCTAACACTAACTCCAACCCTCTAACACTAACTCCAACCCTCTAATTCCAACCCTCTAACACTAACCCCAACCCTCTAACACTAACATCAACTCTCTAACTCCAACCCTTTAACTCCAACCCTCTAACTCCAACCCTCTAACACTAACACCAACCCTCTAACCCCAACCCTCTAACACTAACACCAACCCTCTAACTCCAACCCTCTAACCCCAACCCTCTAACACTAACACCAACCCTCTAACTCCAACCCTCTAACTCCAACCCTCTAACTCCAACCCTCTAACACTAACTCCAACCCTCTAACTCCAACCCTCTAATCCCAACCCTCTAACTCCAACCCTCTAACACTAACCCCAACCCTCTAACACTAACACCAACCCTCTAACTCCAACTCTCTAACACTAACACCAACCCTCTAACTCCAACCCTCTAACACTAACCCCAACCCTCTAACACTAACTCCAACCCTCTAACACTAACTCCAACCCTCTAACACTAACTCCAACCATCTAACACTAACTCCAACCCTCTAACACTAACTCCAACCCTCTAACACTAACTCCAACCCTCTAACACTAACCCCAACCCTCTAACACTAACACCAACCCTCTAACCCGAACCCTCTAACCCCAACCCTCTAACCCCAACCCTCTAACTCCAACGTTCTAACTCCAACCCTCTAACACTAACACCAACCCTCTAACTCCAACTCTCTAACACTAACACCAACCCTCTAACTCCAACCCTCTAACACTAACCCCAACCCTCTAACACTAACTCCAAACCTCTAACACTAACTCCAACCCTCTAACACTAACTCCAACCCTCTAACACTAACTCCAACCCTCTAACCCCAACCCTCTAATCCCAACCCTCTAACTCCAACCCTCTAACTTCAACCCTCTAACACTAACCCCAACCCTCTAACACTAACCCCAACCCTCTAACACTAACATCAACCCTCTAACTCCAACCCTCTAACTCCAACCCTCTAACTCCAACCCTCTAACACTAATTCCAACCCTCTAACTCCAACCCTCTAACCCCAACCCTCTAACCCGAACCCTCTAACTCCAACCCCCTAACTCCAACCCTCTAACTCCAACCCTCTAACTCCAACCCTCTAACCCCAACCCTCTAACTCCAACCCTCTAACTCCAACCCTCTAACCCCAACCCTCTAACCCGAACCCTCTAACTCCAACCCTCCAACTCCAACCCTCTAACCCCAACCCTCTAACTCCAACCCTCTAACTCCAACCCTTTAACTCCAACCCTCTAACTCCAACCCTCTAACACTAACTCCAACCCTCTAACTCCAACCCTCTAACCCCAACCCTCTAACTCCAACCCTCTAACTCCAACCCTCTGACACTACCCCCAACCCTCTAACACTAACACCAACCCTCTAACTCCAACCCTCTAACACTAACTCCAACCCTCTAACTCCAACCCTCTAACCCCAACCCTCTAACTCCAACCCTCTAACTCCAACCCTCTGACACTAACCCCAACCCTCTAACACTAACACCAACCCTCTAACTCCAACCCTCTAACTCCAACCCTCTAACACTAATTCCAACCCTCTAACTCCAACCCTCTAACCCGAACCCCCTAACTCCAACCCTCTAACTCCAACCCTCTAACACTAACTCCAACCCTCTAACTCCAACCCTCTAACCCCAACCCTTTAACCCGAACCCTCTAACTCCATCCCTCTAACCCCAACCCTCTAACCCGAACCCTCTAACTCCAACCCTCTAACTCCAACCCTCTAACACTAACTCCAACCCTCTAACTCCAACCCTCTAACCCCAACCTTCTAACCCCAACCCTCTAACCCCAACCCTCTAACTCCAACGTTCTTCTTCTTCTGCGTACGCAGTCAGACAGTAACCATTATTTTCTCGAAAAAAGCGGCGGTCATCCTGAGACTCTCGCCACTACCATAGAGCTTGTCTTGCAGTTCCACTGGCACTGGCCACATCTGCTCTCTCTGATCCTCGTATGTCGGGCAGTTCTGCAGCAGATGTTCAGTGGTCATTTTACCAGTACCGCACGGGCATTCGTCGGTACACCCTATCTTCAATTTGTTGAATAGGTGGTACCTCAGTCTATTGTGGCCAGTGCGAAGTCTGAAGACAACGACCTGCTCTCTTCGGTTCAACTGGTAATAGGCATCGTTTTTGGTGTAACCAGTATGTTCGGTTTCCCATTTAGTCATGTACCTGGCTTTGATAAGCCGTTTTGACTCTTCGTACGTCATACTGGTATCTGTTTGTGGTAGCCTTGCACCTTCTTTTGCCAGTCTGTCTGCCTCCTCGTTGCCTTGGATGTTGCAGTGTGACGGAACCCACTGTACCACTACCCTTTTTGGTGCGGACAGCTGGCACAGTTTGCAGAGTGCTGCTCTTAAGTCATTAAGCTCAGTGTTTTTCTGGCTTTTTAGCGCTGTGACTACGGCGAGAGCATCTGTCAGCAAGACTATGTGGCTCTCGTTTTCACTGTGTGTCACCATTTCTTCCACTGCCGCCCTCAGTGCCTCTGCCTCCGCTCTGAAATTGCTTGTGTACTTACCAGTAGCGAGTGACAGTGTTATTTTTCTGCCATTTGTAGGTTCAGGAATGCTCCTGCCCCTCCGTTCTGTGTAGCGTTTGTTACAGAACCGTCGGTGTATGCATGGGTCCAGTCCATGCTTGGGTAGCTTTTCGTTATGAAGCTTAGGGTAGTGTCTCTCCTTTCTTTTTCGGTCTGGCAGTTTTTGTTTGCAATACCTGGTATATTTTCTACCACCTCTGGAAATATATCCTGCCTCCAAGTAGGTTTTCGTACACTAGTGATGGGTTTTTGTGTTGTTAGTGCGTTTATGGGATCTTCGTGCATCTTTGCTTTGGCTATTTCTGCAAAGTTTCTCCGCTTTAGTTTCCCAGTTCCCAAATTGTTTAGTCTCTGGTACATTGGATGGTCCGTCAGTCTTCGGAGTTTCTCTGACTGCAGCTGGGCTCTGCAGTCTCTTCTGTCGGTCATGGATTGCAGTTTTGTAATCTTTTCAAGTTCTACAATTGGCGTTGACTTCATGCCACCTGTTATAATTCTCATGGCTTGGTTTTGAAGTTTGTTAACTTTATCGAAGTTCGCCTTCGCTGCTGTTGTCCATGCCGCGATGCCATACTCGAGAACTGGTCTCACTCTTCCAGTGTACAGTTTCTTTAGTATGCCTTCGTCTGCTCCCCAGCTTGTGCCAGCAAGTTTCCTCATGATCGCCATTCTTTCTCTGGCTTTCATTCGGTTTCTCTCAATCTGACTTTTCCATGTCATGCGCCGATCAAATGTGACTCCCAGATAGGTTGGGTTGTCGTTTGGCTGCAGGATTTTGCCATTTAGGCTTAATTTGGTACTTTGGGGTTTTAATGAGAGCGAGAATATTGTGCACGTGGTTTTCTCCTCGTTTATTTTGACCAGCCATGAGTTCGCCCACTCTTCCAGCGATGTTAGGGCCGTTTGCATCCGATTTCTTGCTATAGTGAGATTCTTTTCAGAGGTCCACATAGCCAGATCGTCTGCAAACATTGAGCTATGGACTCTTCTTGGTATATTCTTTGTAATATCGTTTATATATACCAGGAAGAGTGTGGGTGACAGTACTCCCCCTTGGGGTACTCCCTGCTCGAGTGTCACCTTTTTGCTCATCTGCCGTTGTACTTGGACTCTGGCCGTTCTTTGTTTGAGGTAGTGGTTGATCCACTTGTACATTTTCCCACAGACATCACTTCTTCTTAGCTTGACTCTAAGTCCATCCTTCCAGACTTTGTCAAATGCCTTTTCCAGATCCACCCAAACAGCTACTGTGTGTTTCTGTGCCTGGTAGGCATCTTCTATCTCCTGGGCTATGAGGATGACCTGGTCCTCAGTGGATCTGTGCTGTCTAAAGCCGGCTTGCTGTGGAATTAGTATTCGACTCCAACGTTCTAACTCCAACCCTCTAACACTAACACCAACCCTCTAACTCCAACTCTCTAACACTAACACCAACCCTCTAACTCCAACCCTCTAACACTAACCCCAACCCTCTAACACTAACTCCAACCCTCTAACACTAACTCCAACCCTCTAACACTAACTCCAACCCTCTAACACTAACTCCAACCCTCTAACACTAACTCCAACCCTCTAACACTAACCCCAACCCTCTAACACTAACACCAACCCTCTAACTCCAACCCTCTAACCCCAACCCTCTAACACTAACACCAACCCTCTAACTCCAACCCTCTAACTCCAACCCTCTAACACTAACACCAACCCTCTAACCCCAACCCTCTAACACTAACACCAACCCTCTAACTCCAACCCTCTAACTCCAACCCTCTAACACTAACTCCAACCCTCTAACACTAACTCCAACCCTCTAACTCCAACCCTCTAACACTAACACCAACCCTCTAACCCCAACCCTCTAACACTAACACCAACCCTCTAACCCCAACCCTCTAACACTAACACCAACCCTCTAACTCCAACCCTCTAACACTAACACCAACCCTCTAACTCCAACCCTCTAACACTAACCCCAACCCTCTAACACTAACACCAACCCTCTAACTCCAACCCTCTAACTCCAACCCTCTAACTCCAACCCTCTAACTCCAACCCTCTAATTCCAACCCTCTAACCCCAACCCTCTAACTCCAACCCTATAACTCCAACCCTCTAACACTAACACCAACCCTCTAACTCCAACCCTCTAACTCCAACCCTCTAACTCCAACCCTCTAACACTAACTCCAACCCTCTAACTCCAACCCTCTAACCCCAACCCTCTAACCCGAACCCTCTAACTCCAACCCTCTAACTCCAACCCTCTAAACCGAACCCTCTAACTCCAACCCTCTAACTCCAACCCTCTATCTCCAACCCTTTAACCCCAACCCTCTAACCCGAACCCTCTAACTCCAACCCTCTAACTCCAACCCTCTAACACTAACTCCAACCCTCTAACTCCAACCCTCTAACCCCAACCCTCTAACCCGAACCCTCTAACACTAACCCCAAGCCTCTAACACTAACACCAACCCTCTAACTCCAACCCTCTAACTCCAACCCTCTAACTCCAACCCTCTAACCCCAACCCTCTAATACTAACACCAACCCTCTAACTCCAACCCTCTAACTCCAACCCTCTAACTCCAACCCTCTAACACTAACTCCAACCCTCTAACCCCAACCCTCTAACCCGAACCCTCTAACTCCAACCCTCTAACTCCAACCCTCTAACACTAACTCCAACCCTCTAACCCGAACCCTCTAACTCCAACCCTCTAACACTAAACCCAACCCTCTAACACTAACACCAACCCTCTAACTCCAACCCTCTAACTCCAACCCTCTAACTCCAACCCTCTAACACTAACCCCAACCCTCTAATACTAACACCAACCCTCTAACTCCAACCCTCTAACTCCAACCCTCTAACACTAACTCCAACCCTCTAACCCCAACCCTCTAACCCGAACCCTCTAACTCCAACCCTCTAACTCCAACCCTCTAACACTAACCTACTAAGACTAATAAAAATAGCAGCACATCGCAAGCGATGGTGACAACATCAGTCAGACATGTTGTGCTGCACCTCACCAGTGAGTTCAGAGGTGGCTCACCAGTGAGTTCAGAGATGGCTGTATAGTCCAATTCTGACACGGAACATCCTTCTACATAAGTAACATTTAATGTCACAATAGGACAAGTGAGTGCCAGTTGTTTTGTTTCTTCGCAAAGTACGTTTTCTTCTGCGCTTGGAGGACCGGCGTTCATCAGCAATGGAGCTGCCTCTGATGGAGGTTCTACGACATGCCTTGCGGTCCTGTGGGAAACATTCCCATGCGTTTGCATTGTGCTGAAGCGTGTCAGACATACTTTGAGAGAGTCTTTCAAACGTTTCTTTTGGACACCGACTTGATACAGGTCATCTTTCAGCTCACCATACATTAGTTGATTTGGGATGCCGTTGTCTGACTCTGATATCTGGGTCGCGATATGCGTCACCCAGGGCAGGCTGAAACATTACTTCGGTTTTTTTGTATTAATTATCAAACCGAACATGTCGCATGCTGCTGAGAACTTGTCCAGATATATCTGCATCTCTCTTTCAGTGCTGGCTGCGAGGGGCACAATCATCAGCAAAAAGCAAGTTTGAGATGCGTATGTCCTTTACCCTGCTGTGTACTTGCAGTCGCCTGAGATTGAACAGTTTTCCGTCAATCCTGTATTTTATTTCCACTCTGTTTTGGTTACAACTTTGATAGCTAACGCTGAGCATGACAGAAAACATTTTGCTGAAGAGTGTTGAGGCCAGTACACAACCCTGCTTGACGCCATTTGTCACAGGAAAGAAATTTCCCGTTTCCTCAATCACTCAGCACATGAGCATTCATACCTTCGTAGACTTGTTTGACGATCTTGGTGAATCTGATTGGACATTCGAATTTCCCCATGACCTTCCAAAGTCCATCTCTGTTGATGGTATCGGAAGCTTTGGTCAGGTCCACGAAAGTCATGCACAGCCCACGTTGCTGCTCTTGACATTTCTCCTGAAATTGACAAGTCGTGAATATCATATCCCCAGCTCTGCGAATCGATCTGAAGCCTCACTGACTCTCTGGATAAAGACCACGTTCTAGGTGAACGATCAATCTATTGAGGAGAACTCGTGCCAGTATTTTGCCAGCAGCCGATAGGATGGATATTGACGGTTTCCATTTCGCTTGAATAAGTGGACGATGGTAGCATCTTTTAGTTCTTGTGGTACAGTCTCAGTAGTCCATGTTGTGTTGTGGTACAGTCTAAGTGGTCCATGTTGTGTTGTGGTGTGGTCCATGTTGCGTTGTGGTACAGTCTCGGTGGTCCATGTTGTGTTGTGGTACAGTCTCAGTGGTCCATATTGTGTTGTGGTACAGTCTAAGTGCTCCATGTTGTGTCGTGGTACAGTCTCAGTGGTCCATGTTGTGTTGTACAACTCAGTTAATCGCTGTGTTAGAACACAACAACCTACCTTGTACATTTCAGCCGGTATTAGATCCGCACCTGCAGCCTTCCCATTTGATGGTTGATTCCAGCTGTGACCTCCTCGATATTTTGAGGAACGTCCAGTTCATTGTTCATGAGTGTCTGAGGCTGGGGTTTTATTGCCTAGTCGCAGACGGAGGACGGTTGGTTGAGGACCTTGCCGAAGTGTTCTGCTCATCGTTCCAGTATTCTTGTTTTGTCTGTCGGCAGTTCTGAGCCATCTGCATTAAGAATTGGAGTTCCATACGCCGTTTGAGAGTCATAAACAGTCTTTACAACGTCATAGAAGTGTTTAGTGTCGTTTCTGTCAGCATAAAGTTGAATTTCTTCTGCCTTGTTTCCCAACCACGTGTACTTCATGTTCCTGTTTCTTGTTTCACACTTCACAACATTAAGCATAACCTTCACCAAATACTAACTCTAACCTTAACTCAAAACCTTCACCAAATACTAACTCTAACCTTAACTCAAAACCTTCACCAAATAGTAACTCGAACCTTAACTCAAAATCTTCAGCAAATACTAACTCTAACCTTAACTCAAAATCTTCACCAAATACTAACTCTAACCTTAACCCAAAGCTTTAACCAAATACTAACTCTAACCTCAAAACCTTCACCAAATACTAACTCTAACCTTAACTCAAAACCTCCACCAAACCCTAGCTTTAACCCAGACCGGAACCTTAACCTGCAACTCCTGACTTGTAACCCCTACACCTTAAGCCCAAAAGCTTAAAACATAAACCATAAACTATAAACTACTCCTAATTCTAATCCTAACACTAAACCTAACCCTTACTCAACCCTATACCATTAACCCTCTACCCCTAAGCTTCTAATGCTAACTCTCTAAACATAATGATAACCTTAGCCTTAACGGTAACCCTTACACTAACTTCCAGCCATACCCATTACCAAGCTCTAACTTCAACATTTACCGCAACCTCGCTGTCGATATCAACCCCGACTCATAAACCGTAAACATTAAACCTTGAACCCTAAATCCTAACTCAACCCTCTAACCATAACAATAATAATAACTCTAACCCCCACAACTTTTTTACCTCAACCCCAACGGTAAACTTAATTCGAGATCCTATAACAAACCGACACTCTGACACCGACACTAATATCATTCCCAAGTCCAACCCTAAGTCTAAGCCTAATCCTAAGCGTATGCATAACCCTAACCACAACCGTAACCCTAACCATAAACCTAATAATAACATTAAACCAAACCTAAACGTATAATTAAATATAAGCCTAGCCCTACACCTAACCATAACCTTCTAACACATATCCTCCAATCAGAACCTTTTCCCTAACTACAACCCTAATCATAACCCAAACCACAACCCACACACTAAACCTAAACCTAACTATAAATTCAACATCAAACCCAAACACCAAACCCATCCCCAATCCCAAACACAAACATAATCCCATCTTCAACCCTAATGGTAACCACAGATCCCAACTGCAACCCTAACAGTAACCACAGACCCCAAATCCCAACTTCACCCTAACGGTAACCACAAACCCCAAATCCCAACTTCAACCCTAACGGTAACCACAAACCCCAAATCCCAACTTCAACCCTAACGGTAACCACATACCCCAAATCCCAACTTCAACCCTAACCGTAACCACATACCCCAAATCCCAACTTCAACCCTAACGGTAACCACAGACCCCGACCTCGAATCCAGCCCAAACCTCTACACCATCTTCAGCCTCAATGCTAAGCCTGACCCTGTGTGTTGGTCTAGTTTGTTCGTAGATCCAAATTCTGGAGCCGGTCATCACCTTCTTCTTCGTTCGTGCTCAATCTCGGGTTCCAAGACATGGAAATGGATCTGCAAGTAACGGGATGTTTTCAGGAGAACGGAATGCGTTATATCGTAGTTTACAGTCTGGCTATGATACTTGCACCTTTCTATCCGACTTCAGCAGAAATTTTTGGGGACCGGGAAAGCCTTCCCTATTCTATAAATTTTCTTTACCCAGTCTGCTCTGTTATCCTGTATCACGACGTGTAGGTGTATATAGGTGTTGACAGATCTGGCTCGCTGACCTATGTAGCTCTTGCACTGCTTAGCATCTTGACCTTTGACCGTCCATCATTAACCTTATTCTACTGTGTACCTGACCGTGTGTATGGGATAGGGAAGCCAAGCCATTGGTAAAGTCTTGATCACCAAGTTAATTTACGGAATTCCATATAAATCCGTCATTGTTGGTTAATGTCCTCGACTTCAAACTCCAGTCAATGAACGGCTGAGCGAACAGTTGTGACAAGGGATACCTGTCAGATATATTTTCGCATGTCAATTGTCGCATATAGGAAACGTTCATACAGACAGTGTAAACTCATCAGTTTTCATTATTGTGTAGGTGAACTTTAGCGGCACTGCATAGTGATTGAGTAACTTCTTCTGTGATTCTCTGTTCAATAATTATGCGCAGTGCAGCTGTATGGTCTTCACAGGACTTGTTTTGTTGAAAGTGTTCCTGCTTGTCCCCCACCTGTTCGTCACCATCTATTTTTAAGAATAGTTCTAGAATGATTCTATACAATATTTTCCCAAACGCACATAATAACATCACTCCTCTATAAAGTGTAAACTACCGCAGAGTTCCTTCTAAGCAACTAAAAAAAACGGTCCTAATCTTTTTATTTCCCCCACAGCTCATCAATCTGTAACGTTAAATACATTATACAAAGATCATTCTGGCGTTACGCCTGTGGACAGGGAATGCAGGAGAGGAAAGATGAGAATTCATACGGCTGATTAGTACAGAAGTTTGCCGCAACAGTCGACGCGTAATGTGCAGGCTTCATATATTTGACCTTAAATAGAATTACAACCAGTTTCCCTATCGGAGTTAGAACCCGAGTCTGTCCGATAAGCGACGGATAGTTGGCTGCCCTAATGAATAGATTCCCTTAGATCTGAGAGCTCCCGTCACGAGATGACCACGGACCCACCTGCAATAACCTAGAAGAGAAGTTACATGAAATATTTTTGTAAGCTGGCACAAGCTTGTCTCAGCTACCACTATTGTCCTGTCCCTTATTGTAAACCAGTGACTGCTGATAAGAACGGACGAGTCCGACGATCGAGCCCGGCGGTCAGTCAAGTTGAATAAAAACATTTCAAATTAGTGACATCCTTGACCTCAGTCGCTTTGATAGCATGCCACTGTGTTGTGAATCATTTGGAGACAATCATGAAAGAGTTAAATAAGTCTTTGTAGCCAAGCTTGGGCGTGCGGAAGTTTAACATAGATTTTGATTTTGAGTCGGTGTCTGAAATACGACTTGTTTATTTGACGAAGGTCAAGTTTGGTTAGTAGAAAACACATAGGAGAGAGGGCAATGATAAGGGGGCACAGATATACAGCTTTCAGATAGGGGCACATAGAGTTGTCGTTCATTGTGGAAGTGGGGGAAATAAGTGTCACAAACCAGCAGCAATGGACCAATCAGGGTGGTAATTTGGGGGGGGGGGGGTATAGAATAGGACAACAGTAACATACAGAGCATGCTGAAGAAGACACTATATCATGTTGAGTGCAATGATGGCTCCTACAGAGTAGAGTGCAAATGTGTCACCTGCAAGACATGTCACAAAAAAGTGACTCAAGATGTTCGGGTATGGCGTTTGCTCAAGTAAGTGCTAATATGGCTCGTCAAATGAGAGTGAGTTCTGAACGTTCTGTAAGTGCTAGTATGGCCAGTTACATAAAAGTGAGTTATCAACGTTCAGTAAGCAAACAGACGTATCAACAGAAGTCATATAAAGACGTTTTTTTCTTCTTCTTCGTGGTCCTCCTGAAAAAAGAGTTTTGTTATGTTAGGCAGTTCACAACGAGGCTGTGATATGCACTATCCTACCGTACACAATCGGTTTGTCTTCCATCTGCAAACCCTATTCTTGGGGAACGCGACTAGCGCCTGGTCAAGCAAAATATACTGATCAGACGTGTTAGTCAGGGTCAAGCAAAATATATCTAGATATGTGATATAAAGATATCTAGGTCAGAGAAACTGAATGAAAGTACAGTTTCTAGAATGTTATACAACAGATTGAACATGAGAAAAGTGTGTGCCCGCTGAGTCCCGCATCTGCTAACATGTGAACATAAACAAATGAGGGTTGATTGCTGTGGCCAGTTGCTCAAAATGGGTAGGTTGAAAAACGTGTTGCCAACCATGGTGACAGTAGCTGAAACTTGGGGTCACCATTATTACCCAGAATCCAAAATTTCCAGCATGCAATGGAAAACCCCGAGCTCACCAACACATGTCAAGCCAATATCACAGAAATCTGCAAGAAAAGTGATGCTGACTGTTTTTTGGTACGTCAAAGGTGTCATATTATTGTATATATGAATGTATGTATATGAGTGAGTGCATGTAACGATGTATATTTGTGTAATGCCCACAAGGAGTAAGTTAACTATATTGTGAGCCCTGAAAAGGGCGTTAAGTGGCGGATTGTAGAAGCTCTCCTCAGATCCCGAGCATATTGACGAAGGTTCGACCGTTGTCCTCCTGGCGCTTGTGCTATTTTTGGCTTCTTCTGTGTAACGCTCACTGCTACAGGGATCCCATCGATCCAGATCTCGGCAGAGTGCCTTGAAAACTATCTATTTTTAGGGAACGCTACATAGATTATAGATAGTCGTTTTGGTCAGTAAATCAAAAGCCTGACTAGCGTCCCAGTTCCCCATATTTATATATATCATCATCATCGTATTTATCAGTCCGGAGACCTGTTGTAAGGTTGCCTAAGCATGTCTCTCCATTTGACCATAGCTTCTGGTTGATCAGTCTGTAGATTGGTTGTAAGGTTGTCTGAATACGTCTCTCCATTTGACCCTATCCTCTCGTTGATCAGTCTGGAGACTGGTTGTAAGGTTCACTGAATATGTCCCTCCATTTGACACTATCCGCTCGTTGATCAGTCCGGAGACTGGTTGTAAGGTTCACTGAGTATGTCCCTCCATTTGACACTATCCGCTCGTTGATCAGTCCGGAGACTGGTTGTAAGATTCACTGAATATGTCTCTCCATTTGACCCTATCCTCTCGTTGATCAGTCTGGAGACTGGTTGTAAGGTTCACTGAATATGTCCCTCCATTTGACACTATCTTAGCTCTCTTCAATTTAGCAAGTTCATACTTTATTGTCCCTTTATATATGAGATGTCTTCTTCTTCTTCTTCGTATGCTGTCAAACGTCAAACTGCATTTTTTTCGAATAAAGCAGCGGTCATCCTGAGGCTGTCGACACTACCATAGAGCTTGTCTAGTATTGCCAATGGTGAGATGTAAATATGAGTATTGGTTGTGTCGGCTCTCTCTTCCCTTGAATCTTGACCTCTATTATCTTATGTACAAAACTTTCATTTCCCATATTATGAACCAGCCAACTCAACCGACGTTTATGTATCATTGCAATATGTGTGTGTGGGCCTGCTTCAGTGAGTACATTGTCATTAGACTTATTTATTTCCAACGAATTCTTTCCATGCTAATGTAGACCACATTTTAAACGCTTTCTATCTGTTTTCATCTTCTTTGTAAGAGTCCGTGTTTCAGCACCATACTTATTATGTTCTTCTTCTTTGTCGTTCGTTCTCAAACTCCCCCTAGCAAGCCTTGAACACTATCAAACTCCCTTTACCAAGCCCTGAACGCTCTCAAACTCCCCCTACCAAGCCTTTAACGCTCTCAAACTCCCCCTACCAAGCCCTTAACGTTTTCAAACTCCCGCTACCAAACCCGGAACGTTTTCAAACTCCCGCTACTAAGCACTGAACGTTCTCAAACTCTCGCTACCGAACTCTGAACGCTCTCAAACTCCCCCTTCCAAGCCCTGAATATTCTCAAACTCCCTCTACCAAGCCCTGAATATTCTCAAACTCCCCCTTCCAAACCCTGAATATTCTCAAACTCCCTCTACCAATCCCTGATTATTCTCAAACTCCCTCTACCAAGCCATGAACCTTCTCAAACTCCCGCTACACGGCCTTAACGCTCTCAAACTCCGTCTACCAAGCCTTTAACGTTTTCAAACTCCCTCTACCAAGCCATGAACCTTCTCAAACTCCCGCTACACGGCCCGCTCTCAAACTCCCTTTACCAAGCTCTAAACGCTCTCAAACTCCCTTTACCAAGCTCTTAACGTTCTCAAACTCCCTCTACCAAGCCATGAACCTTCTCAAACTCCCGCTACACGGCCCGCTCTCAAACTCCCTTTACCAAGCTCTTAACGTTCTCAAACTCCCTCTACCAAGCCATGAACCTTCTCAAACTCCCGCTACACGGCCCGCTCTCAAACTCCCGTTACCAAGCTCTTAACGTTCTCAAACTCCGCTACCAAACTCTGAAAAGTGCTTTGCAAGTAGCAGGATGTTGTCCAGAACAACAGAATGCGTTGTGTCGTAGTTTACAACTTGACTGCTATATTTGTACTTTCCGGTCCAACACATCCAACTTGAGTTATAGCACCATACAGTACAATTGACTATAAATGAGTGGCGATTATTCTTTTTCTCAGTTCTATCCTGATATTTTTTTACGTTAACAATATATCATTTTCTCTTAAGATCTTTTTTGCCATTGCAAACTTTGTCTTAATTTCTGTCTCATTGCAGGCATCTTTTGTTATGGTTTGCCCAAAATATGTCAACTACTGTAAAGTTTTGATTATTTCTTCATTTTTGTGTGGTCATTTGGCCATATTTCATTGTTGTAAATGTCATTAACATGTTGAAAAGTTATGTAAGTCTCTCAAGCTGCTTTGAGTAGCTCAGTGGGTAACTCATCCTTCTCTGGTGCTTTTGTTTTTCGGGATTAAAGAACACTCCTTATCTGGTTATATGTAACCTTTCTTCTGTCAGTAGTATGTCATTTATTATTGTGTTATCTTGATCCAGGCCCCCGTCATCGTAAAGTTCATTAACATATTCTCTCCATCTGAATTTTTGTTCTCTGGGTCTGTTATTGGTTTCCCGTTTGATCATTAATCATTCGTGATTGTACGCCCTTAGTTTTAGGAAACGATTGTTTCACTTTTTTATGGACTTGGTCGAATGTTCTTGTTCTCTCCAGATATTAATTTCTTCGCATTAATCTATCCACCATTGTTTCCCAAAATATACCAGGTATTGGAAACAAGAACAGCCAGACTGAAAAAGAAAGAAGAGACATAACACTGAGGTACATAGCGAAAAACTACCCAAGAAAGGACTGGACAACAAACATACCACAGAATGGAGGGGGAGTGGTATTCCTGAGCCTATCAGACGTTAGAAAAATAACACTGTCAGTGGCAACTGGAAATTTCCCAAATAATTTCAGAGCGGAGGCAGAGGGGCATTGCAGGCTGCAGTAGAAGCAATGCTGACAGGCAAAATACTGTACCTAATGATTTAAGAGCAGTACTCTGTCAACTATGCCAGCAGTCCGCACCAAAAAGAGTAGTGGTACAGTGGGTTCCATCCCACTGTAACATTCAAGGCAACGAGGAGGCAGACAGACTGGCAAAAGAACGTGCACGGTTACCACAACCAGATTCTAGTGGGACATACGAAGAGTCCTAAAGGTTTATTAGGACCAGATACATGGCCAAAGCGGAAACAGAGCATACTGCTTACACAAAAAAATGATGCCTATAATCAGATGAACAGAAGAAAGCAGGTCGTGGTCTTCAGACTCCACACAGGCCACAACAGATTGAGGTACCATTTATTCAATAAACTGAAGATAAGTGGTACTGACGAATGCATTTGTGGTGCAGGAAAAATTGCCGATGAACATCAGCCTCAGGATGACTGCTGCTTTCTTCGAACAAATTCAAGTTGACGTCTGACAGAGTATGAAGCAGAAGAAGACGTTTCCCATCTTGCATTCTCGATCAAATTCATTTTTTGAATGCTTAAACGTAGAAATGCAATGCTCTGTTTTAATATTTTTTTCATTTGCATCTGTCTTCCATTTCGATTTACATTTCAGATGTTACCCACGGTTTCTTGTTTTCTGCTCTCTTGTTACCTAATGTTTTCTTTGCTGCTTCTTGTATGACTTATTTTATATTCTGCTCAATATTTTTATGATCTACATTTCCAGAAACATGTTTTTTTTTCGACATCAGCAATCACCGAGTTTTATCATTTGACTCTTCTACAAATCGTTCAAAACACTTAAATTCCACTTTGCTAGTTCTAGCGATTGCCCTAATTTCCTCCATAATATTTGCATTTCATAATAAGCAAATGATGATTTATATCAGCATCCGAACAATAGTAAGCAATCAATTTTTTAACTTGGTTTCTATATCTTGTTTTCACCATGATGTAATCTATTTGATATCTACTCTGATTTTCAGAACTTTTCATGTGAATTTCTTTCTATTCGAGACTTGATTCCAGGTGTGTGTTATTATGTAGTTTTTCCTGGTGGTAGAAGGCTACAAGTCTTTGTCCTCTTTCATTCCTAGTTCCCAGCCAATTCTTCCCAACTATGTCCATCTCAGAACCCATGCCAACAATCACATTCCATTATCACGACATTATCTATGTACTTTGTTGCTCTCATTATTTGTTATAGAGTACCATACATCTCTTCTATCTCATCTTCATCGTTTGCTGATGTGGGCATGTGTGTTTTTATTATGATTGTGTCTACCGGATGAGATGCCAAAATCCATTTCATTAATATGTGATTGTGTTTGTTCATTTCTGTCAGTGCATCTGGTGAATTGTTATCCAATATGCAGGCTTCTGCTCCTGAGTGTATTTTATTATATTCTTCACTTTGATATTCCCCTCTTCTCTTTTGTGTGTGTATATGTATGTATGTGCATGTGTGTATGTATGTGTGTGAGTGTGTGTCTGCGTGCATGTGCGGTTGTGTGTGTGTGTGTTTTGAGGACGACCCAGAGAAAAAGATAGGAAGACAGTAAAAACAAATATTACACATTTATTCAGATATCAAATTTCATATTTTAGTGGGTACGTAGTCTAGAACGTGTATTTCATTCGAATATATAAAACATTCAAGTCGTTAAAAACAAACATAAGCGTTATACCAAGGTTGTCACACCATCGCTGTCGCATCCATCAATCAAAAGGCGTTACCAATCATAAAAGGGGCGGAGCGTCCAAGATGTTTTCCGCATTTCTGTCGTTGTGTAATAGGTCCGCTCAAACGGAGCTCTCTGATTGGTTGAGTTAGAGCGAGTAATGAGGAGACAGCTTTCTTTAATGTTATGATGTTTGCGCAGAATCATTTTTGTTTTAAGTAAATCTTGCTTAGCATTTGTGTCTTTATAACGTTTGCTTGAAGGATTACG
The DNA here is from genome assembly GCA_036924085.1 of Ariolimax columbianus. Classification (NCBI taxonomy): domain Eukaryota; kingdom Metazoa; phylum Mollusca; class Gastropoda; order Stylommatophora; family Arionidae; genus Ariolimax; species Ariolimax columbianus. Next base: position 44,140,439 of record JAVGWX010000009.1, read on the forward strand.
AGCATAATAATTTCAACTACCGAGTTCCTCACAACTGGTTCACAGCATAACTAGCACAGTTACAAGGAATACTTCGACGTTGGTTCAAGTATTCTATACTGTATAGTCAGATACAAAGTAGTGTTTTTCTGTGAATTCTAAAACGATGGATAAACCAACAAAATCCAAGAGTAAGAAATATTGTAATATGACTGAAGCAGAAGCTCGGGCGAAACGAGACAAGGGAAACGCACAAGTAAGTGTTTAAACTATAATTACTAACTAGTGTATTTTATTTGCTCCTTCTTTTTTCTGTCTTTCTTTCTTCTTCTTCGACTTTTTCTTCCTTCGTTCGTTCTTCAACTTCCGCTAACAAGGCCTGAAACGTGTTTTGCAAACATCAGGACGTTGTCCGGAGAACGGAATGTATTGTGACGTAGTTAACCGCTAGAGTGCTATATTTATATCTGTTGAAGCAAACCAACTTTTGCAGACATTTTTGTGTCCAGGGCTAGTCTTCCCTCTTCGAACCCTTCTCCTTAGCATGTCTGCACCGTTGCAGCCTACTATCCAGATGGTGTAGAAGGGTCTAGATAGCTCTGATTTACTAGCCCTGAAGCTAGCCGTCAGCTTTATTTAGCTGACCACTGCAGCTTGTGCACTGATCAGCATCTTGATCCCTTATATATTACAAGTTGTCCTCCCTTTGTAAAAATTTGCAAAAAGCGAAAAACGTAAACGCTAATCATTCGAGTTGACATTATAATAAACAGTTATTCATTAACTATGCAAATGTGTATGTATGTATGTATATATCCAGAACAAAACTGGTCCTAAATGCAAGCCCTGTAGCACGCCACATTTTACTTTCTACGTCACTCAGAGTACTCCTTATTTATGCCATCTCTCTGCCTTCTTCTCGTTAACCAATTTTCAATCCATTTGGAAATTTCCCGACCTTTTCCATGTGATTTTAACTTTCATAAATAATCTTTGATGATGTGCTCTACTAAAGGTCTTAGCAAAATCTAGACATGACATCCACTTCTTATACATATTCTTATACAGTGTTTTTTTTTTGTTCTTTGCTATTAGCCATTTCGTGATTATACCTACTCACTGTTATTGTGTATTTTCCCGAGAGATGGTTAACTTTTGACTGGTATTTCACAATAAATTAATCATCACAGGCAGTAAACTGTGCATTGTGACCGTGTAACATGTTTCTTTGTTTTTCGACGTTTTAACGCAGCATGTCGATTGTTTAAGTCTCTACATCTCTTGAGAACTAGCACAAGCACAAGCAATGGACGGAAACTTCATTAAATACAGTTGTGTATATACGTCCTGGTCCTCTGCAGACAGTTTTGTTGCATATATCTCCTTCCTTGTTCGTTCTCAAACTCCCACTACCAAGCTCTGTAAAGGACTTTACAAGTAATATGATGTTGTCCGGAGAAAGGAATGCGTTGTGTCATAGTTTAAAGCTTGCCTACAATATTTGCACCTTTTAGTCAGACTTCAGCAGACATTTTTTGGAACCTGGTGTGCATTCTCTCTTCGATCCCTTCTCTCTAGCCAGTCTGCTCTGTTGCAGACTCCATGATCACCGAGAGGAAGTGTAGAAGGGCCTTGACAGTTCTTGTCCGCTGGTTCTGACTCTAGCATCCAGCCTATGTTGCTGACCATTGCAACGCCTTCATGTTGTTTATATACAAAGAAAGAAGACACCTCATTTAGTGAGTACGTCGGTTTTGCTTCACAAATTTTGAGAAGCGGAAACTTTCTTCGAACAATGACCTGAAAACTGTAAAGCGTCTGCAATTTGAAATAACTTAACACCTTAACTCCACTTAACGTCGTTATACTGGTTTAGAAGATTCCGCAGAGTCTGTAATATAAAAACTTTCATTTTCATTTCATTGCTCTAAAATGTATGCGCATCCGATTTATTCTTAAATGCATTAAATGTCTCTGCCTCCAACACTTCACGTATCAATGCATTCCAAAAATTTACCACTCTGACTAAAAAATTATTGGCTTATACCTAATCTGGAACTTTCTTTAGTTAATTATTAACGATGCCCTCTTGTTCTTATAGGTGGTTGTATATTGAAACAAACTTGTTATAGTCGAATTTATCTTTTCATTTCATTATCTTATAAACCTGTATTAAGTCATCTCGAATTCTTTTCTATTGTAGGCATGTTTTTCTGAGTTTTTCCTCATAACTGCAATTCTGAAATCCCACTATCAGTTGTGTCGCTCTTTTCGGTATCCTTTTCAGCATTTGTAAATCTCCTCTACGATAAGGAACTCAAGCTTGTACACAGAACTCCAATTTAGGTATAACTAATACTTCATACAGTTTGACTATGACTTTTAATGTTCGGACATTGAACGAAAATGGAAAGGCTTATAATTAATTTTTAGTCGTAACTCGATATATTCAGTGTTACAGAGGCGAGATAAACAGACGACGGATGGGCGACTAAATTTCATTATACAATAACAGGGTTTCCTGAACTGTGTGCCGGTGCTGGTTTATAGGGTTGTCGTGGCTGGTTTATATGGGTCTCGTGATTCGTTTATAGGGGGAGTGGGTGGTCGTGGCTGGTTTATAGGAGTGCCTAGGCTGGTTTATAGGGGTGTCGTGGTTCGTTTATAGGGAAAGTTGGGGGGGGGGGGGGGATCGTGGCGAGTTTACAGGAGTGCCTTGGTTAGTTTATAGGGGGTGTCATGGCTGGTTTATATGTTGTTGTTGTTGCTTAGATGTTTGCCTCACTAGTTTCTACTGGCGGAGGCGCACCATTTTCCACGCCAGACAGTATTCCATTGGGCGATATCAGGGGTGCCGTGACTGGTTTATAGGGGTGCCGTGGCTGGTTTATAGGAGTGGCGTGTCTGGTTTATATGTTGTTGTTGTTGCTTAGATGTTTGCCTCACTAGTTTCTACTGGCGGAGGCGCACCATTTTCCACGCCAGACAGTATTCCATTGGGCGATATCAGGGGTGCCGTGACTGGTTTATAGGGGTGCCGTGGCTGGTTTATAGGAGTCGCGTGTCTGGTTTATAGGGGTGTCGGGAAACATTCAAATATTTTTACTGAAATGTCATTTAGGTTCACTGCAAATTTAAGTGGGGTTATTTTCTGACTTGGAGGTGCTGCGGATGGAAACAGTTTGACGACCACTATATTAATACATTGAAGGGGTGAGAAGAGGCATGACCGGAAGCGTAATCATATTCTTCAACAGGAATGGACACAAATGTGTGTGTGTTTATATTGGGCCCACAACGATCAAATAATGCTGCTGAAGTTCAAGGCTAAAGCCTTTCATATTGCTATTTTACAAAAAGGATTTACCAACTCAAGAACATGGGGACGAAAAAAATAGAAGAATGTTATGAGACGTTAGAATAGAGCAGCAAATCAATATCTACTGAAACTCAGACTGTCATAGGAGATAAACACTTGAAAAAACAAACAAATTATCACAATCAGCGGCTTGATAAGTTCTAAGACTGGTTGATAGGTTGTCTGAGTATGTTTCTCTGTTTGACCCTTTCCTCTAGTTAATCAGATCTAAGATTGGTTATAAGGTTGTCCTAGCATGTTTCTCTATTTGACCCTATCCTCTAGTTAATCAGATCTAAGATTGGTTGTAAGGTTGTCTGAGCATGTCTCACTATTTGACCCTATCCTCTAGTTGATCAGTCCTAAGATTGGTTGTAAGGTTGTCTGAGCATGTCTCACTATTTGACCCTATCCTCTAGTTGATCAGATCTAAGATTGGTTGTAAGGTTGTCCTAGCATGTCTCACTATTTGACCCTATCCTCTAGTTGATCAGTCCTAAGATCAGTTGTAAGGTTGTCCTATCATGTCTCACTGTTTGACCCTATCCTCTAGTTGATCAGTCCTAAGATCAGTTGTAAGGTTGTCCTAGCATGTCTCACTATTTGACCCTTTCCTCTAGTTAATCAGATCTAAGATTAGTTGTAAGGTTGTCCTAGCATGTCTCACTATTTGACCCTTTCCTCTAGTTAATCAGATCTAAGATTAGTTGTAAGGTTGTCCTAGCATGTCTCACTATTTGACCCTATCCTCTAGTTAATCAGATCTAAGATTAGTTGTAAGGTTGTCCTAGCATGTCTCACTATTTGACCCTTTCCTCTAGTTGATCAGTCCTAAGATTAGTTATAATGTTGTTTAAGCAAGCCTTTCTATTTGACCCATCTGCAGCTCTCTTCATTTAAGCATAGGTTCTTCTTCATCTTCTTCCTCTTCGTTCGTTCTCAATCTCCCACTACCAAACCCTGAAAGGGCTTAAGTAGCAGAATGTAGCCAAGAGAACGGAATGCATTGTGTCATAGTTTACAGCTTGACTGCGATATTTGCACCTTTCGGTCCAACACATCCGACTTCAGCAAGCATTTTTTGAGTACCGGGTTAGCATTCCCTCTTCGATCCCATCTCCTTAGCCAATCTGCCCTGTTGCAGCCTGTTATCCAGGATCACCGCGTGGAGGTGAAGAAGGGTCTTTGCAGCTATGGTTCGCTGGCCCTGACGCTAGCAGTCAGCTATGGGTCGCTGACCACTGCAGCTCATGCGCTGCTCAGCATGTTCATCCCAAGCATCGGGTCGAACTTTAATGTCTTTGCATGCCTGAGAAGTAAAGGTCAGTCTTGGTCGCCTCTTTTCTCCTGTATCTTGCCCTCTAGTATCATCTGAAGAAGACTTTCTTGTCTTATATTGTGACCCAGCCAACTCAATCTTCATTTCTGTATCATTTTCAATAGTTGTCTTTGTGTGCTAACTTCAGTGAGGGCACTGTTATTGCATCTTCTTTCTGTCAAACTCACTCTTTCCATTATTTGTAGCATCACCCGGAGGCTTGTTGAAGGGTTGTCGTAGTATGCCCCTCCATTTGACCATATCCTCCGCAGTTCTCTTCATTGCAGCATAAGTTGGTACTTTAATGTCCCTGCATGCCTGAGATGTAAAGGTGAGTCTTGGTCGCCCAGCTCCTCTCTTCCCTTGTATCTTGCCTTCTAGTATCTTCTGTAGAAGACTGTCATGTATCATATTGTGACCCAGCCACATGACGTTTTTGTATCAAATGCAATATCTGTATTTGTGTCCCACATCATTGAGTACATTGGATCTTTTTTCTGTCCATCTCACTCTTTCCATTCCTCGGTAGCACCACATCTCAAACACTTCCAAGTTTTTTTCATCCTTCTTTGCTAGAGTCCATGTTTCAGATCCCTACATCGCAATTGGCTATATATGATTGGCTATTACTTTTTTCCTCAGTTCTATCCTGATATTCTTTGAGGTTAAAAATTTATGTTTTTCTCTGAAGCTTTTTTTTGCCATTCCAGTCCTTGTCTTAATTTGAGTCTCTCTGTCTCTGTTATGGTTTGCCCCAAATATGTAGACTTCTGTACTTGTTCGATTATTTCTCCGTCGATGGGTCTATTTATGTGCCTATATTGTATAGATAATACCAAAGTCGTTGTGTTTATTTTCATAATCAATATGACGACCGTTTATTTCTTTCTCTATTGTGGTTATCTTTATTTGGCTATGTTGCTTGGCGATTACCAAAGCAGATTTCATTAATGCATTTATTTGCATACCAGTTTTTGTGGCTGTACTATTAAATGTGTCAAGCACCGTTTGCAGCAACGTTGCTACTGATACTCACACTATGGCTTATTCATCGGCAAATTTTGTGACATTAACTTCTTTACCATTGACTTTGACACCCCCATTACAACCGAACCGCATTTTCATCTCAGAATATGCGTTATAGAGTCTCGGTGAAAGCAAGCAGTCCTGATTTATCCCTTGTCTTATTGAAACTGAATCTAGTCCTGATTTTCATACATATTCTGGATTACCCTAATCAGTGGGTTTTCTATACCTATTTGTTGCAACAGCTGAAAATGTTTGCTCCAGGGATCTCGATCAAAGACTTTCTCATAGTCAATAAAGCAGATAAATAGTTGTCGTCCTTCATCGATCATTCCTTCTTCGAGTAGTCGCAATGGTCCAATGGTATATACATACATATATAAATGCGAGGCGTGTTCAAATAAATAAGTACCTAACTGCACCAAGTGAACATGTTGAAAACATGGCGGGTGTGATAAGGAATCTGTCCAGAATTAATCAGCCAGCGGTGATTCGGCTGCTAACAGCTGAATGATGTCGAACAGTTGACATTCATAGCAGAATTCAGGCAGTGTATGTTGACAAAAGTGCGTCGAAGACAACAGTGAAGAACTGGACAACGATGTTTCAAGAAGGACGTGAGTACTGTTCTTGGGACTCCATACCTCCTCTATACCTCCATGCTGACGGACGACAGCCATGCTTCATTTGCATCATCGGGAAAAAAAAATTAAGTTCCAATATTTTTTGAACACACTTCGTACTTGAGAGAATTAGACGTAGAGTAGTCCATGAAGTTCAGAAATAACAATTTGAATTTAGACAGACCAAAAGTATTATGCATGAATATTTCAGATAAAAATACATAGAAGTACTGAACAAAGTTTGTGTGCGATTTATATACTAGTTCAGTATGAGAATCTAATTACATGAATCGATAACAGTGGTATGGATGGAGAAGATGCAAGGATTATCAGTAACCTATTCACGCAGTAAGCTGCTACAGTAAGATCTTGGGGATTTTATATTTTAATGTAAAAAGTGGAATGCGACAAAGATATGCGTGCTGCCCTCTTGTCTGTTTGACATTTACCCAGAATGAATTTGACGACATATTGTTGTTGTTATTACGGATTCAGCAGCATCTGGGCTTCCGCTCTTCTGCCCAATGCCATGTAATAGTATCTGCACGTGTTTATCAGCTGTTGTCTAGTGCTAAACAAAGAGTTCCATGTATTTGGTCTCGGAGGAAGAAGCATTTTGCTAAAATCGTTGAGCGCTGGGTTTTCAAAGATATGATTATGAACGGTTTCATATGGGGGTGTATACAGCTGGCATTCAGGAGTATGTTGTATTTGGTTTCTGTTCAGGTCCTTGTTAAGTGGGATGTGTTTGGTTCTCAGTCGGAAAATGGTGCTCTGATACTTTCTTGTGAATTGATTTACACTATCATCTAGACTGGGGCTTCCCATATGTCTGTAGAACTCCCTGCACGTGTTTCCAATAATCCATCTGCTCAACCAGGTTTCTGTGTTTGCTGTTCTTATGAGCTGTTTGACTGTTTGTAAGATTGTTGCTGCGGTTTCTTGCCTTGATCCCGTCTTTGCTAGTCTGCGTGCCTTGTCATTGCCAGGTGTATTTAACTGTACAGGGATCCACTGCATAACTATTTTGACAGCACTGGAAGTGATAATGCTGCCAATGTCTAAGAATGATGACATATACAAGACTTATTATTCCAGGACTTATTATCAGTGATGTATCAACAAATAATCTCAAATATGCTACAGTACTTCTGATGACTGAAAGTAAACAAGATCTAGCGAAATTGATGATTCACGTAAAGAACCACAAAAAAAAAACCGGTCGATGAACTGAACGACTATTGCTATTATTATTATTGTGTGTACAGATTGGACACCAGCAACGAGACAACGAAATTGAGGATTTTAGCAAAATATATTCACAATCTACTGCACAGATATAATTGTTCGGTTAAATATTGGAACAAGTTGAGATCCTCTTCTATCTTTGAAATATAATACCCGGAAACGAGAGATGGAACTCTGGAAAAGAATATGGTTGGTCAAATCTGTTTTTTTACCAGCATGAGTTGTTGTTGTTCCTAAATGTCCACAATGAGTGAGTTGACTTATATGTACGCCTGGACCAGATTTTAAAGTGGAGGTCTCACATCCCGTACGCGGCGATGAAGGTGTCCCGCGTTCCTCCAGGCCGTTGTGCTATGCTTGGCGGCTTACACATTGAAAATGGAGGTGTTCAGGTTTTATGTACACTCGTTTTGACTGCACTGTGTAGAAACGGGGACAGTGACCAGAGCATCGGGAAAGACAGCTAATGCCGACAAATGAGATATTTGTTTCACATAAAAGACATAACACATTACTGAAAGCAATGGGAGTAACAGCTCTGTGAGTTGGTTGTTGTTCTTGTTTTTAAATGCCCACAATGAGTGGGTTTATCGTTTAGGCGCCCTAAAAAGGGCATTGAGTGACTGGTTTCAGTAGCTTTCCTTACATCCCGAGCCTGCTGATAAAGGTCGACAGGGGTCCTCTAGGCGGTTTAGCTATGCTTGCCTTCATCTGCGTGTCGCTCACTACTACGGAGATCACGTCGAACCTCACCTTGTTAGCCAGACCTCTGTCCTCGACAACAGCCCGTTTCCAGGACGACCAGCGAGGAGGTCAGGTGAAGGTCTTGACCAGTGTATTTCTCCTGACAATGGCTAACGTTCTCTGATCAGCGTGTTTTGACTGAACAGATGTTAGCCTCATCGTCCCCTGTTCCTTGGAGGACATCATCAAACGATTGAGAGGCAGACTGTGGCAAACGACAGATGAAATTGTATGTGAGATGAACTCAACGACTTTTGGTAGATGACGCTTTTCTTCTCAGATTTATGAAACGTTTTTGGGATCAACAATGCGACTTTTAAGATTAACAATCAGACTCTTAGGATTCACAATCAGACTTTTAGGTTTAACAATCAGACTTTTCGGTTTAACAATAATTATTTTAGGATTAACAATCAGTCGTTTATGATTAACAATGAGACTAACATTTGTGGAAGTTCTTCAGTAAATTGTCTTCTCCTTTCAGGAACGAGATAGACAGGGTAATATAGGTGTAGCTTACGCGAGGCTTTTGGGCGAACTGCCAACACAATTTACCTCAGGGAAATCTACCAAAAAAATGACCCTAATCGGGGCTAAAGAATATATCCTACATCTGGAAAGAGTCACAAATACCAGAAAAAGACCATTCGGACAACCCAGTGCCCCATGTGTTCAAGTACAACAAAGTAGCAGCTCTGTGCAGACAACCTCTGATCTAAGGTAAGAGAATGAAAGGTAGAGAGAGACATTCAGTGCAATCAATTTATTATTGAACTTATCAGATACACTTCAGGTTTCCGTTTTGTGTGCCGTGTTCTTGAGTTCAAATCATAAGACTCATGTGGTCTGGCGGGGTCTTTGGATATGACAAGAACATAAATAGAGCCACTGCCTCACAGTGAGCATGTCGTAACAAGCGACTAAATGTGTGACATGGCATAACACCGGCCATGGTTAGGTGGTTTGTTTAGAGCAGCATAGCGCCTAACAGACTGCGGGTCAATTTCGCTCTAGTGTTTGAGCCTATTAAGATTGAGCTCAAACATCGGTTAACCACCCTCCGTAGGCGCTTGTCCCAATGCAGCAGAATATTAAGCTGCTCGAACCTAGCCCGCTAAGCAGAACATATTTCTCCTGGCTATATCCAGCTCATTTCAGAGCTGGGACCTGCACAGGGACATCTGCCCCTGTAGAATTACAGGTCAACTAAAAACTAAGTGTGTGACATGGCATAGCACCGATCATGGTTAGGTGCTTTGTTTAGAGCAGCATAGATGGCGCCTAACAGGATGGGGGTCTACTTTTCTCTAGTGTTTGAGTCTATTTTGATTGAGTCCAAACATCGGTTAACCACCTTCTGTAAGGGCTTGTCCCAAAGCAGGGAAGTTTTTAGCTCCTCGAACCTAGATCGCTAAGCAGAAAATCTTTTTCCCAGCTACATCCAGCTCATATCAGAACTGGGACCTAGGAAGATAATAGACTTCGAACTGGAGTATCATGATGTAGTAGGAACATGAAGAAACGGGGTCTCTCAGGCAGCGATACATGTGGCTGTGGAGCTTTCAGGTGGAAATACATGTGGCTGTGGAGCTCTCAGTCAGCGATACATGTGGCTGTGGAGCTCTCAGGTAGAAATACATGTGGCTGTGGAGCTCTCAGTCAGCGATACATGTGGCTGTGGAGCTCTCAGGTAGAAATACATGTGGCTGTGGAGCTCTCAGGCGGAAATACATGTGGCTGTGGAGCTCTAAGGCGCAAATACATGTGGCTGTGGAGCTCTCAGGTAGAAATACATGTGGCTGTGGAGCTCTCAGGTAGAAATACATGTGGCTGTGGAGCTCTCAGGCGGAAATACATGTGGCTGTGGAGCTCTAAGGCGCAAATACATGTGGCTGTGGAGCTCTCAGGAGGAAATACATGTGGCTGTGGAGCTCTCAGGTGGAAATACATGTGGCTGTGGAGCACTCAGGCAGCGATACATATGGCTGTGGAGCTCTCAGGTGGAAATAAATGTGGCTGTGGAGCTCTCAGGAGGAAATACATGTGGCTGTGGAGCTCTCAGGCGGAAATACATGTGGCTGTGGAGCGGAACAAGATCCAGGTCATCTGATGATTTGTCCCAACCTTCCAGATACACGTAACGAGAGAACATGTTGATGCCGAATGACAGGATAATTCAAGTCACTGAACACTGGATGAACGCGTTATGACGTGGTGCTTGGACACGGACAGGAAACTAAGTATCGTATAAAAGTATTACAAAAACCGTTTCCACAACAAAGTGTACTTGATTTTCGACATGATGTGATTGTGGTCTGATGCTCCAACTGGACGAATGAGGGAATAAGGATGGATACCATGACGTTTATTTAAAGGAAGTCCAGGTTAGAAAGGACAGGAACTGCTTAAGTTGACAATGTTATACAAATAGTGAACGAATTACTCATTTGGATGAATAACTAAACTGACAAGCTTTTTTTCCAGAAATAACCTTCTAATAGCTTGGATTAAGATACATAATATATATATATATAAATTGGATATTTTGTTCGTTCTCAATCTCCCGCTACCAAGCCTTGATAAGGGATTTTCAAGTAGCAGAATGTAGTCTAAAGAACGAAATGCGTTGTGTCATAGTTTATAGCTTGACTGCGATATTTGCGCCTTTGGCCCGACACATCAGACTTTAGCAGGCATTTCCTCTTCAATCCATTCTTCTTAGTCAGTCTGCTCTGTCGCAGCTTGTTATCCAGGATCACCTCGTGGAGGTGTAGAAGAGTCTAGGCAGCATTTGTTCGTTGAGCTTAACGTTAATAATCAGCTCTTGTTCGCTGGCCTTGACGTTAATAATCAGCTCTTGTTCGCTGGCCTTGACGTTAATAATCAGCTCTTGTTCGCTGACCTTGACATTAATAATCAGATCTTGTTCGCTGGCCTTGACGTTAATAATCAGCTCTTGTTCGCTGACCTTGACGTTAATAATCAGCTCGTGTTCGCTGGCCTTGACGTTAATAATCAGCTCTTGTTCGCTGGCCTTGACGTTAATAATCAGCTCTTGTTCGCTGACCTTGACATTAATAATCAGCTCTTGTTCGCTGCCCTTGACGTTAATAATCAGCTCTTGTTCGCTGGCCTTGACGTTAATAATCAGCTCTTGTTCGCTGGCCTTGACGTTAATATTCAGCTCTTGTTCGCTGACCTTGACGTCAATAATCAGCTCTTGTTCGCTGGCCTTGACATTAATAATCAGCTCTTGTTCGCTGGCCTTGACATTAATAATCAGCTCTTGTTTGCTGGCCTTGACATTAATAATCAGCACTGGGTCGCAGACGCTCTGCTCATCATCTTTATCCCATATTTTAATTATCTTATTATTCCCTTTCTTCCCCAACTCCTTTCTTTTCTTTCATGAGAAAAGCGACCTTTTCATAATGTCACCATTTAAATTGTCTTCATTTTCTCTTCCAGCTACGTTCAACCTGAGAAACCTGTTTTAAACGACCTAAACGACGTATTATCCAAGGATTTACTCAACGTTCCAGACATTTCCAACAAAATAAAGAAACGTAAAAAGGCCAAACCATCCCAAGCCACCTGTTTACCTGGAGTGGATCAGACTAGCCAGGTAGTTAACTCGAACTGCCAGGTCTTGTCCAACATGGATCAGACTAGCCAGGTAGTTAACTCGAACTGCCAGGTCTTGTCCAACATGGATCAGACTAGCCAGGTAGTTAACTCGAACTGCCAGAACTTGTCCAACATGGATCGGGCTGGTCAAATTGCACTATCTAGTCGTGCTCAATACCTACCACAAAGGTCCCATCCATATATTCGAAACTTTCCCATGCGCACACCTCTCATGATGCACGGACAGCCAAATATCCATACACCTGTGTTGGTTTCCGGTCAATCGCAAATCATGATGCACGGACAGCCAAATACCCATACACCTGTGGTGGTTTCCGGTAAATCGCAAATCATGATTCACGGACAGCCAAATATCCATACACCTGTGGTGGTTTTTGGTCAATCCCCAATGATGATGCACGGACAGCGAACTGTACCATTCGATACTCCAACCATCAATCAAGCTTATGCCCCAGAGTACATGACCACGTCTCCAAACTTCAGATTCCTAACCAACCTTAGTTCACTGAACAGATAACATGGGCCACAGAATGTTCCTCCCAATTTCTCGGAATCGACCAGTGATTAATGTTGGTGAGTATATTTCTTGAATATTTGCAATTTTTATTTGCGCGAATCTGAGAATTCGCTTTACCATTTTTGTCCCTCTTCTAACTTAGATTTGAGAAGTATATTTATTTGTGTGTGTTGTGTGTGTGTGTCTGCTTGTGTGTGTATGTGTGTGTGTGTGGATTTTGATTCAAATGTGTTTGAAGCAAACGTCGTACAGTTTAATCTCTTATTACTTTGTTTGGTAGTTTTTTTTAATCATAAGGGTTTGTATATGAGAGAGATATAATACACATTTGTTTATCTTGACAAAATATTTAGTAAAATCTGAGAAAAGATTTCTCTAGATCATCGAATCCCAGCTCAGCGATAGTCAGATGGAATTTAGACCGAACAAGCTATATGGATGCAAATTTTACTCTCAGACAATTGATGGAGATCACAATTGAATACGATCAGGAACTGTATGTTGCGTTTGTAGATCAAGAAAAAGATTTTGACCGGGTAGATAGACATCATCTATGGACAATATCTACACACAATTGAGTAATCAATCAAGTAATGAACCTATAAGCACATCTTAAAATTGATAGCCAGTGATCTGTTCGAACAATAACACGACTCTCAGCAAAATTTCATATGAAATTAGAATACGACAAGTATTTCTGCTATCCGTTCTGTTGTTCATTACATATGTAGACCACATTTTTATAATAGCCAACTCAAATAAAGATAGCAGCATTGATGAAGTCTTAAACGAACTTCTCTTCCCTGACGATCAAGCAGTCATAGCAACTCCAGAAACACAATTACAACAACATATTGATAAACTAAATACAACATGTAAAGAATACAGCATGAAAGTCAAAGCAGAAAAAAACTGATGTCATAAAAATATATAGAATAGCTGGAGACATCAATATCTTCCTTTAAAAGCAGCAAATCAAACAGGTGCCAGATTTCATATACTTAGGGAGCACGTTAACAGCAGATGAACGAATTTCAGCGGAAATCCAATAAAGATAAGGCAAATCAGATCATTGGACAATTAACTCTAATACTTAATTGTAAGCCCGTGATAGTAACTACCAAAAGAGCTTTATACAACACAATGTTCGTCCCGACACTATGCTATCAATATCAAAACTGGACGCTAACATCAAATGGAAAACGATACATAGTAACAATAAAAATTAAACGCCTGCGAAAAATAGTGGGCGCAAGAAGGAGAGACAGGATCAGAAACGATGACACCAGGAGACTAGTGGGAACAACACCAGTATTAGAGTACATTAGGGGACGGCGTGGGATAATGGTTAAGTGACACGGCTCACAACCAGAAAGGTGCATGGTTCGATCCCCGTCACAGCACCGGCCGTTATAAGAATTTGTGAGAAGAATTCATGGTGACAATACAGGTTTATAAGATGATCAGAGGAATGGATAAATTAGAATAGAACTATTTTTAAAATAAAAATACAGCCACCTACAAGAACAAGAAGGCATAGCTATAAATAACTAAAGAGAGGTCCACATTAATGATTATGAAATATTTGTTTAGTCATAGAGTAGTGGATGCTTGGAATGCATTGCCATCGGAGGTAGTGGACGCAGGGACAGTTAATGCATTTAAGAATAAACTGGCGCGCATATTTTTTAGAGCAAGGTGATGTAAATAAGACTGCAGAGACTTCAAACCAGTATAAAGTCGTTAAGTTAAGTAAGTTACCTCGGGGAAGCAAACCATTAGAAAATGCAGGAGAAAGCAAGCCTTCCATATAATGCATGCTGAAGTCGGATGCACTGGGCCGACAGGTGCAAAAACAAAAAACTACAGTGCAACACACACTGCCTTGGGGATTAGAGAAACAAGCCGAGCGCAATAAAAATAAAAGGCAGCAGTTAAAATGATTTGATCGCGTAAACAGACTCTCACCACAAAGTATCCACAACAGACAATGTTGTTTAGGTACAAAGGATTCAAGACCAAAGGCGGACCACGAAAAAGGTGTCTTACAGAAATATCTGACGCGGTGAATGCCACTGTGCATGAGGCACACAGTCGGGCTGGTTCTAGAGATCTCTTCATAACATGTCGCCGAAAATTATAACGGGAAAAGTGAAAGGAAAAGAAAGAACGTGTGTATCTTTTATTGAAAAATCAAACTATCTAATTACTTTATGAACAAGTAAAACAGAATGACAATGCTAAAAAATGTTGTACTTTGTTTGAACTTCCACAGGCTGTCGGTCATTCTCTATCACAACCAGTGGTACTATAATCACAGTGACATGAATGGACATCGTTAAAGTCATCTCTTGAACATCTAGTGGACCAAGCTACTGATAGACTTAATGAGAGAGAGAAGAAAGAGAGAGAGTGAGTGCTGTGCATTTGTGCGCTCACGGGAGCGATATACCTTCAACATACTATTATACAACCAGTTTTTGTTGTCAAACTATTAAATGTGGGATTTTTTTTTGACGGGTAGAATACTTTCCAACCCATGGTTATTTCCAATCCTTTGTCAAAACATACCGAACGCCACCAAAGTGGAAGAGCCTGCAATGGATGAAAATTCCCGATTGGGACAAAACCCCAAATACGATACAAGAATAAATTAGAGAATATCTTGTGTTCCTCTTCATCCGCTCTCAAATAATCCCATCAACTCCCCTGACACATTTGACGGTCTGTCTGTCTGAGTCTGGAATTCGTGAGTGAACCTCCAACAGACTATCTCTTTTTTCCCCTTATTTATTTTCAAACGATTTCCATACTATTTTTATGTATTCATATCTGATTTTAGATTTTGGCAGTTTTATAGAAACGTTTTATCATGAAGCCAATCTGTTACATAGCACTGGAAATGAATAAATAACAACAATAAAAAGGAACACACCATTATAAATGAACAAACAAGAAATACACCATTATAAATGAATAAACAGGAACACATCGTGTGAAATAAAAACATAGGAACACAATTTTAAAAACTAAAAAAATATTTACGAAAATGATTCAATATTGTGAAGTGAACGACCATTAAAATCTATTTGGAATGACAAAGGAATCCGTGACGTCAGCAAGTTGAAAGTGTATCATGATGAACAGCTAACCCCTCGATTGCATGTCTGCGAAGCATGGACAGTGTATAGCAGGCATGCCGGACAACTGGATTATTTCCATACGGACTTTAACAAGTCTAACATTTTGAGCCTCTATACGCTTCTGTTAGCATGTCCGGCATGCACATTCAGATCTGCTCTGTAGCGCGAGCTAAGAAACAAAATTAGCCCTTGTGGGGGATTGGGGAAGGGAGTTTAGCAGAAAACAAAAGTTACAAAGAATCTTTAAATGTCTCCGAAAAGTTTCAAGATCGATGTCACATTCTCCGAGTACCTCGCCCAGAACCGTCCCACCTGGTTCTCAAACATAAGACAAAAGCTCTCAATTCTCTAACCAAACGTAATGTCATCGCTCAGCTCAGAGCCTACATTGCTGAGATATGACTCTGCAGTCAAGTGAAATCACATCTCGCAGCATAGATCTGACACTAGTGATGGGAAATGACTGATTTATGAATACTTGTTAATATGTGATCAATAGACCCTCTCAGTGTAAGAAAGGATTGCACACTGCACCCTAACACTTATGTCGGAATAGGCCACTAAGTAGGGTCATGCTTGCTTCTGGCACACTCATCTCGTAAAACAACGTGCCACAGCAAGTACTGTATCAAGAGTAAATAAATGCTTTGACAAGCTTCCTGTGAGGTGGACAACTCTTGTGTTATCCCCCATGATCTTTTTGAGTGTAAAAGGACAAACGATCGTGGCACTACAGCCGCTGACATCTTGTTGTGGTGGGCATCCCATGTGGCGTTTGCTACTGGCTAGACTCGTGTTACCGGGGCCTGAAAGTGGATCAATGAATAGTAGTAACACTGTAACCTCCCAGCCATGCTGTAACTAACGAGGGTTGAGGGTTGGTTACGCTATATGTCAAGTAAGTAACATGGCCTTTGCAGAACGTGGCTTCTTATAACCGCCACATATTTGGCTGTTATATTTCTTGGCAAGTGGGCAGTACGGTAGGTTGACGTGACGTTCTGTACATGGAGGAGCGATCACACCGAGAAAAATCATGTGTCTGCCAAACTGGACACCGTGGGATTCGAACCGGGTACATTGAGATTGTTAAACGGACGTTTTCGCCCCTAGACCACTCAGCCTCAACCTATCACTAGAAACATAACATTCAACAGCTTTAGACAGGTTAAGGATTCATACCTCAACATGTATTTTTATAAAACATATGCTTCACTGGAAGCTGAACAAATGTGATTTGTTTGGCTTACTAGACTTGCTGTAGTAATTCAATTTTATTATGTAATAAATAATGGAGATTTTATATCCTGATTTGTTGAGTGTTCTTTATGGGAGAAAGGAAAGTGTGTAGATAGTTATATGTTTAGTTCTTTTCACTTTGGTTTCTCGTCTTCCAATTCTGATCTCGACAGTTCACTACGAGGATCCTACACCCTCAATCTCCTATCAGTTTGGTTATCTGGCTCATGTAAACAGAGTACCGCCTCCAGGATGCAGACTTCTACCACCAAATGTCTAACATGCATCAGATCAGTTACCATTTGCTTTTCATCGTTCATCTACTGTAGATCTGTAAAGTCTTATATCTATTGTCTTGGTTGTGTTATCTCCTATTAGACCGCCGTGTTCATATATTGATACGTTGTCCTCTAACCTTCAGCATTGTTTCTGTTGTCCAAAAACATTCTTAACCTTTCCTGACACTACCCTGTGCGTTTATATTGTTAAAACTGTCTGATGGATGCTGTTTTTTTCCATTATCTATTCAAGCCTAACTTGTGCATACCTTCCTGTACGTAATATCAAAGGTCTGGATATAATATCAAACATCGATTTGTGCCAAAGGACAAATCATCAACTAATGTAATCTGAGAATAAAGTAGAGATGGACAGGACACACTCGCTGGCGACACCAGCAACTTAGCTACACACGCGAGTTGGTGGTGGGGGAGTGGCGCACGAGTTAGCAAGGGGGAAAGAGGGGCGGGGGATAGTTGTAAAATGATAATTGCAGACATACATCCTCGATACAAAGAGCCAAAGATGTAGCCGGGAAGGAGCTGACAGCAGCAAGCGACTCATAATCATGGCTGTTCGCAACTGGATCAGACACCCATAACTGCCCAACACCCTTTTCAGCGATCCTATTGTTGGTCCTAGATGCGGGCTGGAACCATGCAGCCTGGATGAAAGTTTAGGGATCGAAATGAAAAAGTAAATCTAGTCCAAACAATGCATTGCTGAAATTGAATGTGTCGGACGGAAAGGAGCAAATGATATTTGATTCACCTTATAAGTAATTTAGTATCAAATGTCGGTACAGAAAAAACACATGCATTAATTTTACTATAACCCCGGTAATACCAAAACAGGACAGAATTCGACCAGTTACATAAGCGAACAAAAATCCAGTGATACAGGTATCTTAAAGAGCTGGTAGGCAGTCGGGCTGTACCTTGTAAAGATCGAAAAAAAAAGAAACACGAAAACAGGCTTCCCTACTTTGGTCCTATACATATTTATTTTTCGAGCAGACATCTGTTATTTTTAGATAAAAAATCAGAATTTACAAACCAGGCGGCCTTCCAGTCTACTTTTGTGACTGCAAAACCTGGACAATGACATATGAAGACTAGAAGTCTTCCACGTACGCAACCAGCGGCGCATCCTGGGCATTCGATGCCATGACTACTTTCGCAACCTAGAGGTCTATGCTAAGACAGGCCTCCACCCAATTTGGTGCCGCCGCCGAGTCTCCTTCTTCGGTCATGTCGTACGGCTGGAATAGGAAACACCGGACCACAATCTATTCCAGACATCGGGCCTCAGCGCCAAAGCGTTTCCCCCGACCGGCTGAAAGAGGTCATCTTTACACAGTATGGCTTCGGGAGATAGCCGCCTCTCCTTTTGATCTGGATGAGGCCTGGAACAGTGCCGCAGCAGTGGGTTATGGATGTGGTCAATCAAGACCACCTGTCTTAGACACCTAAGCAAATTACTACTCTGCTATTTGTCGTGACGATAAAGGGAAGGGATGTTAACGGAAGGGGTCTTCAACATGGAGTCCAGCGAGAGACATATCCGGCAATCCACTACGTGATCCATGAGATATTAGAGGACAACACGAATTTGTTTACTTTATTAAGATCAATCAATCAATCAATAAAACCTCACAGTTCATTGCAGAGAATAGGTCTTGAATCAATCAACAACTTCCCTAGTATGTCTGTCTCATGCCCTCTGCACCAACACATGCCCCGAGTTTCCTACACCTCCCATGTCAGACTTCAGTTCTCTTCCTCACTTGTGGGTTGGTCTGCCACTACGCCTCTTAACCCAGGGTCTATGAGAGAAGAGGAAGGCTCAAGGGTGGGGATGGCGGTGAGGGGAATTCTGTACTACGGCAGGGGGTACAAAAGGGAGCCGGGAGTCAACGTATTAATTGTAACCTGCATTGCACTTTACTACACTACCACTTCTACTTGTACTGCTAATACTGGGACACAAACATGAACATCAATTGTAAAAGTTGATTAAGGTTGAGTTTAATCAAAATTTAAAAATGGGTATGGTCAGATACCGCACCGAGACGAGAACACAAACAAAAAATACCTTACGACCAATAGGCCTTCATCAGGGACAGCAATACTGAACTTACAAATCAACATATAAGGAAACTTTTCTGATAGTATATCCAGTCTGTCTAAGCGACCGGTTGGACCAGATGCTTTACTGACAAATCTTTGGAAGGTGGATGCATAAGGAGAGGAAGGGGAGGCAAGAGGAGAGAGAAAGAAAATAGCAATACAGAGAACATGTCTAAGAAAGCCAGATAGACTTGGGTTAAAATATGTATGAATAGGCTACTGGAATTGGTGCAGAGCTACCTAACGTGAAGTCATTCTCCAAAATTTGGTTATACGATCTCGACATCTTCATGGTCCAGTAGATCTGCTTGATAGAGAATGTTGCCATCAAGAGCCCAGAATCCAGGATCAAGATGGTGAGTAGCGCATGAGCTGCATTTGTCAGCTACCCATAGCTGACTGCTAGCGTCAGAGCCAGCAAACCAGAGCTGTCGAAACCTTTCTTCACCTTTACGAGGTGATCCTGGATATCAGGCTGCAACAAGGCAGACTGGCTAAGGAGATTGGATCTAAGAGGGAATGCTAACCAGGTACTCAAAAAGCTAAATATTATATCCCTTAACATTAGAGGCCTGCGAAACAAATTCCAACACATAACATCACTAATACACGAATTCAAAATAGACATCATTTTCTGAGAAGAAACTCACATAAGTCAAGACATACATGCACACCAAACCACAACAAATTTAGGAATATCTCACGCATGGTTTAGCCTAGATATAACAGCAGGAGTAGCAACACTACATACATCAGATAAGTGGGAAATAACACACACACATAGAGATAACCAAGGTAGAATACAAATAATACAAATAAAAAGCAAAGACAACCCAGAGGATACACACACACATAGAGATAACCAAGGTAGAATACAAATAATACAAATAAAAAGCAAAGACAACCCAGAGGATACACACACACACATAGAGATAACCAAGGTAGAATACAAATAATACAAATAAAAAGCAAAGATAACCCAGAGGATACACACACACTAGTAAACATATATGCCCCAACAACTAAACCAGAACGAAATACATTTGACGAAAACTTACAAACTACATTAAGCCAACAATATAAACGACACAAAATGATAAGACACTCCTGGCTAAGAGGAAATGTTAGAAACGTCATTGTACAAGGTCTCACATTTGTCATTGTGATGCTGTGACCAGTTTCGTGTCTTTCCTAAGAGTTAGTCAGGTACCACAATGCGCCTGGGTAGAGGTGAGCGAAACAAGTAACTTTGTTCCAAAATGTGTTTTCAGCTGCTCAAAAGCTACGTATGTAAATAGCTAAATTAAGATGACGGACACAACGTACACGGAAGGCCAAAGGATAAGAAATAACAAAGAAGTAAGTGTTCTGTTAAGAAACGACATCATTGCACTCAGAGCGATCAATAGGTGTCGATTCTCCATCTACAAATAGTGAAACGAGCAGATACTGATGGTTTTTGTAGCTTGTTGGTTTTACACACTAATAATATCCGAAATATCAAGGCCCTCTCTATAATGCACTCGCGAATGATTTCAAAATCTTGCAATCTGTGCAATACTGTTTCATCTGCTGCAGCGTCGTCGTCCAAAAGGAGGTCATTGATCAACTTCAAAATGTCACCTCTACCAATTGCTAATGTCTTCACTGTGGCAGAGCCATCTGTTGTGTTCTATCATTTTCACTTCCTTATCCTATCCATCTTCATCAATCACTTGGCACGAGTACAAATCTGCAGTCCAAAACAGATTCACTTTCTTTCTCATATCCTGGATCCCGGAAATCAATAAGCGATTCATGGCAAAGTTACACTACACAACAACTCAATGTAATCGATGAAATAATCGATTAATTACAATTAAATGCATCTTTATTTTTCAGTAACTTTTACAGCAGGGAGAAAGTTGCCACACTGTGGATATTTATACCATTGCTTCTGTTCGACTCTAACATTATCTAACAAATCTAATTTCGACGTTGGTTTTACAGTACGCAGGTGGGAGAACAGTGATATGTTCTCAGGACTTGTTCCCTTGGATCACTATACAACCAAGTTTCCTTCCTTTCTAAACTAAAAGTACAACTGGAAGAGAAATGAACTAATGAAATTTTACAGGCAGTCCTGCATCTGTATGTCGGGTTGTTGTTCTCACTCTTTCTCTCTCTCTCTCTCTCTCTCTCTCTCTCTCTCTCTTTATCTCTCTCTCTCTCTATCGCGCTCTCTCTCGCTCTCTCTTTCTCTCTCTATCGTTCTCTCTATCGATTCCTCTATCTATCTATCTCTAGCAAAGAAATCCCAACCGACTTTCTTACCACATAGCATTGACCCTTCAGTATCTATAGCAACATCAGACTCCTGGACGTTTTCACGTATTAGTTGTTTAACCTCACATTCCTCTCTCATTGCGTCATTCTCTGTTTAACCTCACATTCCTCTCTCATTGCGTCATTCTCTGTTTAATCTCACATTCCTCTCTCATTGCATCATTCTCTGTTTAACCTCACATTCCTCTCTCATTGCATTATTCTCTGCATTCTCTCCGCAGAGCGATCATGAACTGTTTAACATCTTTTCGTTGGTTATACACGTGAGTCAAATCGTTAACATATGACAGTCATTGACAGACAAACAAACATAAGTAATGCTAGATGAACAAACAAACAAAATGTAATTCTCAAAATGTAACTTAAAAGTGTATTAATATTCTTGAACTGCGAAGCTGTACATAGCTGTGCTAATATCCAGAAAATACACCACAAAACTACATTTACCAACAAATACATCAATCAACATTACACTTAATTTCAAATATTGTCACCAATAAAACAACTAGATGTGCAAAAGGGATATAAAACACCGAGCTCAAACTTGTGAAATAGCTTCAACAATATAGGACAACGTATCTTGTTGTTGCTCTCATCATCACAGACGTCTCGATAGACCATGCGCGTGGCGACCTATGAGTTTTGTCCAGATCTGTTTCCTGTATTTCGTCGCCGTCTGCTATGGCTGTAAAGGCCGATACTCGAGTAACAGTCCCAGTTACAGATCGTACAGCCACGCTGAGGAGGCTGTCTTGTCTGTCTGTTCCTTGAACTTTTCAGTCTTTCTCTTTTATCTTCAGCCAGAAAGCTACAAGCGTCAGCAGCCACTATGCCGCTCGAATTGACCATCTTCAAACAGTTCGATCCAGAGATGTTTTTTCCCGACCATCGGAGCAGATGTTGCATGGCTTCATGTCCCTCTTGCATGCGTCCTTGAATTGCTGTGTTGGACGGCCGATTCATTCTTCTAATTCCAATGGCTAGCTGTTCATACAAGATATCCTTTGGCAGCCTCTCATCTTCCATGCGGTAAACATGCCCCAACCACAGAAGACGTCGCTGGCTCAACAGAGAGTACATGTTGTGAGTGTTTGCTCTCTGTAATACCATATTATGTGGCACTCTATTTCGCCACCCATTCCTCAAGATACGCCGTAAACACCACATGTAAAAGGTGTTGAACCGCTGTTCCTGTCTAGTACAAATTCTCCAAGTCTCGCTTCCATACGTGGAAGTGCCAAGAACGCGAATCTGATAGACCCGTTCCTTGCTGTAATGAGACAGTGCAGTGTTCTCCCAGACTCCTTTCCTGCAAAGCCTTACTGTCTATCTCTTTCCCAAGCAAGAGAGTGTTGCTGATGGCAGACCCGAGATAATGAAACTGTTGACGACATCCATGTGACGCCATCAATCTTTATAGAGAAGGTAGTCTGAAAATAACGATTAGGTAAGTATTAATATTACTAATTCATCAATCCTAGGATAACAGAAACATTTACGCATGGGCAATGAAGGAACAAGAGTAAATGTTACATTATTTCAAAACACGTGCAACAAATAATGAATACGGACAACAAGAGAAGAGAAGAACACTTTAATACCAGGCAGGAAAATACTTCATATGGAACGTGGATATTCTTTAATAACACATAGACAGTTTGAACACAGGTATAGTTACTCTATTATGCTATATATATAATAAGAACACTGACCAGGGAATTGCGTCCCGTTCCGCATGTAATCAATGACAAATATCATAATACAATAACAGAAAACAAAGACATTCTGAAAAGTTGCAGAGAGTTGCAGAATCATGTATGATTATAGCACAATGCTCTGAGTTACAATTGTACCGAAGGATGAGAAAGAACTTGAACCAACATTAAGAGAGCTAAGCTCAGCAATCAAACGTCTGAAAAAGGGAAAGTCCCCAGGATGTGATGATATCCCAGCAGAATTAATACAAGCAGGATGGGAGGCCAGTGCTCGAGTTTATCATAAGCTGTGTGAACAGATATGGCAGAGCGCAGAGTGGTCAGAAGCATGCAAGAAATCAATCAATATTTCCCTCCCTTCAAAAAGGCAATCTGAAGCTGTGCACAAACTATCGAACTATCGCGCTAATCAGCAACGCTAGAGAAACAGTCTCTCAGAGTTCAACCCAACCAAAGTGCAATGGAAGGCCTCACCCTCAAGGCGTTTGTAAAAGGTGTGTAAGATTGTGAACGTTGTGTAAGAGTGTGAACGCTGTGTAAGAGTGTGAATGTTGTGTAAGAGTGTGAAAGTTGTGTACGAGTGTAAAAGTTGTGTAAGATTATGAAAGTTGTGTAAGAGTGTGAAAGTTGTGTAAGTGCGTGAAAGTTGTGTAAGAGTGTAAAAGTTGTGTAAGAGTGTGAAAGTTGTGTAAGAGTGTAAAAGTTGTGTAAGAGTATGGAAGTTGTGTAAGAGTGTAAAAGATGTGTAAGAGTGTGAAAGTTGTGTAAGTGCGTGAAAGTTGTGTAAGAGTATGGAAGTTGTGTAAGTGTGATTGTTGACAGAGTAAAATTAAACAGTGTGAGGTAAAAAAGAAGAGAATATAGATGTCTTGTGTTATTACATAACTCAGTTAGTCTCTGTGTAATTACATAAGTGAGTCGGTGTGTTATTACACAAGTCAGTTTCTGTGTTATTACATGACTCAGTTAGTCTGTGTTATTACATAACTCATTTAGTCTCTTTGTCATTACATCAGTTAGTCTCTGTGTTATGATATAACTCAGTTAGTTTCTATGTTGGTGACAGTTATCTGCTTTGTAGATCTCAGCCGACATCATATCCACACCTGGAGCCCTCCCAGTTTATAGTAGACTGCATGTAGGTGGAATATGTATCCTCCGCCTAGATCTGAAAGTTTTCCCTCGTAGGTAGTGTAGCAGACCCTCCAAGGACAGTGGACTAATTTTTATTCTATAAATAGACTCGATCGTTTCACTTTCGTGTCTATAGCATTAACATTTGGAAAGTAATATATTATGTAGGATATTAAACTCCGGGTCAAACACTGACATGATTGACATACCGAGAGCACTTTCGTTGGGTCTAATATGGAACGGGTGCTGGAATTAGACCCTCGAAAATCTGGGGCTATCCTCTCGGTAACTTGATTGTCTCGCATCTAGTGTTCGCTAAAGGAATTGACGGAAGGGCACCACCAGGAGTGGAACC
Organism: Ariolimax columbianus; assembly: GCA_036924085.1. Taxonomy (NCBI): domain Eukaryota; kingdom Metazoa; phylum Mollusca; class Gastropoda; order Stylommatophora; family Arionidae; genus Ariolimax; species Ariolimax columbianus. Next base: position 44,165,219 of record JAVGWX010000009.1, read on the forward strand.
TGCGGCTTAATTTGACTGAACACGCCAATACTGTAGAACGACTGACAAATCGAGAGCATTTCCGTTGGGTCTAATAATGAACGTGTGCTGGTATTAGACTCACGGAAGACAAGTTAGCTCTCTAACATTCTAATGAAAGAACGCTACGGAAATCGTGTTTAACCCCGCAGAAACCGCAGATTTCAAATACCTGGTCATTGACAAACAAAAGCCCTCAATTAATTCGTCTGGTCAAATAGTGAACGGGTGCTGGAAATATACCATCTGAAGACAGGTCAGTTTTACCCTACTAATGACACTGTGAACTGTCGAGACTCAACCAATGACCATGAGATCTGTCCGCACACTAGGCGAACAACATCTCCGTGACATTACCAGGCTTGTCCCCTGGTTAAATGCACTCCTGCCTCGATCTCTACCTCTGTACGCTATCAGCCATACCAATGGACGCAGAAGAAATGCAGACTAGCGGACATTGCACATCTACCCTACTGTGTCAACCTCCCATGTGGCGGGGAATGATAGGCGTAACATCACTGAAGATGTGCTGAGAAAATAAAGGGAGCAAGGAGGTACCCCGCCCACATGCACATGATAAGTTTCTGGCAGGACGTGACGATTCTGGGATACAGACACACTGGACTGCCTCTCTTCCGGGTTAGTACAAACCAGTACATAGTCCATATCATATATCATATATCACATCTCATATATCATTACCGCATCCTATAGACACGAGTAGTGAAGACCGTCAGTCTTGTAAGACAACTTCCATAAGAGAGACAACTCTGATCACAAACAACTGCTGCCTTGCAGATAGGCTGGGGACAGCCAGAGGCTAAGGAGGGGGTCCCTACAGAAACGCCTGTTGAAATCGGATGCACGGGGCCACAATCCTAACAAAACAGTGCAACGTAAATCGCAGTATGATGACAGTACAACCGATCAGAAAAACGAATGGCGCTCATCCAGCGGAGTCCCGCCAGGCAGCGAGAGTGCCAGGCCTCACGCCTCGAAGGGGCCCACCCTTGACTACTGGTGGTCACCCACCAATGTATTGTGGAGTCAAGGCACATGGCTATGGGGCAATTTCCATTGACCAAAATCTCAAGACCCTCAAAATACTACAGTGGAATGCGGAGAGAGTCATTAACAAAAAACTTTCCCTAAAACATCACCTGCATGAAGGTAAGATTGACGTGGCATGTATCCAGGAAACGCACCTCAACAATAATCATAAATTCTCAATCAGAGGATACCAGACCTTCCGTCTCGATAGAGAAGGTCACAAAGGAGGGGTTCTGATACTGACCAGAAACTGCGTACGGTAGCGCGGTACCTGTCAGTCACACCGGACAAGCAGAAATTGTAGGAGTTGACAAAATGGCTCAAGAGACGAAGCTCGCATTTTCAATATGTACGGACCACCAAATAAAGACCTATCGCTCTCGAGTATGGAAGTCAAAGGCTCCAACTGCATAGTAGTTGGAGATTTCAACAGCCACTCGGAGAGATGGGGATACTCTGACACAGACAGCAGAGGTGACGAAGTGGAAGATTGGGAGATAGATACAAATCTCTCCCAAATCAATAGGCCGGAGGATAGCCCTAGTTTCTATTCTAGAACATGGCGTACCACCTCGACTCCAGATTTTGCCTTCTCCACACAGGACATACACCATAAAATAGACCGCCAGGTGCTAAACCAACTGGCAGGTAGCGACCACAGGCCGATCAGGCTAGACATTGATATGGAAGTAGGCCCACAGGAAACAAAACCGCTCCCACGTTTGAATTACAAACGAGCCGACTGGGACAGATTTGCAATCCTGACAGATGGGCTGTGTGAAACCATCAACACACGAAACAACAAAATGAAGCCCATGGTGGAAAGCCTAAGCAAGGCAATAATGCAAGCCGGCACTGAAACCACCCAAGAGGAGCTAGGAAAAACTATAAGCCCTATTGGAATGATGAGTTGCAGAAAGCGGAAGATGCAGTAACAAATGCTAGGAACATGGCAGAGCGAGAACAATCTATGGAGGCAAACATCGCGCTCAAAGCCGCCACGGCGAAATACAAATACACTCTCAAGCAAACAGCAGGAGAGAGCTGGAAAAACAAAACGGAAAGCCTAAACCTGGACAAAGAAGGGAACAAGCTATGGAAGCTAGTCAGAGCCATGAATGACGAAACCCCTTCAAACAAATAAATTACCATCAAGCAGGGCGAAAACTTGCTCACTGGTAAAAAAGCTGCAAACGCTTTTGTTGATCACTATGCCAGAGCAAACCACATCGAGGTCCCTGCAGATAGGCATACATACATTAGTGAAGAGCAAAAGGGGCACGACAACATCAATACGGCACCTGAAGAGCATATGATGGACAAATTAACAATGAGCGAAATGGAAGAGGCCATGAGAACATTAAAGAAAAGGAAATCTCCCGGAAAAGATGGGATAACAAACGAAATGCTGATGGGGCTGGGCCAAACAGCGAAGAGGAAACTGCTATCAGTCCTGAACCAAAGCTGGAAAAGGGGAATTGTACCCCAGGCATGGAAAGACGCAGTACTTGTACCAGTACCAAAAAAAGGAAAGGACAAAACAGATCCAAATGGATACAGGCCTATCAGCCTACTGAGCTGTGTCGGCAAACTGATGGAACGTATGATAAACACCAGACTGATGTGGCATCTGGAAGAAAAACGAATACTAATTCCACAGCTAGCCGGCTTTAGACAGCACAGATCCACTGAGGACCAGGTCATCCTCATAGCCCAGGAAATATAAGATGCCTACCAGGCACAGAAACAGACAGTAGCGGTTTGGGTGGACCTGGAAAAGGCATTTGACAAAGTCTGGAAAGAAGAAGTGATGTTTGTGAGAAAATGTACAAATGGATCAACCACTACCTCAAAAATAGAACGGCCAGAGTCCAAGTACAAGGGCAGATGATCAAAAAGGTGACACTCGAGCAGGGAGTACCCCAAGGGGGAGTACTGTCACCCACACTCTTCCTGGTGTATATAAACGACATTACAGAGAATATACCAAGAAGAGTCCATTGCTCAATGTTTGCAGACGATCTAGCTATGTGGACCTCTGAAAAGAATCTCACCATAGCAAGAAATCGGATGCAGCAGGCCCTAACATCTCTGGAAGAGTGGGCGAACTCATGGCTGGTCAAAATAAACGAGGAGAAAACCACATGCACAATATTCTCGCTTTCAATCAAACCCCATAATACCAAATTAAGTTTAAATGGCAAATTCCTGCAGCCAAACGACAACCCAAACTATCTGGGAGTCACATTTGATCGGCGCATGACATGGAAAAGTCAGATCGAGAGAAACCGAATGAGAGCCAGAGAAAGAATGGCAATCAGGAGGAAACTTGCTGGCACAAGCTGGGGAGCAGACGAAAGCATACTAAAGAAACTGTACACTGGAAGAGTGAGACCTGTTCTCGAGTATGGCATTGCGGCATGGACAACAGCAGCAAAGGCGAACTTCGATAAAGTTAGCAAACTTCAAAACCAAGCCATGAGAGTTATAACAGGAGGCATGAAGTCAACGCCAATTGTAGAACTTGAAAAGATTACAAAACTGCAATCAATGACCGATACAGAACTAAAGCGGAGACACTTTGCAGAAATAGCCAAAGCAAAGATGCACGAAGATCCCATAAACGCACTAACAACACCAAAACCCATCACTACTGTCCGAAAACCTACCTGGAGGCAGGATATATTTCCAGAGGTGGTAGAAAATATACCAGGTATTGGAAACAAAAAATGCCAGACTGAAAAAGAAAGGAGAGATACTACCCTAAGCTTTATATCGAAAAACTACCAAAGCATGGACTGGACTCATGCATACACCGACGGTTCTGTAACAAACACTACACAGAACGGAGGGGTAGGAGCATTCCTGAATCTACCAAATGGCAGAAAAATAACACTGTCATTCGCTATTGGTAAGTACACAAGCAACTTCAGAGCGGAGGCAGAGGCACTGAGGGTGGCAGTGGAAGAAATGGTGACACACAAAGAAAATGAAAGCCATATAGTCCTGCTTACAGATGCTCTCGCCGTAGTCACAGCGCTAAAAAGCCAGAAAAACACTGAGCTTAATAACTTAAGAGCAGCACTCTGCAAACTGTGCCAGCAGTCCGCACCAAAAAGGGTAGTGGTACAGTGGGTCCCATCACACTGCAACATCCAAGGCAACGAGGAGGCCGACAGACTGGCAAAAAAAGGTGCAAGACTACCACAAACAGATACTAGTATGACATACGAAGAGTCAAAACGGCTTATCAAAGCCAGATACATGACAAATGGGAAACCGAACATACTGGTTACACCAAAAACGATGCCTATTACCAGTTGAACCGAAGAGAGCAGGTCGTTGTCTTCAGACTTCGCACTGGCCACATTAGACTGAGGTACCACCTATTCAACAAATTAAAGATAGGTGGTACCGACGAATGCCCGTGCGGTACCGGTAAAATGACAGCTGAACATCTGCTGCAGAACTGCCCGACATACGAGGATCAGAGAGAGCAGATGTGGCCATCACCAGTGGAACTGCAAGACAAGCTCTATGGCAGTGTCGACAGCTTCAGAATGACCGCCGCTTTTTTCGAAAAAATAATGGTTACTGTCTGACTGCGTACGAAGAAGAAGAAGAAGAAGAAGAAGAAACTCCGGGTCATAATGTTAACATTTGAATAGTAAGATACTATGTAGGATATTAAACCCTGGATCATAATGTTAACATGTAGATAGTAAGATACTATGTAGGATATTAAATCCCTGTGTCATACTGTTAACATGTGGATAGTAAGATAGTATGTAGAATATTCAACTCTGGATCATAATGTTGACATGTGGATAGTAAGATACTATGTAGGATATTAAACCCTGGATCATTATGTTAACATGTGGATAGTTAGATATTATGTAGGATATTAAACCCTGGATCATAATGTTAACATATGGATAGTAAGATACTATGTAGGATATTAAAGCTATGTGTGATACTGTTAACATATTGATAGTATGATACTATGTAGGATATTTAAACTTAATGGCAGTATGTTAGCATGTGGGTAGTAATATACTATTTCAGACATGAATGCTAAGTGTTGGTCTGTAGATTATATACATTGGCGAGCGATTTGAGTACTTGCTTCTGATGTAAAACTGGGAGAGTTTGTAACCTAGTCCCCCCATGCTCCAGTCTCTCTCGTGTAGCCTTTGGAGTATCACAAACAGATAGGAATGGTTGAAATATCATTTTTGAACAAAATCAAGAACAGAACCTACAATTCGACAAAAATGTCTTTATCAGGTACAGCAGTCCATTCTCATAAGTATATCAAACCCATCATATCAGTGGAGATTAATGTATTCAAAAGAGGGATGAACACATAGAAAAGCAATATGAACGCATAGAAAAGGAATATGAACACATAGAAAAGGAATATGAACACATAGAAAAGTAAATGAACACATAGAAAAAGATACTTAGCTCATCATCTTTTTTGGCCGGTAATCTGAAGTAGCTTTTCACTGGTGCACTTCACGGCTGTCGGATGATGATAATTCTCACTTCAGTATATTTTGTCATGTTCTTATCTGCGTTTCTGTTCTCATTTCTACGTCCACAAAGTGCAGTACCACCGTCCATTCGTTCCAGCACAGAGGTGTGGTTTCAATGAGATAAATGGGTCCGTCAGGGAGCTCCTATCTTACCCACCCTTTTCTCTGGGGGCTGCAAATCGATTATCAGGTGAGGCGATTGGAAGGACTTTGTAATCAACGATTCTGGCAGACGCATCCATCATCATCATCATGAGCACGCAGGTGGTCTTCCCTGGGATCGTTTTTTGTCGTGTTGGAACCAGACTGCTGTCGCTGGGGTCCAACGGTCATCAATCGGTGTTGGAAATACCTTGTTGGTTGTGGAGTATACTTTTCTCGAGCAAGCCTTGGCTCACACTGATTTTCGACTTCATTCCTTTTGTCAGTGACCAAAGTTCTAAAACATTGCAGATAGAACTGTCGAGTTTAATATGGATGTGTGCAGGCTCTGGTCATGGGTATGGACGTGCCGTATTTATGAACGATAAAGCCGACCAGCTCGAGCGGCGACGTCTTGTTAATTCTGGCTTAAGGTCGCTTGTATGTTCAATAGCTATCACAGTCAGATATACTCTTCCATGTTCTCCAGATTCATGCTATCGAGGATGACTGGATCATTGGTAGCGGAGCGGTTACGCATGACTTATTGTTCTGGTGTGTTCATATCGAGGCCCGAATGTCCCCCTACCATGTGGATGGCGTCTTTGACTGTTTCTGTGATGAGCGCTATGTCATCTGTGATGAGTGCTATGTCATCTGTGATGAGCGCTATGTCATCTGTGATGAGCGCTATGTCATCTGTGAAGGGGAGGGGCTTAAGTGGCTTGCCATTGATGTTGATTCCAAAGACGGTCCTGTCACATTGACTGATAATGGATTTCAGGCGTGGGAAAAAGACCTGGTAAAATATGATGCCCCCTTTCTTGGAATACCTTTCTGGATGGATACTATTTCTGGTCTTTTAAAGGAGGAAAAGGTTATCGTACAGTCTTGAGTAGCAGTTAGCAAGGATTCTGACGTAGCCGAAATCAATGTCTTAATCAAACAACGAAGGCCAGACGAATAGTGGCTACACAAAGTCAAATGGTTTTTTAAAATCGATAACGGTGAAGATTTCGGTAGTTTGGTACTCTCTGTTTCAATCAGGCAGCAGCAGGTTGAGATGTGTTCCATTTCCCTGCAGGCGCTTCGAAAACCAGCTTGTTCGATCGGTTGGGCAGGATCGAGGATATGCCGGATTCTAGCCAGTATGCATTTAGTATAGAGTTTATAGCTGACCACGAGAAGCGTCATTAGGCGGTAGTTTCCAAGGTCTTCCTTGTCTGCTCTGTCATGTTGAAGTATCGTTTTGGAGTTACGAGAGACTGTAGGTATGTCCCTGTGTATGTTGTATAACGTTTAGCTAGGGATAGATGGGATGGTACTCCACATGCTTTGAGGTCATCTGAAGTGACGTTATCTGCTCCCAGGGATTTCTTAGGTGGCGTACTCTCAAGGGCGTGGATGATTTCTGAGGGTAGGATGTTTGCAAAGGCGTGGAAAGAGGGGGTGAGGGGATTGGGTTGTGATTGATGGAAGGTCAGTTAACTTTGATAATTCGGTGTAATACTCAATTAAGAATTGTGTGTGTGTGTGTGGGGGGGGGGGGGGGGGGGGGGTTCTTGAAAAAGCTGTTGCCCGCTGGCATCTATGTGCGTGTATCTCTTTTTGAGGTATTTTTTAAAAGAGGATTTTGGAATGCAACAACTGGTTTGATTATCAGAAAATAAGCCTATTTGCGGCTTCTTTTCGTAGCTTTTCAAAGTGAGAGTCAATGTGTGTGTGTGAGTGTGTGCATGTGCCTGCGTTTCGGCGTGTGACTCTATGTATGAATGTCTCATTGGCTCTGTCTGTGTCTGTCTATGTCTGTATTTTTGCGTGTCTGTCTCTGGGTGTGTCTTTCTCTGTGTGTGTGTCTGTCTCTGTCTGTATATGTATGTATGTTTGTATATGTGTCTGACTGTCTATGTGTATTCCTGTTTGTCTGTGTATGAGTTTGTGTGTCTATTTTTCGTTGCCTGTTTGTAAATGTATTTATATGTATGCGTGCGTATATATGTTTGTTCGTGTAAGTATGTAAGTGCGTGTATGTCTCTATGTGTGTGTGTGTCTGTCACTCTGTGGTAACCTGCCTATGTGTGTATGTCTCTGTGTATATGTGTGTGTATGTCTATGTGTGTATGTATGCATACATGTGTATGCATGTCTATGTGCGTATCCTTCTCTATGTGTGACTCATATGCATGTTTGCAAGTGTATGTATGTCTGTATTTTTGTTTGTGTGCGTGTTGCATGTGTTTCTGTGTGTGTTTGTTTCCGTATGCGTCTTTGTAGTTGTGTCTGTCTGTGTGTAAACGTATGTCTGCGTGTGTCTGTCTGTATACGTATGCCTGTGTCTGTCTGTGTCTTTTCTTTTTATGTGTCTGGCTGTGTGTCTCCATGTGTGCTTGTATGCGTATGTACGCCGGTCTGTGTGAATGTCTCCGTTCGTGTGTATGTTCATGTGTACATGTGTCTTTATATCTGCCTCTATGTATACGCCTGTGTGTGTACGTGTCTATCATTTTGTTTCTGCCTGTCCGTGTATACAAATGTATGTGTTTTTATGCGTGTTGTGTGTATGTGCTTATGTATGTATGTGTGGCTGTGTTGCCTGTGTGTCTTTTCTTTGTGTCTTGTTTGTGCGTCTTGCTTTTGTGGTGTGTCTGTCCTTGTTATTTCTGTTTGTGTCTTATATGTGCTGTTTTGTCTGTGTATATTTTGTGTGTGTATTGTCCGCGTGATTTTGTCTGTATGTGTCTTGTCTATTTGTGTATTGTATGTATGGTTCTCTGTATCTGTCTGAGAGTATGTGTGAGTCTGATAGTCAGTATGAATGTATGTCTGTGTTTATGTTTCTATGTCTATTTATATATGTGAATGCCTGATGTTTGTATTTTCATGCGTTTTTCTGGGTTTACATATGTATGTCAGTATTTGTGTCGGTCTATCTGTGTGTCTGTCTGCCGGTTTGTATAAATGTGTCATGCCTGTGTGTCTAATATGTGCATCTTTACAACGTGTGCCGTGTAATGTGTATGTGCATTGCATGCGTTTGTGTGTGTGTGTGTGTGTGTGTGTGTATGTCTGTATATATGCATTTGTTGAAATCGGTGTGTCTGTGTGTGCGCATGTTTGTGTGTGTTTGCTTGTCCGTGAATCTGATTATATGTGTGTGTGCGTCTATGTGCGTGTCTGTATGGAAGTATATGCATGTGTGTATGTGTGTGTGTGTGTCTACCTGTGTATGTATGGATGTGGTCTGTATATGTGTGTATGTGTGTATGGCTGTGTGTGTACGTGTATGTGTCTGTCTTTCAGTGCCCTCTGTGTATGTGTCTATATATATGTGTGTGTGTGTGTGTGTGTGTCTGAATCTGCCTGAGTCTTGTATATGTGTATTGTATAAGTGTGCTGTCAGTGTGTCATTTCTGTATGTGACGGATATGTATGTGTCTTGTCTGGCTTTGTATGTGTGTTTGTATATTTCTTAATGTGTCTTTTTATGTGTCTCTCTATCTGTATTTACGTGTGTCTGTTTTTCTCTGTTTATGTTTGTGACGACTTGTATGTGTATGTATCTGCGTGTATGTGCAACTGATAGTGTGTATGTTTATCTACGTCTATCTGGGCCTATATATGTATGTGAATCTGTGTGTATATATGTCTTGTCTATGTGTCTAGTACGTCTGTCTAATCGTTGTGTCTTGTATGTGTCTGATCTATGTGCGTTGTGTTTGTGTTTTCTCTGTGTCTATCTCTGTCTGCATTTCTATGTCTGACGATGTATATGTATGTGTATTTATGTATGTCTGGTATTTTGTGTTGTTTTCTGTCTGTGCATCTCTGTTTTCATCGATGTATCTTTTTATGTGTGTGTATGTGTGTGTGTGTGTGTGTGTGTGTGTGTGTATGTCTGTCAGTGATTTTACTGTATGTCTGTGTCATATGTGTCTGACTGTGTATTTATGTATATGTCTATGTATGTATGTCTGTCCTTCTCTATTTGTGTCTGTTTTCGTCTAAAGGATTCTGGGTGGGGGTTTTAGGTAGTCAATGTGTGTGGGCATGCGATTTAGTTTGCGTGGGTGTGTGTCTGTGGGTGGGTATTTGTAGGTGAGGGTATGGATGTGGGTGTATGAGTGTGTGTGTGGGTGTGTGTGTGCGTGTACGCGTGTGCGTGAGCGTGCGTGAGCCTGCGTGCGCGTGTGTGCGTAAATGTAAATTTGCATTGGTGTTTTCGGTTCAACCGTGTGCTACATTTCAGTGATTCCTTGGCCTCTAATTCAAATGTACCCTTTTCTGACAGTCAATATCTATTGCTGTAACTGTTGTTGTTGTTGTTGTTGAATGATAACAGTGAACAAGATCACTCGTGTGTGACCCCTGAAATGTGCGTTAAGTGAGGTGTTGCAGTAGTTTCCTCACATCCCGAGCGTGCTGGTGAAGGAGGACCGGGGTCCTAGAGACGGTTTTGCTATGCTTGGCTTCGTCAGTGAATCGATCACTACTAAGGGATTGCGTTGATCCCCTACCTCGTTAGCCAGGCTGCCATGAAAACACAACCTTTCCAGGAAGAAAGGCATGGAAGTATGGTGGGGGGTCTTGGCCAGTACATTGTATCTAACCGTGACAAACATGTCCGATCAGTATATTTCACCTAACCCTGACTAACATCTGCGATCAGTATATTTCACCTAATCTTGACTTACATTCCAGAATAGTATATTTTACCTAACCCACACTAACATGTTGATCAGTATATTTAACCTAACCCTGACTAACATGTCGATCAGTATATTTAACCTAACCCTGACTAACATGTTCGATCAGTATGATTTGCTTGACTAGACGTTGTTGTTGTTAAGGATTTAGCAGCATTGTGGCTTTCTCTCTTCGACTCAATTCGATGTAATGGTATCTAAACATGTTTCTCAGTTGTTATCTAGTGGCACACAACGAGTTCCATTTGTCTAGTCTCCGAGGAAGAATCATCTTCCTAACATCGTTGAGCGCTGAGCACTCAACAAGATGATGATCAACAGTTTCTTATGGTTGTATACACAGCTGGCAGTCAGCGGTGTGTTGTGGTTTGATTTATGTCCAGGTGTTTTGTTAAGTTGGATGTGCTGGGTTCTTGGCCAGAAAATGGAACTCTGATCCCTCTTTCAGAGCTGATTTATACTGTAAATTGGATTGAGTTCCTCCCCCGGTTAATAGTTGTTTATGTCTACCGATGTTTCTGCTTTCTGTCAGCTTTCCTCTGTATCTTTTAGTGACCGGGACAAATTTATCGCATTATCTCATTTTACCCGTGTACAATTATGTTCTCGTGCTGTGGCCAAGTTCTTTAGTCTAACGCCAATAACAGACAGACAGTATTATTTGTCTCCTCATGAGGCCATTGCTCATTTAGAGTTGCACTCCGGGTGCTTCAAATACATTCTGCTGTAGTCTGTGAGGTCTCAATACCACTGTACAGTTTCTCCTCTAGGGGAGTCGGCGTAGGTCACCTTCTTCTCTACATATATGTGTGCTGGTAGCAATCCTAAAGTACATATGCTGCTGGCGTGTTTGCCAGGCCGCAGAGCCACAGGTTGGAGGCACCTATCTTGAGTTTGGAGTATAGGTGGTGTCTCATTCTGTTGTGGCCAGTTCGGGACGTAGTATAATAACCTGGTCTCTTCTGGACAGTTAGTAGTATCCGTCATCTGCGTGGTGTTTGGGATGTTCTTGCTGCCACTTGACATTGCCACTTTAATTATGATTGCTGCTTCTTCATAGGTGACCAGGTATTCTTTCTGTATCAGTTTCACTCCTTCTTTGTCTAGACCGTCGGCCCCCTCAAATCCTTTGATGCGATGATATCCGTTGTATCACTGCTTTCTGGAAAACGTGAGACATTTTTGCCAAACCTGTCCCCAATTCGCTCAGTTCAGAGTTCATGTGCGATATGAGTGACGTAATGACTGGCTGTGCATCAGTTCAGTGTTCTTGTGCGATATGAGTGCCTTAATGGCTCACTGTGCATCAGTTAGAATACGATTTTCTCATGTGCATGGTTTTCTTTGTTGTACCACAATTTATGCTGCGGTCTCAAGAACTTTAATTTCAACTGTGAGGCTGCTTGAGAACTTGTCTGTTGCTACAAACTTGGTTATCTTCTCCAAATTCCTTTGTCTGATCACCACTTCTACCCTACTCGGGTGGCACTTGTAACTGAGCCATTTATATAGTCATGTGTGCATTATACAGTTAATGTGAATAAAATGTTGTTTACTTACCTCCCCTTTCCTGGGCACCAGCTCAGACAGTCGTGGGCAGCACATCAGGCAGTCATGAGCACCACGTATGACAGTCCTGGACACCAAGTTAGACAGCCCTGGGCACCACGTCAGACAATCCTGGAAATCACGTCAGACAGAAATGGGCCTCACGTCATACATCATGTTTTCAATGTTCAGCCACTTGGACTGTTTGTCATTCCCCCTCAACATGTCATCCATATTGCACGTTTCCAGAAGGTTTGGGCAGATCATCAGGTGGTTTGGGTCTTGTGTTGCTAAACAGTTGCATGACTCATCATCCATGTATCCTGGTCTCTTTAAGTTCTTCCTGCATCGTGATGCACCACTTCCTAATTTGTTTAATGATTTCCATGTGGCGTACGGCAAGTGGTGTCCATTCGAAGATTTCTCCTGCATTTACATTCTGGGAACCTGTGTTAGTTCAGTTCATTTTTCGATGCGACGTTTTCCATGACATCTATATAAGATTGCATTCTTGTGCACTGCACCGTGTGTGCAAACATAAGGTACCTTGGGTCGTTTATCTGTTTCTCTCTTTCAATATCTGATGCGATACTTTTTTGTGTCTCTGGTGATATTACACCGATTATAGACAGTTAACAGTTCGTCTATTTGTCTCCATTGAACTGTCGAGATGTTTTAGAAAATTTGGAGTTAGTGTAACACTGCATTTCCATTTGTATTTTCACTTATATGTTTTTTTTGTGTGTCCATATCCGTGTCACTTCTGTAATGGTAGGTGGACATGCTTCCCATAAATCTGCATGTTCTAACTTGATATATTTCTGAATGTGTGACCTTTCTGTTCTGATGACTTTCATTATTTCGGTCCCTGCTGGGCTAATTTCTATATTACGATGAGTACTCCCTGTGGTTTAGAAAATCTCACAGACAGTATGGGTCAGTGTTATATGTAGTCCGCTAGACGGCTAGCCTGACTAACATTGTCCGATCAGTATATTGTGTCTGATCAGACTTTAGTCTTATCTCCCCTGACTAACATTATCCAATCAGTATATTTTGCCTGACCTCGACTAACATTATCCAATCAGTATATTTTGCCTGACCTCGACTAACATTATCCAATCATTATATTTTGCCTGACCTCGACTAACATTATCCAATCAGTATATTTTGCCTGACCTCGACTAACATTATCCAATCAGTATATTTTGCCTGACCTCGACTAACATTAACCAATCAGTATGTTTTGCCTGCAATGCTAAGGTGGGATAACCTAGGTTACGAACACATTGTGGGAAGACAAGGATTGGGACAGATGAACATAAATGAAGGTATGTTTTCAGAGCTATGTGCGCTGCACAATATGATAATTGGAGTGATCATGTTTCAACATAAAAAGATACATGAGGCCACATGGAGATCTCCAGACCATGTAACGGAAAATCAGATTGATCACAGCTCTGCCAGTCAAGCGTTCAGAAGTACACTATACAATTTAAGAGGAAAGCGAGGTGTAGATGTACACTCAGACCACAACATGTTGTTGGGAATTTCGATACTCAAACTAAAAAAGTACCCAGTGCAGGGCGCAAGGAGAACAAGATATAAAGTACACGTATTGCAACACCAGAAAAAGAAAACATAATGTAGCTTAAAACTTAATAACATATACCAAGTGCTACAAGAGCTATATGAGGATGAAGAAATGGACATTAATGGTATGTGCGACCAGTCTAAAGAGACGTGGAATAAGAAATGTGAAGAAACTGGGGAATTCTAGAAAAACTAGCACTTAAGAATGGATCACAACAGAGACCGTAAATACAATAGAAGAAAGGACAATGAAGAAAGCTATACTCAATAATTGCCGAATCCGAGCCACCAACGCAGAAGCACAGAGTAATCATACTGTTACAGACAAAGAGAACAAGATATGTATTTTTTTAAAATGAAATGGACTACTGACAAGCTGGCACAGGAGACAGAAGAGGCAACATAGTCACAAGTAAGATATAAATCCAAAGTGTCATACCCAAACTCATGAAAGAGAAAACGACAGGACAAGATGGAATAGCAGCAGACGCTATAATAGCAGATATAGATAAGGACTCTGATATATTGCAATGATTATTCAAGAATGTATGGGAAGATGAGAGACTGCCAACGGAATGGAAAGAATGACATCTGATTAAACTGCCTAAGAAGTGGGACCTGGCAGATTGTAGCAATCATAGGTGATTACATTGCTGTCGGTGTCAGGCAAGATATTCAGGTCTTTAGTATCAGGGACATGGTCCTGCCAACAGATGTGAAGTATGCGTCTCAGGCTGGTTGTGTGGAACTGGCTCAATCTTTGTGCGTGCCTCACATAGACATTCCAACTCTCACATAGACAGTCCAATTCTCACATAGACAGTCCAACTCTCACATAGACAGTCCAACTCTCACATAGACAGTCCAACTCTCACATAGACAGTCCAACGCTCGCATATACAATCCAACTCTCACATAGACAGTCCAACTCTCACATAGACAATCCAACTCTCACATAGACAGTCCAACTCTCACATAGACAGTCCAACGCTCACATAGACAGTCCAACTCTCGCATGCGTATACCAGGGTTGAGAGGATATCAGCTCGGTAGACCTATAGCTTTGTCTTGGCTTTAATGCCTCGATACTGCCGTACTGTCGCGAGCAATTTACCGAAGTCTCCACTGGTTTTCATTATACTGCTTGCCACCTAGTGTTTTTTTAATAATATTTATGATCAGACCGAAGTTGTTGTATGCAGCCGAGAACCGCTTTGCTAACTCTTCAATGTCCTCAGCCTTTCCGTTGAGTCAGGTGTCCTGTATTTGTCTAAGCTGAGCCAGGTGTCCTGTATTTGTCTAAGCTGAGCCAGGTGTCCTGTATCTGTGTAAGCTGAGCCAGGTGTCCTGTATCTGTCTAAGCTGAGCCAGGTGTCCTGTATCTGTCTAAGCTGAGCCAGGTGTCCTGTATCTGTCTAAGCTGGGCCAGGTGTCCTGTATTTGTCTAAGCTGAGCCAGGTGTCCTGTATCTGTCTAAGCTGAACCAGGTGTCCTGTATTTGTCTAAGCTGAGCCAGGTGTCTTGTATTTGTCTAAGCTGAACCTGGTGTCCTGTATCTGTCTAAGCTGAGCCAGGTGTCCTGTATATGTCTAAGCCTTGACTGCGGGACTTTACAAGCATTTGAAAATGCAATTCTATGGGTTGGGATGCTGTGTCCTTTTGATGGACCAAATGCGCATCGTGGTTTTAGATCTTTGAGGATTTGTATTTCTCCTTCATTCTCATCAAACTAGTCCTTGTGTTTGCGTGTAGGTGAACCAATATGATTTAGCGCTGTGAAGTGACGGGTATGTCTGAGTGATGGTCAGTCCTGTTCAAAGTAAATGTTTCCAAAATGAAGTCCGACCAGCAGCCGTCCAGATCGTTCTGGAATGCTCTAGCGTGGGTACGCACTTAAGGTTTTCCACATTTATGCCGTTTGATGGTTTTTTTGCCCTAAGGACGTATCTTTGGTCGAACTTGAAGGTTCAGCTTAGTAATCACAAGGCGGTGGTCCGTACAACACTCTTCACCCCAAATGCTCTTTGTTATTTGCACGTAACTGCAATCCCTGCGTCTCACGGTGACGTAGTTAATCAAATGTCAGTGACGGGAGCATGGGTGCATATATTATAACAGAACAGAAAGGTAATGGGGAGTGACCGACTCCAAAAGGAAGTGACAAAAGCAAATGCTAGTTATCATAAATAGAAATATTTTACATAGAAGCCAGGAAAGGATAGTTAAACTCTATAAAACATTAGTTAGACCTAGATTGAAGTACTGTGTTTAGATATGGGGTCATTATCGTAGAGGGGATATAAACATGCTGGAAAAGATTTAAAGCAGAACGACTAAGCTGATGGTGGGATTCATGAATTATAGTTACGGGTTCTGGCCTCCAATGTTTAGAAAAGAGAATTCGAGGTGACTTAATACCGCTTTATAAGATAATCAAGGGAAAGCATATATTACACACAAACATGTTTTTTGAAAGTATAACCGCTTACAAGGGCAACACGGAACATTACAAATGAATTAAAGAAATGGTCGAAATGAGATATTAGGAAGTATTTTTTTATTCAGAGAGTGATGAATGCTTGAAACGCATTACCACAGGAAATTGTCTAGGCAGGATCAGTTAATACATTACAAAGAAATTCTATGAGCATAGCTATTGTTAGATCAAATGAATTATAAGGAACTGGTTGTACAGATTCTGTAGAGTCTTCTAAACCAGTATAAGACTCTGGACAGTCTTCTAAACCAGTATAAGGCTCTGGACAGTCTTCTAAACCAGTATAAGGCTCGGGCAGTCTTCTAAACCAGCATACAGACTGGAGAGTCTTCTAAACCAGTATAAGGCTCTGGACAGTCTTCTTCTTCTTCTTCTTCTGCGTACACAGTCAGACAGTAACCATTATTTTTTCGAGAAAAGCGGCGGTCATCCTGAGGCTCTCGCCACTGCCATGGAGCTTGTCTTGCAGTTCCACTGGTAATGGCCACATCTGCTCTCTCTGATCCTCGTATGTCGGGCAGTTCTGCAGCAGATGTTCAGTGGTCATTTTACCAGTACCGCACGGGCATTCGTCGGTACACCCTATCTTCAATTTGTTGAATAGGTGGTACCTCAGTCTGTTGTGGCCAGTGCGAAGTCTGAAGACAACTACCTGCTCTCTACGGTTCAACTGGTAATAGGCATCGTTTTTGGTGTAACCAGTATGTTCGGTTTCCCATTTGGTCATGTATCTGGCTTTGATAAGCCGTTTTGACTCTTCGTACGTCATACTGGTATCTGTTTGTGGTAGTCTTGCACCTTCTTTTGCCAGTCTATCTGCCTCCTCGTTGCCTTGGATGTTGCAGTGTGACGGGACCCACTGTACCACTACCCTTTTTGGTGCGGACTGCTGGCACCGTTTGCAGAGTGCTGCTCTTAAGTCATTAAGCTCAGTGTTTTTCTGGCTTTTTAGCGCTGTGACTACGGCGAGAGCATCTGTCAGCAGGACTATATGGCTCTCATTTTCACTGTGTGTCACCATTTCTTCCACTGCCGCCCTCAGTGCCTCTGCCTCCGCTCTGAAATTGCTTGTGTACTTACCAGTAGCGAATGACAGTGTTATTTTTCTGCCATTTGGTAGGTTCAGGAATGCTCCTGCCCCTCCGTTCTGTGTAGTGTTTGTTACAGAACCGTCGGTGTATGCATGGGTCCAGTCCATGCTTGGGTAGCTTTTCGTTATGAAGCTTAGGGTAGTGTCTCTCCTTTCTTTTTCAGTCTGGGAGTTTTTGTTTGCAATACCTGGTATATTTTCTACCACCTCTGGAAATATATCCTGCCTCCAGGTAGGTTTTCGTACAGTAGTGATGGGTTTTGGTGTTGTTAGTGCGTTTATAGGATCTTCGTGCATCTTTGCTTTGGCTATTTCTGCAAAGTTTCTCCGCTTTAGTTTCCCATTTCCCAAATTGTTTAGTCTCTGGTACATTGGGTGGTCCGTCAGTCTTCGGAGTTTCTCTGACTGCAGCTGGGCTCTGCAGTCTCTTCTATCGGTCATGGATTGCAGTTTTGTAATCTTTTCAAGTTCTACAATTGGCGTTGACTTCATGCCACCTGTTATAATTCTCATGGCTTGGTTTTGAAGTTTGTTAACTTTATCGAAGTTCGCCTTCTCTGCTGTTGTCCATGCCGCAATGCCATACTCGAGAACTGGTCTCACTCTTCCAGTGTACAGTTTCTTTAGTATGCCTTCGTCTGCTCCCCAGCTTGTGCCAGCAAGATTCCTCATGATTGCCATTCTTTCTCTGGCTTTCATTCGGTTTCTCTCAATCTGACTTTTCCATGTCATGCGCCGATCAAATGTGACTCCCAGATAGGTTGGGTTGTCGTTTGGCTGCAGGATTTTGCCATTTAGACTTAATTTGGTACTTTGGGGTTTTAATGAAAGCGAGAATATTGTGCACGTGGTTTTCTCCTCGTTTATTTTGACCAGCCATGAGTTCGCCCACTCTTCCAACGATGTTAGGGCCGTCTGCATCCGATTTCTTGCTATGGTGAGATTCTTTTCAGAGGTCCACATAGCCAGATCGTCTGCAAACATTGAGCTATGGACTCTTCTTGGTATATTCTCTGTAATATCGTTTATATATACCAGGAAGAGTGTGGGTGACAATACTCCCCCTTGGGGTACTCCCTGCTCGAGTGCCACCTTTTTGCTCATCTGCCCTTGTACTTGGACTCTGGCCGTTCTTTGTTTGAGGTAGTGGTTGATCCACTTGTACATCTTCCCACAGACATCACTTCTTCTTAGCTTGACTCTAAGTCCGTCCTTCCAGACTTTGTCAAATGCCTTTTCCAGATCCACCCAAACAGCTACTGTGTGTTTCTGTGCCTGGTAGGCATCTTCTATCTCCTGGGCTATGAGGATGACCTGGTCCTCAGTGGATCTGTGCTGTCTAAAGCCGGCTTGCTGTGGAATTAGTATTCGTTTTTCTTCCAGATGCCACATCAGTCTGGTGTTTATCATCCGTTCCATCAGCTTGCCGACACAGCTCAGTAGGCTGATGGGCCTGTATCCATTTGGATCTGTTTTATCTTTTCCTGTTTTTGGTACTGGTACCAGTATTGCGTCTTTCCACGCCTGGGGTACAATACCCCTTAACTCTAACCCTCTACCACTAACCCTCTAACACTAACCATCTAACACTAACCATCTAACACTAACACGCTAACACTAACTCTAACCCTCTAACACTAACCATCTAAACCTGCTTGACGCCATTTGTCACAGGAAAGAAATGTGCCGTTTCCTCAATCACTCAGCACATGAGCATTCATACCTTCGTAGACTTGTTTGACGATCTTGGTGAATCTACTTGGACAGCCGAATTTCCCCATAACCTTCCAAAGTCCATCTCTGTTGATGGACTCGAAAGCTATGGTCAGGTCCACGAAAGTCATGTACAGCCCATGCTGCAGCTCTTGGCATTTCTCGAATATCATATCAATAGTTCTGCGACTGGATCTGATACGACATTGGCTCTCTGGAAGAAGACCATGCGCTAGGTGATCGATTAATTTATTGAGGAGAACTCGTGCCAGTATTTTGCCAGCAGCCATTAGGAGGGAGATTCCTTTGTGGGTATCGCAGGATTGACGGTTTCTCTTTCGCTTGAATTAGTGAACGATGGTAGCATCTTTTAGTTCTTGTGGTACAGTCTCACTGATCCATATTGTGTTGTACAACTCCGTTAGTCGCTGTGTTAGAACACAACTACCTATTTTATAGATTTCAGCCGGCATTAGGTCCGCACTTGCAGTCTTCCCATTTGACAGTTGGCTGATTGCAGCTCTGACCTCCCCGATATTTGGAGGAACGTCCAGTTCATTGTTCATGGGTGTCTGAGGCTGGGATTATATTGCCTAGTCGCAGACGGAGAACGGTTGGTTGAGGACCGTGCGGAAGTGTTTTGTCCATCGTTCCAGTATCCTCGGTTTGTCTGTCATTAGTACTTAGCCATCTCCATTCAGAATTAGAGTTTCATACGGCGTTTGAGGGTCAAAAACAGCCTGTAAAGCGTCATAGAGTCGTCATGTGTCGTTTCTGTCAGCATACAGTTGAATTTGATCTGCCTTGTTTCCCAAACAAGTGTCATTCATGTAAATGTTTCCATGACCAATCTTCGTTTTCTGTGCACGCCATCTTTCGTATATGTTTGACTGCAGACGATATGTCCCTTTAAGGAGAACACTATCGCTAACCCTCTAACACTAACACTAACCCTCTAACACTAATCCTAATCCTCTAACACTTATCCCCATAACACTAATTCTGACCCTCTAAATCTAATCCTAACCCTTTAACACTAACCTTAACTCTCTAACACTAATCCTAACCCTCTAACACTAATCCTAACCCTCTAACACTAACTCTAACACTAACCCTAATACTCTAACACTAACTCTAACCTTCCAATACTAACCCTTTACGACTAACTCTTAACTCTAACCTTCTAACACTAAATTTAACCCTCTAATACTAACTCTTTAACACTAACACTAACCTTCACCCTATTCCTAGCCATAGACCTGACTTCAACAATAACTCATAATCCTAACTCAAACCTTATCCGTAATCCCAATTCCAACCACAACCCTAACCACAACTCAAATTTATATCGATAACCCTAACCAAAAACCTAACATGGACCTTATCGCTTTAATAATAACATTCTAGCACTAAACCGCTAACTATAACACACTTGCCCTTAACCTAACCTTAAACCAAACCCTACCTCTCTAACCCTAACCCTCCAACCGTATCCGTCTACCCTAACCACCAAACCAACACAAACCCCAACCTCAACACGGACCTCAGCTCAAAGCATAAGTGCAAACCGAAGCCTAAACAATAAACCTCACCAAAAACTAACCATTACCTTAACCGCAACCCTAACCCAAATCCTAACCATAACCATAACCCGACCCAGACCCTGAACCAAATCTCAATCCTAGTCCAAGAAGAAACCCAAGCTCAAACCCAAATCTAAGTCTAACCTTAACCCCTAACCGTACCCCTAATACTAATTCTAACCATACCAGTACTCCATTTCCTAGCCTTAACTTTAGCATTAACCCTAAAAATAAACATAACCACTAACCCCTAATCCCAAAAGGCTAATCGAAAAACCATAAACCCTTAATCCTAACACTAACCCTAACCATAATCCTCAGCTTTAACCTAACCCTAACAATAACATTAACCTTTTCCCTATCCCTCAATTTTCCCTAACACTAATCTAATTCTAAACACAAATCTAAAATTGACCGCAACGTTAATCCTAAGCCTAACCCAACCTCTAACACTAAATGTAACCCAAAACTTAACCCCAACTCTCACCCTAGCCATAACTATAACCTCAACATAAACAGTAACCATCACATATACACCAATCCAAATTCAACCCCATCCCTAACACTAATTCCAATCCCGACCTTAACTCCGACCCGAACCTCGAGCAGCCTGGTTCCCTAACCCAACCCAACATCAACCACTAGTCCAAATCCAAGCTAAGGTCGAAACCTAAGCATCATTCTGAGACTTAGCCTAACCCTAAGCCTGACTCTAGATAAACCCTGACCTCACTCCTACCCATAAACCTAACACGAACCATTAGTATACCGTAAAACTAATCATAACTCTAATCCTAACACTAACCCTAACTCTAACATCAACTCTAACCCTAATACCAACAGTAACCTTAGCTCGAACGTCTAACCCTTAACCCGCAACCTCTATACTCTAACCCCTAACCCTTACCCACACCCCTAAACCTTGAACACTAAACTCTAAACCCAAAACTCAGAACGTTAAACCCGTAACACTACATTATAACCCAACCATGACCCTAGAACTGATCATAACCTTAGCCTTAACCCCAAAATTAACAATGAAACAAAAACTAACTCGAGACCTAACCCAACAACTAACTTTACCCTAAACCCAACGCCCAATCTCAACCTTACCCTAAACCCAACCCGAAATCCTAACCATACCCTAAACCCAGCCCCCAAATCCTAACCATACCCTAAACCCAATCCCCAATCATAACCTTATGCTAAACCCAACCCCCTATACCTAAAACAAAGCTTCTAACAATAATCCTCTAACCTTAATCTTAAATTTACCTATCCATAACCCTTACATTAAACCCTAATCCTAACTTTTTATATCCATAACCCTAACCTTAAACACTAATCCTAACCCAAAATCTCTAGTCCTAACTCTCTAACCCCAACATAAAATTAAATCCCAACCCCAACGCCAGAACTAAATTGAACTCCAGCCTCGACGCCGACCTCAAATCTCGACACGAATCCCAACTTCGACCTGATGCCTAAACCCAGGTCCAACCCAATACCTAATCATGACTCTAAGCATAACCTTTATCAAACATTAACTTTAACCTGAACTAAAAAACGTACCCAAACCCTAGCTCTTTTTCAGACCAAAACTCTAACCCCGAATAAAGTCCCAAGTCCAAACCCCAAACTCTAACCCAAACCCAAACCCTGACTCTTTAACCTTAACATGTAACCCCTAACACGTAACCCCTAACCCCTACACCTTAAACCCAAAACTCTAAAATTGAAACCCTAAACCATAAACTCTAAACTACTCCTAATTCTAAGCCTAACACTAAACCTAACCCAACCCGCTTAGAATAACTTTCTACCCCTAAGCTTCTAACGCTAACCCTCTAACCATAATGATAACCCTAACCGTAGCCTTAACACTAACCCTAACGTCCAACCATACCCATTACCAAGCCCTGACTTCAACCTTTTCCGCAACCTCGCTGTCGACACCAACCCCGACCCCAACTCCTAAACCTTAAACTCTAAATCCTAACTCAACCCTATAACCCTAATCCTCTAACCCCAATTCTCTTACCTTAACCCTAATAATAATACTAACCCTAACCTTCTAACCTTAACCATTAAACTAACCCTAACCATAACGATAATAATAATAACTCCAACTCTAACCCCCACCACTTTTTACCTCAACCCCTACCGTAACCTTAATTCGAAAGCCTATCACAAACCGACACTCCGACATCGATACTAATATCATTCCCAAGCCCAACCCTAAGCCTAATCCTAAGCTTATGCAAAATTCTAACCACAACCATAACCCTAACCTTAACCATAAACCTAACCATAACACTATCAAAACTCTAACCGTATAACTAAATATAACCCAAGCCCAAAACTAACCATAACATACTAACGCTTATCATCCAATCATAACCCTTTCCCAAACCACAACCCTAATCATAGCCCAAACCCCAACCCACACCCTAAATCTAACCCTAACCCTGAATTCAACATCAAACCCAAACACCTAACCCATCTTCACACCCATCCTCAAAACCAAACACAAAGATAATCCCAACTTCAACCCTAACGGTAACCACATACCCCAACTCATAACTTCAACCCTAACCGTAAGCACAGACCCCATATCCCAACTTCAACCCTAACCATAACCACAGACCCAAAATACCAACTTCAACCCTAACCGTAACCACAGACCCCAAATCCCAACTTCAACCCTAACCGTAACCACAGACCCCAATCCCGACACCGGTCTCGACTCCAGCTCAAACCTCTACCCCATCTTCAGTCTCAAAGGTTAAGCCTTACCGTGTGTGTTGGCCCAGTTCATTCGTAGATCCAAATTCTGGAACAGTTCATCACCTTCTTCTTCGTTTGTGCTCAAACTCCCGCTACCAAGACATGTAAAGGGATCTGCAAGTAACGGGACGTTTTCTGGAGAACGGAATGCGTTATATCGTAGTTTACAGTCTGGCTGTGATATTTGCACCTTTCTATCCGACGTCAGTAGACATTTTTGGGGAACGGGATAGCCTTCCCTTTTCGATCCATTCTCCTTATCCAGTCTGCTCTGTTATCCTGTATCACGGCGTGTAGGTGTATATAGGTGTTGACAGCTCTGGCTCGCTGACCTATGTAGCTCTTGTACTGCTCAGCATCTTGATCTTTGACCGTCCATCATTAACCTTATTCTGCTTTGTACCTAAGCGTGGGTATTGGACAGGGAAGCCAAGCCATTGGTAAAGTCTTGATCACCAAGTTAATTTACGGAATTCCATATAAATCCGCCAGTGTTGGTTAATGTCCTCAACTTCAAACTCCAGTCAATGAACGGCTGAGCGAACAGTTGTGACAAGGGACATGCGTGTCGGATCCATTTTCTTATATCAATATAAATTTTGCTCCGACAGTCGCCGCGTAATGTGTAGCCTTCGTATATTTGACCTTAAATAGAATTCCCTATCAGAGTTAGAACCCGCGCGGATCCGATAAGTGACGGATAGTTGGCTGCCTTAATGAATAGATTCCCTTAGATCTGAGAGCTCCCGTCACGAGATGACCATAGACCCACCTGCAATATCCTAGAAGACAAAGTTACATGAAATATTTTTGTAAGCTGGCACAAGCTTGTCTCAGTTACCACTATTGTCCTGTCCCTTATTGTAAACCAGTGACTGCTGATAAGAACGGACGAGTCCGACGATCGAGCCCGGCGGTCAGTCAAGTTGAATAAAAACATTTCAAATTAGTGACATCCATGACCTCAGTCGCTTTGATAGCATGCCACTGTGTTGTGAATCATTTGGAGACAATGATAAAAGAGTAAAATAAGTCTTTGGAGCCAAGGTTGGGCGTGCGGAAGTTATAACATAGATTTTGATTTTGAGTCGGTGTCTGAAATACGACTTGTTTATTTGACGAAGGTAAAGTTTGGTTAGTAGAAAACACATAGGAGAGAGGGCAATGATAAGGGGGCACAGATATACAGCTTTCAGATAGGGGCACATAGAGTTGTCGTTCATTGTGGAAGTGGGGGAAATAAGTGTCACAAACCAGCAGCAAGGGACCAATCAGGGTGGTAATTTGGGGGGGGGGAGGGGGGTAAATAATAGGACAACAGAAACATACAGAGCATGCTGAAGAAGACATTATATCATGTTGAGTGCATCGATGGCTTCTACAGAGTAGAGTGCAAATGTGTCACCTGCAAGACATGTCACAAAAAAGTGACTCAAGATGTTCGGGTATGGCGTTTGCTCAAGTAAGTGCTAATATGGCCCGTCAAATGAGAGTGAGCTATGAACGTTCAGTAAGTGATAATATGGCCAGTTATATAAGAGTGAGATATGGACGTTCAGTAGCAAACAGACGTATCAACAGAAACCATATAAATCAGTTTTCACAACTTCTTCGTGCTCCTCCTGAAAAAAGCGTTTTGTCACGTTAGGCAGTTCACAACGAGGCTGTGATATATGCGTTATCCGGCCGTACACAATCGGTTTGTCTTCCACCTGCAAACCCTGTTCTTGGGGTCAGGCAAAATATACTGAGCAGACATGCTAGTCAGGGTCAGGCAAAACATACTGATCAGACATGTTAGTCAGGGTCAGGCAAAATATACTGATCCGAGATGTTAGTCAGGGTCAGGCGAAATATACTGGTCAGACATGTTAGTCAGGGTCAAGCCAAATATACTGATCAGACATGTTAGTCAGGGTCAGGCAAAATATACTGATCAGAGATGTTAGTCAGGAGCAGGCAAAATATACTGATCAGAGATGTTAGTCAGGGTCAGGCGAAATATACTGGTCAGACATGTTAGTCAGGGTCAAGCCAAATATACTGATCAGACATGTTAGTCAGGGTCAAGCCAAATATACTGATCAGACATGTTAGTCAGGATTAGGCAAAATATACTGATCAGACATGTTAGTCAAGGTCAAGCCAAATATACTGGTCAGACATGTTAGTCAGGGTCAAGCCAAATATACTGATCAGAAAATGTTAGTCAGGGTCAAGCCAAATGTACTGATCAGACATGTTAGTCAGGGTCAAGCTAAATATACTGGTCAGACATGTTAGTCAGGATCAGGCAAAATATACTGATCAGACATGTTAGTCAGGGTCAAGCCAAATATACTGGTCAGACATGTTAGTCAGGGTCAAGCCAAATATACTGATCAGACATGTTAGTCAGGGTCAAGCCAAATATACTGATCATACATGTTAGTCAGGGTCAGGCAAAATATACTGATCCGACATGTTAGTCAGGGTCAAGCTAAATATACTGGTCAGACATGTTAGTCAGGGTCAAGCCAAATATACTGATCAAACATGTTAGTCAGGGTCAAGCCAAATATACTGGTCAGACATGTTAGTCAGGGTCAAGCCAAATATACTGGTCAGACATGTTAGTCAGGGTCAAGCTAAATATACTGATCAGACATGTTAGTCAGGGTCAGACGAAATATACTCTGCAAGACCACCACTTCTACTTCCCTGGCTAACAGGGTTGTGTATCAATGTTATTTCACTAGTAGTGAGCCACATGCAGATGAAGCTAAGCATTGCACAACTGCCTGGAGGATCCCTGTCCAACCTTCATCAGTGCGCTCAAGATGCGAGGAAAGCTACAACAACCCACCACTAAACTTCCTTTTCCGGGCCCACAAGAAAAGCATTCCTACTCATTGTGGGCATTCAACAACAACAACAACAACAACAACAACCCTATTCTTCTCAGCCAAGCCACACGGATACAGTCTGTTTCCAGGACAGTAACTAAAATATAACAAAACGCCGTTGTCGCTCTGGCTAACTGGTCCTGCCGGAAACAGTCAACTATTAGCCACTTAGCCTCTGCTATCTCGTCAATTGCATCTTCGGACCTTCATTTTATTTGCAGAACAATGGTATTAGTCACATGTACATCAAGAAACAGCAGAGAGAGAGAGAGAGAGAGAGAGAGAGAGAGAGAGAAAGAGAGAGAAAGAAGCAGAGAGAGACATATAGGATAATAGTAAATCCAATTCGACAGAAAATAGCTAATATTTACTAACTAGCATTTTCGATGTATTATCTTTGTATGTATGTATGTACAAGAGGCGTGTTAAAAGTCTTTACCCTGACTATGAAGGCGTCTGAGGAGAACGTTGAAATTTGGCACACATGTAGCTCATTCAATTCGTACTTGACTTGAGAAGTGTGGATTTCCTTCCTCGACGGGATACCCGATATGGTGCATGGCACAAAACACCTTATCGGCCAGATCTGCTACTCTAACGGTTTGTCAAAACAATGAAGAAATCAGAGGCATGAATTGTGATAAAATTCTTGATGTTGCAGGGAATAACACCTACATAAATATACAGGGAGATGGAACCAGTGTTTGAGGAATTCTGTTCTTCGTATGCTTCTGTAAAAAACTGGTGTAGGCAGTTTAAGTGTGGTCGTTCCCATGTTGCTGATCTTCAAAGATTAGGAAAACCATCCTCAGAGTGCAGCGATAAAAATGCTGCAATAGTGAAGAAAATCATTGACCAGGATAGGAAAATGACAATTGCAGAGATATCTAGGTCAGCAAAACTGAATGAAAGTAGTTTCTAGAATTTTACACAACAGATTGAACATGAGAAAAGTGTGTGCCTGCTGGGTCCCGCATCTGCTAACATGTGAACATAAACAAATCAGGGTTGATTGCTGTGGCCAGTTGCTCAAAATGGGTCGGTTGAAAAACGTGTTGCCTACCATGGTGACAGTAGATGAAACTTGGGGTCACCATTATTACCCAGAATCCCAAATTTCCAACCAGCAATGGAAAACCCCGAGCTCATCAACACATGTTAAGCCAAGAGCACAGAAATGTACAAGAAACGTGATGCTGGCTGGTTTTTGGTAAGTCAAATGTGTCATATTATTGTATATATGAATGTATGCATTGATGTATGTATGTGTGTATGTATGTATATGAGTGAGTGTATGTAACGATGTATACATGTATATATGTATATTTGTGTAATGTCCACAAGGAGTAACTTAACTATAGTGTGAGCCCTGAAAAGGGCGTTAAGTGGCGGATTGTAGAAGCTCTCCTCAGATCCCGAGCATACTGATGAAGGTTCGACCGTTGTCCTCCGGGCGCTTGTGCTATTTTTGGCTTCTTCTGCGTGACGCTCACTGCTACAGGGATCCCATCGATCCACATCTCGTCAGGCAGAGTGCCTTGAAAACTGTCTATTTTTAGAGAACGCTACATAGATAAGAGATAGTCGTTTTGGTCAGTATATCAAGACCCTGACTAGCGTCCCAGTTCCCCATATTTATATATATATATATCATCATCATAATCATATTTATCAGTCCGGAGACTGGTTGTAAAGGTTGCCTGAGCATGTCTCTCCATTTGACCATAGCTTCTGGTTGATCAGTCTGTAGATTGGTTGTAAGGTTGTGTGAGTATATCTCTCCATGTGACCATATCCTATTGTTGATCAGTTCGGAGACTGGTTGTAAGGTTGTCTGAATATGTCTCTCCATTTGACCCTATCCTCTCGTTGATCAGTCTGTAGATTGGTTGTAAGGTTTTCTGAATATGTCTCTCCATTTGACCCTATCCTCTCGTTGATCAGTCTGGAGACTGGTTGTAAGGTTGTCTGAATATGTCTCTCCACTTGACCCTTTACTTTGGTTGATCAGTCTGGAGACTGGTTGTAAGATTCACTGAGTATGTCGCTCCATTTTTTTTTTTTTTTTTTTTTTTTTTTTTTTTTTTTTTTTTTTTTTTTTTTTGCGTTCGCCTTATTTCTCTAATCCCCAAGGCGGTGTGCGTTGCACTGTGGTTTTTTTTATTTTGCGCCTGTCGGCCCAATGCATCCGACTTCAGCATGCATTTTATGTAAGGGTCTGCTTCCTCCTGCATTTTCTAAGGGTTTGCTTCCCCGGGGTAACGGCCGGTGCTGTGACGGGGATCGAACCCAGCACCTTCGGATTGTGAGCCGTGCCACTTATCCATTAGGCCACGCCGTCCCCTGTCGCTCCATTTAACCCTATCCTCTCGTTAATCAGTCTGTAGATTGGTTGTAAGGTTGTCTGAATATATCTCTCCATTTGACCCTATCCTCTCGTTGATCAGTCTGGAGACTGGTTGTAAGGTTGTCTGAATATGTCTCTCCATTTGACCCTATCCTCTCGTTGATCAGTCCGGAGACTGGTTGTAAGGTTCACTGAGTATGTCCCTCCATTTGACACTATCCTAGCTCTCTTCAATTTAGCAAGCTCATACTTTATTGTCTCTTTATATATGAGATGTCTTCTTCTTCTTCTTCTTCTTCTTCTTCGTACGCTGTCAAACGTCAACCTGCATTTTTTTAGAAAAAAGCAGCGGTCATCCTGAGGCTGTCGACACTGCCATAGAGCTTGTCTAGTGTTGCCACTGGTGATATGTAAATTTGAGTCTTGGTTGTGTCGGCTCTCTCTTCCCTTGAATCTTGACCTTTTGTATCTTCTGTACAAAACTTTTATTTCCCATATTATGAACCAGCCAACTGAACCGAAGTTTATGTATCATATGCAATATGTGTATGTGGGCCTGCTTCAGTGAGTACATTGTCATTAGACTTATTTATGTCCAACTAATTCTGTCCATGCTAACGTAGACCACATTTTAAACGCTTTCTTTCTGTTTTCATCTTTCTTTGTAAGAGTCCGTGTTTCAGCAACATACTTATTATGTTCTTCTTCTTTGTCGCTCGTTCTCAAACTCTCCCTGGCAAGCCCTGAACGTTCTCAAACTCCCACTGGCAAGCCCTGAACGTTCTCAAACTCCCCCTGGCAAGTCCTGAACGTTCTCAAACTCCCCCTGGCAAGCCCTGAACTTTCAAAAAACTCCCCCTGGCAAGCCCTGAACGTTCTCAAACTACCCCTGGCAAGCCCTGAACGTTCTCAAACTCCCCCTGGCAAGCCCTGAACGTTCTCAAACTCCCCCTGGCAAGCCCTGAACGTTCTCAAACTCCCCCTGGCAAGCCCTGAACGTTCTCAAACTCCCCCTGGCAAGCCCTGAACGTTCTCAAACTCTCCCTGGCAAGCCCTGAACGTTCTCAAACTCCCCCTGGCAAGCCCTGAACGTTCTCAAACTCCCCCTGGCAAGCCCTGAACGTTCTCAAACTCCCCCTGGCAAGCCCTGAACGTTCTCAAACTCCCCCTGGCAAGCCCTGAACGTTCTCAAACTCCCCCTAGCAAGCACTGACATTTATGTCCAACTAATTCTGTCCATGCTAACGTAGACCACATTTTAAACGCTTTCTTTCTGTTTTCATCTTTCTTTGTAAGAGTCCGTGTTTCAGCAACATACTTATTATGTTCTTCTTTGTCGTTCGTTCTCAAACTCCCCCTGGCAAGCCCTGAACGTTCTCAAACTCCCCCTGGCAAGCCCTGAACGTTCTCAAACTCCCCCTGGCAAGCCCTGAACGTTCTCAAACTCCCTCTGGCAAGCCCTGAACGTTCTCAAACTCCCCCTGGCAAGCCCTGAACGTTCTCAAACTCCCCCTGGCATGCCCTGAACTTTCAAAAAAACTCCCCCTGGCAAGCCCTGAACGTTCTCATTTACAAACTCGCCCTACCAAACCCTAAACGCTCTCAAACTGCTTCTACCAAGCCTTTAACTTAACGTCTTTATACTGGTTTAGAAGACCCTGCAGAGTCTGTATACCACCAGTTTCATTTACATCACCTTGCTCTAAAAGCTATGCGCATCCAGTTTATTCTTAAATGCATTAACTGTCCCTGCCTCCACCACCTCCCCTGGTAATGCATTCCAAGCAGACACCACTCTCTGACTAACAAAATATTTCCTAATATCTAATCTGGGCCTCCCTTTAGTCAGCTTGTAGCTATGAACTCGTGTTATTGTGGGTGGCTGCATTTTAAAAAAAAAACTTGTTATAGTCTAATGAATCCATTCCTCTGATCATCTTATAAACCTGTATTAAGTCACCACGAATTCTTCTTTCTTCTAGACACTATAGGCCGGTTTTTCTGAGTCGTTCCTCATAACTGTAATTCTGGAATCCCACTATCATCTTTGTCGCTCTTTTTTGTATTCTTTCTAGCATGTTTATGTCCCCTCTATGATAAGGACTCCACACCTGTACACAGTATTCCAATCTAGGTCTAACTAAAGCTTTATACAGTTTGACTATCACTTCTTTGCTCCTGAGTTTAATATTTCTTTTTATCATACCTAACATTGCATTTGCCTTTTTCACTGCTACTTTAACTTGCTCACTCACCTTTCCTGTATGATCTATTATAACCCCTAGGTCCCTTTCAGTATATATATCTTTCTAATATTGTTTTCTTCCATTCTGTAATTATGTTCCATATTGGTTCTACCTATGTGGATGACTGTACATTTATCTACATTAAACTACATTTGCCAGCTTACAGACCATTCTCGAATTTTATCTAAATCCGACATCAATATACCTACTTCCGCTTTAGATGAAACACTACTGCATAGTTTTGTGTCATCAGCAAATTTTGCAATCATAGATCCCATATTAATGTCCAAATCATTTATATATATCAAGAGCAAAATTGGTCCCAAAACCCAGCCCTGTGGCACACCCCTTTTCACTTCACACCACTCAGAGTACTCCTTATTTATGCCCACCCTCTGCCTTCTTCCCGTTAACCAATTTTCAATCCATTTGGCAACTTCCCCACCTATTCCATATGATTTTAACTTTGGAAATAATCTTCGATGAGGTACTCTATCAAAGGCCTCTGCCTTTAATGTTCTCAAACTCCCGCTACCAAGCCCTGAACGTTCCCAAACTCCCGCTACGAAGCCATGAATCTTCTCAAACTCCCCCTACCAAGCCCTGAAGGCTCTGAAACTGCCTCTACCAAGCCCTGAACACTCTGAAACTCCCTCTACTAAGCCATGAACCTTCTCAAACTCCCCCTACCAAGCTCTGAATATTCTCAAACTCCCCCTACCAAGCCCTGAACGCTCTGAAACTCCCTCTACCAAGCCATGAACCGTCTCAAACTCCCGCTACACGGCCTTCAACTCTCAAACTCTCTTTACCAAGCTCTTAACGTTTTCAAACTCCGCTTCCAAGCTCTGAAAAGTGCTTTGCAAGTAGCAGGATGTTATCCAGTAGAACAGAATGCGGTGTGTCGTAGTTTACAGCTTGACTGCTATATTTGTACTTTCCGGTCCAACACATCCGACTTGAATTGGAGCACCATACAGTACAATTGACTATATATGAGTGGCGATTATTCTTTTTCTCAGTTCTATCCTGATTTTTTTAGACGTTAACAATTTATCATTTTCTCTTAAGATCTTTTTTGCCATTGCAAACTTTGTCTTAATTTCTGTTTCATTGCGGGCATCTTTTGTTATGGTTTGCCCGAAATATGTCAACTACTGTAAAGTTTCGATTATTTATCCATTTTTGTGTGGTCATTTGGCCATATTCCATTGTTGTAAATGTCATTAACATGTTAAAAAGGTAACTTATGTAAGTCTCTCAAGCTGCTTTGAGTAGCTCAGTTTGTAACTCATCAGTCTCTGGTGCTTTTTTTATTCGGGATTAAAGAACATTCCTTATCTGGTTATATGTAACCTTTCTTCTGTCAGTAGTATGTCATTTATTATTGTGTTATCTTGACACAGACACCCGTCATCGTACAGTTCATTAACATATTCTCTCCATCTGAATTTTTGTTCTCTGGGTCTGTTATTGGTTTCCCGTTTGATCATTAATAATTCGTGATCGTACGCCCTTAGTTTTATGAAACGATTGTTTTACTTTCAAATGGACTTGATCGAATGTTCTTGTTCTCTCCAGATATTCAATTTCTTCGCATTAATCTATCCACCATTGTTTCCCAAAATATATCAGGTATTGGAAACAAGAACAGCCAGACTGAAAAAAGAAAGAAGAGACATAACACTGAGGTACATAGCGAAAAACTACCCAAGAATGGACTGGGCCCATGCATTCACTGACGGTTCTGCAACAAATATATCACAGAATGGAGCTGGAGGGGTATTCCTGAGCCTAACAGACGATAGAAAAATAACTGTCAGTGGCAACTGGAAAATTCCCAAACAATTTCAGAGCGGAGGCAGACTGGCATTGAAGGTTGCAGTAGAAGCAATGATGACAGGCGAAAGCAATGAAAGCCAGATAGTCATGTTTACATATGGCCTGTCCGTGGTTACAGCACTAAAAAGCCAGAAAAATACTGAACCTAAAGATTTAAGATCAGTACTCTGTCAACTATTCCAACAGTCCTCACCAAAAAGAGTAGTGGTACAGTGGGTTCCATCACACTGTAACATTCAAGGTAACGAGGAGGCAGACAGACGGGCAAAATAACGTGCAAAATTACCACAATCAGACTCTAGTGTGACATACGAAGAGTCTAAAAGGTTTATTAGGGCCAGATACATGGCCAATGGGGAAACAGAGCATACTGCCTACAGAAGAAATGATGCCTATTACCAGGTGAACAGAAGAGAGCACGTCGTGGTCTTCAGACTCCGCACAGG
Source organism: Ariolimax columbianus (assembly GCA_036924085.1). Lineage (NCBI taxonomy): Eukaryota > Metazoa > Mollusca > Gastropoda > Stylommatophora > Arionidae > Ariolimax > Ariolimax columbianus. The sequence continues at coordinate 44,198,246 of JAVGWX010000009.1, forward strand.
CCACAACAAACTGAGGTACCATCTATTCAATAAACTAAAGATAGGTGGTACTGACGAATGCACCCGTGGTACAGGAAAAATGACTGCTGAACATCTGCTGCAAAACTCCCCGACATACGAGGACCAGAGAAAGCACATGTGGACATCACCAGTGGCAACACTAGACAAGCTCTATGACAGTGTCGACAGCCTCATGATGACTGCTGCTTTCTTCGAACAAATTCAAGTTGACGTCTGACAGCGTATGAAGAAGAAGAAGACGTTTTCCATCTTCCATTCTCCATCTAATTCATTTTTTGAATGCTAAAACGTAGAAATGAAATGCTCTGTTTTAATATTTTTTTCATTTGCATCTGTTCTCCATTTCGATCTACATTTCAGATGTTTCCCACGGTTTCTTGTTTTCTGCTCTCTTGTTACTTAATGTTATCTCTGCTACCTCTTGTATGACTTCTTTTATATTCTGCTCAATCCTTTTATGATCTAAATTTCCAGAATCATGGTTTTTTTCGACATCAGAAATCACCGAGTTTTAGAATTCGACTCTCTTCTACAAATCGTTTAAAACACTTAAATTCCACTTTGCTAGTTCTTGCGATTGTCCTAATTTCTTCCATCATATTTGCATTTCATAATAAGCAAATGATGATCTATATCAGCATCCGAACAATAGTAAGCAATCTATTTTTTAACTTGGTGTCTTTATCTTGTTTTCACCATGATGTAATCTATTTGATATCTACTCTGATTTTCAGAACTTTCCATGTGAATTTCTTTCTATTCGAGACTTGATTCCAGGTGTGCGTTATTTTGTAGTTTTTCCTGGTGGCAGAAGTCTACAAGTCTTTGTCCTCTTTCATTCCTAGTTCCCAGCCAATTATTCCCAACTATGTCCATCTCAGAACCCATGCCAACAATCACATTCCATTATCACGACATTATCTATGTACTTTGTTGCTCTCATTATTTGTTATAGAGAACCATACATCTCTTCTATCTCATCTTCATCGTTTGCTGATGTGGGCATGTGTCTTTTTATTATGACCGTGTCTACCGGATGAGATGCCAAAATCAATTTAATTAATATGTGGTTGTGTAAGTTTATTTCTGTCAGTGCATCTGGTGAACTGTTCTCCAATATTCAGGCTACTGCACCTGGGTGTATTTTATTATATTCTTCACTTTCATATTCCCTTTTTCTCTTTTGTGTGTGTATATGTATGTATGTATGTGCATGTATGTATGTATGTATGTATGTGTGTGAATGTGTGTTTGTGTGTGTGTGTTTTGAGGACGAGGCAGAGAAAAAGATAGGAAGACAGTAAAAACAAATATTACACATTTATTCAGATGTCAAATTTCATATTTTAGTGGGCACCTAGTCTAGAACGTGTATTTCTTTCGAATATATAAAACATTCAAGTCGTTAAAAACAAATAAAAGCGCAGTACCAAGGTTGTTATACCATCGCTGTCGCATCCATCAATCAAAAGGCGTTACCAATCATAAAAGGGGCGGAGCGTCCAAGATGTTTTCCGCATTTCTGTCGTTGCGTAATAGGTCCGCTCAAACGGAGCTCTCTGATTGGTTGAGTTAGAGCGAGTAATGAGGAGACAGCTTTCTTTAATGTTATGATGTTTGCGCAGAATAATTTTTGTTTTAAGTAAATCTTTCTTAGCATTTGTGTCTTAATAACGTTTGCCTGAAGGATTACGAGCATAATAATTTCAGCTACCGAGTTACGCACAACGTGTTCACAGCATAACTAGCACAGTTACAAGGAATACTTCGAAGTTGGTTCAAGTATTCTATACTGTATAGGCAGATTAAAAGTAGTGTTCTTCTGTGAATTCTAAAACGATGGATAAACCAACAAAATCCAAGAGCAAGAAATATTCTAATATGACTGAAGCAGAAGCTCGGGCGAAACGAGACAAGGGAAACGCACAAGTAAGTGTTTAAACTTTAATTACTAACTAGTGTATTTCATTTGCTCCTTCTTCTTCTTTGTTTTTGTCTTTCTTTCTTCTTCTTCGTCTTTTTCTTTGTTCATTCATTCACAAACTTCCGTTAAACAAGGCCTGACACGTGTTTTGCAAACATCAGGACTTTGTCCGGAGAACGGAATGTGTTGTGCCATAGTTAACCGCTAGAGTGCTATATTTACATCTGTTGAAGCAAACCAACTTTTGCAGACATTTTTGTGTCCAGGGCTAGTCTTCCCTCTTCGAACCCTTCTCCTTAGCATGTCTGCACTGTTGCAGCCTACTATCCAGATGGTGTAAAAGGGTCTAGATAGCTCTGATTTACTAGCCCTGAAGCTAGCCGTCAGCTTCATTTAGCTGACCACTGCAGCTTGTGCACTGATCAGCATCTTGATCCCTCATATATTACAAGTTGTCCTCCCTTTGAATATATTTGCAAATAGCAAAAAAGGTTTAATGCTAATCATTCGCGTGGACATTATAATAAACAGTTATTCAATAACTATGCAAATCTGTATGTGTATGTATGTATATATCAAGAACAAAACTGGTCCCAAATGCGAGCCCTGTAGCACGCCACATTTTACTTTCTACGTCACTCAGAGTACTCCTTATTTATGCCATCTCTCTGCCTTCTTCTCGTTAACCAATTTTCAATCCATTTGGAAATTTCCCCACCTATTCCATGTGATTTTAACTTTCATAAATAATCTTTGATGATGTGCTCTATTAAAGGCCATAGCAAAATCTAGACATGACATCCACTTCTTATACATATTCTTATACAGTGTTTTTTGTTATTGACCTTTACTCACTGTTATTGTGTATTTTCCCGGGAGATGGTTAATAACTTTTGACTGCTATTTCACAATGAATTAATCATCACAGGCAGTAAACTGTGCATTGTGAACGTGTAACACATTTCTTTGTTTTTCGACGTTTTAACGCAGCATGTCGCTTGTATAAGTCTCTACATCTCTTGAGAAATACAGCCTAACACAAGCAATGGACGGAAACTTCATTAAATACAGTTGTGTATATACCTCCTGGTCCTCTGCAGACAGTTTTGTTGCATATATCTCCTTCTTTGTTCGTTCTCAAACTCCCACTACCAAGCTCTGTAAAGGACTTTACAAGTAATATGAAGTTGTCCGGAGAAAGGAATGCGTTGTGTCATAGTTTAAAGCTTGTCTGCAATATTTGCACCTTTTAGTCAGACTTCAGCAGACATTTTTTGGAATCTGGTGTGCCTTCCCTCTTCGATCCCTTCTCTCTAGCCAGTCTGCTCTGTTGCAGACTCCATGGCCACCGAGAGGAAGTGTAGAAGAGTCTTGACAGATCTGGTCCGCTGGTTCTGACGCTAGCATTCAGCATAGGCTTCTGACCATTACAACGCCTTCATGTTGTTTATATACAAAGAAAGACGACACCTCGTTTAGTGAGTACGTCGGTTTTGCTTCACAAATTTTGAGAAGCGGAAACTCTCTTCGATCAATCACCTGAAAACTGTAAAGTGCCTGCAATTTGAAAAAAACTTAACACCTTAACTCCACTTATACTGGTTGAGAAGATTCTGCAGAGTCTGTAATATAACCACTTTCATTTACATTTCCTTGCTCTAAAATGTATGCGCATCCGATTTATTCTTAAATGCATTAAATGTCTCTGCCTCCAACACTTCACGTATCAATGCATTCCAAACATTTACCACTCTGACTAAAAATATATTGGCTTATATCTAATCTGGAAATTTCTTTAGTTAATTAGTAACGATGCCCTCTTGTTCTTATAGGTGGTTGTATATTGAAACAAACTTGTTATATTCGAATTTATCTTTTCATTTTATTATCATCAACATGTATTACGTCACTTCGAATTCTTTTCTATTGTAGGCCGGGTTTTTCTGAGTTTTTCCTCATAACAGTAATTCTAAAATCCCACTATCAGTTGTGTCGCTCTTTTGGGTATGCTTTTCATCATTTGTAAATCTCCTCTACGATAAGGACCCCGAGCGTGTACACAGAATTCCAATTTAGGTATAACTAATACTTCATACAGTTTGACTATGACTTTGAATGTTCGGACATTGAACGAATATGGAAAGGCTGATAATTAATTTTTAGTCGTAACTCGATATATTCAGTGTTACAGAGGCGAGATAAACAGACGACTGATGTGCGACTAAATTTCATTATACAATAACAGGGGTTCCTAAATTGTGTGCTGGTACTGGTTTATAGGAGTGTCGTGGCTGATTTATAGCGGTGTCCTTCCTGGTTTTTAGGGGGGGGGGGGGGTCGTAGTTGATTTATAGAAGTGTCGTGGCTGATTTATTAGGGGGGGGGGGGTTCGTGGCTGGTGTACAGGAGTGCCTTGGCTGGTTTATAGGGGTGTGGTCACTGGTTTATAGTGGTGTCATGGCTGGTTTATAGGGGTGCCTTGGCTGGTTTATAGGGGTGTGGTCACTGGTTTATAGTGGTGTCATGGCTGGTTTATAGGGGTGGCTTGGCTGATTTATAGTGGTGCCGTGGCTGGTTTATAGGGGTGTCGTGGATGGTTTATAGGGGTGTCGTGGATGGTTTATAGGAGTGCCCTCGCTGGTTTATAGGGGTTTCGTGAAACACTCACATATTTACACTGAAATGTCACTTAGGTTCACTGCAACTTTAAGTGGGCTTATTTTCTGACTTGGAGGTGCTGTGGATGGAAACAGTTTGAGAACCACTATATTAATCCATTGAGGGGCTGAGAAGAGGCACACACGGAGGCGTAATCATGTTCTTCAACAGGAATGCACACAAATGTATGTCTGTTTATATTGGGCCCACAACGATCAAATTATGCTGCTGAAGTTCAAGGCTAAAGCCTTTCATATTACTATTTTACAAAAGGATTTACCTACTCAAGAACACGAAGACGAAAAAAATAGAAGAGTGTTACCAGACGTTAAAATAGAGCAGCAAATCAATATCTATTCATACTCGGACAGTTATAGGAGATAAAAACTTGAAAAAAACAAACAAATTATCACAATCAGCGGCTTGATCGGTTCTAAGACTGGTTGATAGGTTGTCTTAGCATGTTTCTATATTTTACTCTATCCTCTGGTTGATCAGTCCTAAGACTGGTTGATAGGTTGTTTGAGCATGTCTCTCAATTTGACGCTATCCACTGGTTGATCAGTCCCAATACTGGTTGATAGGTTGTCTGAGTATGATTCTCTGTTTGACTCTATCATCTGGTTGATCAATCCTAAGACTGGTTGATAGGTTGTCTAAGTATGTATCCTCTAGTTAATCAGTCCTAAGATTTGTTATAATGTTGTCTAAGCAAGCCTCTCTATTTGATCCTTTCATCTACAGCTCTCTTCATTTAAGAATAGGTTCTTCTTCTTCTTCTTCTTCTTCTTCTTCGTTCGTTCTAAATCTCCCACTACCAAACACTGAAAGGGATTAAGTAGCAGAATGTAGTCCAGAGAACGGAATGCGTTGTGTCGTAGTTTACAGCTTGGCTGCGATATTTGCACCTTTTGGTCCAACACATCTGACTTCAGCAAACATTTTTTAGTACCGGGTTAGCATTCCCTCTTCGATCCCTTCTTCTTAGCCAGTCTGCCCTGCTGCAGCCTGTTATCCAGGATCACCGCGTGGAGGTGTAGAAGGGTCTTGGCAGCTATTGTTCGCTGTCCCTGACGCTAGCAGTCAGCTATTGGTCGCTGACCACTGCTCAGCATCTTGATCCCCTTTTAGCTTTAACAATCAGACTTTTAGGATTCACAATCAGACTTTAAGGTTTAACAATCAGACTTTTGGGTTTAGCAATCATAATTTTAGGATTAACAATCAGTCGTTTATGATTAACAATGAGACTAACATTTGTGGAAGTTCTTCAGTAAATTGTCTTCTCCTTTCAGGAACGAGATAGACAGGGTAATATAGGTGTAGCTTACGCGAGGCTTTTGGGCGAACTGCCAACACAATTTACCTCAGGGAAATCTACCAAAAAAATGACCCTAATCGGGGCTAAAGAATATATCCTACATCTGGAAAGAGTCACAAATACCAGAAAAAGACCATTCGGACAACCCAGTGCCCCATGTGTTCAAGTACAACAAAGTAGCAGCTCTGTGCAGACAACCTCTGATCTCAGGTAAGAGAATGAAAGTGCAATAAATTTATTATTGAACTTATCAAATACACTTCAGGTTTCCATTTTTTGTGCCGAATTCTTGAGTTCAAATCATAAGACTCATGTGGTCTGGCGGGGTCTTTGAGTATGACAAGGACATAAATAGAACCACTGCCTCACAGTGGGCATGTCGTAACAAGTGACTAAATGTGTGACATGGCATAACACCTGCCCTGGTTAGGTGGTTTGTTTAGAGCAGCATAGGGCCTAACAGACTGCGGGTCTATTTCGCTCTAGTGTTTGAGCCTATTACGATTGAGCTCGAACATCGGTTAACCACCCTCCGTAGGCGCTTGTCCCAACGAAGCGGAATATTAAGCTGCTCGAACCTAGCCCGCTAAGCAGAAAATATTTATCCTGGCTATATCCTGCTCATATCAGAGCTGCGACCAGCACAGGGACATCTGCCACTGTAGAATTACAGGTCGACTAAAAACTAACTGTGTGACAGGGCATAGCACCGATCATGGTTAGGTGCTTTGTTTAGAGCAGCATAGATGGCGCCTAACAGAATGCGGGTCTACTTTTCTCTAGTGTTTGAGTTTATTTTGATTGAGTTCGAACAGCGGTTAACCACCTTCCGTAAGCGCTTGTCCCAAAACAGGGACGTTTTTAGCTCCTCGAACCTAGATCGCTAAGCAGAAAATCTTTCTCCCAGCTACATCCAGCTCATACCAGAACTGGGACCTTGGAAGATGATAGACTTCGAACTGGAGTATCATGATGTAGTAGGAACATGAAGAAACGGGGTCTCTCAGGCAGTGATACATGTGGCTGTGGAGCTCTCAGGCAGCGATACATGTGGCTGTGGAGCTTTCAGGTGGAAATACATGTGGCTGTGGAGCTCTCAGGTGGAAATACATGTGGCTGTGGGTATCTCAGGCAGCGAAACATGTGGCTGTGGAGCGCTCAGGTGGAAATACATGTGGCTGTGGAGCTCTCAGGTGGAAATACATGTGGCTGTGGAGCGGCACAAGATCCAGGTCATCTGATGATTTGTAACAACCTTCCGGATACATGTAACGAGAGAACATGATGATGCCGAATGACAGGATAATTCAAGTCGCTGAACACTGGATGAACGCGTTATGACGTGGTGCTTGGACACGGACAGGAAACTAAGTATCGTATAAAAGTATTACAAAAACCGTTTCCACAACAAAGTGTACTTGATTTTCGACATGATGTGATTGTGGTCTGATGCTCCAACTGGACGAATGAGGGAATAAGGATGGATACCATGACGTTTATTTAAAGGAAGTCCAGGTTAGAAAGGACAGGAACTGCTTAAGTTGACAATGTTATACAAATAGTGAAATAATTACTCATTTGGATGAATAACTAAACTGACAAGCTTTTTTTCCAAAAACAACCTTCTAATAGCTTGGAGTAAGATAGATTCTATATATATATATATAAATTGGATATTTTGTTAGTTCTTGATAAGGGATTTGCAAGAAGCAGAATGTAGTCTAGAGAACGAAACGCGCTGTGTCGTAGTTTATAGCTTGACTGCGATATTTGCACCTTTGGCCCAACACATCAGACTTTATCAGGCATTTCCTCTTCAATGCCTTCTTCTTAGTCAGTCTGCTCTGTCGCAGCTTGTTATCCAGGATCACCGCGTGCAGGTGTAGAGGGGTCTAGGCAGCATTTGTTCGCTGGCCTTGACGTTAATAATCAGCTCTTGTTCGCTGGCCTTGACGTCAATAATTAGCTCTTGTTCGCTGGCCTTGACATTAATAATCAGCTCTTGTTCGCTGGCCTTGAGTTAATAATCAGCAATGGCTCGCTGACCGATGCAGCTCACGCGCTGCTCATCATCTTGATCCCATATTTTAATTATCTTATCATTCCCTTTCCTCCCCAACTCTTTTCTTTTCGTTCATGAGAAAATCAACCTTTTCATAATGTCACCATTTAAATTGTCTTCATTTTCTCTTCCAGCCGCGTTCAACCTGAGAAACCTGTTTAAACGACCAAAACGACGTATTATCCAAGGATTTACTCAACGTTCCAGACATTTCCAACAAAATAAAGAAACGTAAAAAGGCCAAACCATCCCAAACCACCTATTTACCTGGAGTGGATCAGACTAGCCAGGTAGTTAACTCGAACTGCCAGAACTTGACCAATATGGATCAGACTAGCCAGGTAGTTAACTCGAACTGCCAGGGCTTGTCCAACATGGATCAGACTAAGCAGGTAGTTAACTCGAACTGCCAGAACTTGTCCAACATGGATCGGGCTGGTCAAATTGCACAAATTGCACTATCCAGTCGTGCTCAATACCTACCACAAAGGTCCCATCCATATAATCGAAACTTTCCCATGCGCGCACCTCTCATGATGCACGGACAGTCAAATATCCATGCACCTGTGGTGGTTTCCGGTCAATCGCAAATCATGATGCACGGACAGGCAAATATCCATACACCTGTGGTGGTTTACAGTCCCTCGCCAATGATGATGCACGGACAGGCAAATATCCATACACCTGTGGTGGTTTCCGGTCACTCGCCAATGATGATGCACGGACAGCCAAATATCCATACATCTGTTGTGGTTTCCGGCCAATCGCCAATGATGATGCACGGACAGCCAAATACCCAAACACCTGTAGTGGTTTTTGGTCAATCCCCAATGATGATGCAAGGACAGCGAACTGTACCATTCGATACCCCAACCATCAATCAGGGTTATGCCCCAGAGTACATGACCACGTCTCCAAATCTCAGATCCCTAACCAGCCGGAGTTCACTGAACAGATAACATGGGCCACAGAATGTTCCTCCCAATTTCTCAGAATCGACCGGTGGTTAATGTTGGTGAGTATATTTCTTGAATAATTGCAATTTTTCTGGCGCGAATCCGAGAATTTGCTTTACCATTTTTGTCACCCTTCTAACTTAGATTTGAGAAGTATATTTTTGTGTGTTGTGTGTGCGTTGTGTGAGTATGCGTTGTGTGTGTGTGTGTGCGTTATGTGGGTGTGTGCGTGCGTTGTGTGTGTTTGTATGTATGTGTGTGTGTTTGTATGTATGTGTGTGTGTGTCTGGAATTTGATTCAAATGTGTTTGAAGCAAACGTCGTACAGATTTAATCTCTTATAAGTTGTTTTTTTTTTAATCATAAAGTTTTGTATGTGAAATAGATATAATACATATTTGTTTATCTTGACAAAATGTTTTGTAAAATCTGAGAAACGGTTACTCTAGATCATAGAATCCCAGCTCAACGATAATCAGATGGAATTTAGACAGAACAAGCTATACGGATGCAAATTTTACTTTCAGACAATTGATGGAGAACACAATTCAATACGACCAGGAACTGCATGTTGCGTTTGTAGATCAAGAAAAAGATTTTGACCGGGTAATCAATCAAGTAATCAACCTATACTCACGTCTTTAAATTGATAGCTAGGGATCTGTTCGAACAATAACACGACTCTCAGCAAAATTTCATATGAAATTAGAATACGACAAGTATTTGTGCTATCCCTTCTGTTCTTCATTACATATGTAGACCTCATTTGTATAATAGCCAACTCAAATAAAGATAGCAGGATTGATGAAGTCTTAAACGAACTTCTCTTCCCTGACGATCAAGCAGTCATAGCAACTCCAGAAACACAATTACAACAACATATTGATAAACTAAATACAACATATAAAGAATACAGCCTGAAAGTCAAAGCAGAGAAAAACTGATGTCATAAAAATATTTAGAATATCTGGAGACAGCAATATCTTCCTTGAAAAGCAGCAAATCAACCAGGTGAAAGATTTCAGATGTAAGCCCGTGATAGAAACTACCAAAAGAGCTTTAAACAACACAATGTTCGCCCCGACACTATGCTATCAATATCAAAACTGGACGCTAACATCAAATGGAAAACGCTACATCGTAACAACAAAAATTAAACGCCTTCGAAAAATAGTGGGCGCAAGAAGGAGAGACAGGATCAGAAACGATGACACCAGGAGACTAGTGGGAACAACACCTGTATTAGAGTACATTAGGAGACGGCGTGGGATAATGGTTAAGTGTCACGGCTCACAACCAGAAAGGTGCATGGTTCTTCTTTTTCTTCGTACGCAGTCAGACAGTAACCATTATTTTTTCGAAAAAAGCGGCGGTCATCCTGAGGCTGTCGAGACTGCCATAGAGCTTGTCTTGTGGTTCCACTGGTGATGGCCACATCTGCTCTCTCTCTGATCCTCGTATGTCGGGCAGTTCTGCAGCAGATGTTCAGCGGTCATTTTACCGGTACCACACGGGCATTCGTCGGTACCACCTATCTTCAATTTGTTGAATAGGTGGTACCTCAGGCATAATAGGCATCGTTTTTGGTTTAACCAGTATGTTCGGTTTCCCATTTGGTCATGTATCTGGCTTTGATAAGCCGTTTTGACTCTTCGTACGTCATACTAGTATCTGTTTGTGGTAGTCTTGCACCTTCTTTTGCCAGTCTGTATACCTCCTCGTTGCCTTGCATGTTGCAGTGTGATGGGACCCACTGTACCACTACCCTTTTTGGTGCGGACTGCTGGCACAGTTGGCAGAGTGCTGCTCTTAAGTCATTAAGCTCAGTGTTTTTCTGGCTTTTTAGCGCTGTGACTACGGCCAGAGCATCTGTAAGCAGGACTGTATGGCTTTCACTTTCTTTATGTGTCACCATTTCTTCCACTGCCGCCCTCAGTGCCTCTGCCTCCGCTCTGAAATTGCTTGTGTACTTACCAGTAGCGAATGACAGTGTTATTTTTCTGCCATTTGGTAGGTTCAGGAATGCTCCTGCCACTCCGTTCTGTGTAGTGTTTGTTACAGAACTGTCGGTGCATGCATGGGTCCAGTCCATGCTTGGGTAGTTTTTCGATATATAGCTTAGAGTAGTATCTCTCCTTTATTTTTCAGTCTGGCAGTTTTTGTTTCCAATACCTGGTATTTTTTCTACCACCTCTGGAAATATATCCTGCCTCCAGGTAGGTTTTCGTACAGTAGTGATGGGCTTTGGTGTTGTTAGTGCGTTTATGGGATCTTCGCGCATCTTTGCTTTGGCTATTTCTGCAAAGTTTCTCCGCTTAAGTTTCCCATTTCCCAAATTGTTTAGTCTCTGGTGCATGGATGGTCAGTCAGTCTTCAGAGTTTCTCTGACTGCAGCTGGGCTCTGCAGTCTCTTCTATCGGTCATGGATTGCAGTTTTGTAATCTTTTCAAGTTCTACAATTGGCGTTGACTTCATGCCTCCTGTTATAACTCTCATGGCTTGGTTTTGAAGTTTGCTAACTTTATCGAAGTTCGCATTTGCTGCTGTTGTCCATGCCGCAATGCCATACTTGAGAACTGGTCTCACTCTTCCAGTGTACAGTTTCTTTAGTATACTTTCGTCTGCTCCCCAGCTTGTGCCAGCAAGTTTCCTCATGATTGCCATTCTTTGCCTGGCTCTCATTCGGTTTCTCTCGATCTGACTTTTCCATGTCATGCGCCGATAAAATGTGACTGCAGGAACTTGCCATTTAAACTTAAACTGGTATTTTGGGGTTTGATTGAAAGCGAGAATATTGTGCATGTGGTTATCTCCTCGTTTATTTTGACCAGCCATGAGTTCGCCCACTCTTCCAGCGATGTTAGGGCCTGCTGCATCCGATTTCTTGCTATGGTGAGATTCTTTTCAGAGGTCCACATAGCCAGATCGTCTGCAAACATTGAGCTATGGACTCTTCTTGGTATATACTCTGTAATGTCGTTTATATACACCAGGAAGAGTGTGGGTGACAGTACTCCCCCTTGGGGTACTCCCTGCTCGAGTGTCACCTTTTTGCTCATCTGCCCTTGTACTTGGACTCTGGCCGTTCTTTTTTGGAGGTAGTGGTTGATCCACTTGTACATTCTCCCACAAACTTCACTTCTCCTTAGCTTGACTCTAAGTCCGTCTTTCCAGACTTTGTCAAATGCCTTTTCCAGGTCCACCCAAACCGCTACTGTGTGTTTCTGTGCCTGGTAGGCATCTTCTATCTCCTGGGCTATGAGGATGACCTGGTCCTCAGTGGATCTGTGCTGTCTAAAGCCGGCTTGCTGTGGAATTAGTATTCGTTTTTCTTCCAGATGCCACATCAGTCTGGTGTTTATCATACGTTCCATCAGTTTGCCGACACAGCTCAGTAGGCTGATAGCTGTATCCATTTGGATCTGTTTTTTCTTTTCCTTTTTTTTGGTACTGGTACAAGTACTGCGTCTTTCCATGCCTGGGGTACAATTCCCCTTTTCCAGCTTTGGTTCAGGACTGATAGCAGTTTCCTCTTCGCTGTTTGGCCCAGCCCCATCAGCATTTCGTTTGTTATCCCGTCTTTTCCGGGAGATTTCCTTTTCTTTAATGTTCTCATGGCCTCTTCCATTTCGCTCATTGTTAATTTGGCCATCATATGCTCTTCTGGTGCCGTATTGATGTTGTCGTGCCCCTTTTGCTCTTTACTATTGTCGGTATGCCTATCTGCAGGTACCTCGATGTGGTTTGCTCTGGCATAGTGTTCTACAATAGCGTTTGCGGCTTTTTTTCCAGTGAGCAAGTTTTCGCCCTGCTTGATGGTAATTTGTTTGTTTGAAGGGGTATCGTCATTCATGGCTCTGACTAGCATCCATTGCTTGTTCCCTTCTTTGTCTAGGTTGAGGCTTTCGGTTTTATTTTTCCAGCTCTCTCTTGCTGTTTGGTTTAGAGTGTATTTGTATTTCGCCGTGACGGCTTTGACGGCGATGTTTGCCTCCATAGATTGTTCTCGCTCTGCCATGTTCCTAGCATTTGTTACTGCATCTTCCGCTTTCTGCAACTCATCATTCCAATAGGGCTTATAGTTTTTCCTAGCCTCTCTTGGGATGGTTTCAGTGGCGGCTTGCATTATTGCCTTGCTTAGGCTTTCCACCATGGGCTTCATTTTGTTGTTTCGTGTGTTGATGGTTTCACACAGCCCATCTGTCAGGATTGCAAATCTGTCCCAGTCGGCTCGTTTGTAATTCCAGGTGCATTGTCCGATCCCCATCACAGCACCGGCCGTTATAAGAATTCGTGAGAAGAATTCATGGTGACAATATAGGTTTATAAGATGATCAGAGGAATGGATAAATTAGACTATAACTATTTAAAAAAAAAAATACAGCCACGCACAAGAATAAGAAGGCATAGCTATAAATTAACTAAAGAGAGATCCATATTAAATATTAGGAAGTATTTGTTCAGTCAAAGAGTAGTGAATGCTTGGAATACATTGCCATGGGAGGTAGTGGAGACAGGGACAGTTAATGCATTTAAGAATAAATTGTATGCGCATATTTTTTAGAGCAAGGTGATGTAAATAAAATTGGTTTTATACAGAGTGCAGAGACTTCTAAACCAGTATAAAGACGTTAAGTTAAGTAAGTTACCTCGGGGAAGCAAACGATTAGAAAATGTAGGAGAAAGCAAGCCTTGCATATAATGCATGCTGAAGTCGGATGCACTGGGCCGACAGGTGCAAAAACAAAAAAAACTACAGTGCTAGGCACACGGCCTTGGGGATTAGAGAAATAAGCCGAGCGCAATAAAAATAAAAGGCAGCAGCTAAAATGATTTGATCACGTAAACATACTCTCACCACAAAGTATCCACAACAGACAATGTTGTTTAGGTACAAAGGATTCAAGACCAAAGGCAGACCACAAAAAATCTGAGGCAGTGAATGCCACTGTGCATGAGGCACACAGTCGGGCTCGTTCTAGAGATCTCTTCATAACCTGTCGCCGAAAAGGATAACGGGAGAAGTGAAAGGAAAAGAAAAAACGTGTGTATCTTCTATCGAAAAATCAAACTATCTAATTACTTTATGAACAAGTAAAACAAAATGACAATGCTAAAAAATGTACTTTGTTTGAACTTCTACAGGCTGTCGGTCATTCTCTATCACAACCAGAGGCACTATAATCACAGTGGCATGAATGGACATCGTTAAAGTCATCTCTTGAACATCTAGTGGACCAAACTACTGATAGACTTAATGAATGAGTGTGTGTGTGAGAGAGAGAGATAGAGAAGAGAGAGAGAGTGAGTGCTGTGCATTTGTGCGCTCACGGGATCGATATACCTTCAACATACTATTATACAACCAGTTTTTGTTTTCAAACTTTTTATATGTGGGATGTTTTTCGACGGGTAGAATACTTTCCAACCCATGAGATATTCCCACTCCGTGGTCAACACAAACCGAACGCCACCAAAGTGGAAGAGCCTGCAATGGATGAAAATTCCCGAATGGGACAAAACCCCAAATACGATACAAGAATAAATTAGAGAATATCTTGTGTTCCTCTTCATCCGCTCTCAAATAATCCCATCAACTCCCCTGACACATTTGACGGTCTGTCTGTCTGAGTCTGGAATTCGTGAGTGAACCTCGAACAGACTGTCTCTTTTTTCCCTTATTCATTTTCAAACGATGTCCATACTGTTTTCATACTATTGTCATGTATTCATATCTGATTTTTGATTTTGGCAGTTCTATAGAAACGTTTTATCTTGAAGCCAATCTGTTACATAGCACTGGAAATAAATAAATAACAACTCAGCATTAGAAATGACTAAATAAGAACACACCATTATAAATGAATAAAAAGGAACACATCGTGTGAAATAAAAACATAGGAACACAATTTTAAAAACTAACAAAATATTTACGAAAATGATTCAATATTGTGAAGTAAACGACCATTAAAATCTATTTGGAATCGACAAGGAATCCGTGACGTCAGCAAGTTGATAGTGTATCATGATGAACGGCCAACCCCTCGATTGCACGCCCGCGAAGCATGGACAGTGTATAGCAGACATGCCGGACAACTGGATTATTTCCATACGGACTTTAACAGGTCTAACATTTTGAGCCACTATACGCTTCTGTTAGCATGTTCCACATGCACATTCAGATCTGCTCTGTAGCGCGAGCTAAGAAACACAATAAGCCCTGGAGGGGTATTGGGGAGGGGAGTTTAGCAGAAAACAAAAGTTACAAAGACTCTTTAAATGTCTCAGAAAAGTTTCAAGATCGATGTCACATTCTCCGAGTACCTCGCTCAGAACCGTCCCACCTGGTTCTCAAACATAAGACAAAAGCTCTCAATTCTCTAACCAAGCGTAATGTCATCGGTCAGCTCAGAGCCTACATTTCTAAGATATGACTCTGCAGTCAAGTGAGATCACATCTCTCAGCATACATCTGACACTAGTGATGGGAAATGACTGATTTATGAAAACTTGTTAATATGTGATCAATAGACCCTCTCTGTGTAAGAGAGGATTGCACACTGCAACCTAACATTTATGTCGGAATAGGCCACTAAGTAGGGTCATGCTTGGTTCTGGCACACTCATCACGTAAAATAACGTGCCACATCAAGTACTTTATCAAGAGTAAATAAATCCTTTTACAGGCTTCCCCTGAGGTGGACAACTCTTGTGTTATCCCCAATGTTCTTTTTGAGTATAGAAGGACATACGATCGTGGCACTACGGGCGGTGACATCTTGTTTTGGTGGGCATCCCATGTGGCGTTTACTACTGCCTAGACTCGTGTTACCGGGGCCTGAAAGTGGATCAATAAATAGTAGTAACACTGTAACCTCCCAGTCATGCTGTAAGAGACGACTAACGAAGGTTGAGGGTTGATTACGCTCTATGTAAAGTAAGTAACATGGCATTTGCAGAACGTGGCTTCTTACGACCGCCACCTATTTGGTTGTTATGTTTCTTGGCAAGTGGGCAGTACGGTAGGTTGACTTGACTTTCTGTACATGGAGGAGCGATCACACCGAGAAAAATCATGTGTCTGCCAAACTGGACACCGTGGGATTCGAACCGGGTACATTGAGATTGTGAAACGGACGTTTTCGCCCCTATACCACTCAGCCTCAAATTATCACTAGAAACATAACATTCAACAGCTTTAGACAGGTTAAGGATTCATACCTCAACATTTATTTTTATAAAACATATGCTTCACTGGAAGCTGAACAAATGTGATTTGTTTGGCTTACTAGACTTGCTGTAGTAATTCAATTTTATTATGTAATAAATAATGGAGATTTTATATCCTGATTTGTTGAGTGTTCTTTATGGGAGAAAGGAAAGTGTGTAGATAGTTATATGTTTAGTTCTTTTCACTTTGGTTTCTCGTCTTCCAATTCTGATCTCGACAGTTCACTACGAGGATCCTACACCCTCAATCTCCTATCAGTTTGGTTATCTGGCTCATGTAAAAAGAGTACCGCCTCCAGGATGCAGACTTCTACCACCAAATGTCTAACATGCATCAGATCAGTTACTATTTGCTTTTCATCGTTCATCTACTGTAGATCGGTAAAGTCTTATATCTATTGTCGTGGTTGTGTAATCTCCTATTAGACTTTGCCGTGTTCATATCTTGATACGTTGTACTTCAACCTTTAGCATTGCTTCTGTTGTCCAAAAACATTATTAACCTTTCCTGACACTACCCTGTGCGTTTATATTGTTAAAACTGTCTGATGGATGCTGTTTTTTTATTATCTTTTCAAGCCTAACTTGTCCAGAAATTTCTGTACGTAATATCAAAGGTCTAGATATAATATCAAACATCGATTAGTGGCAAAGGACAAAACATCAACGAATACAATCTGAGTATAAAGTAGAGATGGACAGGACACACTCGCTGGCGACACCAGCAACATAGCTACACACGCGAGTTGGTGGTGGGGGAAAGAGGAGTGGCGCACGAGTTAGCAAGGGGGAAAGAGGGGCGGGGGATAGTTGTAAAATGATAATTGCAGACATACATCCTCGATACAAAGGGCCAAAGATGTAGCCGGGAAGGAGCTGACAGCAGCAAGCGACTCATAATCATGGCTGTTCGCAGCTGGGTCAGACACCCATAACTGACCAACACCCTTTTCAGCGATTCTATTGTTGGTCCTGGATGTGGGCTGCAACCATGCAGAAAGGATGAAAGTTTAGGGATCGAAATGAAAAGGTAAATCTAGTCCTAACAATGCCTTGTTGAAATCGGATGTGTCGGACGGAAAGGAGCAAATTATATTTGATTCACCTTTTAAGTAATTTAGTATCAAATGTCGGTACAGAAAAAACACATGCATTAATTTTACTATAACCCCGGTAATACCAAGACAGGACAGAATTCGACCAGTTACATAAGCACACAACAATCCAGTGATACGGGTGTCTCAAAGAACTGGTAGGCAGTCGGGCTGTACCTTGTAAAGATCGAAAAAAAAGAAACACGTAAACAGGCTTCCCTACTTTGGTCCTATACATAATTATTTTTCGAGAAGACATCTGTTATTATTAGATAAAGAATCAGAATTTACAAACCAGGCGGGGTTCCAGTTTTCTTTTATGACTGCAAAACCTGGACAATGACATATCAAGACTAGAGGTCTTCCACGTACGCAACCAGCGGCGCATCCTGGACATTCGATGCCATGACTACTTTCGCAACCTAGAGGTCTATGCTAAAACAGGCCTCCACCCTATTTGGTGCCGCCGCCGAGTCTCCTTGTTCGGTCGTACGGCTGGAATAGGAAATACCGGACCACAAGCTATTCCACACATCGTTCCTAAGCGCCAAAGCGTTTCCCCCGACCGGCTGAAAGAGGTCATCCTTATACAGTATGGCTTCGGCAGATAGCCGTCTCTCCTTTTGATCTGGATGAGGCCTGGAACAGTGCCGCAGTAGTGGGTTGTTATAGATGTGGTCAATCAAGGCCACCTGTCTTAGACACCTAAGCAAATAACTACTCTGTTATTTGTCGTGACGATAAAGGGAAGGGAGGTTGACGGAAGGGGTCTCCAACATGGAGTCCAGCGAGAGACATATCCGGCAATCCACTACGTGATCCATGAGATATTAGAGGACAACACGAATTTATTTACTTTATTAAGATCAATCAATCAATCAATAAAACCTCACAGTTCATTGCAGAGAAGAGTCATGAATCAAACAACAACTTCCCTAGTATGTCTGTCCCATGCCCTCTGCACCAACACATGCCCCGAGTTTCCTACACCTCCCATGTCAGACTTAAGTTCTCTTCCTCACATGTGGGTTTGTCTGCCACTACGCCTCTTACCCCAGGGTCTATGAGAGAAGAGGAGGGCTCTAGGGTGGGGATGGTGGTGAGGGGAATTCTGTACTACGGCAGGGGGTACAAAAGGCAGCCGGGAGTCAACGTATTAATTGTAACCTGCATTGCACTTTACTGCACTACCACTTCTACTTGTACTGCTAATACTGGGACACAAACATGAACATCAATTGTAAAAGTTGATTCAGGTTGAGTTTAATCAGAATTTGAAAATGATTATGATCAAATACCGCACTGAGACGAGAACACAAACAAAAAATAGGCCTTCATCAGGGACAACACTACTGAACTAACAAATCAACGTATAAGGAAAAAAAATGGTCAACTTTTCTGATAGTATATCCAGTCTGTCTAAGCGACCGGTTTGACCAGATGCTTGACTGACAAATCTTTGGAAGGTGGATGTATAAGGAGAGGAAAGGGGCGCAAGAGGAGGGAGAAAGAAAATAGCCATACAGAGAACATGTCTAAGAAAGTCAGATAGACTTGGGTTAAAATATGTATGAATAGGCTACTGGAATTGGTGCAGAGCTACCTAACGTGAAGTCATTCTCCAAAAATTGGTTATACGATCTCGACATCTTCATGATCCAGTAGATCTGCTTGAAGGAGAATGTTGCCATCAAGAGCCCAGAATCCAGGATCAAGTTGGTGAGCAGCGCATGAGCTGCATTTGTCAGCTACCCATAGCTGACTACTAGCGTCAGAGCCAGCGAACCAGAGCTGCCGAGACCTTTCTACACCTCTACGAGGTGATCCTGGATATCAGGCTGCAACAAGGCAGACTGGCTAAGGAGATTGGATCTAAGAGGGAATGCTAACCCGGTACTCAAAAAGCTAAATATTATATCCCTTAACATTAGAGGCCTGCGAAACAAACTCCAACACATAACATCACTAATACACAAATTCAAAACAGACATCATTTTCTGACAAGAAACTCACATAAGACATACAGGCACACCAAACCACAACAAATTTAGGAATATCTCACGCATGGTTTAGCCTAGATACAACAGCAGGAATAGCAACACTACAAACATCAGATAAGTGGGAAATAACACACACACATAGAGATAACCAAGGTAGAATACAAATAATACAAATAAAAAGCAAAGACAACCAGAGGATACACACACACTAGTAAACATATATGCCCCAACAACTAAACCAGAACGAAATACATTTGACGAAAACTTACAAACTACATTAAGCCAACAATATAAACGACACAAAATGATAATACACTCCTGGCTATGAGGAAATGATAGAAACGTCATTGTACAAGGTCTCACATTTGTCATTGTGATGCTGTGACCAGTTTCGTGTCTTTCCTAAGAGTTAGTCAGGTACCACAATGCGCCTGGGTAGAGGTGAGCGAAACAAGTAACTTTGTTCCAAAATGTGTTTTCAGCTGCTCAAAAGCTACTTGTGTAAATAGCTAAATTAAGATGACGGACACAACGTACACGGAAGGCCAAAGGATAAGAAATAACAAAGAAGTAAGTGTTCTGTTAAGAAACGACATCATTGCACTCAGAGCGATCAATAGGTGTCGATTCTCCATCTACAAATAGTGAAACGAGCAGATACTGATGGTTTTTGTAGCTTGTTGGTTTTACACACTAATAATATCGGAAATATCAAGGCCCTCTCTATAATGCACTCGCGAATGATTTCAAAATCTTGCAATCTGTGCAATACTGTTTCATCTGCTGCAGCGTCGTCGTCCAAAAGGAGGTCATTGATCAACTTCAAAATGTCACCTCTACCAATTGCTAATGTCTTCACTGTGGCAGAGCCATCTGTTGTGTTCTATCATTTTCACTTCCTTATCCTATCCATCTTCATCAATCACTTGGCACGAGTTCAAATCTGCAGTCCAAAACAGATTCACTTTCTTTCTCATATCCTGGATCCTGGAAATCAATAAGCGATTCATGGCAGAGTTACACTACACAACAACTCAATGTAATCGATGAAATAATCGATTAATTACAATTAAATGCATCTTTATTTTTCAGTAACTTTTACAGCAGGGAGAAAGTTGCCACACTGTGGATATTTATACCATTGCTTCTGTTCGACTCTAACATTATCTAACAAATCTAATTTCGACGTTGGTTTTACAGTACGCAGGTGGGAGAACAGTGATATGTTCTCAGGACTTGTTCCCTTGGATCACTATACAACCAAGTTTCCTTCCTTTCTAAATTAAAAGTACAACTGGAAGAGAAATGAACTAATGAAATTTTACAGGCAGTCCTGCATCTGTATGTCGGGTTGTTGTTCTCTCTCTTTCTCTCTCTCTCTCTCTCTTTATCTCTCTCTCTATCGCGCTCTCTCTCGCTCTCTCTTTCTCTCTCTATCGTTCTCTCTATCGATTCCTCTATCTATCTATCTCTAGCAAAGAAATCCCAACCGACTTTCTTACCACATAGCATTGACCCTTCAGTATCTATAGCAACATCAGACTCCTGGACGTTTTCACGTATTAGTTGTTTAACCTCACATTCCTCTCTCATTGCATTATTCTCTGCATTCTCTCCGCAGGGCGATCATAAACTGTTTAACATCTTTGTAGTTGGTTATACACGTGAGTCAAATCGTTAACAAATGACAGTCATTGACAGACAAACAAACATAAGTAATGCTAGATGAACAAACAAACAAAATGTAATTCTCAAAATGTAACTTAAAAGTTTATTAATATTCTTGAACTGCGAAGCTGTACATAGCTGTGCTAATATCCAGAAAATACACCACAAAACTACATTTACCAACAAATACATCAATAAACTCGACACTTAATTTCAAATATTGTCACCAATAAA